>OY720381.1:10000000-12449241 GCA_963082945.1 Cerastis leucographa | reverse complement strand
TATTATGTTTCTTTTGTATGTAAAATTTATAAACAAGTCCCGCTACATTGAGATATTTCTGTTAACTTGTGAGCAAATAAAAATAATGTATACTTCAATTACACGATTGTTAAAAATACTTGATTTGGAGATCACTTTTTAAGCAAGGAGATGCTTGTGTTAGGTGTCTCCGCTCTTCACCTTAACATTAAACAAGGTATGCATTTGAAAAACAATATAAAAATAAAAGAAAATATAACAAAACTAAACATAAAGGCGTAAAGGAGCGCACATATGTGGTGTTTGCGAGTGGGTTTTTGAGTGTGTGTGGGTGTGAGTGTGTATTGTACGTATGAGTTAAGTTCATTTAGTTTTCAGTTTAGGTTAGGTGATTAGTTTTCCTTATTTATTTACACTTGAATCATATCTTTGACTACGTATTATATTGGTTATATATTCGTTATTATTGGTTATTTATTTTTTTCTTTCTTTGAATTCAAACGCGAGTCTACGAATCCTGATTACTTTTGGCAACATCTTTTGTGGTAGCAAATAAAATCGGCATTTTATCTGACGATCATGAAAAACTTCAGAAAAATACTGAAGCTGTTTTTCCAATCACAATGACGATTCCATTGTCTTCACGTTTTCTCCAAAGTATTTTAGTGGCAATCTAAAAAGCGATTATTTGACGTTCAGTTAAATTACATTCTGTCTCTGGAATCGAGCTTATCTCGCGCCGATAAAGTCCGAAGGGCATTTTAAAGTCGAAAGAAAGATGCGAAGATAGGGGTTGCTTCCTTGACGGTGTGAAATACTGAGCATGCGATATTGTTTCAGCAATGAAGGCTGCTATCTTGATCCAGCAGTGGTACCGGCGCTACCTAGCTCGGATGGAGGTGCGTCGGCGCTACACCTGGACGATATTCCAGAACATCGAATACGCAGGGGAACAAGACCAAGTTAAGGTAAGCGGCGGTTTTTTTAAATATAAAATGTACTTACTCTTGACCTCAATCACACACACTTTTCACTCAGTTCACACGGCGTTGTCCTGCACGAAATTTACACGGTAAAAAGTTGGGATCACACGGCAATTACCCACGTACGGTTAAAAACAAATGCACAAACGAACTGCAATGTGATCTCAAAATACTACAAACTAACGTAGATACAGATGAACAGCGTGTGACGGGTTTTCAAAGCAAACTATGAATCAAATTTTGTATTCAGGGCAATGGGAAATCCCATCTGAGATACAAATAGATTACTTATCCCTTCTTGAGAGGGTTCTCACTGTCATGATTGTTTGATTCTACATAATGTAATAGTACTGTATGAATAAAATGTTATGAAATTACACAAACATTCTTCCTCCTAAGTCGTGGTTCTTGAGGTTTTGACGAAGATTGTTTTGAACTCTACACATTAAATAAAGGGCATACCGACCTATCTTTCTATTGACCCCTCATATATGTATGTAGTTATTTTGGTAGATATCAACGCTGATGTGGAACCTTGAATGTAACTGAAAATCTTTTCAGAAAACCTTACACATTATTACAATGTTTTTCTATTTAACCCAAAGGTTGACAGGTAGAGAATACCTTATGGCATTAAGTCCGCCTGTGTACCACTATTGTACATGAAGTTTAAATAAATAAAACCTTCAAATTTTTTTGAGTCTCCTGCTCGCGTAGTGAACACTGTAGAAACTAGTTTTCTACGGTGTCTTCTACGGAAGCATCGACATAATGACAGATACACAAAAAACGGGCCAAGTGCGAGTCTTACTCGCACACAGGGTTCCATAGCCCCAAACAATATGATAACAATGTTTTGAACGGTCATTCTTTAGTAAACCTTCACTCAACCGCAAAACTAAATTTGTTTTTTATAGTAAGTTAATGAAAAACAGAGTTACTGCTGCAGTTTGGTGAAAAAGTCCCATTTATCTCAAAAACTACATATCAAATCTTATTCAAACCAATTTTCGTTGAAAGTTTTTTTTGCGTTCTACATCCCCATATTTTTTTCAGAATTTTTCTCCTCTTACTTTAGAAATTAGAGGGACACACTTTTACTTTCTTTTTTTCACTTTTACTACTTTGGAAGAGTCTGTCTTTCAAAAGATTGACTTTGAAAAAAAAATTTGGTTTTAGGAACCTCAATGTCATTTTTAAAGACCTATCTATAGACACCCCACACGTATAGGTTTGATAGTTTTTTTTTTTCTTTAGTTTCAGTTCTATGTATGGGGGAAATGCTTATCTATATATTTTTTTAAACTTTGTACAAAAATCATAATGCGGTTCACAGAATACATCTATCTACCAAGTTTCAGGTGTGTAGTCCTAATAGTTTCGGAATAAAGTGGCGTGACATACGGACGGACAGACAGACAGACATGACGAATCTATAAGGGTTCCGTTTTTTGCCATTCGGCTACGGAACCCTAATAGACTCTTCCTTAACACTTACTTTACATGACAAAATTTCTTCGCTTTTCTCCAATGACCCTAAGAATCTACATATAGCACACATCAATGCTCAGAGTGTTCCTGGTCACTATTCTGATCTTCTGGCATCCTTTAGCAGTGCTCATCTGGACGCTCTATTGATTTCGGAATCTTTTTTGAAGCCTTCTCTCCTTTCTACTCAATATTCTCTCCCTGGCTTCGTATTGATCCGCAATGATAGGTCTGGCAAGGGTGGAGGAGGTGTTGCTATATACTTGCGTGCCGATTTGCCGTATAGGGTGGTCAGCTCATCTCCTTCACTATATTCTGTTTCGGCTGAATACTTGTTTTTGGAAATTTCTTTTCATCATACAAAAGTTTTGCTTGCAGTGCTCTATAGTCCTAATTTACATATTGACTACTTCGATTCCCTTGACTCCACTCTCAGTGATCTTTGTCCTTTGTATGAGCACGTTATTTTAATGGGTGATTTTAATACTTGCTTGATTAAAAACGACGCTCGCTCTCTCAAACTCCTTTCCGTCTTGTCTTCCTTTAATCTTCAAGTTCTGCCTCTCTCTGCAACTCACTATTTTCCGAACTGTACACCTTCTTTTCTAGATCTTATGATTGTTTCTTCTCCTAATAATGTTAAATATCATGGTCAACTTACTGCTACTTTCTCCTACCACGATCTCATTTATCTGTCGTATCGCATCCGTGTTCCAAAGCGTAAGCCCCAGCTTTTATATCTCCGTAACTACAAAGGAATAGATCTGGAGGCATTGCAGCGTGACGCCGGTAATCTTGACTGGTCCCCTCTGCTCGAAAAGGACGGTATCGATGAGAAAGTGAGTTATTTTAACAATACAGTTCTTGACTTGTATGATCTGCATGCACCCATCCGACGTGTCAAAGTAAAACATAACCCTGCACCATGGATGACCACACAAATTAAAGAACTTATGGCGCGACGGGACAAAGCGAAGAGCAGATATAAGCGCCGACCTTCAGAGCTGAATCTCTCCTATTACAAATCGCTACGTAATCGCTGCAGCTATCTGTGTCAAGATGCCAAGAGACGCTATTTCCGCGATCAACTCGACAACCGTAATTCTTCCGATGTTTGGAAATTTCTAAAATCTGTAGGCATAGGTAAATCACCTACCAATCAGTGCAAGGATGTGAACCTCGACGATCTCAATAAACATTTCTCTCTCCTTCCCTTTTCTCTCGATTCTTCTGCCAAAGCTGCGACCCTGGAGAACCTTTCCAGATTACCTTTGCCACAATGTTCTCCTTTTAACCTTAGCAATGTCTCTGAGGATGACGTTAAGAAATCTGTCCTTGCGATTACATCTTCAGCAGTCGGTAACGATAAGTTGTGTTCAAGAATGGTTACTCTTATCCTTCCCTCTTTACTTTCTGTTCTTACTTACATATTTAATAACTCTTTTTCTAGTTGCTCTTTTCCTTTAGTTTGGAAGCAGGCTCACATTATACCTTTACCTAAAACTAACAATCCAACCTCGCTAACCCACTTTAGACCTATTTCTATTCTCCCATTTCTTTCCAAAGTTTTTGAGCACTTAGTCCATAAACAATTAACACTTTTCTTGACGTCAAACTCTTTATTATCCCCTTTCCAATCGGGTTTTCGCTCGGGTCATAGTACTGTAACTGCACTTTTGAAAGTAACTGACGATATCCGCTGGGCTATGGAGAGTAAGTCACTTACCGTTCTTGTATTGCTTGACTTCAGTAGTGCCTTCAACTCAGTGGATTTCGACATTTTGCTAGGTATCCTCAAATCTTTAAATTTTTCATCTTCTACTTTAGCCTGGTTCAATTCTTATCTTCGGGGGCGCTCTCAGTGCGTTCGCCTTGATGAGACTTTCTCTAATTGGTGTAGCCTCACCGAGGGTGTCCCTCAGGGTAGCGTTCTCTCTCCTCTTCTTTTTTCAATTTTCATTAACATGGTTACCAGTGTAATCGCTTCTAATTTCCATCTTTATGCAGATGACTTGCAGCTCTACCGGCATTTTAATGTAGCTGATGCGGATTCCGCTATTGCTGCTATGAATCATGACCTGGCTTGTGTCAGCGCTTGGGCTAAGTCATTTGGTTTGCAAATTAGCCCGACAAAATCTCAGGCCATGATCATAGGCAGCAGATTTGTCCGAACTGCGGCTGTTGTTGCTTCTTTGAAGCCTTTGTACCTCGATGGTGTTCGCATCGACTATACAGATACTGCCAAAGATCTGGGTATTACTATAGATTCCAATATGTCGTGGCGAGCTCAAGTCAACGAGGTCAGCCGTAAGGTACACTTTTCTTTACACTCGCTGAAATGCCTTCAGAATCTCCTGCCTTTGAAGACTAAAATTTCTTTGGCACAAACGCTTATTCAGCCGATTACAGATTATGCCGACGCCTGCTACTTGGATGCTACTGAGGAGCTATTAAATAAGCTTGAGCGCTTGCAAAATTTAAGTATTCGCTTTATTTTTGGTCTCCGTAAATATGACCACGTTTCTCACCTTCGCAAAGAACTCAAGTGGCTCCCAATCCGCCTTCGCAGGAACACTAGGATTCTATGTCTCCTCTTCAATATCCTACACAACCCGTCCTATCCTTCTTACCTGCGCGAGCGTTTCTCTTACGCACGCCCCAGTGACGTACCTTGTAGATCGCACCTTAGATCCATCCTTAAATCCCATCCTCACAAATCCAGCTATTACTCCTATTCCTTCTCTATTCATGCTGTAAGGTTGTGGAACTCACTTCCGCCTAACATTCGTGACTTAAAGACCATTTCGCTATTCAAAAACCGAGTGAAAGAGCATTACCTTTCCTCTCAAATCTGATTTATATATGTATTTATATTTGTTTATATATCTTAGCATTATGTATTTACATTTAGTTATATGTGTATTTATATTTAGGTAATAGTATAGGTTAAGTTAGGTTAGGCACATAAACATATTTTTCTTTTCATTCTCTCACACACTATCGTCTACATTTCTTTTTCATTTTTCCTTTCGCAGGTCTGCTGGCAGAAATTTCGTATGAAATAAGCAGTACCTTTGTACTCAAATGTTTTATGTTTTTTTTCCTGTGTTCTCTACTGTGTGTACATAAATAGTAAAATAAATAAATAAATAAATAAAAACATGCCGTTCCGTAGACAAAACTCGTTTCTGGAGTGGTCATGCTACGCGTGCTGGGGTTGAACTTAAACATAAGTCCCGATCGACTGCAGTAGTAACGACTGCTAGATATAGTACGAAGTAGAATTGATAACTTTTCCAGTGTCTTTAGGAGCATAAAACTATAAGTAGGATCAATTCAAAGTATTGTTATGTCAAAGGGAACTTCAACAGTACTTTGAAAGCTTATTCAACAGTATTTAGCGTGCAAGAATTTATTTGTGATGGGGGCACTAAATTTATTGCTTTTGAACAATTCCCTTCTTACTAAAACCTTAGACTTATTAAAACCTTTCAAAACATAGCACTTGTCTTTTATAAAGTATTATTTAAAATAAATATGAACAAAAATTGCAAGGCATCTGCCTTAAGATTTTTGTTCATAAACTTTTCAGTTGTACCTTCATTAGTATCGCTTTTAATAAATAAACTAGGTTCCTATCTATCTACAGCAAGACTAAACGTGACTTAATGTGATAGTCTACAAACGTTCTTGACTGCTATTCGCAACAGCCGTAGCGGGTACAACGTTATTACTATTCTAGGTGGCACCAGTATTTCATGAGCAGATGCCGACTGCTTCATTGTAACAATACTAGAACCATTCTGAACAACTGAATTACAGCTTGTCTGAAATTGTTCTGACTGCAGAATGTTTACCTCTAAAATGATGAATTAATTCCACTTTGAGGCGATTAACGTTGCCGTTTAATTTAAATTTATCGTTCTGGCTAAAGAAACTTGGACGAGTTTCTAAAATGTTAATGTTGCTCTTTTAAAATTAATATTTAAAGGGTGTAGAATCATACACGCAAGACCTCTCGTTTCATGGCCCGAAACAGCAAACGCGAGGTTTTTCGTTAATGTTACACCTTGGATCTTGTTAAAACTTTATTTGGGTAATCTTCAGTTAAGGCTATGAAAACTGCACAGAACTCGATTATATTCACTTCACATAAATTTATCGCCGATGTCATTTAAAATTAAGTCTCAGCCGAGCGAAGCAATCTAGCCCGAGGCGAAGAGGCGTCGGTTCCATTGAGTCAATGTGCTCAGTGAACATTTCAGTGCGATCATTCGGTTTCAGTGAACAAAGCCACGCACGGACAAACCGCATTACCATATTATTATATTTTGTCACTTTCCTCCCTATTTTTCTTTTCCCACTATTGGCTTGTGAAGTAATTTGAGCAATTTCACACAGAATTTGGCGCCTTTATGGTGTAGCTATCCGACAAAAAGAGAACCTGTTTATATTGAAAATAATTTCAAGCTGCATTTGGGAATTTAATAAAGTACGGACTGATTACAAACCCGCTCCCAGGGTTTATAATCAGTTAAAGGACGGGGTTAAGTGCTTAACCTGCTTAAGCCTGACGTCGTTCCATAACCTCAATTTTCAATATATATGATGTAATTATTTAAATTTTATGAGTGTTCTAGGTGAGGATAGAATTATTTATCGGGGCTAATAGTCTCTTAAGTGAAGGTTGTATACAAGGTCTAAGGGACACCCACAAATAAATTTATCATAGGAAATAGAAAAAACAAAAACTGCTATTCTGTACATTTTGACCGTGTATGTATTGTACTGTTGTAGGAAACAGCTGATTTTTTCAAAAAATCGCGTGGAATATTTCTAGGCGGGGGTTCAGAATGATGCACTGAGTACCTACGTGGTAAGCGTTTTCGCATCGGTGACACCCTGTATATCATGAGCATGAGACAGTGGCTCGGTTGGGTGCGTCAAGCGGTGCAGCGGTGGCACCCACGTGAATTATTCACGCGAGTGCACAATAACGTACGCATGGCCATTGAACAAACTGCCTAGCCGTTCATATAGGTGAAATTTTTTAAAACTATCTATTTCCTATTCGGAATCAAAACGTTGTAAGTAGGAATTTATTACTGTCTCTATTCATCAAAGAGCAAAAAGGTAGGGACGAACCACAATCTTGGTAGATTAATTGCTAAATCTCTAAATTAATTGGATTTCCTTCGACAATGTTAGTTTTCCAGCTTGCTCGTTGCCAGAAAGTAATAATATTTTTTTAGCGGGCTGCTTTTCAGTACTTTCGCCCAAAAACCTATTCTGAGCAGCTTTTTTAAAAGCTCACTTTAATGACGTACGACCTGCAATTCATTACCGATGTGAATAACGACGTCGTGTTTTAATGACTGCACCATAGTCGTGACTTGATGTCTATGGGCATGGTTAAAGCTAGGCATTAAAGTAAATGACAAAGCACCTTGCAGGCCATGTCACAGTTGGCTAGCGTAGCGTTGGCTCGTATAAGTAATGGGCTCAAGTAAGAACCTACATTCATTTGTTAAATTACGTTTAGAAGCACTTTGCCCGTCTGCGTGCAACGGGAACGCTTTTCCGGGCTTCTTGTACAAATAGTCTAAACTTTGTTTAGTTTGGAGGTTAGAGGATGTTTACTCCGTATGTAAGCTTTAACATTTGTTTAATTAAATTTGGATGTGGACGCAATTCCAAATACGAACGGAAAATCCTTGCGGTGTAGGGTAACTTGTGGGCAAAACCCAAATGCGAGCCGCAATTTGAAATATGTGGGTGGAAGGTAACTAGTACCTATATTGTATTGAATCTAATTATAGTTCAAAATTACGGTTTTCACAGACACATTGAGAGCTTCGTAATTGTATTACACAACTATCGCTACAAAGGCGAAGTCCAATAATTAATATTTTCCATTGATACAATAATCTTATGATAGTGAAAAACCTAGATACACATGGACACCAGATATAACGCATTTCATTGAAATTTGATAAAGTAGGTCCCAGTCAACCTCCAAAGTCTAAAGGGACTTTCAGAGGTACAATTAATTTTTTCTGTAATATAAGTAATTGTGTTACAACATTTTCATTTCAATGTTATTAATTCACAGGTCGTCTCTTTATAATGTGGTCAATTGATTAAATGTAACGCTATTTGTCATGTGTGGGTGTAGCACATTTACTTGATACATTTTGTTCCAGCTATACAACTTCTTCAACGCCTTACTGAGTCATATGAAGGACACCAGTGGGCGCCCCTCCTCCGAACGAACCTCGAGGACTGCTTCCGTTTGTAAGTCACTTCACCTTGGCATTTTCACGAGCTGAGTCGATTATATCTTAATGATGACTCGCGTGTACTCGCGGCCCGCTTTCCAGGGGTTTTAAGTACGTTACAGTAATCACGATGCTTACATAAACGCGCTTAGTAGCATAATAAACATTTATGATGTTACAGCAACGCAAATAATATTAGGTGAGTTTATTTTGAGTTGGAATATCAACAGCTGAGGTTTCAAACATTTGGGCTAATGAAGACACTTGAGCCGCGAGTTTCTCTACCACAGATATAACAAACTAAGTTATAAACTGCGAGCGACACGGTTATCGTGTACGCGCTAGTTTCCCGACTTTTCGAAAAGTAAGAAACTTTTTTGCTGACCAACTTAATAACAATCCGATGTTTTGTTGTTGAAAGTCTGTTATTATTTCAGCAGATTATTTGAAACTTCAACTTTAGTAGAAGCACTTCAGAAATAAATGATTTTGGGATCATTATCTGCGTTTTCACCAGTTTTGTAGGTAAATTGATAAAATAATAAGTTTAGCCATAAAAGCACTGCAAAGTACAGCAAGAAAACTCATCTAAAATCACTCACATGGTCTGCGGTTAGTTTTAAACACATTCTTGTTCCGCGTCGAGGTAATTTCATTAGGCGGAACATTATGGCACGTCCGTTTTTCCATTCCTTGCGTTCCCGTTTTATTTTTCCTCGTTCAACGGGCTTGCAGCACGCAATGTTGCGGTGTCTTTACACATGTGGCCAGCTACAAAATTCAGCTAACTGCAGTGACCTCTGCCACCGATGTAAAACAAAACTAGGTCTCGGCTATTCTCGGAGCGCTCTGACATAAAATCTCTGTGATCTCGTGATTAATTCATTGGTTAAGTCAAAACTGGATGTGCCAGGCAATATTCGTTCGATTTAATAAGTGATTTACATGAAAACTTTCAGCGAATACTGGACGATTTACCTCTTTAGTTTTTTATGTGCTTTCTAGAAATCAGGTAAATGTTAGTTTTCCTAGAGGCACTACTATGCTTGCCGCCCTCACAAAAGCAGACGAATTGCGGTGAGCCGCGAGCTGACGCGAAATATGGAGCTCGCTCACGTATTGTGTGCACGAAAGCACTTGCACCGGCGCATTCACTGGCTCCCAATGTAAGCAATCTCCAACTGCGAACCTGGAGCTAATATGTGTATTAGAATGCATTCCACACAATACCTACAAAGACTTTGCTTTCTGAATAAAACCTATGTTCAAATGCAAACTGCAAATACTCGTTATGTTTACTCATGTTTCACAGCTTCAGCCACTGCTGAATATTGGCTTTCACGTTTAGCCAAATGAGAAATACAAATATCTAGGGTGATGCTCCCAGCCACACAGTAAAACATTGTTAAAAATAACTCAGTCACTGTAGTATATTGTGCACTGTACGTAAATGCTTTCACAAAATTGGCGTCGTGTTTGCAATATTTAATAACTTTGCTCAGTGAGCTTGGCTTACGAAAATAAAATAATAAGATGGATCTTTGTATAACAATAAGAGGGTAAGAGGCTGAAATTATTTTGGTAAAGAAAATTCTTCATCTCAATTTTGTAGTGGAGCAAGTATTTTCCGAGGAGTCGGACGAGGGCGGGGGCGTAGATGAGACGGCTCCCCCGAAACCTTCCTGCGGCCCCGACATCGAGTTCCCGCTGCAGAGGAAGGATATCGACCTACTGATTGAGGCATTTCGAAAGAAGAAGGTAATGTCAGATACGTGTAACATGTCTATCTTACCAACCTGCCTACTATTACTAACTGTGTAAGGAAAATGCGGGATTTCAAAAGATTATTTCCCAGTTCGTAGTAAACATCCATTAAAAAGTAAATTTCGCCATTTGTGAAGACCCCATCCATCATTGTCAAGGACACAGTTACGACCAGTTTAAGGAAAAGCCAGAACATCAAACTTAATTTCGGGTCTGATCTCAATACGAGACGATTGGCATCACGATGTTATCGGCTGGTAGGCGAATACGGCTGTCCTACAGTAATCCCTAGCTACCCCTTTACGATAGACGTAGAGATGGGTTGATTGGACCGATCGGGTTGATCCCATTCGTAAACAAGTACGATAGATAGGTACTGCAATTAGGATTGTTGCGGAACAATTTATTTCTGATCAGTTTTCGTAAGTAGGGTTGAATGAACGGCTTGCCAGCATTTGACACCTAACTGATGGCTCAGTTAGGGTTTATACCTTGAGATGTTGTAGCTGTACGGCAATAGAACAAGTTTTTAATAACATAGTCAGTAGTAGTAGTAGTAGTATAACAGTTTTGTAAATAAAACAATAAGATTAATTAGAGATACGAGTGTTTAGAGGACATTGATAAACTTGCTTTAGTCATCAAAATACTTCATGTTATATGCATACCTAAGAATTTTTCTCACGAATTCATGACTTCGAACATGCCAAAGGAAATGTCAATTTGCTGAAGATTCAAATATTCGCTTTCGCTGCGTCCATGAGACGCCCAACAAATTTTATATTATTTCAAGTACTTTCGTTCTTTTTTTCTCATTCCATGGTGAAGTCCTAATACAGTTAATTTGTGATTTATGAAATACGAACAACAATAGGTAGTGCTACAGGAATCTTCTGGAGCTTGACTTAAATTAGGAGGGACCGTTGTAGTAAACATTTTAGAATAATGGGTTTTACGTCAGAAATTTCTCAGTTTTGTGCCCGGCTGATGGCAATAAGCTCGCCCCCTATTACATGGACTTACACATAACTGGCGAAATGTGGGTGTACTATTGAGTACACCTCTGGCTAAAGCTTTGAGGCTGTTAAGATGTATTTCCAAATTTTGCCGCGCACCAAAACATCCTTGTCCACCTATATATTATGTATACTATTGGTACTTCTAATACTGCTTCACCATATAAAAATCAATTTATTTCCATAGCACCGCCTTCATCCGAAACACGTCGGGCAGATATTAAAGGAGGCCACTCAAGTGCTGAAGAGAATGCCCAATATCCACGTGGCGACCACTTCTATCTCCAGCCAGATAACTGTGTGCGGCGACTTGCACGGGAAACTGGACGACTTGCTGGTTATATTTCATAAGGTAAGTCTTGATACACACTCTTCCCCATGTATGAAACACAGCATACTCATACTCAAAATTTTCCTTACGACATTTTCCCTATTCCTCCGCATCGCATGTCCATATTACACCATACCATAGTAGACTACCTACTATGATGTCATACGCACTATTTAGACACTGTGTCTATTTTGTATAATAACTTGTTTGTACAAACAAGTTATTGTACAAAATAGACTACGTTTTTGGCTTTGAAATGTCTAGAATTAAGCTCTTGAGTTGTAACGTTGTTGTTAACAAAAATTTGACAGAGTTTATAAGTTTTTAAACTGAGATGGTCACTAAAACTATCATTGACACTGAAAATAGGATATTTACCATATTAACTATTTTTTTTGAGTTCCTGATATTTGGGCGTTGTTGCGAGCACCATAATCACGGTTAAACTGATTGCGGGTGGGTGTTTACAAACAGTAAACATATTAAATATCCTGTTTTCAGTGTTATTGACAGAAGTTTTTCGGTAGCTCATGTTAATATAGTGCATTTTTGACTTGTAGCCTACCCAAATCATCGATGTCCCAAATAGAAGGTCGCAATGTCTCATGGCACAAACAAATCACGTTAAACAAAAACATTGCATGGTTGGCCCAAACCTTGAATTTTGTTTGAATATTCTGCCGTTACCTACTTATCTTTCACAGGGTAATTTCCTTGTTTTATGACAACAATCTTGGGTGCTTTATGTCACCAAAATCAACATAAAAAACTTACACCATAATAACGACTTGGGTAATCAAAAACTTTTAGCGCACGCCACACAAAATATGTGTTAAGTTTGCTCGTATACTAATTTTGTTTTAAACATGGGTTTAGGAACGTATAACTAACTCTATTTCGCTTAATGGTTGAAAAATACCCTGTTATTATGGAACCAAGGGTTATTGTACTCTTGATAGTCATTACTTTGTAGCTTAACGATACAAAAGCCCATAAGGCTAGTAAATATTGACCATTCCATGAATGACTTCCACGTACGATATCTATCAATCCGAAAGGTACCGGTTTGTGTTGATAGTCAACAAAAACGCAATGGATTCCCAATATTTCACTATTGACAGTATTTGGAAAGCTGTCCTTTCGAGGTGCGTTGTTTGCTTTTACTTCAGTACAAATAAATTCTTTAAATGCTGGTTTTCTTTACTTCATTATGATGTTTAAATAATGATATTTTGCTAGCAAATAAAATGTTAATTGAATTAAAAAATAAAAGCTTTTAAAATACAAGGTCCACTTACTCTACCTTTTAAAAATCTTATTAAAATTATAAGAATCGCTACAAAGGATTTAAGACGACAAATATGAAAAGAAAGTCAGTTTGTTTCTATTAAACTGAGTATGTTAGTAACATATAAATTTAAACTAGAACAATGGTTCGGTTCTGAGCGCACCAGTTATAGTAATGACTTTAATCGAATACTTGCTTGAACGATGCGAGCGCAAAGTCAATTAACCGTAAAACGTTGCGTCTAGGGCACCCTGGCGGTTTCAATTTAATATACCCTCGAGGTGTAAAGACTTTACTTAGTTTTATCGGTATTGAGGACAGGTATGGGTAGTCTGATTTAGTTTGCAAACAATTTTTAAACAAAGATCCCTGTAAAATTAACTGAGTATACTAGAACTACTGCATAAGCGTATAACTTTTAGTAAACAGCTGACAGTGTATCTACAATACTATTTCCAAAAACCAATTAAATAATCTTTTCCCAAATTCCGTGGGAACAGAATCAGCTGACTCACTGTTTTTAATCTTACTCCGGGATCAGCAACAAACTGTAATTTATGTTTATAGTTACGACATAAAAAGTTACAAGTTGGGCAACCCTTCTAAAAAATGCTGAAAAAAAAACAACGGCGCTCAAGCGGCAACAAAGTAGGTACCTAATTTTTTGCTTACGCCGCACCGCGCTGTGGAAAAATTGTACGTGGGGTGGCTACGTCACGTCGGATATTAGTAGGGTTTCCTTCAAGTACTTTTTCACGGATGGTCATTAGAGGTGTGACGTCAGGAGGGCGACCTGGGCCTCGGCAAACATGGCAGGGAGCGGCGCACGCGTCATCTAATTGGTGCCACCGTGCCGCCGCCGTGCCAACGCGCCGCGCCGCGGTTTGATTGATAGACCGCCTGTTACGCCGGACGACCTCGTTAATTTGCAGATATTGTTTTCCTATTGTTATTTCCGACTTACAAGCATATAACCTAATCGTCCACTTACTCGTAACTATAGTACTATTAAGAAAAGTTTATCCCCCTTTATACATGGTTATTTTGTTGAGAGTTTAATTAGATGAAGTTACATGTTCCTATGAGTTCCATAGATTTAGTGTTATGTTTTAGAAACCTTTATTTCTGGCATAACAGTTGCTCCATTTTACCATCTAAACTCGAAAAAGTAAAATAAAACCGAGAGCTAGAAAATAATTTTGATATGAACGTCCACAAAATATCCGTCCGACATACAAACAGCTTGGGTCCGGTGGGAATGGTTACGGGTACCTAAATTGAGTTTATACAAACAGCCGGTTTGTAAAAACACGAGGGTCGTATCACGACAACCGGTGTTTGTCATAATCCTGGCTAATCGCATCTTAAAAAAACGACTGACAAGTGAGTTATGATTTAGGACCTTTTAATGTCAGAGGTAACATTTTTACGTGGGTGTTTCAAAGCCATAATAATCATCAATTAGCGCAAATGAAATCAGATGAGTGTTGTGGCCGTGGCAAAGTAAAGCACAGATAAATTGGCTAAAGGATAATGATTATGTAACCAGCTCGTATCGATTAGCAGCCGACGTATTGCGTAAGCGACCTTCGTGGCGGACACTGCTGCAGATGTAAGGATTCACAAAATATGTCGGTGCTCTCGATTCGTGATCAGTTTTTCGCAATTTTTTTCCTTCATTGGTTGAACTTTATTAAGATTTTCTTGCCTCGGTAAACTACGTAGTTGGCCGTATAATTTGATAGAATCGCAAGGATCGATTATTTATCAATCCTGCTTATTTTGTTGACCGAGGGGTATTAAAAAGTCTATTCTCCAAATTAAATTAAATTGTTGATTTATTTTCACAAACATTTCAGCTTTTTAATGTGGCTCGTTAGATGTGAAAAAGCGACGAGTATTAAAAATGTATCTTGACGATCGTTAAGTTTGTCCCTTTTGTGTGCAGGCTTTATGTGCTAAAGGTTTTGTGGTTGCTTCCCAAGTGAGTAATGGTCGTTTTTTGAATGCGTTCAATGTAAATACAGTCCTTAATAATTTAAATCTGAGTATTTCTTGCCTGAAACATGCAGAAGATAAATGGGCTCTGACTTTGTTTTTTTTTTGTTTTTCTTCTTCTTGTCAAGTTACTCATATATTCTGTAGCAATACAGTATCTACTATAATGTTTTTCAACTTTATTCAGAATTTGACCTTAAAAATGACTTGTCTTTGAAATGGCCGAATGTCTACGTGCCAACATGTTAGCTTGTATGGCGACACGGAATGGGCGGAGTCAGAGCTTGGACAATGTGTACCAGAGTGGTTCTCGTATGTCAGCAATATCGCTCATGTTCAGTGTTGTCGCTGTCACTTCCAATATCACGCTGCATATAAAACCTCCATTAAACTTGACACTTCAACAGAATGGGCTGCCGTCTCCTGAGAACCCATACATATTCAACGGTGACTTTGTGGATCGAGGCAAGAAGGGGTTGGAGGTGTTCCTGCTGCTACTGTCTTGCATGCTGGCTTTCCCTGGTGGAGTGTTCTTGAACCGCGGCAACCATGAAGATCTCATTATGAATTCTAGGTTAGTCACACAAACGTATGGGCATTGCTCTTCGTGTGGAATACTATTACGCCGTGTGGTTTTTAAAGGCAGCTTTTTCTTAGAATGAAGATACTGGGTGATTGTTCGTGTGATATGTAACTTTTACGATTTATATGCAAATAATGTGAGATTTGTGGGAAGATCCAAAAGTAACAGTTTGAATAAGTGGCTATGCCAGGACTGATAGATAGCGTTCGTTCTAGAATAATTTTAATTTAATTATTTTCCAAAGAAGCCTGATGTTGGGAAAGTACTCACAAAATAATTTTGACACATTACATTGAAAGTCAACTCGTAACAACTCTTTTGGAAAGGCGAATCTGCGAACTCCCACGTTTGAGCTTGTTATAAATGTTTCAATGAGACTTTCTAGCGCCGAATTTAAATCACGCGACGACGTGAAGGAATATTTAAGAATGAGCTACTATTTAATGTTATTACTTGCCGATTCGTAATGAATATTATTTGTATTTAATCTCTTGAAATAATGGTTTGGATTGAAGACCAAATATTTGTAACAAAATAAATATCAATTGCTGTCTGTCAACTGTTTCATAGTTAAAGGCTAAATCTGATCTTAGAACCACTACATGTATTGATTTAGTTTTAGACTTGGCTTTATAATTACCTGCAAATTGATGTGATAATGTTAAGCTCACCAAATAACATATGTTTTTGTTTAGGTACGGGTTCATAAAAGAAGTCCAGCAAAAATATCGGGTAAGTAAAGCAAGCAGTAGTCCCTCTACAAACATATCCTGCCTAAACCGGTGAAAATATGAGCTTTATTTTATTATATACGGCTATTGGATACAAATCGGTGATCGTAAATCCGATAAAAGGTGAACCGAAACGAAAACTAATTTGGAGTATCGAAAATCCAGATCAGTTATATTTTATCCTCCTGAAATGGATGTTACTGAGCTCTGATTCCCAGACAATTGAGACAATAAAAGCTCCTAAATCTACACAATTTGTCAAGGATTGAGTATGTTCGACGTTACCAAAAAGAAAAACTACCTTCCCAAAATCCCTCCAATGTTTTTCTGATTGCAGAGTAAACAGTTCATTCCTATAAAACGAAAATGTCATCGTCGTTCAAGGGGAAGCTAAACAATATTCACGAAAATATTGTGAAGAAACACTAAGCTAAACTCTTCGCAACCTTGTATTTGTTCTCAAGGGTAAAGATTTTTACAGCATCCGCAGCACAAAGAGTGTCCTGAACATGTTTGTCTTAGAAATCAGGTTTAAGAAGATTTATTCCCTTTGTGTCTGAAGTGTACCTCCGTAGTTATCACCAGTCGCCTTTTATCCGAATACAAAGTTATTATAGTTACACTACTGGCTGAGCTCGGCTTTGTGTGCAGTTATTACATCATTTCCTCAAAGGTAATAGCTGTATCTAGGATTGTTATTGCTGTTGTTAGTGTAAGCTTTTCTAAACACAAAAAAAGATATAAGGAATAGATATTTAAGGAATACGTAAGCTCAAATATGTATCGTTTCTGACACAAAGTTTTCGTTTACCTTAATCAAAGCTTCAACCAATTTATTAAAATGTCCAAAGCAGTATTACATTTTATGAAAAGTTTTTGATATAAGGTTTCAAAGAGACACGACCTTATAATTACACTGACTGTATAGAGAGAATATTCTAGGAACGATCAACATAATGTAGTACTTATGCATTTTTTATACGCTCAGGGATGTTTAAATAGTTAGCGTATCGTGTCGCGACTCCGAACTCTGCAAAGCGTTGAAAAACTTCGTAAAATGTAAAAAAGTTTAACAAACAGCGGAGACCAATGCTCAAGCATTTTCTGAGTACATTTTTTTTAGCTGCAACAGTCTTTTTCCATGAAGCTTTATAACGAAAACGTAGAATGCTAACTATGTTCTGAACTGAATTTCATGAACTAGATGTATAAAAGAGAAAGTTTATGATAACACGCAGAACTCCTGTTTCTAATCCACCCTGTTAGTCAGACAAATGTCTTTAAATTAATTTTTATCCACCAGCACAATGCAGAGCGGTTACTGAAGCTGATCGAAGGAGTGTATCGCTGGCTCCCCCTGGGTACTATTATCAACAACCGAGTGTTTGTGGTCCACGGCGGTATATCGGACACTACAGATCTCGACATGATACGGAGTCTCGAACGAGATAAGGTATGACTCAGGTTAACTTAAGGATTCTCAGACCTAATTGAGCAACGGTCCGCTCTAATGTTTGTTAGTACAACACTTTTTTCGTTGTTAACGAATTGAGCGCTTGATACAGTAGTGAAAATCCCATATCTACTCTGAAGACTAGTTCCTCAAAATACCTGCCCACTTAAGCATTGTCATCACATAGCATAAAACTTTTGAAGTAGGCAGTCAGTTTACAAAACTTCCAAACATCTTAAGCCCTTCAGAAACTTTTTTAAGTTCGTAAACTGGCAATAAACAAATAGTGAATGTTTGTTATTTGTTTTCAGTACGTGTCTCTACTGCGGCCTCCAGTGACCGAGGGATCGGCTGCGGGCGGAGAAGCTATAGACAAAGTAGAATGGAAACAGGTTAGTCAGTTGTTAGTAATCAATCATTCATGATTCAATCTAAAGGTTATCGATCGATTCATTGCCGGCTTCTTGGCATCACGAGTTTATCTACCGACGAACACGTGTCAAGTCGTTGCCAATTTCTTTGATCTATGAATGAGATGATAATGTGAAGGAGCAAGCAAAAAAGTTGAATGCCTAATGTACATGATCATTACCATATTCAATGCGATCAATAACGTTTTCACAAACAATGTTCTATTCAGAAGCAATTTCTGTAGAATGGATTGTTCGGGCTAATCCGTGCACCTGGCTCGGGCACCGCCTGAACATTTTCCAGCTGAATGTCTATTCTACGTCGCCGACTGATCCAACATTCAGCAACTAATCAAAACTTTTGCTTTCAACTATCTTTAGAACGTCGAACCACGTTCTATTCGGGATTATGAGTTATTGTAATCTACGAGTATGTTCTTCATGCTGTTATTTATAGAGGTTCGGTTTGAACGTTCTCCATTCAAAATGCATGATGTTTGGTAGAAAAAGCTCAACGCTTTCGAGCCTGAAAGAGCGGTACTTATCAAATTATAAATGGTTTCGTTTCATATTTAGTGAGGGAAAGGGCGAAGGTCGTCCTTTCAGGTGTAACAGTACGGAATAAGGTTCTATTCATGATTCAGTTTTCGTGTAATTAATCTTTTATTACTAAAGTACATAAAAGTTTCATTGCTGAATGTGTCATTTCCCCTACTCACTCATTCAAACTTTTGTTTTGTACTAAGCTTTCTTTGAAGTCGTAATTATGAATCATTCGGAGTCAATTGGTTTCGTGTTATTGCATGTCGTGTTGTGGTCGGCTTTCTCGGAAAAGTTATTGTTTATTTACCCACTCAAGTTCCTTTCATAAAGGGCAAGTAGAAATTTAGAAATTAATAAAACAAAATGTGAATGTGAAGGTCATGAACAGGCGGAAGTCAATGCATTTTATGCGCTGTTACATCATAGGCGCTATTGATGAACAATTTTTCTTACTTTCAAATATAAGGCAGGAACCATATTTCTTGTCGCACACACATGTTTCTCACATGATATTGTTAACTGTTTCCTGGCCTTTCCCTGTTATTTGTGATTGTAAAATGATTGTAGATCCTAAATTAGTTTTCGAGACCGTATTCAATCGAAAAGCTATCTCAAAAATGTCCATTGTTTGGCAAATCAATTGGATCAGTTCTGCCAGAAAATGTAACATTTGTTAGTGTCCAAAGTGCGAAATGTTTGAAAGATGCCCTGAACAATCTGCATATTATCATTCTATTAGTCTATTATTGGCGATTGCTTGCGTGTAACTATCAGCTGTAAATCAATTATCACAATCATAGAAACGTATTTATACTGTATATCGGTGATTTTATAAAGCCAAACTAGGGGTAAAATATTCAATCAGGAGTATTCATGCACATCACGTGCAGTAAATCAGCTTAAATCTGGCTTTGCCAGTCCACCACACCGTAAAAATCAACATAAATAAAACATGATATTACATCTGGTTTAAAATCCGGGGGTTTGCTGAGTTCTATTCAGACGTTGCGCAGTAAAATATATCATCCTTTTTATAACGGTTAATTTTTGGTTTTATCGTCCGTCGCACACGAGGATAATATTCGTTTATCTCGTATAAAGCTCGTTGAGTGGCTTTGTCTCCCTTATTAGGTATATCAATGATCTTATCTTATTTCTTTCGCTTGAAAGCAATTTCAGCCACCAGAATCCTTGTCGTAATACAATTTCCCCGGGTCGGACCCCCGCGGATTGTCGCGAGATAAACTTGGCTACATCGGCGACCGCTTTATGGAGTTCTGTCCCAAAAGGATAGTTCTTCTTACAATTCTTCACCCGCTCCGCACATTTCATACGAGCCAACGTTTACTATATCTCTTGCATGATATTTTACATAAGATATTATTCAAACACGACTAACAAGCCATGGCTTGTTATTCATGAATAAGCGGAGACGACAATATTTCAAGATACAATGAATTAACATTTCTCGACTGGCTTTCACTGTGTGCTCCACCCCCACGGCTTCCAGAACAATGAATATTATATCTAAGAATGACACACAGATTTGTTAACAACCCGGTATTTAACAATACGTAGCTACGGTTCTTTTATCCCGTGCTACGTTTAGAAGGAATTGAATATATCAAGCTGTAATCTATTGTACCGTTGCATGTCGCACTGCGAACAGCAGAAAAAGTCGAAAAGCAAATAATGTAACTGAAATAGATTTTCATCCTGCCAATTACTGAACGAGATGAAATAATTTGATTTGAAACTTGTTCAGATCTTTCAGTTTAAGTAAATCATTATAACTGAGTACGAATCAAAATGTTGTTAAAAGCTTTTCTTTTATATTTATTTACGATGATATTTATATTTGTCTGAAAGGTAAATTCAATTATATTACGATAAAAGACTTTATTATCCTAATTCACATGAAGAGAATCGAGGTTTGAACTGGATTTATTGAGGTAGAACAAAGTTGGGAGAGCAGAGAAGGAGCTTTGTGTTCGGATGATATATTCTGAAGTAATCCCTTTAATGCTATAAACTTTGTAGTCCAGACTCGACGAGTTTGCTTGGGGGTAAACACAGCAGTGGTGCAATGCATTGAACGATCGCAGTATTGTATGCATCATCATCATCTGCCTAGCCTTTTCCCAAACTATCTTGGGGTCGGCAGTATTTTACATGATGCGACTGCCTATCTGACCTCCACAACCCATTAACTGGGTAATACAATACCCCTTGGTAAGACTGGATGTCAGACTTTTTGGCTTCTGACTACTCGTAACGACTGCATGCACTATAAATCAATTTCGACAACATAATAACACGTTAATAATTGAAATAAACATTTAAAAAAAAACACACATCGGTACAAGTAGGTACCTAATGACATTAACTAAATACGTAAATTTTTTGAATTTATAAATCCTAAAAATTGGTTAATTAACTTAGTTAGCTGGAACCATCTAGATGGTTTCAGCTCATCATTCGGTTTATATAAACTGGTTGAATGTAACTGAAACATGTACAGCGTGTCAATTTACTGGATCAAACGTAATAAATAGCTCTGTCCAATAATTACAGGCGCCCTGAATGCGCGAATCAGTTTATGTCCTCCCCGGTCGTTAGAGCGGGTTGTACCAAATTATTTCCATTTACTGCGACGGTTCTGTTTCCTTTTTATTTTCCTTCGTACGATACGATGCAATGCTTTTTATGCAGCACAGTGGCGTCAAGTGATAGATACGATCGCTTCGCTTTAAAGCGCAGTTAATGAAATGGAAAGCAATAAAGTAATAGAGCGTGGAGTCGTTTGATGTCGTCCTCTTGTCGCACATGGGGGTGCATTCGAATAGCTTCCTCGAATGATACCTACAAATAACGACGATGGAAACTTCAAATGTAAGGGAGAATATAAGGTCCCTTATGTATGACATATGAAATCTTCAACGTCTTTACAGGGTGATTGGATCTGGACCCGCCATTGCAAATTCGCATATAGAGGAGAAATTTGACCTTCAAATTTTGGACATATTGACATATCTCCCATACTATAAAACTTTAGCTGAGGAAAGTAAGGTTCAATAATAGGGGATCGGACTGGGTAAAGAAAACGACATTCTATTTTGTCCGTCAGAAAGGTAATACAAAAATATTAGACACGTATTTTTTGTTTTATCAAAATATCAAAAAAATACTTAGTTAGAACTCATTAAAGTTGGAGAGTGGGGGCTTACTACGTCACAAGTGGGTATAAAACTTACCTACATGTGACGTCATGCGCCATTTCAACTCAATATATCTCCGTAATTTTATGACCACGTGAAAAAAGAAAAAATACGTGTCCAATACTTTTCAATAAACTACCCGACGGACAAAGAAAAAAAAAATAGGATTATCCCCTATTAGTAAATGACCTCTATATGCGAATTTGCTATGGCTGTTCCAGATCCAGTCACCGTGTATAAGTGCGTTAAACTGAATTTTTATCTAGCATTTATTTAATGATATCAGAGAAGATACTAAATACCGGATAATGATATTCAGCTGCGTTCAGTTAGACTGGAAGCCGAACCCAATAAAGTTAGGAAAAGGCTAGGCAGATGAAAATAATAAACAAATTAAGTCTCTTCTGAAACTTAATTTGTTTATTATTACCTACTTTGGTCATAGGTGTTTTGTTTTTATTTACTTACCTTGTTTATTCATTAACAAATATTGTTGGCTGTTTCTAAAGAAACTTTTTATATCAAACTAGCTGTCCCGCGCAACTTCGTCTGCGTCTCATTTTCCCCGTTTTCGCAACATTTTTCATTGCTGCTCCGCTCCTATTGGTCGTAGCGTAAAGATATAGAGCCTATGTCCTTCCTCAGGTTAAAATCTATCTTCTTGCCAAATTTCATTAAGATCCGATCAGCCGTTTAATCGTGAAAAGGTAACAAACAAACAAACAAACATACAAACAAACAAACAGAGTGACATTCGCATTTATAATATTAGTATGGAAGTATGGATAAGGCTGCTCTACCTAGCAAAACTTAACTACATCACACTACGTGAGCAACATTTTTTATGATGCATTCCTAATAAGGTTTTAGCGACTAATTGGAAAATTCCAAGTAAACCTAAAGGTGTGCACAGCTCTAGGAATATATACCAATTATCACTTCCATGTAAATACGTGTTAGTAGGTTACAGTTAATTTATATATTGGCTGCGTTTTCCACGTAACAATTACAATTTTCCGTTTTTAACACAACTCAGTTATTTTCTTGACAATTGATTTGTTTGGTGCCATTGTATTATTTGCCTTTTCCTTTTCAATTTAAATAATGGGGAAAGTTTTTTCGTAATAGGAGTAGTTTTTGTCGAAATAGTTGTTTACTACTTTTTGTGGTGGATTGTTATTTTCAGCCAGTTTGGAAGCCATTGGAAGGTTTGGGTTTATGTTAAAAAAATGAATGACAATAGTAAGAATAGATTTCATTCATATTTTTCTTATGAAATAACCAATACGTTACCTTTGTGCTCTTCTATGTTAATTTAATGTCTTGTGTTAAGTTTTTGTGTAGGTACATAAATAAATTACAAGCTTTTGCCCACGACTTCATTCGCGTGGAATTTAAATATATGCTTATTTAACATAAACAACCTATGTAAAAGGGCTAAACTGTTTATTCCTATCGGTGAAAAAAAATTGAAATCGGGTAAGTAGTATCGGAGATACCTTCACATCCATACTTATATTATTAAATTTTACCTCTTTGTAATATTATTGTAGAATGGAGAACCTTTCCACACGTGGGTGTGGGTAGGTAGGAACTTTTCTGCCCGTGCAAATTTTCACATTGCCAATTTATATTCACTTCTATTACGTCACCGATTGGACTTTCATTTAATAACTCGCTATCTACTTAGCCTTTATAAAATTCAAAAGCCTTGATACACTTTTATTTTTTGCTCTGATTATTAACCAACCACTGCTTTCCGCAATCCTTACAGGCTTACACAACACTTCTAGAAGTCGTTTGTATGGGTTCCTTTTCAATACTTTTGAATAGACTTTTAAAAAGGGGGAATTCACGTTTTATTTTACAAACGTCAATAAGCTTAAAAGTGGAAATTGTTTTTATTATGTAAGTAACTACGTTACTGAAAAACTTTAATTAGTTTTGTTGGGAAAAGTTTTTTATGGACGTTGGTTGTTTTATTTCGAGAGAAATCGTGCTAGGTTGTGAGTGTCGTTTTAAAATATGATGTTCATTATTCGTGTATAGTTTCGCACCTAAGCAGATAAAACTTCACCGCTTTTATAAAAATCCACTGACATAAAACCCTCCCCAGTTTATGAAGTGGTAGATTTTAAAATCTTCGGTTTAATATACGGGAAACGACTAACATAAAACGTGCAGCAGGCAGAATCATTAAAGCGACTGGCAAGTCATTAAACTTTCCCCCATGAGCCAGATTTAAACAATCACAGCGATGCATACTTAAGGGGTAAATTGGGTTTCCGCTAGTTCCATTCCCTCCGTTCTAGGTATTTAGGTCACCAGTCTGGAATTGATTAAAGCCTGTAGTTGACAAAATAACCGTAACAGGGGGACGGTAGCCTACCTTCGCACTTTGTCAGCTTTATGGAGAGGTTAACCCTTTCAATTTAGAGGGCTCCGATATACCTACCCCTAATACTATTTACTTTAGTTTCTAGAACTTCATTGTTCGAGAAATCCAAGAAACTTGAACAGGTTCATACAATAAAAGAATATTTACGTGTTTCCAGCTTGAATATTTACTAAGATATTTCATGTACCCTATGTTTGCGGAAACATACTTACGTGTCGTGGCGTGTCGTGACGCGCCAGAAGCATATACATTTAACATGGTTAGGGACATATTTGCATGGCGTGTCGTCGCGACACGACACGCCAAAATGTATGAAACCGATATGCTTCTGGCGCGTCACGACACGCCACGACACGTAAGTGTGTTTCCGCCTTTAATCTTCGTTTTATTAATGGTCGTCGCGAATTATAATAGTGCGATATTGTCTCCAATACCTAGTTCGTAGTTGCGACAGAGATGTTCAATAAATCATTATTTTAGATGGAGAACATGCAACGTAAATATAGGCGTTTTAATTTATTTATTTCATCACAAAATTATATCATCGTCATCATTCTCTTGCCTTTGTCCCAATTTATTTGTGGTCGGCGCAGCATGTCTTCTTCTTCCATACTTCTCTATTACTTGTCATCTCATGGGACACCTCCTTTCTTGCCAGATCATCCTTCACACAGTCCATCCATCGTTTCTTTGGTCTTCCGCTACTGTTATTGACATTTTCCTCATTCCGCCGTATCACATGCCCATACCAAGAAAACCGATTACTACACAAGTTTTCAGTCACCGGCGCCAGTTTCAGACTTCCTCTTATATAAATTAAAATAACCTAGAGTAAAAAGATAGGCCTAAAAATAGATTCCTTAAGGTAGATTTCCAGGGCTGCGGGTTGTTCGAAAGAGATACCCTGGAACACAAGGGGCTAAGAAGGAACATGGGTGGGTTTTAGTCAGTCAAGTCTGACACTCCGCCCAGAGCGGAAGAAGTCATTTGATGATTTCCCATCCGCAAAAAAAAATAAAAAAGGTGCGCAGATTTTTGTAGTCCAGATCAGTCTTACTTCGTTTATCGGTAAAAACTTGTGATCTCATAATAGGTAAATATCAGGACTTTGAAACGACAGGCCTAGTTACATTTGAATTTGTTTCGATATTGCTTCTCAAGGTCTCATTTAATTAGTAAAAAAACTTACTAAGCGTCCTTCAGCGAAGTATATTTTTGTCATTTTGTAATTTCCTAATTTTATTTTAATAGGCATCATATTTTATTTTATTAGTCAATCACATTAAAAGTTTGTAAAAGTATTTCAGTTTATTTATCAAATGGCTTGGCATTCATATAACACTCTTTGGTTTAAATTTGATGTTTATGTAACTTTATAAAAACTTGATGTTAGGTATATTTTTAGTACTAATGAAAACGCAAAAGTTTATTATGTTTGTAACGTAAATTATGGTGTGAATGTTTATTAAACATGTGGTAAAATTATGTTTAACGAGTATACCCATAAACTATATTTCCTTTTATGTTGTAAACTTAATTAATTTTCTTTTTATGTCCATAGTTAGTTCTGCTGATCCAAAAGATGCATCTCAAACGTTACCGATATAATTGATGCGACCTTTGTCATCGTTATGAATTCAATTTCCAATTTCCCCGAAGCAGAAAACCGAAATACCTGATTAAATCAAATTGAAGATGAATATTTTGAATAATAAACATTTTAAAACATTTATTCGGTAAGTCAAATATAATACAACGTTGAACAGTGAAACATGGATGCTTATATAGCGTTGTATACAAAAGACCTTTTCAACCAGTTTTATCTTCACATTCATGTACAGAAATTAATTGCCGTCGCGCTTTATTTCGTTATGAAGAGTCCAATCAAGAAGATAGGATTTATACTGAAACTAGCGACCCGCCCTGGCTCCGCACGGGTGCAATGCTGATACTAAATACACTACAGAAAAACTGTGAACGTTGTATATAAACACATAGCAGCCCGCTCTGGCTTCGCACGGGTAATAAAATATATAGCCTAAGTCACTCACTGAAAAAATGATTAAAATCGATCCAGTAGTTTTGATTTATTCATTACTGCCCGTGGCCCGCACGCGTTAAATTTGGAGTAAAACAATTCCCCTTTCCCTATACCATGAAGATTTCCTGCTATCTTTGGAATATCTAAATTCATGCACTACATTTTTACTTATTTACTTTTTTACCTGTTTATTTTATTTTTACAACAATTAATATATTACAGAATGTCTTTATATACAACGTTCACAGCTTTCTTGTCATTAGACAATACAAACCATCCCGCCCCGGCCGGCCGGAACCGTCGCAAACGCTACGTCCCGCAATTTTTAAATCTGTAATATCTTCGAAAATATTCATTTAAATCATATGCTGTAAAGAGCCATATAGATCTATATTAAATCAACAATGTATTTAAGGTATTTAATTGGATAAGGATTAATGCTGTATTGGTTAAAATTGCTTCGAAAATTAGCCATTATTTGTCGTAAAAGGAAATGACAAAAAAATGTTATTGTGGGATATCCATAAGAGATAGACATATACCATCGCGAAGTTTTCTGTAGACCTTTTCAATGTGTAAAATACTTAGTACATTATTTTGATAAATCTCGTAGGGTTCAGCCTGCGTTTGCAATGTAAGCGGAAAAAATGTAATTATTTACGACATCACATTAGAAACCTCAAAAATAACCGTATTTCTCCACTATTCAATGGATATTATTATACATATAAACCTTCCTCTTTAAGCATTCTATCTATTAAAAAAACCGCATCAAAATCCGTTGCGTAGTTTTAAAGATTTAAGCATACATAGGGACAGAGAAACCGACTTTGTTTTTAACCCCCGACCAAAAAAGAGGGGTGTTATAAGTTTGACGTGTGTATCTGTGTGTCTGTCTGTGGTATCGTAGCTCCTAAACGGATGAACCGATTTTGATGAAATTGGTTTTGTTTGAAAGGTGTTTTAATCGAGAGTGTTCTTAGCTATGTTTCGATAAAATCTGATCAGCCGTTTGAAGGCCATCACCTCTTTTCTAGTTGAAGGGAAATTAACAATTTGCACAGGTCTGATCGATTCGAAATTTGAAATCTTATCACTTGTCACCATGGGCATTGCCAGGGGGGGTGGGGTGCTAACACCCCCCTCCCCCCAGAAAGTTTTTTTTTTTAATTTTTGCTGTTTTCGTTGATTGGCGAGATGACACGCAACACCGAAAAAAGTGGAAGCAATGGGGGAGGCCTATGCCCAGTATTGGGACAGTCAAGGCTAAGATAAAACAATATAAGTTTAAAAAGCATGAAATAAAAATTAAATTAAAAATTTAAAAAACCCCCGACACAAAAAACCTCTAAAAAAACATAAATAAAATAATCCAAGCGTCTTAGCGTCGGGGGACCGCTAAGTAGACCGCTTAGTACAAGCACATAACAAAGCGGACCCCCGACGCTAAGACGCTTGGATTATTTTATTTATGGTTTTTTAGAGGTTTTTTGTGTCGGGGGTTTTTTATATACTATGTAGTGATACATAAATTTCAACTTTTTATGCATAGAAATAGGGCAATAATGATTGTTTATTTGTTTACGCATACAATTACTATCAGCTAGATCCACACCCACATCAAATATTTATAGACCACAGTAAAATATACTGGCAGCTAGGTAATATGGTTTTTAACCCTAATATGCAGTAACAGACTTCATAGAAATACTATTAGGCTTAATCAATATTATTAGTAAAATAAATGGGTTTGTTTGATTGCCTCGTTCATCTAGTGGTAGCAAGCGCAACTGCTGAGCATGAGGACCAGGGCCGAATTACCGTTATTTTTCGTATAACGTTTCCAATTACCGTTACGCTAACGATAAAAAATAACGATACCCTTAAGTACGTTAAGGTTATCTAATAATAAGATATGTATAAATATAATAAAAATATAATTATTCGTTGAATAGCAATATTTATATTCTTGGTTTTTCAATGGTCAGAAATTAGTTAACTATTGAATAAAGCCTCTAACGGAAGAATATAGTTACCTGCTGCTTTATGGGCCAGTTAGGGTTTCATCTCCCTAATAAGTATGATGTTTTGGGTTATGCTTGACAGTTTCATTCGTTTTGTGCGTTTTGGTAAAACGACATAGGTACGCTGATTTCTTATGATGGATGTGTTTGAAACAATTGACGACTTAGAAATCGAGAAATAACGCGAAATCTTTAATTATTTAACAATGGATAGATGTGTTTGGCTTAGTGACGTCTGACTATGAAATGAAACAAGCTACGCGCGCGATTGCGCGCGAATCTTTTAGTTTTCGTAAATATCTGACCGATAGTTGTAAAATGCTAGCTGTTGCCTCTCCGATTAGCAGAGCCGAACGTAACAACGTCGCACCAGATATTGCTAGTTTTTAGTGAAATAACTCTATAAGCAACGCTATTTAAATACCGGTAAATCCTATCATTTATCGTTAATATTTAACGTAGCATAACGTTGTTTTGGTCATTTTACCGGTATTTTTTTTGGTAACGGTAACCGTCTCTGCCTAGGACGGTTTGATTCCGTCGGGCAAAGTGTTTTGGGTTTGTCCATCAGGAATTTCTTAGTAGCAGCCACGGAATCTGGATTTGTGCCCGGTTGATGGCTGATGGGTGTACTATGATATACCTCTTCCTACCCCTTCGAGGATTATACGCATGGTCTTAAGATGATGTGTTTGTCAAAAAGTGGACGCAAGTAGAGCAGTGATTGAGGCTAGTTAATTTAATTAATAAAATGTACTGGCACGACGCGAGGGACATTGATTGTCGTTCGTTCAATCCGATGTCCCGCCGGTGACAGGCTGACGGTTATTCGACCCATTTATTTTCTATGTGTATACATATATTGGTACATAGAACTATTAACTAAAAGGCTTCCAATAAAGGTTTAGACTTAATTTACAATAAAGACAACAATAGGGCTGAAAATGGCTTTGACGAAATTGCCTCATGTGCGAAATCAGTAATTACTTCAAGAAGAAAGCTGTGTTGAACACTTATTAAGAGAATTTTCAATACAATTAAATCCTGTTGTTATCCCAATGGGCAAATACCCTTTCTCGTACAGAGAAGGCATGCGCTTAAATAATAATGATCATTTAACTAGGTATGAAAATAATTTGGAATGAAAATTGATTGTAGGTATTCCATTCATTCCGTGGGTGACAGGCAGACAGTTTAATTTTATCTTAATTATTATTAATGAACGGCAGTCGAACCACCCGCAGGCCGCAACTCATAATGAATTCACATTTTGTAAATGTCGATGGTTTCACATTTAATAAATGACATATAAAATTATAATAAATGTTATTACATCTAAAATGTGGATTTAGACTTTTGCTTTCTAATGACTAATTAGAAAAGAGTGAGTTTTATAATAAATCATGTTGAGTGAAGATAGACGTGCAATTAATCACTGTAATTCCCTTATTAAGAACTAATTGCAATTTCATAGAAATAAATCCTATCAAGCTTAATAAACTCCACCAAATAATAAATTGATTCGCCTAATCGCATAACACCCGGTTAATGAAACTGTAGTCGAAGTTAGTTAATTAATACTTAAACCTTTATTCGATCTGACACGAACGACATTGATTGTCGTTCATTCATTCCCCTCGGTGACAGGTCGATGACCGATTACATTTCTTTATGGAAGATATTATGATGATTTCTCGAGTAGTATCATAGTATGTTACAGTCATGGGCTTAAATTCCAAAGTGATTTATTCGTGTAATAAAAATTCAAAATACACAGCATGTGTTTTACAACTTCGACAAGAAAAAAAATTCAGAACTAACTTAATTAAAAGTTAGTCAAACTCCTGAACAACAACTAAAATACTGGCTGAAGCTAGGCTAGGTAGTTAGTTAATTAATTAACCGTAAACTTACGGTACCTAGTGACGTGAAGGACATTGGATGTCGCCGTCGTTCATTCAATCCGCCGGTGTCAGCTTGACACTTATTTACACCGCATTGATTATCGTGACACCGCAATGCTATTTAACGATCGATACAGTTAAATGTATGTGAGTGAGTTTGATTGAAAGCGAATGCTTGTAGCGAGCTCTTTTTTGGTTTGAGTGATTTAATTTATTTGAGACGTTCTATTTATATTAGATATGTAGGTATATTTTTGTCTTAATTTTGGGGATTAAAACATCATTTTGTGAAGCAAAAGTTAGAGTAAGTCCCGTATGCCACCGAAGCGGAGAAGAGCGAAGATGTACGAAGCGAAGAGAAGATGTGCAAAGCGGTGCTCGTACAACGCTCACAGCACAATTACGAGACATCGCCTCTCCTTAACCGTTTCCACTAAATCTAAACGGAGTCGAGAAGTGTAAAAACCGATAGTCTATTGGTGGCTTACAACACTTCTCGTCTCCTCTCGTATCGTCTCCGTTTCGGTGGAGTCCGACCCTTATCCTCTTTCTATTTATGTGTCTCTTTATATTTATGTTACACTAGGTATTTACCAAAAGTGACGAGCAATTTCTTGATCCAGGAAGCAAGACTCTGTTGAAGTATGCTGCCTAGCTTTTGCACCACGTGGAATTAATTTTTTCTTATTATGCTTTTGTTATAGGTGTTTGACATCCTATGGTCAGACCCGCAGTGCACGGGTGGTTGCGTAGCGAATGCTCTCCGTGGCGCAGGGACATACTTCGGTCCAGATGTGACTGCCAACTTCCTGCAGAAGAACAAACTGAGCTTCCTCATCAGAAGCCATGAGTGCAAGCCTGGTGGATACGAGCTATTGCACAATGAAACCGTAAGTCTGCATCATTTTCGTTCTTGTGTTTTTATTCTCTTCTGCAAGGCATCGACCTCCGTCTTCCCCCTCATAGCACACAATTTGCGATTAAATAAGTTCAAAATAAAATCGAAGGAAAAGGTATTCACAATTTCTTAATCGACAATTTTTTTAAGTAAATAATTACGAAGATTGAGTTTATAAACTGTCGAAATTGGTTTCATTATCTCAATAGACTTTTATTTTTAACGTTATTGTGTTCGAGACCTTTTAGATCATTAAAAACCAATTTGATTTTCCTCAAACTTTGTGGTATCGGTAAGGACATCTTACGCAAATGTAAATTAAGTATTTTTAAATATGACGGGTTGATTTTTGTTTTAAAAATGCTGATCAAATTGTGATGCTGAGCGCTTGGTTCGCAACGAGTTTTCTTATAAGTAGGTACCGTACTAAACGAAATTGGCAGAACTCACATTTGCATATTTAAGTACTGGCTCCATTTCATTTTTTGCCGCACGATGCTTCGCAATTTCATCAGCAAGTTAGCTCGTAATTCATGGTTTATAGTGGAATACATCTAGTGTAAATGCTCATCTAGTTTATATTTCGTGTTTCTTTATGTAACAACATAATCATGTTGCGCTAGCTTGCACGCGTAGAAAATTGGAAAACGTAATTGATTTGTTTTTAAAATTGATGTTACTATGTTGATATTACTGTTGATGAACTTTTGTAAAGTGTAAAGTTCGAGGTTACACATAAACACAATAAAACAAGTATTGGCTTCCTGTGTGGGGTCATAGTAATAACAGTTGTTATGTGTTTACATGTTAATTTCACTAGTAATTCAATGAGGAAGCCTTTCATCAGGGGACATGTACTTCAATGTAATTCCTCCTCTATTAATATTAACTTGCCACTAATATACAAGGTGTTGTTTTGCATCCTCGTCAAATTCAAGGAGGTAACTCTGCTAATGATTCTCGACCCGAATCAATGATAAAATGGGTAGGTTTTTTTTTTCTTTTTTACGTAATTTGGTAAGTGTGAACCACCAGTGTTTTAATCGCGGCCCGTCTGATCTTCGCCTTATAAGCTCGCTGACACACATACAAAAAAATCTCAAACGTTTATTCGATAATTTCTTATTCCTACCACGTTAACAAAAAAAGCAGTGATTTAATAATTAACTAGATATCGTAATTTATATTGATTATTTATGTTTTTTGTGTCAACATGCTGAATTTTGACGAGGATGCAAAACAACACCTTGTATACCATGAATTCAGGGTCATAAGAGTAACATAAATTGCATTCCCTTGCGGCAGGTGATAACCATTTTCTCTGCATCGAACTACTACGAGTTAGGGTCCAACAAAGGGGCTTACCTGAAGCTTTGTGGAAACTCCTTGGAGAGACAGTTCGTCCAGTACACGGCTGCAGTCTCCCGAACAAGACGCCTGACCTTCAGACAACGAGTAGGTCTGGTCGAATCTTCGGCCATGAGAGAACTACATAACCAGATCATGACGGTACGAAGATCTTTGGAAGCAACCTTCCGTAGCCTGGATTTGAATCAAAGCGGTTTGTGTTGTTTGAATAATCTTGCTTTGCTACTTAATTTTTTTCGCGTGAAAGATCTAAGGTGATTTTTTTGTTCGAAAATTTGCTGTGCCTTTTCATTGCAGCAAAAACGTAACCTTTAAGTGTATGAATAAGTCTGCAGCTATAAATATCTATTCTGTTGTTATACGTATGTGTGCACATACATATAGGTAGAACTTTATTGACTGACACGAATGTTTGTAGGCTACATATCGATCAGTGATTGGTGCCAAGCGATGGAAGAAACCACGCATTTGGGGCTTCCCTGGAGAATGCTGAAGGATAAGCTGGTACGGACTGACCCTGACACGCGGCGTGTTCGTTACATGGACACCTTTGACCTCACCACCAGCGTAAGTGTCACTAGTTGCCAATGTACATGGATCGTGGGAATGGTTTTGTGTGTAATGTATGTATTTGTTTTATTTTTAGGGTTCCGTACCTCAAAAGGAATAAACGGAACCCTTATAGAATTACTTTGTTGTCCGTCTGTCTATCTGTCTGTCTGTCAAGACTCTTTATCTCGGGCTCGCATGGAGGTATCGAGTTGAAATTAAAACCATATATTATGTAGATCTACAGTCCCTTCAAGTTGTGATAAAATCAAACTTCTAAGTTAACGTAAAAAATGAAATGCAGTTTATGCCGCAAAAAACGTATATTTAGACACTCTCAAGGGAATCAAAATGTCTAGGGTACTTCCCGTTGACCTAGAACTATGAAAGGTAGTAATATCGTCTTATACTAGGTACAAGTACAGGGAAAAATCTAAAAACTAAACATTTGATAATAAATCATTAAAACAAAAAAAAAAAGTATTTCATTAACGCGCATAAATAAAGTGAATTTATACGGAACCCTCGGTGGGTGAGTCCGACTCGCACTTGTCAAGTTTTTTTTAAATTCTGACTTTATATTTCTTGCAATGATGTAGCTTGTAAACAACAAATCCATATTTATGTCCCATCAACATTTTGTGTATGTGTATCAAGGCAGATATTCCGCGAAGTTATGCCTAATATAAGAACAAAAAGTTTTATCCGTTTGTGTAAGATGATATAGGATTAATATAGTCTACCAAACAAAGCCATCGGCTTTTACGAACATGAGTGTCACATTAACAATCCTAATGTAACGAATCTAATGTTACCTTATCGAATTTCCCTTCCAGAAAATTGGCCGTAAAACTGACTCTTCGAATGTCGTCGAAACTCTGTATAAAAATAAAAGCAGTTTGGAAGCGATTTTCAAAATATTGGACAAAGATAATTCAGGTAAACAATGATTCGATATTAATTTGTTCTGCGAATATTTGATCAGAACTAATTGAAATTTTGATTACAGGTTTTATTACACTTGAAGAATTCTCGGAAGCCTGTCAGCTAATTGGTAAGTATATGCCGAACCCCATGACGCAGGAGCAGTTGGTCGATATTTGTCGCTTGATGGACATCAACAAAGATGGACTGGTAGATCTGAACGAGTTTCTGGAGAGCTTCCGTCTCGCTGAAAGGAGTTTGCAGTATGAAGAGAATGAGATATCTGAGATACAAGCCACTTGACAGGAACTAGACCGCCGCCCGAGCAGGACGGCGGTCGATAAAGATGAGACAGGTCTTCAAATAGAGATTCTTATACTGGAGGATGATGATAAGAATAAAACTGTTAAGAGTAATAAGAATGGACAAGCGCACCTGATGGGCGAGAGCGTGGGGACGGCGCAGCACTTGGATGACATAGAGCTGATCGACTGCGAGGAGGCGCCACGAGCTCGCCCCGCCCGGCTCGCCCGACCAGGCCTGCTCGAGAGCGATATCTAACACTTTCATGCTTTATTAAACCTCCCGCCGGAGTGTAACGGGATTATTGGAACTTATACATTCTCATGTTCCTGAGCAACGTTTCTTCACTCATCTTCTAGATGTGCTGTATCTTCATTAATATTTGTGAATAAATTTGTTTTTGTTTAAGTCTAATGTTTGATGTGTATTCGAATATATTTGGAAAGTATGACTAAACTCTTTTATAGGTAATCTGATTAGGATAATTTGTGATTTTCATCGTGTTAGTTACAATTGATATTTTATTGATAGAGCTCGTATCGACCTAAATTATTCTAGTATTTATTTAAAAAATGTTACCAAATCTATTATGGGAAAACTTTGTATTTGAATATAAATTGGTGCCAATATAACCAAAGTGTTTTGTACATGAACCAAATTGATCAGGAATAATTACACGAACAAAAATATATTTTTCATCACACTTGCACGTAAGCAGTGTCATAACATACAGGTTAACTTGGCTGTAATGCCCCATATAAAACCCTAGGGCGGTAAGTATTTTTTTTTTTAATTTTCATCACACTTGCACGTAAACAGTGTCATAACATACAGGTGAACTTGGCTGTAATGCCCCATATAAAACCCTAGGGCGGTAAGTAATTTTTTTTTAATTTACAGCACCGCTTGACAGCACACAGGTCATGCAAGTTCATCAAGCAAGGAGTTTACACGCAATTGAAAAATTGTCTTAAAATGTTATCTAACCAGGAATTTCATTCAATCTCGCTACATGTTATTTAACTACTCAACTAATGTTCTAAAATCTAAATAATCGATAGTTTTTTGTATCCAAACGTCGAAATTTTTATTTTTTACACTCCGTCATGGCTGTATATACCTAGGTAAGTATTTTGCCTTTAAAGTTTCTGAACAAAACATTTGTATAATCTGTGGTGTGGGCAAACAGCCCGCCATCCGCAAATCAGTTCACGTATTTCGTAATAATATGTGTGCTGACTTGTGTATATTCATAATTATTAACTCGCAAGTGTGATGAAAAACATTGTATGTTTCACGGGCGGTACGGGAATTACGAACCTCGACTCAAAAAGCCCTCAGTCTTCGACTTCGGGCTTCTACTAGAGCCTCGATCGTAATTCCTTACTTACCGCCCTTAATACACAATATACTATAAGTGCATTATGTATGAAATTTCATGATGCGATCAATTAACGAATGGGAACAATAATACCGATGACTCTACAACATTTTATTGGTGTATTCGCTGTAGCCACAATTACTGATTATTATCTATTAAACGTAGTGTAGTAAAGTGCTACTTTTTAATTATCGCCTGCATCAATATTTTCGATTGGAATAACTTTGATCTTATTAAAATAAAGTTCCTTATTATGATAAATTTTCTTCTATAGGGCTATAATTAGATATTATAATATCTATATTTTGTTGTTCAAATTGCAATTAATAAAATAATTTGTCTTAGCGTGTTTCTAGTCATTAGTAGAGCGATTTCGTATACATATCTTTATACTCAATTATTATGCATTCCAATCTCTCTTTACCAGAAACAACGCATTACATTATTGAATATCGAATGTACTATACCTTACGTAGTCGCAGTATATCTGTTCACGGCAGTAGTCTGATGAGTCTCGTGATCCTCACTGGTCTGCTCTAGGCAGGCTTCGTATTTACTAATCGAATCTAAACTTTACATTATAATCACTATATACTTTATTACGTATTGTAACTCGTGACGTTGACTTATAGAAATATATAAAAGCTCCAAATTAAAGTTGCCTACTGACTCGTAACATTTTTGATTTATATTCTGTGTGGCAGCGGAATATGTTCCCAGCGATGCTATTTTCGTAGCTGTGTCAGAAGTCAGTTATTATTATAATATTAACTTCATGCTCACAATTTTCTTAAATAAACAAGTCAGTATGCGCTTTAATGAAAATATATGAATTAAATATAAGTATATCGCTATTGGAATTTACGAAACTTCTAAAAACTTATTTTATATCTTATAAAAATAAAAATGTTATTTACGAAAATATTATAGCTAATATTCTGTATTTTTAATAATTGTCCATTAAATTTTGATAATGCAATCGGTTGTTTAATTTGTATGTTCTTCTGCATGATTTCATAAAAATAATGTTGTAGCAGGCGCGGTACCAGACAGACTTTGGAGGGGGTCACACAGCCCAATACTCCAAGGAGTAATTTTCTCGACTTATATTTCTATATACCTTATAACCCTATCATTTGAGAAAAGTCAGGTTTCAACAGCGAGCGGAGCGAGCTCTTAATATTTAACAGCCAACAGTCTAAACAAAAGTGAAGCATCATCGGCAAACTACAGTATCGTGACATTCGTTGTTATCCTTATGATTTAAGGCAAGCCATTAGTTTAAGTAATCAAGAAAGGAGCAAGAATTGAGCCCTATGAAACTCTCATTGTGCCGGGACATAGACCCGGGAGATCTTTTTCCCTTGACGTTAACTTTTGGATCCTATCACTAACGTGTGTGTGAGGTAAAAAAATCCAGAGAGCCGTTCCGGATTCCGGGAGTCTCCTGATTAACGTGTCATGAAGAACGCAATCAAATACGTTGGAGAAAACGAAAAAATTGCCCATTTATCTTCATATGTACTAATAATGTGTCCTAAAAGTTACTGATGATGACACAAAAGGTTTATGTCATCATCAGTAGTTCAAGTAAGTCTCGTAAAAATGAGGAGAGGTCATCATACATTTTGCATCACCTAACGTAATGTATTTCTTGTCAAGAAAATTACAAGAAAAGCGACTAAGAATATAATTTTCGAACCTACCTAGATTTTACGATATCAAGCTTTTTGGTTTTTCAAACAATCATTTTCGTTTTTTTTTCATTGTTGGACAAGAGCCTCCTCGATCTCGGTGGCGACGTCCCTCCTCGGGCACCCATTGCGTGGAGAAAAACTTCAATATATTTTTTCAACATCTATATTACCATCAAACATTGAGACAATACATAAGATTAACAAGATAACAGTAAAATACCATATAAAAGAAATAGAAATACGTAACAAGTAGGACGTAGTATAGCTAAAATAGTCGCCAGTCTCTACTGCTTGTAGGTAGTTTTACTAGATGATTGTCGGAGTTTTCTGTTTTGTTTCTTTGTTGAAAGTTTTTGTCCAGAAGATCAAGCCGAGAAACGAAGTTTTCATTGGTATTGCCGCCATAGACTTTGCCAAGAAGCACGTTTAGTTCTTCGCAGTTTATATCGCTAAAATTATGCATGGGTGTTTTCCCTGCTATGTCTGGAGTCTTACAAATTTCTTGAAATTGATTTTTATCTAAAAGAGCCTCCATTTTGTTGAAAAACTCGTAAGACTGTTCTAAAGCCGCTATATGAGCTGCTACCTGCTTAGCCGAATTGCTTGCACTAAAAATTGTCATGAGTTGTTCTTGATTTAATTTTTCTAAAGTTCTATCAAACCATTTGGTGTCTATAAAACCGTCCAACCACGACTTTATAAAAATATGTATTATTTTACTAGATGTATTTGTAAAGTAGTTTTGAACATCGCGACAAAATAAATGTACAAGTTCGGAAGGAGTTAAATCTGACAAAAGAGCATCTAATAACTCTACATTCTGACGCAGACTTTTTCGAAGTCCTCCTCGAACCACCAATGGATTACAGGACGGTAGATCAAAACAATTGAATATGTCAACTATCCTATTATCGTCAACACTTCTTATCAGCTCAATAATAAAATTAACTACATCCTTGGCGTTATTACTGACTGCAATGCATACAATACAACGTTCATTACAACTGTTGTCGAGCACATTCATAAAATCCTCAAAATTTTTCTTACTTAGCACGTCTTTAACGAATTTGAGTAGAATTATTGCAATATTATCTAATTTGCTAGCAATAGCTTTGAAAAGCGACTTAGCCAATTTTTGGCGTTCCGAAAGCAAAGTTTCGAACTTTTTGTTTAAATCTGCGTTATTTAATTCATTAAACATGAGTTGATGGCTTTCTAGTTTAGCATATAAAAAAATTCGAGGGTCATCTACTTCAGACTGAAAAAACGTATTCATTAAATAAATCCAAAGAGAAGTTCTACAACGGAACGAATTCACTTCATCGCAAAGAAACTCCGCAGCAATATATTTAGCAAATGTGTAAAGGTCAAACTTAGATTTATTCTGAATTATTTCTTCGACAAGGCATGTTTTTTCTTCCTCAACTTTTATCCCTTCAATGAAATCACGAATTTTGTTAATATCGTTAGTATCGTAAGCAAGAAATAACTGTATTTCATCCGTTCCGCCAAATATTACAAGAGATTGCACATATTTTTTAAACTTTTCTTCCATGAGTTCATGACGAGAAACGAAGTTTACTATGGTATTGTGGTCGTAGACTCTTTCAAAAAGAATTCTTAGTTTTTCGCTGTTTATTTTGGTGTTAAAATAATGAATCGGCGTTAGCCCGGCTTTGTCTCGAGTCATACAAATTTCCCTAAATTGGTTTCTATCTAAAAGCGATTCTAATATGTCTAAAATCCTGTAAGACTGTGCCATTGCTGCTTTATGAGCTGCTAACCTGTTCTGCCAATCTCTTGCACTAAAAATTGTCATGAGTTGTTCTCGATTCAATTTTTCAAAAGTTTTGTTAAACCATTCGCTGTCTATATCACCTTGCAACCACGACTTAGTAAAAATATGTATCATTTTAGTTGATATTAGGTTATCTCCTGGTAAACTATATGTGATTTCTTGACATAACAAATCTACAAGTACAGCAGGAGATAAATCTGACAAAAGTGCATCTAACAACTCCACATTCCGACGCAGACTATTTCTAAGTTCACCTCTATCCACTAATGGATTAAATCTTGGAAAATCAGAGCATCTGAATATGTCAATTATCTTTTTATCATCAATATCATTAATCAGCTTAATAATAAAAGTCAGAATATGTTTTGCCTGTCTCTGGACTGTCATACATACAATGCAGTTAAACATATAGAAAGATTTGTGTATGTCGGTGACCATTTTAATAAAACTTTTAAGATTTTTCTTTCCTAGCACAGGTTTGACAAATTTGAGTAAAATTATTGCAATATTATATAATCTGTCATAAATAAGGCAATAAAGCGTCTTTTCCAAATTTTCTGGCTGCAAAAGCAAAGTCTCAAACATTCCTTTCAAATCTGTGATGTATGTTTCATTAAACATGAGTTGGTTTTCTAGTTTGTGATTTAAAAACCGTAGTGGGCCGTCACGTTCAGACTGCAGAAATGTGTTAATTAAATACAGCCAAAGAGAACTTGTACAATGGAACGTTTTCAATTTATCGGAAAGAAACTCTGCAGCAAAATATTCAGCAAATGTGTAATGGACAAATTGAGGTTGATCCTGAATAATTCTTTCGACAATGCCTGTTTTCTCTTCCCCGACTTTTATCTCTTCAATAAAATCGCGCAATGCGTTCATATCCTTAGTGTCAAATAATTGTATTTCATCCGTATCACCAAATATTACATGAGCAGCAATTACTTTGTGATCATATAAAAATGCTGTACGCTCAGTATCCACCAACTTCCTCAAATCAGGATCATCGATACACAACAGGGGTTTTTTTTCTCCAAAACGTATCTTGAAAAATTTAGACTCTACTAATAATTCATACATTTTGCTTAAATTAACGTAATTTGGATCGAATGAATCATTAAAATAAGAATCTTGAAATAACTCTGTTGTCATATACAAATGTAATGGTATTTGAAGAAAATTTTTTTCTACCACTTGTCCAAGCAAATGATGAAATTTCCCAACACAATCTAGTTCACCTTCTTTAGTAGGGAAACTGTCAAGTTTATTTGAGTCGAACTTTCTTAAAAACATTTTTTTTATAAATTCCAACTGATTCTCAGGAGACAAGGGTTGTATAGTAAAAGAGAAAGTTTCCAAGGCATTTTCTAACTGATGAAGAACATTATATAAACGGCTAGTTATCCACAAGTATACAACTTTTGACTTCTTAAAAATATTAACTAATTGAATAAGCTCATTCGCGTAATCAGGACATATTTCATCAAACCCATCTAGTAGTAAGACAACCCGATTGTTATTATAACAAAAAATAAATAATTCAATTTCGAATAAGTTTAGTCCAGTTACATTTAACTCTACTATGTTTTTTAAAACAATGTCATCACCTATGACAGAAACCAAATCAATCATGATGTCGAAATCTGCTCTTCCGTTTTTAAAAGCTTTGAATCCAATAACTTGAAACAAAAATTGCATAGCTTCTTTTAAGTCAATTGTAGCTTGGTTTTCTTTTATTCTTTTCAATACATCAGTACACTCCAGCAAATTAATTTTTGAAATCCACAGCTCTGGATGCTTATCTTTAGTATTTATTGCTAAATGAGTAAGTAAGGAAGATTTGCCCATGCCAGGTTCGGCACTAATTATAACTGCTTTTTCACTCACGTCTTTGAAGGTTCCGGGTCGCAATGTGTTTGCAGGGTGTGTACCCCTGTTAACATACTTTAATATAGTCAGCAATTTTCCATGTGATTTTTGCCAAACAAGACGTTTTTCGTACTTGTAACTGGTTATTAAGCTAAACCAATGGACATTACAATTTCCATACATTTTGATAAATTTAACAAATTCTTCTTGGTTATCAGCAATGAAAACGATATCCCTCGTATCAAGCGTAAAATCAATATCTAACTCGTTATATTTTACAACATTGTACTGATCGTTTGATTGAACACTCGGATCTAATGTTATGTAACGACATACGTGTTCATTTATATAAACATCTAATATTTCATCATAAGCCGGGCTATTAAGGAAATTGCCTATCGTTATTTTTTTATTGGTAATAATCATGTATAATACTTGCGAATTAATAAGAAAATACGATTCGTCTTCAAATAAAATACCGAGTGGTATTTCTTTTCCTTGGAACACAATATATCTCTCTTCTAGTAACATCATACGCACTGTATCTGCTAGATCTTTAAAGCCAATTTGATTGTCAACTCTTTCAACGATGACCTCCGTCACTATTCTTTTAATCTGGTTAGATAAATTGTGATTAGAAATAACAATAATTTTTCCAGCAAAATGTTTAATCAGTAAATGGATGTCTGCAACATCTTTACTTTTAGAAACCACAATGAGAGCAGCCAATTTAGATTCTTTTATCTCTGCTTTCACATCAACAAAATATTTTTGGATCTCAACATAATCCAAATCGATAAACGTACAACCGTTAAAATTACGTTCTTCAAAATATTGCATTAATTTCATACTAGAAAGTGCATTTTCTTCAGTAATTATGCTCAAGATTTTTTCTGGCCCAGCAAAAAAACCATCTAACTGTAATAATTCAAGGGCGGTATTTTTAAATTTTATTTCAGGCGACGCGTTTTTTATTGTTTCAGTAAAAGTGAAATTAAGAATGCTCAATAATGGACTATTTAGGATATCTTTTTCAGCTTCCAGGAAGTATTTACAAGATTCAGTCAAGTATGAAGCACTAATAGGCTGTTGCCACCATTTTTGAACACGATCGTGTATTTTTAATAAAATTGCGTCAGCTTTTACTATGCTTTGCCTTTTTTGACTACCTACAAAATATTTATCGATCTCTTCCTTTAAAATCTTTTCTACTTTGTCCTCTTTGGCCTGATTTGTGTAAAATATAAGGTTACACAAAAACTTTTTGATCAACTTTTTATCATTTTCTTCGTGAACCAAAGAAAGGCAGGGGAAGTGTTGTATGTTTATATCAAATCTGCACTCATTGGCTGTTCCAATGAAGACATCACTTTTCAATTTTGCTAAGAGCTTTAAGTTGTCGTCGGAGAGGCTACCATGGTCAAAATTAAATTTTAAAGTCATCGTCACGTTATCGAATACTAGCAGGTTACCAACTAAACCACCCATTCCAGAGGATTCTAAATCCGTACTTTGTAAAATTTCATTTGGGCCAACCATACTGTCGTCCACTTTCATCAAAACATTTGCCCCAGACTTCGCAAAAATTTCTTTAAATTTTGAACAAAGGTGATCAAGTTCAATTTCCTTGCTTCCACTAAAGCAAAAATTTAAGTTGCCAAAATTGAGTGGTACTTTAAATTTCTGTGACGTTAAAATGCTCTCTACTTGGTCCGGTTTTTCAGGGGATACGATTTTACAAATCGTCGTTTTAAATGCTAATAACAAATTATCATTGCTTGAAAAAAATGATTCTCGAAATTTAGCGTATCGGAAACGATTTTGCGATTCGCTGTCTTTCATATCAACTTCCAGAACGTGTCGCGCAAGAAAAGCGTGATATGTCTTTATTAAATTATCCATCATCATATTATCGTGATTATCTTTGAAAATAAACATTGATAATTGTTTTGCTAAAAGCACTGCACGTGATTTGGCTACGGTTTGCACTAGAAGCTGTACATCTTGATCATCATAATTAAACTGAAAAACGTGTGGTGTTTTAGTTCGATTATGATGACCGTCATCATCTTCAAGATCTCTCTTGTCTTCACTTGTGTTTAAAAAACTTGTATTTTCATTTGGTTCCACTAATTTCTTTCTTGAAAATTTCTCAATGGCAGAGGTATAAATAATAAATTCACAGTCCACGTCTTTAAACTCACCCTTGAACATGTCGGTGTTATTTTCAGGCTCGAACATTTGACTTATTTTGATATAACTCTCTAAGTACTTATGTAGACTGAAGTCTCCGTTTGATTTCATAATTTCTTCAACCGTAAATTTGTCTTTTTCAGGATTATCTCTGTGCTTTGCTTGGATGAATATAATTCTTTGTTTATTACCTGCATTTGAATAGAATCTAAATACGATATCATCGAAAGCATCCATGCTGTCAACGTTCGTTGCAATTAAGAATGTTTTAACTTTATAAACATATAAGGCTCTAAACAAAATCAGACATAACAGTTTAGTTTTGTACAATTGTCCGCTAAGTTTTGACGTTCCAGTTCGCTTTTGATACTGAAATGTTTTCTTTTCGTCTGTTGTTTTTAACTGTTTATTAAGTTGCTGCTGGTAAGACTTTTTTTGTTTTATTATTTTATTTTTCACTGCACTGCCATTATCAACATCGGTTGATTGGTTTTGATTTTCAGCATCACATGTAACAGGCTGGCAGTATTTCGGATCTTCCTTTTCTTTCAAGCTCTTAAGATCACTCTTCCTTGTTAAATTATTATCAAGTTCCTGCTGGCTCCAAGATAGTTTTAAAATATTATTATTAAATTCCTCTAATACACTTACAATGTTTTCTATTTTGCTATTGGATTTATCTGACAAACAAGCAATGTCTAAAGCCGTTTCATTATCACTGTTCTTAATGTTAGCGAGAGCTCCTCGTTTCAGGAGAAATCTGACAACTTCCGGTTCTCCCTTTATCACAGCAACATGTAACGGTGTATTGTTTTTGTGGTTAGCATCTGTTGCATTTATGTCAGCTCCTCGATTTAAATATTTTGTAACCTTCTGAATTTTTTCATCTGAGGTTTTGTTTTTACGAATACTGCTGAACAGCAAACTGTTGTTAAGTAGGTGGTCTTCAATTTCTGAATCATTGCTATAGTTCTGCATTCCAATATTCTCATAGATTCAATATGTTTTATTGAAGTTTCTGAAACAATATTGCATTTTATGAAGACTGTTTCATAAAATAATACACTTGGATATTATCCGATAACATCTAAATATAACACTATACTTAGCTATTCATTTTATTTTTAAAACAGCACTTCGATAGATAACGATTATAATTATTGTAGGAATAATATACTTGTCATCTACCTCAGAGCTGCATTAGAAATAAAATTATTTACATCAAATAATATTTTGCCGTCGCCACGCAGATCTTCTCTAGCAATGTGTCGTCGGGGGCTTCGCACTGCACCTACCTCCTGGCTAAGGAGTCATTTATGTTTTATTTACCAATAGCTTCCACGTACTGTAGGGGTGTGAGTTATGGAGCGCAGTATCTTAGGTGTAAAATTAACAGACCATGTTCGAAACACTACACTGGGCTCCAAAACGCAAATCGTTGACGTGGCTCAAAAGGCTGCCCAACTTAAATGGGACTGGACAGGACATGTCTGTCGCATGCCGAACGAGCTGTGGGCCCGCAAAGCTCAGGATTGGTGCCCTGAAATTGTGACACGGGGTCGCGGCAGACCACGAATGAGATGGCGGGACGAACTGGATGTCTTCCTTGAGAATTGGAAACAAGTAGTACATAAGTGTGACCGTTGCATTTTATTATTCAATTTTATTATTATTTTGGCTGGACTCAATGATTACAAAAATAACTTACCAAACCTTTTCTGCAAGAAATTTGCAGTTTCGTTTAATGGTTTGGTGTGTATTCTTTGATATTGGGTACACACAATTCAGATTTGCCGTGTCACAAAAATCCGCAGACTAATATGATCCCATTATCTGCCTAACCTATTCCCAAACTATCTTGGGGTTAGCTTCCATGTCTAACTGGATGCAGTTACATGAAGCGACTGCCTATCTGACCTCCACCACCCAGTAACTGGGTAATACGATACCCCTTGGTAGGACTGAATGTTAGACTAATATAATCTAAAGATCTTAAATATGACTAATATGTGTGTAATATCGCAGAGCAAATAACCCAAATAATAATGAAATATGAAAACAAAATCAGCGGGCGCGGTACGGGCGACGCGCGGTGGCACGTTTCAATGCATAGATTTATAGGGAACTGCCCCCCTAGCATGACCGTTCTATCTCTATTCTACCAAGAAACGACAAGAAATCTTTTCTATACAACTTGACATTTCTTCTGGCCGAGCATGGCGCGCCTCGTCGACTCGCGTTTCTACGAAGACATAGACAGAAATTCTTTCCATAGCAACGGGGACGTATCACGTGATGTTTATATTCCCTGAATATTATTACGTTTAGTCAACAAAAAAAAGTTGCCAATTGCACGAGTTTTTAATTTTTCGTGGGCGGGATGGTGTTGCTGCATCCTGGAAGCAGGCCTGGATCTTTTTCGCGAAATTAAACCTAAATATTTTACATAACATTTCAACCTTTTGAACGTAACTCAACGCAACCACGAAATGTATTTCTCGTATTTAGTTTTTAATAAGACTAGTTTGACATTTGTCAGAAGTAATGTTTCTACCCCCAAATGTCAAAAGAAGAGAAAATATGGTCGTCATGCTCGACTTTGTAGACTTGTGTCGACTGAAGAAAAGAAACATTTCTTTTCTACATTCTTAATATGGCCATGCTTGGGACGATAGAAATATCTGTCAAATTGTCGATTCTTCCGTAGACATAGCCCGTTTCTACGGCGGTCATGCTAGGCCGGCAGGCCTCGAAAACAGCGGCAGGCGGCGCGCGGCGCGGCGGCGGTGCGGGCAGCGAGCGCCGTGAGAGCGATGCGCTTTAGTCTAGCGGTGCCCGCGGGTCTGAATTGACGTAGTGATTTGGGTTATTTTTTTTGCTTTAAACGACTTTTGCCCACAATAAATCTAACGTTACGTAGATTTTTTTTCAAAAAGATTGTAATCGTCACTGTTTAGACATTTTGTCCGTGAAAAAAGACACTAATTTCTCGTAACACAACGAAGGTGCTCTAGCGCCGCGGGATCTGCCCACTGGCTTCGAGACCGGGTCTGATGCTGGTTTCACACTGGGAAATAAGCATACAGGACAGTACGCGAGTGCGCGATGGAGCACGCCACAAGCACAACTCGGGACGCGCACGCGCAGACTGTCCTGCTGTTTGCACTGCACTGCCCTCGCGTTCACATGAGTCCAGCCACAAGACAGACGAGCGAGAAAGGTGGTGGGAGGATGAGCAAACTGCCCCGGAAAATAGACCGGCGAGCTATTAACTGTTCTGCCTTGGTTACTGTGAAGACAGTACTGTTCTGTGCGTTCAAACAGTAGCAGTACTGTCCTGCCCACTGTTCTGCCATCGTGTAAAACCAGCATTACGGCGCCGCTGCCCGTGCCGCCGCCACTGCCGCCGCCGCCGCCCCGCCGCCGCTGACTTCGTGTCCGTAGTCTTAAGTGCAACACACACACACACACACAGACACAGAGATCCACGCAAGCTCTCTGTGTGTATTGCTCTTTAATGAACGTTTTTAAAAGACATCAGAAATAAATAATTGTTCAATAGAAACAAATAAAACATCTCCTACAACCGATCAATTGAGTGCGCTGGTCGCTTACACGGCCGTTCGCATTAATGCATTAAACTCGAAAGATTCGAGGTCACGCGCAAAGCGGGCTGATACCGTGGAGCTATTTTTGTAACTTCAATTGAAAATGATACTGTTTGTTTGGAACAATAAATTGTGATGATAACACACGGCATGGAGTTCTATTTAAAAAAAAATAGAAAAGAAATTGTAAATTTGGCCATCAGTATATCCAGAATCTGTGGTTTCCCGGGGATTCCCTCGAAGAAAAATTATATCCCAATGATGGGCAGAATATTAAGCTTTCGTTTTCGTTAAGGGCCTTTTTATACCATTTTATTTATTTTTGAAATTAACGTAGATAACAATTTGAATTGTTTTTCACGCCTGTGCAAGACAATGTGATAGCCAGTTACATCAGGGTATGACTTTTAAATAATACTCGACTTTCCTGTTAAGTTTTAGTTTGGTAACTCACAAACTGACTCACACGAAAATATATGACGTTATAAATTACATTTGAATAAATTGCACGACCGAAGACGACCTTGCCGGGCGAGCTCCTACCAAAAGGAAAATTAGACACGCATTATCTATTCTTATCATATAGATACTAAAAATATATTATTAATGGTATAAAGCTAAAGAGTTTGAATGTTTTTTGTTAGGTTGAACGCGCTAATCTCAGAAACTACTAGTTTCAATTTAAAAAATATTTTATTTTTGGATAGCCCATTTATCGAGGAAGGCTATAGGCTCTAAAACATCACGCTACGATCAAAAGGAGCGGAACATCAATGAAAAATGTAGCAAAAAAAAGGAAAATGTAACACAGACGAAGTTGGGCGGATCAGCGAGTCTTTAACATTAATGCTTGCCTAATTTCATATGCCGAATATGAAATTAGGTAAGCATTTTTAATTAACTAGGTACCTACAATACTGAAAACTTTGAAGATGTTCGTTTTCTCATCTCTTTTGAACACAGTTTTTTCCTTCTTAAGTATACAAACAAAATACCAACCTTTATTCCACTAAAAATGAAAAATAAACTTCTTTTGTTTAATGCAACTTTCTGGCGGTCACTCTCAGTAAACAGCAAACAATCACAACTTCACGTCTTAACCATTGAGATGCGCTTTTAACTCGGTGGTCTTTAAGGTGCGAAATAAAAAAAAAGAATATTATATCTATGATAAAAAGGCGATTGTCAACTTGACATTAGTGCACTTCAGCAAAATGTTCGTTCAGAAACACATATTACATCATCGCTACGTTTGACATTCATGCGGGAGTGCTAACTTTACTGTGCCAAATCATACGGTTCGTATCACGCAAAACATACATCTCATACCACAACATGGATAACAATAGAGTGTCAAAAGATATTTATGTAAATACTGTTTCAAATCATGAAAATTAAAATAAGAAAAACAACCACAATGATTACAAAGAGCGTAACTACCACTTTGAGGCGCTCTATAGATGATAAAGTGTAACCTAGATGGAAAGAAATGATCATAATAATAAATATTTTTTTTTCCTGTGTGTACATAAATAGCAAAATCACTCCGGTCGCTTATCGGGTTGTGACGTCAACAACAAATAAATTGACAATCGAACATACTTATGCCGAAGATGGCGCTGTCAGGTTTTGATACTTTGTTAGAAGTTAGGAGAATGGTGGTTTGGGGCAAAGATGCATTTTAAAATTCATTAATATTTTTACTTTCTAAAATATTGGTCAGTGGGTCGTCTTAGGGGATTTCAAGTTTTTTTAAATTTATTTGTTAATGTAATACTTAAATGTAAAATACTCACTGTCACTTACTCTTTAGAAGTGAGATGGTCGCGCGATCAGATGACTGTGAAGTGGGTGATAGACGTGCGAGTAAGTACGCGGACTTGTGGCTCGTCGACCTTTTTCGCGTGTGTGTCACCTTAAGCATGCGTACTTTAAAATTGCCGAGCAAGTTCGCCGGCGATCCAACCGGTTTGAAATCTTACTCGTAGCTCGTCTTGGCTCGTACGTGTGGCAGCACTGCGAGCCGCGAGCCGCCATTTTTCCGCGTATTTTTTGTTGGTTTAGCTAATCATCTGTGTTGTAGAAATTTTAAAATGAGTGATTTCCGTACATATTATCATGATCTACTAACAGAGTTCATAGAAAGATTCCGTAATAATCCTTGTCATTGGAAAATTAAAAGAAACGAATACAAAGAAAAAAATATAGTTTTGTATCCTAACTTTTCGTTTTTTTTTTCTTTTTTGTATTAGTTTTTAAAACGTAATAAGATACAATTCCTAAATAACACAAAGCTTCATCCGTCTATGACATGGTAATACAGTGTGAGCCAGCTTCTCGTGTGTCACCGACGTCGAGCCGAGTAAGTGTGTGGTGGTTGACAGTATGTATTAAGTGGTATGAGTGGGTGACCAGACCACCCATTACATACCACTTAATACATACTGTTAATTGTAGTTCTTTGACAGTTTTATGGGCTGCATTGCAGTATGTAGGTAGATGCCTGCAACGTTGCTGCATTATAATGTTCATATACTATCAGCATATAGCACAATATTATGTTGGCAACTAACTATACTTAGTTATGGATACACCTCACCCATCAGCTCTAGATTAAGCTAAGTACATTATATGGCTGCATTCCTGCAACTAGATATCGTTTGCAAGCTCAGCGGTCTGTGTCCACCGGATGAGCCATGTACGCATTGGACTTCAGATTCAGAATACAAGTAGCCTCGAAATCGGCAATACGTCTTTTATTTTCATTCTCAGTCAAAATCCTGAGTAAAGTAAAGTTAGAATTGAGACCTTAGTAAAGTTTCGTTTTAGAAAGGTTTCTCACGCCCCGAAACCAAAAGTACTTTGTTGAAGCTCTAAAGAAATTATTATGATAAAACTCTAATTTTAAATAAAACGTGAGTCAGTTAGTACATTTCAAAATTAATGGTTATAGGTAATCTAGCTAGACAGTGAGATTAATGGAGCATATATCTAGTCTAGAATCGAGAAGATCAGATATATATATATATATATATATATATATATATATATATATATATATATATATATATATATATCTATCAGATCATTAGTCATTAATATTGATCGGATATATTTTTTATTGGTTATATTAACATCTCATGGTTGTGTTAGGAGTGCATAACAAAGCGTCTTCAAGAGGTTTCCGAAAGCTTGTATTAATATTTACATCCCTTACAGTCCATAAAATAATATTGGAATACGTATCTCTGTATCGGAAAAATCTAATTTTCGTCAAGATTTTTGTAGGTAAAATCAGCCTGAGCTGCAATTGTCCCTTTCGCACTTTACGGAGGCTTGGTCGGGCGCAGCGCGACAGCAACAGTTTCTTCAAATACCTATTCATCAAATTCCTCGGGGCTAGAGTCCCCTCTTAAGGAGGGTAAAGAAAAGTGAAATGAAACAAAAGATACGCGACATAAGCTCATGATAAGCGACTGCTGAGCATGAGCTTCTGGGTTCCATTTCCAGGTCAGGAAAAGTGTTATTGAATTTTTTCATTAGGAACTTCTCTGTAGCAGCCACGGAGTCAGGATTTGTGCTCGGTTGATGGCGATAAGCTCGCCCTTTATAATTAACATAACTAGCAAAATGTTGGTGTAGGTAGGTAGTATTAGGTTTACCTCTGCCTGGTTAGGCACAAAGCATCACGCCTGCAACCCGAACAGTTCTTCGGATTACAGGCGTGATATTTGGTTATGTTATATTAAAAACTAGCTGTCCCGCGCAACTTCGTCTGCGTCACATTTTCCCCGTTTTCGCAACATTTTTCATTGCTGCTCCGCTCCTATTGGTCTTAGCGTGATGATATATAGCCTATGTCTTTCCCCAGGTTGAAATCTATCTTCTTGCCAAATTTCATTAAGATCCGATCAGCCGTTTAGTTGTGAAAAGGTAACAAACATACAAACAAACAGAGTGACTTTCGCATTTATAATATTAGTATGGAAGTATGGATTAACATTTAATTTCTTGCCTGTAAGTTTGAAATCATGTGAGTCAAGAGTAGAAATTATGGCATTTGTAAGGAGTTGTATTTCTGCATTCGCTTTCATTTACGTGGTGAAACCATTTATGTCGGTATAGGTTGCTAATGATAGTCAAGGAGATTGAGACGAAAACAACTTAGTATATCTCGTTACCACTGGATACCACTGGAACAGGATGACTGAATAAAAAGATCTAGCTATTGTTTAGTAAGCGGGTACAAGAAGGAACATTACTCAAAAATTAAATGGCTGGCAGTCGATCAATTTGTAAGTATGAAAATGGAATATATATGTGTCCGGACAAATCCAAATTTAGGCCAAACTTGTTTGTCTTAGGCCAAACCGTCTTACAAGTTTATCGTATCACAGGACTCAAAAAATGCAATCACACTGCTATCAACTTGGATGTAGCTTGTGTGTTTTGCCACAGTTCTAACCTAAACTATTTAGACAGGGTGTCCTATGATTAGGGTTACCTTACGTCTAGAATTTAATAGTCAAAAGGTTATATTTTTTTATAAAATTAACATAGGAATAAATATAATCACTTATATGTGTACGCACTTAATTATAATAAATAGTGTATTATGAATTATACTTTAAGTCTGCGGCAAATTTTTGCAATAAATCTTTATCTATTTTTACGCATACACATTTGAATAAAAATATCTTTGCAAAGAAAGAAAAGTCCAGAATTTTCTTCTAAATGTTCGGTATTTCCTCTGGACTAAAAATATAACTAGAAACCCTAGGCTCGTCGTTTTGTGAAGTCGAGTTTGGCCGGTAACAAATTTACCAAATACAATTGCAGCAGCCAAAACGGTAACCTGTGCGCAGCAGTCGACGTTAGTTTATTAAAAATGTAGATCTGTCTACAGTTTCCTTAATTCATTAAAATGCGATACAGAAAATTATTAGACACAGTAACATCTCTTAATTAGAGAAGATTATTCTTTTATCTCATATTCCCACACTGAATAAAACCTAACAGAATTCTGAGCTCCTTTATAACGAGCGCTACACCAGCACACAGACGATAAGCCGAGAAAAGACTTCGGATAAAAACAAAAGTAGTTTTAATTAGTTCCATCAGAATAATAACTTTTTCTTCGAGAATTAATTCTCTTCGACGTAGTGAAGAAAGAAAAACCCTGAAAATGTTACCTACCTCGTCTCGTTCATCGTTCTCTTCATTCCATATTTACTATTAAGAGGTGTGTAAAAGCCGTGAAAGGTCAGGAAAACCATCAACGGAAACAATATGTAAACCATGAATTAAGTATCACACGCCAAGAATAGCCATTTCTAATAATAACTTTTTACCGTGAATTTGGAAGACAAATTGTACCAATGGCGCCTACGGCAAAATTTATTTTGAGAGATTTAGTGGACGGGCTATAAAAGGGATTACGTCTGCCTGTCAGTAAAATCTGGGGCTATATTTATTTATATAAAACCAATAGCTTGAGTAATACTTTGTAAGCTTACGCTCAAGGGTACGCTACAATTAATCGTGATTGGGCATTAAACAGAAACTTAACTTGTTATTTCGTCGTTTATCGTGATAAACTCTTGATCGAGTGGCTCTTTATGGGAATATTTATAGAATGACGGGATCCTACCTTTCTTTTTCATAAAGTATCAATAATGACTCAATATTCTAAGATAGGAACCTGACCGTCCGCGTCGTAGATTACTTATTGTGAACTTTATTCAAAGCATTTTCTCTTATAATTTGGTATAACAGCAACATTGATAAGAAGTACTTTAAAGTGTCTTTCTTAAGAATTTGTCTGCCTTTTCAAACTTACTTAGGGTTGTCGCAGTTTGTCTTTTTCGCCTTTATCTAGGTACTCCAGTTTTCCATGAAATAACCGTTTAAACTCCATAACTTAAAGTAACGTAAGTGCTCATTCTGAATCCTATCCTTTCTTGTCACTCCACACCTTCCACTTATAATTCTCAGCTATGCTTAATATTCATCCCTATTGTCGCCAACATTCTGAATTTAGACGGTAGTATGAAATTTTCAAACTATAGTTACCTATAGTAGCTAAGTACAAAACAACATTTAGAGGGTGACACGGTGACACCGTTAGACTTAGTGCTTGTTAACTATCTAGACTTAGAGACAAGTTGAGACCTCAAGCATGGTTACAGGTGACCTCGGACGCCTAAATGGTATATCAGATGCTGTGTTAAACTTGGTAGAGTACCTACAGCAAACAAATTATAGTAGTTCAGATTTATTCAACGAAACTGGTAGACGTGATGTTACTTCTGTGAAAAATCACGAAATCGTTTGTGTTAAAATTGACATATTGGGTCCAAAACAATACAGATACTTGCATAGTAACAAACAGCTCATGTCAATTATAATCATGGCATAACATAAATTCATACTTTTGTTATATCAGTTTCATCAAATAGAATATACTACATATAGAATACTAGATGTATGAGATAACACACATGATAGACGTGCTCTGATAAGTTCAACCTACAGTACGTCTGATGTCACGTCGAGACAATATGGCGCAGTTTTCCTAAGATTGTGTAAGTGTAAAACTCCTGAATGATTAATTCATAGACATTTTCGTATGTTCCCTGCATTTTAATATCATATTATTTACTGGTTTTTACGTGGAAGTTGCTCCATTCGAGCTGAACATATTGGAGGGGCAGTGTTTATCATCATGTCGTCATTATTAACTTCAAAAACATCAAATGAGTTTTTATAAGTTTATCATAATTGAGGTTAGTATAATCTCACGTTTGTGTATCCAGAGAGCCCAGCTAGATATTAACTTAAGCTCGAGAATGCAATTAAACCTTTGGCCACTCAATGCTGAATGTTCGTCTCTTCCAAATCTCTCTTTTGGTGATTTTGTGTAATGGCAAATGGCTATCCAGGTCCTTCCGGCCACTTAATGAGATCGCACCACCTAGTCGGTTGTCTTCCCACATGCCTCCGTCTCGTCCGTGGTCTTCACTCCAGCACTTTCATCCCCCATCCTCCATCCAGTCTACGGCATGATGGCCCGCCCACTTCCACTTTGTTATTGGTAATGCTTTTACTGTATTTCTTTTATGTCCGTAGGTCTGGTTTATCTACTTCAGCGTCGTAGAGGGAAATGCCCAACCTGGCTCGTTCCATAGCTCTTTGAGTGACTTGCATGCGGTGGATAATTATATGGTAGTATATAATTAGTGAGCGTCCAAGTTAGTATTAATGTGAGATATTCTCGCAGAGCTTAGGGTGACTGGTGTAACGTTCATTCACCCTATATCCGTTCTTGACCTTTTTTTCGTACACCCACATTTCTCCAATTCCCACGGAATACGTGTTTTAAATTTTAATATGGGTCGAGCTTATTGTCATGCAACGGGCACGATTCCAAGCGACGAGCTGCCATATAAATTCGTAACGAACAAACCTAATAATGCTCGGTTCGACCTCTGAAAACAAACTCGGGACGGAGAGGCTGAATTCGTTTTGTCTGCCTCAAAGGACAAGTTAGTTACAACCTTTTAGTTTTGTTTCCAGTTTATATTGTCTATGCAAGGCATATCCAAAGTCGGGCCTGTGGTGAGTAATGGGCTAGCTCACCGTCCATCCGTCTTATGACGACGGAGATGTCAACAAATCGGAAGGGGTCCGAGGAGGTCCGAAGCCTGCCAGGGCTGCGGGACTGTTCGAAAGAGATACCGTGGCCCTGGAACACAAAGGGCTAAGAAGGAACATGGATGGGTTTTAGTCAGTACAAGTCTGGCACTCCCCCTTCCGCTCCACCCAGAGCGGGAGGAGTCATTTGATGATTTCCCATCCATATAAAGAAAAAAAAAAATGCATATCCGAAGTGAACAAATGTTAAAATTAAGAAAGGGTAAGTTTTTTTAAATAATATGTTTGGTGACATTTAACCCTTCATATTTTTTAAGAGAACGTATGCTGAAATAGTACTACTAAATAAATACTAATAAAATACTAAAAGTACATACTTACAAATTATTGAATCAAAGCATTTCTCTATTTAGAAATAGAGAAATGCTAGAATAAATCAATGGTGACCTACATGACACAGTTAATAAGAAAGTAATTTACGAAGTCCCTCATTAGTTTGGTTTCCCAATCTACCCTTGCCTTACAATGTCGTAAATAAAATGGAAAAGGCTTTACGTGTTTATTTATTGCTTACACCGTAACCAATTTCCTGTCTTCTTTCTACCGGATTTTGCTGAAGTGATAGTGTCAATTTCGCTGGTATACGGCATATTTAAAAAATACTTTTAAAAAGTTCCCCTGAAGAAAAGCCACAGTTAAGTTGTGAGAAGTTAAGATGGCAGTTACTTTTTTTATTAAAATCGTCTGTTACAAAGTCCACTTAACCTTGTTGGAAAGAGGCTGTGGTGAATATAACTCCAAACTTTAACTTTCGTAATTTGGAAACTTGAACCAATAAAACACGGTAGCTTACCCCATCTACCAAAAACATACAGTTAAAGTTTTAAAGCGACATCTGCGGAGCAAAAATAATTTTATTTAGAAAGCTCGTTCAGTATTCGATCGAAATACCATCTATCACCACAAGTATAAAACGCTCGGAATCCACTTTTACTTAGGTGGAATATAACAGCGAAGTGTAATAACAGATGGCGCTGTTTCAAATCATGTCTCCGTGAAACTCGTAGGGGAGTTAGATAGATGGCGCTAGTATTGTTTAAAACATGGTCAGTGTGTACTGTGTTGCTGTCCTTTTTTCTATCTAAATTCGAACTTGGGTTACTGTATGTCCAAGTGCCCATTTACGCAGGCGCGGCGCGTGGAGCGGGGCGGTGCGCGGCGCGTTCCGCTTTAAATTCAAACATAAGGCGATGTATGAGAGCGTTTACGGAGAAGCGGTCTGACGCCCGTTTGCTTGAGATATAGGCGGCCGACGCGGCGTTATGTCAAACAGACAATACAAGCAAACGGCAGTGCCCGGGTTCGATTCCCATACGGATCGAATTTACAACGTCGTAGTTTTATCCGAAAATAATCATTTTGTTTTTATTTTAAATTTTGTAGTGATTTTTTTTCGTAAATTGTTCAGTTTTTACTAGCTTTTATTTAACTTGCAATGTATGTATGATGTTTGTTTGGGTAGAATCTTGGAAGCTAAATTAGAACCACTTCCCGATGTCCGATTGAGCTGAAATTTTGCACACACCTTTGGTTGTAAGAACAGAATATTAATATGACAGACATAACTTAATCCTGCAGCCTGGATCGTCTCCTCACGAGAGAACTCCTCAACGGTTAATAGCACAGACATGAAACTTTGCATACAAGTTTATATTTGATGGATAATCACGATTTGTATAATGAACTCATCCTGCAGCCAGGATCGTTTTCTCACGAGGGCACTCCTCAACGGTTAATAGCACAAACATGAAACTTTGTATAGATACGTGTTCCATTTTGTTGAATAAACATAATTCCTGTCGTTTTCACGACCAGGATTTTTTCTCAAAAGTCCTCAACGGTTAATAGCACGGATATGAAAAAAGTGTTGCGATAATGATGTGACAGAAACGATTACAGCAAATATCAAAAAAGTTTAAAACAAACTTTTATAATGATGCACCGAAAAGAAGATATCTAATCTTGGAGTAAATGGAAACGATAAAAGATAGTTTTTATAGCATTTACCATTCACGCGACCAGCTTATGTGAAAACTATTCTTTATCGTTTATGTAATGTTTAATTTAAGTAATGTTACAACAAAAAAAAACACAAAAAATATATTCTTAATGCCTGTGATTTGATCCTGCAACTTCTGATTTTCAGTCCAATCGCAGTGCCACCAGGCCATTTACTACGTTCTATTCTAATACATGATAATTATGACGATTGTCAGTTTTCAAACAGTTGATGAATATGGTCCCACGTTGGGCTACAAGCGTTCGACGCCGCGTCCGCCGCGGCGTTATGTCAAACGCTCAAATACAAGGAAGTGGTCCCACGTTGGGCTGCAAGCGGTCCACGCTGCGGTATGTCACACGGACAAGTTTCCAGCATACGGCAGTGCCCGGGTTCGATTCCCATCCGGAACAAATTTATAATGTCTTAGTTTTATACAATAATAATCATTTCATTTTTATTTAAAAAAAAAAAAAAAGTTTTTTTTTTTTGAGCGTTTGTATATCTGACCTCCACAACCCAGTTAGTACTGGGTTGTGGAGGTCAAGGGGTATCGGTAATACGATACCCCTTGGTAGGACTGGTTGTCAGACTTTCGGGCCACTGAAATTATTAACTAGTGATTGCTGATGATAAAAACGTAAAGTACGAACGAAACTTTTTTTCGAGAATTTAGCTAATATGGCAAAATTCATCGTCAATCAAAACAAAAAATACCATATTTGTCATAAATATTGTCACTTCTCTGTCTTGATCAATTAAAATCGTAATGTTTGTCATGTTGTGAATAGTTTTGCATATTATTTATTTACCCGTCTTATTTGTTTCGTGGTGAAGTTGACAACACGAGAATGTTAAGGTGTGCAGAGATGATGGCGACTAAAACAATGCCAAGGATTACAGTTGTGGCTAGCATGTGTGGGGAACATCGTAATACGATGTTCCCATACTATGGGGAATATGGTAATGCCGATGCTGATAGAATGCCCGCGACGCCGGGCTCTCTCTTATTTGAAGAAGTTCTAATAAGTTCACAATGATATGCTGCTTAAAATAAATGTTTTATTCAACTTCGTAATTCATGTTTTATTTTTGCTTAGTCCATGGCGCAATTATACTTGGTCGTTGCCCGAATTCGATTGCCTTTGGAATTCATCAAACGACCAAGTGTAAATGAACGCGGCCGAGTACGCGAACACACTCGTCCAACTACATTTTTTTTCCACTATTGTAAGCTTCTATGTATTCCATTGCGATGACTAGTGTAATTACGCCATAGAAGAATCACCGCTATATGGCGGTGATTCTTCTAGGCTAGGCAGACGCCTAGCCTTTTCCCAGCTATGTTGGTGTAGTGGTATGTAACCCACACGGTCGATTTTCAGCCTATGCAGATGCAGCTGAATACCAGTATTTTACATGGAGCGACTGCCTATCTGATCATTAAAGAGTAAGCGACCCAAAATCATTAAATATCGTGATGAGTTGTGCAAATGCTCCGCAGCATGGATAACAAGACAGGCCTGAAATTTTACGTAATTAGGTTACATTGGATTGTAAATTAAGATGAAATTATCATTCATCTTATAATAACAATTATAAATTGTCCAATTTACGATAAAAAATAAACACCATTTTTTTTTTAAATAAAAATAAAATGATTATTATTGGATAAAACTACGACATTATAAATTTGTTCCGTATGGGAATCGAACCCGGGCACTGCCTTTTGCTTGTATTGTCCGTGTGACATAACGCCGCATAGACCGCTTGCAGACCAACCTGGATCCATTTCCTTGTATTTGATCGTTTGACATAACGCCGCGGCGGACGCCGCGTCGCACGCTTGTAGTCCAACGTGGGACCATATTCTTCAACTGTTTGAAGACTGTCAATTTTCATATCATGCATTTGAATAGAACGTCTATTTCGAACCAGGTGTCAATGAAGTACATAGTCTAGTAGTATTGTGATCGGACTGTGAATCAGTAGTTGCAGGATCAAATCCTAACAAGTAAGGATTATCTTTTTGTTTTTTTTTTTGTTAATGATGTTTAAATATTACTTTTTAAAACTAGGACACTGTTTTATTTTAATGCATTATGTAGGATTTTCAAATCATTATAAAATATCTATTTTAAAAATATATACTTACTTTTAGTTTTTGAACCATTCAAAAAACAGATAATCGTAAATAACAAATAAAAATCGAACAAAATTTACGAAAAAAAAAACAAATAAAAATAAGATAAAAACAAAATGATTATTTTTGGAAAAAACTACGACATTGTAAATTTGTTTCATATGGGAATCGAACCCAGGCACTGCCGTATGCTTGTATTGTCCGAGTGACATAACGCCGCGTCAACCGCTTGCAGCCCAACGTGGGACCACTTCTTTCAAGTATTTGAGCGTTTGACATAACGCCGCGGCGGACGCGGCGTCGCACGCTTGTAGCCCAACGTGGGACCATTTTCTTCAATTGTTTGAAAACTGACAACCGTCAATTATCATGTATTAGAATAGAACGTCTATTTTACGCAAGTGTCAGTGAAGTAATTGGCCTGGTGGTATTGCGGCCGGACTGTGAATAAGATGATGCAGGATCAAATCACAGATGTTTAAATAATTGTTTTGGTATTTTTTCTTTTTGTTCTTTTTTTTATGCTGTAAAATATTACTTTTTGTAACTAGGTGTACTGTTTTATTTATATGCATCTGTATGATTTTCAAATCATTATAAAATATGTAGTTTAATAATATATACTTTTAGTTTGTGAACCATTCATAGAACAGTTAGGTAATCGAGAATAACAAATAAAAAAAGAACCAAATTTACGAAAAAAAAAACACTAAGAAAATTAAAATAAATACAAAATGAGTATTTTGGATAAAAGTACGACATTGTCAATTTGTTTCGTATGGGAATCGAACCTGGGCACTGCTTTAGGCTTGTATTGTCAGTGTGACATAACAAATCAAATGGTCCCACGTTGGGCTTCAAGCGTTCGACGCGTCTCCGTAAACGGCAAAAACGCCAGACGCGCCGCGCGACGACTATTGCAACGCCCCGCGCCACGCGCCGCGCCTGCGTAAATGAGCCCTAAGGGTCAGTTCACACCGAGACGCGACGCGACGCGACGCTGAGCGCACACTTTTAAAGAGCGATTCAAAATATAACTTTATTTTCTACACGAAAGGATACATATTTCTTAACAGGCGTCACGCGGCGCAGCGCTGCGTGGCGCAACGTATTCTCACAAGGAAATGTGTTACTTTTCGTGTAGATAATAAAGTTAAATTTTGAATCGCTCTTTAAAATGTGCGCGCAGCGTCGCGTCTCGGTGTGAGCTGACCCTAATTGAACATGATTGATGCAGTAAAGATACACCGTTGTTAGCGTATTAGAGATCTGTCCAAAGGTTTTGATTGTTTTAGTCACAATATGCTTGAGATTATATAGACATTGATGAAATTCGTTAATGCATACTAGATCAAGTGTCATTTAAGCTCTCAAAACATAGCAAAAAGTATGTACTTTTATACAGTACGTTAATTACATCTTTAAGTTTAACGTAGCAATGGGTATTCCACAAGGTGCTTGGCCCTGTATTATTTTCTAGAGCATCTTTTCTTAAGACCATAAGCAATGAAATGCAGCAGTTGTACTATCGTACCAGAATGAAAATTTACGGCTTGGGTAAACAAAATAGTTAGGTAGCTCTCTCAGTTGTGTAAAAGTATGATTGTTTCTGCCAATACTATTCTATAGCACAAATATTTAAAGGTTGTCCATATTTCAGATGCCAAGTTTTTTATTGGCAAGGATTCTTATTTAATACACAACTTTACTCAAACGAACAATAAGCTCCTAACCTAGACATAAATTAACTATTAAGTAAATTACAGTCAAAAACCGTTTACCTACTTAAACGGCTATTCTGAAACATAATTACCTGCTAAATATTTGGACCCATCTTTAGCGGTCAACCACTTATTACACTACCCTATATTAGCGCCAATCGCCTAAAAAAGTTATACAAACTGGACAAAGATTCTAGGTAGGTGCTTACTGAATGCCTCTCGCGGAATAATAGTTTGTAGCTATTAGGATAATTTATAGCCGTTTAATATCCAACGAACTCGCAGAGATTTGATTATCGATGTAATATTTTTTTCGTTGGACGCCGCAGATCGCGTGTCGCGTGCTTCTAAGTTTTTTTCGGTTTGGGTTTCGGGGGTGTAACGCACAATAAATATTATAACTGGCCAGCGACTACCGGAATATAATTTTTGACAATTTTATAAATTATACAGGCGTATCACTTAATAATGGGTAGCTACGGGCATGTTTTTATTGTTCCTAAGATAGTCAGTAGCATTTGGGTTTCTAATATGTTAGAACGAATATATTGTACGCTTGGAAATATGATAGGATATGATAAATACAGAATTATTAATTTTATTACATTACATGTATAAAATACTGATGACTGATGTACGATGTATTTTTTTTTCACAGGTGACCACTGAAAACCAGCGCTGTGCTGTGGGGCCCCATAGCACAGCATCATGCTGAGTGGTAACCTACTTGTCGCAGTCACGACGTGCAAGCTGTCAACTTTTTGCTTATTTTTTTATTTAAATTTTTTCGTTTTTTTTTTTTTAAATCTTATGTTTGTATATTTTATTTTATTGTACTAACAAATATTTGTAATGCTTTGTATGTTTATTGTGTTCATTGTTATTTTGTATGCACGTTATGTCCCTGCGATAAATAAATATTTTTTCTTTCTTTCTTTCTTTCTATGTACTTACAATATAAATAAGAATAAATAGCATAAGCAAAATCAAAAATTATGTCCCAACTGCTGAGGCACAGACCTCCTCTCTATGAGAGGGAATGGGCTATAAATCCACCACGCCTGGCTCAGAGCGGGTTCGTAGAGGTCACATATTTAGGATTTTTTTGGTTCTTGGCATAGATTTTATTTTATATTTCTGTGGTTCTGGGATATGCAGAAATTGTTCCTTTACTGTTTTAAGGGCAATGGTGATGAAATAAATTACACAAGGTAATGCGCCTGCCTGAGAACCCACGGGGTATTAGTAAAGTTGTAAGTCAGCCGTTACCACTTGGCCACAACTGCTCTGAGTAAGCAGGTACATTTATTCCAATGTGCTGCACATTGGAATAAATGAATGAAATAACTAATCCTAATGTGGACTAGTTTCAACTACTTTCTACTTACATTCCCATAGTGAGTGTCATAATACCGGCGATTCAGCGCGGGCAAAGCATTGCGGCGACGAAATTGCGCGGCTGCGCGCGCCTTCACTATACCACGAAACTTGAGCCCCGGTGCAGCAGCCCACACTTTATAAACACTACATGACGTCATGATTCTGTATTGCTAACGTTACATGCACTTCGAGTGTCAGAAAAATAGTATTTCAAAGGAGATTTAAAAATCTGTTTCCTGTGACGATCAAAGGCCTCTTTTAACTCGAGTCCCATAGGACACAATCTTGGCCAGTAGAACTTTACATGCACTTCATATGATAGATAAATTAGTATTTGAAGGGGAATTAACGAAACGATTTTTAAGGTTTCTTTTGTATCAAGCCAGTCCAATAGCATCTTCTTGGCCAATCATGGCCAGCAAATGAAAGCGTTCGAAGGACTTGTCGCTTGGAATAGGTGTTTTCTAATGATTTGTGGTTTTTGTTCCAGGTATTTGTGTGTCGCATCGTCATTCGCTTTATATTGCCTTGACAAGATTGCTACTGGAATTCACGCAACCTAAAAACAAAACTGATCAAGCTTTTAGTTAAGCACCAAATAATCTTGGCTCCTAATGTTTGTCAAGTATCAAGTTGTTTCTAGAATAAACTAAACCTACCTGCATATAACACTTTGATCCAATTTTCTCACAATCAAAACAGTTGGAATTCGTATGCCGTGATCACGTTACTTCGGCCGGCGCGCCCAGTAGCGATGCCTGCCCGAGCCGAGCATTTTTTGTCTCATCTCTGACAGATCGAATTAAAATAAATGCTCCGATAAAGCGTCCTATAATATCATCCTGTATTTGGTTACGTGGGCAAGTGACGTGCAGTGGGAACATACGAACGCCGTAGGTGGGACCAGAGACTATTTTTAAAGTTGTTCTATGTTTTTTTTATGATTAAGATTGGGGGTTTATCAAAATCGTTTAATTGTTTTTTATTGTTCGGATTGGGTTGTATTGTATTGTTATTTACGGGTAATTGCTACTGCTGTGTTTTTGTCTTCTAAGTTGAATCCAGCGTTTATTTTCTACTTTACAAATGGACTTTCGAAGCAATTTCCACTATTTTCGAACACTTTTGTATCAACTCTTTATGCTGGCGTGGTTTTATAAATTGCGAGTGTTAAATGTTATTACAAGGCAAACTCTTATAAGATGTTCATAATGACAAGATGGTTTAACAACAAGATTCAGTGGTCTAATCCAGCAGTTGTTCCTAACTACGATACTGTTATTTCCACTAACTATCAACAGACGATGCACGACGATTGCGCGGTAGAACAAAATATCAATGCAAAAAAGGATGTAAAAACATAAAGGCGCAGGAAAAACTAGAAAGTATTTCACACTACCATAATTATATTAAATGCTTCACCGATAAAGTGTTACAATAATGTGTAAACAAAATTTCAACGAACAGGTAGTACATTAGATAACAACAGTCAACAACAAAGTCAGTGAGGCGTAAAAGCTACTGAATTCAACGGAAAAAGGTTTGCCTTTTTTTCTGGCAGACCGTTACAAATTGCCAGATGGTCTATTTTCTTGTTTCAACACATCCATAATAATTATGGTCGACACGTATGATATATGCTTCAACGAGAATTGGGAATTCAGTAGCAAAGTACCGAGAAAAGTAAACACTTAGCGTTGTGGAGAACACCACCATATTTGTATTGTATGACGCGCTACGTGTATATTTCTATTGTGTGATTCGATGTACTTATGTGTTTGCAATTTTGCAGGGTGACGAAAATAGAGAAATTGCGTACCTATTTGGTTGAGCTGGTGCTTGAAATTTATTTGAGTTAAATTGACCAAATGTTTTTCGTAGTTGAAGAAAGTTCACTCCTTGTAATTTTAGTTGTTTTTTAGTTCTTTCACGAATATTAAAGAAGGAATTTACAGTTCGTCGATGTTATCCGAACAACTTTTAGGCAGTGTTTCTTGACATGTCACTGCTTATCAGCAGAATCCAAAATATACAAAAAACGTATTGAATTTATTTGAAAAGTTCATCGTACAATATGAACATCTACATGCCCAAAAATTGAAAATAAAACAAAAGCAATTTCATCTTAATCGTACGAAATACTTGAGCGGAGGCAGAGCGATATCCACCTTATCGAGTTACCTAGGCTACTGGGCATCTCCGAGCAGACGACGCGAAATGGTTTAACCATTACCATGATTAAAACCAAGAAGCCTTTATTAATTCAAACCTAAAGTTGAATATCAAATGCGGGCATGGTGTGGACTTGAAACAAAGAACGAAAACACAATAATAGTCGCTTCGGTGATTTTATGGAAACTTGATATCGTGTTGGCCTCTTACAAAAAGAATAAAGCGAAACTCGAACGAAATTGTTTTAATCGTCGGAAGCCACGGTGTACTCCTTATTACTTAGCAATTATATTAAAACGATTATGCAATGTTTTGTATTGTATAATCTGGTAAGTAGTGGCAGGTAACTATAGTTAAAAAGTTTGGAGGTTTGACAAAAAACTAAATCTACAAATTATTTTTTTACTGAATGTTTAAACGCATCATGTGTTATTGCTGTACGGAGGTGGGCACAAAAAACATGATTGCCCAAACAATACATTGTCTACGGCTCGTTGTAACGAGTTTATTCATCTCGGTCGTGACCGTTGACGTAAAAATAATGACGTGATGCGATGGGACACCGTACGATTTGTTTGAACTAACTTGCGCATGAAATATCGGTCGGAGTCAGCTACCGATGGTTCGCTGGCTTACCTACCGCCGCCGCCGCGGCCACAGAAAAAAACTCATAGCTCAGTCTTAAGGCATCCGAATTCCTTTGAACCAAATACGTGTGTGTAATCGCACGTAACAATTTATTTAATTCAGCGCAAGTTAATACGCTGAGCCAGAAACAAAAAGCTGATTTTGTAGTTCGACATGGTTATTCTATCGTTGTGATTTGTGGTAGCGAGATTCTTTGTTTATTCACGGAGCGCGCGTTGGCGGCGCGGCGCCTGCCTACCTGAGGTTTCCGTGAAGCGCGGATCGCGTGTCGAATACAACGGTGAACATTCACGAAGTGGACTTTTAATGGAGCCTGATAACCTGACCAACGTTACATATTTCGTTCATTACCTTCTGCAAAATCATAGCCTCACTAGAATCCTTTAAAAAATTGGTTCTGATTAAAGACCGAGACCTGCCATTAGCGTTTTGTAAAAAGCACAGCTTGCAGGGTGTTTAAAACTTTCTTTTAAATTTCAAAGCACATGACAAACGTCACATCGGAAGGAACAGGTGACAATGAAACAAAGCCCTAATAGATTTGCAAAGTTGACATCAAAAGGGTGAAAAGCGTAAGGTATCTTTTTACGAAGTTTCGGAAACCACAATAAAACCGCATGCCTTTTAAACGGTGTCACGTGGCTGTTACTAAAAACTTTTACCAAATTATGCTCCGCCATTCAAAGCATTTTGGCACATGGCTTGCCTGCTTAATAGCCTGGAAAAATACCTTAATAAGTTTTATGGCGAATTAATTTGAGAATCTTTAGGAGTTATTTTCTTCCTAATTATTTCTAGGGTGTTTTATTATATCAATAAACGAATCTTGACAAATGCAACAAGGGTTTATATAACACTGCTCAGGAGACAAAACATCTATAAATTAACTTGTATATTTATAATAGCAGTAAACTTGTCGTCTTTTAACCGATAATGAGGTCTCATTAACTGTTTTCGAGGATTTTTATAACGTAGCAGTGAACTAGTTTACAAGCTTTGGTAACCACATGGCGTTTTATGAGGGTTAACAAAATGTAGTACTTCTATGAACTCAGTCTGTAGTTATCCACTGCGGGAGTATTCTGCTGTAGGCTGACTTCCTAGGCCTCTCTCAAGCTACACCACAACACCCGATTTTCCTAGCACGTAGTCGCCTTTTGGGGGTATGAGAAACAGGGTAAAGTTCCTCATACCCCAATAAACAGGGAGGATCCTCCGGCCAGACAGGTGTTCTGTTTGGTGGGCAACTGCCCGACAGTTGTTGTCGGGTACCTCTGTATGTCTTTTAAGTCGATGTAAACTTTGTTTGTGAGATTCAGACCATATTAGTTCTTTAGTTATTATTATAGATGGCACTGTAGTATTTTTAGGTAATAAGTTGCTTTTTGTAGGTTGGTGCAGTCTTTTTCAAGTCCTCAGTTCATATTTCACGGGCGACCCAGTGTCTCTTCAGTTTGATAGGGTGGCTTATGTGGGATTGTCCAGTTCATTTCCGGAAAATTACTTTCCGCATACCTATTGTAAAAGTAAAAGTAAAAATATATTTGCATTGTATAGATTCAATCTCTTAGTATTATATAATTGCATAGCACATGTGTGAGTACCATGTACTGTAAAGCCACCATTTAATGAGTACCTAAATCTTTCATTGACGCGAAATTACCCTGGTGGTTGAGTGAATGTCATGCTCACTTAAATGTCACGCTGATGGTGGCGGGTGTGTCGGGTCGTTTAGTTCCCTTCAAAATGGTTGAGTTGAATGATGGCTGATACATGCGTCATGTTCGTGAACGGGCGCTGTCAGTTGTGACTGGTCATCTCTTAGCTGCCACGGTTTATTTTAATTACTTTATTTTTTAAATACTGATTTAATCTTTTACTCTGGACGCTCTTAACTTGCCCGTATTTCTACATTGTTCTCACATATTTGTAATTCTTAACATGAGTTGAATGATGTAACCAAGATTTTGTAACATATTTTGATTTAAAAGAGTGTCCATGGAGTTTCTTGCCCGTTCTTCTCCATAGAGATCTACGCTACGGAATGGGCAACTACAGTACTTTCACAAGTTATTATGCCTTGTGACTGGGACTGTAGCTTCGCGTTTTATTTTGACTTTCAAAAGTGCCTGTAATGGTCTAATTGAAATAAATGCTTTGACTTTGATTGTGAAGATGTTCATTTGGTTTATTGCGGTCCACAGCTGATACTTCTACAAAGTTACGTAACGGTATCTGCATCTCCGCTTTCATCATCCAGTCTTCTTAAGTCTACATATAAGTCACTAAAATCCAACACACTTATTACTTAAACAGCATAAGCACACAGCGGATAGTCATTATCGTCTGACTTTATTTTACCACATCTAAAAGTCAGTAGCAACATCCTTTAAACATATCTTTGCAACATTTATGATATTTCCCATAGTCAAAATTGGGAGTTGCTCTCATTTATTATTAAAATACAGTCTGTTTTTGTTGCATATCAAATATTATACACACATAAATATTCGGTTTCTCCGTTCACGATGAATTGAATAGTAGGATAAAAAAACCTGATATAAGTTAAATCATGTCGCAGGCACGCATTAAGAGCTACATTATTGCTACAAACCTGAATCAGTGGGTGAGCAGGCGATGCATCAATTGAACGCCGCAAGGGGCCGCCACCGTCCCGTCACTCTGCCTTCACAGCGAACAATGTTTACCACGCCGAATATCGATGTCCATACTTTTCTTTATACAAAATCATCGACTGTCGAGACTTTTAATGTTGCTAATATTTTATTATGAGCTCCTTTGAATATAAACAATTTTTTTTTCGAAATGCGAATTCTATTTATCATTACGTCGACCGTTTGTGTGCACTGTGTACAGTCGCCTATCCCATAGCAGTTTGAAGATACGGAAAGTTGTGTAAATTTATTTAATTAAAATGAATCGATAATGGCACGTTTAGCATTATTATGGAGCACATCTCTCGAAATGTTAAGGCGATATAATAAAGGTATGGTCAGTGATGCAGTTCGGAGAAGCTGCGGCGCGGACGTCGCATTCCCGCGCTCCTTCACGGCGCATGCGCGAAACGCCGCCGACACAACTCGATCGTAGATAAAAACCACTTATGACATGAACCATGCCTTTATTCCAACAAATTGATTTCGAACATAGAAGTCATATCGACGATTCCGATCTCTACAGCGACGGAACAAACGCAATGTTATCGTTTATGAATTGACACGTTACTTCAATGTTAAATGCACCTCACTGCGAGCAAATGATTGATCGCATGGTTTCCCTTCCATTATTATTATACGTAACCGGCACATCGAATTGCCGAAAATTATTATGTATTTAATTTATAGGCACAATCACAGAAGAAAGTCGGAATTGGAAATAATTTCTAACAGAACACGTCCAATTATTATGGTATCCGAGTCCGTGATCAAGATAACCGATTATTAATCGTCACTAATTACTGCTGGTGTTAGTTCGACCTTTATCTGGACACCATTTACCTATGGTTAACAAAAAAACTTAACAAAAAGTGTAAAGAAAGGTTGATTTCTTGTGCGATGTGTTCGCCGGGTGACTGCTTCACCTGTTCATTGTTTCGCTGGCGGCTGTTGAACAAAAGGGTCAAAATATCACAGTTTTTGGGAGATAATCGCCGTGAATGCAATAAATCTTATCGTAATAACTGCACTTGCGAAGGCTTAGATTATCACTGTAATGTATGGGCGAGGAATTTATTACTGCATGTGTGATTTATTGGAAGGATATCCTTGTTTTAGTTAACATGTGGACGGGTACGTATTAGCACATTGATGAATTTAATTGGTGGATCATGTTTGGTTAAAAAAAAGGGTAAAGAGAAAATTGATGAAATAAAAAATAAATAAGGAAGACGTAGGTTATAATTTCAAGATGCCTTAATATCAGCGGTTCCAAAACCTCAACAATTTTCAGTTCTGAACTCGTGACTATTCTTAGACTTATGAACATAATAATTGTACTATTAGAGAGTTAGTTTAAAAAGGCAACAAGTTCATACCTCCTGAAAGGTATACCTACATAAATATGCCCTCAAAAATGAACGTCTGGATCCGAACGATTACCACCACCACTTCAATTGTTAATCACCACACATCCTACATATTACTCTCATCTTCCTCGTTCACTAATCTGCGTAAGTAGTGATGTACGTACGTCGTACGTGTCGCATAGTGATGTGCCACGCGGCCTCGTCCCACACAGCGGATGCAAACGTCGGAGCAGGGAGTCGCGCGCATAAATCCCGGGATCGCCGCCGGCGCGGGATTCGGGAGCCATCAATCATTTATGGAGGAGCAACGTCGCTGGCGGTTCCGTAGAGCGCTTTGTGAAACAGATCAAACTGCGGTTAAACGTCTTCTTTAAATGGCGGTTTGATCCATGTTGTAGAGGTCTCAATAGACCCAAAAGAGAGGTCTCAATAGAGAAAGAGGTCTCAATAGAGTTAGGAACAGCAGCACGAATTCTATCCACGATTATGTTTTAGTTTCTACTGAGCTATTATGTTTTTGGGAGCCTGTTCTTAATACACCTTCAGGTCCATTGGTACTTTACTAAGTGCCATGCCATACCATGAGTGACCAGCAATGAATCAAACACTTTAAACGATGACAGTTTCGACACCGCGCACTACTTATTATAACATATTCTCTGCTCTAACTTAAATAATGATTACCCTCTGCTTAACCACATACTTTTCGACGTTTAAACCATTACTTTTTAAGAATAAACCCCTCAATTACTTATGTACGCTGATATATGCAATTTGACAGTTTAAGCGTTGCCTCTACATAAACTACTCTGTGCTCCCTAACGACTCGTTATTAAAAGGCTTACCTTTTTTTCTTAACCAACGCTTACGTTGGTTAAGAACGACCGACACAATGTTTGATACATGATAACTAGAGGCGAAGTCGTATTAAATCGCAATCGTTGCTCGCACTAACCGGGCGATTCACTTAATTTCACTTATACGCTTATTGGCGTAATACCGCCTTATTAAGGATTATAAACATCATTCAATTCTCGGGTTGGTTGTGATAAATTATCGATATGCAAATCGGAGGATAAGTAGCTGGGTCGGATAAAGTATTAGCGTCTGAGGGTAACAATTTGCATGGGACTACGTTTAATTTCAGGCTTGGTGGTTTAGAATAAAGACTTATATTCTGGCTACTGGCTGATCCTAGTAATTGTTGACAGAATTAGGAAGATCAAATGTATAGTTTGTTAAATGGCAATTAAAATAAGTCTTCTTCACCCTATGAGTTAAAAATTCTTATTAATTTGTTCTGTATTAATTGTAGGTGTGAAAACCCCTTAATTGATACTTGAAACTATCGAGCCTATCCTATGTCAGCGGTTTCGCGTTACCGGGATAAAAAATATCCTATGCGTTAATATAGGCTATAAACTACCCGTGTGCCAAATTCGTTCAGTAGTTATCACGTGAAAGAGTAACAAATATCCATCCATTTATCATATTAGGTAAGTAGGAAGCAAGAAAGCGGGGAATACACCATAAAATACATAGAACCTTAAAAAAACATATTTCTATGTATCTCTTTCGCCGCATTCATTTTGCCTTCCAAATAAAGAGCTTATCAGTCATTTGTGAGCAACAAAGTCAGCGCCAAGGTGCAAGTCATTACGGTCAAACGAATTACAGTAAAGAGTGCGATTTGTAAGCTTGAGACCAACAAAGGAACGTTTCGCGCGATTTTGATTGATCTCGGGATAATACTCACCCACAGGTCTAAACTAGGATCCTATTTCACCAATCAAAACTATCTTCCAAAGCTAGCGAGTTAAAGTTGGTTCTCGTTTGAAGGAAGGCTCCGTTATTAATTAACATTGTTTGAGAGATTCTGTTCTTTATTAGCACGTGGATAAGGTTTTGTTTTAGATAATGGATTAGCCGGCGAGGCTGGATGGCTGCGAAATCATCGCTCGAATGAAACGCTTGCCGCGAGCTGTCCATCAGAGGGTTTTGCGTTTTCTTGTATAGAACTAGAAATCTTACAAATTTGAACATGGTTTTCAGAAGTTTACTGAAAATGGATATTTAACAATGCTGTATCTTGCTAAACATTAGAGCATACTCAATCTGTTTCACGAAAATACTGACAAAAGAAATTGAAATCCCGCCGTATTCGTAGAACGTTGACTACGCAAAAAGTGACAGGGATTACAATTGTGTGTTACTTTACCATCAAATATAGATAAACTTTGAATTAGTGTTTTCGATGTTTAAATGTATCTAAAGTCTGTATTTTAAACATAAACGTTGAATCACAGTTTCGCATGAACATGAACATGATTCGCCAAATAAGCTATGCGTTGACTTTACGATTTGAGAAGTTCTCGTTGAGGAGTGTCCCTCTTTGTAGCCACTGACACCCGTCACTCACACTGTTTTGGAACCTCTACCGCTTCCATGGTCCCCTTAATTCAAAGGGCCCATAGCTGTGAAGGAGTCCACCTGATGGTGACTAAAGTGTTTGTTATTTTGTCCTACAGGCACTTATTAGAGGCTCTTTGGCGGCGAGTTGATCACCTGCGGCGGCCCTAACGCGCTCTTATTGTGGTTTATTATCCTCTGAACATTTTCAACCTGATTATAAGGATTATCAAGGTGCTGTGCAGTTCCGATGGCATTAGATTGTGCTTTTTGCAAATTGTGGTTGTTGTCAGAGGTGACAACAGTCAACAGGGAGACATGGTGAAATTATTCTAGCCTATTTGAAGTAGAGATTCGAGTATGGGCTGATGTAGTTATTGTTGGCACATCTGAACACCTTACTAAATTCATGAATACTTAAGCGCCTCATAGTAAAGTTATTGATTGTACAAAACTGTATGCGAAATGTTGGGCACAAATCTATAGAGATCATACACACTCCATAATCTTTGTAGCACATCGGTAAGTTCAACCACCACACCTTTTACATAATATCTCAATGTCCAGCCTCCAATATTTAACCTAGATAAGAAGTTCACGTTGTGTTTGACTAGACTACATCTAAGCTAGGAGCATTACTCGCTCAGAAATTGTAGCAATGGTTGGGTAACCCCAGCATTACGGCGGGCGCGGTAACAGATCACAGCTTGGCTTTTGAACTCGATGAGTGAGCCTTCAACACAGACTTTAGTGTTGGCAAATTGTCGATAAATAAGTTTTCGGGTAACGGTTTGGTTCGATAAATTCTGATATTGGTTGGATTCATGTTCTATGATACCTCATTAGGTAGGTACTGCGATTTAACAGAAAATGGCTTGCTTTGAAATAATGCGAATCTGGCGGAGTCTTTTGCATCTTAGTTGTATAATCCAATGAAGTGTTCCTATAAGAACACAATATTCAATAACTTGACGAAGACTTGTTCGTGGCAAAGAACGGGTGGTCTTTCACAAGCGAACCCACACCTCCAACAAATTTTACTTAAATTACCTTAGCAAAAAACTCACAGCGGCAACCAAAAACGAGTCAAATTGAGGTTCCGTTGTCACCTCTAAAAGGTATGGTCAGCAAAAACTAGGACAGTAATCAGCAGGCCATCAGTAAGCTGTCAATTTATACTCTCGAGCGATGCATGGAAGTAACCAAAGTATTGTAATTGGCGAAAAAATTGAGGCCAAGGTTCTGATCGAAATATAGGTACTTGCGATTAATAGAACTCAAAAAACTCGAAATAAATTATTTATATTTAGTGTATCGATGGCAAAAAGTTCAATTATTAGTTTGTTATTTAATAATATGTCAGCTTTGTGAGTCGTGTGGTATTAGTAGGTCCTCTTTTGTTAGTAACTAGTTGTGCTGTTTGTCACCATATTCCTTAATATATTTTTAAGGTCTCTTTTAGCATTATGTAATTAAGGTAGGCACAATCAGTCACTTCATAAAAGAATTGTAGGTCTAATTCACTGTGAGCTGAACTTCCTTTTGAAATTGTTTTGAGAAAGGTAGGGTAGGGTAGGTAGGGTAGGGTTGGGTAGGGTAGAAAGGTAGGTAGGGTAGGGTAGGGTATAGGGTAGGTAGGGTATGTATGGTAGGTAGGGTATGTATGGTAGGTAGAGTAGGTTGGTAGGTAGGGTAGGGTAGGGTAGGTAGGGTATGTATGGTAGGTAGGGTAGGTAGGTAGGTAGGGTAGGGTAGGGTAGGTAGATAGGTAGGGTAGGGTAGGGTAGGTTAGGTAGGTAGGGTAGTGTAGGGTAGGGTAGAGTAGGGTAGGGAGGTAGGTAGGTAGGGTAGGGTAGTGTAGGTTAGGGTGGGTAGGGTAGGTAGGTAGGTAGGGTAGGGTAGGTAGGTAGGTAGGATACGATAGGGTATGGTAGGTAGGTAGGTAGGATACGGTAGGGTAGGTAGGGTAGGTAGGGTAGGTAGGGTAGAGTAGGGTAGGGTAGGTAGGGTAGAGTAGGGTAGGGTAGGTAGGGTAGAGTAGGGTAGGGTAGAGTAGGGTAGGGAGGTAGGTAGGTAGGGTAGGGTAGTGTAGGTTAGGGTGGGTAGGGTAGGTAGGTAGGTAGGGTAGGGTAGGTAGGTAGGTAGGATACGATAGGGTATGGTAGGTAGGTAGGTAGGATACGGTAGGGTATGGTAGGTAGGTAGATAAAAAGTGCATTGCAACGCATGCCGGGGACAGCTAGTTAGAGCTAGTGATCGACTGATGTGGTTTGTCGTTTTTTTTTTTTAATTTTAATTGGTTTGATTGATGTCGTCTTAGTGTAAGATACAGAAGGCTTTAAATCGATACTGGGTTTCACATTTTTTGTGCGTCATAGTTAAGCCACATATTATCGATATAACCTAGAAGCGTCGACAGCACTTACGGCCGTGTTATCGGTAATCGATACGATTAATAAAGTTGTGAAGCGATCGGCGCTAGATGGCGGTGGTGGGGCCGGTCGCGATCACCTCTATTATCCTGTCGATACTGCAACTCGTGGGCACGAACATCGCTGAATTACAACTCTATTTACTGTCAAACTTAATTCCTCGCTCGTGTCGTTGGCTTTTATTGCCGCTTTTGATATTTTTCTTCATTATTATCATGTTTCTTGGTAACGGCTTAATGTACTCTCGTGTATCTAATAGTGAGAACTGTAAGCAAATATGAGAATAAGGTCTCAATGACTAAGGAAAAGCTAACCTTTTTGAGTTGTTAAACCCAAAGGTTTGATTACTTGGCAGAAGAAAGGTCACACTAGCAGCCGGCCTGCATATATGACCAGATGTATGAACGTGAACGATGCAAACGGAATAGAAGGAGATGAGAAGGAGACGGATCATAGCACGTAGCATTCTGTCATTTTTACCTACCCCTTTCGAAAAAAAGCGTGAGGTTTTAGGTATGTGATACGTAAGATTGTTTCGATATACACCGTGTAAATCACCTCATCACGAAGCCGTCAACCAAGCATTCTGTACATGAAACTTAGTAACTTTACGCAAAAATTATTGCTGGGAAACGACTTTTTTTTGGGGGGTGTAAAATCATGTATTGTGGTAGAACTCAATGTGACGCGCTCAAAACATTGTGCTGATGGACGGATTGCATAGTACGGGGGCCGTGGAGGTGTTTAAAGTAAAAATTTTACATTAAAAACTTGTATTTAAAAAAATACTTGTTAAAAAGTTGGAACTTTGACCCCTAATATCTCCGTAACTAGAAGGTTCCCAGGTATGGTGTAGAACAAAAAAATTATCGCAATAAAAGGGAGAACCAGTGCCTTTCGGCTTCGTTAAGAGGTGTTTTACACCCTTTATATTATGGTAACTATATTTTCGAGCCGTTTGGGGTTGAAACTTTGGGGCCGTGGGGTCCGAGTGCTCAGAGCAGTTTCAAGGAAATTTCGAAACGCCTGGTTGACGCTTCCCGTGACCCAAGGGCTTGCTTTGACTTTGACCAGAGACTAAGTATTGCCATTCAACGTGGCAATGCTGCCAGTCTCTTTGGCACATTACCAGCAGCATTGAGGAGGAGTTTTTTGACGCCCCTTTTATAGTTTATTGTTATTTATTTTATTAGTTTTGAATCGTTGTAATGTATAGTTAGTTCTCTTTTTGAAATATTAAACAAAACGTTCGATATTTAATTCCAAAATCGACTACGGACTTCTGATGTCTGACTTTGATATTTTACAAATATTTAACAAAAAATAAATACATATCAAGTTTTTACTTGATTTGTATTTGTTTTTTGGAAATTTATGTGTAAATACACCTCTTACAACTTAAACCTCCTCAAAATAGACTAAGAAATATCACTGGCAGTTAACAAATCAATATGAATAGTTAAGTAATAGATCTTGTTAGTCGCTCGCAGATAAAGTTAGAGTATAGTAAAGTGCGAGTGATTAGTTAGGTGTTATAATTTAGGATTAGCGTCAGATGGACGGTTTGTATGGACCGCTTGTTAGCTTCACTTGTTATTGCGCGCGCGCTCATCTACGGACTCGGTATGATGGAGATAGTGTGGAGAAGACTTTTCATATGTAGGTATATTTATAAGGAAAATCCGTGGTAAATGTGTACTTTATTTCCTCTATACACTAATCCAAAATCAGGCTTTGTTGATTCGGTTTTATTTGGAATTGGATTGGATTGAATGTCGCAGTTTGAATTATGCTGATGATAAATTCCTGTTTAATTGGTTCTCGCTTTTATTGATGTACATTAGGAGCGTTTTTAAACAAGTACAAATATAATAAACTTGTCAGCATTTTCTACTGTTTGAACCTGTGTATGAATTGAATCGCTTTAAAAATATAGCCTACTCCACATTAAACAAGCCCGATGCTGACGCTAACATATCGATGACCATTTATTTACATTAGAACCATTTCTTTATCAGTTTATCACTGATTGTCTCGAGGTCCTATTGAAGTGCAGCATAACTTGTGTTGATTTATAGCCAATGACTAAATGTAAATATGATTGAGCTTTTGTTACACCTCTCCACAAGCGTCTGCGTATGATTTTGTTTGGCCACAAGAGCCAATTGCACGATCCTATTTAGTGCTGAGATATTTTGACAGGACAAAAAGCTTTATTGATGATCACAAAACTTGTAGAGCAATGAAAACATCATTTGTTGATGATAATGAATGGCTATGTGTATTTTTTTTTGGAATGACTCACTGATTCGTAAAAGACGTTCGTGTAGACGATGCGTGATTAAACTTAATGAAGCATTTATTAGATAGTGAATCTTCAATAGTTTTTATACGTCGGATAATATCATTTATTAAATTTTAATATAATGTTACCTTTCGTCACAGCATCGTCATGATAATATTCAGCGTTCCACGGTGACATGATTACGAGAATCCAAGAAAAGAGTTCAGATAGAGCAAACCCTTTGAACGCGGACACACCGTATAAATATGAATTAGTAGGTGGACTTCATTCAAAGGTTGTATCACCGCTGTGCTTTTGTGTAGGCTCCCTATTAACTGCTTCAGAAGTTCATAGTATTTTTTATCCCAACTCAGCGGTGACATCTATTGTTAGTTTGACTTATAAGTGGGTTTCTTTGAGTTATTATGAACACTTCGACCATCCCAAGGCGTTGATCGTATTATACTGGAGTATTTTGACACATTGCTTTACATTGTTTATGAGTTTTTGAGGTCATAAATTATTTTTTTGAGCTTCGTGGTGATATTTGACGAGGATTCAATGGGATGATTTAGGATAAACTTGAGGTTATGATTTATGAGACACATTTATTGTAGTGTGGCTTTGTTGCTTGGTTGTTAAGATTTTTTGAATAATTAATGTAATACCTTTGATATTGAAAATCTTACTAAGTTTCACGTTACCAAGTTATTTATTATGAAAAAGTAAATGACCATTACTTAATCGAGCATAATAAGGATACCTAAAAAAATACCTTTTTCTCACAAAAAAAAAAATAAACATTCCTTGAAAATATTATCGATCCTTAATGATTTTGTGGTTTTTGAACATTGGCACCTCGTTAGTTAATTATCCTGTTTACTGCTAAATATATAAATATATAAAAAAAAAACAACTTAAGCTATTAAAATTATGTTCATATAAAACCAAGATCATTGCTCCTGTCCATCAGTTCTTCATCAGATTTCGTTAAGTAGTAGTCTGGTGTAAGCTTCTTCTCGAGTTATTCACCTGGAGAAAAAACTATGTGCATCAATCGTGACGTCGAAAATGTGGTGTTAGTGTTTTGGAAAAAGACGTGGTTATTCTTCCATCATGTTCCAACATAGCAACACATACATGTGCGTATTGAGTGTTTAACTATGTGTTTTAAACGCAAGATAATATTCATGGTATTCAAGCCATTATAATGTGGATTTGTATTCGATATGTTGATTCTCTGAGAGATGCTGGCTGGGACCGAGGCTGATGATGCAGATGGCGACAAACAGAGTCAATCGAGGAAAAAAAGTAGAGACTAAGTGGGGGCAGTTAGAGATATGCAAAGCGCAGGCAGTCTGTGCCAACAATTTGCACCCAACAACGATTTGTAGGAAACCGAGTGCGCACCGTGTATAACCTTTGTTATAATACAAGGTGTTGTTTTGCATCCTCGTCAAAATTGAGGAGGTTGTCACAAAAGACATAAATAATTAATTTAAATAACGGTACCTAGCTAATTATTAATAAACACAGATTTTTTGGTTGTTGAATTTCTACCTACCGTATTTTCCTTATAATTTATTATAGCATTAAATTTTGATATAAAGTCACCACCAATAACTCTATCGCATTCTACAGGAAAGCTGTCAGGTATCACGTGAAGTGTATGACTAACTCTATTATGTATATTTATCATTTCTAAAATGGCATATGGACGTAGCCAATCGTATCCGTTGGTTTGGCTGCTTTATCTATCCCTTTAAATTTAATATTTTATCTTCATTTAATACAACATCTCCATGCAAAGCATTTACCTTAATTAAAGTTACTTCTGCTCCATTTCTCGTCCTGCTATCCTCTTTCTTGTTATATTTTTTTTCGTCAGAATACGTAGAATGAGTGGTTAACTGATCTGCACGCATAGCATGACCACCGTGCCATAGAAATGGGCTATGTCGACGGTAGAATAGACAAACTGACAATGTCATTGTCTATTTATCATTATGTCGATTCGTTCGTAGACAAAACTCGTTTCTACAGTGGTCATGCTACGCGTGCTGCTAGAACTTCGAAATTATCTTTCCACAAAAAACAAAATCTTGAGTGTCTTTATTTTTTGATTTACTTATTTACTTTGACAATTGACTACCTGTCGTTTTAGCAGCAGACGACAGCACCTATTTAATTAGATAAAAGTAATGGCAATCAAGCTAACGTTGGTATACTGCCAACGTTAACAAGATTGCCACAAAAAATGAGTCACACTTTAAGGTCGGTGTAGACAGGTGACAAAGGCGCGGCGTGCCTTTGAAGACGTCTCGCGTAACAAGTGTGGTAAGTGGTAACCAATTGGGGAGAGGGGGACAATAGACGCGCACAGTAGCGGGCTTCCGTGTCACTGGCTGTAGCAGGTCTTGGAACACACACAGAACACAACTGTATAATAGAGGACATTTTAACTCAAAATAATGTAGGCCTTACACATGTCTTACCCCCGTAGGTGTAGTTAGTATAAGGATCATTTTAAACTTAGCATCTGTATCTTGTACCTATTTCCGTCCAAATAAAGAACTATTCTTACTACAACCATTTCGAATATGAAGATATAAAAAAACCTTATAAAGTTTTTCAAAGAACTTCGATTTTAATGCGAGCTCTCAGTTATCCAGGAAGATTGAATGGCAAGCTGCCTTTGCTCTTTATCTTGTACATAACTGATATCGCTGAAGGAAAACATTGTGTAGAAACCAGCACTTATAAATTACATAAGTAAAAACACACCAATCCGTGTGCAAGCGCGATGATCAAAGTTCGTGTCTACTCTGTATAAGAAAAGGCCCATGTCCAGCAACTGACCCAATGGCTGGTTACTTATTCATTTTATAAGCGAATGATATGGCAGCAGTAATAGAAAAGCGAGTAGCTGACACTTATAATTGTTGGCTGTCACTACGGGTGGTTGTGTGTGGTCGAACAAGTGTCATCCATCAGACTCCCCGCTTCCCCACCCGCAATATGGATGCTACTACATGAATATTTCGACGCTCGAATGTCGTTGACGGGGCGGCGCTGTTGGTACCTATAAACTTGTGCAATTGTTTTGTGAAACGTGTTAATAAAAACACCAAACGTAACTCCCATACTACAAGTATGTCCCAGTTCTCGAGGATGGTCATGCCACATTGTATTGGGATCGGCCTATCATCACGGACAGACTATTCTAGAAGATACCTGATATTATGGTGATAGATCGCCGAGAGCACCGTGCAGCGACTGTTGACATCACTGTCACTCATAAATCTCGTGAAAGCTGCGAATGATATAAAAATCAAGTATCTTGATTTAGCACCCAAGGTTGTCGACAAGTGGGACGTAGATTCTGCAATCATTGTATCGATAGTCGTTACGGTCATTGGACTTACAGCAAAGAGCCTCGACCAACATCTAAGGAGGCTCCCATTGAAGGGATTGATTCAGAAAGCAGTAATCCTGGACACGACATGCATATTGCATAATGAGGCGGTTCCTCCCACCACCACCACCACCAGCAGCCTGGACCTTGTTCCTGATGTCAATGAGACATCTATCTTTTATATTTTTCATTACTTTAGATAGTATTGTTTTTAAAAATATTTAAAACTGAAAGTTATAAGAAAAAAAATTAAGGATTTTTACTTTTAAACCATCTTTATAGATATTGGTCTATGGTCAGCGCTGTTATTGCGACATAATAGCTTGTGGTGAGGCTCATAGGCCACGGTAAACAATTAGCATAATTTTAAATCCTTTGACTTTGAACGCCGCCGCCTGCCGCCTGTTTTAACTTGAAGTTTTACTTATAGACAAATCGAAATGAGTATAGAAAATAATTTACTCCAGATGTCTATAAATTTGGTATAAACATCTAGTCATCTACACAAATGTGATATACTAATAAACGTAGCGTAAACTTTTAGGTTCCGTATCGACTAGTCCTCACGTATACCAGGCAGCGATTGCACGCTTAAAGTTATTGATCTACTTACTGATCATTTGGTGGTTTTATTGTAAAACCTAACTAGTATTTCTAGTGAACTCCACATTCTAACTTGCCCTAAGATTATTGCTATTGGAGAGTGGTGCAAATTCACATTAATTGGATGCCCGAAGCCCATTCTTATTTGTGAGTAGGTAATATTGGTCCTATCTAAAGTTCTTCTCTAAAATTGATTGTTCTCATGAGTATACCTTATCACGTATTTAAGTATCGGTCACTAATTACCAGTCACCCTATACATAAGACACGAAGACTAAGTTAGAATTAATCGCAAAATGAGCAGACCTATCGCTTACAGCGATTCCTTCCAGACAATCTTCACCATTCACTGTATCTAAGCACTTAGGAAACTCAATTACCATCTAAGACACAAGGACACCCACTCAACAATTATATATCCAGTACAAACATAATAATGCCTTATATACTGCGTTATGTACTCGACCCTAATGCTCAGTCATTGGCGAGCTTCACCGAGCATTCCCCTTCGCAGCAATTAACAGTTTTATTGCTTCCCCCATTGGCTACTTGCGCAGCTTTTGCCGCCATATGTTTAGATAACAATGCTGGTAATGACTTTGTATGTATCAGTATACATATATGTTTTTGGTGGTTACTTTTACATGCTAATAAGATATAAAGTTCTTATGTGTCAAAATATGAAGTACAGTTTATCCGCAAGTTAGGCAAAAATATGCGTTTTTGTTCATAAGTGGTCTAATTAAAACAAACTAAAACTAGCTATTAAATTCTTAGTTAAAGTTAAATAACGGAATCGATCTATAACCAAGCTCAACCTCGTAGACGTCGATATATTTAATTGTTCTCTGAGTGAGTTCACAAAAAATGTATTGTTTGTAATATGTTACAAAATTTAATATTGTTATGGTGTACACTATCGCATTAGGTAAACCTGTAAAGATAGTCGTAAGATGGAGAAAATAAATAAATAAATAAGAGTTTTTATAGGTTTGACATAATTAAGTAAACGTAAGTACCTACCCCTTACAGCCTCACTTCTTTGTATTGACACCTTTGTCTACATAAGGTACAAAAATATGGTCCAATGTTTGACATGATCATTCTTGACACGAAACTGAAAGACAATATATGAAACTTTTAATGTTTTCGAATCACACACCTACCTATAAAAAAACGTTCGCAATGAAACACAAGAATCTATATATATAAAAGAAAGTCGTGTTAGTTACTTCACTTATAACTCAAGAACGGCTGAACCGATTTAGCTGAAAATTGGCAGGGAGGTAGTTTAGAGCCAGGAGAAGGACATAGGATACGGTAGGGTAGGGTAGGGTAGGTAGGTAGGATAGGGTAGGTAGGTAGGGTAGGGTAGGTAGGTAGGGTAGGGTAGGTAGGTAGGGTAGGGTAGGTAGGTAGGGTAGGGTAGGTTAGGTAGGGTAGGGTAGGTAGGTAGGGTAGGGTAGGTAGGTAGGGTAGGTAGGTAGGTAGGGTAGGTAGGTAGGTAGGGTAGGGTAGGTAGGTAGGTAGGGTAGGGTAGGTAGGTAGGGTAGGGTAGGTAGGTAGGGTAGGTAGGTAGGGTAGGGTAGGGTAGGGTAGGTAGGTAGGGTAGGGTAGGTAGGTAGGGTAGGTAGGTAGTAAGGGTAGGGTAGGGTAAGGTAGAGTAGGTAGGTAGGGTAGGGTAGAGTAGGTAGGTAGGTAGCGTCGGGTAGGGTAGGTAGGATAGGGTAGGTAGGTCGGATAGGGTAGGTGGGTAGTAAAAAGTGCATTGCAACGCATGCTGGGTACAGCTAGTTAATTATAAATCATTGTAGATTAAAAAAACTACAGTCCTCAAGACAATGTACGAAATCTCATAACTAATTATATTCTAATTACACAAACCGTCCATTTTAATAACTCCAACGGAACGAAACATATTTTCACATGTTAAAACAATGGCTACCGACAGTTGCTCCGTATTTGCTTATCTGCCACATCAATAAATGCCTCTCTTTGAGCCGTTCAAGAACTTTATATACAATTTTAATTTTTATATCCGCCCAAAACACTGAGACCTTTCATTTCATAGTTTTATGATTACCAAAGAGGTCATGTTATGTTTGTAAAAACATCCTAAATTAAAGTATGTGGAATGTAAGTGAGCCTGGTTTTAGATATGGGTGGTGATGGTCACGGGGTGATCGCCATGTGTTTCCGTTGATAGCATTTTAATTGCAGCGGGGCAAACACTCCGCCCTTGCGCGGTCTGCGTGGCATTAACAATTTGTAGTATCATTTCCTTGTATATTCACTTATATTTAGAAATATGTTTAATTGGACGATAAGTATTTAATTCAGTTGATACATGTGTTATAAATATTTATATTCAGGATTAGCTGCCAACAATGTTTCTTTAAAAATATCTATCACATCTTTCACAAGCCTGAATTTGCACATATCGAAAAGCTTCGATATGAAAAAGGTCAAGGGACAAGCTTGTTATGCAATATTTGTTACTTCTGTAAATGATTTACTTACAGAAGTAAGTTAAACATATTTCTAAACATAAGTGAATAACCACAAGAAAAATTACTACAAATTGCAGACAGCGCAAGGGCGGAGTGTCACAATGAATCCAAGTCCTTTGAGTCTTCTGAGTTTTTTCGAGTCTTTTAAGTTTTTTGAGCTGGACTGAGTCATGAACTTGATTTGGTGTATTATAATAGGTATACTAAAATAAAATAATAAAATACTTAAATATATAATATATATACAAGGTGTTGTTTTGCATCCTCGTCAAAATTCAAGAAGATGTCACAAAGGACATAAATAATCAATTAAAATTACGGTACCTAGTTTATTATTAATAAACGCAGATTTTTTTGGCTGTGTAAGTTTAACTTAAAGTGGTTTAGTGATTAAGAAAGTATCGAATAAACGTTTGAGATTATTTAGAGGACTCAGTCATGAGTTCTTTCAAAAGACTCAAACTTTGAGTTCTTTTTGGCAGGACTCAAGTCTTTTTACAAAAGACTCCAAATTCTCAAGGACCTGAGCTCTAAGTTTTATTTATAAGACTCGAGTCTTCAAAAATTGCTCAATTCCGATTAAATAAGACTCCAAGACTCGAGTTTCTTACAACACTAGTATTGCCACTAACCGGGCCCAAAACCAGACTCTCTGGCTGTTACTAAGAAATTCTTGATGAATAAACCAAATAACGCTTTGCCCGACCCGGGACTCAAACCCTTAACCCCATGCTCAGCAGTGTCGCGACTACAAGAGCAACGATACAGAATAAGAATGATGAGTACGATGAAACAATACGTTTCAGGACTGGATAAATATTATACAATATCATCAACAGAATTAAACATCAGTCCGTCACTTAACTACACCTTAACCCTTCAAATATTAACACACCTGTCTATGCATATTGTTTTGGTCAGATTCTTTTTAGTCCAGAGCCCCCCGAATTATGTGCCTTGGGTCTTAATGCTTAAAAATCCTAACAGTCGGTCATCGGGACCGCAAGGTGCGCGTTTGAATATGATTAGCAGCTTGTCAAAAGTGAGTTAAGGGTTTAATGTATTCTAATTTAATCAGCAAAGGGTTGAACTTATAAATTTTGAAATAATTATTGAAAGTAGTTGGAATGGGTTTATAATAATTTGGTATCAATTAGCTGGGAAATATACTTTCTATTAGTTGGATGGTAGGATGATTTTAATTGCTCATTGAGTTTTCAGAGAAGCAAGGTTTCATAATGTACAGTCGGCATCAAAAGTCCGTTAACACTTGTAAATATTACACCAAGTTTTGTGCTGGTCAGTGTGGTCTGATGTTATATTGTTTTGCGAATTTGTGTAACCATTGATGAAAATATTGTTATGTCTTTTACTGCAGTCTGTTAATATGGATCGTTCTAAAACTAAGACGTCTTATAATTTTGGATATGTAAAGCGACTTTTGCTGCTGACCGTACCATCTGAACATAAATGATGTAACCAAGGTTTTTGTAACAAGATTCTGATTTAAAAGAGTGTCCATGGAGTTTCTTGCCCATTCTTCTACATAGAGATCTACACTTTGGAATAGGCAACTACAGTACTTTCACAGTCATTATGTCTTGTGACTGGGACTGTAGCTTAATTTTTATTGTTGTTCGACTATTCAAAAGTGCCTGTAACTGGCCAACTAGAACTAAATGATTACGATTTGATTTGAAGCGTATCAGTTTTTTCACTATTGAGCACAGGCTGAGATGACTTGACTCTCCTATACATCATAAATAAGTTATTCTTTGGTTAATTATCCGGCAGCTAATAGATTAAACATCATCATCCGCCTAGTCTCCCTACTATTTGGGGTCGGCTTCCAGTCTAACCGGATGCAGCTGAATACCAGTATTTTACATGAAGCGACCACCTATCTGTCCTCCAGAGACTAGTTAGTACTGTGTGATACGATACCCCTTGGTAAGAATGCAGACTTTCGGGCCACTGAATACCTGTTACGGCTGTCAAAGATCTACAAATAACAGCTGGGATCAACGGCTTATCGTGCTTCCCGAGACGTTGGAAAACTCAGTACCTATGAAATATCCTATAATATCGTCTGCGTATATCCTATAACAGCCGCACGTATTGCCAAGGTTGGTCCCGTACCAACCTTGGCAACACGTGCGGCTGTTATATTTAGCCACAAGCTCCTCTCTAACAGATAAAACTTGACATAGCGATCAATAATCTGTTTTTCATTTAAGCATCTAGAACACTTACTTGGTTAGAATAATTATTCATGACTTTTTATAGGTTATGTTTTTATAAATCGGGAACTCAAAACAAATAGCATATAAGCAAAAACCCGGTTTTAGTGTTCATGTCTGTTTGTATCTCTTTTTTCCCTTTAGTTTCCAGTGAGGGTTCCCAATAATAAAATAGTAGTAGTAAATAGATGATGCACGTTATTTAACATCTGTACTTACTACTCGTATCTTTTAAATAACAAGCGATTAAGAAACTTTTAATCATTTAGAAAGATCACAAAAACTACTTGAAATATATACTTTAAGTCCGAACTAATTGTATCAATGATAACAAAGCCAAACAATTTACATTATCTATTAGCATATACTTAAGTGTTTCGGATCGATGAAAAGAATGAGTACTGATATTTGATCTAGATAGTGATAAGCCACCCCTAACAGTACAGTGTACAACTTTCCGATTCGTGGGGGTGCTAAATCGTCCGGACAACTCATTAACATATTAGTTTTACATCGTTTTGCATAATTACTTGTCTTGTAACTAAATGAACGTTTGTTTGATTTCTGCTGTAAAACGTTTAATGATGAACGCGTGAATGTCTTATAATAGTTATAAAGTTTGGCATGATAGTTCTGTATACATTTTGGGTTCTCCTTTTCCTTTCTAAATCTTCTTAAAGTTGTATTTATCTCATTCACTCATATAACACTCATACACATGATGTAATCTCCGAAATATTAGGCAGAGGTCTTCCAAATACTACACCCACATTTTGCCAGTTATGTTCTTTTAAGTACCATGAAATAGGAGGCCAGCTCGTGGCTAAATAAAGACAGCCGCACAGGTCGATCTTTAAGGTTAAGCCGTGCTTGCCGAGGTTGGTCCGTGGATGGGTATCCACATTTCGCTCCTCCGCAATTTGTATGATTCCACCGTTTACATATGCCGCTTTAGGTTACTTTAAACCTTTCAAGCAGAAAAAGGAGCCCCGTGCAGCGGGGCTACGTCGACTAACCAACCACTAACCAATTGAAGTTATAATTTTGCCTTCGGCATAATAATAACAGCGAGCGTTTTTAAACTGACGACGCCGGCGCCGTATGTAAACGCCTGAATTCCAACTCCAGTTAATCCAGTCTTACCAAGGGGTATCGTATTACCCAGTTACTGGGTTGTGGAGGTAAGATAGGCAGTCGCTTCATGTAAAGTAGGTACTGGTACTCAGCTGCATCCGGTTAGACTGGAAGCCGACCCCAAGATGGTTTGGGAAAAGGCTAGGCAGGTGATGAAATAGGAAGCCAGCCAATTGCCATCAACTGGGCATAAGTCCAAACTGACAAATTCCTGATGGAAAAACCCAATAACGCTTCGCCTGACCCGGGAATCGAACCCAGGACTTCATGATCAGCAGTCGCGCTTGCAACCATTGGACCAACGAGGCAGTCCGTACGTAGTACGCAGTACGTAGATTCTACGTAAGTATCAAAGCTTTCTATACTGTTATACCCACTAACAACGGGTTGTTTCATAGAAGTCGGTAATTGGACGACAATGTGGCATAACCATCAATTATATTGTCCCATCAAACCGTTTGCATAAACGAGTTACTGCTACGATTGTGATTTCATGACCGTGTTAACACATGGCACGCTGAAATTCTCAACATTTCAATGACAGTTTACTATGAAAACAGTCCATACCATTACCAGATACCATTGAATTGTCTCACATTGTCACCTCACAAATTGTTTAACGTAAACATGTGCGAGTTTTGTGCGCAATGTTCGTGTTTCCTCATCAAGATAGGGAGCGCAGACAATTGTTGGAAGTGCACTTCGTTGTTACCGAGGTAAATACACACTCCGAACGGTAATTTTCCTATGACGCGCGTGTTTTACGACGCGATCTGTTTTGTTCAACACGCGAACAGATACCGCCAGCTATTAATGTCGTACTCACATATTTTATCTGAACACACTCAATTAACAGATTGGGATAGACTCTTCATCACTTTAGAATGACAATGATCTTTTATCCACAAATGTAGTTTGATGGGCTCTCTCTGCAAACATATTTTTTACATCAGGTTTATAATGCCACGGTCTGACAGCAGATAATATTATTGTCGATCCGAAGATAAAGTCTTTTTTTTTTACTAACATCCTAAATTAACAGCTTACATGAATAATGCCGATAAATACACGTCTTGAGCACACGTAACATATTGACGATAAGCCTCTATAAAATGAAAGGACTTGCAAGCATGCTCGGGATATTTATCATGCAAAACCATATAACGTGTCTCACCCTTCCCCTTAAGTATTGAAAAGTCACTAAATTAATAGCTATAAAGCTACATCATATGCAAATAGTGGCATCCCCTCGGGTTAGCGTATCTAGCACATCACGGCTCCCATCGTACGTCTTGTTTAAAATTCGTTCCACCGCGACTCTGATATGCAAATGGCGGGCGACATACGAATACAAAAAGCTCGAGCGCGGTGGCAGCGAGTAAATCAATCGATCAACGCCGGATATACTCGTAGGAATACGTCTTCATTGTGTTCATTAGCGTCGTCGAGCACCGCGAGCCGGCCCGGCGGCCGCACCTGCCTCCACAATGTCCCGCATTCCGCAAAAAGCCCACGAAATTAAACACCCCTGCCGTTTAGTAAAATGATCTTGTTGTTACAGAAATAATGTTTTTAAGTGTTCTGTTTGATCGAGTGATGTATGAGCACATGTTTTGTATTGCCAGTTGTGGAGTGTGGACACTTCACAAATTCATTCAATTCCTCATTTGTATGCAGATTAATCCACATAATATTCATGTGAAATACATTGTAAATGAAAATACATCGCGCAATAAGAACCCATTTATCGTGTTTGTAGATATGAAGATACTTGTTACTTTTGGTTCACATTATGTTGAATTTTAAAATGACTCTTTCTGCTGTTTCTCTTCACAAAATAATGTCCTTAAAGCAGATGCTACACGCACCTCTGATATTTCGGATTCATGATTATAATTGCGTATTGTAATGATCACTTGCTTCGGTGAAGAAAAACATCGCGCATCGTGAAGAAACAAAACAGCATGCCTGAGAGATATTTCTCGACGGCATGTCAAGCCAAGTCAGCGATCCATGGGCGGCATAAAACTTTGCCACCAGATCATTCACTAACCACACGAAAAAGGAAAAGCAGATGCTGCCAATATCCAAAAACTAAATTAGCTACACAGTTAAACACGTTAATCTATCAGGCGAACGATCAACATTTAATTATCCATCTATCGAACCAACCACTGTGATTTTTACCAAAACGAAAGTAGAAAGTATCAAAATACGGTTAATTTAATGATATAACACTAGTTATATCATTAGATAATTATCAAAAAAGGACACGCATTCACCGAAGTTTTTTCGACGGTTACAATACAACTTGAGGTGCTTTGGAATCTTACAAAAAACACAACGCTTTTCGATTGAAAGCCGTTACGAGCTATTATGCTATTAAACACCCTAATTACAGATCAAACGCTGTGACCACAAAAGCTTCATCTCGCATCGCATTTTCGACTTTTGTGTCGTAAAATTCATGGTGGACGAGCTGACTGTATTTAAGCGGTTTTTTAAATTACTTCTTAAGTCCCGTTTGCTGGTGCTATTTGTGTGGCTATAAGGAAGTTTTAACTGTTTACTGTGCGCAATGAGTTTTAAGTGAGGAGACGGACCGACTTCTCGAGTCGATTGTACTCTTCAGATCAGTTGTGGCCAATAGGTGTCCATCTCAATAGTAGCGTCAGTACCTATAATTATAATTTAATAAAGTTGAAGAGTTTTTTTGTTTGAACGTGCTAATCTCTGGAACTCGGATTTATTTGTTTTTTTTTTCTTTTAATTTTGATAGCCCAATTCTTGAGGAAGGTTATAGGCTATTTCTCATCACGCTACGACCCTTAAGGACGGGTAAAACCGCGGGGGATAGCTAGTCAATAAATAAAATAAGATGAATTAGGTTTGTTGTGCCTCGTTTATCATCTTCACCGTCCACTGCTGGACGTAATGTAGGTCTTACCGAGCTATGCCAGGTGAAATGGTTCAGGAAAGCCCAGATAGTCCATATGCAACGGTAATTTAGGCGGCATATTATGTTTCATGCTGACTGTGTTCAATGACATTTGGTGACGCTACACAAGGCGATGAATTATTGGGTGCATGCCTCGAACTCGAAATGGGAGATATTTGAACTAACTTGTAACAATTTCGACTCGATAGCTTAGGTTTATAACTTATTTTTTTTATAACCCTAGTGTAGACCCTCAACAATCGAGGCAAAACTTTTAACATCATTAGTTGTAAATGTCTGAATCAAATCACACTTTTCACATGAACAGTAACTGATTTTCAACAAAATTATTACGATGAGTAAATGATAAATGATGTTTATTTTGCAAATAGGTTTTTACAAACACTTTCACACGTCATTTTTTTTTTTAAACTAGATGGTGCCGGTGTTTCGTACCTGACTACTCTGAGAAGAAACAGCCGAAACAAACTCAGAGGTTCTCTGTTAATTTGTTGCTCTTTTAAAGTACGTTCGGAACTGCTAGGAATAAGTTCAGAACGCTAAACACTTTAAAACGGTACAACTCGAACTTACAATTTCTATGTGATGAGTATGAAGACGATATCGTAAAAATTGTTGGAAAAATGAAAAAAGACGTTTAGAAAAAGATTTTAATAAAATTCAATATATTCATTGTTCAGGCAATTAACTATTTTAGAGAATAGTGCACTATACAAAAGTCACGTGTATCATTCTTCTGTAACTACTTTACAATTTTAACTAGTCTACAATTATTTTTTCATCCTACCTATTCGAAAAGGAGGAGGAGGTTCACCTTTAAGTGCACACAAAGGTGGTGTTTTCTATAAGAAACTTTTAGCGGGCAGTAATGAGTTTTTTCATTACTCATACTCTGAAAGTAGGTCTGAAGTTGCCTGTGGAGCGGGTTGAAAGTAATACTTTTCTTCCCTAGGGAGAATCGCTTTCAACTGACAGATGCCAAATAAAAAAAAAAAACTAGTCTATTTTCACATTTTTATTGAACCATGTTCCAACTTTCTATGCAGACACGATGTAAAATTGAAATAACTTAAAGTTAAGTATTGACTAAAGAATCTATATTTTTTAATAACTTTATTATAATTTGGTTTCAACAATTTCTTTAAAATAACATATATTTGGGCAAAATATTTACCATTTTTTCAATAATGAAAATGAAAAATATTGGCCAAATAGCTGGCTGTCCACAGAAAAAAAAAACTAAATAGGCGGGAAAAGTTGTTGATTCATGTAAAACAAAATTTACTCATTTTTTCTATAACTAACTCTTGTTTTTATTTTTACTTTCGTTGTATTCGTAATGAAAAGCACAGTGCTTACCTCGGGTTAAAGACTTATTTAGTCCCTCTAACTATTGGCGCCCTCACTTCGTTCGGGCGCCAAACCTCGTCTCGGGTCTAAATAAGTTACTTTCACCCCTAGGGTAACAATGTACTATTTTAGTTTGGGCGACGTACTCGCTACGTTCAGGATTCTACTAAAGAATCCCTCGCTACGCTCGGGATTCTACTTTAGAATCCCTCACTTCGCTCTGGATTCAAAAAAGCGCCCTCGCCGTAAAAATATTGTTTTGCTCCCTTATGATACAATCTACTATTTTAAACTAAATTTTTACATAAACTAACGAAATATAAACTAATTCAATTTAAATATAAGATTTTTTTTTGGGAATATTTCAATATGCAAATCCGTAAATGAAATCCGAAACTGTTCCTTCGCAGATGTTATTGAAATAACAAAACCTCAAATAATAGTGGATAAACTATCCCGGAAAGAAGTAAAAACCGCTTATTAAACCAACACATAGGTACGACTATTGTGTTAAAATGTTTCAGTGTTTAACAAAAAGTGAGCTGGACAAAGAACAAATATTCCTCACATTATCCATTGTGATGTTTTCATTTCACATTTTTAACCGTTTTCATGTCATAAACCACAAGCCACAGATACTTTTTAAACATTATTGTTGTGATTTTTGCACTTACTTCGCTTGTTATTTTTCTGTTCCCACGTAGCTGGCAAGCTGTTCAAAAACCTTGGGTTTTGTTCTGGATGGTAATTATTTTGAGTCAGTACCAATCTTAAATTCATAGCATTTATTTCAATTAGTACATTACAGACACTTTTGAATGTCAAAATCTACCTATTTTAAGAATGAATGTGTATTCTTTATTCGCGCATTGACAAAATAATGTTTGGCTTCCGGGGTTCATTATTTTCGTTGCATTGATTCTGTTGATAGTAGAAGTCACCGTGGATAAAGAAGAAGATATCAATTTATCTTTCTAGAAGTGTGGCACTTCTTCTCGTATGTTCGAATCCTATGTAAAGGCTTGTTGTCAATGTAAATTGTACGATTGTCTGCATCATGAACACGTATATTTTTTTCGAACTCTATTATAGCATAACAAAGGGAATCGGCATAGCTTTTGAACTTATAAAACGCCATCAAGATGAAGGACAACTTAAAAAAACATGGATGGCAAAGGTTCCCTTAAAATAAAAGAAGATAGGTACCTATATTATCATATATGATTCTTATTTGAAAAACTCAAAAACACCTACACTAATGACACTTTATTGACATGAAATGGAGAAGAAAGCTTTGATCTTTATTTTATTTCATAATAAACGAAACCATTGCTTCACTTTGAACATTTTAGAATCGAAAAATTATTTTGTTTCAGCACTTATAAACGTTGTCGAAAACGGTTAGGTTAGGTTAGTAGTCGTAAAATCCAAGCAAACGACACCAAACTGCGGTTGTTTAGAAAATAAACCTTATTAAGGCGCGTTATCGCACCACAGCTACGTGTAGCGTATTTACGACCATATATAAGCCTTAAATCGGAGCACAAGCGGGTAAGCCATAAACGTAGTCAACCGTCCATTTTCCCGCTATCGGGAGTACAGGCGGCCAACACGCAGACCTCGCTGACCGCGGCCAAGACAAGGATCATAACGACCACTGTTAGTTTAAAAACAATTAAACTTAGCACCCTTAAAATACAGTTGATTTTTCAGTGACAGGTTAGGTGGTGTGTATGAATTGTCGCCTGTCGGGTGGTCTATTAGCATAACGACCCGCGCGCCCCTTAATGCCGCATGCTTGGTCACGCTGCCCCCTGACGTTGGTCGCAATTTCCACAGCGGGACTTTTCGTGAAAAGTGGCGCCTACGTTTTATTTTAATGAACATTATAAAATAATGGCATAGAAATGGGAAATTACACGTCTATTTATAAAGGTATGACAGAATGTATAAGAGTGTTTGGTGGGAGTATTCTTTTAGGTGAAGCTTTAGTTGTAATGGTCGTAATAATTACTTATAGTTACGTAGATACACCGTACTTAAATAAATTACTAAGTTAGAAAATAATGAGGTACAATAAACCTCTTCAGTTAATTATTATTTATAAGTAAATCATTTGCAGATAATTCTGATGTCTTTGAACTTTATTCTTTTGTTCCATGAATTGTTACGACATACCTTATCAGAAGCGCAAAAAAATCGACATCAACTTAACAAAGATATCATCAAAATATTACTTATACATTCATGCTTGGCATATCACCCCAAAAATACATACATCAAGCCGTGTCGCGGGTAAAACTTGCTTTTCACGTAAATCCAATTTGTGCGGTTCGTCCGAAAGGGCGACTCGTGGCTGGCTGTAATTATTCACGTGTTATGACATCTCATTTGCATATAATCGGTGAGCCAGTCCCCGATGCGTGAGGTAGTGAGGTAAGAAAGGCAGCGGAGGCAAGCGGCAACCGTAGGCCATTCACACGAACGCAAACGGCTATCTTGATCGACGCCGGCCTATGAAAAAGCGGCAACTAATTAAAAAATAAACTGTAGCTAAGATCGTTCGTAAATACACGGAAGCCGCCGGAAAGAGATTTGCTTTCACGTACTTCTATTAGTTACGAAATTCAAACGAATGTTGGTAATTATATAGAAAACTTATGGAATATGTAGCGTTCGATATGCATCAAAGTGGTTCGACTAATTCGTCGGCAATTAGTTTTATTTTGGGAATATTTAATTTGGTGATTACTTAATTGGTTTTGGGTGGAACATTAATAGTTATTTTAATTCAATCAATATAAAGCTACGTTGGTGATCATAACGCAACTTTTTTTCTTGTTTATGGATACTTGTCGTTAGTCGGATTTCTAGTTGCATATTTATTTCGAGAATAAAGGACGTGACATTTACGGAGGAAAATCGCTACCCATTACATACCAAGTTTCCTCCGAGCCTCGGAAAGCGAGTTAAACCGTTGGTCCCGGCTGTCAATCGTAGATTTTTGAAAGTCGTTACAGGTAGTCAGTGGCACGAAATTCTGACAACCAGTCTTCCCAAGGGTCATGTATTATCCAGTACTAACTGGGTTGTGGGGGTCAGCTAGGCAGTCACTACATGTAAAATACTGATAGGCAGATGCATCCGGTTAAAATGGAAGCTAGCTACGACATAGGTGGGAAAGGCTAGGCAGATGATGAATGAAAGACGTGACATGATCACCTGAGAGCCTAGAAAAAGAGACCCTCTATCAGCACTAACGATGATGAAGAGTCAATTTGATAATGCATCGTTTAATTAAACTACCAAAAACTTGTATCCAACCCGTTGAAAATCGTCGCAGTAACACGAAAGTTAATGCCATTATCATTCATTATGTAACGACAAAATACGAAATACAAAAACAAAATACAAGACAGGCTATGCAATATGATGTGCTTAAAGGGTAGTTAATGTACGAGCAGTTAGAACGTACCTCCACATTGCAAGCTACTAATGACTGAAGCAATAAATCATTTTTATGACACTTTTTGCTCGCAGTCATTGCACGCACTTATGCATGGCAGTAATACGCGTCCGGTAGCAGACTGAAATGTTTTTACTACAAGAAAATACGCTGGGAATGATTGTATTTTATTTTAAAATGGGGTACTGAAAAATAGCTTAAGGCCACGATAACCGAGCGCCGTAGGCATTCATCGCTTACCCCAGCGCCGCAAGGCGAGGCGACACGAAATAAACCACGATACGCGAGTTCAGGGCCAGAATAACCCCAAATTGTGAAAGTTGAACGGCTCTGTTTTCATATTACTGCAGCATTCACTTTGTGATTAATATATAGCAAAGTTGAGGATTATTTCTAAGTGGTATTGGTTTAGGAAACACGATTTCATCACACAATCTGGATAGAAGATACCTCAAAGTTACTTCTAAAATCCTACTTACTATAATCCTAACTAATATTATAAATGCGAAAGTAAGTTTGTTTGTTACCTTTTCACGACTAAACGGCTGATCGGATCTTCATGAAATTTGCCAAGAAGATAGATTTTACTTGAGGAAGGACATAGGCTATATATCATCACGCTACGACCAATAGGAGCGGAGCAGCAATGAAAAATGTTGCGAAAACGGGGAAAATGTGACGCTGACGAAGTTGCGCGGGACAGCTAGTAATATTATAAACGCGAAAGTTTGAAAGAATGTGTGTTTGTTACTCTTTCACGCAAAAACTACCGAATGGATTTAGATGAAAGGCACTCGAGTAATGTATAACCTGAATTAACACATAGGATACTTTTTATCCCGGTAGTACAATCCCGTGGGACAGTGACCGAAATCTACACGGCATCGTGCGATGCCGTGGGCATAGGCCAGTAAATTATAAATGGATAAAATTGAATTTTTAATTCTTTAACATAGATCATTAAACTTTGCAGGGTAGTCGATCTATGTGTAAGCAGGTATATTCTTTGCTTTTTTTTAAACCCATGTTTAAAAAAAAAAAAATCGTAAAAGCCATTCCTCTGAAACTTCAAGCTTCTAACCAGACATCGCTCGGACCGCCCTGCCCCCCGGCCCGCGCCATTACCCCGGTGCACAACTTTCACTTTTGACAGTGCGGCTTCGGCCTTCAGATTTGGGGGGGGGGTTGTATTTCTTTATTTTCGCGTAGAAGAACCAATTGACAACATTTTATGTTCTAAAAAAATATTCATTCATGCAACATGAAATTTAGATTAAAGAATAAAACTCGTATTTTTATTTTCTCCAAATGTTGTAGTTTTCATAGAAAAAGACATTTTTGAAATGGTCAATGTCAAAAATTTTTGAAGGTTAACGTAGTACCTATTATCGAGAGAGATAATCCAATATATAAATTAAATAAAGCTTTATTTGTGTAAGATTTCGAGAATCTAGTTACTGATCAATACAACTTTGATTTTATTAGCCACGCATGGAACCCGTAGGTATTAATCAATATCTAATAATATATCCATACAAACAAGTTTTGTGTGAGGGAATAGTTATTTGTGCAACAAGAGAGCAAAGTCGTTTTTTGCTGCGAGTGCTGATTTTGAATCCTGAGCAAGCGAGGGATTCTAAAGTTGAATCCTGAGTGTGGCGAGGGATTCAAAGGCACGAGATGCATAAAACTTTGCTCTCGTTTAACACACATAACTTTTCACTTCAGCAGCGAGAACACTTTAGGAGATTAAATAATAAACAGGAATAGATTGAAATAACTATTTATTGTGAATCAAAATAATTAGAATTGTAGATGATCGCCTCGTCTGTGATAAATCTAAAAAATAAGATAACAACACCGTCTCCGAAAAACTGCTTGCGCGGTGCGCCCTATGTAAGTCTCCAATCGCTGAAGACATGGTATGCTTTCAGATATTTCTTGCGAGACTTCTCAGGTAGGATACTTATTTCTGCATTAATAACTTGTTGTTTTAACTCTTCCGGTGTTAAAATATTGTTCTCGTCGCTAGTTTCACTAAAATTTTACAATTATTTTAATATTTTTAACTTATTCAACTCTTTACGCCAACAATTTTTTTCTCGCTCTTTTATTTAAATTAAGGCGTGTTCGGAAATAGCACCCATGATATTTTATTATTCAAAATATATTACGTAACATTATTGAAACTAGAAATAAATATTTACAGGTTAAATATCAGTTTTATATGCAGTAAATACTTATTTTCGTTTAAATACAACAATAAGTTAAAAATTCAATAAATTACATTAAAAGAAATAATTTTTGCAAAATCTCTTTAGTACGAAATTCCGAACGTGTTCGAATTCAAAAACGGAACTTCGAAAGGGCTGGTCTTTTTCTCTCTCTCTCTTTCTAATGGGCGGGAAAGAGATATAATGTGAATGTTTCGAAATGTATGATCAAACCCAAGGCTGAATAAGATAATCGGGGCTTTCTGAAAAAAATAATTAAAAAGTTACTTTGTCTCACTCAGTGAGCAAAATCGCATTTTGCTCATTGATTTCAGGCAGCAAAACCTACATGTTTGAGCTACTGAAGTGAAAAATCTTTTAAAGCGTCTCGTTTTCGAAAAAGCTATCAATGTTGTGCTGATGGTTTATGTCTCGAAAAATACTGAAGCCGAGAACTGTAGCAACAAATGCCTAAGTGCATGAAACGACGTTTTTCAATATACTAAAGAAAGAAAAGCATTTTTGTCAATTATTAGAGGTGCAATTATGAAAATATTACATAAGACAAAATATACACAGCAGATTTTGTTGGTATTTTCACGGTTTGTGAAATGTTATTGTTAATAATAATTTTATTGATTATCATGAATGAAGTTATAATGACGAATAACTACCGAAGATTTTTTGTGAAGGATGGCATGGTTGACATATGTCGGGCATACTACCGTCCGGGCGAATCGATCCGTTACATTAACTCCGTCTCTCGTCTAGCTAACGGGGAATACTTGCATAGACACAAACTTGTAGCCAGGATTACCCATCAGCAACTTGCTCTGAAATAGAGCCTTGTGGAAACGGAAGATTCGTACCATAAGTATATAAGTATGTGCCGACCCAGATCTCCAAAATGGCAATATCACACTGCACTGGGATCGATCCATCATCATTGACCGGACTATTATAGCCAATAAGCCTGATATAGCGGTGGTAAATAGATCAGAGCGACGCGCAATGATTGTTGACATAACGTTTCCACATGACGAGAACCTCGTGAAAACCGAGAAAGATAAGCAAATCAAGTATCTTAACTTGACGAGGTTGTCGACATGTGGGATGTGGACTCAGTGACCATTATGCCGATAGTCGTATCAGCCAATGACCTAATTGCCAAGAGCCTCGACCAACATCTAACGAGGCACTCGTTAGGCAGCTGGATCAAGGGCTTGATTCAGAAAGCGGTACTCTTGGACACGACTCGTATTGTTAGGGGTTCCTTTCTCTGGAGCCCTAACCCTGAGCTTGGACCCTGTTCCCGATACCGGTGGGCTACTTTTTTTTCATATTTTTTAATGTTTTTTTTTCATAAAGAATATTTTAAAATGTAACGAATTTGTGTATTCAATGAATAGAGGATTTTATTGATTTAAATTTTTACTAGTGAATGTTGGAGATTATGGAATATTGGAGGTAGAAAGTGTTTTATTTGCTCTTCGGTAGTTATAGGAGGCGTCAAAACGTTATTGGAATATGAAGTATGAGCGGTTCAAGGCAAAACTTCTAAGTCACTGGCTCCAAATTTATTGCTTGTCTTGGCACTTATGTTTGTCTTGTCGTGTATCGAGTCTTCGATGTAAGTTTCTGCAACTGTGTTACACCGCCAACCGCCATGATGGTTTAAAGTCAATATTATGTCGGCACCAGCATCAGCCAGCAATGAAGCTGAAGTTCTTCTAAAACTATGTCCGGTGTAAGAATCAGCATCTGGTAACCCTAAAAATTAGCGAATTCCTTTGGCATAGCACCGGTTACACCAATGGGTAGTAACTTACCCTTTTGATAATTTTGGGAAAATCGATCATTTTTTGTTTTTATGGATCGTAGAGTTTCGTATTTCTTTACTTTGTTATAAAATCTAAATACCATAAAGTGTAAATGATCGTGGAATATTCTTTTTGGTATGGGTGATATTGACTAGAAGCAATTTGCTATGATTTTCGAAAAAAAAGTTCTTAAATTAGTAAGTTCCTGACGTCTACATCCTCCACTATTCCGAATATTAACGCAACCTCGAAAGAGATAAAATTGCTTAGACAGGTATCGTTTAGCGTTCGGACGTAGGCTAGGCAAACTAGGCATAATAGATATTAGTTCAATTACTGACCTAATCAATTCAAATCAATCGAAATCAAGACCAAATCAATTAAATCGTTCAATTAATGACCAAATACCGATTTTCCGATTTTTCTTTCACCTCTGTGTTTTTGCAGAATCGTGCTTATTAACATGGAATGTAGACTCCATAGCGTGTGAGGCTTAAATTTAATGATCAGATCATTGATTTTCCGCTGAAGAAAATTTTGCAAAGTTGCCATATATTTTAACTTAAAAACGTGAATAAAGTGCAAGTAATCGTGTATCGGACGGCCGAAATATGTAGAGCAAAGTGTGAAATATGTCACATGTTCTTCAGTGCTATCGACGAATGAAACACGTAAATCCGGGTCGTTCCGCCTTAAAAAGGTACACCTATGAGGGTGTACTATTATACCTCTGCCAAACCCTTCGGGGACCTACAAGCGTGATGTTATGATTAAATATTATTTTAAAATTCATTTGTATTGGAGATCTGTATCACAATCGACTGGCTTTTGCTGTAAAGTTCCTTAACGATGCCCTTAACACAGTGCGATAACAATACATAAATGAAAATAAACAAGATTAAAAAAAACATTTCACATTCACACATAAGCACCGTCTAAAAACACAGCTTCCACAAAAATCACTTCGCCGCATTTCGTTATTCTGAATCTGCCCGGAACACCAACAAAAACTCACCTCGCTCACTTATCAGCGAATCTGATCTGAAATCGGACAGACGGACTGCGCTAACAGTTCACAATGTAAATGATGAGACGAGAGGCAATTTCCCGAGGCAGCACAATGGCCAGCAATTGGAAAGCGTGGTGTGATGTGTGTGTGAGCGGAGTAGCTGCGTATTTGCATGACCTGCATCGTTTAGCAGTATCTATGCATATCGCCAGCCCATTGTGCCCGCCCGGACCGCGAAGCGAGCAAAATCGCCTCCTTTATTTGCGAAATGGTGTACACTTGTACAGATACACACAATGTTGTTGTTGCTGTTTAAGTGGATCTGGGTTGGGTTCGGCCGGACCTGCGACACATGAGCTGCGCATTGCTTAAATTCCTGAATATGTGGGTGGTCATTAAGTGAAACTGGTGCAATTTGTCAATGGAACGCATTAATGCCAATTTCTGGTAGTAAACTTAACAATTAAAGAAAAGAATAAAACTGAAAGACTAATGCAATCTTTAAGACTAATTATGCCGAATTGTAAGGGACTTGTTAATTAATTCGGTAAAGTGGTCATATGGATGATATTCAGGCTTGCATACAATACAAAACAAAGACATAAGTATTTCCGAAGAAAGAAGCAAGGCTTTGCGCGACTGTACCAATCCCTCCGCGATACAAAAAGTAAGTGCAAAAACTGCAGTTTCTCCCGAACTGTACTTCGTAGCCTGAACATTACCTGAGTACTTGGTTTCAGGTTAAACTAACATCTCATGTCGGTGGAGAGCGTATGTGAAATGACTATTAAGAACAGTTGTAAGTAGCTTTTGTTTGATCGCAGTGCAGATAACCGCGGCCATTGTGGCTGGCGGTGGCGATATTGCCTCTTTCAAACGGTATGCTGATGAACCCCTGAACTCATTGCTTAGGTTTGGTCAGTTTATTAAATCAAATAATCATTCTTAGTTTCTTCTGCGAATAGTTTTGTTAAAGAAAATAAATGCAGTGCTAGATTTTATGGCTATATAATAATTATATTGATGAATCAATCAAAACAATCCATAGTGCGTTCAATTTTTTTCTAGTGCTAGCATGGAATGGTTTTCAAGATTTCGCACTAGAAAGCGCTGAAAAATCTCTTTTAATTTTTTGTATTTTTTTTTAAAGCCAACGATTAAAAAAATGACTTGTGCATTCAAATTCTTAACCTACCCCTATTATTGCTTGTGCTTGTTATACACAATATTAAAAGTTTTACGTTTTATTGAAAAATTCCATTTTTAAAGAGGATTAAAAAAAAACTAACTTTAACTTTTTTTGTTCATTAAAACAATACATTAATTACCTATGATAAATTGTTTTTGCCAAAGCCAACTAGGCCCAACACTGATTTGAACGCACATGTCTTTTTGAGGGGTAACTACATAGTGGAGCTGTGTGTGCTATTCACACATCATTCCTTTTTAGCGTCGGTGTCCCTTCCACCCTGTATAAAAAACTTATATAAAATGTAAATAAGTTTACAAATAAAAAATAGTACTAGGTTATTCTTTTTTTTGATCCATGGACTTTAACCAAGTTTGTTTTTGCTGACGCTTATTTTTCCCTGTTATTCTTACGTGTTTTAGTGTTTAAGTTAATTTAGGTTTACTTTATCAAATGATTGTAATTAGATCACTTTAACATGTTAAATATTGCTTTAAAAATCTGTTGTCCTATAATTAGTATATTGTTAGAGCTCCTTCAGCCTGTGATACAGGATTATTCTAGTACAGGCATCGAACATTGTGAGACCTTCTTTGTTTAATTAAGATTATTTTTTGTATTTGACCCATTTTTGGTTCTGAATAAAGATATATATATAAATATATTTTATTTCAAATGAATGTAATACAGATGTTTCCAAAACGAAAACTAGAGCAGATTACTAAACTAACAATAGAAAGGCAAGTACGTGATTTGAAGATTGCAAACAGTTGATGGGCATATTCGTATGCATACGTAAGTGTAGCATGTAGTTGTAAGATCTTACACACAAAGAACAATGAGTTTCTCCCCAGCCATCGACCACAGATTTCACAAAACGTTCGACGTTGCGTCTATTATAAATTTTGGAGCTTAATTTAACTTGCTACCACCTATTGTCAGTTTTCGGTTCTCACCGTCATTTAATTACCTAACGTTTCGTAATTAGCGGCTCATAATTGAATTGAAAGGATAATAAGAGGCTATCCGTCGTCTTTTCTCAATAATAGATAATATCCGATAAAGTAGCGTTTAAAGTATTTACAATTGATATTTCGACAATGTAGAACGGTCGTAACGTTTTAGTATTTCACTGGCACATTCCCATGGATAGCTAACAACCTGTAATTAGACGGAGGCATACGGCAATTGATTTCCGTTATTAAACTTAGTAATTTGTATATCGGTTTGGTCGGTGCGGTTCTCGGCATAATGAGTTTGGGACAGGGTACTTACATAAGTTTGTTATTTACATAGCAGGCTGGGCGTCAGTTGTGGACGTTTTTTTTCTGTTAATGTATGTAAATGGGAAGCAATTAGGCGAGTTAAAACACGGGGTAGGCAGTCTAGGCAAGTGCGCCTCGCGCCCCTTCCGACTGCCGCCATATGTTAGAGGCGGGCGGCGAATATATAGCGTGTTACTAAACTTTCATTTATTTTCGAGTAACATACAATAAAATGTTTTAATTGCATTTAAACTGTAGTTGGAATCTTGAAGGTCTCTGTTTATTTACCTAATTAGCTTTTGAAGTAAAGCGGCTTTATAGTCGGTCGTTGGAAATAGGATCAAAAAGAAAACTCAATACCTACTGTAGCTAGTAACATATCAACTGAAAAACCACTGGGGAATAAAGCCTGATCTATATTTAGTGTTCAAATAACCTTTCAAACGCAGATCACAAAATACGATGGAGAAGAAGGAAGATACTCACATTTAACCTCCAAAGCATCATCTGCCTAGCCTTTACCCAAACTATCTTAGGGTCGGCAGTCTAACCGGATGCAGCTGAGTACCAGTATTTTACATGAAATGACTGCCTATCTGATCTCCACAACCCAGTATTACTGGGTAATACGATACCCCTTAGTAAGACTGGATGTCAGACTTTTGGCTTCTGACTACTCGTAACGACTGTAAAAGATCTACAAATGACAGCCGGGATCAATGATTTAACGTGCTTTCCGAGGCACGGAGGAAACTCGGTATGTAAGTATGGTCACCTATCTACGGACAAATCGCGGCAAGCACGGTTTAATCTTTAAGATCGACCAGTGCGGCTGTTATTATTAAGCCACGAGCTCGTCGGGGCTTCTCCCTGTGATAGCAATTGGTTCGTAGTCCACCACCATAGATATTTCTATGTCCACCACGAACCTACGGCCGGGTCACGTGGTACATCTTCGGGCTTTTGGTTTTTAAGACAAGGTAGTTTTCTCCCGATATTTTCATAACTTAAAATAAACAGTACTTATCATCATCTGCCTAGCCTTTTCCTTTTTTGCCACTTTGTTACAGTCAGCTTCCAGTTTAAGTGTATGAAGCTGAATACCAGTATTTTACATCGAGCGACTGCCTCGATATTGAGCGGTATGACCTCCACAACCCAGCTAGTACTTGGTAATAGAATACCCGTAGGTAAGACTGGTTGTGAGATTTTCGGGCCACTGTCTACGTGTAACATTTTATTATATATTTTATTCGGTAAAACTAGTCAAACTTTGACTTTTTATTAAATGACGACATTTAATTAATTAAAAAGTCTTTCAAAATAGATAAGACAAGGAAGTCGAAAGATGTGTCCGAAATGCTTGGGAGAGCTTCTGGGACCACACATGAAAGAAAAATTTTCCAATAAAATTGAAAAGAAAACTAATCTACATTTGTGCATCCTGCCTGTCAGGTCTGTCCAAACCTGCGGTGCATAAAGTTGGTCGCTTATTGAGCAACATAAGTTTGAACTTTTGATTTTAACGCGATCTTTTCGCTTGAGACCTAATAAATAATCTTGAGTAACACCCTGCGCTCCATAACTGTGGTAACTGTTGTTGGTGCTGGCCACGTCGCACAAATGCATCCGGGGAGATGGGCAAAGAACGCCAGAGGGAGGACATCGCCGTCAAGGTTGACTGTGGCGAAGGTGATGTGAACATATGCGCAGGGCAAACATGGTCAGAAACTGCAGGAGTTCGGGGGTTGTGCGGTCCATGGCCCTTTACGGGGCCCCGGTGTGGGCGCGTTCTTTGAGGCAGCGAGCCGCCCATTACCTGAATCCGCCCCAGAAGGTGGTAGCCATAAGGCTGGTCCGGGGGTACCGCACGATCTCCGGCGAGGCGGCGAGCCTCTTGGCTGGATTGCCACCATGGGATCTGGAGGCGATAGTACTCGCGCGCCTGCACGAATCGTGTGCGGAGGCACTACGCCGGGGGGAAACTCCGCTGCCGTGGCAAATTGTTGCTCAGCGGACAGACCTCCGGCGCGATCTCATGGCGACATGGAGACAGCGACTGTCGCAACCACGTGCAGGGCACGCCACAATAGTGGCGATAAGTCCCCTCTTTGAGGAGTGGCTTGAGAGGCGCAACGGCGCCCTCACCTTCCGCCTGACGCAGGTCCTCACCGGACACGGTTGTTTCGGGAGGTTCCTGCACCGAATCGGGTAGGAGGAAACGCCCGGGTGTCACCACTGCGAGGATCGGCCTGAGGACACGGTGGAGCACACCATGGAGGTCTGCTCCGCTTGGGCTGAGCACCGCCGTGTCCTCGTAGCGGCGATTGGCGGCGGCGACTTCTCGCGTCCGGCCCTAGTTCAATCCATGGTCCGGTCCGGAGGGAATGGGAAGCCGTCGCCTCCTTCTGCGAAGCAGTCATGCTAGCGAAGGAGGTGGCGGAACGTGAGAGGGAGAGAACCTCACGTCCCAACCGCCGCGGGAGACGCCCCGGGCGTCGGGGGCAACCAGTGGCCCCCGGCCACCGTAGGCGCGGGCCTGTGGACGGTGAGTAATGGGCTAGCTCACCGTCCGTCCGTCTCATGACGACAGGCCGTGTCGACGGCGCGTACGTGTTCCACGCGCGCCTCAAGGAGATGTCAGCAAACCGGAAGGGGTCCGAGAGAGCCGATGCCTGCCAGGGTTGCGGGACTGTTTGATAGAGATACCGTGGCCCTGGAACAAAAAGGCCGAAGAAGGAACATGGATGGGTTTTAGTCAGTACAAGTTTGACACTCCCTCCCGCTCCGCCCAGAGCGGGAGAAGTCATTTGATGATTTCCCATCCGTAAAAAAAAAAAAAACTGCATGTTTGGCAGGATATACCTTTGTAACCGGAAAAAAATTGATTATTATTATAATTAAATACACTATGACGAATATTTCTTCCTGGGCCAGCTAGTTTCCTTCAACAACAGACGGGACAAAGAGATCGAGCGTTGAGTCGAAAATGCCTGGAGGAGCTTGAAGGCATTTATAAAGGGCGACCTTCCTATCTCACTGAAGTGCTAGCTCGTCGACTTGTGTATCTTGCCTATACTAACTTAAGGCGCTCAGACTTGGTCTTCGACTGAAGTTCAGAAGTCCAAACTCAACGTTTGCTAAAGTGCGACAAAACGTAGCATTCTCAATATTAAACTCTCCGATCGAATGCGTATCACCTTAATACAGTCTCAGACAGGCATCGCCAATGTTGGCGATAAGTCTGCAAGGTTAAAATGGGACTGGACGGGTCACGTTCCTAGGATGAAATCGGACAGATGGGCGAAGAGAGTCACACATTACCCAATGTGTCACTATCTTCGCCCACCTGAAGACGGCCATCGTAGCCGAGGCAGGCCAAAGAAACGCTGGCGTGACGAACTGGACTCATTATTAACTGATGAAAGCTATGGGGGACGCCTTTACTCAGCAGTGTGACAGAGTAGGCAGACATAAACACAAAAACACGACGATTTTTTTTAGGGTCTAAGAGTAGAGGAAGACCAAACAAAAGATGAATGGACTGTGTGAAGAATTATATGGCAAGATAGGAGGCGTCTCTAGTGAGCAGCGGTAGCCAAGTAGTGGCAGCCCCGACTTACGAGCAGTAAGCCGTTGGTTCAAACCCAAGCAGGCACTTACTTACTTACTTTGTGCAACTTATTTCATCACCACTGCTCTCAAAACCGTGAAGAAAAACATCGTGAGGAAACCGGCATGTCCTAGAACTAAAAATTTGAAGACATGAAAGCTAGACAGAAAGCAAATGTATTTACTAGACTCACACAGGACACAAATAAAACAAATGGTTAAAATTGACAAAAAACAATTTTTATCAAAAGTAAAATTGAACACAAGAAAAAAAAAGATTAAGTTAAACTTGTGCTGTAAGAGGCCAAAAGGCCCCATGTGACGTCTACCAACCCGCACTGGGCCCGAGTGGTGGATACAGCCCACTCCCTCTCATAGAGAGGAAGCCTGTGTCCTAGCAGCGGGAACATTACAGGCTAATTATAGAAGGTGTCTGATGAGATGACGTGTGGTAGAATAGTATGGAAGAAGGAGGAAGAAAGGAAGGATAAGGGCAGGAGAATGATGAAGTTTCACAAGTTGAAGTATTTAATGTTAGTATTAATATAGTAAGTATTTAACATGGTAGGAACTATTAGTATTAGAATTTGGTACATTTTCATCATTTACCACGAAGTCTTGCAGCACCCTATGGAATCCCTCAAAGGCCTGTCAGTCCCACAAAAACTAGGATTTTTTCGTGCGAAACTGTATTCGCTAATGGTGATCTATACTGTAGGGGTACTGTAACAACATTTGCATTTGTTTCGATCCGGATCGCAACTACGTGACAGGTGCGATTCAAGTTTCGTATCGAAATAATCCCTTTATTTCCTTTGATTCAATTCTCAAAATATTGAATCGTTACGAACCGTCGTCGTCTGGAATAAACGACTCTTGCATTTTGTATGCAAGTACTCCTAAAAGTCTCAGTAACTCTTTTGTAATCCTTTTGTGAATTGACGGATAATGCAATTTAGGAGTTATTGTGAAGCAATATCATCTATTTATCTGAAATAAGTACTTTTTATTGATCCATACATTTATCGTATTCGTTTGTATCGATCCAAAATATCGGAGTGTGAGACAGATGAAGGTTGGCCTTTATGAATCAGAAACGAATCCATGAGACATTAGCCGTGAGACACACAAAAGTATCTTTCTGTATAGATTTAAGTTTTTTTTTTTTTTGTGTGCACTTGTGGCGTGTGCCAAACATGCTCATGAACCGTTTAGGAAGAAATAAAAAAAAAGGAAATGATAATTATAACATTACTAGCTGCTGCCCCCGACTTCGTTCGCGTGGAAATTTTGATGGGTTTTAGGGGTATGATAAATAGATGTTAGCCGATTTTCAGACCTACCCGATATGCACACAAAATTTCATACAAATCGGTACAGCCGTTTCGGAGGAGTTTTGGTAACAAACCGCGAAACGAGAATTTTATACAAGGTATTGTTTTGTATCCTCGTCAAAATTCAGGAGGTTGTTTGTTAGAAAAGACATAAATACTTAATCAATTAAAATTACGGTACCTACTTAATTATTGATAAATGCTATTTTTTTTTGGTTGTTTAAGATTGTCAGTATATCAGAATAACCCCCTTAACAAGGTTTAGGGAATAAGAAATTATCGAATAAACGTTTGAGATTGTTTGTATGTGTGAAAGCGCAGTTATTGGGCGAGAATCAGACGGGCCGCGTTAAAAACACGGGTGGTTCACACTTGCCGATTTCCGTAAATAAGAAAAAAAATTAAAATTACCTACCCATTTTATTATTGATTCGGGTTGAGAATAATTATCATAGTTACCTCCTTGAATTTGACGAGGAAGCAAAACAACACCTTGTATATTAGAAGAAGATTCAACTCTTGTAAACACAGATTAATAAAATCAGCAGCAATGTTTTAAAATCAAACACTAATTAGGTACTGTCATCAAAATGTTTGAAAATAGTAAGTTAAGTTTCGGTTCGGCTGCGGCAGCTAGTTAGCCGTTTAAGAATTTAGTATCAGCCTGTATGTGAACCCCAAATTAAAGTGATACAACAAATATTAAACTTTTTCGTTTCGGTTCCATTTGAGCCACAAATTGACACAATATTTAAAAGCTCCTACTCAATGTAGACCTTTTAGAGATATGAGATTATTTAAAATTAGGTAAGTAAGCGAGTGATTTCTGTGTGGCCATTGGCTAGAATTCTGTTAATTATTAAGATTAATTAAAACGAAAACCCGATTCCATTTTTTTAAAAACATGTTTCATTTTACAATGATGAATTTAAGATACTTACTTAATTGAAAAAATAAGTGAGTATTTTACAGAATTCTTTGAATTACAAAAAAAAGGTAAAGATGTGTGTGTGTGTGTGTGATGCGGAGGAATGAGGAAAATGTAGTGAGCAAAATTTTGAGTATGAATGTGGCTATAAGAGCTCTGCTCTTATTCTTATAAGAAAAGATATAGAGTCTTCGAGAGTAGAGCTCTTGCTCTACTCTCGAAGACCAAAGAAACGATGGATGGTCTGTGTGGAGGATGAAATGGGTGGAAAGGAGGTGACTGCGGAGATGACGAGTAATAGAGAAGTATGGAAGAAGAAGACATGCTGCGCCTACCACAAGTACCTTAATTGAGATAAGGGCACAAGAATGACGAATGATGAGTTCAATACAAGGTGTTGTTTTGCATCCTCGTCAAATTCAAGGAGGTAACTATGCTAATGATTCTCGATCCGAATCAATTATAAAATGGGTAGGTATTTTTTTTTTTCTTATTTACTGAAATCGGTAAAGTGTGAACCACCCATGTTTTAAACGCGACCCCGTCTGATCCTCGCTTTATAAAAATGTCAAACGTTTATTCGAAAATTTCTTAGTCCCTAAATCACGTTCAAGGGGTACTGGCAAATTTAAACAACAAAAAAAGCAGTGTTTTTTAATAACTGACTAGGTACTACCGTTAGGTTTTGTGACAACATCCTGAATTTTGACGGGGATGCAAAACAACACCTTGTATAATTCGTTTCGATTGTGAGATGTTATTCAGAAAGATTATGAAGATCTTAACAATTTGTGAAAAAAAAAACTTTCTATTGATTTGTTAGTCGTAGATTCATTCGATTGTTTAAATTGGGTATGTTTATAAAAAAAAAACTTGTCAACTTGACTTGCCATTTTGATCAATAATAATTGATCAAAAAGGCAAGAATAATTATAATTATTAATACCTATTAATTAAACTCGCACATAACCTCAACCTAATCCTAACATTAGGTATACGTATACGTAAACAGTAGGTATATTTTTTTGTTTTCATTAGCAGCTTTTGTTTTAGCTGTGAATAGCGTATTGTCGGTTCGGCGAGGGGTGGGGCTTGTCGCTCCGCCCCGCATGCAAGCGCGCCCATTGGGCAGGGCGACGCGCGGTGTTGCCTTGACAAGCATCACAGACATCGAAAACGAATTCGGGTTTATTTGCACCGAATTTTTATTGACTTGATGAATTTTTTTTTTTCGGTTTTCGGGCTTTTGATGTTTGTGGTTTTTTTTTTCGGGATTTAGAAACTTTTAATATAAAAACCATGTAGGTATATTTATTTTCATTCTTCATGAAAGTTTTCAGGACCAATATTTAAAAAAATAGGATATTTTTCTTGTATTCGAGATTTGAAAGTTTAATTGGGTGAATAAAAGTTCAATAACCATACCTATAGAAAAAGAAATAAATATGAGGTAATACCTAAGTATCAGTACAATTACGCTACAACTAAAGCTTGGCTCTCGGCGGATTTTAAGAGGCTCTACGAATTTCCGGAGACCTCGTTACAGCCATTTTCAGCTTGTATGTAACAACTTTAAGTTTTATCTTCTTGTAAATAACATGAATTGAGTTGAACATTTGCTCCAAAATAAACTACTATAATCTACCAACCTATTTGAATGTTATAAAAAAATTAAAACCATTGCTATAGTGATACTTTTTGCTGATAAGCTGAGTCCGTAACAAAACCTTTTAGTCACATGGTGTGTTCCATCATCTCTTTGAAAAAATCCGGTTAACTTTTCTGGTACATAATTTCATGAAAATTACATCTTTGTTAAATTGAATCTCTAGATTAATAAGGATATTGTAAGACAGGTTGGCTGGTGGGTTGGTTGGTTGGTTGGGTTGGCTGGGTAGAGGAGCTCGTGGCTAAATAATAACAGCCGCACGGGCTGATCTTTAAAGTTAAGCCGTGCTTGCCGAGCTTGGTCCGTGGATGGGTGACCATAATAACATACCGGGTTTCCTCCGTGCCTCGGAAAGGTTATACCATTGGTCCCGGCTGTCCTTTGTAGATATTTGACAGTCGTTACGAGAAGTCAAAAGTCTGACATCCAGTCTTACCTACCAAGGGGTATCGTATTACCCAGTTACTGGATTGTGGAGATCAGATAGGCAGTCACTTCATAAAATACTGGTGCTTAGCTGCATCCGGTTAGACTGAAAGCCGACCCCAAGATAGTTTGGGAAAAGGTTTGGCAGATGATGATAATCGTAAGACAGGTTTTTAATTTGTGTTTTATTCAGTTTCGTAGCAACGATATCCATGCTGATTGCATTCAGAGGGGACTCTATGCTCGATGAATTTGAAGGGGGGTTCGCTGGGACCAACCAGGCCCCCGTAAAGTGCGAAAGGGACAAGTGCAACTAACGCTGATTTTACCTAAAAAAATCGTGACCAAACGACGTTTTGTATTCCGCTGTTTTCTTCTTCAAATCTAAACTGATCTAAATAATTCTTATATGAAAATTTAGAGGAAATGTATATCTATGCTTCTATTATTGTATATTTATTTCTTTTTTGTTAAAAACTTATCTAATTTGTCTGATAGTCGTCGGGGCTATATATAGGGATTTTTTTCGGGTTTTAGGATTGTCATAATTATTTTAGTGATTATGTTTTGAAAAAAAGGAAATGATAGAGGCATGTATTAATAAGACCTATTATTTTTTGGAAAAAAATCATTGCTCTAGACGCATTATCCACGAAGAAAACAGCGGGATACGTTTGTATGGAGAAAGGCCCACTAGAGTCCCCTCTTCATGAGTGAAAATTATGTGAAATATGTCAAACACATTGAAACCAATGGTAAGAACATTTACAGCTACAATGATTTAAATAATTTTCAAAGACCATTTTTGAAAGTGAAACTTATCAACTTACTCGACCTTTCTACAATGTTGACGAATCAAAGTAATCGAGCAGAAAGGGAGCGAAATGGAGAACTTCATCCATTGTTCTTACAGGGTACCTTTATGTCACATACAGATCATGTGTCACCCACATGGGTGGTCCAAAATAGATAGCACAAACATTTTGTACACATTATAATGATAATACGTCCGTCTGTGGAGAAGCCGCGGCATTGTCGTCGCGATCCACGACGAATGACAAGCTATGTTTAGTAACTAACATCCATTTTACACTGACCTCTAAGGTACACAGTGTTTGGTAACTTTACAAGGGAAGTGTTACGCAGGTAGGGATCAAGGGTTCGCTGGTTTTGAGGCTGCGCACGCGATGTGTTGAATCCTGATTCTGTATGTGCTGTGGGTGATGGTTCGTTAGCCCTTTGTGGACGGCCCTATTGTTCAGTCGGGTGCTAATGCGAAAGGCATATGAAGAAAGAGCTGCCTGTATTAGAAATGTTTTTTTGCTACTGTTTCTGAAGGTTGGAGGGGAAAATAAATCGTTTATGTAAGCTGTGGGGTATAAAGAGATCCCAGACCTGAATCTTATCACAAAACCATTTTAAAAGGAAAGTTTCAAGTGGTCAGTGTCTTAAGTGTCTGGCTGTTAGGGTAGTCTTTGTACTTTTAAAAATGACGCTACCAAAAAATATAAGATTCTAATTGGTTTAGTTTAAACTTTTCCCACTTACCCTCTTTTACTTAGCCTTACTTTTACTATATGATAGCCGGTGGAAACTTAAAGAGTTTTAGTTTTTCAGTCGATACATAAAAACCTACTTCACTACTAAACTTCAGTAATTTTATGAGGAATTAAAACATGATTAAATTCTATCTCTCCACTGCTTGATAAGAATTGATTGACACTTGTGAGGTCAACGGTTGTCAAATTAAAATTGAAAGTGTTAATCAAGCGTTCTGTGGTTTCCACCTAGCCCATGAGAAAAAAACATCATTTTATGTGCGAGTATGTATGCATGTAACAAGCTGCTACACTGTCAGTCTGAATCTGAAAGAGTTTTTATGAAAAATTATATGACGCAAAGTAAACCTTCTATCTCTAAAATCTTAGTAAAAGTATTAACTGAATTATGTAAGACTTGAATCGTTGTCCCAACACCGTTACGCCGATAAAAAAATCACGGAACAACTTACATCATCCGGCCACATATTTTGATTACAGCCATATTTATGGGTGCTAGTCCAATTACAAAATGATCACAATATAACGACCACATACAGGATAACGTTTAAATAACTGGTTAATCGTAACTGGCATGTAACAAGCACCAACAGTTCGGCATTCACCATCGGCAGATAAAAGTGACCGGGTCCACATAAATAAATTTATTCATTAGGTGACACCCACACCATATCGACGCACTAAATCGTCCTTGTCGGCCTCTGTCTGGCCGTACGTAAGGTAAAAAGAAAAATTTGTCATCATTATACACTTACATTTTATAGGTTTGTTTGGGAGCGCGCGCTCTGGAATCAGAGAATTGATTTTGTTGGTTTAGCGGCATGAAATATTGTTTGTAGATAGAGTTGTGGAGCTGCACTATGGATTTCTTGGTAGGTTTTTATATGCTAAAGAAAAATATTATTGTTATTATAAATGCTCTAATAGACGCTTTCCCAGAGTTTAAATTAATATCCCCGGGTTTCTCTACTTTAGGTAATGACGTAGTTCAGTGACCTCTTCTATTTATTTTACACAGAAATTTATATTGTTAATTTATCACATTCTTCTTCAACTACCGTCTTTTTTCTTCAAGGAGAAAAAGACATAAACGATAAAATTATCTCTTGTTTTGAAAATAAATTAAAATCTAAGAAGGTCGACTGTGTGCTATTAGCGTCAGTACTGCTGGCCAGTATCATTTTGATTATGGTTGCAAATGCTTTTTAAAGCAGTTGTAAGTTTTTTGAAATATGACACTTAAAAAAAATAGAACTAGTGCTGAAAAAGGCATTAACAAATAAAATAAACATGGGATCTTAAACTTTGTCTAAGTTATTTTAACGATGAATTGATGGCACAATTACCGTTTACCGAGAAAAATGTAGAAGAACTAAACTTTAAAGTAATATAGGTATGTATTTTTGATCAGACGGAGGATCGGTGGAGACTTTTCATGGCATTATCATCACCATTTCAGCCGAAAGACGTCCACTGCTGGACATAGGCAGCCCCAAGTGTCGCCACATTGACCGGTCCCGTGCGACTCGCATCCAGCGGATCCCCGCAACCTTCACCAGGTCATCGATTCACTTTTTATGTGTAGTGGGTTATTTAAGACCTGCCCCAATTTTCAACTCTATGCAAAGTATTGAAACTTTTCGTATTTTTATGACTATTTTAACCAGACTCAATAACATTGTAGTGCGTATTGACTGTTATTGACAAAAAGTAAGTAAGTAGATGTTTTTTACGACTCTGTAGATTATATCGTAAATTAATATTATGGAGGTAGGTAAAGTATCTTTTTTTCATGACTGATCATCTGCCTAGTCTTTTCCCAAACTATCTTGGGGTCGGCTTCCAGTCTAACCGGATGCAGCTGAGTACCAGCATTTTACATGAAGCGACTGCCTATCTGACCTCCACAACCCCGCAACCGGTTAATTCGATACCCCTTGGTAAGACTGGATGTCAGACTTTTGGCTTCTGATTACTTAACTTAACGACTGTCGGAGATCTACAAATTACAGCCGGGACCAACGGCTTAACGTGCTTTCCAAGGCACGGAGGAAACTCGGTATGTAGTTACTAGCTGTCCCGCGCAACTTTGTCTGCGTCCCATTTTCCCCTGTTTTCGCAACATTTTTCATTGCTGCTCCGCTCCTATTGGTCGTAGCGTGATGATATATAGCCTATTTCCTTCCTTAGGAAATGAAATCTATCTTCTTGCCAAATTTCATCAAGATCCGATCAGCCGTTTAGTCGTGAAAAGGTAACAAACAAACTTACTTTCGCATTTATAATATTAGTTCGGATGGTCACCCATCCACGGATCAACCTCGGCAAGCATGGTTTAACCTTAAAGATCGACCCGTACGGCTGTTATTATTTAGACAAGAGCTCCCTTTTTTTCATGAGTGATGTAAGTAAGAGTAGAGTAAGAAGAAGTAAACAAAATCCAATTTAATCTGAATCTTTTGTTATTTCTAGTTAGACGCAGGAACTTTGTACGATTTATTGTGTACTAAAATGGTACCTAAATACACACATGGATTTAGCCATACAAGGTACAAATGAGTGTATATGTATCGAATGCCTTCAATGCAACCTCATTTATGAGTCTTATTAGATTGTGTGAGTGTCTATTATTAAATGTTAATAATACCTATACCTGCAAAACTTAAGGAGAACCTTCTTGTCCTTGTCCCATTCTATTTGGGGTCGGCGCGTTTTCAAAAGGAATTAAAAACAACTAAAACATATTAAATAATTGTAACATTTTATATGACTCAATAGATTTCGCCAGTGGCAAATAAATGGGTGCAAAAAAGCGGTTTAATGAAATACTGAAATAGATATCTACATCTTAGTTCAGTAAGAAAATTATTGAGAAAATTGTCCAAACGGCTATAGATAGAAAATAGAACTCCTAAATATTGCCGTGTGCACCGGCGCTGCCTTCAGTAACGAATTGTCTCTGGTTGTGTTTTACTAAAATATTAACTAAAATATTGAAAAAAAGAGACATTTAAAAACCTTGTATAATTGTAAGGTGGTGTTGAAAATAATGCTTTTTTACCTAATCATTCTATGGAAACAATATGAAGATTTTATATTACGATTTTTTAATTTGTTGTTGTAGATTTACAGTAAATGTATTATTTACCTTGCCAATAAATCAATTAATTTGCTGGAAAGAATACTTTTTTTGGGCATCAGTGAGTAGAAGGCAGTAGGTGTGCAAATTCAAGTTATCTATAGACATTAATTTGGCGTGACGGATTGTAAGTCTTTATTTTTAAACTCTTTTAATTAATATTTAAATACCTTATAGTGTTATTATTTTAATGAGTTCTTCATAATACCAGCAATTACAAAAGTCGCAACAAATAATTAAAACAAAACATCAAGCATGTTTCAAAGAAGTTTTCAATAAAGTAACCCTTTCAAAATCCCAGTACAAAACGTATTTATCTGTGTACAGGAAACCACAACTTCGGAAGAGATTGATACAAGTTATTGAGTAAAGAAAACTTCCAATTAAATTGTATTGAACGGATATACAGGTATACGTAGTCGAACTGGCGCGTCAGATGCTCTGCGGCCAACGATACACTTTTCCTCTTTATTATAGTACGTATAAAAACAGCCCAGTGATACAATCCATATGCTGTAATCTAGCGATTCTTCAAGATGCTACTTTAAACCTGCCTTCTAAATTTTTTACCATAATTGAACCAAAGTTAATTCTATATTCTTTATACTAAAATATTCTGAACAGATTGTAGTACACGTGGCTAAATGAATTGACGCCAAAGGGTAAATAGGGACATTTCGTATTTAACGTATTCTACCAAAATCTATTTCACCATCGGCATGCTCCCACAATTTCAATGAATAAATAATTTGTACACATAAGCCCTTTTCAACGATAATGTTTAGAATATTCGACTACTCTTCAACTTAATTAGAATGGAACTCACTCCATACAGTAACTATTAAAACGGATGCTAAGCATAGTCAACTAGAACTAACTTTAATTAAGAAGCTAATCGGCACTATACCGTTGTCTCTACCGGCACACACTAAAGTATATAAGATAGAGCGAGAGAGGTATACATTAACACCTTCTATATGAAGAAATGGTAAAAGATCACCTGTGCTCACTACCGTAATTCTACCGAGCGGTAGAGCACCTGTCCCTTTCATACGGCTCATGCTTAAGCTGAACCGAACGAGTGCGAGTAGGAGTAGTTTCATTTGTGTGTCGTGCCAAAAAGTCGTATGAGGCAACTTTGGCGATACAACAATATAGTCATTGTGTGCATGGTTATAAGGGATATTTTGTTTTAGGATTGGTAAGTTTAAATTTTAAAATCTAAGAACGGGACGGAAGGTTGCGTTGCAATCGAGCTGTGTTGTAATTTTGACGCGTTCGGAAATCGAATTAAGAGCGTTAGAGTGAGAGGTGCGCGGAGGTTTGCTCGGTGGAGGTAGTTTTTTGTTATTGTTTGGCGGCGGAGATTTTTTCCGAGGCGTGCAAATGGGAGTAGGCGCACGAGTGGGCGCGCCGGCTCGACAAGCGCGCTCTTCAGTGTTCTGGCTGAGCTTCAAGCGAGCGCGTGCGAGCCGGGCCGCGTTATAGGTGCTCATAGCTTATCACAAACTGGCTTCTTAGAGCCAATCGAACTGTTGACTAACGTGGACTATTTCAAGTGTACTATTTGGTTGGTGCCGCATGCTAGCGTTGCAGAGAGCTCGTGACCTGAAGGTGGCTCGACCATGTTGATATCGGCGGGCAGTGGCCCCACGCCCGAGTTCTCCCCCGTCTCGTGCTGCGCCCCCTGGAAGATGGAGCCGGCGCCCCCAGCCCCCGCTGCCATCACACAGTCGCTCAACATATCACCCAACGGTAAGCTCTTGTGCAACTTCCTTTTTATGCCCTGAAAATCATCTGCCTGTTTTTCCAATGATGTATCGCAAGCACCATGAATTACCGAATGCATTTCTAAAATTAAAATTTTAAAAGCTTTAAAGCTTTCTTAATAAAAAATCGTCATTCATAAAAGTGACAACAAATGTGCAAAAAAATATGACGAGACCATATTTTTTAAATAGTAACAATTTAAAACTATCCTCAAACGTCTAATCAATAAATCAGGTGACAAATAAAGACCATACCTTTGAATCTGAAATATGGTATCTGAATAAAAATACAGATGACACAGCCGTTTCAGACTGCCTAATTAGTTTTATATTTATCATTTCAAACCATGAGCTTGTTTTTAGGACATTTTATTACAAAATACGAAACCTCATCTTCGACCGTAAATGAAAACTATACATTACAATTTGGGAAAGCTTTTTCACCTACGTTTTCTCCTGAATCAACCCTGAACATTTCAATAAAAACAAAACCTTATTTGAATGTATTTTTGAAGCTAAGGCTAATTACTGAAACTTTGCTCTGTAGTAAATAGCATCCAAAATCATTTCTGTATACACCTAACAAATCTATTAGGACATTTTGATTAATGTAAACAATTCAACAACTCTATTTATGTTAACAATAGGCTCAGTTTTTGTTCGTGCTATTTAAAAATTAAGCGTTGATACTCTTAGCACTAAATACTATAACGAACCGTCTATTATAAGAAATCACCTATTAAAGCAGGTTTCTTCTAGTCTATTATTAATCAAATCAATATTTAGCGGACAATACCTTAAAAACCTCTTGACCTACAACAATATTTAGATTTTCACCAATTGGCTGAAAAGATTCGAGAAGGAGAGTTTAACAATAACATTCCAAGATTTCTAAGACTAGAAAGACTAGACTTTCTAATGGAAGTAGAACTGCATGGTACAGATTTTATAGAACATATCTCTTTGTCTTGCTAAACAATGTTCTGAAGAATATGTCTCTTCAGAAAATTCTACATTGTCATCGCTTAGAACTGAAATTCATATTTTTTAAACAATTAATTTCTTGTAACCTTAAGTTTCCTAACACTTTAGTTATAATAAATAAAAATAGAAAGCATATAAATTATTAACCAATTGGATGGCATCAATCGTCCGATTAGTGACACCAAATTAAAAACAACAACGCGACAAATTGATGAAATAACATAAATCAACTTTTTGTAGACTGTTTTATTTGAATTGACTTTTGGTATTTTTAATGGAACAATAAAAAATAATGAAAGATCATAATAATATCACAAAGTCTCTACTGTAGAATCGATTACCCGGCGGCGACGGTGTCGAGTTTTGCAAGCACCTTTGTAGCCTGCGCATCTTTACTAAAATACACTACGCTAAAAAAATATTTGAAAGTGTTTACCGAAATAACAAAGTATTATTATGGATATTAATTTTTAAACATCTTAATTAATTTTGCACACTTTTTATTAGAACACTGTCAAAATAAATGAAGGCACCTGTATTTTTTTTTTTATAATCGGTTAAGCCATAATTTTTACTGTCACTGAACACTTAACAAGCCTGTGCAATAAAAATAAACACCAATAGCATTACATCACACATTAAATTAAAATAATAAAATCGATTATTTGTGGCTGTGATTGCACCAATTATGTTTTAAAACTACAAAACGAAGATAGTAGAGCACTTATTTTTTTTTAATGGTGGATTTCTTCAGCAAGCTTTCATGAGCTTTAAGAGTATGCATTCAAGGTCCGAGAGGGCCGATGCCTGCCAGGGCTGCGGGACTGTTCGAAAGAGATACCGTGGCCCTGGAAAACAGAGGGCTAAGAAGGAACATGGATGAGTTTTAGTCAGTACAAGTCTGACACTACCTTCCGCTCCGCCCAGAGCAGGAGTGGTCATTTGATGATTTCCCATCAGTAAAAAAAAAAATTAAAGGAGGCATACAACACACAATTTTTTCAACGTATTGCCCTCATCGTCGCTCAGCCTTTTCCCTACGTTGGCGCCGGCTTCCAGTCGAACCGGCTGCAGCTGAATACCAATATTGTATATGGAGCAACGGTCTATCTGCCTGCACACGACAACCCAAGTATGGGTTAATAACATATCCCTTAGTAACAGCGGTAAGAATACTTACGAGCTTTTAACTTCACGTAGCGACCGTCAAAAAAATACAAAAACCAACGGCTTAACGTATTGTTATTAATCTATCATAAATACTTAAATTCTTATACTAAGTGACAACATCCATACATAAGTAGTCAAGGTAATCATTGACATCAAACAAATCTTGTTATAAGCGGAGAATGTTACCAACACCAATAAAACTTGGCTTATGAAGCCAACGTCCAGGTAGTTGGAAATTGTGAAAAGTCACCGACTTTACCAGCAGTGTAATTCTAGTATAGACTAGATAAATCAGGATTAAGATCATAAGATATAATTGTTTGTACAGTCAGCATCAAATGTCGGTTAACACTTATAAATATTACACCAAGTTTTGTGCTGGTCAGTGTGATCTGATGTTATATTGTTTTGCGAATTTGTGTAACTATTGATGAAAATATTGTTATGTCTTTTACTCCAGTCTGTTAATATGGATCGTTTTAAAACTAAGACTTCTTATAATTTTGGTTATGTAAAGCGACTTTTGCTGCTGACCGTACCGATGAAGGCATTATCAGAACATGAAATAAACCTCATCGTCGTTTTCTTTCCCTTATCCGAATTCACCTCCATAAAACAAAATGGCGCCGTTATATTTTCTACTACATTCCATACTGCCTACTTGGATAGCATGTTTTATGTATCATGAAAAAAACCGGCCGGTATTTATAAAAACGAGCAAAAAAACTCACTGTTGTGTGTGGGAGCCCCCCTTAAATATTTATTTTATTCTGTTTTTAGTTTTTTTTGTTATAGCGACAATGGAATACTAATCTGTAGAAATTTCAACTGCTAACTATCACGGTTTATGAGATACAGCCTGGTGACAGACGGACAGCGAAGTCTCAGTAATGGGGTCCCGTTGGACCCTTTAGAAACACGAAAAAGGAAAGAGTAGTCTCTCATTACAGGTTATAAGTGGACCCAAGTCAAGTCTAGTGGTGGCCTAGGAAAAACATACCATCACGCCTGTTATTCCCGAATTGTTAGCATAGGTGTACGTTATACTTCACCGACATTTTGCCAGTTATGTTTAAGTCCATCACTCGGGCAGGAATCCGGATGCTGTTGCTGCCACAAAGAAATTCTTAATAGAAAAACGAAATACACAACCTGGGAATCGAACCGAAGACCTCAGGTTCACCAGTCGCGGTTTTCACCACTTGACGAACAAACAGGGTAGCTCTAGGAAGTTGTGATTTTAAACTAGTAGTTACTAATTTCTTAATTTTCCGTCCACACAGATAATGATAATTGATACAACCAAAGTCGTAAAGTGCAAAAAGTACCATATGATTGGCAAGTCCAGCAGGTTATTAAACAATCATGATTAGGCTTATACTTTTTCTAGTTATGATCAAATCGACTTACAGTTACAGTTAATATAACGCCTTACATAACAGTTAAAGATGATAAGATGCCCCTGTATATTACTATTTTAATTGCATTTATCTGATCTTGCCAAGCCTTTTGAGTAGCGCGTACATTTATCTAATGGGCGCAAACAATCTACTTGTTTTAATGAGGTGGATAAGAAAAGTATCACGTATTTTTTTTTTTTAATTTATTTAGTTTTATTAAAAAAAAAAAAAAACAGGTATAGTAAAGGGGAGAACGGGACTGTGGAAAGATATTGCGTTCAGCGATAAGACCACCATTGTAACCATATAATCAGCAATATTTTAAAACAGTTACTGATACTGTACGCTGCTTCATCCTACTGCTGACCAAAGGCCTCCAAGATTTGCAGTTGTTTAAATCCAAGGCTAATGTAGACCAGTGTTCGTGTCTAGTGGTTTTGTCCAGCTCTTCCTGTCATCTCCTCCGAGGTCTGCCACGATGCCTTCTGGCTCAGTCAGGGCTCCAGTAAGTGCAAAACAGTGGTGTTTCAATTTCGGTGTACACTGAGAAAGATTCTATTCTAACGTCGGACACCAGACTATGTCAGTTATTTCAGTACATTATCAGTCTAAGTCCGCAGTTCGTTCCGTTTGCAGGCACCTTAACTGATCGGCCTCAGTAAATAGTAATAGTATGACGACGATGGTACCGTTTTCAACTTTTCATGATATTTTGCAAAGATGCATATATTATTTTTGTTTGATGGGAAGACGACTACAAACAGTGAGGATTAATAGGGAAGAATTAGACAAACACTGCAGAACTTGAATTTTTCTGAAGCAAGGACATGCATAATATGACTCTTGATGTAAAAGAAACATGTTCTCACATTATTGATCTCGATCAGTAGCGCTAATGAATTTACAGTAATTGTTGGAAACAAACCGAAGTGTAGGAAACATTAAATTTTATGTAATTAAATTTTACATTAAACGGAAACTTTGCTTTTCCTTCAGTTGACTATAAAACCGGATTAATAAGATAAGCCCTTTTATAACCTCTATAAACTTAAATGTATAAAAAGGTATTAATCATCTCATTTTATGGCAATACTAAAACAAAATGGCGTTTAAATGTTCAAAAAATATGTAATCATTCATACATGTACATCAAACTAGGTAACTCTACGCAAAAAATATTGGTAAGAAAAGATTTTCTTTTGGTGTGAAAAATCAATCAATATTGTGCAGATGGATTCAACTCCGAATTAAATTGTCATCGACACGCTAAGAAGAAGAAGATGGATTCATCAAATTGTACAGGGGTCATGGAGATATTTAAAGTAAATTCAGAACTTTTAAAACTTAGAATTGTGAAAATACAGTTGAAAAGGTTGGAAATTAACCTCCAATATCTCTGTAGCTAGAAGGTTCCAAGGAAAGGGTCGTTACAAAAACAATAGCGCAAAGACGGGGCGAAAAGTGCCTTTCGGGGTGTTTATAAACCCGTCACACCCCCATGTTGTAGTGCTATTAATGAGTTAGCAAGTTGCTGAACTGAAACTCATATAAATAATCTACTATAATATATAATACTCATAAAGTTATTAAAATCAAGGAGATATTTTGCTTGTGATCTTGGGCATTGTTGGTTATTATTTTCAGTTTAGTGACTCCAGGTGTGTCAATCTACTGTGCATTTTGAGTCTTTTAGCTGTGAGCAAAATTAAAATGCTTTACTCTAATGTACGTTTACAGACGTGACAGATAACGGCGTATTTATCTCCCAGAGGGCAATTTGAAAAATAAGTACGTAAATATACACATCACGAAGCTGATCATTCATACATAATTATGTAATTAAATAAGATAAGTGGTATGCAGGTACTAGGTACACGATATTTGTCTCGTCACTATCCGCGTGTATGTGAACTGTGGTAGGCTGCTGGCCACGTCGTCTGTCATTTGTCATCGCTAGAGCCAGCTGCCGCTGCCGCGATGAGTGAGCGAAAACTGCCTCGCATCGCACAACATTGTCCGCATTGTACTGCCGATCGAACTAATTAATCGATAGATCGGTCGCTAGATTGCCCAGTAGCGTTTCCGGTGAAGGTTGCTCAATATTCACCCGCCGATTTGTACGCGATACAGCATTCGAAACGTTTTGATTGACGATAGCAAATAATTGGACAAACAGAATTGGTTACCGGTTAATACATCCGAAAAAAAAAAATATAAAAAAAGTGATAGATTGTGCATGTAATTTAGATAGATACGTACCTCATTAGATAGAATAGCCTCTTAAGTACTCATCAATGTCGAAGCTAGTCGGGTTAACTTTATTTGATTAAGTCCTAATTACATACTTCACCTTTAGTAATGTTGACAAAATGTAAATAGGTGAAATAAATTCAATGATGGATGAGTCAATTGGCAAGACGTTAATATATGTATGTAATTGAAAAAATAAAGTATTTTCACGTCAATTACTTGACTCATAAACGTCGAATAAATTCTCATTCGGTACCATACATTGCAGGCAATGTTTTTTTCACCTCAACGTTTATATAGAGACGCGTTTGATCAGGTGCTTTAATAAATCTAATTAACATTTAAATGGTGATCACGCATAATTCAGGTGGCTTTGTAAACTGAGACGATGCTCCTTAATTAGTAGACAATAGCTACAATGTGTTAATGAGCCATTAAGTCGGTTAAAACATTGAATATATGAGTTGATGCATAAACAGCGGAGCACTTGTTCACACTGAGCGAGTGGCGTATGACGCAAGCGCGCTCCGCAGTGCAGCATGTGCCGTTTGTGCCGTGTGCCGTGTGCCGATGCCGTGCCGAAATGCATCGAGATGCCGATGCTGACACAACTGTGTGCGCGCCCTACCGCTTCCCATTGAAATACACCGCCACCTGCAAACAGTATAATCGTGGAAATTTTAACTGTAAGTTGAGTTCCAGTTTGAATCCATTAAGTTTACAACTAAATAATCCCTTAATTAGGTACCTTATGCCATAAACATCAGTCATAAATTTTAGTCAGCTTTTGTTAAAAATTAGCAGAATTAATATAATAACGGATTTGTTCACTAAAATAATTCAAGATCTTACAATTCCGTGCAAATCTGTATCTAGAATCAATTATCTTAAAATTATTCAGTCCATAAATAAGTCTAGCAACTTTTGAATTTATTAATGTAACAATATGCATGAAATTAGTATAAATTCTGGATTTCATCAGCTTCATGTCGAACTATAATAGTCACACATTGTTGATACAAATCAATCGCATAATGGTTATGGACATAAATTACGCTATGAATTTATTGCATTTCCAATGAGATTTTAGTAAGACAGTTGACATTAAAGATCAACTAGGTATATTCAGGTAAAGTTGAGCTGTTCCCACGATTCCTACTGTGAAAGATTTCTATCACAGCGAATGTTAATAGCATAGTAGGTGTTTTTGTTTCAAAGTACAAAATATATTTATGAATTTCATTGATTCAAAAGTATCTCAAGAAATTATTTGAAACACCAATGTAATCAATTTAAAACATCGAAGCAAATTTCCCGGTTTCACAGTTTAATCAGATACGGTCTATATTACAAAATCAATGAATGTTACACCTATTAGATGAAAAGACTAATTTCAAAACTGTAAACTCATTATATTGTAAGCTAAGTGGGAAAAAAACGTCAGAAAAACGTGTTTAAATAATTGCAAAAGTTAATGAATTAAAGTACCTGTAATTTGATGAATACAGACGGTCTGTCACGTAGCATCCTAAGTCAGAATCCTCATTTTCTGTTCACAAAAAATCTATTATTCAGTAAGTAAAAGAAGTATTAAAAAAGAAAGACTGGAGTTTGGAACAAGCCGAGTAAATGAGAACAAAACATTGCGATGAACGGAACAATGAGAATTGTTTGGGGTGATTTGTCGATTTTTTTGGTAACAGTAAATAAAAGAATAGTAGTGTAACAATACTAGATTTTCTCTAAAGAAAAGAGTAGTGATTTGTGAGTGATCAGTTTCAGAAAAGACTTTTAACACACCTTCTTTTTTCATGATGATGAAAATAGCATTACGTTTTTAGCTTTCGATTTCACTTTTTTTTTCTCTTATTTTGTATCATAAGTTTTTAGTTACAGGTAAGCAATAATTTAGTAGCTTAATTATTTTCCAAAATCCCTTTCATGACTAAATGTAGATTTCGTTCGTTACATTTGTTATTGATAGTGTTTTTGAAGGTTTTATTTATTTCCCAGTAGGTAACCCGCGTGGCAGCGCGGAGCAGCGGTGGCCCAGTGGTGGCAGCCCCGACTTACGATCAGTAAGCCGTGGGTTCGAACCCAGGCAGACGCATTACTTTGTGTAATTTATTTCATCACCGCTGCCCTCAAAAACGGTGAAGGAAAACATCGTGAGGAAACCGGCATGTCCTAGAACTAAAAATTCAAAGACATGTGACATCTACCAACCCGCACTGGGCCCGCGTGGTGGATTACAGCCCACTCCCTCTCATAGAGAGGAGGCCTGTGTCCCAGCAGTGGGAACATAATAGGCTAATGATGATGATGAACCCGCGTGGTGCCTGCGCCTTCATCATCTGCCTAGCCTTTTCCCAAACTATCTTGGGGTCGGCTTCCAGTCTAAACGGATGCAGCTGAGTACCAGTATTTTGCATTAAGCGACTGCCTATCTGACCTCCAAAACCCAGTGACTGGGTAATACGATACCCCTTAGTAAGACTGGATGTCAGACTTTGGCTTCTGACAACTCGTAACGACTGTCAACAAATGACAGCCGGGACCAACGACTTAATGTGCTTTCCGAGGCACGGAGGAAACTCGGTATGTAATTATGGTCACCCATCCACGGAACAATCTCGGCAAGCACGACTTAACCTTAAAGATCGACCCGTGCGGCTGTTATTATTTAGCCACGAGCGCCTCAGTGGCGCCTGCGCCCTATATGCTACTAAAACTAAGTATCTAAATTAATATTTTCAATAAAAATGTGTTAACAAATTCAACAAGAATACGTGAACAAAAGCTTAGTACAAGCGTTCATTTATTATCTATATTAAAGCTTACTTCCGCTGCGGATGCCGTCTGAACCGACTATTAAATCTTCGCGAATCGAGCACATTGAATATGCAACGAAGTCGAAACACACAGGATAGCCACGTTACGTTTGTCAAGCATACCATCCAACGTAATTTATTAACACAAACAAAAAGTAGTGGCTGTTTTTGCACATTTTTTTATGCCGTGTATTTTTATACTCTTGCAAATAGAACTTACTGGTGTTGAAATATTCGCACATTTACCCAAAGTTGAGCTTTTAAATCATCAGTTTTGAGTCGAGCTACACGCTAACTGGAACACGCGTGCATTGAATGGACAGGGCCGCTCAAATCTAAAAAAGACCATCTCAGACACGTATTTACTTATCTGGTCCTGGTCCTGATCAAGACTAGGTCTAGAGTTTAATAGAAACTGTGGTGTCACCTCTGAGTGGTCCATGTCCGACGGCCCGTGTTTCTTCTCTGAATAGTCGGATAGGAAAAAGGGTTAAGGTTGTTTTTTTGTCGAATTCATTATTAATGCCCAAGCAAACCTTTAAGAATGAGCTGACACTGCATAACTTTTCATTAACGCTCACAGAGCAGGTCTGTTGGTACGCCTTCCTTGTCTTCCTACCATACAACAACAAAAAAAGGAAAAAAAAATATCTGGGCAGGAAGCAGCTCTACTTCTCCATTATAACCTTCCATATAAAACAATGTCAGCTCGAGACTGACTGCCTAGTTGGTCGAGTGGTCGCAATTGCGACTGCTGAGCTGAGGTCCTGGGTTAAATTCCTGGCTCTGGCAAACTATTACTAGGTTTTTTCATCAGGATTTTTTCAGTAGCAGCTACGGAGTCTGGATTTGTGCTCGGTTGATGGCAATAGGCTAGGCCCTTATTACATGCACCATTACATCATGCCTGTAATCCCGTAAGGAATAGGACAGTTTTGTTTTAAATCCTTAGTTATGTGCCATTCCATTTGCCATTATGCTCAGAACAGTTTTGTAGCTGGCCCGCACTCTGCGCACAAGATACTTCTTTTCATTATTGATGCAATCGTTTGCAGTTTCTATCCCTCGAACCAAACTATCTTCTCCATTCCACGAAGTTTAATGATAATGAAATAATCATTGTATCCCATAACAGCCTCTAGGAGATACGAGTACATCAACGTATAATGTAATTGGCTATAAACATGTGAAGTTGGTAATTATACTTGCCCATTAGTTTGAGCCATCTACAGATCAATTTATGAGCAGGAATGTGGGATCTTCTTAAATATATGTATTTCTGCCCCTTTTACGGAAATAAAATGTGCTTATGATTAACATTCTTATTGGTATTTATGACATAATTTCCAGTTTTTTTTTTATCTATTGTACATAATAGCAAAAGTTTATTTGAATTGTAGGATCTTGATAATTAAATCAAATTAGGTGTATGAGATGCTAACCATGTATACAATACTTCAATGGAAAAGCATACTTACATTTAAATATTTATGTTTTTTTTTTATCTTTTGTTTTTGAGGCTCTAATAGCTACAAAATCAGTTTCAGTTTTCAATGTAGGTATTTGACGTAGAATGTATCGAACATTCTACGTCAAAATCCTGCCTTAGACTTCTGTATAGATTGATAAAATGGCGGAAATGTAAAAATAAGATTTTCATTTTGTGAAAGGCGAAAGAATGAGTGTGGTGGCCAGACTTAAGAGAGACATTGCGTCTACTTGTGCCGTTAAAGTCTAGTCAAATGAACTAGACTTTAACGGCACAAGTAGACGCAATGTCTCTCTTAAGTCTGGCCACCACACTCATTCTTTCGCCTTTCACAAAATGATTTGGAGCTCAATGGCGTAGGCGCTTCGTAGACCCGCGTAGAGGTTGCGGCTACGCTTCGTAGACCTACGTAGACGCTGCGGTTACACCACGCATATGTACTACGGAGTTCACTGGCGGACGACCACTTCTCAACCTTATTACTCATATCATAAGTGTAAAAAGTCGCAGATCGTCAGTGAACTCTTTAGTACCCAACCAATGTTCAACGCGATGATGAAAACTTGATGTAAAAGTTTCCTCCTTTTAAAAATCATTACTATATCCCTCTGCCGAACTCTTTGATGAATGCAGACAAAACTTTAGTTCAACTGGCTACATAATAATGAAGTATTAAAGATTCGCTAAACAAGCAAGTTGGATAAATAAAATCGCTCTGTGTATCAAACTGGCAAACCAACCGAGTACACACGGTTGTCTCACTCAAATGATACAATTCTTACAATACTGTCATTGGTTCTCGAAGCACCCGCTCAGGAAAGTCGTTTTACGTTGTTTGTGTTAAAATGGCTACTTTTATTGTACGTCCTGCAGTGTAACCTTTAACAAACCTTTGTCGTTCTGAGTAAATATAAATTTAAATTGCATATCTATTGAATTTCTTATGTGTAGTATTCAAAACAGTTTTATACAATTATACATATGTGAGTGTATTAAGTCAGATAGGCAGTCGCTCCATGTAAACTACTGGTATTCAGGTGCATCCGGTGAGACTGGATGCCGACCCCAACATAGTTAAGAAACAGCTAGGCAGATGATGATGATACATACAGGCTGTTGCTTTGCATCCTCGCCAAATTCAAGGAGATAACTAACTGTGCTAATGATTCTCATCCCGAATCAATAATAAACGGCCCGTCTGATTCACAACCTTTAACCGCGGTTTCACACATACAATCTCAAAAGTTTATTCGATAATTTGCTTATTCCCTAAACCACGTCAAGGGGGTTATTCTGAAATATTGACAATTTTAAACAACAACAAAAAAGCAGCGTCTTTTAATAATGAACAAGTTACCGTAATTTAAATTGATTATTATGGCTTTTGTAACAACCTCCTGAATTTTGACGAGGGTGCAAAACAACACCTTGTATGTTAGTATGTTACTGTCTCAGAAAGTGCTCCAAGACTTCGCTCCGTAGATGTCATACTCATTAGTTACTAGTTCTCCATTATATATGTAAAGCTCGAACGTAAATAAGTTGCTATAAGGTTTAATAGAATCGCCAAGTTGATTACTATAAGGTCGGTATTCGACGAACACGATAGCGGATTGATATAGTCACCGCACCCACCGGCCACCGTGCAATAATTTAATACCAATAGGAACATTACAAACTAAAAGGCATAGAAAAACTAAAACTCGTTTCTATGAGAACTGATTCAATATCTCAATTCACACTTACTGTTGTTGATACCTACTTTAATAAACAATACGAATTTATTGATTCGCCATACCCAAATCGAAAACGGTCTGGTAATGCATTTATTTTGATTGTTTTCATTCTGAGTGCAATTATTATTAATACTTCACTTCATATCCGTGATATTTACCGTATTTTGTTCTTTTGAGATCATTTTACGGACAATTTAACCGAAATCACTGAAATCGCCATTTTAATACAGAAGCGAGTAACAACGGTCTTTAACCTGACTCATATCAATAATTCATGCGTATCTTTTAACAATTTCAAAAGAATTGTTGTTGCATGTAATTCTTTGCAATCATAAAGGGGCAATATTGAGTACACTTTCGATCTCGTATTGAAATTTACACGAAAGGTGGTAATTTTCCGCCGCGTGATGACATTAATAGCGGCGAGACGCGCGGGTAGAACAATATTTTTTGCATAAAACTGTTTTACATTCGGACGTAGTCGGCGCTCGTCGCACTCCCCCTCGCTCCGCCTCGCTACCCCTCGCATCACTTTACATGTTTATACGACGCCTGCGCAGGTGTACCGATCAAACTTAGGTACTTGTGTTTGTTTACACAATTAAACTATCGCCGCACAAAATATTGCCTCCATGTATGTAAATTATAATTTTCATACTAGTTTTAACTCACAGCGGCTCCTTAGTTCCATGTTCATTAATTAGCGATACGTTTTATAATCATTATTTAATTCTAACTGTTCTACGTGCATTCATCTAACCATAAGGACTGTAATTGCAGAGGTGTCTTATTCGCAGAGCTCATCACGAGTGACACCCGACCATCGCATTTCCATAAGTAATTGAAAACTAAGTTTAACTACGCACATCTAATAAGATAAGCAAATCACAATTTGCATTAGTGGCACAGCTAATTAAATAAACAAACTGTCTAGTTGGATCGTTAAACATTAACAAATAGATAAAATGGGGCCGTAAAAGCCTAAAAAACGGATGGTCAATAAATAATAGCGGCGACCATGCGCCGGAGTCAACGCCAGTCAATACATTCTAATCAGTGATTTATTGCCACTAATCCTCAGCTCAGCACAAATAAGCTATCTTGTCGATTTAATGTTGTATCAGCTCAGGCGTGAAACTCCCGCGCACCACTAAGTGGTCCTTCCAGTTTCCACTCGAAATATTTTAATAAGGCCTCACTGCTCACGCACCCTAATAAAAACACACACACGCACTCACCAACACGAACGATCTCCTTTAAAACCTCTACTCGTTTGAGTCCAATTTATTTATAATAGTAGCGACACTAAGAATCTACATTTTTGCTCTAAACGGTGTTAATTTATTGACCGTGGGCAGATAATATCACTTTTTTTCTCCCATTATTAAAGCGATTACACGAGAAATTATACGTCGTAGTCGAGTCCCGAGCGCTCCATCGAAAAGCCTGCTATCTAAAGTGCTCCTTACTTGTCCACGACAAGTGTCATATTCCCTTGGAAGCTTTACGAAAGCTTGATAATGCTTTCGTTGACGAAATCGCCTTATTGACTCGCTAATAAAAAGTGTTAAGTTATGGACAAGTTATGCCACTTGCATTAATTTCGATGCTTAACCTGATAAACAAATTATGGTATATTAAGTTAATAGCTTAATTTATAATTGAATGTGTTACGATGTGTTCATAAGAAAGCATTGTTACGATCGGCCTTTAGCATATCTGGTTGCTGTTAACGACAAATTGCGTGGATAAAAATATGTATGTGTACGTGTTGAGAGATCGAAACTTTAATGCTTGAGAAACATTTTAATTTTGTATTTATGCCATCGATGGATCCAGTTTGCCTGCCTATAAAATTTTATTTTTAAACCATTCTGTCTGATTTTAAAAATTGTATTTCTTAATCTTATTATAAAGTTATTTATTTTATTGCTAGATTCACACCATATTTTATAAGATGTGAGGAAGGGTTTATGGACGTAGGTCTGTTATCATAGCGAGTTGATTACGCATGTTGAAGTTTTCTACGACAATTCACACAGGCTGTATGGTTATAGCGTGCCGCTGATAGTAATACAAATGGTTGCTGAGCCTTTGACACGGTATTGTAATGACACGGGGCGGGACATAATGAGCGCGCACGGAATCACCGCTTACGTGGAATCAGGGCCGAGTGTTTCGCCAGAGGCACTCCCATCACGGTCACATGAAAAAACGAACGCTATATCAACGAGGATCATAAAGTCTGCCAAATGACTGTTGTCATTTGTTTTGATGACTTAATTTTGTTACTTATCCTGACGGGTTTATAGAAATCGTAAAAGCAGCTAATGATTTTAATTGATACGTCTTCTGATTTACATTTATTTATTCGAAAGCCGATACCGAGCTGATAAAAATGCGGTTTATAGGAATATGAATAAATTAATGCAAGGAATATTTTAGTAATTTCACACTTCCACGGTGAAGCTTATCATCTTGTGCAAATCGTAAAAGACGGCTGCGGAGAGGTGTCGGTCGATATGGTTGTAGCTCCTACTGATAAAAAAGCTATGTCTGGCACGCTGTCTTTGCACAGTAAAACTGCTTTATCTTTATAATTTTAATTTATTAGTTGTGGGCAACGAAAAGTGAATGAAGACGACGCTATTTTTCGTTTACTAGCCATGCACCTTGAACGAAGATCTTATAGAAAAAAAAAAACGTATATTGAAGAAATAATCACGTCATTAGGTATCTTATTCATTCTTAACCTGAAAGTCTATAAGTACCGACACCCACTTAGGGACGCAGAAATAAACTTGATTCTTTACAGTATTATTGGCATTGACATTTAAGTCTTCATAGTGCATTCGTTTGTGCGAGCTTCAATATTGTAATGTTGTACAAGAATAAAAGTAGGCTTACGCAGACTCTACGCTCTGACAATGTATTCCTAAAGCATTTATACATATTTACTACTTTATTATTGTAACCCCTGGAGTTACAAAGTTAAACTGAATCATCTTACTGCTGGTCCTTAAGTCGGTTTTAAAAGTACCAGGACAGCTAGTTTAATATAGGTATAAAGTCAAAGGATATTATCCTGAACCACACCGTTTTACACTTTATTGCAATATACCGGTAAAATAAAACCGGTAAAATACCAAATAGAATTGTAGATAGTGTGAAGATGGGCGACAGAAACAACGTTTTACAAAGCCATACTTATATTTAAACTCAATGTCCCTAAAATATAAATTCACTGAGGACTTCATTAGAACTCAGGACAGTTACGTGATTAGCTACGTTATACTGTGTGTCACTACTGGGACTCTGCCCAGAGGGGACGAGCCGTTATCTAACACGGGTTGATGAATGTCACATGGCTTATACATTTTTGGTATAGGACAGTATGCCATTTTCTTCCCTATGTTACCTTTATCGTTTTTCCTATAACAATACTATACTCATATGAATACATTTTGTTTCCAGTACCTGTATCCCCTTCATCATCTGGTGGCGGCGCGGGTGGTGGGGCGGGCACGCCCCTGTACCCCGGTGCAGCGTCTCACCCCCTCTCGTCCCTACTGTCGCAACAGAGGCTGCTGGAGCTGTCCCGCTTTGGGTTGAGGCACTACGACATCGCACATCATGTGCTGTCACAGCAAGGTGCTGTAACCAAATTGCTTGGTAAGCTTTATTTTTAAGTTGATGAGGGGCAAGAGAGGTAAGCGACACCGACTCGCAAACTATTATATGAATTCAGCTCATCATGTTAAAACCCCGGGAACCGATCACTTTTCCGAACTTCTTTTGTTCGAATTTCATTTACCGAAAACCGACGTATTTTTTGCTATATGCATTATTTGACAGATCATCGAAGTATCATGATTGTGTCATAGGTATTATTTTACCGAACTATCTTTCACCGATTTACAAAATAACTTTTTTTATTGGCCGAAGCCTCTTTTCAACTTTTTCCATTTTGCCATATTTTCACCACAACGAAACAATATTTCACGGAATATCATTTGGTCACAAATATAAACCCAGTTACTTGGTAGCATTTTCAATATTAAATAATATAGTGCCATAAAAAGTCAATATGTTGTGCTACGAAATTTAGTAACAGAAACAAATCGCTGCAAAACCGACTTCACGCGGTCTTGTCTGCCCTGCCCCTAGAGTGTAATTTAAGCCCGCGGAGGGGTGGGGCGGCCCGTGAGCTGAGGAGCAGGTGGTTTGAAGGCCCGCCACCGCGGCTGAGGCTGGCCGGCCAGCAAGCCTAAGCTGCGGTGGTGAGCGTGGGGCAGCCCAAACCCAGCAGCGCCGGAGCTGCGACAGACACAATTGCTTGCTTGCTGCGTGTTAAAACATAATACTTCCAACAAATATTATTTCGGCTAAGTGTAACTTCCCTAAAAGTTTTTCGACCAAATGAACGTCGGAGTAGTGAAGAAAATCGAAATGATAATAGTTAAAAAGTTTTAGGTGAAATGAAATTCGGTCAAATGTTTTTCGACCTTATGATAGGTAACCATAAGTAGACGACAAGTTTCAACGCCGGTGGGGTGTGTCTAGAATCAGTAAATTGTGAATTCCTGGTAACTGTTGGCGCGTCGATGTGTCTTACACACGGTGTGTGTATAGGCATGTCCTATAAATATTTCTGAAGCAGACAAACTTAAAGATAAAATAAATTAATTTGTCACAATCAATTAAACATCGAAAGAACCTCAACAAAATGTATACTCACTCGAACGCGGCTTGTCAGGGCAGTGTTGCTATGACTGCTGTTCAATGGAAGTTTGGTATGGCTACTTTTCTTCTTGAAATCCAAAAGCCAATTGATTATTAAGGGAGGAATTGCATTGGATGTATTTTTATTGAATGGCAGAAAACCAAAATAAATTGAAATTAGATGGGAAATGAAGTACCCCATCGATATTCATATCCAAACATTTCATTGCTTGATTTTCGTTGTCAAGAAGATTTACGTACGACGTAAGTATCGCGAAAAGTGGAGAGAGAGGCCTTTGCCCATCAGTAAGACAATTTAGGTTCTGAATGATAAATAATAAAACAAGTGCGTAGACATACATGTCTGTTTTAAATTTTCTTATTTTTTCGAAATACGATTTAAGATGTGTTATGCAATAAAATACGTTGGGGTGCTACTTTTCTTTTTATAAAAACGTTCCCCCACTCTAGCAATTTCTCCTGCATCGTGGACGCACCCACGATGCAAACATTTAAACTCACATACACAAACAGCCAGACCGGAACTTCACTTCTTTCCGGCACCACTATAATACTAGAAACAGGTACCAACTAGTTCAGCCAGGTTTCAGGTTAGCTAAAGTAGACTCATCTTTCATGGGGTATTGTTTAAAATGTTACAATAAAATACCTCCCCCCATTCTGCAACTGAATGAAACGAAATTTAAATCTTGCATAAAACGCACACTATGTAGGCAAGCATATTATAAGTTGGGGGATTATATTGATGATAAAAATGCTTGGCTCAATGCTGGTCCTGCTCCACAACCATAGGGGCAATCGGAATCATCAGAATTAGAAAGTGAAGTTATTGTGAAAGCTGCAGAAGATTGTAAAAATATATTTGCATTGTATAGATTCAATCTCTTAGTATTATATAATTGCATAGCACATGTGTGAGTACTATGTACTGTAAAGCCACCACTTAATGAGTACCTACATCTTTCATTGACGCGAAATTACCCTGGTGGTTGAGTGAATGTCATGCTCACTTAAATGTCACGCTGATGGTGGCGGGTGTGTCGGGTCGTTTAGTTCCCTTCAAAATGGTTGAGTTGAATGATGGCTGATACATGCGTCATGTTCGTGAACGGGCGCTGTCATTTGTGACTGGTCATCTCTTAGCTGCCACGGTTTATTTTAATTACTTTATTTTTAATTACTGATTTAATCTTTTACTCTGGACGCTCTTAACTTGCCCGTATTTCTACATTGTTCTCACATATTTGTAATTCTTAACATGAATGATGTAACCAAGATTTTGTAACATATTTTGATTTAAAAGAGTGTCCATGGAGTTTCTTGCCCATTCTTCTCCATAGAGATCTACGCTACGGAATGGGCAACTACAGTACTTTCATAAGTTATTATGCCTTATGACTGGGACTGTAGCTTCGCGTTTTATTTTGTTTTACTTTCAAAAGTGCCTGTAATGGTCTAATTGAAATAAATGCTTTGACTTTGACTTTGACTTCAACTAATAAAGTTAAACATTAACATATAATATATACGAGGAGATCCTGTATAATCTTACCAGAACGCTCAAGGTTCAAAAACTCACTAACACAACCTTAACATACGTTGTAGAAGGACTAACATATTCATTAACTTTGGCAGCAATTGATGATCAGGCTATGTTGTTATTTAGATAAATATCTGTGTCTTCTTCTGTCTATGCTTCTCTGTGGAATTAATCACTTAATCAACTTGATTAGTGCGGGTCATTAGTAGAAACACATCGTGTATTAGGTGCTAATTAAAAAACTGCAAATGCACCTGTAACTATTAATGTACATTCTTTTGAAGATTTTATTGTATTAATCACTAGCAGTAATCAAAGTGTCCTGCGATACTCATTTTGTAGAGATGATAATTATAGTTTTCAGGTATATACATTTATTTTTATTTGCAACATAACAAGTAACGTTATACTATTTCCTGCTCGGGCAGTGTTTTGTTGGGGTTTTACATTAGGCATTTCTCAATAGCAGCCACGGTACCCGTATTTGTGCCTAGTTGATGGCAATAGGATTAGAGGCGCGAATTTTATTTCCAAAACTGTCGACATTCATAGAAAATTCATGAAAACCTCATAAAGCTATGGCATGATTTGCCAGATTTCCTTTTGAGGAAACAGTTTAGGTACCAACAAAGATGATGCCAATAGTATGGGAAACGCAATTTGAAAATGTCAACGCAAAGCTTGAATGGTGAATTTTTGTGTTAGTAATGCACGTATAGTTCGGGCTTTTATGTTCTTTTGATGATACGGAGGAGGCGGCTAAAGCTATATTCGGCACATTTTATAGCTTTAAAAATATCTTCATTTTGCATTTATTTGTATTTTAGACGCTGCGGATTATATTCGTTATTTTAGTGTGTTTTGAGTGTTATTGTTGTATCACGTCAAGATAGCTTTTTGATTAAAAAGAACTGAATTTGGCATCATGTAATTATCTGCAATTAATTTTCTTGTCATCATCATCATTTTCTTGCCCTTATCCCAATTTATTTGGGATTAGCGCAGCATGTCTTTTTCTTCCATACTTCTCTATTAGCTGTCACCTCAAAAGCGACAGGCAATTTTATTAGGTTAGGTAAGGTTAGCCAGACAGTTTCCGCACTTAGCCTCATTATTGGGCCATAGTACGGATGAAATTCTTCTTGTTACTCCAACCATCTTAGGTCCTTCCAGAAAACTAGCAGCCTTTTCAAGCTGCTGCCGGCTTCCGGAAGCGATGTCGGCGATTTTAGAATCCGTGTCCGTTGATCTGCCACTCCATGAACACGTGTTGTGGTGTTTCTTCCGCCTCCGTGCATCCTCTGCACAGAGGGATGTCTGTCACATCTATGCTAAATAGGTGTTTGTTTAGGGGACAGTGGCCGGTTATGATACCTATAAACTTGTGAAGCGACACCCTTTGTAGCCGTGTCGACTTTACCCATAGTCCCTCCTGGGTTTTTTTGGTCTTCGCCTACGCTTATGTATAGCCATCCACATTCTGTCTCTCAACAATTTCGTTTCTAAAATTATTTCTACACATAAAGTCCTTAATAACGCTACTTAGCTACAAAATAAAGCAATCTACATCAAAGCGAACAGCGCCATTACCTTTCTCAATGACTCTTTTATCAGGACAGGTGTAGCATGAATATTTGATGGCTGCAGTGTGCGATACTTCCATATGCTGCCCTACAAATGGTCAATAAGTGGGTGTTATAAGAAATAAAAAGCTGATTTACATCGAACTCTGTGTTTGTTATTACCAGCCTTATAATCGAACCGTAATAAGGAGTTTAAAAGAAGACGTCGGGTGTTGCAGAATTACAGTGTCATTTTTAAACGGAGCTTAATTAAAAGGCATAAAAGGCTTTTGTTTACAGTATTTTTCTGTTGCGGCAATAGGAGGGAAAGCTGCTTATTATCGCGCCGTAGGTGGAAAGAAAAATGTCGGCGATTATCATTTACCTAGGTTGATATCGAAAGATAGGAAAGTGTATTTGCATTTCATAATTTTGTTGCTGTAAGTGTCGACTGTAGGTATTTTTTTTTCATATCCATTATTTTGGCTTAATTGGTTAGGTTTAATTGCGAAACTTTAATTTTATACTCCCACTTCTCCTCTTACTTATACTCTTGTGTCTGTACCTATTCTTTAGATGTGATTTTGATCATGCAAAATATACTACTGAACGAATTCGGATAGGCGCACAGATAAAAAAATACTTTTTATCCCGGTCGATCCCGTGGGACACTTACCGCACAACACGCAGGCAAAGCCGCAGGTATAAGCTAGTAGTCTATAATCGAAATTATTCACTGAATTTTGAAGTAGCATTTTACTCCTTAACTAGACTTCTGAATGTCAATTACACATTCACATCGATTTAGTTGACCGAACAACCTGAATAGTTCTGGCATACAGTTAGAGGGCATAATTATTTCTTACTATTGTCCTTTAAATTACCGCTCACAAATTGAGCCTTATGACTTTGTGATACAGTTGACGATTACAGAAGTTTTGTTACAAAAGTTGAATATGCTCGAAGGAAGATAATTGATAAAGCGAACTTATGCCTACTGGGTCTGTTCCACTGTAATTAGTGTACGTATATTTTATTTATACTTTGTCGTAGTGGCTTCTTCACCGGTATCTATATACAACGTGTTGTTTTGCCTCCTCGTCAAATTCAAGGAGGGAACTATGCTAATGATTCTCGACCCGAAACAATAATAAAATGGGTAGGTAACTTTTATTTATTTCCTCATTTGCGGAAATCGGTAAGTGTGACCACCATTTTAAATGCGGCCCTTCTGATTTTCGCCCTAAAACCGCGCTTTCACACATACAAACAATCTCAAACGTTTATTTGATAATTTGGTATTGCCTAAACCAAGGTAAGGGGGTTATTCTGACATACTGACAAACATAAACAACCAAAAAAAATCAGCATTTGTTAATAATTAACTAGGTACTGTAATTTAAATTGATTATTTATATCTTGTGTCACAACCTCCTGAATTTTGACGAGGATGCAAAACAACACCTTGTATTGATTTATACTTGCGCTCCTTACAGAAAGGCCCCGGGCCTTATTGCCCGCAACTAAGTTATTTGCGATAATTACTTCACTCGCCCGCATAGAATGGTCAATAATATTGCCGGTTAGTAACTCTACAGGTGACCTAAAATGCTAAGTGTTAGCTTGCTATGTTAGCTTTTTCAGTTTATGAGAATTGGATTGAACATGTTCCGTTAGAAGGATAATTACATGCTTCGTTGTATTGGATTTCAGCAAGTAATTATGGTCGCTACATCACTAACGAGAGCTACAAATTGATCATGTCCATTTCTTTTGTGATAGTATACCGATTCATTTCAAATAAATCCTAAAATAGGACTTATCGGTTTCGAAAAAGAACAAAATAAATTACTGTTTTTTTAAATAGCCAGTTATTAACACTATAAATGATATCGGATCATCCAATGACAAGTTAGCAATTATCGAAAGCGACGAGGCCGCGATCCGTTTTTAACTCGCATCTAATAACAGGGTTAGGGCAAAAATCTCAATCGCTATTAATCATCGATAAGGATAAGGCATCGGCAGAGTCCGCCGCGACGAAAGCTGCTATTGACGAAAGCTTAGATCCTAATCGATTCATAAAACTTGCAGCGTGTTAATTATAAGCCACCGGGGTGCGGATGAATGCGCCCGCGCTGCCGCCGCGCCGCCTCGCCGCGAGCATGCGCTCCCGAGATCTCGATTGTCGATGTGAGAACTATCGTATCATCGACGATTTTTCATATCGACAACCCTTTATTTGACTGTTTCCTTTACAATTATCACAGCAGCCTTTCAATGCAATCTCCATCTCGAGCAACAGCGAGCCTCGTGAAACTTTTTATGAGCACTACAATCATCTTCAATAATTTTGTAAACATAAAAACAAAACAGGAAACATAAAATTAATGTCCGGTTTGTCAACTGCTCATAGTAATTATTGCATTCGTTGATTAACGTGAACAATGTAGATGGAGCTAATTATTGCGCCATAATAGCAAGGTGAGTTGGAACCGAAGCGTGAGTTGACTATGATATTGTAGACACTTGGCTGTACTCCGTTAATTTGCTGAATTAGTTCTGTACGCGGTGTGTAATTAGGACACGTGAGACACTTTGTGTTTGCTCAGGACTCGTGAACGGGCGATTTCAAAACCACTCGACCGTTTACAGCGCGCACTGTATTATTTTACGCCGTTTGAACATTCATATTTCTTACCAAAAGTGTGTGGGTTTTTGTATTTAATTTTATTTTTATTTTTCTTTTGAGCGTTTTGCTGCCAGTTTAGATTAGATTTTATGCTAGATATTGTCGCATTCTGGGAATCAATTATCTGTAAATAAATGAACGTAGTTATACGAGAAGGCTGACTGGAGTTAGCTACGTTATAATTTTCAAACTTAAACGCTTTACAAGGGAGGTGACGTGCGTCAAGACTTGGGTATAAACGGGTCGATATTAACGATATTACACAAGACGATAGTCAAATGTGCAAGAATACCATAAATGCAGAGACGCTATTGAGGCGAGCGTATATAATGAGAACAGAGGAGTGTAGTGTCAATCAATTTTCGCCGCTGGTGATTTCATAACGTCACGTGTCGGGTTCCCACGGAAGCCCGGCTACAACCCGCCCAGGGCCGTCATGTCCAACCACTTAAGTATTTAACATAGGTACCTAGCCTTAGCTTAAAAGTTATTATCTAGCCTAAACAATTTCTAAGCTGACGGCATGGAAATGGGCACGCATAAATAACGTTTCATGGCCGAGTTTGAGTATTAAATTGTTGGTTGCGATGCGAGCGGAGTGACGAATAAATTGCCGATACACTGTCTAGTTTGCTCCCTCTTACAGATTAACTTGAGCACATGGGTTTATGCCACAAATTGCGGGCCTGAGTTATGTGTGAATCTTCTAATTGTCCATAAACTACGACATGCCGTGATGTTAGTAGTGCTATTTGGATTTCTAATTTGAAGTGAAGCAATGTATCACCGGATGTGTTTGTTTCAAATAATGTAGGAAGGCAAAGAACCACAAAAGTCATAGACTGAGTAATTTCATATTAAACCGGTAATTTTATTTCGTCGTACGTAAATTAGTTGGTAGCTAATGATACCTACTCAAGATGATTGTCCGCGGATCGCCGCGGCCCGTAATGAAGCCGTATTTAGGCTTTGGTCCTATAATCAAAATTGAATTATCCCACTTGACATTCTTGCTTCAGAAATCATGCTTTTTCTTTTTCCGCTCCAATTCTCTTGGACAATTTGAATTTTTAATGGTCTTTATTGTCAATAGGATGTTATTTTTTATGGATTGTCATACGGATCTATGATTTACCTTCGGATAATCACGTAGTAGGTGAGTCTATCCATTTCTAACAGACACTACTACACTAATAAAATCAAAATACATTTAGTTAGTGAAGCAATCGCAACCTGGAAAATTTTACAAATCCCTAAGTATGATTACATTACTAGTTTTAGTTCAGTTTGTGATTTCACGAAAGGATAATGGTCATATTATCCTTTCATTGTCACAGTTAACTTATTACCTACGTAGCAGGCCCGAAGGCTCCTAAGAAGCCGATTCCTGCCGGCTTCCCTTTGGGAACAAGGCACTATACGTAGTGTCTAGTGTCTACTGTAGTCAAATAGTAAATTATGTACACATCTGAGGTTATCACATCACAGTACAGACATTAAATACATCATAGGATTGAAAACATTACATAAATGCCAGCATTTTTCATGTCAACAAAGAAAGCAACATGTGGCGCCAGTAAGCCGACGCTCGGGTGTCAGAATTCAGAACTAAATTCGTATGAACGCGGACACGTGACTTCGCAGCTATCAGCAGCGTTTTGTAAGGACTAGGTAAGCCGAAGATTTTCGAGTTACGACAGGGAACTTTCAATGTTTGTATGTATAGCAAGCTAAATTAGAACCACTTCCCGATGCCCGATTGAGCTGAAATTTAGCGCACACCTTTGGTTTTAAGAACAATACATTTTTATGACAGACATAACTTAATCCTGCAGCCAGGATCGTCTCCTCACGAGGGAACTCCTCAACGTTTAATAGCACAGACACGAAAATTTGTGTACAAGTTCATATTTGATGGATAAACATGAATTCTATCATGATCTCATCCTGCAGCCAGGATTATCTTCTCACGAGGGAACTCCTCAACGGTAAATAGCACGGACACGAAAATTTGTATGCACGTTCATATTTGATGGATAAACACGAATTCTATCATGATCTCATCCTGCAGCCAGGATCGTCTTCTCACGAAGGAACTCCTCAACGTTTAATAGCACAGACACGAAACTTTGCATACGAGTTCATATTTGATGGATACACATGAATTCTATCATGATCTCATCCTGCAGCCAGGATTGTCTTCTCACGAGGGAACTCCTCAACGGTAAATAGCACGGACACGAAAATTTGTATGCACATTCATATTTGATGGATAATGACGATTTGTATCATGAATTCATCCTACCGCCAGGGTCCTCTTCTCATGAGGGAACTCCTCAACGGTTAATAGCATAGACATGAAAGTTAAACATTGTATTTATACGCGTTCACTTTTATGAATAAACATATTTTCTATAGTTCCTGTGCATTTAACGTTACAATACATAAGTTATGAAAAAAAGATCAAGTTGGGTCCTTCGAAAATTTTTGTGTATACTGATCATGGGTGACATTTTCGTGGTTTTCGGGGTCGCTGACAATCAAAATGAAATTTAAAAATGCGATGACGAATAAAAGGATTGTGTGGTTTTATGAAACCACGGTAAAAGTGAAACTTTTTTTCACACTATAGCGCGGAGTAGACCGCGGAATAGGGATAAAGTGAAAGGCGCTCTGACGAGCGCCTTTCATTTTATCCCTGCTCCACGACCGATCGTCACGCGACATGCAACACACAGACGAAAAAGTTTGAGACGATGTAATAAAAGTTTCACTTTAAAAACAAAATTAATGATCTCATTTTTTTCGTCGGCTTCCCCTTACAAAATTTTGACCCTTCGCCACTGCTACGTAGTCTGGGTAAACTAATACTTTCTCAAGATACCTACCTATTGTCTAATGTCATAGACCTTAGCGATTCCACTTCAGTAACTTCGGCTTTTGAATTGCTTTTTGTTACAAAAATATGATCTAATTGCTTCCGAGGGAGCAAGCGCGAACTGATTCAAGTTTCACATAAAAAAGTCGATCAATCACCGAATCAAGGCATCGTTAACACGCGTTGCATTATGTTCAATAAATCAGGCCATCCAGGCCCACTTCGCGGCTAAAGATTTTGATCTATTAACAGGATGACGACGCACTACTGGCCGCGGTTAACTTTAGCGCCAGCCAATATAAAGAGCCACTTCTGAATACTTTTAATACAAATTTAATTAACTGGATTCAGACCTTTTCTGTGTCGTTTAAAAAGATCTTTGTAGACCCACCGTGTAATGACTTAAAGCGTCCATAAACGACTCCTGTGTGGAAATTTATTAACAGTCGTTTTGAGTGTGCATTGTCCCTTTGTGGCTTTCACTTCCTTAAGCGTACGGCTGATGATTAATTGCTCATCTTTGTTTTGCAACATGAGTCCCTTTTATAAGGAAAAAGACAAAAACTGGAAGGGATTATTCGACACCTTGTTCGTGCATTGTGAATGTGCTTATGTAGTTTCTCTTGCGTTTATGGTGAAGTGTTGAACTTTCAATTGATTCGTGCCGATCATAGTTATGACGCTTATTATCATAACGAACGCGGTGTTTAGTATTTATGAAGCCATTGAAAGATGGTCAGGTTAATTTATTGTTTTATTTTTGTTTATAACAACATTAACACGCTATATTAATAAGCTCTTCTTCTTTTTAAGCGTTGTCTAGTTGACGTAGTAATTTGGTAGATACAAGTAAATAAATGTTTATATTCATTAGGTATTTATCCCTTCTTCATACATACAAACTTACTTTGTCTAATTTGCTTCATTATCCACTTTTTGGATTTTTACGAATACTCGTATATATATATACCTATATTCAAAAGCCATACCTAAGCTATAAACTTATGTTGGTAAAATCTTTTAGAATATTTCCATTGGAGCATTAAAATAATATAAAATGCGATCCTGTCTAGTTTCCCTGCTGATCGTGCGTACGCGCCGGGAGCGCGCTTGAGTTTCACGCAAATAACACACATTTAGCAACAGTTTCAGTGGCTCACACGCTCCGCCTTTGCCTAGGCAACGCCGAGTAATTGCTCCCGGGCGGTCATGCGATTACGTTCCTAGCCGATTTAATTATCGTAAAATGATCAGTGTGCCGGCCTCCCGCAATTTAGCTATCAATCAAGAGGAGAACGGTTATTGGCGTTCGTTGGTGGGCAGGTGGCAATATGGGTTTTCAATAGCAAAACTGTAGTGAAAGGTACTGTTGTATTTCATGCACGTACGGCGTAAATGTTTGACGTTCCGGTGTCGCCTCGACTGCACCAATGGACGTATCCGCTGGCCAAGCAATTTTAAGTATCTCACATTTTAAACGGTTCGATTTTTCCGTAAGCTTTTTTCCATAACTCTTAGATTCACGTGTAACTTGTGTGCAGACGTTTTTGTCATTGATGCACTATCGTTTCGTTTTAAAAAAGTATTCAATAAGAACCGAAAAAGCTTTTGTCAACAATACGAAAATCTTACCTAGTCATGATAGAAAATATTAGTTCAACATTGACCGTATGCTTTATAAATAAATTAGAAAATTCTTTGACAAAATAACCACGAAAATCCATTTGTATTAAATTAAACCAAACGAATGAAAAATATGTGACACGAATAAATATTTTGACATTATAAATGATTGCTGTTTTTGTACCTTAATGTATGAAATTCATAACGCGCTATATTTTGAAGTTTGTTTCTATTAATAAATGAAATGAACTTAGGTATGTGAGCGCCTTCATGTTATAAGGTAACTATAGTAGCTGAGTATATACCTACTATACGACTGTTAACAAACTCATTTATTTTCAGCTACGTGTATTTGAAGGGTTTAATTTACCATTACGGTTAAATAAACTTATGAATATTATCGCAATGCTCTAAATCTATGTTGAAATAATTACACAAAACGTGGCGTTCGCTTTTTTACAGTTTAGTATCACGCCACGGTTGCTTAATTACCTATACTTACCAACTTTCTATGGCCAATACCTACTTCGTATGAAAACACACAATTTTCTACATAAATTCATATCATGGTCGCAATATTGAAATGGGTTTCACCCATTAAGGCGATGTGTCGCGAACCTCATGTAAACGCGAAATTGAGTTTTTGTTCTGCAGCGCCATTTTGGTCGGTAAGCTTTAGTCTTATCAAGACATAAAGAGACTTATGAATTCATCTTGAATGGCGTTGACAAAAATGTGAATATAAATAATGTGTTGAATAATTCAGCGTGTTATCGGTATGGAGGAGCGGTGTGCGCGTAAAAAGCGAGCGGTCCGCGCGCTCCCGCCGGAATGCCGCTGCGCCGTTTTTACGTAATTGTCCTGATGCACGCACTCATCCATTATCTAACTGACTTAGGCACCCGAGAATACGTTCGTTTTTACCAGCCACTCTAATCATAAGCCACTCCATAAGTCTAAACTTGCAAGAATTTTCCCGGCTCATAAATACTTGAAGTTTCAGGAATAATAATAATTGCATTTATTTGTTTTGTTTCTGGATAGACAGTTCATAATCCAATAATTATATTGTAATAGGCTTAGTTCTGTACATCGTATCATTTCCATGTTTGTTTTGCACAACATCATTAAGTGAATCCCACGTGTTTATACCCAATAAAACAAAGCTTGAAATAATTAAAAATTCACGTCTCGTCACATGCAGGCTTCATTTAGCCGATGTCAATGATTCTGTAATTGTTACTACTAACTTAAAGCTTTCATTGTTATTCTTACCGCCGCGCCGTGCTCGATTATCAATTTTTTTGTGGGGACGCACGTCCTCTGTCCTTTTAAATGTTAAAATACAAATGTGGATGTGCAGTTTTTGGGTCTATTTTGAGGTTTATTACCGGTTGGATAAGGGCTAAAAACGCAAATCTATGGATTGTGTTGCAAGAATTGTTCGCGACAAGTAACCTGCGTTTACTCACGTTTAGCACTCAATGAAATTGCATCAATCGGTATCGTGTCGCTATTACTGGTATTTTTATTTGAGTCTCTAATTTGATTTTTCTTTTATTTCCTTTAGCGAGTAGCAGGTGACAGTTTGTACAATTCGTTTTTATCAACAAGTTGTGTTATAACTTCCCGGAATTGTGATTGGAATCACAACGGAACGCACTTTTCTGTTCAGTAATTAGAAGAACATAAATGTAGGTACCAGAGCATGATAAAACTGTTACTAAATCTTGAGGGTATGCGCTTTTGGAAGCTTCAATAAAATCCTATCTATCGCGTCTAGGTTTAGGTCATCGTTAATAAGATAACAACGCTAACTAGGTATACATAGGTAGGTACATGTTATGATTAGGTATTATTTATTAGCCTACAAATCTCTACAACTCATTACACCGTACTAATTGCACTAATTTTCTTTGCTCCAGGCACTCTCCGGCCGCCAGGTTTGATTGGAGGCAGCAAGCCAAAGGTCGCGACTCCAGCAGTGGTCTCCAAGATCGAACAGTACAAAAGAGAAAACCCCACCATCTTTGCCTGGGAGATCCGGGAACGATTGATATCTGAAGGTAAACCATTTATGTATGTTGGTTTTGGTTTATACACTTAAATTATGATAGAAATTTTTAGGTGCAAGGCAAATGAAACACCATAACCAAATAATTATGCCAAAAACGGTTTCTTATGAGCACGTTTAAACGTTAGCTCGTCCCATCGTCGACCACAACTCTGTCCTCAGGACAATATTTACGTCATGAGTAGGCAATTATTAATACAAAAAGGCACTTTAATAAAAATTAGGAATTATTCAGAATCCAGATATGTAACAGTCCTTACGGTTCAAAAGCCCGAATTTCCAATAATCAGTCCTACCAAGGGGTATCGTGGCATTCAGTAACTGGGCTGGTAGGCCGTCACTACATGTGAAATACATTATACAAACTTACATTCTATTGCATCTGGTCAGACTGGAAGCCGGCCTTAAAATAGTTGAGAAAAGTCTAGGCAGGTGACTCAGACGAAATCAGGTAAAATCGTGTTGGTGATGTGATAATTGATACCTATACATATCTAGGTAGTTCATTAAGCTTCTAAGTCACAGTTCTAAAATAGTTAACATTTCTGCGTTTTTAAAATACACCAATCACCTACGGGATATGGCAACATTATTGCTTATATGAACAGCGGACCGGTAAACTGTCTTAAGTCAATTGCACATTCACCGGTGAAAACTAAGATTTTTCACCGGTTTTTTTTCCAATAAAATCCTCCATTAATGAATAACCTCCCAGCTAGCAAAAAATAATCTTACAAATATCCCGAGACCATTTTTTTTCAGCCTTGTAGCCCACTTATAGACTCATATAAGTGTGGATTTGGGCGCACTTTATAAGTATATTCACCCTGGCAATTGCCTTATAATGGTCTCGCGAAGTGTATGTTCAATCTTACAAAGCTCTTACTGATACTTTTATAAAGACAAACAAATTTACAAGTAACTTACAATGGCATTTTTTAAGGGCAAATAACCTTATAGTCCACTTACTAATGCTGTTCTAAGTGTAATATGACAAGCTTTAATATTACAAGCTTTTGCATATAAGGGTATTTTGCTATTTAGTACCTAACGATTTAATTAAATGCAGGTACATTTTTCAGCAAATCCCCGGAAAATCTATCTACTTTTTCCGAAAACCGCACTGAACTGTATTTCTTTCTTTCTATCCAATACGAAAATGTCTATTCTCGTAATCTTCAAATAAGGTTTCAAAAGGTTTCAATTCCCTGATTGTCTTTACCTCCCAGATCATGGATACAAACAAACAATTACGGCCATCAGCCGTAGTCTATGGTCGTTTCCTATGCTTGTGCCGTGAATGCTGTTGGCTATCACGAGTGGACCGGTGGAACTGGGCCCAGTACTGCTTAGGCAATGTACCTGTGCTAACGTGACGCACACATTGTTCACCATTTTGTAGGGACTGCTAGAATAATAGTCCTGCATTTTGTATCTAGTTTTGTATGGAAGATGTATTATAGGACGTTTGATGTCCTCTTTCGCTCTCCTAATTTTTGTTGTGCTTGACAGGGGCCTTATTGATCTTTTACTTTGTTATACCATTCATTAAATCGCCTTTTAGTCATCATCATCAGCCTATAAAGTTCCAACTGCTGGGACGCAGGCCTCCTCTCTATGAGAGGAATGGGCTGTAATCCACCACGCGGGCCAAGTGCGGTTTGGTAGATGTCACATGTCTTCGAATTTTTAGTTCTAGGACAAGCCAGTTTCCTCACGTTGTTTTCCTTCACCGTTTTTGAGAGCAGCGGTGATGAAATAAATTACACAAAGTAATGCGCCTGCCTGGGTTTGAACCCACGTCTTACTGCTCATAACTTGGGGCTGCCACCACTGGGCCACCGCTGCTCTGCATTTTAGTACTAACTTTTAATCCAAGAAGATGAAGACTTCTTTGAAGACAACTTTTTCTTTAAGAAATTAAATTAAAAATTTAAAACACCCCCGACGGACAAAACCTCTAAAAAACCAAAAATAAAATTAATCCAAGCGTCGTAGCGTCGGGCCGCTTTGTTTGTTTATATATTTTTATTTCACGCTTTTTAAACTTAAATTATTTTTTCTTAGCCTTGACTGTCCCACTCCTGGGCTCTACTCCCATTCCTTCCACTTTTCTTGGTGCTGCGCCTCTTCTCGCTTATTAACGAAAACAAGGAAAGATATGAATTAAAAAAAAAACTTGAGCTTATAGGGGGGAGGGGGGGTGTGCAGCCTACCCCCCTGGCGATGCCCATGGTGAGAAAGTGACAAGAATTCAAATTTCCAATCAACTAGACCTGTAGAAGTTCTTTAAATCCCTTCATCAACTAGAAAAGAGGTGATGAGCTTCAAACGGCTGAGCAAATTTTCTCGAAACATAGCTAAGAACACTCTCGATTAAAATACCTTTCAAATGACACCAATTTTATCAAAATCGCTTCATCCGTTTGGCAGCTACGATGCCACAGACAGACACACAGATACACACGTCAAACTTATAACACCCCTCTTTTTTGGTCGGGGGTTCAAAAGACTAATTTGTATCTAATGTTTATGTTTTAAATTATCACAGATATAGGTATTTTCATGTTATCTCTAGTAAATGAATTGTGTAGGTCAGATAGGCAGTGCATTTCAAGTAATCTATCTTTGCCATTCAGTGACATCCAGTTAGACCGGAAGCCGACCCCAAAACAGAAGGAAAAAGGCTTGACAGATGATGATGATAATTTAAAGTCTGGCTGAAATGTTTATTTAGTTTTTATATTTTATGCAGAGTTTTAGAACCGGCTTATAGACTTTTCAGTCATTTCATGAAAAGAAAATTATTTAATAAAAAATGTGAGTACTTTTTTTGATACACATAAAGGGTGTAAAACACCTCTTAACGAAGCTGAAAGGCACTGGTTCTCCCTGTTATTGCGATAATTTTTTTGTTCTACACCATATCTGGGAACCTTCTAGTTACGGAGATATTAGGGGTCAAAGTTCCAACTTTTTGACAAGTATTTTTTTAAATACAATATTTTAATGTAAGATTTTTACTTTGAACACCTCCACGACCCCCTTACTATTCAATCCGTCCATCAGCACAATGTTTTGAGTGCGTTACATTGAGTTCTACCACAAAACATGATTTTACACCCCCCAAAAAAAGTCGTTTCCCAGCAATAATTTTTGCGTCAAGTAACTTAGTTTCATGTACAGAATGCTTGGTTGACGGCTTCGTGATGAGGTGATTTACACGGTGTATATTTGTATTGAAAGGGTGTTTTAGAGTTGCTACATGATGGTAGGTAATAAAAACTCTAGAAATTATGAATTATTTTAGCTTTTGAGTTTTAATATTTTTAGGCGTCCATACAAACTTATTGAATGCTTTGGCTCTTAACTGTTACAATTCGATTGAGCTTTACAAAAGAAGTTGCAATGAGCTGGTATGTCTATGTAATACCCACCTATTTGTTAATTGTCATGATGCATCAGTGTGGCAAGGAAAAAAACGTATTTATTTAAATGATAGAAACCGTTTAAGCTTTATGTAAACTACAATGTGTTTGTATTCAGCGACTTTTTTAATGTCAATCTTATTTTATGGGTTTCAAATAATATTAAGTTAAAGTTCATAGAGTCCATGAAATTAAATTGAACTTTCTACAAACATAAAATTGATTAACTTATGGTTAATTAATTTTGTTTTTGGTACAACTCTATCTATAAATAAGTCAACGGTTTTTTTCTAACTGAAACTAAAGACAAACAAATAAACTAAACCACCCAACAAATCTGTCAATCAAAATCCAAGTGCGTTCTATTCGAAGGATCTCTAGTTATAATAATATAAAGCGAACGTCGCGTAATACCGGTGAGCGACTCAAGTTACTGGCATTGCGTGTGCGCATACACGATACGGAACCGTCTGATCATCGAATTATTACCGAGTTACCTTATTAAAATAATTTATGGCAATTTACAGATTGTTATTAAGTCAATGAGGATCATTCTTGAGACGTAGGTATTTTGATAAATCGCGGCTGGATGACGTGCGAAATGTGTGGCTCGTGTAATTGAGATGGATTTGTCTAGGAACTGGTTTATGGAGACCAGTAAATAAATAGACATAGGAATCTTCTTGATTACCTTGCCTATAGTGGCGTGTCTAGGAGCCAATAGTACGGCAAGTCCATATGGCAAGCAAACTGTCCAGAAAGCCTAACATAATGAAGAATAGTAGGTTATAAGCTCTAGTCAAACGTTTAGGCTTGAATAAAAGTATCTCCACTACTTGCATATACATATACTGTTTCTCTATCTGAGATAACTAACAATATTGATGGTGTTTGGGCTTGAGCGAAGGGCAGATCACAGGGTGTTGTGCCGCAGCCTGGGAGAATCATATTACGTCTTGTGAACTGCGTAAATCTGCGTTGTTATACCTCCAAAGCTGTCTAACATTCTGAAAACTGATTAATCAGTTTTCAGGATTCGATCGGATTCGATCTATCGTCAATCTTTCTGCGTCGAATTTCCGGAGTTCTATTTATATATTTCTAAGCAATTATATTGCCAAACAATCTATAGTTACAATACAGTAAATTCGTATTTTTATTTGATACCTAATAAAAAACGACACCGCCGAAAAAATAAGGTCACGTAAGCCACACACTGCGAACCGCTCTGTTTACCCAGAAACCAAACACTTATCTAATTATAGGATTAAAGTATTTGAGTAATGAACTTTCGATGAGTGTCAAACAGTTTCGGCAGGGCAATAGGCAAAGCCATTCAAGTGCAAGCCCGAATATGGTCTGTTAGTTTTGTAAATGGCCGCCGTGGCTGACAGCGGATATAATGTAATTTGAGAACATCTATTGGATTTTGTGTCTATGTGCGAGCAATATAATGCTTTAGGTATCACTATATTATGTAAGTTGTTTTTTAAACTGGGTTTCGGGTTTAAAATTAGTTTGTAAAACTGTCGTTATTGGCAAATATCTTCAAAAAAAACGTACCAGTTAAGATAATATATGATAATAACATTTTAAAAGATTGCACGTAACTACGTGACATGTTATTGCTGCAGCCCCCCTAGCATGACCGTTCTATCTCTATTCTACCAAGAAACGACAAGAAATCTTTTCTTTACAACTTGTCATTTCTTCTGGCCGAGCATGGCGCGCACCGTCGACTCGCGTTTCTACGAAGACAAAGACAGAAATTCTTTCCATAGCAACGGGGACGTTGCTATGGAAAGTTAAAAGGTTACGTTTAGTTAACAAAAAAAAGTTGCCAATTGCACGAGTTTTTCATTTTTCGTTGGCGGGATGGTGTTGCTGCATCTTGGATCTTTTTCGCGAAATTAAACCTAAATATTTTACATAACATTTCAACCTTTTGAACGTAACTCAACGCAACCATAGAAACGTATTTCTCGTATTTAGTTTTTATTAAGACTAGTTTGACATTTGTCAGAAGTAATGTTTCTACCCCCAAATGTCAAAAGAAGAGAAAATATGGTCGTCATGCTCGACGTTGTAGACTTGTGTCGACTGAAGAAAAGAAACATTTCTTTTCTACATTCTTAATATCGCCATGCTTGGGAAGATAGAAATATCTGTCAAATTGTCGATTCTTCCGTAGACATAGCTCGTTTCTACGGCGGTCATGCTAGGCCGGCAGGACTATTAATAATTTCTGTCATTATGAATGCAATCGTGCACTATTAATTAAATAAATCATAATCTACTAGTAAGGATCAGAAGAACGAAAATCTAAATAATTCCTAAGTTTAGACGACTTATCGTGAAGTTTAGTATACGTTAACCATATCATATATTAAATCGAAAATTATGTCAATCTGTTTTCCTTTGATCTCGAGATCAAATGAAACAATTTTGACAAAATTTCTACGCAATAAAGAGTAATAAATAAAAATGTCGCGTAGTGCCGCGGGCCCGAAGCCAACTGCACAATAAATGTGTCACTATAGCCGAGGGCTTTGATTATAAAGATGTCGTTGTTACACATATGCAACTATATTTATATAATATAATGGTATAATATTAAAATAAAAAGCACCAATTTCCTCTGGCGAAATGTAACATTTCGACAATTTTAAGTTATTATTCGGTTTCCACTCATTATTTTTTATGTTCTCACAGTAAAATTCAAATATTTTTTGTAATTTTACCAGCTTTCAAATATCTGCAGCCTGAGTCTGCTCGCAATTTCCCACTTTGTTAGTCAAAGTACGAACATAACGATTAGAATAGACATTTACTGAAATGTCTTCTCCTATAATGTTACCACAACACACGAACATGCGCACACATATCTTACAGTACGATGGGCGTCTTTAGCTCAGAGGCCAACGAGCCAATTGCGATAATTGCACCAACGACACCTCTCGTGCCCATGCGTGACGTTAAACATCACCAGCTGAAACAAAACACGGCTTAAGCGCCAACAATCCGTCCAATCTATTTGTATCCAACTGCTCAGCAACTTAAAGTTCAAAATCGCAAGCCTCATTAAAAATCATTAAAGCGTTCGTCGTCAAAGGACGTTCTTCGTCTTGATGTTTCTCTAGTGCAGTTCAGTTCGGTAGGGTGCGTGCGATCGCATTGGAACTGGTTTTGCTTACAAGACCACTTCTGGTTTACGATATCAGTGAGACCGGATTAGGAGACGATAACATTCTTGATGGGAAACACTGTGCTAAACTGAGTTGTTAAATTGGTTCGCAGCCATTAAATCCGCAGGGGGCGCCGTAACTTCAGAGCACATGATATTGGGTTAACGTCTATATAAAACACGTTTTATTTACATGACTTTATAATACTTGGAAAACATTTCTTGTAGGTCAGGCTAAATAATATTTGTCAAGTAAAAATGAACACCACAAAAACCTTTTTCCTGATGTAGAGTCGTTTATGTAGAGAACTTGAATACATGTGTAGGAAGGAAGTGGGTAAAATTTTCTTCAGTTATAGATCTCGACAGGTTCAAAATGAAGTAATATAATTTTGATTATGAATATGTGAACGAGTTCTTATGAACGACGGGTCGAACAATTGCTCAGTGAACGCTTTTATTTTTCATGTTTTTTTGTTCTTATCTCTGCGGCCGGCTGACATTATCGTCATTTGTTGAAATGTGTTTAAAATAATTGCTCGAGCGCAGTGAGCGCTCATGCCTCCGTTGTATGCAGAAATTGCACGCGATCCCACGTCAGTCGGTTGTTTTGCGTAAATGCTCACATATTTGTCGTAAATTTTGCTGTATTTAAATAAATTCTGCTGTATTTTGACTCAACACTATTTAAAATGTACCGCTAACTTTCGCGGTTATGGTTTAATAAAAAATGAATGACTTTATTGCATTGGGAATGCTTTGTTCAATTTGTTCGGTCCGGGGTTGTAGTTATGATTGATTCCATTAGATCTGTGGATGGTTTCGGTGTATCAAAGTGTGTTGACCGGTGCGGACCACCTGCTGGCTAGGGAGCCCCGAATAACTATTACTGCTACAGAAGTAGTAATCCATAGAGGCGACCTCGTAACCGGATATTGTGGTAATTTTTCTTGAACTAGTAACAAATTGTTCGTAGCCTTGTTGGTTTTTGCAGGTCGCACTATTTGCTCTTTGGGTTTTAGTTTTAGGTATTATGTAAAATTGCCTTAAGCGTTTTCATTTACTTACCCCATGAGTTAAAGACAAGACAACATAATTATCACTGCCTTTTAACCCGGATGTAAAGTTCATGCACGGCGCTCAAATAAAACGTTAAAATGTAAATTGTTTTCACGTGGCCTAACATAATTATGTTGCTTCTATTTCTGAAAATCTGTAGTTGATAACTGCAGCTTTTAGCAGAATTCTCTTCGAATTCAGTTCGTCCTATTTTTCCTTTAACAATACATCTCCAGTTAATTTTTTATTATTTTTCAGAGAGTCAAAGTATCTAACTCTGTGGTTCGGTTAGAAATATGTCTAAGTAATAGAAATTTAATCAAATTATAACAAAATGATCACGCTCAACAGTCGAGCCTTTTGTCATAAGCGCGTGCCCGAGCAACGCGTATCTTTCCACTTGGCTAAATTGATTAAAGTCACATCTGCATTGTCGGCACGTATCTACACTCAATTTAATTTATTTCGGAAAATATAATGGTTTGCTGTTGTTGACTATCCATCAAAATATTCTTCTTATTCAAGAGTTTGATAGCAAAAAACTCATCTTTCTTATCATCATATTTTAAAAAATATGAAACGTTCCGACCGGTCCAATTTATTTTAACTTAATATTTATACAAACGGTGACTACAAAAGGAATGTGTCAAAAACGCAACCACTCGAGAGCGGTGCGCATCTGAACGTCTGTCGATCGTTTCCCGACGAGGAGTTATTAAAACAGAGCAGCTCATCGAAGCCAGCTAAATTTTAATAAGGTATCCACTACCGTCTTTGTTAGCCGTGACGAGGCAGTTTTGGACAATGGCTTGCGCAACTTATCGACTAAATCGATATCGGTTTACGAGGCGTTACGGGCGGCTCTAGCTACTGACCATATTTTGATTAATTGCATTCTTAACCCACAAACTATATGAGTTACGTGGAGGCCCAAATTATTGGCTGGCGCCGATTAATTAGCGAAACGGATGACGAGTAACTTTACGGTTGGGGTGTTAAAATGTTTTGGTCGGCCATAAAATCACTTTTATAATTTATTATTCCTTGTTAATGTTGTTTTTATGATTCGTGTTTAGCGATCATATTAAAAATGTACAGTTCCTATCACCGTTCTTGTTTGTTTCCAATTTCTCCGAATCATTATGTTGCTTTACCACGGTACAAGTTACTATGAGATAGTCCAAACGCTTTTTTGTAAGCCTTTTGACATTTACTAACAAGGTCCCAACTCGTTTGCCGTTATTGTACGGTCGAAATAAATCAAATCGATCTCTACACAGCTTCCAATAAACCGATACATTTATTGATTTGTTACAGCATTAAATTGGTTCCCAGCAGTGCATCACATCAACAGTGTTGCCCGGCGTCGGGAGGGTCACGGTCATGATTTCGGATTTCTGTTTTGGAGAACCTTTAATCGTCGCTTGGCGCTACAAAAACATGTTTTGATCGGTTTTTGCTTAGCTATTGTCGTGTTATTGAATTACCTAATAGGCTTTGTGAGTTTTGAAAGCGAAGAAAGTTGCACAAGAATGGCATCTGTACATAAATAAATCGAACCGATTATCGTTTATTGTAATGCTATTGGCGGCGATCGAATTGTAAGTTGTCATTTTGCTTTTAATTGTTGCTGGACAGGTTGTTATTCAAATGATATGGGAGCTAGATACTGTAGGGCGATTATTCATTGCGGGTTGGCACATCTTTTGTGACTTTGGCCATTGAGAGCTAATTGAAACGAGTGTTCGCGTGTGCGTAGGGTAGGCGTTTAGCGCAACGGTTGCGCGAGGCCCCCTGGAGGTACAGACACCTTTTTACTCAGTCGACGCGGCGGGTGCCGCTTGATTGCATCCGATCTCATCGTTTTATGTTCCCCATAAAGCCAACAATAATTCATTTAGACGACGTGACGCCACTCATTCGTTAACTGGTTCTAGACGTTCGATGAGGACGTGATTTTTATTTTGGAGCGACAGCAGTGAAGGAAGCGCCTAATCGTCTTCAAATTAGAATTTGAGCTTTGATGGAAAACTTTTCTACTACGAAACGGGGAGTTCAAAAGAATTTTAAAATGAACTACTTAATAAACGGCAAAACAGGCGCCTAGAAGTCTGATTGGCCTTGCAACATATTTTTATATAAAGTGCCAGCAATTAACAAGATTTATCATGATCTTTAAAATAATTAAATCACACAAAATTCTCAAAATGTTAATTGGTAGAATTTGCATGCAGTCTGTGGTAGCTTGATCTGCAATTCATGTTTTATGTGGTAGAAAAACTGAATTTCAACTGAACTTTTCTTTTTTAATTTCGCGTTAAATACTAAGAAGCTTTACGGAGAACGTTACCAATGAGGTACATTTAATTACTGTGTTAGTGCAGCTGCGATCTTGTTATAGCCCTGATTTCACTTGGGTAAGCTTAAAGAATAAAATGCTTCATTCGTTATATAAATTGTAGAGAAATCTAACTATTTATGTAGGCACCTATATCATGTACTTTGCCTAATTAAGTAACAAAACACAAACAAACCCTTACCCTCAGACAAAGCTTCCACAAGATAACAAAACCCCAAGTATAAATTGATTATTGATAGTGTCTTGCAGATTGAGATCAAACAGTTACCCTATTTAATACAACCACAATGGTTTATCAAAGTCTACTTAGAATTTATTCATCATTCTTGAATAATGTTTATCTGAACAGAACACTAAATAATATTGGAATTCGAGTCTAATACTACAAGTTACACAAACGATTTCGCCAAATAACAGTCAAGCTAATTAATTAAAGTCGTTTGAAATATTGTCTAAGGCTAATTAGCGTGGTTTGATAGAATCCGACATCCGTCGCATCACTAGCCGAACGTATCGAAGAACCGGTTTAAGTAAAACAAACAAACAAATTCATTCCAAACCATTAGGCACGAGATCCGACTGTTAATGTCTCAATTTAGAAACGAGCGTAAATCTTCAAAGGCGTGACAATTACTGTTACTTCCCGGCATTACAAACAAAAAGGTTTTCCGTCAATTATCGATAAATTAACCCGATTAAACAGTCTATAGCCAGACGGCGCCGGACTGCCTTATCTTTGGACATGCCACGCTTTTAGACAGGTACCAACTAACAACACTCCGACGCAGAAACATTAAGATTTTTTAAACCAATTTGCTTTTTATTAGGATGCCATGAGAAAGTTAATCCCTTGCTTGATATTTAATGTAACACTGAATATTTCAATTTGTACTTATATCCAAGAAACACGCAACAATTAATAACTGATAAAATAATTACTGTTTCGTATCAACACCTATTATTCTGCGCTAATTGCAGTAGGTAGGCAGTAACCAGTAGTGCAAGCACTTTCGTAAAGCGCGCACGTATAAATGCTGTTAATTCGATAATTAATCGCTTTCCGCCGTATAATGATAGAACAAGAAAAAACTACATCGCTTTTAATTGTGCCCTCACCGACAGCCCCTGCGTACTGATGTTAAGATGCTCTCTATGTTGTAGACATCTAACCTTTTAATAGAAGCGGACCCTATTGTGACTAATCATGATTAAACGACTTTAGACAAATTGCATGACCGTGACTAAGCATGTAGGATCCGGGCCCGATCCCAAATCATTAAAAGAACAATTATAGATATCGCATTCCCACCTGCAACCTGTTGATGGATAATGATCTGGCTCTAAACAAATAGTAGAAGTAAGACCACTGATCGGCGCTCATTGTTAGTGAAGTCTTCAATAAAAACGCGATTGATATTAGCAAACTTGTTTCTACTCATTACAATCGATACCTACTCGTTAAATGCAATCATGTGCTGAAAAGTGAATGATTTCGCACCATACAGACTGTCGAAATAACATGTTATCAGATCATTGGCAATCTGACAGTAACGCGTTTAAAGATACATTTTTAACAAAATTATCGACTTATCCAAATTGAAAACACGCCCGCGTAGAACGTTGTCGATCGAAACTATCGATAGGCTACGTGCTTGTTACTAGACAAAAACCAATTTAACTGTTCTGTTAAAGATCATTGAAGTTTTTTGTCATTTAAAAGAATAGAAAACGAAGTAGATTAAGTAGCGGCGACGCGTCTCTGAGCTCCCACAAAACGTTAAGAGATTTTCAACGGTTTGTTTTATTTCTCAAAAACGGCTGCTCCCATTATAATTAGAGATCTTGACTGGTAAGTGATGACTAGTCACCATTATACTGTTCTCAGCCACATCAAACTTTTGACGTCCAGCGGCACAGAAGGCGTTCTATCGAGCCTTCGTCTCAACGCACCGATTACGAGCCAAACAAATTGTGTAGAGGGCACCTTTTTATGCTTTTCGACGTGCTAACAATGAACCAAGCCGCGCAACTGATCATTACCATTATACTATATAAGGCTTTGTGTTTTGAGTAAATTATAACAGGTACGTTTTGTGTTTTATTTGATACGTCAAGAGCTGGTTGCGCCGAAGCGCGCCGGACGCCTCACAATAGCGCTTCATTATCAACGGTGACCGCCTTTAAATCCATCTTTATAAATCGCGATAGTCTCAACTCGGTATTATTATAATAATAATTCAAGTCTGTGAGGTCTAGGTATCAAATCATTTCCTTATAACAAACAATTGACAGGGTGGCATATTTTCAAACGGGATGGTGCAATTCTGTATGTCGAGTCGTGTCTATAAAATGTCTCTTTATCGGATCACGTGAACAACAATCATTAAGCAATTAGGTTCAATTATTGTTCCTGGATTTAATTGTCGTAAGTTAGAAGTAGCTACTTAAATGACAGGCTTGCAATAAATGGATCTATTCTAGGTAAATGCAGGCAAATTGCCTTTGAACATTGGTAGCACGATAAAGTGTGAGTAGTACTTACATAGTCTGAACAAGCAGTTGTTATTCTTATTAGCTATGAAAATTGATCGGGATTAGCTGAAGTAAGTGGTTATTGTCGATTGCATGATACCGCCTCCTTATAGTCATTATTCTACGAATCTATATGTAAGTACAACTGAACGTTTGGTGAAAAGTCTTCCCTATTCTTGTCAATTAGGCCTTGTATTGTTTACAAGGCATCGTTACCTGTAATTTGTAAACCGGACAAAATGGTTAAGCTAAATAAAGGTAAGTAAGGTTAATAAATTGAGACATTTTGTGACATTTGTATTGAGTTTATGTTTTACAGGAATACGGCGATTGGCTTTTCATATTCGACTTCACACCCTTGGAAGTTGACTGTTTCAGAGATATCGTATGCGTTTTCAGGAGTTTGGCGTTTGTAGATCCTCATTACCATTCTTAGCAATTCGAAGTGGGGAACATATTAGAAGTGCCAGACAAAACTTTATGATAAGCCAATTTTAAATCAGAAACTTGCCACGTTATGAATGCAGCTGAAAAACGCAAGCAATGGCCGATCTACCATCAAAATAAAATTTAATAATAACAGCTACATTTCTATCAGAATATATAAAATAACCCACATCATCATCATCATCATATCAGCCGTAGGACGTCCACTGCTGGACATAGGCCTCCCCCATGGATTTCCAACAGGACCGGTTGGAAGCGGCCTGCGCCCAGCGTCTTCCGGCTACCTTGACTAGGTCGTCGGTCCACCTGGCTGGTGGACGTCCTACGCTGCGCTTGCCGGTCCGCGGTCTCCACTCCAGGACCTTCCGGCCCCATCGGCCATCGATCCTGCGTACTATGTGGCCAGCCCACTGCGATTTTAACTTGCCAATCCGCTGGACTATGTCGGTTGCTCTCGTTCGTCTACGGACCTCCTCATTTCTGATTCGATCTCGTAGAGAAATCCCAAGCATAACCCTCTCCATGGCTCGTTGCGCGACTGCGAGCTTCTCAATTAGGCCCATAGTGAGAGACCACGTTTCTGCTCCGTATGTCATGACTGGCAACACACATTGATTGAAGACCTTTGTCTTCAAGCACTGAGGTATTTTTGACGAGAAGACGTTGCGTAGTTTCCCGAACGCTGCCCATCCGAGTTGGATTCGGCGATTGACCTCCTTCTCAAAGTTGGACCTACCTAGTTGGACTGTTTGTCCTAGGTAGACGTACGAGTCTACAACTTCAAGAACCGAGCCTGCAACTGATATTGGGGTGGGCACAACATGGGCGTTAGACATAACTTTCGTCTTACCCATGTTCATTTTAAGCCCCACCCGTTGCGAAACTCGATTGAGGTTTTCGAGCATCGTACTGAGTTCCTCCATTGACTTAGCCATGACTACGATGTCATCGGCAAACCGTAAGTGAGTGATGTATTCGCCATTGATGTTGATGCCGTGTCCTTGCCATTCCAGGAGCTTGAAGGCGTCTTCCATTGTGGCTGTGAAGAGTTTGGGGGAGATAACATCCCCTTGTCTCACGCCTCTTCTCAATGGAATCGCCTTCGAAGTCTGCTCCTGTACTCGGACCGACATGGTGGCGTTATTATACAAGCACTTTAACACTTCGATGTACCGACAGTCAATACGGCATCGCTGGAGGGACTCGAGCACCGCCCATGTTTCGACCGAATCAAAGGCTTTCTCATAGTCCACAAACGCTAGACATAGCGGCAAATTATACTCTTCGTTCTTCTGTATAATTTGACGAAGCGTGTGGATGTGGTCTATGGCACTAAAGCCTTTACGGAAACCGGCTTGTTCGGGAGGCTGGAAGTCATCAAACCTGCGTTCGAGACGATTCGTAATGACCCGCGAAAACAGCTTATAAACGTTGCTCAGAAGCGTAATGGGCAGGCCCATAGTTCTTCAATAAAGTGTTATCACCTTTCTTGAAGAATAGCACCACTTCGCCCCCAGTCCACGCTTTTGGCGTTTTTCCCTCAAGCACGACGGAATTAAAGAACTTTTGAAGGACTTTAAGTACCGGTGTTCCACCCGCTTTCAAAAGCTCTGACGTGATTCCATCAGCGCCCGGGGCCTTATTGTCCTTGAGCTGTTTCAGGGCCATTCTAATCTCGTACAGGCTGATGTCCGGGATATCCTCAGTATAGTGTCGGGACAGCTTGGCTCTTGGGTCTTTGGCCGAGCTATCAACAGGCTTAGCGACTGAAGTGCATAACTGTCCATAGAACCTCTCGACCTTCCCTAGTACCTCTGCTTTGGTTGACGCTATGCTGCCATCTTCCCTCTTCAGCTTTGTCAGCTGGCTTTGCCCAATAGAGTTGTCTCTTGCAAACACTTTGGAGCCCTGGTTCCGCTCTATAGTCTCTTTAATACGGTTAGTATTAAAGATACGTATATAACCCACAAATTCCGCGAATAACATAAAAGAGCAATCAAAAGCGAGTTATTTAAAGCAGTTGAGTGGCTGCGCTCGGTAGCTCAACAACGAATACTACGACAATTACAGTCGGACAGGCTATGATTAAATTATGGCACTTACTCGGAGTGTTTCCTGAAAATTACATGGGATGGCTCTCCAAGGCTGCGTCGGCACGCGATCTCAGAGCACGCAGTTAGCTCGCGCACACATTTAGTTTACGTTACGACACGTTCAGGGACGAGGTTGCTTTGTGCCTTAATGACTACCGTTTGGTGATCAGACGGTCAGTTGAGAATTCTTCTTAATCCTTTACTTGTCTTTCGAGCTTAGTGCTTGATCTCTGAGCTTTGGGTCTTGAGCGATGCTGAAGTTTGAATCGTTAAGAAGTAGAGCTATAGTAATAGCAGTTCAGCTTGAATTGGTTTTCTTCACATGTAGAATTACAAACTAAATATAGTCAAAATTAAGATACTTCGATTTTGAAAATCCTACACGAGCTATATGATATTCGGTGTCAATATAATTTACAGTGACATTAACAATTTTCCGCAATAGGTATAGGTATCAAGAAAGAAAAGTCCAATGCGATACTAATTATGTGATGATGTTTTACGCAGGTATAGTCGCGATCGTAGAATAGTGTTTGGGAATATAGACACGGCCTGTGTTTTATTGGAAGTACCTAATAGTTCCTTGCTAATCAACAACCTAGTCACACACCCCTCAACTGACAAGGCTTATGATTTGTTAAACACGTTGAGCTGTTACTGTATACCTCGTATGTCACTCATATTGTGATTATCAACTATCCGCCTACGAAGCTTACGTAGATAATCATTATGGCGTTTTCGCGTAACACGTTAAATTGCAGAGCGGGCCATGTTATCTGTACTACTACTTGCATTGATACCAAAGTTATAAGTAAAGATGTAGTAGGTGTAGCTGGTAGGTGTGTAGTAGGTATATGGTCATGTCATCAAAAATTTTGATGTTTTCTAGCTGCATGACCAGGTTTATTTTCATTCATTTAAAACTAGAGCTCGTGCAGAGTATAATTAAGTAACTTCTCACTTAATGCTATAAGTGCAGGGCATTTTAAAACGCGACCAATGACGCATCGGTTTTAACGCGACCAGTAATTTAATGCACATTTGTACTGCGTTCTAAGAGACATCGGGTTTCAAAACTGCACACATAATTGCTATATTCGTGCTCAAAGCGAAATGTTTCTAGCAAGGTGTATATTACCACTAAATACAGCTCACTGAATGTAACCATCGCAGTTACTTAGGTTGAAAAACAACATTCACTGCCGCACGTTGTTGTTATTTTAACGTATTCTTTTAAATTTTTGTGATTTTGACGAGGTGCCTTTGTCTGAATGTCAACTACAGAATACCGATAAAGATTCTACAGGATTGATCCTTATTTTTGCGTCTAGTCCAATTCTCTGGGCGCAAAAATAAGGATCAATCCTTAGTAAGCGTAATCACGCAGAAAAGAGATGCTCTAAAATCCTTGACCCAAATCATCATTTGCCTAGCCTTTTCCCAAACTATCTTGGGGTCGGCTTCAAGTCTAACCGAATGCAGCTGAGTACCAGTATTTTACATGAAGCGAGTGCCTATCTGACCTCCACAACCCAGTAACTGGGTTATACGATATCCCATAGTAAGACTGCAATCTGTATGTCAGACTTTTGGCTTCTGACTACTTGTAACGACTGTCAAAGATCAACAAATGACAGCCGGGACCAACGGCTTAACGTGCTTTCCGAGGCACGGTGGACACTCGGTATGTAATTATGGTCACCCATCCACAAACCAACGACAAGCACGGCTTAACCTTAACCAAAATGTTGGGACAAAAACCACTACCATGCTACGTAACAGCGTAGCCATGAAGCGTAGCGTCGTAGCAAACAAATTGCCGTCAACCAGACTTTAAAAATATTTCCAACAATTGCTTATCCTTTGTCTACAGGCGTCTGTACGAATGCGACAGCTCCCAGCGTATCTTCAATCAACAGAATACTTCGGAACAGGGCTGCTGAACGGGCGGCTGCGGAGTTCGCGCGAGCTGCTGGTTACGGCCTGTATGCCGCTCCTCCACCCTATGGTGCCTTCCCCTGGGGCGGTGGCGGTGGAGTCTGGCCGGGCTCTATGTCCCTACCCCCCGGAGTACCAGGCCCTCCGTCAGGAGTGCCACACCCTGACGTCAATCAAGGTTTCCTTACCTCTGGCCGAGGACTAATCGGTAAGAATCTTTGAGTTTGTTGTTAAATTATGAAAGTTTAGTGACTGTATTGTACAAAATTATATGTCGAATCTTCGAATAAACACCGTGACACATTTTTTCCGGAATTCCTACTCATTCGTGTCTCTTTTTACCAAAATAGACGTCGACGGCGACGACTCCGGCTCCCTAGACGGAGAACAACCGAAGTTCAGACGGAACCGCACGACATTCAGCCAAGACCAGCTTGAAGAACTGGAGAAGGAATTCGAGAAATCCCACTACCCATGCGTCTCCACACGAGAACGGCTGGCGTCTAAAACGTCGTTATCAGAAGCGCGAGTTCAGGTAACGACCTCTAATTTAATTGACCTCTTGCATAATTACATAAATTCACATCATTCGAGACAACCAAAGATGTCAAATCAAAATTGCCACTTTTTGTCAACTTGCATTAATTTGAATTTGTTAACTCTGTGAAGACAGAATACTAATCATTTTTATTTACCGTTACTGACAGGTTTGGTTTTCCAACAGACGAGCCAAGTGGAGACGCCACCAGCGCATGAACCTCCTGAAGCGCGGTGGCGGCTCACCCCCGCACCGCCTCCCCCATTCCCCCTCCCCCTCCCGCTCCCGCTCGCGCTCTCCCTCGCCCTCACCCGCGCGCCACGTCTCCTACCACACCCCACAAATGGGCGGCGAGAATAGCGCCTTCAAGGCTCTCTCGCACCAGGACACCAACGCCCTGAAGGCCTTCGCGCACCAACAGTTCGACGCCAACGCACTGAAAGTGCTGTCGCAGCAAACCAACTTCGACGGAAGCGCTTTTAAACAGCATCCTGCATTGGAAAACAGTGCGTTTAAATCGCTTGTACCACATTCAGCGGCTGCAGCACTTCTGGCGGCGCAGTCCATTCAGTTAGCCCGCGGATACGAGTCCCACTCGGATTCGGACGAAGAGATCAACGTGCACGACGAGAGTGACAACGAGGACCGGCGGCCGGGCACGTCGCGCTCAGCGTCGCCGTGCCGGCAGCGCGCCACCTCCAACGACCTACCATTACAACTAACGAAACACGATCGTTGATAACTTGATACAGTCATTATCATTAATTTATTTACATTTTACCTACATAAAGTATTACAATTATCATTCCTATCGAATGTCCATGTTCCGAATAATTATGTAAATTAATATTCTAGAGTGCTAATACTCCAGTTAGTTTGTAAATTAATGTAAATACCTATGTAGATATTGGAGTTGTTAATTAGTGTAAAGAAGACGAGAATGATTAATTTTAATGATGCACAAACTATTCCGTTTAGTAGGTACATAAGAGAATAGTTGGTGATGTTGAATTGTTTTGGTCTGGGGTAGACATGGAAAATAATTCACTCGATTTCAATGGATATTGTGATGGTAAAGGTGTATATAAAGTTAAATCTTCGCGTAAGAAGTTGCTCGGTGGTCCCTTGGAGCGCAACAAGTACTAGTAATAGACATGGATACTAACTGGTTTTGTATTTGGTTGTTGTGATACTTCGAAGGAGTATACCAAAGTATTATTATCAATGGTAAAAAGTATGGTTTCAGGAGAAAAAAGTTCCTAACGCTTTTCATATCTACTGATTACAAAATTTAGACGTATTTACACCAATTTTGACATTGGAAAAGTATTTGTTAGACAATTAATTAGGTCACTAAATTTTATGATTTCGGCACTATTTTATAGAATTCGTTAATTAATATGGGCAATTTGCATTCCAACGATTGGCCAAGTTGCCCTTAGGTAGTTATTTTTGTAAATATTGTTACAATCGAGCGTTGTATACTATTTATTGCTTAAAAGAATATTAATTATTGTAAAATATAGGAGACAGTTTACGTACGTACCTAAATATTACAAAAATACGAAAATAAAATAATTAATTACAATGTTTGTTTTTTTTATAATTTTAAACCCACTATGAAAACAATTAACCCATCAAGAATCTCGGTCGAGCTCATCAATGAAGAGACGAATTAAGCTTTGGAGGAAGCCTTTCGCAAGTGTTACTAGCTATCGTGGATAATTCTACAGGCTGTAATATAATGAGCGCAACAACTCTTATTGAGAAGAAGAAACTTATTGGACTCTGCATAGTAATGGCGTCAACGATCCAATAATTTGTATGAGATGTCCAAAAATTTTCTCTACCCGTTTTCCTAATGCGATGTGGTCTACTTTGATATCTGTCTGAATCACCAGCTACGATGTACTGCGTTTATTATGTTACATCCTATATACCACTGCGAAGTAGGCGTATACCTACGTTAAAGCGACAAAGAGAATCAATATTTGTAAGAGGCCCGCGGGTTCGAAACCTGCATAGACCAAATTCGATGCATTTAGGTCTAAAGGACAAAATCTGACCCAAAATATAAAAAATAAGGGCTGTGATGGAATTAAAGTATAACAAAAAGATGGTCTTACTAGATGTACCGACAACTTTGAAATGGTAGCTGAAACAGATTGGATGTGGAAGCTCAGGGTAGGATGCTGTGCTGTAGTTTGGGAAAGGCCTAAGACCAAAGAGAGTCAAAATAGATGCTAGGGTAAACGTAGCATAAGAAGAGAGAATAATAATCTACCGCTGTGTCAATCATACAAAATTTTCCACAAATTCGTCAGTGAATGAAAGAGAAGATGTCAAAGACTGTAGAAGCCTAGCTTACACAAACATTAGCGTGACATTTAAAAAAAGTAAGATTGTATCTGAAACGAAACATCAACACAACACACAAAATTGCTTTGAATTAAATAAATCAAATCGGGGCGTCAGCCACAGGTGCCTCGACCACTGGGGGCCTAAGCCAGGGACCCAACACAACACATTTGAAATTCTGATGAAAGAAATAAATGCTCTATTGCCAGTAAGCTTCCTCCAGAAAACAATTACAAGTGGAAGGTATTTTATTGAAAGTAGGGCAAAGATAAACACCCATAATAATATCCTTTCTTTTTCTTTACAAAGTGCTCAAAAACACTTAACTTTTAGCTAAAAAAAGTGGTATCAAATCCGGCACTCCGTCGGTGATTAAATCCTCCGACGATAGAGTTGCGACTCTCAGCCCTTTGTCCGTATTGCAAGAACAATTATCCCTTTTTTTCCGTATTGTTATTAAACCGATTCACTCCTTCCCGGATATCGACGATCATATCGGTGAAAGCTGACCGGAGACAGCGGAAAAACCTGGTTGAGGTAACAATGGATGTCCGTCATAAGGTACCTACGATTCTTCTTAAGTACCTACCAACAATTCACTTTTTACAGTCATCACGGTAGCTAGTCTTCTACTCAAAATGTTTTGAGGGGTAACAAGAGTGTATAACGTGAGGTCGACACACGGAAGCGCGATTAACGCTTGTGCGACATAACTGTAATCGAATGCACGCTTGTGCGACAAACTGTAGCTCGACATCACCCTAGTGCGACAAACTGAAGATCGACATCACGATGGTGCGACAATATTAAGGTTTGCAAAAGTTCATGTTGACAAGGAACTTTCCCAAAACGTTTGTCAGTTTCCCAAAACCTAAGAAAAGGTGCGGTCCATTCGAGCGGAGTGGACACCGGACTCATCTGCGGACGGCAGCCTTTGAAGGATAATTTACTGAAACAACGTAACATCACGCCTGTAATCCGCGAGGGGTTAGGCAGAGGTGTACCATTGTTCCGCAGTCCAGTCTACTCAGTTTGCTCGTACTTTGAAAGAAAAACTAAAAACCTTATGTGTTTGTTAAAAGCTCAGACTCCTTCAGTAAATATGCGTCACCAGTGGGATTTCGGGATACGATAAACGATCAACAACACATGCTGTGTTAGGTGGAAGAAGTAAAATAAATACTTATCGGTAACTTCGGAAAATTTAAGCAGTTAGCAGCACAGCTCCAAATGTTTAGACACCAGACGTTTTTGGGCGTAAAATGTCCACTTGACTCAATCATAAGTTAGACAGCAGACGCAGATGGAGAAAATATAATATCTTATATTTATATTGTATACGTAGTTTGCGAGTAAATGTGCATATTATGTAGATGTAGTATCATTAACAAATTGGCGATGGCGCAGAAAGTTTATAGCGTAGCGAGAGAACGCCTGCAGCCTTATTCTGGAAGTATTCTTGAGAGTATTAGATGCGTTCTTTAATCGTCAAAAGCAAACAATAACCACTAGGGTTTAGAAATGTTTATAAAATCATTTTTATTTTAATAAAATAATTCGTTTGGTATTGAGTGACGTGCTTTTCAGTAAAAGGAATTCCACTGAGAGTGTTTATATGGACTAGCAATTGCAAAGAAAGACCAACCATTATTAATATATTTTTAGGTAGCAAAAAAAAAAAACAAAAAGTCCGAAACACTTAAAAGTTTATTATAATAAATCAATACAACAAATCACCATCAAAAATGTCTTGTCAAACAAATCAAAATAGCATATTTATGTGCGTCGTAAAAATCACGTGTACACGGAATGAAGTCGTTACGTTTATCCGGAATAGTGAGGTGCTTCGATAAAGTTGTAGCGCGTGATAGCCGCGGAGTGTGGATGCATGTACGCGAGCCGCTCCAATAACAATAAATTTTGTGCGTCGTTTGAAGCGCCGAGCGGACAAGGCGCGTCACTACCAACTATGCGCTGAGTCCGGGCATGTTTTACGGGAAGAATTGTGGGAGACTTTATGAAAAAGAAGAAATAGTATTTATTGGACTCTCACAGGACGAAACAAAATTATTAAATTAACAACGAAACAAAATTACATAAAAACGAAACATAAGTAAAAATAAAATAACTGTTGTAGATGGAAATGTTGATGGATGGAGAGGGAGAGGAAGACCAAAGAAAAAGTGAGTAGATGACAAGGAAAAAGGAGTCACTGATAGCGTGACAATTGACAGCGGAAAATGACCTGGGACAAGGGCAACAAGCTGATGATAAAAAAAAAAAAACATAGGACATACATTGAAGTATGCTAGTTGAGACCACATAAATTAATTTTGTTTCACTGCATCGACATTTTATAATTTTTTATAGATTGATTTAAGGTAGGTTCTCATTTAATATAGAAACATTGTAGCCACTGAAATGGTTGTGTGTTCGTATAACGCCTGAAATCTGTTACTCGGACCAAGATATTTTTACACGAGCAGAGTCGAAAGACGAACCGCTTTCGACTCTGCTCGTGTAAAATTTTTGTTTTTTTTTGCTGGTACAGCTTACCTCGTTGCTTTAAGTCCGCCTATACTGTACACAAAGTTAAACAAATAAAAACTAAGACCAAACATTTTTTTTTTAATTCTCGGTCGATTAATACTTCAACCCAGCACATCACTTCTTCTTTCTTCTTTAAGACTCATATATTATTTTTTGGCTAGTAGAACATGCCTTGTGACATTAAGTCCACCTATACACCACTACTGTACATGAAGTTAAATAAAAAAAACCAAACAAAAATTGTTTTAAAAATCCTGGTCAAAATAATTCCCCACCCCGGTGCACACTGTACTTCACAAATACGCGTCCCGTGTGCCTTGCCGCTGTCACACGGGGCCCAGATTAAGAGCTCGGTGTGAACAGCCCCACTATCTCCACAATACTTTAACACGTAAAAAGTGCTAATACTACGATATGAGCCAGATTATTACAACGCATATTTATTGTATTTTATTCTGTTTCATTATTCTATTCATTTTGTTGGTCTATCTTAATACTGGGAGCTGGATTATGATCGGATTTTTTTGCTGATGAGATAATTTCATACAACTTTTGAAGCTATTATGTAAACAATAGTTTCATTTATTTTAATTTTGTTTAATATTCAATTCTTGCTTTGGGTACGTTTTTCACGAGTATTCTATTCTATTATAACAACAGCAAAGAGATGGTCCTGGTTTTCTATGTATATTTTACTAAATACGTTTTATAATATCTTTTTTTGTAAAGTCACTCCTATTTTTTTTAACATTAACCCTGAGTAAAATATTTGAGTCTATAAAAGCCAAACCTCAAAACTCTCATGAAATTCTGCATAACAATCAACAACGCCATCAAGGATGCTGTCTAAAAGGTGAGAGATCAGTAAGAAATTACAAAAAGTTATGATAGACTCCTGCATGACGTCACACAAAACACGTATTACAGCCTGATACACCACAATTATCATTATCTCCTTATTAGACTTATAATACCTAATTAATTTGTAGTGATTTGTATGTATCTGTTTGTAAGTGATGGATTTGAATAAATTAATAACATTATTTTAATCATAAATTATCAAAATAATTTGATAGCTTTACGATGATAAGCAGTTATTTATTTTATAACCATTAGCCTATGCTTTAAGGTTACTGACACGTTTTATCTATATGGTTTAAATGAGATTGGTTTTATCCCATATAGAAAGTATTAATCCTGTATAATTTAACGGATTGCATTATCATTATTTTTTATCACAAGCAATCAAACTTTAAAAAAAAAATAAACTCATTCAATGTAATCGCGTTAACTTACAAAAACAACGTTTATGCATGTTAATTTTTTTCACACATTTTTTAACAAAACACCGGAGGATATGACATCATTCGCACATAAAATTCCCATATTATTTTTATGCAAATTGACTGAGCAATCATAACATAAATTCTTTAATATACCTACTCGGGACGGAGGTACCGTGGAGGCAATAATGTCCTCGCATAAGGAGCGTCGAGGATTTTGGGTTAACATACAAAATTAGCTTTGCACTCAACTGCAGAAGCATATCGGTGCATCTCGCTCTCGCAGGATAAAATCTTTTAAGGAATTTTATCGTAAAATCGGCACTGAATGAAGGCCGGCTAATTTAATAAAGACAATTAAACATCTTGTTGAATGAAGTGTCTAGATAAAGTTTTTCCGCAATTAACGGGGGAACTATGTTCATTAGCAGTAGAAATAGCAGCAGCAAGCGGCTCAAACTGTCGATTATACTTATTATTAATAATACCCTTTTGATAGAAAATATTATTACTTTAACCAGTTTTGTAGTTAAACCAATAAAAATAACTTAAATTGAAACTAATCGAAATATCAAATTGAAAGCAAACAAAACGGCGGACACATAAAATGTAGGCAATTCAAATTAAAAGATTAAAGGGAAATAGATATAAACTGCCGAGTGACAAGCCACTCATTTCGGGCACAACATAAATTCATTTTAATAAGTCATACAAAATCTCGGTGATCGATACAGTAAAACTATAATGATCATCGATTTAAAATGAGATTAGCATATAAACGAGTGTTAGTAACGATTATGTTTATCGATTCGCGTAGGACGATCGGTATGTACTATTTACTTTTTCACACTTGTTATGACTAAAAACACGGTATTTTATATTTATAAGACCGGCACCAAATCATCAATTTCACAACACTATTGAATTAAAACAAAGACATTGAAATATTTACGAGCGATAGACGGGGCCGGACGGAGAAAAATCCTCATCCAATGGTGTGTCGAACTTGTTACCACTTAGTAACAAATCGGTTTGTCTAGTGTCACATGCCCGCTTGTCAGTAAGCATGCCTGTGTCAAAACCAAAAATGATCAAAATTTTTGTATGAAAATATTCCCAATGTACGTTCTCTAAGTCTTTCAAAAAACTTTGGATTAAAAAAAATATACGGCGTGATAGTTTCCCATAAAACCATGAGCAGATTCGAAATGTAAGCACATTAAGTTATCGGGCAAATTATCTCGTTCGGTGCTACAATATTTATTTGTTTCTCACTAAGGACGGGCGCGCTGCCCGGCTGCCAGAGTGTTCTCTCCCAATTAGGTGGTTATTGACGTTTTACTGTTATCAGGTTAATCTTGAAATGAGAAGCCGTATTTATAGTGCTATTGGATTTTGTGCAAACCGAATACTTTCACCGTGTACGGAGTTGCAGATCTTTAAATCGTACTTATAGTTGATTTTTATAAAATTATTTTCAGCTGTGTTCATATATATATTAACCTGCCGCAACAACTATTATAAAGGCTACAAATGTAGTTTGTAACTGAATAATTTTAATAAATTACACTCTAAATCGACATGGTTCAGTTTTATTATTAATTATATTGATTTATTAGACATAATACGAGTGAAGCAATAAACTTGTGTGTTTAGAACAACACTGGTCATCCCACACTATAGATAAGGCTGCGCTACGACACAGCCCAAAGTCGACATTTATCCCAAAAAGGGAAGCTGTTAATAGAGTCATTCAACGTTACCGGCCGAATTATCTACAAAGAGAGAAGTCAGGCCGGTGTCGGTCGGAAATATAAATTTATTTGGTGGTTGTCGCCGCGACACGGGCGCCCGCGCCTCTATCTCACCGCGTAATCTTGAACATTGGCGTTAAAGAATTTAAATTATACGCTGATACAAATGAACGGGCGAACCCGCCTTATTTATTGCCTTAATCCAAATTATATTGACTAGGTTTCTTCGATTCGAATACGTCGTCACGTGATCCACTTTATGTATAAAACTTCGAGTTATTGGATTATTATAAGCTCGGATTATCACCTGTGTACGTTGGGAAATTTTACACCTATTACCATTAGTGTCAATATTACAAGTGTTATGATGTTTATGAATGATATTATATTGGAAGTCGTTGCTCTGTCGTTTATCAAGCGAGGCGTCATATCTGCCTATAAATTCCAATTACTAATATTTCTGCTCGGGCGCACTAATTAAGTGCAGCAAGCAATTCGCGCGTGCGCATCGATCGAGCCCCGCCTGGAGACACCATTAGTCTTGCTACTATATTTCTTCATTGCCGCAGACATGAACATATGCAAGATATGAACAATATTAGGAAATAAACAAATTGTATTGATAAATTATGTTATTTTTGTTTGGGGCATGTGCTTCGTCTGTGTATAGCGTTGAAACTTAGCCACAACTTTAGTAAATTACATGTTAAGTAAGTTTATTTAACAAGAAAACGAACTTAAGATTTATATAAATCAACGTCTGATGTATTTGAAAAACCTGATGTATTTAAAAACAAAAAAGAGAAAAAGTTATAAAGTTTGCACACCAGACGGACAAACGAGTAGGTACCTACACTATATAACATAAGAAAACAAAATAACGCATACCTATCTAAATGTTCTTTGGTCTGTGATTTTGCGCAAATTTATAACATGACAACTTCATCCCGAGCTTAAATGCTAATATGAACGGTGCGATCAACTAATTTAGACTATACCTCTTTATTTAGCCGTTACAAATCTTCTTTTTACTGTTCTTCCTTATATAGGGTGACTAGTAATTAGTGACCGATACTTAAACACGTGCTTTTACGCATGCTAGCAAACAACTTTCCTAAAGAAAGATTTTTATTCTTATTTACCTTTATCACAATAACATAAAAGCCGTATGAAATTCACACGTGCGTCTGTGTCCCATCAGCTTGTGATAAAAGTGAAAGAGTTTAAAAAAAATATTTCTTTGGGAAAGTAGTTTGTTATATCATGAGTATAAGCATGTGTTTAAGTATCGCTCACTAATTACCAGTCACCCTATATAGTTATGGATTTCCTATTAATACGTGAAGAAGAAGTTCTTTCAAACGTTGCAGCTGACCAAACGTGTTGTCATCATCACATGCCTAGCCTTTTCCCACCTATTTTGGGGTCAGCTTTCAGCCACAACCCCGTTATTGGGGAATACGAAACCCATTTGACAACCCAATACCAAACGTGTTGTAAATAGGGATGGTGACTCATTTTTTTTTTTATTGTCTATCGGGTAGATTATTAAGTATTTGAGACGTATTTTTTCTTTTTTCACGTAATCGTAAAATTACGGAGATATTTTAAGTTGAAATCGCGCATGACGTCACGGCGCAGTACATTTTATACCTAGTTGTGACGTAGTGAGCCTCCACTCTCCAACTTTAATGCGTTTTAACTTAGTATTTTTTTGTTAACTTGATAAAACAAAAAATACGTATCTAATATTTTTGTATTACCTGATTGACGGACAAAATAGAATTTCGTTTTCTTTACCCAGTCATCATCCCTATTATATTATAAAATGGTTTCTGAAACGATACAATTTATGAAACGATATCGATGTGTTAATTACTATTGGACAATTGCAGTATCATTTATGTGCTTATGTTAATTAGGAAACCATGCCAAAAGTAGCCGCTAACCTTCTTAGTACAATTAAGTGATACGTTTCAGTTTAAAAAATGTAGCATTGCGGAACTAATTCAAAATCTATTATATTAGTCATCAAAATACTTCTTAAACCATACTTTCGTACTAATATTATAAATGCGAAAGTCAGTCTGTTTATTCGTTATCATTTCACGACTAAACGGCTGATCGGATCCTAATGGAATTCGGCGATAAGATATCACGATCATGAATTGAACCAGGAGGGCTACTCTCTTTCTCCGAAACGCAACTTCGGCAACGAACTAAAATTAAACGTAGTAACGTTTGTCACCCTACTCTATATAATTTGCGGACGATCACAATAACATTCAATACATTCGTTGTCTTTGAATTCGAACTTCTTGTATGCGTCCCAGAGAGAGTAGCCCTCCAGGGCCGGACGTGAGAGGTCGCCGCTGCCAATGGCCGCTAAGAGGACACAGCCGCGCTTCGCCCAAGCGGAGCAGACCTCTACATTGTGCTCCACCGTGTCCTCTGGGCGATCCTCGCAAGGGTAACACCCGGGCGTTTCCGCCCGCCCGATTCGGTGCAGGAACCTCCCGAAACAACCGTGCCCGGTGCGGACCTGCGTCAGGCGGAAGGTGAGGGCGCCGTGGCGCCTCTCCAGCCACTTCTTAAAGAGGGGACTTATCGCTACTATTATGGTGTGCCCTGACCCCAACAACCCCCCCTAATGGTAGAATTTCCAAAAATAGTAAACATTCATGTGAAAATTTCAAATAGGCCACTAAATCGTATTGTGCCAGCCCATATTCACTTTTGGGCACATTACCAGTTATTTTTTAGTTTTTGACGTTTAGGGGTACGAGGAACAGGGTATAAAGTTCTTCATACCCTATAGGAAAGGGAGGATCCTCTGACCAGACGGGTGTAATGTTTGTTGGGCAACTGCCCGACAGACAGCTGTTGTCGGGTTTCTCCATATAGTCTTAAGTCAATGTAAACTTTGCTTGCGATATATAGGAAATGGATGTTAGTTCTTCCGTCGGGTCATAGATGGCGCTGTAGAACTTTTTGTAGTAAGTTTTTTTTTATAAGGTCGCTACGAGCTTACTTTATTTTATTGTATCGTTTTCTTTCGTGAATTTATATACATAGTTTAATTGTTTAACTATTGTTTGAATGGTTAAAAATATCTAAAAGGATGTATAAAACTATTTGGTAATGATAAGGAAATTATAAGCATTAAAAAACAACAAAATATCTAGTTATATAAAAAACCAGTTGGGGATCAAACCATGGTCATTTTTGGAAATGATACAGTAATAAATCAAAATAAAATACAAAAAGCGAATATACCACTAGCTCAAGTTTGATCCTGGCATATTTTGCCCCTGAACGGATTCGTGGAGCGGCCGCTGAACCGTCGGGCTATTTACTTCAGTGACAATCGTGCAAAAATAGCCGTTCTATGCAAGTATTAACTTGTCATGACAACTGTCAGTTGTCAAACAGTTGAGGAATACGGACATAATGCAATATGGCTCACCTCTCAATGTTATTAGCGTGAAAATATATAGCCTACGTCCTTCCTCGGTCACCTCTCAATGTTATTAGCGTGAAAATATATAGCCTACGTTCTTCCCCAGGTTTAAATCTATCTTCTTGCCAAATTCAAATAAGATTCGATTAGCCGTTTAGTTGTGAAAAGGTTACAAACAAACAAACAAGTAGTGACTTTCGCATTTATAACATCAGTATGGATAACGTCACATACAAAGAAGAAATAATAAAGATAAATAAGCATTTATGTATCTAATGATAAACATTAATGCTGGAATTAAGAAGTTAATTTGATTCGCAGCTTACGTTTCTCTTCTAAAATCTTTTTCAAATCATTTATTTCTTTTGAAGACGAACTGTCTACTGAAAGATTGGACTTATTGCTGTGTTTTCGTGTCACTGCCTTCTCGCTCAAGTAATTCTTGATAGCCCCTTTTGTTTCCTCCAAGTCTTCTTTAGCGGCTTTATTTTCATCTCTGATCTTCCGTTTTTTTTCTTCCAGTTCCTCTTTTAAACCTATTTTCATGGCCTGTATTCTTTCTTGTAACTCAGCCAGAGACATTTCACTGAGCAAACCCAATCCAGCTGTTTCTGTCAGATCTACTATTCTAGGAACTTTGGCTTTCTTAGCAATCATTGCTAATATTTTTAATTCTTTGATCATATTGACCCTGCGTTCCAATTCCTCTTGTTTTGCTCGAAGGGCTTCTAATAAGATAATTTCAGATTCTTTCTTCACTTCTTCTGCTGTTCGTTTTTTCTTCGTCACCATATCGTTTTTAGCTTGAAGTAGATTGAATTCCGCGATACAGAGGTTTTCAACTTGTTTACGATTTTTTTCCGCTTCAAGCTTTCTCCATCTTTCTATTTCCGCATTCCAGTCTTCTTTTTCTTTTAAAAAATCTTCGTATTTCTTTCTATTTTCATCTTTAAATTTTTTTTTCGCAAGTTTTGCTTCTTCGTGCGATATTTGACCCAACAAGTGTTTTTTTTCTATATCCATTAACCTTTCTCTTTCGTTTTCTTGTCTTGCATATTGGTTCAGTTCATCAACTTTATACGTGTTTCTACAAAACTTAATTGCATTTTGAAACCACAGAACCTCTTCTTCTTCCTCTAATTGTATTCTCTTATTTATTCTTTTTACAGTTGCAGTATTTTCTTTAACTGGTGTCGGATTTGATTTTATTGTTAATTTTGGTTTTGGCCTGGTCTTCGAAAATTCGGTTTCGATTTCTTCTCTAATACTTGAGATTTTTTTGAAATATTTTTCCGTTTTTGTTTGAGCATAATGATAATCTTTATTTTTGACATCGTTCAATAAATTTTCTGCTTTTTGTTTATTTTTTTCCCGAATTTGTTTCAATTTTTTATCAATTACCGTTTTTGTTAGCATTCTTGTCTTTCTATTCATAGAATTTGCAGGAGTAGCGGGAAAAATAGCTGACGGCTTAGTGAGCGTAGTTTCTTTACCTTTTCGGTTTAATACATTCGGTTGCACTGGAACAGTTGGTGGTTTAAACTTTCTGCTCTCCATCTTCTTCACGTGTTCAGCATAGCTATGTGCCATATCACTGATGTATGGCTGCCATTCGAAAAGTGGCTTAATAATTTTCTCGGTGATGAAGTTGGTGTCGTAGCTAGCTTGCGCTACTTGTGAAATGAATGGCAGTATTTCATTGTTACTCAAAAACTTTGTGAACGTGTTAAGCAGAGGCTTACTTAAATTGAAGAGACATTTATAGAGGTTTGGCATATCCTTTGGTTCACACTGGAACGTGACAGCATGTAAAGTGATCACGAAATAATCTTGGTCATCAACTGTGATTTCTTCAAATAAATGGGATGCTACTTCCCTCAAAAACTGTTTATGTCTATGAAATCCGAGAAAAGATTCAGCAATCCATGAAAGTTTCGAGTCATCAATAGTTTCTGGACACTTTTCTATATACGTTATCATGTATTCGTAGGGTGACACCTCACTGGCACTCCCATAATCTATGAGAATCATCCTTAACATTTTTACGTTACCAGATGTGTAGTAGTAAACCATTTTTTAATATTTCGTTTTTTCTCAGGATTTCAAAAACATGTCACAAAATGTAAGACGACACACATTACGACAAATAATTTAGTTGACAGATATTAAAGTTGATGTTATTGTAATGTCAAATTATTACTGCCAGCTATCATAGTTATTGTAACTATTTTTGCGTGAAACTCATTGATTCTATCTACATGGAAAGTTTGATTTTTCAATGGGATTTTTCTAACCGTTGTATACCTACTTATTGTTTTGCTTTTTTCTTATTCCAAGGTTTTCCATAATTAGGAATAACAAAAATTAAAAAGTATAGTGCTGCCTGGATAATTTGGCGTTTGAAATTTTGTTTCGAAATAATATTAAAAAATCAATATGGTGGCGATAGTTCCGACTAACACATTGGCGTCAAACCGAAGGCATAATGATCGTCTTCATTTTATGAAAAACGTTAATTTGTTTGATTCTACTTCGGAAGTACTTTATTTCATCTGGATGGTTTTGATTGATGCAAAGTCGATGATCCAGCTCCTAAAAAACAGCGGAAGAAAAATAACAAACGAATACAAACATCGAACTCAATAACCTCTTACATAAAAGACAAGTAGGTAAATCAATCGTCAGTCAAACGTTCAGTTCATCATACATTCCTGTCATCCATCCTTGCCGACGGGAGTATTTAATTAGGTAGCCAGTCTGTTTTCGCCGGGTGCGTCATTAATCAGTCATTTTGGACGCGAAGCTATTATTCGACAGTTCGACACCTTAGGCCGCTCCGATACGCGCGAAGTGCAAGTCATATACTCCCTCTTAAAATATAATAATCGTGTTAAACATGACCATAAAAGCCATATTCGATTAGAGGTATTTTAAATAGGTTCCTGTCTTGTTATCTCGGACCATTGTCGGAGTAACGACGTATCGGTTTTTGTTCTCTCTCTTTATAATTACTCTCGCCTCATAATGCGGTGAGTAGAAGTTAGTCTGTTAATAGAAGTTCGGGATTTCTTGTGTAGGTTCTGTTAAGTAGTTATTATAATAAATGCGTGTAAAATAACTTTTATGCGTACTAGTGTATTGTTATTTCTTTCAAGTGTTTCAAGAGAGATTGATGGATGAGAACGAAAAAACACTCTAAAAGAAATCGATTGGCTAATTAAATACTTATTTATATTTAATGCGCGTTGCAGGACTTGAATAATACTGAAATAACCTATTCTGAAACTTACAGATATTTTGATTATTTTTTCAATGGGATTCGACTCGTCATCTTGCTGTCCTTGTCCGTTACTTTTCGTAAACAACATAATTTTTGCTTCAATTCTTACCCTTGTGAAATGTTCATATTTAGTTAATAAAGGGTGTAAAACACCTCTTAACGAAGCCGAAAGGCACCGGTTCTCCCTGTCATTGCGATCATTTTTTTGTTCTACACCATACCTGGGACCCTTCTAGTTACGGAGATATTAGGGGTCAAACTTCCAACTTTTTGACAAGTATTTTTTTAAATACAAGTTTTTAATGTAAGATTTTTACTTTAAACACCTGTACGACCCCCATACTATTCAATCCATCTATCAGCACAATGTTTTGAGTGCGTTACATTGAGTTCTACCATAAAACATGATTTAACACCCCCCAAAAAAAAGTCGTTTCCCAGCAATAATTTTTGCGTAAAGTTACTTAGTTTCATGTACAGAATGGTTGGTTGACGGCTTCGTGATGAGGTGATGATTTACACGGTGTATAATAGCAAAGCAATTCCTAAGTTATGATTTACTCTTCTGTGGTAGACAGCTCATTACAAAACTCATACGCATTAAGTTTCTTCAACGATGCCACAACACTAGGTCCAACTCACTCCAGTCACTCCGATCATAAGAAAGCGGTGGCTTATTGACTCTGTCAAAATTAATTCAACTTTGAACACAAATCAATTTCAACATAATATTAGCTGTCAGGGCATGTCAAATTACTGCCTTTAATTAACGATACGGCTCGCCTTTCTCACGTCATATAAATGTCTAATGATTCTCGATCGTACGTACTCTGTATTGTTATTTTTGAGCCTTTGTGCTTTATTTCATTTTTAAGTACGCTTAGAATTGGAGTGTTGAAGTGATATTGAGCGGTATTTGAGGTCGGTAGTTAATTAATTAATTGATGATTTTTTTTTTGTGATTTTGGTGTCTGTGATTATTGATTAGGAAAGTATATTTGAATCATCCTCTGCGTAGCCTTTTTCCAACTATGTTCGGGGTTGACTTCCAGTCTAACCGGATACAGCTGAACACCAGTATTTTATATGGAGCGACTGCCTTTCTGACTTCCACAACTCAGTGAGTACTGTGTAATACGGTACCCCTTGGTAAGACTGGTTGTCAGACTTTCGGGCCACTGACTACCTGTGACAACTGTCAAGTATCTGCAAATTACTGCCAGTTTTCGGAGGCACGGAGGAAACTCGGTATGTAATGGGCGGTCACCCATCAACTGACCAACAGAGGCAAGCGTGGTTTAATTTGAAGATCGATCTTAGCGGCTGTTATTTTTTGGCCACGAGCTCCTTCTTCGAGAATATTTGAATGCGAACAATTAATATTATCTGGAACTAGGCGTGATTTGTTTTGTTTAACAACACAATTGAATAAAAAAATGGATTCAGCAGTTTCATAAACACATCGACCAACGCACAACAAAGTGAAACTTTACTTTCTCAATATTATTATGATTCGTAAAGGAAGTAATAGTAATAATACGTAATAGCTCCAATATATTAAAAATCCATAACTACTGCAGTTAAAACGAAAGGAAACAATTAGCAAGGTGAGATGGAAGGTATAATGGCCACGATTTTTCCTCCCGTGCTGAGGAGGCACCTTGTTGTCGCAGGTGGCGGAGGACAATACATACGCGCTAGCTTGTCAGTCACACTTATGACCTGTAATAGTCATTAAATATGGAATAATAAGTACTTAGTTGGTGGTATAGAAAGATGTAGCGTTTCTATGAGAAAATTATATTTCTTAAAAATAAGAAATGGTATGTTTATACCAAAAATTATAAAACCCTATTGTAAGAGTACAGCAGTCAGATGCTATAAATCCTCAAAAAGTCAGTGATCCCGAAATAATGAATAAAAAATGCGTATTTCATCTTTTTACCACATAGTTTCAGCTAATACGAGAGAAGAAGGTATAAATATAACATAGACAGTGACGTCAATACTAACAATTTCTCACTATTACTAATAATATTTTGTAATAGGAAATTTTTCATCGTCATCATCATCATTTCAGCCGCACCGTCTTCCGGTTCCCGGTAGCCATTCCAGGACTTTTCGGCCCCATCGCCCCTCCGTTCTGCGAGCAATGTGCCCTGCCCACTCCCACTTAAGTTTGGCAATTCTTCGGGCTACGTCGGTAACCGCGGTGCTCTTGCGGATGTTGAGGACATCTCTGATTCGATCACGCAAGGAAACTCCCAGCGTAGCCCTCTCCTTGGGTGACTTTAAGCCTTCTGATGAGGCCCATTATGAGCGACCAAAAAGTTGAAAATTGTTCATGTCAATTATTTAATTTATAAGACAACAATTCAGAGCTTTGATAATTCGTTTTCCAGAAAACATTCATAAGCTTCTTACTGTTGACTTAACCCTGAAAAAATTTTTCAACAAAAAAAGTGTAGTTGGCAAAAATAGTGTTTAAATCAAAGTAAGATAAACGTTAAGTGGGCAAGGCCCCGGTCGCCGGTCGTCACGAAAGGTCACGGATCAGTGAAGTTATTTATCGAGCTCTGCGTCACGACTTGTGAACACAGTCGAAAATCAACGTATTATGACCATTATCCTTTATAATAAGCGCTTACAAATCATCTTTGGCTATCAAATCTTTTGTGACACAATTTCTTACTAAGCTGTGCTATCTACTCTCTATCTTTTAAGTACCTACGCTTAAAATTTGAGTGGTGAAGTGATATTGAGCGGTATTTTGAGGTCGGTAGTTAATTAATTAATTGACGATTTTTTTGTGATTATGGTGTCTGTGATTATTGATTAGGAAAGTATATTTGAATCATCATCTGCCTAGCCTTTCTAACAATGTTCGGGGTCGGCTACCAGAAAGTATATGCGCTGCTTGTCTAGAAAACATGCATTGTTATTTCAGACTTGTTACATAATAAAATATTATAGTTCAGTGTTCTCCCGCCTGCATAGATAAGTTAAAAGGTAGGTAAGGTTAGGGCTAGGTCGGTTAGGTAAGTGGTTGAAGTGTAGAGTGCGTCATGGTTCTTTTGGAGTGTGGCCAGAATCGGAACTAACGCCGCCATCTTGTTTTTAGGGTTCCGTAGCCCGATAACAAAAAACGGAACCCTTATAGATTCGTCATGTCTGTCTGTCCGTCCGTATGTCACAGCCATTTTATTCCGAAACTATTAGGACTACACAGCTGACACTTGGTAGGTAGGTGTATTCTGTGAACCGCTTTACGATTTTTGTACAAAAAAATGTATAGGTTAAGGATATCTCCTCCCCACACGGAACTGAAACTAAAAGAAAAAAACCATCAAACCTATACGTGCGGGGTATACATAGAGAGGTCTTTAAAAAAAAAATCTAAGTGTCTAGCTTTCAAACGATCGGTTTGAAAGATGGACACTTCCAATTTGGTAAAACGTGTGTCCCCCCCACCTCTAATTTCTTAAATAAGAGTAGAAAAATTCTGAAAAAATATTGAGATGTAGAACGTAAAAAAAATTTTCAATGGAAATTGGTTTGAATAAGATTTAATATTTAGTTTTTCAGATATGGGGACTTTTTCACCAAACTGCAGTAACTTTGTTTTTCATTGACTTACTAGGAAAAGCAAATTTAGTTTTGCGGTTGAGTGGAAATTTTGCTAATGAATGACCGTTCAAAATATTGTTATATTGTTTGGGGCTATGGAACCCTGTGTGTGAGTAAGACACGCACTTGGCCCGTTTTTTTAAAAATATTTCCACGGACAACAGCTATACTTACTTTTACAATTTGACTTTCACACTTTTAAATTTACCAGCAGTCAACCTACTAACAATGACACTGAAGCTCAAATAACAATTGAGTTCAAAGTTGAGTTAAGACACAGTAGTGATCATTGAAGGGTCATGCATGACTCGTGAGATATAAAATTGCATAAGCAAAGTATTTTTCCGTTTTAACTGAAAAGGCTGAAAGTAGCTATATACAACGTTAAAAATGACAAGAGTTTTTCTGTGCTAATGGATCGGCAGCATAAAGGCGGAAACATACTTACGTGTCGTGGCGTGTCGTGACGCGCCAGAAGCAAATCGGGTTCATACATTTAATATGGTTATGGACATATTTGCATGGCGTGTCGTGTCGCAACGATGTATGAAACCGAATGCTTCTGGAGTTCACGACACGCCACGACACGTAAGTGTGTTTCGGCCTTTACATGCACACATAGACATCATAGTATGATCGCTTCTGTGCTGTTTCGTAGGACCAAACATTATTCAATGCTCAACAAAAGAACACACATGACATGTCAGTCAGTTAATATATTTATGTATGATCTCATCATAACATTGCATTTTACGGTGGTATAATGTGTATTATGAATATCTAATTTACTTACGTGGTTGAGCGATTGACTGCTGTGCTACGTGTAGTGGGTTCGATCCCCGCACGGAACAAATATAAGTATGGCCTACAGATAAGAATAAGAATAATTTATTTTCAAAAAAAGTTTACATTCAGGCGTAGTAGTATTATTTCTCAAACAATGGTATAATTAGTACTTATGACTAAACTATAACTAAAATGTATTAAACAGTTGCAAGTAATGATAGGTCAATTCAGATGTTTGGTAGCGACCTGCCCGATCTAGGTTTATTTAACCTTTTGACCGCCACAGTCGTGTGTAGACGACAAACCAAAATGTGCCCAGCACGCCACGGTCGCGAATGGTTGACAGAATTTTAAACGTAAATAAATGTCATTAAACAGCATTGTTTTGTGTTTTTCCCTTGTTAATTATTTACCTTGACTCTTCTTCATTTATTTGAAGTGAACTGCTTTCATTAGATTTCATCTGTAGTAACATAAGATGACAAAAAAGAAAACCAGTTAAAAAGTTCGTGCCCTCAAAGCCACAGTCACCTCAACAGGACACGTAGTGATGTAGGCAGCAGTCAATATAACAAGAATATCGACCTCGACGGCAACCTACGTTATATTTGATTTACTCTGAATTCTGCATTATTAAACAAATAAAACATTTGATATTGAACTTTCATGTTTGAGAAATCAAGAAAATTTTATAATACTGAACTATGCGCTCTTTAAAAGTCGAGTGTTAATAGATTATCGATTGATTGTAATGACTGCAATGCCCATCCCTATCACCCACTGTATTGTCTGTGCCGGGAACGCCACAGTCGTCTATGATTGACAGTCCCATGACGTCAAACGAGGAAAATTTTTGAATAGAGTAGTTCTTTTGCTGTTATTATTATTGTTTACTGTATACATGATTAATAAAGGATAACTATAATATGAGTAGTGAAGACTTATTAAGTATATTGCAAGGAGTCGATACTGACACGTTTATAATGTTTTTTTTTTTTTTTAAATACTATTCTACCTAAAAATACATACGTACATCGATATAAATCAATATACAATTGTTGAATTAAACTTATGTTGATTGTCTTATACATATTGAACGGTATATAATGTATGAAGGTATTAAAAATGGTGTGATTGTTCTACCAATTTCTACCACCCAACTTTTTAATTAAAGAACTGATTTTTATAAAATGTTTTATTTTATCTTTTGTGAACTTCATGTTTGTGACACTTAAGAAACTTTGTCCAGGTAGGTACCATTATTCCTCATTATTTCCTATTCATTACAGTGTTGTAAATTGTCTACATTCGAAAGTAAACAACACTAACACAGTAAACGGTATTTACTTCTGCACTGATGTCATCAGTGACTGGCGTTATACTAAAGCATTAACATTGCTTGTTCTTCCAAAGAAACTTAAATTTTATTATTTGACAATGTTAAAAGTACAAAACGAACAAAATAAAATATTTCGATTTTATTAATAAGTATCGGTGTCGCACCTCTAGAGAAGAAGCGAGCAATTTCAAGAAATACGTGCCAACAGCGCCACTGTCGTCTTAGGGTGACAAAAAATTACGTCATGATGGACAATAGTGCTGTAATACTATTGACTTGGTTTTATCGATTGTTGTTTCTATTTGTGGAATAAACGCCGTAACTGTGACACAGATCATTACATTTATGTCATAAAGTACAAAGCGCGATGAAATAAAACTCAACACAAGGATGGTATAATAATCTTTATTGAAATTAAAACCCATGTAAAAAAATGTTGTCAGGTTTTTATGAGATTTATCGATATAATTTCGCCCTCACTATTATTTTGTAGGTATTAAATTATGAATTCGGAGCTTGGCGCTGAGGGCACGCTTTTTCTTTTTTGACGTGGCGGTCAAAAGGTTAAACGTGTGTTTCAGGCAATCACTTTACTTAACACAATTTAATTAGGACAGTAAAATTATAAAATTAATCTATTAACAACTAAAAGTATAATCATATTGGTACAAAAGAAAAACACTAAAACTAGCTCAAGTAAATATGTACAAATAGATACAAGGGGATAACATAACACGACCAACCCGCACTGGGCCCGCGTGGTGGATTACAGCCCACTCCCTCTCATAGAGAGGAGGCCTGTGTCCCAGCAGTGGGAACATTATAGGCTGATGATGTGGATGTGATGTGGATAACATAATCAAAATTGTTCCGGATCTGGCTGTTTGTGTATGTGAGTTTAAATGTTTGTAAACGCACCCACGATTCAGGAGAAATTCCTAGTGTGGGGCAAAGTTTAAAAAAAAAAACTGATAACTCAGCCTTATGGGTCGGTATCATGTCTTTTTAAATATTACAACTAGCTTAGGCTTTAGGAGATTTATTAAACACTAATCTAACGTGAGTCTTCCGTTTAGGGCTTACTAAATTACTGACACTAATAAAATGGCAACAATGTTTCTATGACTTACATACATGTATTCACAACACCTTTATAATATTTAGAAGCACTTCACCATCAATAACAATACCATAAACATAATAGCCAATAATTGAAACGAACAGAAGTCATCGATTATTATATTCGAGTCGAAACAAAATTATTGGAAGCTTATTACGGAGGGCCACCTAAGGAGAAGCACCATCAATCTCCTTAGCCAGTTACAAAGGAACTTAACAAAGAATTATAGCTCTTTATGTATGGTCGCTACTATGTAGGAGGATTATTACTTCAATTTAATGACCCTGTCCTGTGATTAGACATCGCCTATAGGTACTTACTCTCCGTAAGTTTATTACATAAATCTTGATGCGGGTAATAAGGTGAATGTCTTAAGCTCTTATGCCGGTAACGTTCATTAAAAGGGCAGTTAAAATGTTAACTAACCGCCGTCAGTGTTGCTAGCTTGATTTTTAAGATAAAGTAATGAATTTCTTCTCGGTGCTCATTAGAAGTTTCAACGCGTAGGAAATTATTTTTACCTTCGCCGGTAGAAATTCTCCTCTTAGTTTTTAGTGCTCAGAGCCATTTGAAGGAAATTTCGAAACGCCTATAGTTGACGATTCCCGTGACCCAAGGGCTGGTTTTTACTCTGGCCAGAGGCTAAATATTGCCATACAAAGTATCAATGCTGCCAGTGTCTTGGGCACATTACCAGCTGACAACGTTAAAGAGGAGTTTTTTGACGCCCTTTTATAGTTTATTGTTATTTTAGTTATTTAACTTATTCGTTTGTTAATCGTTGTTTTGTATATAGTAGTTAGTTTAAATAAAATTCTATTACTTGTAAGTTAATTTTCAATATAGAATCTATGTTCGATTGATGGTGTGTCGATGTTTAATTTCAATGTTCAAATGATCAGTGAAAATGAGTATGAACATACCTTGAGTTACCTAATTAAATTTTGGGTCATAATTTTTACCGATGAATTGGAAAATGATAGTGTTGGTAAGGCGGTTGTAGGTACTTTGATTAATCTTTAATTAACACGTAATTAATGATAACTAGATTTACCTTGACGGTAAATCGAAGTTCATTCATAATGACTTGTTAATGTCTGACTGTCAGTCCCTTGTTCATGTCACGTGCGTACATGTACTAGGTTCATTATTTTATTCTATTAAACAAGATTTCTGAGTCACGGAGGCTGTGCCCGGTTGATGACAATAGGCTCGCCCCTACTACATGGGATATAAACATAACTTGTTCTAGCGAAATGTACTGTATGTGGGTGTACTGTAAGGTACACCGCTGCTTAATCCTTCGGGCTTACAGGCGTGATGTTTAGTTATTAGTATGACTTTTAATCTTTTAATCGATCTCACTCATTGTTCAGTTTTTTTCGAAAGTTAATAAATCAACCAACATCTTAATTATCCCGAGACGAACGTCAAAATAAAGTACCAACAAAAAAAACCTACAAGGAAAACTTAATTAAATTATAAACCAAATCGAATCCAGAATTGTTATAACACAAACAATGTTAAAAATGTTGATGCAATCACCGTCAGAGATAAACTTTGATGACCAACGATGTTATTTATTTGTTTAGTAATTTATATGAGGTTAGTTACTGTTTTATTGGGCGTATTAAATCAAGCCCCAATAAGGCAGCCATTCATGTTTATTTTTACGAAGTTTCTGCTCGGTATGCCCAATAAATTATTAGCTTGGTCACTTTTATCACGGGACCATGGTAACGTTTATCGGACGTTAATAGTGTGTGGATAGACCCGTTCGTATTATTTCGTTTTTTTACACGGGCAAGTTCGAGCAGCGATATAGGTGTTAAATCCTCGTTGATTACTTTGTCCCTTTTAAATGGTTTAGTGGTAGCTTTAACTTTTCAAAATGGTTCTAAGAAAACGATTGAGTTAACGTGGAACTTTTAGAAAGACACTTTAAACACTACTCTGAATATAATGCCATAATTATAGAAACAAAAACATCTTTTTCCTATCAAAAGCATCTGGTGATAAAGTAAGCAGGGCTTTATGCTGTACCTACACTACTTTGCCAAATCTAACGCATAATTAATGCAATCAGTGGAAAATATATTCGTCTTAATCATAACTATAGAGACCACAAATTTCCAAGCAAACTAGAAAATCATCTCGAAACTAAACTGATTGTACCTACAATCGGAACGGTACCGATAATCATCATTTTTTGTCTTTATCCAAATTCATTTGGGTTCGGCGCAGCATGTCTTCGTCTTCTAGACTTCTCCATTACTTGTCGTCTCATCCAAGACCTCCTTTCTTGTGCTCTTTAGTCGACTGATCCCGCATACGCGGGACCCGCGGGACAAGTCGACCAAATGCATTTTTGAATTGGTCAACTGGTCTCGCTGGCTAATTTTGTGATTTGTATACTTAATCAAAGGACTTCTTTAAATTAGTTTCGAAATCTAAATAACGCAGCAAAAGTATTATGCCATCCTTCACACAGTTCATCCATCTTTTATTTGGTCGTTTCGTCGGAACGGTACCGATAATATCCACACTAATCTCACGTGGTCCGCAAAGTGGCCCAACTCGTTCGCCTTTATTGATTGACAAGCGCACAGTTGGATTAAATTCCCGCAACACTACACACACATTAGCTTTACACCGGCCCTTCAGATATATCTGCATCAAATTATTCTTCTCACGATTACCAATCTGAACGCGCAAATAAATGCGTCAACGTCATTAGGAAAATTGGCGTTAATGGTTCCGCCAGTTGTGTTACTTGTAGCGTTAATGTCAGCGGGACATTTTGTTCAACAAACTTGTAGTAAGTTTTCTTGATGTTGTCTAGTTGATAATATGCCATAGGTAATATATACAGGATTTGAAAAAAGAACACTGGACGATCGCTAGATTCACAGTTAACCGTATTTACATTTTGATAAAGTTTTTTTCAACTAAAAATCTAATTAACAAGTGGCAAGACTAATAAGATGAATTTGAATGAGACTGTTCACTTCCTAGAGGGGGCATAAATCACAGTACGTTTTTATTGAACCCCAAAAATGTCTGATCATGACGAACCATTCATGTGTAATTGGGATCAGCGGCTTCACATAAAATATGAGATGCTGCCTTCAGAGGGTTTTATAGAGAACATAAACACTTTATTGTGTTTTATCCACGTTGGTTCAAACTTACACTGTTCACCTCTTCGCTACTCACGACACCACATTGGATGTTATTAGTGTGTGTTTTGTTCTTCTTTGATCAAGCATTAATAGGATATTTATTACAAAGATGAAAGTTTTTGGAATACTGTCTTGAGATACATCAAGAAATACGAAGATATTCACTCTAACTTATGTGCCTGTCAAACAACGTATTTTCACAAAATACTAGGAGTACAAACGCGTATTTACACAGGAAGTCACTGCCATTTGAAAGGACTCAAATATTTACATCATACAGACTCATAAAATGCGCCATTATATAAAAATATTCCGAGACAGTTTCAAGTTTACGCGCGGAAATTAAATTTCACATGAGCGAAGTTGTAAGCCAAGCGGTCGAAATGTCAGTCATTAGATAAATGTAGAGCAATTCATATTAACGCAATATTCCTTTGAAGTATATGGTTGATAAATTAAGTGAACGTCATAGGTATGTCATGAAAACAGGTATAAAAACAGTCTGAATGCTAGACTAGATGGGAATGAAAAAAAACTTTCGAAATAGATAGATACCGGATAATTTACTTTACTTTTATTTATTCACGTAAATGCAACATTAGAATTCTTCGTGTCTACAATTAAGGCAACAAGAAAAATAACAATATTTTTATGAAATTTGAAAGTTCAGGATTTTCAGGTTTCTACAAAACGGTTAAAAGACTGTATTTTCATTCAAATGAGGAGACGACACTGGAAAGTTGTCACGCCCCTCTTGTTACATAAAGCATAACTGCAATTCAAGTCGAAGACAAAGGTGTGCGGCACAGAGTCACACCAAAATTGCCATTCAAAATTTTCCGAGCGAGTTCCACTTCAGGTGAAGTTCATTTAAGCATAAAATTACATTGTCTCTTAGACATTGTCTGGTGGCAATGAACTGCACTTTGACATAAAATCGTAGTGGAAGCTATAAATCCATTTCATTGCCTTAATAAAGGATGACTAAGGAATTCGATAGGAGCCATCAGTCTCGGGACATCTTTCATAGGTCACAGTCATTAAGTGCCTTTTGTTTCTTTAAAGTAATTGCACGGGCTATTTACATTGATGGCTGGGAGTTTAATGCGAGCTAATGAAGGTTCTTGGATTCATACGACGACTAGAGATCTGAAAATGTTAGCCAGGATTTAGGTATCGTGATTAATGGCGATAACTCAAAAATTGATTAAAAGTAATTGACTACTGCTTATGCCACGTTTTAACATTTAAATACTATAATGTAGGTCTTTCGTTTTCCAGTTTGAATGCGCAGAACCACAACAGGAAGGTTAAAAAAAACAACGCAGACTTTTGCGCATCAGTAGCAATTTCACAAATTATGTTTTCACACAGCGCGTTAGCTTATTGGAAATAAATTACTTGTTAACAATTGCTAATAAGGTGAAAATTTTATGTGGACCAGTAATAAAAACTGCTTTACATAATCCTTCATTATGTTCTCCTGTTGCTTGTCAATCAGAAGCGGTTAAATCCACATTTTGTGGTTGAAATAATAACCTTCGTTAGGTTCACCGAAAAGTTGGGAGATATGTAAATTCGTGAAAGGATCGACCACAAAAAATCCTTGCTCATGCGTGTAACAGGTGTGCTCCTGATTTCTAATAGCAGCGTTCATATAATTGCTGAATGAAATCTGCCTTTAAATGTCCTTTTTTCTCTTTACTCTTACTATCGGCGACCGCAAACTTTCGATTTTTTAAAGGACACTCCTCGGTTTGATTACATGCATTACTAGATTTTTTTCTTCATAATTTAGCGTTGTAAGTATAACTCTCGACAGATGTTTTCGATTTACCTTTTTTGTTTACGTTCTTGCTGTGCTTTGTTCGCCTTTCAACTTACTATTATTTATATTGTTTTCTCATCATATTATTAATAGGTACAACTGTTTTTATGTGAATACAATGGAAGAATGTTGTTATTATGATCTGCCTTACAAATAATGTGACCTGTTTATAATAAAGACACTTGAAAGTCATGAATATAATCAATCCAACGTAGCTTCTGTACTTTACTTTACTGTAGGTATTGTAAATTAGAATAATAATATTTAATAGAGAATATAATTATCTATCCTTTTCCAAAAATATCAAACCCCTCAATGACTGTTCCGAGAAATAGATGTCTATAAAGCACAATGAATTGGTGACTACTGCTGCAAAGTATTTGTCTCCGAGTAAGTTCGCATATCACGAGAATACTAAAATTATTTCGCACTTGCTCCGCACTTAATCAAAACAAACTTATGCGTATCCAGCTATCGGTTCAATAGAATATCGCATAAACTGGTTCTCATAGGAAATGGTTTATAATAAAGAAATGTGATATCAAATGTTTGACGGTAGCTTCTGAAATGCGCGCGAGTGGGTGCTATCTACACAGCGTGGATTTACGAGCCGTCCCGACACTTTGCGCCTGCGCACGGCAAAATAAATATTGCTCCTTATATACTTTTATCGGTTATATTATTTTGAATAACTTTCTTCGCAATGGACGCTCGGTTGTAAAAGTTTTGAGAAGATATTGTTGTGTGTTCGTGTGTTATTAACTTTAAGACCCTTATCTATTATCTACTGGTAATTAACTGCAGGTCGCTGGCTTTTTACGTGCTAGGTCCTTTTTTCATTTGTCATTCGTAAACTTTGAAATACCCAAGATTCGTTAACTTTTTAATAGATAGGTATGGATAGTATAATTTGAGAATCTAAGTAATATGTTTCACTGCAGGTATTTTTTTTATTCAAAACTAAATAAGATGCTGCACCTATGTAATACCAGAATACTGATGCTGTCTCCTACTGTACCGTATTAGAGATTAGAGAGAAACTATAGCTTCGGCCTAATGGTGGGAGGAGATAATGGCCATTCATTAATGTTTATTGTGATATTAGTAATAGGCACTATGTCTTTAGTCAACATGAGCCTAGATTTAAGATAAGGCGAAAATTATGATGGAAAGATAGAATACGTTGCTTATTCTATTTTGATAGTTATAGTATATAAGTAAATATTTACTTTAAAACTGTAAAGTTAATGAAAGGACATTAGAATAAGGCTATTTTAATGTGCTTTGTATAGAAATTGTATTATAGTAGCTCAGTGCTGCTTCTTCATTTTGATAGGTCATGAGTCTCCATGAGTAACCGAAAAACCATCGCATCTTGGCCATAGTCAAGGCAGCTTGCTAACTGAATTATATTTCGAGTAGAACTTCGAGAAAAATCGAGATTCCACTATAATCTCTATAGTACCTATGTGTACCTACAGCGGCGCCTGGCAGCGACGATTGAATTATCGTGCCCTGAAGTAACTGAATTCGCAGTGTGTTTGCCGTCGTCGCGAAGAAAACACACACTTGCATCAGACTAGAGATGCGACGTCATCAGTCTTTAAAACTTTAAACTTTTTAGGGATGAAAGAATTGGAAGTTATGAGGAGACGTGTTTGCTGAGCAATGGGATGACGCAGGTTAGCAGTTTCATCAGTATGGAAGTCAAAGAGAAAGAGTGAAAACATAAGAGTTATCATTATCTGAACCGACATCTCCAGCATAGAATATAGATAATATAGTCTTCTTTACAGAAAATAAATCACAGATTGATTGTAGCCCATTGTAGAGACTGCGTGGACTAGTAGCGAACGGCTGAACGCGGTCATTCTGTGGGCTTTCCACGCTATGAACGGACCGACAGACGTGCACCGCCGATATTTTATATCTATTCGAGTGAAAGATTTATAGGTACCGGTGCAATTGCGATACCTGCGTATGAATTGTCGCCTTCCTTCCTTTTGACTTGCCAACTTGTTATGATTTCATTCCTTGGGAAAGAACTTTGTTGTGTAAAGGAGTTTATTAATGTGTGCTCGAAATACGAGGGTTGCGGTTCTGGAAAGTCGTTGTCCTTGTCAGTATTTGCTTTACATTACCAAATTATTTTTAACAAAGATCTTGACACATACATACATAGACGAAAATATTGATGTAGGTAAAAATTCATTCTAAACGGCACCTACATATTCCTTACTATCAGCAACTCAAATCAATCAATGTTGGCGTAGTCTTTATCAAAATACCTAAAACCCCCAGTAGGGGGTAGTAAGGAAGGTAAGTAAACCTTACCGAAAATCTTCACAAGAATTCTCTTAATAAAACCGCAAAAATACCCTAACAAAATCAACCAAAAAAAACCGTAAAACAGCGATCCAGATCAGAATTAGGAGCATCGTGACTGTGACCTCTCTGCTGTCCCCGTGCGGTGTGCGGTCGCGGTGACGAGCCTCGATTGATCGATGATTATGTCTTCATCCCGCCCGACTCCCAGATCTATGCCCTGAACTTGAGGAGCAACGCGTTTGACGGAACGGGGTGGTTTTGATACTTGGAGTTGATGGAGCAAATATTTTGTATAAGGTTCCTGTGGCTACGTAGAAAGGATGGACAGACATTGGTAACAAGCTGTATTTTTGTAATACTTTTTCTGTTTCTCGTGTGGATTTATTTAATATTTCCGAACAACCTCATTATTTCATGAATCAATCAACGGTTTTAGAGATTCAATTACATTACTAATAACTCTCAAAAATTTGACAACGAAGTAAGATTTTCACCCACATAGAAAGATGGTTTTTAACTGCACCAATTAGAAACACTAACATTCTACCTGTCGTACTCTGACGACAAAACCCTTTCACACTTCACACCTTCCTGTTTTTATACACCTGACCAACAAGTATCAGTTTACATCCACCTACGGCGCACTATAGACCAGCAACGATCAAAACGTTGTGATCATGACGTAATCCTCTCTACCTGTATCATTCACCCTGTCGTTACAGGTTGCTCCGCTACACAAAAAAATACTCCTTTCAAATGTAAATCAGCACAAACCGACAAAGCAAATTGTCACAAATAAACACTGTTACGTTTAAAGTTTTTTGTGAAAGTTTATAAAAACCCGGTCGCATCGGTAAAGGGTCAGGCAGGGCAATCAATCTAAGATAAAAATTTCTTTTATTGATTTTTTTTTGCTGGGACGTCGCTTTAGTTATTCTTTGTGATTCTTGAAATGATTGTTATCCGTGCGACTTGATCAAATACAAATGTTCCATGTCAAATACTGAGATGTTGAAGATGTGTTTTAATTGTAACACAGGAAATCTGTTACTTATGTAGCTTTGATTATTTTTTTTATCTCCCGGTGTGACTTTGGGATTTATTAGCTATTTGTTAGATCATTTGGAAGAGTAGTTAAATTATATGCAGAGAACAAGGTAAATCTCTTTTTTTGGGACAATTCCGCCAGACTATTCTTAAACCACTGCAATTCCTGAAATCCAGGATCAATAGTGGCGACCACAAGAAAAGCGCCCCGACAATGAAGCTCGACGAAGTCCCAGAGAAACAATCAAAAAAGAATAGCGTAGAAGCAGGAAAAATCAGATGAAACTTCATGTAACATAAACTTAACGATGTAAATTAGAAGATTTTTAAATCAGTATTTACTGTATTGCTTAAATTTATATAAATTCGTTTTCCCACGCTAAAACTAAGCCCTAGAGCAATATGAGGTAAAGTTTGTTCTTTTCTGTACAACAATAATTGACAAGCCTGGTTCTGAAACCTAGTACCAACAATAAAAATTGGTAAGCCATCATTAAATATTAGTGAAAGTTACAAAAAATACATCAATAATCATGTCACTCCTGCTCCCACCTGACTCTTACTTTAACCCAGAATGCATTTTTTATCAAACGCACTCCCGTCTAATCTAATTCATAACAAAAAGACAAAAGTTTTGAATACGTTAGTCCAAATATTGATTTAACCCTATCGGCGACGGAAGCAGGTGCCTTGCGCACGCGCTCCGCTTTGGAATCAATAAGCGTTTCCCAACTATGAAATTAAATGATAATCACGACTTTTTTCATATTTATATAAGCAGTTAATCAGTACATTTTGACTGTGAGGACTGAGGATAGGGGTCATCAACATTTTCTTGCAGCAAAAGAATCTAAGTTTTTAGTTGTACAACTAAATAGTACCTATGTTTAAATTTTAATGTCTTCCTGAACTTAAGGGTAATGGGTTGTATCATGACTGTCATGTCTAACAGCCAAGCAGACGATAATATTAGCCGTGGCATATAACGAGCTTAAAAACTGACCATGAAATAACAATATAACGTGAAATTTATAGATTATTTTAATGGTAAAACATAATCTGCATTTACCTTTAAAACAATTTATTATAGTAATAAAATGCTGAGGCGAATAAATAATAAAAGGGTAGGTAGGTTATAAAGACAAAAGAGGTTAAATTGTGTTGAACGGAAGATCATGGCTTTATATCGATTGTAAATCTTTGTAATTCACAGTGATCATACTATACGGGCTGTTTTGCATCCTCGTCAAATTCAAGGAAATAACTATGCTAATGATTGCTGACCCGAATCAATAATAAAATGGATAGGTTTATTTTTTTCTTATTTACGGAATTCGGTATGTGAGTGTGACCACCCGTGTTTTAAACGCAGTCCGTCTAATATTCGCCCTGTAACCACGCTTTCACACATGCAAACAATCTCAAACGTTTATTCGATATTTTTTTATTCCCTTAACCACGTTAAGTGTATTATTCTGAAATACTGTCAAATTTAAGCAACTTACTAATTAACCAGGTACCGTAATTTAAATTGATTATTTATGTGTTTAGTGACAACCTCCTGAATTTGACGAGAATGCAAAACAACACCTTGTATACCTGGCTGTTGACTGGACGTCTGAAACCAGGTCAAATACAAAAAATAATCTTTTGCACGCTTTAAAATAGCCTTCTAGTGTAAAGTCATTGAAGCACTATTCCCGGCGGCGTCAACTTCGCCAACAACTTTCCTGATTAACATTTATTTACAACTAAAAGTAATTTATCTTATTTGCCTAATGCAAGCATATCACTACCTACAACAGTAGACGTAACGTCAACCACTGTATATACCAAAAAGAAAAAAAAACTCACATTCTATGTCTAGTTATCAAAACAACCTTAAGGTTGACAACTCCAGCCCCATCGCCGCCATTACTCATTTTAACGGTTAGCCAACACTCCTGCACCCCGTCACTAGACCCGAGAGGGTTGCCGTGACGCGTCTTGCTCTGATGTTACGGCCTGATATCAAGCCTTCATGGGCAGATGCACGGACCTCATAATTGGAGCGTATCAAAACATTAGTGGACCATCGTTAGAACATCGTAGGGTGGATCTGACGAATGTTGGTAATTATAGTTTGATGGCTGCGATGATTTTTTAGTTCACTTTCTAAAGAAAATCTTTTAAGGCGTTGAATTTTAGTTGGCTGCTTAAAAAGCTTGAGCGACCGCCTTATTATTATTTTTTTTGCAAAATCACAGTCATATAAATCACATTTTTTAAATACCTATAGGCTAATTTTAACGTTCCTAGGAGCCTGGCATTAATTCCAAAATAAAGTCGAGTTTTTTCCCAAAGTTCAGAAAATTATGTATTTTAAAGCTCTAGCAGTATTGCGACCTTCCAAAAGACTCTCCTGAAAACAAAAAATCCCTATCATTTGCGTGAAATCTTAACAAATGGAGTAATTTGTCAGATCTGAGCACTTTGCGTATGAAATCGCGTAGGGGGCGATTGATGACTTATGAACATACCCCGTAAAGACACACGTTCATAATCGTGTGAAGGAGCTTATCAAAACAGCCATTCGCTGAGAATAACCCTGGTATTTAAAGTCAAGTTAAACCAATTACTTACGTAATTACTTATGCAATTATTTTAATGCAATAGACAATAATTTAAACGAAGTAAGAACCTACAAAAAAAGCAAAGAATTCTAGTTGCAACTTCAAGCAAATATGCTGCATAATAAAAATCCAATTACCCAAGTAAACACTTTGACTTGTTTATAAAGGGTGTATAGAGACCCTTAACGAAGCCGAAAGGACTGAACACTGACTTGTTCTCCCCGTCATTGCGATTTTTTTTTTGTTATGGACCATACCTGGGTACCTTCTAGTTACGAAGTTATTGGAGGTCAAAGTACCAACTTTTTCACCTGTTTTTTTTTTCAAATACTATCTTTCAAGGTTGCTTTACTTGCAATAGCTCCATGACCCGTTAACTATTCAACATATCCATCAGCACAGTGTTTTGAATGCGTTTCATTGGGATTTACCGTAAAATGCGAGTTTTCACCCCAAAAAAACTCGCTTTCAAGCAATATTTTTTGGGTATAGTTACTTAGATTGATGTACAGAATGCTTGGTATTACGGCTTTGTGGAGGCTCCGTTTACACCTTGTTGATATGGCTGTAAGAGTCAAGTATAGGTACAAACTATGTAAATAATAGGGATGGTGACTCATTTTTTTTTATTTGTCTATCGGGTAGATTATTAAAAAGTATTTGACACGTATTTTTTCTTTTATCACGTAATCGTAAAATTTAGGAGATATTTTGAGTTGAAATGGCGCATGACGTCACGGCTTAGTACATTTTATACCTAGTTCTGACGTAGTTAGCGCCCACTCTCCAACTTGAATGCGTTTTAACTAAGTATTTTTTTGATATCTTGATAAAAAAAAAATACGTATCTAATATTTTTGTATTACCTGATTGACGGACAAAATAGAATTTCGTTTTCTTTACCCAGTCATCATCCCTATTCTACTAGGTATTAACAAAACTATTCTACTATTTAAAATTGCGACTAGGTACCTTACGACTTTGCATCAGGAGGTCTACTCTCTTTCTCCGAAACGTAACTTCGGCAACGAACGAAAATTAAACGTTTTATCGTTTGTGACCCTACTCTATGTAATTTGCGGACGCACACAAGAAGTTCGAATTCACAGACAACGAATGTATTGAATGTTATTGTGTGCGTCCGCAAATTATATAGAGTACGGTCACAAACTTAACTACGTTTAATTTTCATTCGTTGCCGAAGTTACGTTTCGGAGAAAGAGAGTAGCCCTCCAGGAGCCTGCCTACTTACGAGTACAGTAGGATGCGTTTCGTTTGTCTCATCAGATTTTTTTTTATTGCCATCTCGCAGTTCAACCAAGGAGGTTGTCATCTGCTTACCCAGACTATCCTGTGGGTGCCTTGAGTGTAAGGCTTCCAGCCAAGGCATAAAAAACTTACAAACTAAGCGACTACACGCTAAGGGCACCCCCTGTGGGATACGTGCATCGGCTTAGGGCGTCGCTGGGGGAGGACAGCATGGGGACAGACTGGATCTGAATGATATCATTATTTAGGGGCTGATTTAAAACTATTGGCACAACTTCGCAGGCTGGCTAGAGCGAGGGTCGGCGAGGGCAAGAACTGGGACGTCGTGACGGACCTTGACGGCGAGCTCGGAAAGACGACGGTTTGCGTCTGAACTTTTTTAAGAGTGCTAGGATCTTTGCTACTCTCCTGGAGGAGAGTGAGAGCATCCTCGGGAGCATCTCATCACCTTTTTGTTCAACATATATTAGGTACTAATTCCTTTGATACGTAAAAACATAAACTTAACTAGCGCACTTATATCTGATTGATCTGAAGTAGGTTATTACTTATGTACTGGACTATAATCATTATAAATAAAGTATTTCAAATTAATATTGGTTCAACGATATTTTGTATTTTAAGCTAAAAGTTGTGATCGGATGGCAGAAATAATTTAATTTACGTTACTGATAAATATTTTAGGCTTCTAGCAATAGTTTCTACCTCCAATAACTAGTAATTACAGATGTACCTAATCGATATCGTGGGATCTCCAAATTCAGTTCGCTGAGTGCAAAACATAATTAGCACATAACTGTTGGGGTTGGCTATCTCTATGGTTTAGTGGCCGCAAGCGCGACTGCTAAGTATGAGGTCCTGAGCTCAAATCCCAGGTCGGTCAAATTGTTATCTATTGGTTTTTTTATCGGGAATTTTTCAGTAGCAGCCACTCCAAGGAGTCTGGATTTGTGCCCGGTTGATGGCAATAGGCTCGCAACCTATTACATGGGACTTAAACATAACTGGCGAAATGTGGGTGAACTAATGGGTACAAGACTGCTTATCCCCTCGGGGATTACAAGCGTCATATTATGTTATAATTCTTGGGACACAGGCCTCCGCTCGGTGTGAGTATCAAGCGTGTTCGTGGATGTCACTTGTCTTCTATATTTTGGTCATGACATGACATATGTGTGTATAATCTTCGGTTCCTTTATAATATTACCGTTTTGATAGTACACGCACTTAGTTTTATTTTGTAGTTAGATTAAATTTGACTTTAAATCTAATTGGACTTATTCTGTTGGTCTGTTTTCTTAATCTATTACTTAGGTACAATTGGTTTCCTATAACGACTTCTAACAAGACACCAGATGGAATTGAACAAAGTGTGTAATGCCATAGGAAGATTCTGGAAGATACTGTAAGATCTAGAATTCGTTGTAACATGGGGCCCAAATACATTTTCTGTATCCTCAATAGGGGTGAAGACTGGTTAAGAAAACGACAGACAGGTAATACAAAAATATTAGATTCGTATTTTTTGTTTTATCAAAATATCAAAAAATTACTTAGTTAAAACTCATTAAAGTTGGAGAGTGGGGGGCTCACTACGTCACAAGTAGGTATAAAATTACCTACATGTGACGTCATGCGCCATTTCAATTCAATATATCTCCGTAATTTTATGAACACGTGAAAAAAGAAAAAATACGTGTCCAATACTTTTATATAATCTACCCGACGGACAAAGAAAAAAAAATGTGATCATCCCCTGTTAACTCCCGATTTTGGCTAAAAAATCTATAGCATTTTTTTCTAAAATAAGAAAACTAATTTAGACATCTTATTTTTTATTTTTTTTTATAAAATAGGTTTTTATTTCTTATAAAAAGAAAAAATGTTTAGCGCCAAACAAAAAATGTGTTCAGTAGTATTGTGTTACTAGTGCCATCTGTTCTCTAATATTTAACTGCAGTAGTGAGGTACCGCACTTGTGTGCTTAGTTTACCACAGCGAAGAGAGATGGCGCTTCTTTTACCGCCATCTAGTACCTTTAAATGGAGTTACTGACGTACACGGCTGCCGGCGCTGCACGGTTTTGAAATGGCCTAGTGCGACAAGCTGGTTTCTGTTTACTGTAACAGATGGCGTTTGAAAGTTGACGGCACGGTTGGCGCAGCGGTTGAGCGATCGACTGCAGCGCTGCGAGTCGCGGGTTCGATACCCGCACGGAACAAACACTTGTATGGCCTACTGATAGTTGTTCCGGGTCTGGCTGTTTGTGTATGTGAGTTTAAATGTTTGTAAAACGCACCCACGATACGGGAGAAATTCCTAGTGTGGGGCAACGTTTTTATTTAAGGAAAAGAATATAAAATAAAATGCTTTCTCATTGTTACACAAATTAGTCTAAAGCAAAGAGATTTAAAAGTATTGAATGTTTTTTGTCAAATGTAGTGTTGTATTTATTATTATATTTATTCGTTTGTTTATATTTGTGTGTGATTTTGTATTTATTGTTGAATAAAAAGATGTTTTTAACACGGGGCTATTCGGTACCTGAAAGAATCATTTTTTTTATTATAACCCAGTACTAACTGGTTTTTGGACGTCAGATAGGTAGTTGCTCTATGTAAAATACTTGTATTCAGCTGCATCCGGTTAGACTGGAAGTCGACCTCAATTTAGTTTGGAAAAGCTTTAGGCAGATGATGATAAATTAGACCCTTCCGCAGTTATCATTTAATTTTCAGTAGGTACCTAGGTAGGAAGCAAGTACCTTAGTTGTGACAAAAGAATGATCACTTTCAGCCGTTCTCCACACTTGTGACGAAGGCCTACTCTCAGTGACTGGGATTGCAATGGGCCATATTCCACCACCAGAGCCACAGATGTCTTTGATTTTTTAGGTTGTAGTACATGCAGGTTTCCTTGCGATGTTTTCAATCACCGCTCTAAGAACAGTTGTAGTGGAAACAAATATCAATCAATTATTCAGATTTATTTTTCGAACAATATACATCCAAAGTGTTAGTAGAGACTTATAAAAAATGTGAGTAGGTAATAAGGTACACAAATTAAAGTAAATTAAGTACCTTTCGGGGTTTGAACCCGGAACTGACGATAAGTAAAGGCTGCGGTCGTTGCTGCCCGCGACCATCGCTCTGGGCAACTATGACGAAATGTTTTTCTATTTACCATTATTATGTTGAAAATTCAGACTTAGGTAGACTCCATCTTCAATCTGTAATGTTCAAATATTTGGCATAATGGAAGCCATTTTGATAACTCTCTATGTGCACTAAACGAAAGTGTTTCCAAAAAAAAAAAACCAGAGTAAGTACCTATCTCTTCTAAAGACAGTGCCTAGGAAAACTGAAATTGTTTCAGCGATAGTGATGATGAATAAATAAAAAAAACCGGCCAAGTGCACCATTATTTATAAAAACCGGTCAAGTGCGTGTCGGGCCACGCTCAGTGTAGGGTCCCGTAGTTTTTATAACAGCTAAGTGCGGGTCGTATTCGTTGACTGATAGTTTCGTATCATGCTCTAACTAAAAGCCAGACATGACTGCCTACCTAATTTGACATCCTATACAAATCCTCACCTGATCCGACAATTTTGCACGGAAAGTTTTAATTTTTGGCACGCACAGCGTCGTCTTCTATGTGGTTATTGTTATTCAAAATATATGGGTACATTTTGATATAATAATAGCAAACTAATAAACTATTTCAATCTGCAAATTCCTACACTCAACGAGACTTGATATGAAGTGAATATTTAATTACTTAGACATAACTAACTACAATTTTATTAAAAAGCAACTGTTTTTTTTTTTATAAAACTTATTTAGGAATGAAACAATAGCGCGATACAACTGACACTTAGCGCCATCTATCGATATTTCTATGTAGTTGTTCGAAATTTTCGAGTCAAATACAATTGGTCGAGTATTACTCGTAAACTTGTAAAGTTATGTGTGGTAGTTTTCTTTAAAACTTCGTTATATATAGGTACTACTGCCGTGACATTTGAATTTCTAACTACAACCGTTTACTCGGCAGAGGGGGGGGACACTTGACTCTAACGAAAATTGGTACTTTAAAGCTGGATAAGTCACGAACGGTTTACTTAATCAAAAAACGATCCTGTCGAACCCCTAATATTTTTGTAAGACCTATCCAAAGATATCCCACAATATGTGAAGGACGAAACAAAAAATTATCATCCCCACTTTACATGTAGGGGAGGTACCCTAAATAATAGATTTTTTCTCAATTTTATTTTACCACTTTTTCGGCCTTATTAACGTGTACACTTATGCCGAATTACAACTTTCTAGTACCAATAGATTTTGAGCTAAACCGCGGACAGACAGACAGTCAGAGGGACATACCGAAACTATAAGGGTTCCTTGTTGACTACGGAACCCTAAAAATGAGCTAAAAAAACCCTTTATTGTATGGGAGCCCCCATAAATATTTAAAAAAAAATATAGTGGCAACAGAAATACATAATCTGTAGAAATTTCAACTGGCTAACTATCACGGTTCATGAAATACAGCCTGGTGACAGACGGACGGACGGACGGACAGCGAGTCTGAGCAATAGGGTTTCTAGGGTCTCGTTTGACCCTGTCCCGTCCCGTGTCTGACCCGTCTGCCACTGTTTTTTTTTTGTAAAAACCTTATAAGTTTACACTTTTAATTGTGGTATCTCAGATAAATCCTAGTCAAGTATCAATTTTACATTCTAACTAGACACCAACACATCATCCATACATACGCAAAAAACAGAATACACAATAAAGAGTATAACTCAAAAATAATGTAAGCAAAGTTAAGCAAATTAATATGGGACAACCGCGCGAGTTTCCTCTACCAAAAAAAGAATAACTTAAATCGGACCAGTAATCACGGAGAATTAGGTGTATATACCTACATGAGAAAAAGATGCTGGTCGAATACATAACCGCCTCCTTTCGATTAAAAATATTTGAATTTCAATTTGTATTCTTAGTGTACTCTTACACAGTGTAAGAGTCACAGTCACAGTCTCAAAGTCCGATTGATCGGCAATCCGACACGACCGGAGAGACATCAGGCTCAGGTTCTACTGCTTATCATATTTTCTGAGGCGGGGCATTTTATACTGCCAACTTCCAAAACCCGGGCTGCTCTTAAGAAATTTCTTATGTAATTACTCAATAACACTTTGCCTCCAGGAAGCAAACCCAGGACTCCTCATCGGTCTCGCTTGTGATCGCGACACCAACCCTAGTGAACAACTTCGGCAAAAAGAATCCCACGTCGTAGCCCTGGTCATGGTCTATCCCTGATTCCCTGTGCCTAATTGATTCAGCCGTTAGGTATAAAAAGGTACAGAGAAGTAAGAAACAGAAAGACAGTCAGAGTTACCTTCCTATAATATTGGCAGAAAATCAAAAAATCTAAATCAAATATTTTATTTCACATGGGCACTTATAAAAGTCGACAAAAAAGTGCTCGGTTCGGGTTGGTCGTTTCCTATGAAGAAGAACCGGCAAGAAACTCCATGGTTACTCTAGGTGGTAGGAATATGGAATTACACCTAGACTTACACCTGCCACCTCAAGTGAAGGAATATTCTCAGTAAGTTATTGTGGTGAAAGGTAGGAGTGAGATAGCGCTCTACGGTTCTACTCCTTCAGGAATTTCGGGAATAAGGGTAATTTTATTTGGTTTTAGCGTTTTTCTTACAGCAACGTTAAATTTATTTGTTTCAGCATTTACGTAACTCTTGGGATAAAACGTAACGTAGTAAAATAACATTATAGCCTCTTCTTTAAAATACAATCACATAAAAACTCTAGAGGTCATTAAGCTGACTTCACCTTTTTAATATAAAAACACTTCGCTATCATTGGCAATGTAAATTCGCACATTATATTTGAATACTTGATCTGCAATCGCATCCCGAGGGATTGCTTCCAATATCTGTAGAACGATTTGCGTTGCGTTCAAATTCTCTTTAAAACGTCGAACGGGCTGTGACTGGTGCAGGTCGATTAAACGATGTCTTGAATACCTAATAGGAGAGGAGAGGCGGCATGCTCGTTCTCAATTCACTCGCCGGCGCATAAATTAGCGGTGCGGCCACACAACCGCAGCTATTCCGCAAAAACTCCAATCGTAGGGGAAAGTTTGGCGATTAAGCCGTGAGGCGTGGCGTGGCCAGGTCTGCTCGTGACAGTTAGTGCCGCCACTTGTTATAATCCGTTAAACTTTCGACCCTCGTCAAGGTACGCTGAGAATTAATGGAAATGCTTTCTTTCCCAGATTTATGATATTCTTTTTTGAATCCCCGATCCACCTTTGAGTTTGACCCTCCCGCGATAAAAGTGATAAAAATAAAAGCCTACGTCGCGCCGCCGTTATGTAATTTCGTAGCGCATACAACGCTCATCTTAATAGAATTAATTTGCATCCTCTTTAATGCGAAACCCTCCTAACTAGTTTGCATAAAATCTCGTTTGTTTATGTTATTTTTAATCAGGTCAATTAACGCCCTGCACTTAGTCAATTTTGTTTGTATTTTTGTTTGGACATTTTATGTGAACATTGTAGGCTGGTGAACTTATATTTTGGCCTGTGAAGAATACTAGAAAGAGTCCGAATTATTGAGAAACATATTATGAAGAAAAGTTTTCGGCTAAATCTTTAGGCCTTTTATTATTTTTTTCAAAGTGTTCATGTATGTGTTCTTATTAAAAAAAATCTAAAGTAGGATTATTTAGGTCGTGAGAATTGATAGTAGACACAATAAGATGACTTGCCATGTCAGATAATTTAAACATTTTCCTTTCACGTTTTTATTCCTCGTCAACAGGAAGAAATATGTCCCTTATATTCCAAACAAGGACCTGTTATCAGATTACTAAAATTAATTGTCTCTATAGACTACGCCAGTGGCATCACTGACAAAAGCCGCGTCTCTACATTTACCTAATTTTCATCGATACAAGCACCTCTTCTAAGAAATTCCAGAAATTATCAACGAAATACCTGAAATAAATATCTGTCTATTTGAGACGCTTGTAATTTTCGGAATTCAGCCGAAGGGGAAGGAAATTGATACTTTTTATATAATGTTAGTTGTATTTTATATTTAATAAAGTGTGATTTTCATGTCGTAAAAATATTGATCCGAATGCCTTTGTCTTAGATGAATTTTCTTCAAATTTTTGAATTTCATATAAAATAAACTGAACGAAAAATATTGTACTAAACTTAATGCGTTATTAAATCTCCCCATAAGCTTTTCATTCGTTTAATTTGTACCTCATTCATTCTAATATTAATATCTGCTTGGAACACGCCAAGTCATGGACCACAAACTCATCTAGTTAATTGGTCCGTGTTACCTCACAAAGTAGCAGCTAGTTGGTTATTCGGATTGCAACGTCCACCCAATTAAAATTGGTCAAATTCCTAGAACCTCGACTCACAAAATTAGACCAAACTAGTCGCCAATACAAGCTGATTTAGTTACCTCATGTGTACGAACATTTATACTGAAATTCGTGTTACAGGTAAACATAACCCCTTTGGTTATTAATAGCTGAAAGTTTATCTGAAACAGAAACATAAAATAATCAACGTGTATACGTAAAATCGAATTCACAATTTATACATTATGATAATCACAGGTACGAACAAAATCACAATAGGATCGGATATAGAAAAGAGAATTCCCAAAGACGATAACATGGCGGGAAAAACGGTACCGTAAACCGTGAGCAATAAAGACTGGCAACAATTTATTTATATGACGCATCAGGGAGAAGTTATCCGCGGATCCGGGGTACGAACGAGGTGGAATCAAGTTGATGCGTGCCGAAACACGAATGAGAAAACGGATGCTGCTGTATCGGTATAGTAATCACGGCTAATCTTCTTATGCGGCTGATTGAGTTGCTGGCGAAGCAAATATTGACTTCATTAGATTCCCAAACTAAAATAAGATGATGTCAATCAATTTGGGTCGAGTTTTCTTGATGGACGACTATTGAGAACCTTCGGTTTATTCTAGTCAGGTCTCATCCTAACATTTATCAGCCCCTCAAGCAAAACACAAGAACATCCTATGGTGGATTCCCGGGTCTGGCAAAGTATTATTGGGATTTTCAATCAGGAATTTCTCAGTAGCAGTCACGGAGTCTAGACCATGCCCGTAGTGTATGTGGTAATGTAGTGCAATAGGCTCGCCCCCTAACATGGGACATCAACATAACTGGCGAAATGCGGGTTTTCTATCAGGTACACCTCTGCCTAGCCCTTCCCTTCGAGGATTGAAGTTTGAGGGGGCTGATAACAATCCCCCCCTCAAACCAAGCCCCCTCAAACTTCAATCTTAGATCGAATCCAGTGCTCCTCACTTTAAGCCTAATTAAGTTAAGTGGAATGAAACTTTGAACGAATAAGTTGTAACCTTTAGTAGGTTACAACTTACTCGTTCAAAGCTCCGTTATTATCGAGTTACTTAATATTCGAAAATCTTAACAATAAAATATATTTAGATAATAACTTTCTCGTCATTAAGTATTTTAAAGTGGATTATCCTAGAAATCACTTTAACAATTAAGATTATGTTCGCAGTTGCTGCAAAATTATTAGTGTTTAAATTCTTTTACAAAAACTTAAAAGTTGAAGAATCTTGAGGATTATTGGTATAAGCTCGATTGAAGCACAAAATGCCTTTGAAGGAGACTTCGAAACTTTTAATTCTTCGTCTTGATATTATTAACTTTAGGTACTATGATCAAATTCTGCTAATAAGCTGTTAGAAGCTCAAACGCTAAAAATGAACTTTTTAGTTCTTTTACATGAACTGAAGTGCTGCAAATGAAATGTGTTTGTACTAACTTGTTTGATAGCATAACGCACTATTCACAAATTGCTTTGTCGTGTAGTAGATTTTTTAAATCCGTTATTTTTCATTTCTATGAATTTTTGTTTTATGTTTTTATTTCTATGAGTTTTATACGTGGCGCTTTGGAAACAACAGTTACTTTACATATCTTTGGAAAAACCAAAAAGTTACTATATCACCGCTTTTTATCAATCTTTGATTAAAACTAACGCAAGTGTATCAAAGACAAACACAGAGTTCAGTAGAAAAAAAAAATGTATTGTATTACCTTCAACTGCAAAACTCAAATGGTTTTTTATAGTATGTTAATGTAAAACAAAGTTACTGCTGCAGTTTGATGAAAAACTCCCATATCTCAAAAACTAAAGATCAGTACTTATTCAAAACAATTTTCGTTGAAAGCTTTTTTTATGTTCTATAATACATTTTTTCAGTATTTTCCTCTTCTTACTTTAGAAATTAGAAGGGGTGGGGCACACATTTCAGCACTTTGGAAGTGTCTATCTTTCAAACGATTGGCTTTGAGCAACAGTACACACAAGAGTACTTAGGTACTAACGCTGTAACATAAAAATATTGTAAAACCAAATGGTTTTAAAAGAGTAAACATGGAGTTTCTTGCCGGTTCTTCTCTATAGGAAACGACTAACCCGAACCGAGCAACTTTTTGTCGAACGTTTTATAAGCCCATAAAATCCCATAAAATCGTAAAGCGGTTCACAGAATACATCTACCTACCAAGTTTCAACTGTGCAGTATTAATAGTTTCGGAATAAAGTGGCTGTAACATCCGGACGGACAGACAGACAGACATGACGAATCTATAAGGGTTCCTTTTTAGCCATTCGGCTACGCAACCCTAAAAAATGTATAGCTGTAAATGGTTGATACAAAAATAATTCGTCACCCTTCCAAGAATTATAAATAACTAGCTTTTACGCGCGGCTTCGCTGGCGGAATTTAGAATTTATATTTATTTTTTTAGAATTAGGCAATAACCGGCTCGGAAACGTGGCGCAGTACTTTGCTTCGGAATGAAAGGTACCCTATGTCGTTTCTGTAGTTGTTAGACCTGACAACGTATATGTAAAATTTCAGGATAATCAGTTCAGTGGTTTAGACGTGAAGAAGTAACGAAAAAAAAACAAACTTACTTTCGAATTAGTAACATTAAGTTAGGATAGAATTCTCTAAAATACCGTTCATTATAAAAACGAAACATCGCAATAAAACCGGTGCACTACTGCACATGCACGCTATATGAATGGTCTAATAAAAGTCGCGTGCACACAAGCTGATGATGCGTGGCGTAGCGGCGGATTAAACAGTCAAACTGGAAATACCACGGCTTTGCCTCCATGCCTCCATGGCTAGACATCAACGTACTGTCAGCGTTAACATTCAGAGAAGCCCTAGCACGAGTGTGCGGTGGAAACGTAAAGGCGTTCCATCAGCGGGCGTATTCGCCTGTGGTTTAACAGTTTCGAGCATCACCAGATAGTAGTGCAGTGATAACTGGTGTGACCGTCATACTGCCAAGTATATAGGTCTTGAGTTCGAACCCAAGGAACGCAACTCTGATTCGTGTGCGTATTATACAAGTGTTGTTTTGCATCCTCGTCAAAATTCAGGAGGCTGTCACAAAAGATATAAACATTCAATTTAAATTACGGGACCTAGTTAATTATTAATAAACGCAGATTTTTTTGATTGTTTATTTGTCTGGATATCAGAATAACCCCCATAACGTGGTTTAGGCATAAATTATCGAATAAACGTTTGAGATTGTTTGTACCTATGTGTGACAGCGTGGTTATAGGGCGAGGATCAGTCGGGCCGTGTTTAAAACACGGTTGGTTCTCACTTACCGATTTCCGCAAATAAGAAAAAAAAGCCTACCCATTTTATTATTGATTCAGGTCGAAAATCATTAGCATAGTTACCTCCTTGAATTCGACGAGGATGCAAAACAACACCTTGTATAACTATCACTTGCTTCGGTGAAGGAAAAATCGTGAGGAATCCAGCATGCCTGAGAGATATTTCTCGATGGAATGTAAAGCCAAGTCAGAAGCCCATGGGAAGCATAAAAAGTCTGACACCAGGTACGATGTAGAAAAATCAGATAGTAACGAGGACCGAGCATTAGCTACAGGAACGATAATACCAATAGTCCTCCTGACCGTTTTCGGCCACGGCTGCCAATCTCAGTGGAGGTTAGCCATCGACGCGGGAGTTGTTATAGTGCACACTTTCTGTTCCTTTACTCTCAGTCCGATGGGACGGCAATCCAACACGACTGGAGAGAGATCAGGCGCAGACCAACGGCTTAACGTGCTTTCCAAGGCATGGGCTATCAAACCACCAACTTCCAAATTCGGGCTAATACTGAGATTTTTTTAATGCAAAAACCCAATAGCAGTTATTGCCCGACCCGAATCGGAGTACATCAAGCTCAGCAGTCGTATTTGCGACCATAAGACCAACTAGGGGGCAGTTAAAACTTCATACAATTTCTAACAATCATTTGTTACAACGGTCATCGGTTCTACGGCTAATATGGCCGGCCCATTGCCAATTCAGCTTACTTATTCTGTGGGCTATGTCGACTACTCTGGTTCTCTGTCGGATCACCTCGTTCCGGATGCGATCCCTCAAAGAGACTCCGAGCATGGCCCGCTCCATAGCTCGCTGAGTGACCTTGAGTTTATGGACCAACCGTACCGTGAGTGTCCACGTTTCGGCCCCTTAAGTCATTACAGGCAGGACGCACTGATTGAAGACCTTAGTCTTTAGGCTCTGTGGAATACGCGACGAGAAGACCCGACGAAGCTTCCCAAACGCTGCCCAGCCCAGCTGAATTCTTCTGTTAGCCTCTCTCTCAAAGTTGTTCTTACCAAAATGCAGAGTTTGCCCAAGGTAAACATATTCTTGAACAACCTTGAGAGGAGCGCCATTGACAACAATAGGTCCTGGGGTGACGTGTTCGTTGAAATAACCTGCGTTTTGTCCTTGAGTGTTATGTGTTCTTGAGTGGAGACCGCGAATTGGCAAGCGTAAGGTGGGACGCCCTCAGGCTCGGTGGAGCGATGATCCTCGCAGGGTAGCTGGTAGCAACTGGATGAGAGTTGCCGAGAATCAAGTTAAGTGGCGAGCGATTAAAGAGGCCTATGTCCAGCAGTGGACTGCGGTAGGCTGATGATGATGATGATTTGTTACAAAATCGAATCTTGGATTATTATGGTTTGTTTTCATTTTAAAATCGCTCGTATTGAAACCGCGTTTACGCCGCTCACTCGTGCCAGTGCGTCGGATTTGCGAGGATTGGGGATATTAAACAAGCTGGCCGGCTCCGCTCAATGCGAGTCAAATACGTAACCGATGCGTGGATAGCACGTGAATAGACTCAAGCTTGACGAAAAAGTAATTTTGCGTGCTGAAATGCTCCTCTGCCTGTAAGGGCCTGCTCTGTTTTAAATAAATAAAATAAATTAGCAGTTTTGTAAACCCGTTACGTTTGATTTTTGATGTACGATAAAGTTTTATTCTATTCTGTTCTCTTTTGTTACGCAACAGAAATAGAAACTGACTGCCTAATTGGTCGCAAGCGTGATTGCTGAGCATCAGGTCCTGGGTTGGAATCCCAGGTCAGACAAGGTGTTATTGGTTTATCCAACAGGAATTTCTCTTGTTTACCCAACTTAGTTAACTAGTTTTAGGTAATATTTGCCACTTGTAACATCTCTTGTGTATAATTGTACATTCTTATGTATTTCCTGTGTAGTAAACCATTTTATATTTCTAAACATAGCATAACATCACGCCTGTAATCCCTGAAAGGTTAGGCAGAGTACCCATAGTACACCCACATTTCGCAAGTTATGTTTGAGTCCCATGTAATAGGGGGCGAGCCTATTGCCATCAACCGGGCACAAATCCAGACTCCGTGGGTATATACATATAATAAACATTAAAAAAAAATGGAAAATGTCATTTCTTCAAAATATCAAACTAATTTTTGTTTCAACAAGAAAACAAACGTTTCTAAATATAGAAATTAACAAGTATTCGTATTACTAAGATATTGTAGTATAAACAATCTTCAACTTCTTCTTTCAACTAAGTACGGGAAGACTTAGTTGTCTTTTATTTGAAAATTGTTTTTAGTACATACACTCTGGGAAAAATACAAGAAATACTCGTAGTAGGAATAGTGAATAAACGGGCCATGAAATTAAAAATGTTCGATAGTTGGTTGTAACCGCATCCGGTGCGACAGACAGCAGGCAAATAGGACTATTTGTTCCGAAACGTATCAGGTAAGGCACACGCACGACCGCGAAATACTCGTACCGACTAGACGAACGAGAATACACGGAAATCCAATTTTAGGTTTAAGACTTGATATTAGTACGAAGGCCTTGTTTGTATCTGTGATTAAAGAAATCAGATAAGGTTACCGACATGTTCCGGTTTGGCTATTGGCGCCCAACTGGGACAGTTGTGGAATCTGTGTTGTACACAACATTAATTATAAAACAAATCTTGTATCAATGGTTCGAAACAGGTAATCTTTTTCATTTAGTTAGAACACAATTTTTTTGTTGTCTCTTGTCTGGTTTTTCTTCTTAATTGCAGCTAGATTTTCTTTTCATTGACGTCTTCGTTTACAGTCTGTACGTACCTAGATACGATAAAAATCTCGAAAAGAATTGTAAGCTCTTGTTTTTTCTAGATAATCTTCAGATTGTTACGAAAGATCCGCCTATGCAAATATAAAATAGCTTTCTTATAATAATATTATTATCAAAAGTAAGCAATAACAAACATTATTTCTTGGTTATGATTGTGTTTGTTCAGCGGGATTATGAAACGATATCCTTTTACCGTTAACGCGGAAAACTCATTAGCTCATTGACTTGGTGAGGTCAATTCTGCTTTCGAAATGGGAGCAATCAAATGTCGTACCCTACGTATTGGGTTTGTATCCTCGTTCTTTTCTCTCCAAAAGAATACACATCAATAAATACAGATTATACCAAAAAACTGAACGCGATCTACATATCTACTTAAATTTCTCAGCACTTCTAACACTTCTTGGATGCAGTTATATCAAAAAACACTTCAAATATACAAAAAAGAATTGTGTGGTTCTATGAAACCACAGTAAAAGTGAAACTTTTTTTCACTTTACCCCTACTCCGCGGCCGACCGTCAGCGTCACTCGACATGCAACACACAGACGAAAAAGTTTGAGACGATGTAATAAAAGTTTCACTTTAAAAAATAAGTATCGTTGATCATCATCTTTGCCCTCTCCCCTTGGTTCAGCAACATCTGCCGGTTCCACTGGCACGGCCTCTGGTTCTGCTGATGCAGGCTCAGATTTCCTCAGACCAGGGATAGGGATTTTACATTGGTGATGAGGTACAGTTTGCTGCCAGCTTTTGTGGGACTGTGAATACCTACTCTTAGGGAAGTACATCCTCTGCGTAATGCTTCGGGGATAGCTTACGTTACGTTTGTGTTCATTCGAAACAAACAGGTAATTATTCCTAGATTTTAATTAATATTTTGGTGCTACTAATTTTACATGGCATCTTTCTTTATTTGCTAAACCAATCGTAAGTTCACACCAGACCTTCTTAACACTATTCCATAGCAAAGTTCAGAGGTAGAAAAACAATACTACAGCAAGCAACTCATAGAAATCTCAACGTCACGTTATGAATAATACACAACCCTACAGCCGCCCCGTTTACCTCACTCACGTACAACAAAAACAGTGAACGAAATCAAAAAGAAGGTTAAAAATTGTCCGACTCAATTGTATGTAGTAGGTGTCAGGTCGCAGGCACGCGAGCCGAGTCCCGGAGTCTCTGCGGAGTTGCGAGTCCCGGGTCCCGGGTCCCGCGGTCACGTATAAATTACTCTGAGGGGAATGGCTCCTCTTTGTTGTCCCGGCAAACTTACTTTCTTCTAAGGTTTAAATCCTGACTTGAATTACGGGGGTCGCAATTTAAAGAACTCTTTAGTGCGCATCCGTTAACGCCATTAGGGTAAATCTATGGAGAAAGTCAATAAAACTTTAGGGAATTAACTTTAGTTTGCATTATTTATATTGAGCGTTTATTAAGAGCTTTGTTAAAGGTAAAGACTGCTGATGAAAACTTTGCTTAAGTTTTGTGTTACTTTGTGTGTGGAAAAAATTCGTCCCCTTCTTGACAGCTTCTCGTTTATAGCTTCCAGCTTCACTTCCTGAAAACAAAAAAAAGAAATCTCGTTAATTATCTAAGCGAACGTTTGTAGGGATCGATGGATGTTTGTTACTCAATTACGCCAGAACGAGTTAACGGAGTTGTATGAAATTTGGCACAGATACCGTTTTCTTACCTTACCTTTTCTTACTCATACTGCTAGTTAAAACGATATATGTTAAAAGATCTAACAACAATAAAATACGTGCAACAGAAAATAAGGTCACACGTAGAGGGTATATGATTTATATCGCAAACAATTTGTGAAATCAATAGCGTCCAACAAACTCACATCCCACACCAAACACCGTCTGGGGAGCTCGAAAAAACATTAGCGTTGTAATTTGACACTAATTAACCATGGCCGTTATGAAAGCGATACATCAACAGTGTTGCCTCACCGCGCCTACCCACCTATTACCTACCATCATAACTTGAGCTCTAACGCCCCTCCAACAATACTTAAATCAGTTATAATGAGGGTAGATTGTGGGTCGGTCAGGGGCCTTCTGGAAGTGGTTGTGTGTCGCAGCGCATTCATCAGAGCAGTTAATTTGCGAGCAGATGAGTCACGACATCATCGCTCATCTTGTGTACCTATCATACACTCATACGTCGGGAACATTTGGCGCGATTTTGTAGGACGATGACTTAGTGGCTGTTCCGGTTGGTGGAGTGTGCTTGGTCGTGTGACATTGTAATGAATATTGGCTATGACCGCGTGGCCACTTTAATCTGGCTATAAAAACGTGTTACAGTATTAATCGTCCTACCACAAGGTCCTTATTTTGTGAGCTTCACCTGTCCCACTGCTGGGCAAAGGCCTCCCCCCATAACGTTACCAATGATATTATAAGTAGCAGCATAGAAGGTTACACATAAGTGCATCATGAAGAGAATCGTTAATTAAGACTTTAACTATAGTCCCAAACCATTTTTACAAGTTTCGTGTAGGTACTTGTGACTTTCAACATGATTGACATTATAAGCTTTCCGGTAGCTAATGTCAATCCAATATAAATAGTATGAACTTTTTCAACATTGTTATCCCTGATAGAACGTCACCTTGAGCCAAGCGGTCTGGACAACAACAATTGTTTTTGCTAAAACATTTGCTAGAACAGGGTTTGCAATTCTAGAACGCATAGCATTTCACCAACACCACACTATTATGGTTTCACCGTATGAAGTACAATCAAAGGTTCTGTTTACATTGGCTGACCACTGTTTGATAGCAGGTAACGTGAAGCTCCTATGCTACGTTAGTTTCAAAACGCACAATGACACCATTGCGCGTTTGGTAAACCAACCACCGATGGCCAAATTGTCGATACAACCAGCATTTCCACAATAGAAATTACTAATAGACGACTGATCGTGTAAATTGGCCATGTTGACCAATTACGACTAGGTACGGTTTTTAATTGATGAGCTCATTAAAATGACTTGCTCGGCTAGGCTAGATCTAAAATGAGCAAAAGTGAAATCAAGTTGAAATCAGGACTGCAAATTAATATTATGTCAAAAATTGATTTACTTGTAGACCTGTCTGCAAGTACTTTTGAGCAGGAATATTAAAACACATATCAATAAAAGCGTTTTAATATTCCTGCTCACTGATTTGATTCCCAATTGTGATGAAATATCATGATAGCTGTCGACTTTTCATACGCGCAGTTTACTTAGGTTTACAAAGTTAAAGTTTTCAAAACATGGGCCACATTTAGCAAGCAGTGCCTTATAATAATAGAGTCATATTTAAGTCTTAACTAAGTTCTTAGATCTCTTATCTTCAAGCTGTTTAAACCTAAAAGAGTTGCGGCCGTGGGTTAGCTGTATTACATAACCTAATGTTATTTGCATTGTCCATATGAAAAATTCAAAAGAATTAAGCAGCTGCGTCGGCTAGCATCGTAAACATTTCATAGTGTTTTTACGACAGTACCCAGCGGGCCTCGGTCTTGTAAACGGACATGCCTTTAGTTCGTGTACAAAACAACGTTTGTCTACATTTGTTTGTTGCTTTGGAACATGTATTTTTGTATGAAACAATAGTTTCGTGACAAGAATCGTGTAAGTTTTGTAATTTGTGGGGTAATAACTGCGATTAGGGTTTGGTGGTGTCGTTAGCGGGTAGCGGTACGCGTATAGGTGGCGAAATATTACATAATAAAGGATTTTTGTTGAAGGACAAAGTGATTCTTCTTTTTTCTTCTTTTGCCACTCCAACTTCTGAAGGTTGGCCATCAACTCTGAATATTTCTTCTGTATGTTGCGACTTGCGAGGTGGATTAGCTGAGAACCAGTCGCGATTCTGAATTTTCAGTGCATTTATGAATATTGAATATAATCTCAACCAAAGCATTTTTTCCCGCCGACACCGCGTTTCTCTTCATCTTCAAAACATACTTTTGGCTAATCTTATTTTTTCTGTTTTACAAACTGACTGCTTAATTTCTAAAGTTTTTCATAAAAAGAGGAGTCCAGATTTTAGAATTCGCATAACAAACACTTTCCTCAGGAATTTCAATTTCCAATCGGCACACAATTCTTTCAAAAAATCTAAATGGATTTAGATGGAATTCTTTTATTCCTGAGACTGTTTATAAAATATGAGGTATAAATTATCGTGCTACGACGGGGATGAGATACAATGGGGTGAACAAAAAGACTGCCGTCGCGATTCCGTCCACGCGAGTGGAGACGCGGGCAAAACCTGGAAGCGGTATATAGTTGAAATAACTCAGCATTGTTTTATTTTCGTGCAAGATTTTAAAAGTTTTGTTTTTCATTTAGTTCCTCATTTGTGTAAAGTTTTGAAAAGTAACATCCGTGATTTAGTTTTTTTTTTCTGAAATGAAATGAATTTGTTTTTCTGGTTGAAATCTACCAAAGTTTGTCTGCTCTTGTTATGATTATTTAGTTTTGAAGATAATTTACTTAGCTTTTCATTAATATCCAGAGCTATCTTCGGATATAAATTATTGCTTTAGTATTCTGAACAATTTAGTAAATTACAATAACGTTAACGTAATTTTTCATCTCTTTTCTCGTGTCGGCAAGCTTATTAAAGGAATAACCACACCCTAAATTGTACCTATTAAAACACAATCTTTTAATTTGCTTCGTTTTGCAAACGATACACACAAAACATTGACGTCGACAAAATGACAGACCTAATTAACTTAATGATGTGAACATTAATTTGATCGCTTTTGTTAATGTACTGGATCGATATGCAAAGTTAACAAATAGCGGTGCCTACACAATGTTTATTAAAGACAAACAATGAGCTTGTAACTTGTAAACACGAGGAACAGGCCCTTGCGGCGATTTGAAATAAGGGTGCGACCTCATATGGCTCACAACTAATGGCGGTAACCTGTGAGATTAGCTTACGGTAAGTGACATATACCTACTTCTGCTGGAGTTATAGTGGAAAAAACAATCAAGTCACCGAACCCCAGAGACCCCATAAGTGATGAGGAGGAACACCGTTTGGTTTCGGTCAGTGGAGTCTGGCAGACTCCTCAGTCGCCGTCGAGGACTTTTAAAAATAAAACATGACATACCTACGCTACAATAACATACTACTCGTATACCTCAAATTCGCGGGAAACCCCTGGATAAGTGACGCACAGGACCGGGAAGAGTAGCAGAAAAATGGGGGGGGGGGCTAGCAGTCGGTGATTCCGGGCTGATATGATGATGATATTTTGTTCAGCCGACATTTTGTTATGCAAAAAAAAAACATTAGAGATCGCCATACTTTTAAATCGCTATAATTGAGACCGAAATGTATAAAGCGCACCACCGATAGAGGTTCTGTCATTAAAACTACTGTTAATTTTGTAATTATTTAAACGGTTCCTGCTCCTGTTATGCAGTCTTATAGTATTAAATGACTATGTTTTCCTTTTTCGTTTTTATAATCTGTAAGCCCTCCGTATAGTAAAATAAAAAAAAATGACAAGGAGTCCTAACGTTGATTTCGGTGTCTATTCAATCATGGATTGTTTTTCAAAATGATTTCATGACACACGGCGACCAATCAAGCTATACAAAACCAGTTTATGCGGATATTTCATGATATTGGGAATCTTCACAAAGCGACGCCATGTTATGCTGGAAAAATATAGCTTGATATCTCGCCGTGTGTACTAATTATTATTTAACGTTTGTCATCATCATCATCTGCCAAGCCTTTTCCCAAAAGTATCTTGGGGTCGGTTTCCAGTCTAACCGCATGCAGCCGAGTACCATTATTTTCCATAAAACGACTGCCAATCTGACCTCCATAACCGAGTAACTAGGTAAACCGATACCCCTTGGTAAGACTAGATTTCAGACTTTTGGCTTTGACTACTTGTAACGACTGTCAAAGATCTCCTAATGACAGCCGGGACCAACGTGTTAACGTGCTTTCCGAGGCACGGAGGAAACTCTGTATGTAATGGTTACCTATCCACGGACCAATCTCGGCAAGCACGGCTTAACCTTAAAGATTGACTCGTGCGGCTATTATTTTATAGCCACGAGCTTCTCCTTATGATTTACGTTTTTATAAGCAAATTAAAGTTAAAATGAACACTGCTGGGTTTGGTAAGCGCTTATTTATCCTGCCTCCCTACAAAAATCGGCCCTTTGTATTGCTGACCATACTTAACAAAGAGCTACACGTATGTACAATACATCTCCTACTACAGCGAGTGCAAAGAGAACCAATGCAAAAAAATGCTTAGAATGCGCAAGTCACCGCAACTTGCACGTTGCAAATCGTATCGCCCGAAGCTGTGATTGTGGCCTAAGATCAGTCGGGCGACAGCCCAACTTATATTTAATGCGGAGTTACAGTCGAGAGTGATGTAACCTCGAATATTATGCTAAGTGTACACGAAACGTAAACGTATGATTGTTTAAGTGAAGTTACGGTTTGAACACCCTGTGGCTTCCAGCGATATATATAGAGCTTTGAGTTTAATTTTAGTGAGTTATTTACTGCATGCTAACATGTCGTAGTTTGAAAGGTTACAAAGTGTTTTATCGTTACTTCATAAAATGTAAAAGGTACTTACGATTTACCCATTGCATGTTCCATGTACATTGTACCTAATTGATTGTAAAGCTTTTTGCGTCAAAGATTGGGAAAGTAGCCTACAGCTGCTTCCCTTTGCATATGAAGAGGGAAAATACGAGGATTCCGTGCCATTTCAAATAGGATGTAAAAAAAAAGTAATAAAAATATCCCTTTTTATACCATTCAATGTATATATAAGTATGTAATACAATATTTAAAATGCCGTTTTTTTTTATTTCAAGATAATTGCAACTAAAAAAAAATTGTTAGACATTTTACATCCCTTGCTTATTACACGGTTAGTTTATAACGCAGAGTATTGAACTCCGCTTGGAGTCCTCATTAATTTTCACTAGTATGTCCCGCGGCACGGCCTTCGTGCGGCCCTAACATAAATTCCGAGATAACTTGAACAAACAAGTGGAAGTCCAAATAAGTAGAGCCCTTTAGAATGCGCCCCAAGTGACGAACTCGTTTGTGAACTCAAATAAATAATTAAATTCTCTTTTCGTGTAGTGGAAAAACTTCAGGGATATTGTTTTTTAGGGGAAAAACGCTGGAAATGTAAGAAAAACTGTAGGAAGACATACATGTTTAAAAATAATGATTTCGTTTTATGTGTCTCCTCTCCTGGTACTCCACAACAATACATTAAAATGTTGCCCAATAGTTAACAAAACAAACTATTCAATGGCACAAACATGAAGTTCCAATGCACAAAGTCAGTTCAGGAGCACAAGTGTTGAACCGAAACACTATTTACGTAAATAAACTCGTTCCGAAGGCGGTCTACGTCGTCGAGCTTCGTTTAAACTTTTAATCGCTTTGGAGCCGCGATAAACAAATTTTAATTAAGTTTTAATATCACCACGTAATTGCCGAGCCGAACGGATATCACAATTATTTACGTTTATGAATATTTTAGTTGAGTTGTTATTCAATGTTTTGAGATTTTGAATAGCAATTTGTTTAAGTTGATTTGCTCTAGATTACATCGAGACGAGTCGGCTGCATTAAGCTGTATATTGTGATATTCTTCATTGTTTATATTGAATAATAATTTAGTAAGTTTGTTTACACAAAAACTTGAATCTATATTTATTGATGTGAAATAGCTATGCGCTACTAGGCAGTAAAATTGACTCGTATTCCGTGACGGGAAATGGTGTTGGGCTTACTCCTATGCCACGTAAAATCAACCTTTTCCCAATAAAATAAAATTTGTTTTGGATTGATTGTTCATTGTGTTTTGCTTTTAAAAGTTCCAAGTTCATTTTTCTTCTTAATTTTACTCCGTTTTTCGTCATAGGTTTTTACTAATGATCAATAAGTATGTTAAACACATAGATGTTTCACATCTGCTGGGCGTCCTGTGACGGCGAACTTATTTTGTTGTTTAAAAGAGTTGCATTAGTTTTTTTGTTGGTATTGCTTCGAAATGTAAATGAATTTAGAAAGAAAACGAATATGAAGCACAACGGGTTTTGGAGGTACTAAACATTTCCCATCCGAATAATGGAAATGTATTTAGTGAGTACCAAAAGTGTGAGTAAATCATGTTGTGGTCATCATGGTTCGAGATTATTCAACTTGGGTATTGTATTGCACATAATATTAGTGGCGTGATACTACATAATTATGTTAGTATGAAAAGAATTTATGGCATTGTTTATGTTTTTATTTTGAAGTGCGTGAAAAACAAAAACAAAATAATAACGTTTTTAAATTAGTGTTCGCAAGGATTTAGTAACAAAACACAGGCAGAAAGCCACAAAAATTACCGGGATTTTTGTAATTTTTGTACTTTCACCCCTCCATTTGTCCCTTGGCATATTTTTTATTTATCAACTTAGGTGCTTTCTTTGTTTCCACCGAGCTTATTGTTAATTTCATTGTGTAACGGTCTCACTGAAGAAGTTTCCACGCTTAACATTGGCTTCCGTGCGAAATTGTTTATGGCTCGTAAAAATTGTGCTTTGTTATTTCATTTGCGTTGTTTCGGTGAACAATTTATTTGATAACCTTTTTTTATTTTTTAAATTTTGCATGGAACTGTTTGTCCCTAATCAAGTTTTAGTTATATTGTGTTATGATTTATGTGTGCTGTTTCTATGCATAGGATTAGTTTTTGCCACAACAATACAACACTAAAAAAAATGCTCTTATTCTATTTACGCAGCTACTTATTGAATTGTTTGCAAAGATCTCTAGAAAGCAGAACTAAATAAGTACTTGCTACAGTAAAACCTCTTTTTGTTCACTTGACAAGTGAAATCGAGATAATGCCACCATTTTTCATCTCTGTAGGAGTGTGGACGATGCGACGTTATTCTGAACGAATTGTACCTCGGGGTATGAATTTAATCTCAGACTTCAGCGTGTCAGATTCATAAGAAACGTCTCTTCGGCGATATTTTGAGTTTTATACGAACATCTTATACAGCGTCTTGTTTTCGTATGAACATTTATTGAAGCAATAAAGAATATGAAGGTTTTATTGTTGTTTGTTTAGCTTGTTGGGATGTTTTCGTTGTTTTTTGTTATAATGTCTTAAGACATACGTATTTGTTATAAGGGTTCTGTGATAGCAGGTAGTTAGGAACCCACTTAATAAAAGTTATTAAAACTTCACATTATTGTGCGCTGCATGTTCTACCAATTACGATGTCACTTATGGGACTCCTAATACAATGAAATAGCTGTTGGTTCAAGGTTTTTTCTTTTACTTAGATATAACCTCTTATTTTTAGTCATAAATTTAAAATGTACCCCTGGGTCAATAGCATACTGGACTTACAGGTAGGCATGGTTGGTGCAGTGAGCGATTGACTGCTGCGCAACGTGTTGCGGGTGCGATTCCCGCACAGAACACATATTTGTTTGTATGGCCGACACATAGTTGTTCTGGCTGTTTGTTTATGTGAGTTAAAATGTTTGTAAACGCACCCAAATAACTAGTGTGGGGAAAAAAAAAAAAAACTCATAATAAACATCCATTATAAAAATTTGCCGAGAATTCTACAGCTCTCTTTATTCAGATAATTCAAAATGTACTAACTACTTAATGAAATTTTTTGTTTATATCTTACAAGATCTATACAAGGTGTTGTTTTGCATCCTCTTCAAAATTCAGGAGGTTGTGACACAAGATATAAATAATCAATTAAAATTACGGTACCTAGCCTCAGCCCGATCACTATGTACGGTAAGCCTATCCCTTGGGAGAAGCAAGCCAAGTACTTAGGAGTCATACTTGACAACCACTTGTCTTTCGCGGCGCACATCAAAGCAGCTCGCGACCGAGCTGCGTTTGCTATGGGTAGGCTTCATTTCATGATTTCGGCAAAAAGCAAGTTGTCACTCAAGTGCAAGTTGCGCCTTTATACCGCGGTGATCCGCCCCATTATGACGTACGCTTGCGTCGTGTACGCTCACACCAAGCCTAAGTACATCCATAGGATGCAAGTTTTACAGAACCGGTTCTTACGTAGAGTCACGGGAGCCCCTTTTTATGTCCGTAATGACCGTCTACACGTAGACCTTAGAATGCCCACCGTCCTTCAGTTTATGAAACGTCTTTCGAAGCGTTTCTTCGATAACGCCATTAAACACCGTAATCCCCTGATCGCAGCGGCCGCCCGTTACGAACCCTCGCGCATTAGTACAGTACGCCGTCCTAGGCATACCCTTGTCACTCCAGATGATGCTATCACCCTCCTCCAGGAGAGTAGCAAAGAGACTAGCACTCTTAAAAAGTTCCGACTCAAACCGCCGTCTTTCCGACCTCGCCGTCGAGGTCCGTCGCGACGTCCCGGTCCATGCCCTCCCCGACCCTCGCTCGAGCCAGCCCGCGATGCTGTGCCAGTAGTTTTAAATCAGCCCCTAAATAATGATACCATTCAGATCCAGCCTGTCCCCATGCAGTCTTCCCCCAGCGACGCCCTAAGCCGAGGTTTATACCCCACAGGGGGTGCCCTTAGCGTGCAGTCGCTTAGTTTGTAAGTATTTATGCCCTGGCTGGAGGCCTTACTCTAAAGGCACCCACAGGATAGTCCGGTTAAGCAGACGACAACCTCATAGGTTGAACTGCGAGATGCCATTCAAAAAAAAAAAAAAAAAACAGTACCTAGTGAATTATTAATAAACGCAGATTTTTTCGGTTGTTTATGTGTGTTAGTATTTCAGAATAACCCCCTTAACGTGGTTTAGGGAATAAGTAATTATCGAATAAACGTTTGAGATTGTCTGTATTTGTGGAAGCGCAGTTATAGGGCGAGAATCAGACGGCCCGCGTTTAAAACAGGGGTGGTTCACACTTACCGATTTCCGTAAATGAGAAAAAAAAAATATTACCTACCCATTTTATTATAGATTCGTGTCGAGAATCATAAGCATAGTTACCTCCTTGAATTTGACGAGAATGCAAAACAACACCATGTATAGACAAAAATGAATCGCCGAAAAGTAGGTATGTACGCGCATAATTTCCGATCAACAGCACCAAACTTGATAACTCTTATTTTTGTGTTCGTTATTGTCAGGACAAGGTTTTTATATAAGAAAATTTATTTATATATTTAAGGTAGGAGGTAGGTAGGAAAAAGTGCATAGCAACGCATGCAGTGCATAGGAATGGCTGGTTTAGAACAATTATTTTTATAAATAGTAAACAACATGAGATTATTTCATTTCCTGACTATATTTAAATCCAGTCATTTCTCTGCCTCAGCAACATCTTTCCATCCCATAGGACAATGCTACCCTGCCCTGCCTTGCCTCGCCTTGCTTACACAAGTCAAGTAAAATAACAGCAAAAATATTAAAAATGCCGGGCGCAGCGAGATTCTGATGCAATAAATCATAAGTGCATTATAAGGCAACGTCTCCAACGCTTCGTTAAGAAAAACAAACCTGCCTGTTACTGGGGGCCAACCACTACCGCTCATAGCAATATTATTTCGATATTTTTGTAGTGTGGGAAAATTGCTAAAAGAGGCGGTGTGGTGGTATGCCCCTTGATTTGAATTAATTTTGTATTAACTTGCTAAAGTGGAGCGTTTGTTTTACACTATTGCTTTACTACAGCTCTGTTTACTTAGTGTATAAAGAAACAGGTTTTGAGACTATTTGTTTAGTGAATTGGTTGATGTTTCGTTTAGACTTTACTGTTTCTTTGTGGTCAAGAATCAAGACTAGTCAAAAAGAATAAACTAATTCCAAATTGTTTTAGTCACTCGTTACTAATAGAAGCTAAGCCGATTAAGTGTAACCACTACATCATTAAGACAATAATATCGCTTAAAGAAATATTAATTGCTAATAACACAAACATTCATTAACTTATTTATTTTTAGACAACTTTGGCCCATAAATAAATACTTACAAACAAAGATAAGATATACCTACACCAGAGCGTTCGGTCTCGCGGGTCTGATATTCAAATTAGACCCCAATGGAGCCAAGCCGCAGCGGTTCATGTTGGGACGTTGACGGCGCATCCTCCTCAACACAGTCACAAAACCACTATCATCCCAAGTCCACTGATTTGGGCTGATGGTGGTTGCGTTCCTTTTTAGACACAGGCTCCCCAGCGCGAGCAGTTCCCGCGACTGCAGCTAGCAAAATCTCCACGAACACGACGATGATAATATTAATACGATACGAAATTTAAAAACATCTAGTTGACGTTTCCCGTAACACTGGAGCTGGCTTTTACCTTGGCCTGCAGCTAAGTGTTGTCGTACAACATGGCAATGTCGCCAGTCTCTTGGGCATATTACTAGCTGACAGCGTTGTGGTGGAGCTTCTATAATGATTTTTTTTTAGTTTAATAAATCGTTTTTAATTTTAATTGTAAAATAAGAGATACTTTAACTAATGATAATATTGAAAATTTTTTACATAAACCGTGTCAAAGAACTCCAGTAATTTTTATCATTTCACAGTCACAATTAGAGCCAAAACAGTAACCATAACCGCGGTTGGCACAGATATGCTGGATTAAAAGTTGTTGCTGTGGTAGATAAACCGCACATACTAATGAAAGGTTGCCAAGACATAACATGAACCAGTACATTACATCAACACAGCAGTTCACAGCTGAAAATACCTAGCCCAGTCACACAGGCCTGCCAATTTGGGGTCTCCAAAAAACTGATCAAAATAAATCGATAATTCATAATCATCATAGACTGTAGCACTCACTACTGTACGTAGTCTCTCGTATTGCTTTACATTCAACTTGAAGTTTGGCAAGCTTCATACAGATGCTACCAGCCACCCTGCCTAGCTAACCTGCCACCCTATTTAAGTCTTCTTATCCTATCAGACATTAGCAGGCGCTCACCAATTCACAAACGTTTTTCGGTCGATTCAGCTACTGCATCACAAAGTCAACGAACCTAAAACTTTTTATCGTGGACCCCACAAAATCAAAAACTTCCAACAAACAGTTTTTTTTTTTTTTTTTTTTTTTTGAATGGCATCTCGCAGTTCAACCTATGAGGTTGTCGTCTGCTTAACCGGACTATCCTGTGGGTGCCTTTAGAGTAAGGCCTCCAGCCAGGGCATAAAAACTTACAAACTAAGCGACTGCACGCTAAGGGCACCCCCTGTGGGGTACGAACCTCGGCTTAGGGCGTCGCTGGGGGAGGACTGCATGGGGACAGGCTGGATCTGAATGGTATCATTATTTAGGGGCTGATTTAAAACTACTGGCACAGCATCGCGGGCTGGCTCGAGCGAGGTTCGGGGAGGGCATGGACCGGGACGTCGCGACGGACCTCGACGGCGAGGTCGGAAAGACGGCGGTTTGAGGCGGAACTTTTTAAGAGTGCTAGTCTCTTTGCTACTCTCCTGGAGGAGGGTGATAGCATCATCTGGAGTGACAAGGGTATGCCTAGGACGGCGTACTGTACTAATGCGCGAGGGTTCGTAACGGGCGGCCGCTGCGATCAGGGGATTACGGTGTTTAATGGCGTTATCGAAGAAACGCTTCGAAAGGCGTTTCATAAACTGAAGGACGGTGGGCATTCTAAGGTCTACGTGTAGACGGTCATTACGGACATAAAAAGGGGCTCCCGTGACTCTTCCAACAAACAGTTACTATTCCTACTACATATACTACGTATATGCGCTCCGAACGTGCGGACAGCCAGATTATAAGTTGCAGTTACACTAATGAATGCGAGCGGGATTACCTCCACGGCCCAGGGCCAATTACATAAAAGTTGGTGGACAGTTTGAATCCTGCGCGAAACATTATATCCCAATGCTCAGCCTTTGAGCGCTTTTTAATATTGATAGCCAAATTAATTGTAATGTTGCTGTTTTGGTAGCTGCATGGCGGAAAAGGCGTGCACTTAATTGCGCGGTTTCACTCGCGTAAGATTCGATTCCGTAATTAAAAAAAAAAAAACAATTGTAGCTTAGGTTACTTCCTGATAATCATTTAGCTTTCTATTGGTGAAACATGGTTGAATCAGTCCAGTAGTTTCGAAGCCTATTCGGTACAAACAAACAAAAAATCTTTCCTTTCTATAATATTATTAGTATAGATTAAAGAGGTAAATAAAGGTGGCAAAAAATATGGTGAATATGCAATTATGCATTGACGAACCTGAAATATTGCTTACGACTTTATTGTCACTGCTGTTTTATGAATTGAAAGAAGTACTTAGTTTTCAGAAAAGCATTTGCAATCTCTTTTGTCAGTTTTTATATTAAAACTTGCCCCCCACACTAGGAATTCCTCCTATATCGTGGGTGCGTTTACAAACATTTAAACTCACGTTCACAAACAACCAGACCCGGAACAACTAACTGTAGGTCATACAAATATTTGTTTCGTGCGATGAGTGAACCCGTGACGCGCTGCGCAGCAGCCAATCGTTCAGCCACTGCCCCAACCGTGTCATCACTACGATTAAACTATTCGTAGCGGTTTATAAAAACAGTGCTGCCCCCGTATTCACAAAGGCTTGGATTCGATTTCGATTCGGAAAGTCGTATGTCTATCTCGCTCGCTTTCGTAATGCGAAAACAAGATAGACATACGACTTATCGAATCGAAATCGAATCCGAGCGTTTGTGAATAAGGGGCCTGATCTCCTTTCTTTATCGTATGGTTAGTTCCTAACCTGGTGTCAGAGTTTTATGCGGCCCATGGGCTTCTAGCTTGGCTTTACATGCCGTCGAGAAATATCTCTCAGTCATGCTGTAAACTGTATAAGAATCCAACGATAACTTACATTTGAGTGATTAAACTGGTATGGAATCTGACGCGGCTAGGGACATTATTTTCGTGCCATGAAACAATGGAAGCGATTTTCTTTATCATTGTTTGGTCCAGGAAACCTGGATAATGGTGCTATGCCTTTTTAAGGGTCGTGGGCCAAGCGAGGATGTATACCTACCTAAACAAACGAAGTAGGTATACCTAACGCCTGTAAGGTATACCTACATTATTCATCCATCTCCACTGTACTTAAAAAAGAGACAGGAAACATCATAAAGAAATCTGCTTTTCCTACAACCAATAATAATTCGAAGACGTTTGATACCATCAACTTTCACTGGATCCGGTTGGCAGATTTTCACCCATCTTGCTTTCGCCTTAGAGAGGACGCCTAAGTTACAGCAGTGGGAACAACTTACACTAAATTATGCTTTGCCTAATCAAAAAACCGGCCAAGTGCTTACTCACACACGCAAGGTTCCGTAGCACCTAACAATATAAAAACAATATTTTGAACATTCATTTTTCATTCTACAGCGTAATTAGGTTTTTATTTTTAGTATATTATTTATTTATAGTATCCTAATGAAAAACAAAGTTACTTACTGCTGCGGTTTGGTAAAAGTCCATAGGTATCAAAAAAATAAACATCAAATCTTATTTTATTTTGATATTCAAACCAATTTTCGTTGAAAGTTTTTTCAGTCAAAGTCAAAGTGTCTTCAGTGTGTACGCTTACCGTTCCCAGCAGATATCGTTATGTCTGTTGGGCCACTAAAAGCTTTTTCCGTCGACATGTTATATTGTACACATGACCTCGCTGTCCTGTGTACCTACGTCGTTCTATACTGTTGAATATAGTTTTGAATACTCGTATTATACCTAAGTACAAGTATAATTTTCTGAAAATGTTTGGGCTTTCAAGGAAAAGCTTACTGTTTGAGATGGCACCGATGGTAATGAATTTCCATGAATACCACCATTCTCCCTATAAAGTATACGTGCATTGTATAATTTTTGTTCTCACCGCCTATACTGTTCCACTGCTGGGCAAAAGCCTCCACAATTCTTTATATGAGCTTTTTTCCCGTGTCTCCTCGAACCAGCCCACGCCGCTCGCGTTAAAATATAGTTTAAAAAAAAAAGACCAATGAGTCTTGATATATCAAATTAATTATAGACAAAATATTCTTGCCCTTCCTTTTACAAAAAAATCAGCATCAAGGTTTAAAATACGACAAATAAAAGTAATCCTAGTAGTGGTACAATAAGGACTAGTTTTCAAGGAAGAATATTAAAAAAAGATTTTACATCAAGCAACCATTTGCGAATAGATCAGAGATACAATCAGAAAGGGACCATGGAATAATATAATGTCAAAGATATTAAATATTCAATCAAAGTCTGAATCAGATAATAATTTATTCCATGGCCAAATTATATCTAAAAGAAAGCCGTTCAAAGTGTCATTTAGTAATATTTTTCCTAGGAATGGTAACGATGCCTTTTTTTTTACAAAATGTTACCCCACACTAGGAATTTCTTCTGTATCGTGGGTGCGTTTACAAACATTTAAACTCACATACACAAACAGCCAAACCCGGAAGAACTATCGGTAGGCCATACAAATATTTTTTCCGTGTGGGTCTCGAACCCGTGACGAGCGGCGCAGCAGCCAATCGTTCATCCACTGCACTAACCGTGGCGTCAATTTGGTCAAACAAAGACGAAAATATTCCTCTGTTTACATTTTAACTGTTGAACTGACTTCAAACGTGTAACTGATTTTAATCAAATTGCTCAGACAGAAGCCCTAAGGGCTGTTAAACATCACAATATCTTCGAGAAAGTGTCACCTGTTTAAGTCGCTTTGGTTCAGGCCCCATACGATGAGATTACAATTAACATTTCTCCACAGGGCGTTGTTAGTTTTTGGCCCTTTTGAAAACTGAAAGTGGGTCCCTGCCCGAAAGCCTCCTGTTTGAAACTTTTATAGTATAGCTTTACCGTTCTTAAGTTTTCATGCTGAATGTACTTGCTAAAAAACACTCTGGCCTCCCCTACCATAAGTATAAATAAAAAGCAAAACTCTCATCTTCTACAAACCACAGATTTAACCTCATGTATTTAACCACAGCAAATAGAGTCCCAAACATATAAAACCGCCACAATTATTCTTATCCCAGTTACTTCCCCATGCCGCCGTGTCCCCACGCGGCCACATTTCACGCTGTGCTAGCTCTGACCATGCTTCACACACACCTGAGACAATGGCCGCCATCTGGCAGTGACGTAAGCCGAAGCTTCCTTGTGACGTCACCTCACATTGCATTACCTGAGCTAGTTAGCCGTGGCTAGCTTTAATTAATTTCTTGGTGAGTGATGATTTGAGAGGAATGCTGGAAGCCAGCAGTAGTTGTTATAACAATTTGGTTAAAAACTCAAACCAGATGAAGTTAGTACCTAATTCTGCATAACAATTATACTAGGTAATGATGAAAAACAGGGGAAAAATGGACCAGGAGGTGCTGGGATAACTGTTTGTAAAGCGAATACTTCGCGATAAAAGTTCGATTTCATCAATATCATTATTGAACATCGATCGAAAATCCACAGACATAAAATGCACTATCCAGACGTTTTGATGAAGGACTACCTACTATACAGCTAACCTCCAACCAGAATCACCTGAAACCCCTATGACCCTTGTTTAGCGTATGTTCAATGAGAGCTTAGCGATGTCTAATCAGCACTTGATCGCCGAAGACAACAAGATTAGATCCGATTCCGAGTGACCACTAAGTGAAGCCCTAGGTAGAGAGAACTGTACAGCTAAGTAGCTATTTTGTAATCTGTAGTATGTCCATCAATAGTGATTGACACACTAGTCATTGGCATAGGTCATTACCCCCGGGACTTTGTTCTCGTGCAAATGTAACTATCTAGAAATTATACCAGCACTAGGCAGCTATACCATAGCGGATACATATGATATCGATTGTACCTACATCAGTTGTAGTTCATAGCTGTATTTTAAAAATACTGTTAACCAAAATCATTTTTTCAGTTATCCGGTGTTGTGTACGTAGATCCCGATATATATAGCACAGCATTAACAATAGGATATTTATCCACGTATAAATAAAGTAGGTATAGATTCAAATTGAACCCTTTAATATTGTCTGTCTGTCCACTCAATCGAAAATCGATGGCAGACAAGTTAAAATTTAAAAGTACGGCGATCCAAATACTAAGTTCCATTTTATCTGCATCAAATCCCGTCTACGTGCCTTCAGATAATCATCCGGATAAAAGAGGCGTGCTCACCTTATCCCGACTAAGTTTGTCTACGAGCATTTCATAACACAATGATATTCATCCGTACAGTCTATGGTATAAGTAGCAAAACTATACGCACGATAGCTGGCCAAATGGAAAAAGCGAGTCCGAAATGTCACCGGAATTGAAATAAGGTTGAAAGCACAATTTCGAATGATTTAACATTTTTTTACTATGACATATTGCGCGGATGGATTTATTTGTGCGTGTGTTACCTACGCCTATAAAACTTTTGCATTTCTCGATTTATTATTCCCTTAACTATCAAAATGAGTGAGGAATGCAAAATTGTATGTTGTTTTGTAAGAACCATGGCAACATTTATTCTTTTGACGTGTTTTGCGCTTGAATGACATTAGCAGGAGGTTTGTTAACATTTTTCAAAATTGTCTATGGATGGAAAATAAATTGAAAAAAAAAGATGCGTCGTTAGTACAAGACTTATTATTTCCATGGTTCTGATTTCTTGAGAATACAAGAATGGTGCAAATGAGAGGGACTTGTCAAAAAGTAGTGGTTTTCCAAAAGATATTTTCGAATGAATGTCAGCTATCCTTGTAACTTTTGTGATTTAAGCCCAAACAATGTTTTGGATGGATATTGATAAAGCGAATAGTGATTCGCTTTATCAATATCAATATAATAATAGCTTCTGAAGTAAAGTGTTACTTCAGAAGCTATTATTTAATAAATTACAAACAAACAAAAACAACATCGCGATTTATTTAATTATTTAACACTTCAAGCACATAGTACAGAGGCGGACTTAAATGCCATAGGCATTTTCTACCAGTCAACCTTTGGGTGATGCAGAGACAAACAGTGGTAGGTGTATTATATTTATACAATATAATACATTGAGTACTAAAACAAACTACAAAGGATACATAAAATACTATATAATATATCAAAATATAAATACTAATATAACAGGAAAAACTATGGGGAAAATATTAACGTTGTGACGATACTACTAGTTTTTTCCGAATATACTCGCGTACTTTAATTTTAAAAGATAGGCGATTTATTTAAGGTTTCAAACTGTGAAAGGTTAGGATTTCATATTTAATTATTTTAGACAAAATATTATATAGATTTAGATATATAATTCCAAAACCTACTGTAAAATTGGTCTACCGCCCATTCTACCAGGTCAACAGCTATGCAACAATAATGCGGAGTTGAAAACAAGTTTATATTACTTCAACAAGTTTTCAATACTTCTTATAGTATCCGTTTATTAAATGTCTATCTTGTATAAAAATGTAAGGGTATTTCCCCATGTGTTCCGTTACATTCTGTCTGTGATCGGAAAGGAACGGATCGGTTACGGGCCGGGGGAAATTGGCGCGTTATGTCTCAATGGGGTCTAATGGGGTCTCGCGACGTCAACTGTTGCTCTCATCGATTATTATGTATCTTGCTGGTGAGATATTGCTAACGTTCAAGTGCTTGTGAGCATAATAATAATTCAGTATTTTTTAGGGTTGCTTTGCTACCTTGGATCATTAATGTTTTTTTTATAGCTAAAGTTTTAAAATTTACTTAGACATGGGTGATCGCATTGTTTGTCTTTGCCTATCTTACCGTCAATCTTGTCGTCTTATTGTTAGGGTTCCGTACATCAAAAGAAAAAAACGGAACGCTTATAAGACCACTTCGTTGCCTGTCTGTCTGTCAAGACCCTTTAGCTCGAGAACGCGTGGAGGTATCGAGTTGAAATTAAAACCGTATATGTATATCTACAGCCCTTTTAAGCTGTGAAAATGATTTTTTCACTTCAGTAGCTCAAACATGTAGGTTTTGCTGCCTGAAATCAGTGAGCAAAATGCGATTTTGCTCACTGAGTGAGACAAAGTAACTTTTTAATTATTTTTTTCAGAAAGCCCCGAATTTCTTATTCTGCCTTGGGTTAATCATACAATTCGAAACATTCACACTCTATCTCTTTCCCGCCCATTAGAAAGAGAGAGAGACAAAGACCAGCCCTTTCGAAGTTCCGTTTTTGAATTCGAACACGTTCGGAATTTCGTACTAACTAAAGAGATTTTGAAAAAATGTCTTTTAATGTAATTTATTGAATTTTTAACTTATTGTTGTATTTAAACGAAAATAAGTACTTACTGCAAATAAAACTGATATTTAACCTATAAATATTATATTATTATAATACCTAAACTAGCGACGAGAACAGTATTGTAACACCGGAAGAGTTAAAACAACAAGACAGTTATTAATGCAGAATTAAGTTTCCTACCTGAGAAGTCTCGCAAGAAATATCTGAAAGCATACCATGTCTTCAACGAGACTTACAAAGGGCGCAAGCAGTTTTTCGGAGACGGTGTTGCTATCTTATTTTTTAGATTTATCACAGACGAGGTGATCATCTATAATATTAATTATTTTGATTCACAATAAATAGTTATTTCAATCAATTCCTGTTTATTATTTTATCTCGTAAAGTGTTCTCGCTGCTGAAGTGAAAAGTTATGTGTGTTACACGAGAGCAAAGATTTTTGCATCTCGTGCCATTGAATCCCTCGCCACGCTCAGGATTCAAAATTAGCACTCGCAGCAAAAAAACAACTTTGCTCTCTTGTTGCACAAATAACTATTTCACAGCTTAAAAGGGCTATAGAACTGTAGAACTACTAAGTTAACTTAAAAAATAAAAACGGCCGTTTATGCGCGCAAACAACGTATTTTCGACACTCTCAAGGGAATCAAAATGTATAGGGAACTTCTCGTTGACCTAAAACTATGAAATTTGGCAAGTAATATCGTGCATCTACAAGTACAGGGAAAAACCTATTTTTTTTTTTTTTGGTTTAATTAATGCGCCTCTATTCTTTTATCGTGGATGCTTTTACAAACACTCAAAATCACATACGTAAACAGCCAGACCCAGTAAAACTGACTGTAGGCCATACAAATTTTTGTTTTGTGCGGGAATCGAACCCGTGCAGCAGCCAGTATCTTAGCCACTGCGCCATCCGTGCCTTCAACGTTACTGAACTCTTCTTCACATAAAACGACATTGCAGACAAAAATAAGTTCAAGTTAATTGATATTCATTACCCTGATTCATTCAACTTATTATCACATTAAGTCTAAATTCCTTCAAACAATGATTTGCCTTTATTCTTCACCCTTTTCAAGGTTCTGCATGTTTCTATTCAGGGCTGCCAATTGTCCTAGTATTGATTATTTTTTAAATTGTATTTTTTTCAGCAAATCTGGCATACAAGAATAACAAAACTCAGTAATATATTTTTTGTTGGTATGTTGTAATTTTAGATGTAAGGAACTCCGGAACGGATTATGAAAATTCTTTTCCTAATAAAACCTCCGAGTGTTATCTGAAACGTTCCAGTGGGATAATTTTCGACAATCATAACCAAAACCGGGGCTAAAAGTTATTATACAAGGTGTTGTTTTGCATCCTCGTCAAATTCAAGGTGGTAACTATGCTAATGATTCTCGTCCCGAATCAATAAAAAAATTAGTAGATAATTTTTCTTTTTTGCGGAAATCGGTAAGTTTGAACCACCCGTGTTTTAATCATAGCCCGTCTGATCCTCGCCTTGTAACCGCTCTTACACACAAACAAAAAATCTCAAACGTTTATTTGATCATTTCTTAATCCCTAAACCACGGTAAGGGGGTTATTCTGAAATACTGACAAACTTAAACAACCAAAAGAATCATTGTTAATTAATTTAACTAGGTACCGTAATTTTAATTGATTATTTGTGTCTTTTGTGACAACCTCCTGAATTTTGACGAGGATGCAAAACAACACCTTGTATATATAATAATCAAATCATTGTTGCTAATGGTGTCCAAAAAACTCAGGTTTACGTGGTTGAGTAAGATGGCCGAACTTAGTTTTGAACTTCATTTCGAAACAAGCCTCCTTGCTTTAAAGGTTCTAGAAGTTATGTTAAAGATGTTATTCTTAATCTTCTCGGTAGGTGGTTCTAAAATTGACCTTTCCGGAATGTTAAGTAACTAAATATTGTTTTTAAAAACTCTGCCATGCCCTGTTCGAACATAAAGGGGTTTTTGCAAAGAGATTTAAGATACTGCAGAGAAAAGAAACGTCATAGAAAAGGCGATCCCATGTCTGAGCGCGGCATAATTATAGCTTAATGATATAATTGCTAAGTTTGAAACGTACCGACAGCAACCAACTGACCCTTGTTCGTATTCGTGTTGCTGGCAGCGTTTCTATTTATATTTTGTTAGACCAGAATTTCATCACTTCCGCGGTTTCATTGGTGGCAGACTAGGTCACTTCAGCTGCAGGTTTTTGGGCTTAGAGTCTAGGATAAGAAATGGATCTTAAGCAAGGATTGCCCATCTATCGTTACTTTATTTAAATGTTTAAAATATGATAATTAAATAACTCTTAAGGTTTGTCAACTTTTAACTCTGTTTATGAATAAATATTACGTCTTTTTAATTCAAATAGTTGGCTTCTCCGCAATTTCAATGTTCTGACACCCCTGATCGTTTGTGTACTTACATTCTTGTCTTATAGTGAGTATTAATTCATTAAATGGTAATGAGTTTGGGCGAGTGCCCGCTCTCACCCTTGTCAAATTATCGTACAATGGATGAATCCTCATAAAGACATTCCACACTTTTGTTTGTTTGTTTTCCCATGGTCATGTTTGTGATTGTTTCTGAAAAGTGATTATTGCTAATGAGATTGAATCAAAACGATGGACAAATTATGTCACGCTGTTGTGTCATTTGAATAATTCTGCTTTGTTATGCGTGGTGTTTCATGGCAATTAGTTTTCCATGTAATTACTATATTATTTTACACAACAATCACTAATCTGCATGGTCCACATATGACATGGTTGAGATTATGATGACCTCTCAGTTTGCTTCGGCTGTTTTTTCTCAGAGTAGTCAGGTACAAAACACAGGCCCCTTCTAGTTTAAAAAAAAACTTGACGTGTTGGTAAAATTCTAGTTGCAGAGATGATAATTGACTTCTTACTAAGAAGACAATTATCATCTAACTAAGAAGTTCTTAGTTCTTATCATGTATCCAAGAAGTTCCAACAATAAGTTGTCATAAAGCTCAGCCCTTCATAAAACAGTTTATTTTCGTCTAATGCACATTAGTATTGAATGAACACATTACATTTTCAAAAGATCGTTCAACCCATTGTTCGAGAAAACCGATCATGTGCTCAAACCCTTAGTATCGATTCAGATTCGCGAGGGTAACCCTTCAATAAGTTACGCACTACACGGGGGAGTTGAGTCGTGAACGAGAACGACTATGTTATTTACATGTTGGTATGAATGTAATGAAAATATTCCTCGTATCAGATGTGAGAGATTTTTTTGCTTCTCTTCTTAGGCTGTCCATGGCAATATATTATTGAGATATTAACCTGTCGGCCCAGAACATTGGTTTAGCAGTGTCACTAGAATCCATCAATTTCTGTGAAGTACTTGCACTTGTATCCAAAGAGAACCTAACCCAAGACTTTTTTTTTGTGTTTTATGATGCACTTATTTTTATTTTTTATGCTTATTGTTAAACTTATACAAACGCTTATAATCATAACCCCACAGACAATAAAACAGTCAAATACAAGCCAAAGGTCACTCAAACAAAACTTCTAAATGTCATTTTCAAAAACAACTAAGACATTCCAGCAATAACCCCGAAATACCCAAACACTAACGCCAGAACAAATACCACATAATTATTTACAATTCAGCGTGAAACATGCGAGCTCTGTAAAGATACGTCCGACATTAACTATTGAAGGTGAAAACACACATTCTGGACTAATGTCCATTGTAAAGGCAACAAACTACCCCCAATCAAACTAACGCCCGACCGCAATTTGTTTGAAGGCGAGAAATATTGTGTTCCTTAGTGTTGGCGGACTTGTGGGGTTACGTTACACACGCTAATGTTGCCCACCTGGAGATAAAGCGGGCTGGCTATTTGTGCATCCGAAATAGAAATGGAATAGTTACGTAACATCCATATTCTAAAGTCCTTCCTTAATCCATTTTTGAACTATGTCGACCGTTGTTGACCATAACAACAATTGAAAACATCCACCGTTAACCCCGTGTTTGCGACATTTTTCCATTATGCTCCGCTCATGGTCGTAGCGTGATGTTATATAGCCTATAATGATTTTTTGAACCACAAGTTTCCGAGATAAGCGTGTTCAACCAAACAAACAAAAAGAAACAAACTCTTCAGCTTTATAATACTATAAGCATAGATACAATTTCGAAACAGTTAATCTCTCCTAGTGACCTAAGAGCTGGTTTTTATTTTGGTTAGAGGCTAAGCATTGCCCTACAACGTGGTAATGATGGCAGTTACTTGGCTTGACATTAACTAGCTAGCGGTCTATCTATTTTTGTTCTATCCAAAATAAAAAATAAGTTTTTATTTGAACCATCCAAGAAGACGTTGTATATCTGCTGCTTAAAGCTTTCTATGGATTACTCCAAAGATCTATTCTGGCTCATCCATACAACTTCCCTTTTCATAATAAATCCACGAAACATGAACAGGAAAACATACAAAATAGAAAGATTTAGAATATGAATTGTCTGAAACAATTTTAAAATAACGAACAATTCTATGAATAGAGCGACCTTACCTTTAAACAATTTACATAAAACGTGGGGTGTACTTACGAAGTTATTATTCTGCTTACAATTTATTCAATTTCTAGGCCAACTTAGTTGTTGTTGACCTAGAAATGAATAGTTAATATTGTTATACTTCATAGTTTTAACAGAAATAGCTATAAACATTGAATACTCCGTATTCATAAACGTGTTTTGCATTTTGCATAAGCTGTGAACTGCTTAAAAATATTGTAGGGAAAGGGTCCTTTGATTTGCATGAACGCGTGACAAACTTAACGTAAAAACTATTTGCATGAACGCGTGACAAACTTAACGTAAAAACTATTTGCATGAACGCGTGACAAACTTAACGTAAAAACTATTTGCATGAACGCGTGACAAACTTAACGTGAAAACTATTTTTGCAATTCGCATAGACAGTTTCTCTGGTATTCTTAGTCATGAATTAAACTTAAGTTGGACTAACCACGCCTAAATTCCGCCCTGTTTGTTTATAAATAGACATATAAACGCCTACTTTTCACCTGTCAAATTTGAAGTACTGGAATACTATTAATTATATAATATACATCTTTAACATAGATGAAAGTGACATAATTGTGACATTTTTAGCATTGATTGAAGCGGGATGCAACTATGGGTTTAACAAAGATAGGTAGCTGGAGGAGGTACCTTATTCGAGATCCACCATTTGCGGCCAAGAAATGCTAGGAATACGATTTGGTGCGTATTTTAAAAACCAAACTAATTTTGTCAGCCCATACCGAAACGTTGCAATATGCGCACCAGCATACATGTTCAAACTTTGAGAGCCCGACTAAACTGCGGCCGATAGAAAGCTCTGTAACCAAAGAAATGACTATTTTCTATTTTCAAATTGTTCGAATTTACGTTACGTTTTCGTTATGTGTTGAGCCCACTGGTATCAAAACATAAGCCCTCATAGCTGTTGGGTAATAAAAGATCATCACAAACCCTTTTTCCAAACATTCTTCACCAAGTCTGACTTATAATTAAAGGACAGCTATAACGGATAATGAATAAACAGCAATCAAAATATAATCTTTGGCAGCGAGAACTCTGAGTTGCCACTCTCCAAGTCTCGGAAAGTTCAATCGTACTTTAAACGAGTTAATCCCCTTTTATTAAATGTTGATGCTCTCTGCGGCCGAGTCGAGATCTCGTTCCTTTGTAACTAGTTAAAATTCGACTTGGTATTGCTAGCTTTTTGGCAATTGTGGGCGATGAGATTAATATTAAGTGTACAAAAAATGTTGTAACTCATTTTCATGTTTCATTTTTGTTATAGACCAGGTTTTTTACTGTTATTTGGAGGAAAGCTTTAAAAATATAACTTTTTGATACTCGAGTCACAAAATACTACTCTGTTATGTGCCTACATTAAGTACGTACGCTGATAGTAATGTAAAGACACTCAATCAAGTGACATCGCTGACAGTCCTATCGATTTGGTCGGGGCTGCAGCTTAAATTGGTTACAGCACTAACATCCTTACCAAGATCCCATACAAACATGCATAAGATTCAGGTACGGAACATAGGTAGATATAAAAATAATCCAATCTTGTAAAAGCAATCTTCCTCCATGCGTTCCGTATGAAAAAAATGTCAGTAAACCCCACATATGAATTTACACGGGTATGAAAACTACTGTCTAGGCGCACATGCATGTACTACGTAAGCCTGTAAAAGAAAATGTAATCTATCGGGTCCACAACCGCTCGTATAGAGTTTAGTAAAGCTGTCTATATCATAAGCGAAGCCTGTTTTTTGCGAATGTGGCCGATCGGATTAATTTTCACGAAATCGTTTTACGGATTTCCCCACTTGCTGTTACTCTTTATTTTACCCCACGGTATCATCTCTAGGAAATTGTTTCCATGGATCCTTTTGGGCTTTGAGCAAACAAAAAGCTTGTCGGCTGCCGTGTTTATAGTTATTTGTTTTAGGAGCTGATGAAATTGTTTCAAATTGGATTAGTATACGTTTCTTTTATGGATGTCGCGCAGTGTTTTGTATGGCAGATTTTAGTGTAGAATAAGATAATATATTGGGTGGAAGGGATTTCGATGTGCAAACGATTACCATTTATTCAGTACATCATTCCGAAACCCTCCATCCAGAATCCTCCATGAAGAAAATGTTCTTTAGTAATTAATTAAAATAAAATCAGCTGTTTCCTACAAAAGTGCAATACCTACACGGCTAAAAATAAATGGAAATGCTGCTTTTTTTGATTAAGTACATCCCATCTGGTAACTTTCCCATTTCGACAACAATTTTTTTATTATTAGACATTTAAAAAACCCCCTACACAAAAAACCTCTAAGTAACCAAAAATAAATTAATTCAAGCGTCGTAGCGTCAGGGCTCCGCTTTGTTTTGTGCTTGTACTAAGCGGCCTACTTAGCGGTCCCCCGACGCTGCGACGCGACGCTTGGCTTATTTTTTTTTGGTTTTTTAGAGGTATGTTGTGCCGGGGGTTTTTAAATATTTAATATACCATTTATTTCATGCTTTTTGAACTTATATTATTATATGTTAGCCTTGACTCTCCACTCCTGGGCATAGACCTCCCCCATTGCTTCACTTTTCTCTGTGTTGCGCCTCTTCTCGCTAATTAACAAAAACAAGGAAAGCTATAAATAAATTTAGAAAACCCGAGCTATAGGGGAGCGGTGATGGCCATGCTGACAAGTAACAAGATTTCAAATTTTGAATACCAGACCTGTGGAAGTTGTTTATTTCCCTTCAACTAGAAAAGAGGTGATTACCTTCAAACAATCTGCTCTGCCGATTTTTTTCGAAATATAGCTAAAAACACTCTCGATTAAAACACCTTTTAAACGAAACCAATTTTATCAAAATCGGTTCATCCGTTTAGGAGCTACGATGCCACAGACAGACACACAGACACGCAGATACACACGTCAAACTTATAACACCCCTCTTTATTGGTCGGGGGTTAACAAAATAGGTGCAAAACAAGTGAAAAACAGTGCCATATTGCTGTTTTTTGTTTCTCAATGGCACACTAAGGTATGTTGCGGCCGTTGCGGGAGAACTCAATTTAGAATTTTAACAGAAAGTACTAGGAGAACAGAATCATGAAGATGTTGGTACCCCGTCTTCAATACTATTGTAAGAATTTACTAAGATTTTGTAGGTACTCGTACTCGTAAGTATGTCATGAAAATAAGTATTTATCTTCAAGGATGTGTGATATGGGATTCGGAATGATGTAGGTACCTACTGAATATGTGGTAACCGGTTGTGCGTCGAAGTTACTTTCACCCTGTATTAGAATCATAGCCTTATTTTTTATGTCGAACTGTAAAAGCATATAAAATAAGTGTAGACATTAAATCGCAGGTTAACATAAACCTATCAAAGTTTTGAGTACCTACTATTATGCGTTGGAATGTTTGTTGGTTACGTCGACTACTCAATTTGCTGTTACCGCTTCAAAATTTGGTTTCCATTCTAAAACTTGTAATAGAGCTGTTCATAAATAAATAATTGATCGAGCTACCAAACTTATTCGAGTACTAAACAAATTTGTTTAACTGCGTGGGTATGTTTTGTTCACAAAAGTAAATAGCAAACCGCGTTGTTTACGGTATCACGTATAAATATCAAATACACTGAACAAATGAGAGGGTATTACCTTTTGAGAGATAGCGCCGGCGCCGGCGGCGGGCGAAATCATTTCCGTTGCGTCAATCACGTGTCCCTCCCGTCCTGTCTACATACGTCCACTAATGAGTTCGCGAGCCAGTTCACATCGCATCTATATTGCGAAATCGCCGCTTAATTATTTTTTGTCCAGTACTTGGGAGTAGCGTAAATCGATCTAGAATTGCGTGCTGTGGGAAATAAAGTTTGAAATAGTTGTAGCGCTTTGAAAGCTAATCTAAGTTTCTTGTAGTATTTGGTAACCTAATTCGTAAATCTAACCTTCGGGACCTGGTGTTGTCATTATATTACCAAACATTTAAGATTAAGAACAACATGACATTATAAAATCAAAATAACTCAACATTTAAACTCCCATAAAAAAAAAACTGCAGAACGTTACATCGCATCACTATATCTTTATTGGGCCAAGTTTTAAAGGCATCGAAGGCTGTCGCGGCTGACCGCAAGTAGGTGCCCAAGTCGGAAACATTAGGGTGCCATCAGCGTCCATATTTTCCGGCGGGCGCTGAATTTTCACGGAGCGGAGGCCGTCCGGCATCTCGACACGCCTTTGCACTCAGACACTGGCGTCGGATGAAGTGGAATTGTGTACCCTAGTGCCTCTCTTCGCCAATATTTTTACACTTTTTTACAGTTTAAGATGTGGACTTTGTCCGGCAGTTACTTTGGATCTTGTGTAGGCGTCTTATGTTACAAGAGGTTTAAAGCAGTTTCTGAATATACTTTTAATCTCAACTTTGTAAAACTATTTTTAGAAAAAATACTTCTTTCATTTTATATAAGTTCTTGTTTTTCATCCTCGACAAATTCAAGAAGGTAACTATGCCAATGATTCTCGTCCCGAATGAATAATAAAATGGGTAGGTAATTTTTATTTTTTTTCTAATTTACGAAAATCGGTAAGTGTGAACCACCCGTATTTTAAACGCGGCCTGTCTGATTCTCGTCCTATAACCACGCTTCCACACATACAAACAATCTCTAACGTTTATTCGAAATCCCTAAACCACGCTAAGGGGGTTATTCTGAAATACTGACAAACTTAAGCAACCAAAAAAATCTGCGTTTTTTAACAATTAACTACCTACTTAGTACCTAGTTACTTGTAATTTTAATTGATTATTTATGTATTTTGTGACAACATCCTAAATTTTGACGAGGATGCAAAACATCACCTTATATACCAATTCAATCGCAAACCGTGTCATCAATCTAGCAGACCGCGTAATTTACTTACAACATAGACTGGAAAGGAAACTTTGCTCACGGCCATAAAAAATAAACATCTTATCTCATAAGTTCGGGCAGCTCTCTGTGAAATGACACCTTTGGGTATCTTTGTCGCCCAACAAACGCCGCGTGAAATTGAAACAGTCCGGTCCATACTCCAGAAAATTTCACGACGTCAAATTCCTCTCTTTTGATTCTTTTTAATCCTGGTAAAACTGTGTAACGCTTTGGGAACGAAATGTTCACTTTGTGTATGGATACCTCTTGTTTTCTTTTATATTTCAGTTTTAAAGTGCCTTCACATTGCACCTTTATTTAAGAACGTTACTATTTTAAACAATATGAATCTAGCGAATAAAATCCTTGATATGCTTAAACTCCACTTTTTGACCGACCTTAGTAGTTAATCGTTATCAAATGTTCAATCAAATCAACAGAATTCAAAAAAAGAAACACCAAAGCAGAAACATGCTAAATCAACAGCACACCATTTTCTTCCACGGCAAGCTTTCAGTTTACGTAACAGCTTAATAAACACAACTTAAACCCTGAACTTAACAAGTAAACCATACCTGCAACTAAAAACAAAATTCAAGTAACAGTGCACTCTAAACCCGCTCAATAAAGTGCATAAAGCAACGTCCCACAACACTAAACAAATTACGAGGTCGCATGTAATGAATACGTCTACGATCTATCAGAATTAGAAGACCCTTTCGCTGTCACTCGTATGATCGATGTGCGGAAATGAACACCATCTTTTTCTAAGAGTGTGTGATATAGCGCGGAATCGTACACACTTCATCACCACGAACGGACGTATGTACAAGTTTTATTTGTATGTTTACAAGTACTTTTAGATGTTTTAATTAGGAATGGCGTTAAGTGTCATTCTGCGGGAGAATATTATTGAAAGAAATGTGTGTTTGGAAACACAGTACCAAATCTTAAGATAATCCTCCTGCTTCTGTGGATAAAATAACACGCCATATATCATCAAAATATGGTTGTTTAAGACAGTAGTTAATGCCCACAAAGAGCAAACTGTCCCACATGTGATAAGTGGCAAAAAAATCCTACAAATGCATCCGCCACCGACGCTCAGAATAATTTATTACGGAAAGGATTTTAAAAACACACATCGCCCGAATCCTCGGATAAAGCTGTTTTAAGAATATGTGGGAATTCTTTCAGGTGATCCTGGGGAAAATATATATCATTTCTGCTAGCTGAGAATAAGCATTCATTTGAATTTATTTTAGCGATGAGAATATTTTATATCGAGGTGAAATTAACATTTACAAATTATGACAAATATTCATTTATTTCTATTTCAGGAGTTTGCTGTCGTCGTCCATGGATTGGTAAGCAAGTAGTAACACGGATTTATTTAATAAAACTTGGCAAATGTTTAAAAAAATATATAAATGACGCACTTAAATTCCGAGATATTTTTACCAGTCAACCATAAGGTGACGCAGAGACAGTCTTAGTAAATAGTAACAAGTTGTTTTAAACTAAATAATATTGAACAATACCAAAATATCATTTCGACTATTGTCATAATATCATAAAGTGGCAACCATCGCAATATTAGCAAGGACAAAGAAAACGATATGATCCCGATAAACATTCCAACGAGAGCAACAAAATATTGTTTACTCGTCTCTCATCTTTCCACCCGCAGTACATTCGGCCCCATTCAAGTTCCATTGCAATAGCTATTGTATTTGCTGAAGGCTCTACTGCTCATGTCGATTGCCAATCGAACGGTTGGCGAACGCCATTTGCCAGGAATGAAAGGCTGCTTGATTATTTGCTAATCTTGCCCCGACTGTACCCTGACTATACGGGTTCACAAATGCTTCGCTAAACTCATGCAAAACCATTTTCATTTGGTTGAGAGGTAGTACTACTTATATATAATTTAAAAGTGCAGACGACGTCCTGTGAGAATACACCGTGACTACTAGCAGAGTAATTGCCGTCCCGTCGTGTAGGATATCTACGTCGGATTAATTAGCTGGCTCCCAGCACGAAACTTTTAATCTTCATAATATGTGCATACCTGTGTACGTTTGTATGCATGAAACGGAATATACAACGACATTTTTCAATCCACTATTCGAATGGAAAACCGAAACATATCGGATATTTGGTCATCGGACTGCCACCGCGAACGCCGCATGTAATCGAATCCGTTATTGAAACGATCACTGTCTCTGTTTGTATAGAATAACTAAATGATTTGTATTGCTCGACGGTTTGCTGTCATATCGTAGAAATGGTATTGTTTAATTTATAGTAGTAACAACTTCGTAAAATTCGTTAGTCTGATGCTTGAAGTAGATCCACTCTGATAAAGTTATTAATGTTTTGTAACTAATTTGTCGTTTCCAATAAATGAAGACATTGTTATTATTTTATTTCAATTAATCAATAGTCATTTCTATAATTGGAATATTATAATTACAAACAGCTATAGCTTTTTTGTTGGGAATAAGTATTTACGTAAAGCGGTAAATATAATATTCATTGACATCATTCGTCTCCCTGGCTAGATTTACTCGAAGTGGTTTCGCAATACGGCTAATGATTCCCATACGGACAATGAGGAGGGGAGTTGTATCATTGCGAGAGATGGGTATCTGTATTAGTAATAGATTGTTACATATAACTACATTTCTTGCCATATGGTTTATTTTACTTCTTTATAGCATGTCATTTTAAATTGATTTGCCGAGTAGTTTACATTTTCAACAGCGTCTACCAAATCCTTTAATGCAGAGGCAGGACACGATGTTAACGTTTATTTTACTGTGCATAGGTAAGTAATTTTTTTAAAACCTAACAATTGGTTACATTCTATGCATTAACATGAATTATTATTTGTTCATCAAGACTTTTAACTAGCTCAATTTGGTCAAATTAATAGACCTACTGCTAGCAAACAAAATTCAGTTAAAGATCATTCAGATCAGTACGGATAAAATAAGAACTTGGCTACAGTCAGCGCAGCTTGACTGAAAATGTGCCGAACCTATGTATTAGTGTCAGGAGTCCGCATCCTGGAACGCAATCTGTCCGTACCGGTATGGCTGAACCATACTGTCAAAAAAACAGTCAAAGATATAAAGATAAATACTCACCTACGTGTGGTCCATGAATACTAAAACCCCCAATAAAAGCTACGAACACAAATATATTCAAAGTGGAACAACTCTAAGCAGCATATTCACCTTTACGTGAAGTTTCTAAAAGATCCACTTGTATTTCTTTTCTCACAGCCGAGCAGGAGAGATAAAGTAAGTAATTTATACAAAGGAAGAGCACTAGTTTGGAAGACGCAACAACTAGCGCCCCCTACGTCTCCCCCCGGAGGCTTCTCGCACATAAATCGTGGATACTGCCCTCTGCGGTGCTCGGCTAACTACCACCATTTATTTGCAGCATCTCTGATTACACACCTACGGACGAAAAGTAAGCTTTAGGTACCGGTCTACTGAAAAACACTGGGAATGAAGATAGTATTTCAAATTGAAAATATTTATTTTTTAACAAAGCAATTGTCATGGAGAAGAACACTGGATGAGACTCGGAAACACCAGGAATCCGAACACAAAAATAATGATGTCTGGATTCTATAATGGTTGGATAATCCAATTTTTTTTTTCTTTGTCCATCGGTTAGTTTATTGAAAAGTATTGGACACGTATTTTTCTTTTTTCACGTGGTCATAAAATTACGGAGATATTTTGAGTTGAAATGGCGCATGACGTCACATGTAGGTAAGTTTTATACCTACTTGTGACGTACTAAGCCCCCACTCTCCAACTTTAATGAGTTTTAACTAAGTAATTTTTTGATATTTTGATAAAACATAAAATACGTATCTAATATTTTTGTATTACCTGTCTGACGGACAAAATAGAATGTCGTTTTCTTTACCCAGTCCGCACCCCTAAAGAAACGCCTCGAAAAAAAAATCAAAATAATGTTCATCAATTTCCTTCAGATCCTTTCAAATTTGAGTCAGTTAAAACCAAGAGGCGTTGAAAATAGATCAGTCAAGAAGATGATTGTCCTAATAAAGCAACTTGTCTAGCGAAAAAAACAAGGAATTTATCTACGTAACTGCCTCGTGTTGGTCTGGTGGCAAGAGGTAATGCAGTGCATGATGTCCTACAGAGTTCGATTCCCAGGTCCGGCAAATTGTTATATGGCTCTCAATATCAGAACACAGTTGGGATTTGTGTCCGTTTGAGAGCAATAACCTCTCGCCCTACTACAATAGAACTGAACTATAACTGGCGAAACGTGGCTGTTCTAGAGGCACCCACATCTCTACGAACTCCTTCGGGGAATACTGGTTTGATGTTATGTATGTAACATAAATCAGTTACTAGACTGCCTTGCAGGTCCATTGGTCCTGCGGGCGAGTGCTGAGCATGATGTTCCTGGGTTCGATTCCCCCAGGTCGGACAAAATGTTATTAGGGTTTTTCCATTAGTAATTTTTCAGTAGCAGCCATGGACTCACAATTTCTGTCCGGTTGATGGCAATAGGCTCGCGCCCTATTACATGGGACTGACATAACTGGAGAAATGTGGGTGAACTATTAGGTAGGTACACCTCTGCCTCCCTTCGGTGACTGGAGGCGTGATGTTGTCCATACATCGCTGGTCCAACGGAAAATTAGTTAGCCTGGTTTTCTGGCAAAATCCTTCTTAAACTGACATGGTAACTAACACTATTAATAACACTTGCAACGGGATATTTCCCATGTGTATTATTTGTATCGAGTTCCCGATATTTCGGCGCTGTTGCAAACGCCGTGATCACGGATAAACAGTTTATCAGTCAGTTTATCCGTGATCATGGCGTTTACAACAAATAATACACATGGTAAATATCCCGTTGCAAGTGTTATTAATAAAATCCTTCTTTTCACATATTTTGCACTGAAAAATATTTTACCTTTAAAGGTTTTTGTCACACAAGATTTTTTGAATAAATAGTTTGCAAGTTACGAGAGCATTTGATTACGCTCAATGCTACCGCTGGGCTTTGCAGGGGATTATGATATTTCAACTGTAAAAAAACGTGGATTCTGGAAAACGTTATTAATCATCGACAAACCGAATATATTTTATTTTTTATTTTTAGGAGTTAGGCCCGAACAGTATTTGCGTAATGTTAGAAAAACTGGTTTTATTTTTATTTTAAAATTATTATTTACCATGTTTTCTGAATTAAACGCTTGCTATTTTTTCGCAGATTGTCATGTCTAAATGAAACCAAAAATATGAATTGACCATTTTCTTAATTGTTACTCTTAATCAACCTGAAAAAATCCAGTATTCCGCTCATATAACCAAACGAAAACCTACTCAAAAATGCACCAATGAAAATAGTGATTAATTAATCAAAATGCGTCTTTGTTTGTCCTCAGATTGAAGTTAACCTTTCAGAATGGAGCGTTCAAATAGAGAGCGGTCGGGGGTTGACTCAGCTCTTGATTCCCCGTGTAGCGAATGCAGGCCGCTCTCTCGACGTTTGTCCCTCGCCCCGCATATGGGGAAAAATTAGATCCTTATTGATGTTTGATAATGAAATGGTTGAAATTATCGTCATTGAGAACTTGCCTTGATTAGTCAAGAAATGTAAGAGTATTTTGCTTCGATATTGACACCAAAGGGAAAAAATATCCAGGAAATCGTTTGTTTAAAATATAAATTCCAGCATTGTTTTAATTAGAATCTTAATTCTTATCTCTATCACTGAGCGATAACCAAAACCAAACATGCCTGAGAGATATTTCTTGACGGCATGTTAAGCCAGGTCAGAGGCATAAGAACTCTGACAGCAGGCTAGCGACTAATTACACGAAAAAGAAGAAGACTGCGGGATCTACATCTAAAATACAGAAATAAAATGTTATAGGTATTTAAGGTTTCATCAAACTGACTAATTGTGGCCACCAAAAACTGACAGATTCTTCACTACTATATCTCTCATGTCGCGTGCCTGGAGCCGCGTTCGTGATTTGTCTGTACCATTACAATCGAAACTTTATAAGACGATTCACGATATCGAGCCTCCGCGCAGTCGGGCGAAGATTTTGTTTGCCGGTGCGCCGCGGGGAAGTGGTGAGCGCCGCCCATCCGCGCGGACGAGCGGTGTCGTGTGATACCACCTAAGCGTTTTATTCGTCTCATTTTTTCTTTGTTGTACATTATCGAATAAAACTATTCAGCAGTTACAAGAAACGAATTCACAAAAAAATATCAAATAAGATCTACCTTTTGTGTCAATGTATGTATAGATATTACCCCACTCATCCTTCAGGAATATCAACATAATCTTGATCTCTTCACGACACATTAATATTTATTTGGTGCTGAATTTATCGTTACAAAATTCAATTTAGTCGACGACAGTCGAACGTCCTTTATCTATGCACAGAAGGTCCTTTTATTTGATGGGCTCTCTGGGATACCCGTGTCCCTGTGAACTACGGGAAATTGTAAAAGTATGGACATCCTTTATGTTACAGGAATGTCTCTATTTTCTTTGAGTTTTGTAACACATGTCGTCTTAATTATGTAGGTTTTATAGACAGAATAGAAGGACGTTCATAATCCACTTGCCTCTTGTTTTATGTATCATAATATTTTATGAAAAAAAATTGTCTACAAAAAATCACGCCTGTAAACCTTGACGGGTTAGGCAGAGGTGTACCTGATAGAACACACATATTTCGTTAGTTATGTTTAAATCCCATGTCGAGGCGAGCCTATTGCCATCATAATAGGAGGCGAGCCTATTGCCATCAACTGGGCGCAAATACAGATTGGCTGAATACAGCGTGGCTGCTACTGAAAGATTGCTGATGGAAAACCCAATAACGAACGAATCGAACCCAGGACCTCATGCTCAGCAGTTGCGGAAACTAGACCAATCGAGGAAATTGTCTGTTTCTGCCAAAAAAACTAATTTGATGAAGTATTAATATTCCCTTATCGAATTATTTATCTATAAACCTACACAGTTCCATAAGGAAAACCTATGAATATATATTTTTTATTATGATTTAAGTGAAATTATCAGGTTGTCAGTCTCAAAACGATAATATCAGGTTTCCCGTGGGCTGCTAAAGACTACATAATCATGTTTTTTTTTCCATGAATTCGTTTCTTTTTGCACCCATAGAAAATTAAAAAAAATATATAATGCTTTTAAATACTTTTCCCAAATTAATTTTTTTTGATCATTATCGTAAATAACTTTAACATCCAAAAAGTAATCCCTAATTTCAAAATACGAACTTATTAAATACATAATAATAAAGCAACGGTATCTAAGATCGTATCTCTCATAAACCAACGTTGAATATTCATCACATTTAGATAGTAAAGGCCGATAGACCCACATCAGAAAAACATCAAAAATGCATCAAGCGGAAATATCCGACGACATTGTAGGAACAATATTGCGTCTCACGCGCCGCCGGGGTAAGCCTGAGATCTACACTTATTAAGGTAATATCACCGCAAATCATAATGGAAAAACCACGTTATTTAACTAGAATGTTAGATCTATTTATATGATAAGAATTTCGTATAATGTTCATACAGAAATAATTTTACTTTAACCCCGACAATTAACTTTATTTCACCACGAATATTTTACAAGCACGCTACAAACTGCATTCACATTCCCCATGTAAACATTCATGAAATTGCCCGCAATAAAATATCGTCCTAACTCTCGGCTCTCATTTACATGGTAACATTCATAACACAATGACGGAAAATAAAATTAATTTTATGAAAAACATAACTTTGGCGAATTCGTTAAGGGCGAACAAATTGCCGGGCCCGGGCCGCGACGTGACAACGGGCGTTCAGTCACAGTTAATGAGAGGTCACCGCAGACGCGACGTGGAACCCTCACCTACCCCTCGCCCCCCCGCTCTTCAGCAGCCTTGTTTGCTACCATATTGTTTGAAATGGCGAGCCGTCTGCTCCTCTGAAATATTATCGGCACTTCGCCAACTTTTTAATTATGATCCCAACGCAAGGTGTGATTTTGTTATTTTTAACCGCCCCTAACGTTACTCCTGAAAAATTGTACAAAACCAAGAAGCATAATATTTATTTATAGAAACAAACAAAACCATTCACGATCCATTATACAATGTACAACTTACACAGTATTGTATAAAAACGAAATGTTATATTTTTAATCATACAGAATCCGTTTTATTTTCTCTTTTGAATATGTATTCATGTTTCTGCTCTCAATATTGTTTCGCGGGGCAGCATACACAATATCATCCTGCTACCCGACGGCGGTGTACTATTCGAAGCATTTTCTACGAAACACGTGTGCACGCCCCAATGATTATTACTTCTTATACAGATTCGTATAAGTTGGGTGTACTCGTGGTCTGAACAAATTCCATGCCGTGAGTAAATGTACTTGTTCATAAAACGTTGCAGTTTTCCAATATGTAATATGAAAACTCTACATCCCAATATTGTAGAGAGGATTAAATGTATTGATTTGAATATCTAAGCAAGGTTATAATATCTTACCTTTAAACTTGTGTACAGGCCGCAGCATTTACGTAAATCCCGCCTCGCATAGGTCAGATAAGCAAAACACTTGAGTAATAGACTCAAGCAGGTACCTATCTGTAAATCTTGTACACAATGTGGCGAGAGGGTTGATAAACTAATATTAACAAGCACGTATCACAAACCGCAAGATCATGAAAATTTAGCCCACTCCCTCTCGGCATGGCATGGATAACTTCCATGTTTGGCCTCCATACATTATTTATTACATTAGGTTATACCTTGTTTACATTGGTTGCCTTTTGGCAAACTACCCGACCCACCGCAGCTAATACGGACAAATTAATTTCCATTCAGTGTTTACCTATTGATGTGCTTGTGTAATTTGTGTCAATGCTCTTTTGTGCATTTATAACGAATTGTACGCTTGAATGCTCATGCTCAGCCTATATTGATGCCAAGTTTGCTTGAGGCCTCGTTTGAAGGCCAAGAGATGTGTTGAATGTACATACATACAACACAACCCTTAGAAGAGACTATGAGAACAGGAGTACATCTCCTATTCCTATGACATTAAACGTCTACTTTCAAAATCTTAAACAAAGATGCTGGCCGAATATATCACCTGTTCCGTTTTCAGAAGTTGGTTAATAATAATTAGATCTGGTTAGGGCTCTACATTAGGGCCCGATTTAAACTTGTTAGCGTCCATATCCTGGCTGCGTTTCGGTGACCTCTTCGGAGAAACCGAAGGTTTTGTCTGTGCAACAATGGACGAAGTTATGATGACGAATAACTAACGGAAATACATTGTAAGAATGGCACATTGACATATGTCGGGCATGCCACTGTCCGGGAGAATCGATCCGACACATTATTTCTGGGCGTTCTCGTCTGGCTAACGGAGAGTACTTGCATAGACACAACCTCGTTGCCAGAATTATACACCAGCAACTTGCTTTGAAGTACAACTTTGTGGAATCTGAAGTGGTAATATCACGTTGTATTGGGACCGACTTATTGTCACTGACAGGACTATTGTTGCCAGTAGGCCTGATATTGTGGTGATAGATCGATTGAAGCGTCGCGCAATGATTGTTGATATAACGGTCCCGCATTACGAAAACCTCGTGAAAGCAAAGAAAGAAAAGCAATTCAAATATCTAGATCTGGCTCGCGAGGTTGTCGACATGTGGGATGTGAGTATAGCAGTCATTGTGCCGTTGTTCGTGTCAGCCACTGGCTTAATAGGCAAAAGATACAAATAGATCAAGGGCTTGATTCAGAAAGCAGTAATTCTGGACACGTCGCGTATTGTTAGGAGGTTCCTCCTTCAAGAGCCCTGACCACCGGTAGCTCGGAGTTTGTTCCCGATGCCGGTGGGCTACTATTTTTATATTTCTTTTTTTATCATTTTGTAAAAATATTTAAAAATGTTAATAATGTGTGAAAAATGAATAAATGGAATAATAATTAGATCTGTTTATATTTTTAATTTATTTAGAGCACTTAAATGTTTTAAGTAAGAGGTAGATAAAACTGCAATCAATGTTAAAAACTTCGCTTTCGTCGCTTAGAGGAAAAACGTGGACGCGCTTAGCGAGGAACGCCCATTGCACTTTTATAGCTCTTTACACACTATTAAACCAACACACATTTAGAGATAAAGCTTTTCGATGTAGACTCTCTCCCCACATAAATGTATAGGAAAAATCTGCTTCTAGTCTTCCAGTAATTAAAAATCATGCGTTTGTTTTTGCAAGAAACATTAGGGTGAATACTGATGCAATATTTTCCAGTATTGAAAGTTTTTCGATGTCGGGTAGATGTTGTTCCTTTTAAAAAGGATTCTGTTTATCATAATTGTCTTTAGGAATTTACGGGTTATTTCATAAATTAACAAACAAAGAGTGGATCAGAGCGGTTAGACTAGAAGCCGACCACAACATAGTTGGAACTAGGCTAGGCAGATGATAATGAAACAAGGAGAGCCTCACGACGGAGAGCGACGGAACACCAATCTCTGCGGCCAAAAGTCCTTCCAAAGACCTTCCAAGACGAGGTGCAGATAACAAGTTGGTAACCCAGTACTAACTCGTTTGTGGAGGTCCAATACTCAGTCACTGCATGCAAATTACTGGTATTCAACTGCATCTGGTAAGACTGGAAGCCGACATCAACATAGTTTGGAAAAGGCTAGGCAGATGATGGTCACCGTAGAATTTTAAATAATCTTAATCGTAGGTGCCTGTGAGGAGGTTTCACGAATCTACGCCGAGGCAGTGCGAAGTGACAAGGAGTTGGAAAAGTTTGGTATTCAGACCTGTTTAAGCGTATATTCTATAAATTTCAAGGCTGTACCATACATAACCTTCATTCTATATGCCAACTATTCACCCTTGGTATATGCTAAAATATTTCAGATTCTAAATCAAAACAACAGTATTTCACGTTGTAGGTATGACAAAAGCAAAGATATAAATATGAAAATTTAGTCACTAAATCATTTCAGTAACGAACACGGCTAGTTCTAAATAAACCAATACGTATAATTTAGGGGGTCGTATGAAGTGATTAAAGTAACATTTCCAACTAGTTGTTGATATTCGGGAGAATTATAATGTTGTTATCGGTCAAAACAGCGGACTCTGCAAATTACGACCAAATTGGTGACAGAACTTCGTGAAACTAGTTCAAGTTCAAAAGGGCAATTATATTCGCGTAAACTTCAATAGTTCAGATCATTACGAGGTGAAATTACATTTGGAACTTAGTTGGTTTAATATAAACTCAATTGCTCCACTTTTTTATCATGATTCAAGGACATTTCTACTTTTGTTATGTCATGTTTATGCAAAGAAAGTCACTTGTGCACTGTTTGATTTGAAAGATCACACAATAGATACGTTACAATGAAAAAAGAAATCGTTAAAAGTCACCAGGAAGAGCAAAAAAAAAACAAGGACACATTTATTTTAATTTATTAGAGTGTGGTTTTCCATCGACACGCAGTCACCGTTCTTTTCACAAAAACAAAAGGTATTTTATTCATCATATTTCTTCCTGGCAACAGGGAATATTTCACTTGCTAAATACAATACGCCTGTAATGTTCACTTTTATACGTATTTACAAAACAAAGCTGGAACTAAGGCGACGAACAAGGCAGCATTAAATTTATGGAGGAGTGAGGAGGTAAAACTCGTAAAAGTGCCTCATATGTCAATACCTTTTGAAATACGGTAATGGAAATACGAAATAAAACAGAAAGCAAAGTATGATTAGTGAGTGCCATATGTCCCATTGGCGCACTTTACGGTGCGCGCTCCTGCAATATCCATTTCAATACGATATATATTTAAATTTCAACTCTATGGATATTTCGTGTAAAAGTTAGTTTTATGGGTTCACTGGTTAAATACTCCGTCATCTGGGTATTGTTGCTTAAGCGTTTATTTTAGTGATGGATATGTTTTCAAAACTAAGAACCTTTCCTATCTTGAAACTGAAACAAAATCAGGTAATTGACAAATATTGTTGCAGCAAGTAGGTAACCTTGACTCGCAGCTAAAGCACAATAGGAACTGAAATTAATAAAGCAATCATTATCTGGTTCTCTATCAACAAATTGAATTTTCATGTAGACAATTTAATTGGAAATATACTCAAAACAAATCCACACAATTCTGAAAGAAAACCAAACAACCGTATTAATAAATTGTTATTGTCCTAGGAATGAATATGGATTAGTAGATTTCTCAGCAGAGCGTACCCGTGCAGCGTTCAGTTAGTGTGTTCGTTGGAAACAAACGAGGCTCCAAGTGCGGCGCGGCCACAATTGTAATCGAATAGGAAATAGGAAATGTCTAGTTACTGTTATCCGTTGCTTCAATCTGTTTGGTCACGCTGGAATGAAGACTTTTAGTATTGTATGCTTTGTTTACTCAGTATTTTTGAACATATAGGCAGGTAGAACCAGAGATTTCTAAACTTGACGGAAGTATGCAAATCAGTGAACCACCAACTCCACCATTCTATAAAGATAGCTTAAAATATCTACAAGTTTGACTATTCGGAAGACAGTGCCTAAAAATTGATCGAAAGGTTATTCTGACAAGAATCCGACATCGACACTTTATCCAGACAGGCAAAAATAGATGGTTGTGCCAATGAGCTACCGACTCTACCATTCCATCGGAAGACAATGCCTTAAACTTGAACGAACTTTATTTCGTCAAAAGTCCGACATCGACACTTTATCCAGACGGGTGTACAAGCGACCGCAGGACGCCCATAAAATTCAAAAGCCTTGCAGGACACAACTATCCGTTTATTAAACTGCCCATTAAGAGCAGATTTATACATACTTGCGATTAGATAATTCAATTTGTTGGACTTTAATGAAATGTGTTTAACATAATTGTTGTATTTTCTTAATATAAGTGCAGTGTAAACATTACAAGGAAAAGTCGAGGGAGCGTGTGATCACGGACGTAACCGCGGCGGTGCCCGTTCGGTGCTCAGGTGAGATTAAAAGTCCGGAGCAGTTGTTTGCGGTGGCGTGGGGTCGGCTCTCAATGCACATGCACTCGCTACACTGACGCCAGTGCTCGCTATGATTAATGTGCACACCATTCACCTACAAATAAATGTAGCCCACACCAGGGATATATTGCACCGTAATTTTCAGGTTTCATATTCATTTGTCCGTTTTGTGCTAGATCAAAGCGTGCGTCCACTTTTGCGCCGAGCGCGGGATTGCAATGTGTTATATTGTATGGATCTTGGTGTTTAGTCATGTTACTCATTTTCTGTAAGTCTAAATATGAAATTTAGCTTTACAATCGTGATACTATTATAACAATCACTATTTTCAATTTAAAACTGATCATTAATTATTTCATTTCTGATACATGACGAATTTAACTTAGAACTTAAGTAACAGCGTGTAAAATGGATTTACCTCAGGTGGCTGTTTCTTGAGTGCTGGAAGGCGAAACGTTGGAAGACCTGCCAAAAGTTAGACCGATGATGACCTGGTGAAGGTTGTTGGAGTCAACTGGTGGCGAGAACTGCAGGACATTGCGATGTGGCGACGCTTGATTGGGAGACTTATGTCTAGCAGGATACGTTTTTCTGCTGATATCATTATGATACTAATGGTAAGAACAAAATCACATAATAAACATCTAATCAATTAAAATATCACACAAGGAACTCTTAAAGAGTAACCATGCACCACGTTTAGAAGTTCCAATCAAGATCTCCTCAGTTAACTTAATAAGTAATACATAGTTAGCACAAGCGATCGGCGAAAGTTCTCAAGGTGGCGCAGAGATTTATCGCGTAGGCTTCGACCACAAAGGGGCGCGTGCGGCAAGACTGAGCTACCGCGCCAAGCTGACTGATGCCTTACATTTGTTTCAGCTGATTTACTATACAAGCACACGTTTGCACGACACTGATTTGTTTTGTTTTGTTTTTTAATGTATTTTGACGACGTCATTGCTGCATTGGTTTATACTTTCTAAAGAATCAAGGCTTGGTTCTTATAAACTTATCAATGTTGTATGGTCAATCAAAACCATTATACAGGATACACTAGTAACTTTGTGAATGCCACGCACGGATTGTAGTGGTCACACGTATAAACGTGCTCGCTCCACGTATCTCCATCCAGTGACGTCTTGTTATACTGGCAAAACAAATATTTATAGAAGAGACATGATTGGTTGCCTATTTTATGGGGTACAAAAAAAAAGCAATTTCACTATTCATGCGTTTTCAACTTACTGGAAAGAAAATGAAAGATATTATCTAACATAGGTTAGAAAGGTTAGGTTCTATGAAACGTATGTATGTATAAAAAGAGTGATGGATATGAATTTTGATGGATGGAGAGGGAGAAGAAGTAGAGAAGAGTAAAATGGTGCCTTCACGTCTGACAAGGCAGAATAGAAGAAGAAAACGTGTTGCGCCGACCCCAAATAGAATGGGACAAGGGCAGGAAGATAATGAAGTTAGGTTTTTGGTACGCAGAAAATAGTAATTGTTAAATGGGTGAGTCTCGTTAGCTGACAGTACGCCTCATACGTTCTTACTCCAAAGTTTGATGATATAATCAACACCACCTTTAATAAACACGCAGCTGAAGGTTAACCCCACCATAATTAAATATATAATAACATTGGTATAAAATTCGGCAGTTTCGTGTTCACCTCAGACAAAGTTTTCATTAGGAGCGAGCGTAAGTTTGCGGCGAGTGTGCGAGTGGGAACGTTTGGCACGATACTGATAACACAACAAACAACTTGTTACAAACGTGTTTAGTTTTAGTTATTGCTTCGAGTTCGACGCTTTAACTCATTGCTCTAATAATGAAGAGGGTAGGCAGTAATTAAGCTCGGTTTTGTATGAGCCGTTTGAGCGGTGATGATGTTGTTTGAGGAGTGTTAAGTTGAAGATGTATAGTCATTTATGGGATTGTCAGGACGATTAACAAGACTGTGTAAAGCCAAAGAAAGTAATGGATCGTACACACTAAATCCGCTGGGCATGACAACTGAACGAGTACGAAAGTTACCGGCACGTCCAGCAGCTTAGATATTAATAATGGTAGTACTGCTGCTGCTCACCAAAGCAGCAGCAGCACAACAAATATTAGAATCATATCCTTCGGTTTGGGACGAAGAAAATTCTGTCAAGGATAACTACAAAAAAAAAACAAGTTTAGTTTTACAGAAATAGCATCTAGTCATACTGTACGGTACAGGCAGCTAGCGGCGCAAAGGGGGATGCGTTAGTAATGACTAGTGTTTACTTTTAATCCGTCACAGAGCCAGTGCAGTGATGAATTTTTACACAAGGCCTCGTCAAAGTGATACATGATTAAATTACGTGCGGGCGCGTGGACTGCTATTCGGATTCAGGCCAGTCTAGCAAATTTTTGTTGTTTTTTTTTCTCGTACCTACATTCGTTTGCCGGATGTCAAACAGATCTGTAAACCGAAATCGAATTGGGGAATTTGTCAGGATTGGAATTTGTAGAAAACGAATATTGGCGTTTTAGGTGTGGTATGAATTCATTTTTTATGAGTACCAAATTGCCAATTTGGGTGTTGAAACTTTGAGATTTGTTTATTTTTGCTACAGTTACAAAAACGCAATGTTATTCCAAAATTCCAATTGATTTTGGATAACACGGGCCGGGACGCTCGCTGAAAAAAGAGGCGCAAGCTTAATGCAAGAAATAATATTATAGACATAATATCAATCGTATATAAAACTTTCCAAAGTACTTTAAAATTCAAGAATCGAAAGAAGCTCCTACAAAACTGCACACCGAAACACCAGCAAACATCATCCCCACGATAAAACGAAGGTGAAAACTGGCACATTAGACGTGTATTTTACTGGCCGTCTTTTGTACTGTGTCCGTTACACCATGTTAGGTAAAGGGGCAGGAAAGGGAAGCGGTTTATCTGTGCTCCGGAACTCAGGAAGACGAACGCGGGCCCCGCCGGGCTGTGTTGAATTCCTTTAGGCTTTACATTTGTACCGAATTGCGATTGTGTTGTACGCGTATGGCATGACACTGGTAAAAGTGTCGGGGAATTTGTTCCAGTGTTTTTGTTTTTGTGTTTTTTTTTTGTGGAAAAGTAAAGTAAATAGGTCTGATTGATGTTATTATTTTGTTTGAGTAACAACTTCAGGTTAAGCCGCGCTTGCCTAGGTTAGTCTGTGGATGGGTGGCCACCCATTACATATCGAGTTTCCTCCGGGCCTCGGAGAGCACGTTAAGCCGTTGGACCTGGCTGTCATTTGTAAATCTTTGTCAGTTGTTACAGCCAGTCAGTGACCCGAATGTCTGACAAACAGACTTACCAAAGGGTACCATATTACCCAGTACTATTTGGGTTGTGGTGGTCAGATAGGCAGTCGCTCCATGTAAAATACAGGTATTCAGTTGCTTCCGGAGAGACCAACAACATAGTTGCACATGCTCTTAAGTTTATCCTCTTTTGCAAATCTCGCAATCGAAAAATGGTTTGCTGTAAGAAAACCCAATTCTGGGTTAAGCTCGCCGTTGTACATAATTTTTTATATTGCAATCTGTTTGTATATTTCTTTTTAATTTGGTGTGCAATAAAGAATAAGAATAAGAAAAGTAGGGAAAAGGCTAGATGATGATTGAGCTACATCTAACGCCAGTAGCTAGGTATCATTTATGAGTTTCTAGTAATGCCACTTTGTATGTCTTATTGATTTATTTGTGTGTTTGAACTCTTTGCACCACTGTTTTAAGACTACATCGTTTGGCAAAACTAGGCTCTCGTCCACTCTCAAACTTCCATTACTTTTCACATTTCATCTAATCCCACATTCCTAGCTTTTGAAAACTAATGCACCCCTCATATATTGGTCAAACCCTACTCGATAAAATTCATTAGACTCTCTGAAAAAATACTGTCGGTAGATACAAAACTATGTTATGCAGGTATCAGTTTATATTCTGGTATTTATCATGTTACATTCCACTGAATTCCCCTTTTATCTTATTACCGAAATAATTTGAACCAAAAAAACACGACACAATTTCTTTACTGACTTCCATAAACATAAACTATTACACGAAAGGGTATGTAACGCAGCATTTTTGAATCCCCGGATTATTTCAATAAAATTTTCTTTCTGTAAGTTTGCCAGTGCACCGTTTTATTTTCTTATCTTAAGGAAATGTTTCCCTGGCTTTGTCTCTCTCTGCAACAAAGAGCGCGCATCAGCCGTTGGTCGACCTTTAGGGAGCGATTTTAAACGAAATACTAGATCCCACCCCTGTTTAACCACTTTTAAAGAATCCACCTTGGTAAGGGAGAATATATAGTTATTTCTCTACATTGTACGTGTATATTAGCTTCAGCCTGTATCGTAAATTCTGGTAAAAAGTGTCACGACTTGTGAAAGTTAAGAAACTTGGTATACTTACTGCGGCTTTTCACTTTGTCGACAATAAACTCTTCGAAATTGAATAACATACATCAAGTAGAAATAGTAATTGAATTTCAGTTCGAGAAAACTTCGCACTGCTCGGGAAAATAAATAAAAAATGCGCATTGAGTGTCGTTATTTTTAATGCCAAAACATTCAAAGAATATATTTAGTTAATCTTGTTTTCATGATGTTTGGATATCTGAACACGTTCACAGGTTTTCATGGCAGGTATTTCAAATATAAAAATAAGAAACTTACTGCTTAAATTGTCAATATCATAAAAGTAGAGTACTGCAAGAACATAGAATAAGTAAGCACTTGCAGCATAATACAACGCTACAAAATACGTGATACTTTGGATTTCATAGGTTAATATACGTAGCTTGCTATACGGTTAGGTTTCTTGCTGATTACAACTATAGGTAACCCTTATGTATTGTACTGTGCTCTGAAATGTTAATGTGACCTACATTCTGGATCAGGGAATTTATATCTAACTTTTTTTTTTTTAATAATTCTCATTTTTTTTTAATCTGGACTTTCCTGATTCGTCGTTTTCACATATTTTATATGTTTAATCTCAATATAAATAATTTAACCAAGATCTTGTAAAAATATTTTCATTACAAAGAGTGTCCATGGAGTTTCGAGAGAGATCTACGTTTTGGAATGGGCAACTACTACAGTACTTTCACATGTTATTATGCCTTGTGACTGGTACTGTAGCTTCATCCTTTTGTTTTTGACCTTCAAAAGTGCCTGTAATGGTCTAATTAAAATAAGTGCTTTGTATTTATCCCGAAAAACCCTCAACAGCAATACTACGTTTACAAACCGAACGCTACAACAGTGAATTGGCGCAACTCCTACAAGGTGAACGTAAACGTCTGCCCGCAAGAAATACGAGAAAAGCTAATGACGCTATTTCCTTTAACCCCCCTACCGCACTGCAGCTACATTCCAAATATAATTTTCAAAGGTATTCGGCGTCGATAGGTAACACATAAATTTAAACGGCGATCGTAATAGGCTAGTGTTGCTACAGCTTTGATTTAAGACTGGAGCGAGCTGAAAATGCAGACGATATCCGATTGCGGATTTGCGTTCCAACTATTTATTTTTTTCCAAGGAAATGCTGAGCTTTTTACGTGAGATCGTGTTAATTGATTACAGGGGTAAACGAGGGTTGAAAAAGTTTAGTCGCCTTCATTATGGGGAAGTGAAAATTTAATGCCGGTTACGAACTAGGCAGAGAGAAAACAGACGTTCACCATCATTAATGTGGCACTTAAGGGTTCTATAAAACCCGCGGCAGAAACTTATGTAAGAGCTCTAACGTATCCAAGATAATTTATTTGGCGAAACTTTTACAGCACATTTCCTATGAGTATACGTTTTATGTTGTATCCTGAAGAAAGGTCTAGTCCCTATAGCGTCTAGCCCCTAATACAGTGAGCTCTTGGATGGCCGTAAGTGGTGTTTTGCACAGCAAACAAATACTCCGTGAAATTAACTGCGCCCGCCGCGCCCCGAACGTTTCGGACGCCTCGATTTCGCCTACCCAGGATATAGAGCGGCTAGATATGACACAACATAATCGAGAAAGACGAAGTAATTTTACGTAATTCCATAAACTATACTGGTTAAATGCTGACTAATGTACATATTATCTTTTCACAGTATATCACTAAATCACACTGCTTCGAGGTGGGATTGTTTTAAATAAATAATATGAAAAAACCTCTCAATGAGAATTATCAAAGAGACCATATTGGCTAATACATTATTTTTGGGATGGTTTTAATTTATATCACGCCAATAAGTGTAGTTACTCCCCAATTCTTCATTAACCTTTATCACATAACCTTTACTAAATATCATATTTCTACCACGGCGTATAAAACAAGCCGAACATATAAAACATCCAGTACTTTCGTGAGATCCATTCGAGTGGCGTCCACTTATATTGCTACTGTCGACCGACGCTTTTACAGAATCTCGACAAGTTTTATGTTGTTCTCTGTAGATTTGTCTTAAAGTAAATATATTCCAAGGACCAAGAAGCCTTCAACAGTTAACTGTCTGCAGTTCTCGGTTGGACATGAGCATCTCTGCAAAATGACATGATAGTTAAGACATAACGGTTACCTCTTCTAAATTCCTGACTTATATTATCAAATTAACTTATATATATAGTATCAAAATCCACACATAAAGAATAAAAGTAGATTGAAAGAGTAAGGTTAACAACAAAAACTCAACTATAAACAAACCATTTCAATTTATTCAAATAAACCACATAATTTGCTTTGATTGTACCTATTTAATAAATAGATTCAAAGATTTGATTTTCATATCGAGTGACAGATTAACCATTTCGATAACTTTTTCTGCATGGCACTGTAGCGCAAAGAATACGACCGATGCAATAAATTAAACCTCTCAGGGACTGACCCGTCTACGGGTTTAATTAACTTTTCACCAGGCTTTTTAAATGAAAAAAAAATGTTGAAGGCAATATGGTTGCAGAATCACACTGCTTGATAAAATTTTGTACGTGCGACTCGAATGTAATCTAGGTAGCTGAAAAAATATGGATTTCAGTTTTTTGGGTGATTAAAAAAATCTATACATCTGTAGAATTCAAAATGTTTTTTGCTAGCTAACTTTTTTTTTTGCAGAATACTTTATTTTCTGCAGAATTAACTTTTGTTACAAAATTTTACTTTATTTTTATCAAAACTCAAATTATCCAATTTACCAAACAAGCACACAATCTAATGAAAAATTCTCGAAAATATCACAAGACATGTCCAAAAAATTGTGACATAAAAATAAAATGCCTGTAATATTGCACCTGACTGCTAAATTTGACATGGGTCTTCTTGCATGTATCACCTTGACAGGGCGAGTAAATTTCTGTCGCATGCCTGAATAAATAATCACGTCGTTTATGTCACAAGGAACCATTGAACACACGGATAGGCTCATGAATATTCAAGTTATATTATCATCTTTAACATTATATGCTCATGTTGGGCACATGTTTTTTTTTCAAATATTTTATAGAAGGAAGGTTGTTTTTAAACGTTGCCTTACTTGGTGTTTTCTGGTCAACAGGCACAAACCCCATGTGCAACACATGTTTTTGTTTGTAAGTTTGTGCCTGAAACAGCAACCTGCGCAATGTAATTAACATATAAATAATCTGTCGACTGCTATCGATAAATGTTTCACAAAAGCTCTACCACTGTGCTGTTACAGGGTGCATATATACATGTTCATAACTATTAACATTATTCCAACCGCTGCCTGTACAATATGTTTGCGAAAAACTGATTTGATAGATATGTGCATGTATTGTTTTTACTTTAAATAGAAAAACATATTAAATTTAAAACGGTCACAGGTAAAAACTATACCTAGAAAATAAAAATATTCATTAATATAAAAAGGGGTGATTTTTTTAAAAGTATTCCAAGAAGCCTCCTTTTGCTAACATGAACATTCGCCTCAAAGTGGTATAGTGGCAAACAGAGACGTTTTGGCTAAGGCATAGTAATATATTAAGTGCTAGCACGCAACCTCGCAATAAGTCTGCCTCGCCTACTTCGCCGCTAGATAACAATTATAAATCTTACTAATACTTCTCACTGTCCACACCGAGCTATTGTTTCGTAGTTTTGATTTTATAAAAAAAAGCAACTTTAAAACTTGACAGTATATTGCAATGCATCTTTTACTACGTTACATGTAGTATTAAACTTTTAATCGGAATTTGAGGAGACTGTTACGAAAGTTTGCCATATCATAATTATTAATTTACTAACTAATCTAACTCGTACGATAATGATACCTAAGTCCTAAAGATTTTCTTCAGCCACGTCAAAGCGACCACCAAAGGCAACCAACTGCATTATTTTGAATGTTTGGGTCGATCGATACCGAAATGATAGAAGTTTTAAAATGGTTTTGTTGAGACAGTTTCGATCAGTATTTAAGCAGGATTAGGTAAACCTCGAAATCCGAAGAGGAGATAGCAGCCTTGAAAAGCTGGTTATTGTTGGCAATACCAAAGGCAAGAGAGCACGAGGCCGGTCGCCAACACGATGGTCCGACCAAGTAAAAGAGGCTATATCCTCAAGCAAATTTCAGCAGGTGGTGATGGCAACTTTGGACCGTAGTCGATGGAGGCAGATTGTCCGTTTAAAGGGGTCCGGTGACCACGATCCTCAGTAATGAGGGACTGATTGAAGAAGAAGGTAAACCTCTTTCTGGAAATTTGCCCAAATCTAAGCTTGTGCAGTACGAATTAAGAATTCTCTTCAAGCAATCCAAATATTTGCTACCAAAAAAGTCGGAATGCAATCTAAAAGTTCAGTTCCACAATCTTTATATCTACCAAAAGGAGACTTGATTTATTTCAATCATTTAGTACAAATAAAAAAAAAAACCAATACATTTTCCTTATACTTTATGTTCAAGATGTTTTACATCCGTCGACTACTCAACCCCTTCAATGCCGCGCGTAGCAAAGTAATAAAAAACTATGTTATGTTCCAAAATATTCGGCTCTGTAGTCGCGGACAGGACATCATAAAAGCATCAAGAAGCCATCAGAGGTAGTAACAGGTTGTCCCCGCATACAACATTCTTTACATTTTTACCCATTTGTGTAAGATAAATGGTGTGTTTCGGGAGTGTGACATTACCGAAACGCCGAGCGATGTTATTTTAGCTAAAATAAATCGAGATAGATTTGAGGCATAATGGTTGTAAAAGTTTAGCGAAGCCGAAAGCCACTTGTTTTCAACGTCATTACGATCATTTTTTATTCTAGACCATACCTGGGAACCTTCTAGTTAAGGAGATATTGGGTCAAAGTTCCAACTTAAACAGTTTTTTTTTTTTAAATACTGTTTTTAATGTTTTAACATGCTTGAAATACCTCTACGACATACGACAAAGCATCCATGAGCATAATGTTTTGAGTGTGACACATTGAGTCCTAAAATAAAACATGATTTCTCACCTCAAAAAAAAGTTGTTTCCCAACAATTATTTTTACGTAGAAATACTTAGTTTTATGTACAGAATGCTTCGTTATTAATGTCTTCGTAAATAGTCCGTTTACAGCTTCTATATGAAAAAGACATATCAAACAAGGGACAAACAGATTTCAAAGGAACTTTATTATAAGACCCAGCTCGATGGACCGATGACTTTCAAATAGTGGCTATGTCACACTGAATGCGGAAGTTGGGGAACAAGGTGTTGTGGCGCAGCTTGTGAGATACCTTTGGTTATCGGTAGACTGCGTTCTCTTCCCTCCTTATTAATACACTCGAAGTAAACTTACAAACGAGCAGGTTGAGAGCAGCGGTGGCCCAGTGGTGGCCGCCCCAGTAAGCCGTGGGTTCGAACCCACGCAGGCGCATTACTTTGCGTATTTTATTTCATCACCGCTGCCCTCAAAAACGGTAAAGGAAAACATCGTGAGGAAACCACCATGTCCTAGAACTAAAAATTTGAAGACATGTGACATATACCAACCCGCACTGGGCCCGCGTTGTGAATTACAACCCAGTCCCTCTCATAGAGACGAGGCCTGTGTCCCAGCAGTGGGAACATTATAGGTTGATGATGATGATTAAACTTACAAACGGTTAACTTTCAGATCAACCATACATTTTTCAAGGTTTAAGTTTCACATAACTTTACTCCACGTTAATTAATATGCACTGGGGCGACCGCGCGACCCATAGGCAAAGTATCTTTGCCAGTTCTACTACACGGTCACTTGACTCTCAATATTGGATGCAGAAAGCGTTTTTACAACGAAAGAAAGTAAGACATTGATAACTCCTATAAGAAAGACGTTGAGTCCTCAAACAAAACGGTTGGCAAAGTACATAGTGAGATGAACTATGATCGTCAATTGAAAACCAAAAACGCTTGTACACACGGTGACACATAGAGCTATGCATTTCCAGTATATTGCCTCACTTTGTTAAAATTTGCCGCACAGTGAGAGATCCACTTGTACCGTACTGTTTTGTGTAGCTTGATCGGTCGTCGTGCGTACTGATTCGAGCTCAGGTCAATTATAAGTTAATCAAACCAAAATTCAACTTCTGCATCGCTTATCATACTATTTTTTTTAAAGTGTTGTAGTAAGTAGAAGATTTATCAAACAAAAAACATGAATTTTATTCAAACCCAGCAATTAATACACGTCCTTTCCTAGCAATCAAAACAAAAGTTTCATAATAAACTCTCGCAAAACATTAATTTTATAGAGAAGTGCGAACTGTCTAGCCTAGGCGACTCGGTGCAGCGGAAGTGTTGCCGCGATGACTCGGCAGGTCGACCGACACGATGCGACAACAGTATAAATACACCACAGAAGGTCAACGCAAAACGCACACACATATATTTATTTTTAGGAAAACTTACAGCTCAGCAGACATTTAGTAATAGTTTATACAAAATATGGCCAATTACAAGTTTCCACATGTAGTAATTAGAATATATATGAAACTGAAAATTTATAATAGATAATATATGTAGGTATATAACACCAAACAGTAAAATTACTATTTACACTCGTAGAAGCAATCACATCAAATTTGCTTCAATTTATTACAACTAGTATGGAAAATGTCGATCGGAGCTTCCTGGCAGGTTGTGTTGTACGTGCGACTCGCTCTCATCATGTACGAGTTCCATCTGTACGTAGTGGTTACCACTGGGGTGTACAGTAAATGAGGTCTACGCAAGAACACAGACGGCACTCGCAGCCCCACTTTGTGAAGCAACTCGGAAACACCAGTTGTTCCATTGGCCATCTTGAAAAGAAACACAAGATCTGATATTTTTCGCCTTTCGTAGATTGGAAGGATATGATTTTTTTGCAACTGTGGGTATAATTCGATGTAAATGTTTAGACCGATACTGAATGTGCCTAAAAAAACCTTTTCTTTATGCTCTCAATACGATTTACGTACACATTATAATTGGGTTTCCAGACCTGAGAGGCATACTCCAAATGACTACGGACAAAGGAACAGTATAGTATTTTAATAGTTTTAATATTTTTGAACTCGGAGGACACCCGGAGAATAAAACCATGCGCTTTTGATGCATCTTGACTACATTGTCTATATGCGCATCAAAAAGGAGCTTAGCATCAAAGGTAACTCCCAGATCCCTGATGGTGTTGACCCTTTTTAGTGTTGTATCCAACAGCATGTAGTTATAGACAATCTGGGTAGGTTTCCGTGTAAAGGCACAAACATAACACTTGGAGACATTCAGATCCAACTTATTATCTATACAATAGCCTTGAAAACTATTAAGGTCCACCTGTAATAAATGAGCATCCACCAGGGTATTTATTTGTCTCATTATCTTTATATCATCAGCGTAGAGTAACAACTTAGAGTACCGGAATGAAGAGGAGATATCGTTGATAAATATATTAAATAACAATGGCCCAAGAAAGGATCCTTGGGGAACCCCCGATGGGACGTTCATAGGTTTAGAGCAGTATCCATTCAGAACTAGAGTCTGACATCTGTACCCCACATAGGACTTGAACCACCGGTAAAGATCGCCCCTGATGCCCACCGCTAAAAGTTTACGCAACAGGATCACGTGATCTATCCGATAGAAACACTTACTGAAGTCGGTATATACAACATCGACTTGGGACCTTTCCGACATACAGTCAGAGAGATAGTCGCTACAGACAACAAGATTAGACGTGGTCGACTGACCCCTCACGAAGCCGTGCTGGCTTTCACTTAAGATGTGCTTGAGTGCCGAAGAAACCTGCGCGTGCACAATTTTCTCCAGTGTTTTAGCAAACACACACAGCTTGGAAATAGGTTGGTAATTCTCGACCAATGTCTTTGACAGAGGACAGAGGCACTGAAAGATCTTTGGCGCAGTTGACGATGAATATAGGCGAGATGTCATCAGGACCCGCAGACTTGTGTCTACTTGACTTATGTCTTGCGTGTTGTTATTGGCACCTTCGACCGTAGCATGAACCGAAGATTGACTGTTGGCATTACGAGTGTTATCAAGAAAGTTAGCGTAAAAAAAATCTCCGAACATGTCGCAAATTACGTCCCCATCAGTGGACGTTACCTGGCCAAATTGCATCACTGATGGGTAAGAACAAGATTTTTGCTTGGACTTGACGTACCTCCAAAAGGCCCATGGATTGTCGCGAATATCAGATTCAATTTTGGCTATGTAATTGTCAAACAAGTCCTGCTCCAGGTCTTTAGCCCGTTGACGGAGTACAATGAACGATTGATGGTCAGAAATGTTCCTATACTTCTTAAATTTAGTGTGAAATTTAGCTTTTTCCTTTAAGATTTTTATCAACGGACTTTTGTACCAGAGAGGGTATTTTGATTTAGCGACGACCTTTTTAGTCGGTATATACGTAGCATGTAGCCTGCCTAATATTCTATAAAAGTATGCTACCGCTTCATCCATCGACCTTCTAGTAAACTCCGTTTGCCAGTCTACACGATTCAACTCGCGCTTAATATTATTATAGACGACGGTTCACGTATAGTGAGTCCAAGTATAACACAATGAACGACACTATGGCATTTTTATTGTTTAACATCCTAAGAGGTTGTGTGTGTAAATGTTTCTTCATCCATACTGTAAAGCAGTTTGTTGGCAGAGGTCACCCTTATACAACTTTATTAATATAACTTGCGACAACGGCCTATCTCCAAAAGGGCTATCTCCTTCTTCATCAAACTTGTTTGATGAAGAAGGAGATAGCCCTTACACAATAGGGAATATGCATGTAATTTTTTGTTGACTTAAATCAATATATTACAGTACTAACGACCTAAGAAAAGTATTAAAAGGTTCAAATACTGCTTGTCGCTCAAAAAGAAACTCCTACAATATTCTACGACAGATCTAACGGTTGTGACTGTCGCGGCTATAATTTAACATCATTTACATTAATCTACCATGTATCTTTTTTTTTCCTTTAAATAATGAATACCAAAATAAGAGATGGATCAAAAAAAAAAAAGTGTACCAAATAATTTCTATAGTCCGTACTGTATTTATATTTTAAAATAATAGAAATAAAAAGGTTTCGACTTAGTTTTATATTCAATATTTACGCTAAACATTGCCTATTACTAAACAGGAGCACAAGGGCTGACTATTGCGCTGCGGGTTGTTCGAAAGAGATACCGCGGCCCTGGAACACAAAGGGCTAAGAAGGAACATGGGTGGGTTTTAGTCAGTCAAGTCTGACACTCCCTCCCGCTCCGCCCAGAGCGGGAGAAGTCATTTGATGATTTACCATCCGTAAAAAAAAAAAAAGGCTGACTGTTGCGTAATTAATAATAATAACATTTTCCATTGCGTAATATTTAACTTTTCAATTCACGGTGTGTGTGTGTGGACTGTTGTCACTTGTATGAAGGCATCCTTCTGTGCGAATTTACTATGTGGCACGGCGCTCTTCACGATGTTTATATCAGTTTAAAAGGCGACTACACCGATCGGAGCGTTTCCTTTTGCGACAGCATAAAAGAATTTCCAAGAAATAACGGCTGTATTTGAATAGCGGTATAACATGTTCCCGAATGCTTTTCTCCGGCTAAAAACAGCAATAGCATTGCTCTTTTGAATTTTCCTGTGAATGTTTTTAAGTTAAAGTATTCTGATTGTCGTTTGTCGAGTTTTCTTGTTCACTTTGTTGCACTTTTCGATAAGTGATGCTTTTGCTTTTGAATATTTAAGTTTGAGTAGACGATTTTATTTTCTTAAAATATTGTTGTTTAGGTAAATAATTTGACAACACGATTAATGAACAAACCTGAAGTAAACATGAGTTCATCGCATTTATATACTTTTATTCACAAACTATTTTTCAAAGCTAAAAGTATACAATATGTTAAAATTCGCTGTCCGATGCGAAAGGGCCATATAGGTTACCAAATGACCAATGACGTTACCAAATACAATAAGAAATTTAAAATATTAATGAAAGTGAACATGATAATTAATTTTAATAACCTGATTTTCCTGTCCAAATTACCACTATTTTCCTAAAACCTAACAAACTTTTAAAACGTGACAACACCAATTTTGGCATTAGTATGTCCGATCGTCAGTTGTTTGTTTGCGACGTCACTACCTGAGAAGCGACCAGAGTGTTGTCCTGTGTTGCCATGTCAGTTTCCTCATTTTAGTACATTTTATTTAATTTCTGTCGGGGTTTTTTTTTTCTTGTTTTCTAATATGGAATACTTATATAGAATCTAATCTCGATAGCTAATAATAGCCTCACGGATCGGACAAGGATTTTTTAGCATATTGTTTATTCATAAATATTAGATTAGTTTTTTTATTTTCATCCCACGCACAAATAGCAGAAAAAACCACAGTACAATTTTAATTAACATACAAATGCAGAATAATTGAAATTACAATTCAAAGATATCTTTAACAGCGTTTCATTACAAAGCGATTGATTGGTTTGTCAGTGAGTACACTTATTTGAGTGTAAGTAATTTACAATAAATGTAATCAGTTTTATGTACAACAGAACAAACGACAAAGCATTCTTTCTCAATAAAATTGTTTTACATTGAATAAAGCTTTTCGTATCGTTGTAAATCTTTTAAGAATTGCTGTTTTTTGTTCTACGCTGTCTACGGGGATTATTGTACTTACAATAAAATGTACACAAAGCGAAACTGGGCTACAATCTTTATAAGATTTATTTAAGTACTTTACATGATTCGCTATTCTTATTTTCAGGCATATTTAATAATAACAGATGAATGATTTGAGCAACGATTCAAAAACTTTCATTGTAATATGATGAATGTTTTGAAAATATAAAGGAAAGAACATTCTAGTTACATTCTTGATTTTACAGTACTTATTTTCATAAGAAGGGAAGTATTTTAAGTTGTTTAATTAGGTTACGCTATCTACAATGAACCCTTAGGTTTTAAACATAGCATCAAACTAAAAAAAAATACAGGGAACCAACACAGCAATGACATACATTTTTGATAAACACTGTGTCACATATCTACAATTACATTATATTAATTGTAGCGATTCTTCAAGTCTAAAAACAAACTCAAAATAAATAATCACAAAACTTTAATCAAACAGCTACACAGGTAAAAAAACACGGTTTACTTATTAATTTTAATGATATAACCAAAATATCGCTGAGCACGCCACTTGGTTTAAGTACGCTTCTTATAAGGGTCACACGAGTGCAAGCACAAAGTTCACCTGAAGATAATCACTCGAAGGACCACACTTCAAATGGCACACAAGATAAACGAGAATTCCCTCATTTTTTTAACAAGTACGGTGAGAAACAACAGCCGTCTTTTGACTAAGATTACCTGGATAACTGTGCTAAGTTTGACTATGCCAGTATTTGAGGGTTATTTTATTATTTCATTTTTATTCTGTATTTAGGGTGGACTTTGTCATAATAATACCTATAAAAAGAAAGCTATACTATAGATATACAAGATGTAAATCACCTCATCACGAAGCCGTCAACCAAGCATTCTGTACATGAAACTAAGTAACTTTACGCAAAAATTATTGCTGGGAAACGACTTTTTTTGGGGGGTGTAAAATCATGTTTTGTGATAGAACTCAATGTAACGCACTCAAAACATTGTGTTGATGGACGGATTGCATAGTACGGGGGTCGTGGAGGTGTTCAAAGTAAAAATCTTACATTAAAAACTTGTATTTAAAAAAATACTTGTCAAAAAGTTGGAACTTTGACCCCTAATATCTCCGTAACTAGAAAGTTCCGAGGTATGGTGTAGAACAAAAAAATGATCGCAATGACGGGGAGAACCAGTGCCTTTCGGCTTCGTTAAGAGGTGTTTTACACTCTTTATACAAGGTGGAACATAATAAACGCAAGCCATCCTGTGTGGTCTCTAGGACTATGAAACTGAATATCTTTTGTTTTACGAGATATTATAGTTAAAATTCGCAATAAAAAAATAATAGACATTATATAATATGATGATGATGATGGTATGAGACAACACACGAGAGATTACGCCTTATATTTTCTATAGGCGTTCTATAGGGCCAGGTCCTAGTCCAGTATAACCAAGACTTTGGTTAACGATAAGTTCAATCTTACCTACGTTTTAAAGTTTCTGATCGTGTAAATCAAGATGGCTGTGGAACAAGCAAAAGTAATTTGTAAGGATCTTAGCAGGTTCTATAGTTTCTGCCTACCCCCAAAAAAGGGCCTGACTTATTGTATTTATGTATGGATTGCTGAATTCCAATAGAATACACACTGAATACAAAAAGAAAAAGTATATCGTTATTATTTTATCCTCAGTAATTCTTATCCGAAGCTCGTGTGGAATTAGAAATTAAATGTTTAGACATGTAGCAACGCCATTTATCAGGAAGAAAATATAGATCTAGGTTATTCTCCAAGGATCTGTTCGAAGTTGAGAGAAATATACTGTGCAGTATCCTACGTAGGTTAAACCGGCTATAAATAAAGGTGCAAACATTGTAACGTGTTCGGAATTTTTAAGTAATCTTCCTTGGCTTAGTTGGTGGAAGTTTTCAAATAATACAACCATATTGTGTGTACATGTAGCTAAGATTGTTAAAAGTTGTAAGATGAAATTTTAATTATGAAAATCTGCTTGTTTAGTTTAAAAGTGAATCTGTCTACCAAGTTCTATTTCATAACTTTGATAAGTAGACAAAAATAAATTCCTTCCCAGAAAAATAAAAATAAACTTTTATTATGCCATTTTTTTTGCAATAAATCGCCTTACGATCATTATTCACATGATCCGTCTTCCTCACTGCATAGTACGACGTCACTATTTTTTATAGAATAACCACACTCTGTTTATAAGATCTCCAAAAAGTCACCAACAACTTTCTTTTGCAAACCGTACCCAACGCGGGAAGTGTTAACATCAGTCAGGCCAATATTGAATTATTTATAAACAGCCAGTATTGAATGGAGTTAAGGAGTATTCTGACACCAGCTATTGACTGTATGCTTACGATGAGTTATGACTTCTGAATGATGGAGCCTTTTGTGTTCCCAGCCTTTGTTACTCTTTATAAATGATTCTTTACGTTTCTCAAATGGCTTTCTTATTTAATATCTGTATTTTGGAATAACGGGTTTGATATTGCTTTAGATTTGTGGTTGTTTGAATTCATATTTTGTTTTGCCTTTCTCTGCTTTTGGGGCTTTAATTGTTATAAAGGATGCATTAAATATTTGTTATGCAAGAAGAATTGTTCGCAGTGCGTACTCAACTCTCATCATCATTATCTTGCTCTTACCCCAATTTATTTGGGGTCGGCACAGCATATGTCTTCTACTTCCATACTTCTCAATTACTTGAAAGGAAGGAGGTATCTCATGAGATGACAAGTAAGAAACGATTGATGGATTGTGGGAAGGATGGTCTTCCTCTACTCTTATACCCATCCACATTCATACTCAAAACTTTCCACAAGACAAATTTTCTCATTCCTCTGCATCACATGCCCATACCACGACAACCTATTACCACTCATCTTTTCAGTCACCGGCGCATCTTTTAAACTTCTTATTCTTCTTCATAAAATGTTTTTGGAACTTATTAGACCTATGTATCCCGCTTATGCATATGAAGTTTCATTTAAATCGGTTCAGTCATTTCGGAAAAAAAGGACTTGAAAATTTGTATGAAATGTCGTATGGCGTAAACGCTCATAACACTACGATCTATTTCACCATCGCTTTGCACTAGTGAACCGAGATACCGAAAGCTGGCTACTTATATACACTACGTACTCAACTATTCACTCGATAATGAATCCGTTGAAACAATAGAAATCTCCAAAACCACCGATTGAGTAGCCGTCTACGTCGTAGCAGATGCGCTACGCAATCTACGCTGTCGTAGCAAATAGTAGGTACGACTACGCCGTAGACAATTATTGTGTATCTTCAGAATTCTATTAAATTTCATTCTATACCGTCAATGTCGTAACGGTTGCACTACGCAATCTCCGTTTACTATTTAACAAGATGGATTAATAATATTTTTTTTTAATATTGTCAACTAATCTTTAAACTTGTACTCGAGACAGCATATCTATTAAACCAGCTTAAGAATTCAAATAACGCTTGAAAAGATCCCTATTCACTTGAAACAATTCATCTTTTAAGTGCAAAAAAATCCTTTCCTTGTTCAAGAATGAAAGTAATCTAGCAAAAGCGTGTGAATGGGAGCAGGTGGTGATTCACACTTCTTCCTTTTTCTTTCGGCCTTTAAGGTATATATTCAGACTCATACATGTATGAGAAGCATTCTTAAGTACACCACTTCCTGCGTTGGTCTTAGGTTAATTTTTTGCCAGCTCGATTGATACTTAAGTTTTTTATTTTATTTATTAGACGATGGTGATTGAGATAGGATGAAATGCAATAATTGTACACATAACCAGTTCACTCTACGCGCCCTCTACGCGTGCTTTACGTGCAATTACTTGCGGTTTACGCACAATACGTATAAAATAATATCAACACAGCTGTACCGGTAATGCAGTACCGCTTCACTTGTTAAAATTTCCGATAAGCCTTGTCATATTTACCCTCATATCGTTTATTTCGCGATTCACGAACTATACGTGAAGCTGCGTTCTAACCAAAGTGAATGTAACGGTCGCACCGTTATATTTTTTTTTAAAGATAGCCCCCACTCTAGAAATTTCTCCTGTATCGTGGGTGCGTTTACAAATACTTAAACTCACATAAACAAACAGCAAGACCCGGAACAACTATCTATAGGCCATACAAATATTTGTTCCGTGCGGAGATCGAACCCGTGACACGCAGCGCAGCAGTCAGTCGCTCAACCACTGCGCCAACCGTGCCGTCAAGAAAAATTTGTTTGGCAATCGCGCCAATAGGCACCAATTTTCTTAACAATTCATCCGATCCGATCGGTTTGGTTAGCACGTGGGGTATTAATGGCAACACTTCCACGATATAAATGTGTGGCAGTTTATATCATAAATGTTTAAACAACATCGATCACATAGTCTAACGTGGTTACATTGACAGAACTCCAGGGGATTTAAAGTGCACTTTATTTCAGACATATTTACATACGCCACTTTAGTATTTAATAGTTAGCTCTCTGGTCTCTTTTATATGGCCTAAAATACTTTAAGTGTAGTTTAATTATTTATGCATTGTACATGCGATGCAATAACAATAATATTTTTTCGTTAAAAAACTGACTCTTTCTTTCAATTAGTTTCTTCACGTGGTGAATGCTGTGTATACCTATTATAATTAGCGTACATACCAGCGCTTTTATTGTATTGTTTTCTGTAATTCATATTATGTATTGCTATTGGTGTACCTAAGAAATAAATAAATATAGGGGAATTTAGCATAATAGAGGTAAACTACCTACACTTTAACAGAAAATGAAATTATATGAAATATTTATTTTCACAGATATAAATCTTCATACAAATTGAAAACACATATGTAGATTACTATAAATAAAACACATTGACAATTTACACACACAAACTCTCACACACGCGCTCCAAAATGTCTTCATATATTTTGACCTACATTTCCCAAAACGTTTGAAGACTTTAAATTGTTTCTCCTCAATGGATAATCGATGCATGTTTGTTTTCGAGATATTTGCATAGCTACTTGTAAACAAATCTATCGCGAACCGACGCTCTATGATCGGACTGACCACAAAATTCAATTACGTGGCAGACAAAATAAAAAACGATCCAGGCAGAGGCGTATCGTTGATTTGTTTTCAGTTTGTTACTTCTCTTTCTACCAACACAACACACGGATTCGTCACCAACAAAACAAGACCCCTGCCAACCTTAAGTCTTTACAAAAACTGGCTAAATATCTAATGAATCAGAGGCCATGTTGCCTGGTCATATGAAAGGCCGAAGCTCGACATGAGACATGACACTTTTGTCCAGATTTCATCAAGTTTAATTAAACATCTCCCTAGAGATGATGTTTCGTGATACGAGTACAAGTTGATTGGTAGCATTTGATTGACTAGGGGAAATTAGGTGACTTATAATTAATGTTTGTGTAATTTTAAAGATATTTATCATGTTTTGAATATCACCAGACGTCGATGTATCTGGTAGGCAGATTAATAAGAGAAGGTTTTCTCAAAAAAAAAGTTTCGATGCAAACTTACAAAGACAAAACTTTTTTTGTCGGTTATATTTTTTTGTAAAAATGTTTTATTTTACCCTTTTTATTTGTGATACGAGTAACTCACATAAATTTTTACATTGTAACTAGACACCAGCACATCGTCCATACATACAATAAAGGATAAATGCATAAAAAAGAGGATGACTCAAAAAGTCCCTAAGCAAAGATAATAAAATTCATATGATATGGGCCCACCGGGCAAGCTTTCTCTACAAAATGAATGAAGAATCATCTAAATCGGTTCACTATTACGGAGAAATAGGTGTACATACGTGAAACGTGTAGATGAGAAAAAATGTTCATAAAATGAAAACTACTGCGCCAAACTATGTTATGGGATATTTTTACGGGACCAAATGGCAAGTAATCCGCACCAAACTAAAAAAAAATACCAATCGAATTGAGAACCTCCTCCTTTTCAAAGGCGGTTAAAAATAATTGCTGATTCAGATTACTAATAAGAAAAATGTTGTAATGATGTCGAAAATGAGGTATCAGCTTTTGGTTCATGTTTTTTTTTTTGATTTCACCTTTTGCCTGAAAGGCTATAGCCAGTACCAATTCATGCAATTAATATTATTTCCAACTCAAAACAAGACTTCACAAAGGTTCTAAAAAGTCTACAAAACCATAACCTTGTACAAAAATGCTTTCTCGCATAGTGAATTTTGTAGTGTGTACCACTTTTGCGCGCCGTTGGGCTACTGTGAAATATGTCATGAAAATAATGGCTGACAAGTTACAGGGGATATTTTGTTCTTTCTTTCAGATATGGCTGGGAGATCAGCGGTGGAATTGATATCAAAAGTGGAGGAATTTTCGGTAGTCATACGATTTATCGTCGTGGAAAATGAAGTATGGACATTGGACAGTATTAATTTGGAACGAAAGATTCTTGAAAAGTAAAATACTGCTTTTGAATTTTCGGTTTTGTTATAATATATGCTTGTTTGTAGTTATTTTAACGATAAATATTTGCTGAATATTGATATTAATTAGTTTTCTATACTATGTCTAAAAGCATGATTTTTATTTGGATAAGACGCCATTACGTAATACTAAACTTGAAGAGTTCGTTGCTAAATAATAACAGCCGCACGGGTCGATCTTTAGGATTAAGCCGTGCTTGCCGAGGTTGGTCCGTGGATGGGTGACCATAATTACATACCGAGTTTCCTCCGTGTTTCGGAAAGCACGTTAAGCCGTTGGTCCCGGCTGTGATTTGTAGATCTTCGACAGTCGTTACGAGTAATCAGAAGCCAAAAGTCTGACATCCAGCCATATCAAGGGGTATCGTGTTATCCAGTTACTGGGTGGTGGAGGTCAGATAAGCAGTTGCTTCAAGTAATAACTGGTACTCAGCTGTATCCCGTTAGACTGACAGCCGACCCCAAGATAGGTTGGGAAAAGGCTAGGCAGATGATGACGTAATACTAAACTTAACATTACACATTGAAGCTGTATATCTATTTAGTACCTCTAAAAGCGTCTTATTTTCTTACACAACTTTCTCCACTCCAACCTATTTTCCCAGTAAAAAATTCAACTTAATTTTTCGTCGCAAGGTATCCTAACTTAATCCCACCTACAATGCTTCAGGAGGAAATGAATTAATTCTATTTTACACAAGAGTGCTTTAAAATAAGGAGTCTTTCTTGCAGTGGGAGATACCCCGTGAAATTAACTTCGGGTTTCAGTTCACACTGGACACCTCGCAGGTACGGGAGACAAATGGCCGGAGGGGCACACGGTATAGCTCTGTTACTTCCATGAATGGAATGTGAAAAGATAGTTTATATTTTTGTCGGGAAATTGTTGAGAAAGTTTTTTGGTGTGATCATTCCTATAGAAACACAGATCAGCTGAAATTACTGATAAAAAAAAACCTTGTGAATTAAACCTTGTAAGCGATAAGCATAACACATCTTTTAGTGTTTATTTTGTCATAAACATCCTTAACCTATGATCAAATCTCTTCTTCTTAGTCGAAACACTCTTGTCAGAGTGGTCGTGATTGCGCAGACGAGGTACACGGAGAGATGTGCTGTGGGTCGTTAACTTCCCCGAGGATTGCTCTTTCAGCGATGTGCTTCCATTTCTGCCAGTTGGAGACATTGCGAGTACACTGGAGCATGGTGAACTCAGTAGCTTTCTTGATCAGGTCAGTCCAGCGAGTTGGTGATCGGCCGCGTGATCTCTTGCCTTCCACCTGGCCCTGAACCACCAGTCTTTCCATCGAATTTTCATTTCTAGTGATGTGACCAAAGAACTTTAAGATCAAATACAGGTTTATTAATTTAATTCTAATCGAGTATTTGGCTGCAAAATCCGCACTAATGCATCTAACAACTCTATTAACGGCTATACATTTTATTAGGCATTATTATCAGCCATGATTTACGAACACGCCCGAATCACGTAATTTTAACGTGATAAAACCGATGATACATTAGCAAGATTGCGCTAAACCTGGGACCTGGGAGCTCTGGGACCGGTATTAGTGTCCAAATCTTGTTCTAGCCTAAGTGACACGGTTCGTGTGAATACTTTACGTTGTCGTGGGGCGTTCATAAAAAAGACAATTTCCCTTATTGCCGCAATCTGTGGCACATGTGCCGTACAACGTTATGTCCCGTGCACGGTTATGTCTGCACCCGCCCTCATAAACGACAAAGTAAACCATAATTTATTGCGCATATTTAGGGTCAAACACATGACTCATAAATTGCTTTAGTATATTATTTGCGATAACTAGCCAGTAACTAATGGTAGAATATTACGGCGTGGTCGTGGTTGCTGTGTTTTAAACTCTGAAATATATCGTCGTATTCATATTTTGGGTCATGATAATTTAATACTCTAAAGTTAAAATGAACTTTACGTTGCTCTGAAAGAACATTTTATTTGCAAGATACTAAACGTCAAGTAACTCAGAAAACGGTCAAGAATAATACTGTATAAATAAATAAAATACAAAATGTTAAAAAGCGACGTTCCGCGTCACGAAATGAATAAAGTACTGAAAACCAAGAGACCACGGTTATTGATTCAAGTTTGCACTAACGACCAAGTTGCTACATGAAAAATGTAGGTATCGCTTTGAAAATACTGACTGAACTTTTGAAAGTCTGAAACATAGCTCTTCTTTTATTCATGTTCTGACATGTGGCGCTCTCCGTTGTGTACAAGCTTTCTTCCCTAACAAAATAAACAACATTTACTTGGAGTTAGGTCCTTTGAGAGGCTGCCCTGTACTTATGTTTTATGAATGAGCTCTTATGCACTTACGTGTATATGTTAGTATTGGATTCCATTTGAATGAAATACTAAAACGAAGGTCTTACACTGATTTCGAGATACTATATACAATAGAAAAATAAATAACAATTCACATAGACACACGTACCAAAAGACTATATTCTCATACAGATTCTTAGAACATTTTAAGATCACCCCCACCACTGCTACGTGTAGGCAGTTCCTTTTACCACGAAAACCTATCCGTCTCTGTCTCGCAAGGAAAAATTTCACGCGTTTTCTGACGTGCCGCATGGTTTTCATACTTTCAATGCATTGCCATATTGAGCTCTACTGCACAGCTCAAACGATCCAATATTCCCCAACCAAAATATCGCCACTGCATACCTTTTATACTCTCGCTAAAGAGCCTTCCGTTCACCCACAACTTGAAAGGACATACAGAATTATTTCACAATGCGAAATAAATTCTCTACCCGTGCAATAAAGTTCATGTCCCTTTACATCATTTTTGAATTTGTTACGTTTTGCATCTAAAGTTTCAGTGCAAAACTTGTAACGTAGACAAGTGGGTATGTATAGGCTGTATCGAAACAAGCTTTCAGTCGCGGCGCGCACATGCTCGCGTGAAGTCGGACTCAAAGCTAGATCCTTGCGCAAAATGGCGGGAACTTTCCGATAACTTTCGTATCGTAACACGCAGTAACATATCTTTGTAAATCTAGATAAACTATTGAAATAGAGAGTGTTAACAGCAAATTTACTAAAGTTTTGTTATAATAGTGTTGGAAGATTTACTGAAAATCTACTGAATCCTGTTGACACAACTATTTTGCAAGTACGTAAACATTTTTTTAAAAAGTTTAACTACTTCTACTTTTTATTGTTCATATTAATATTTATTCTCTATAAATTCTTAGACTTAGTATTTATGTATTTAGTTTATTTTCTTAGATGACGTACTTTTCGACTATTATTATTGCAAACAAAAAATATTATCTTTCTTATTGAATCAGTAAGAAAAGTATTATATTATCTCGTCAGTTATTCCTGTAATAATTTTATAATTTGTAATGATCTGATGACTTACACTATTCTGTTATTTTTTTATAAATTTACCTAATGAATGATTCAAAGGTTCAAAGTTTATAAACGACTTTAAAAGTGAACAGATTAAGAAAAACCACTACAAGTATACCTTAAAAATATTACGATTCGAATACCTGTAAGGTTTTAATAAACTATATTGCAACTATACCAGGCTAACCTAACCGTAAACTAAGGATAAGCACAACCATATGAAATTGCAGAAAAAGCACGTGAATGCTAAGAACAACCGCAATAATTAAAATTAAAAGCCGGGTAATTATGAAATTGCCTGCCCTCTAACCTAAATTCAATTAAACCGTTGTTATACAAGGTGGGCTTAACCGGATCATTATTATAGGATAATTATACACCCCGTTCAAAATAATTATTATCATTATGTTCTTGTTAATACAGGCAGGTATGCTTTGTCTGATAACATTTCGTTGTTTACGATTATAAATCCATCCAGTTGTTTTTAACTTACTGCTCTAATTATTGAGAAAAGAAAAATCATAAAATCCATTAATACCTACCAAACTCTTAGTTATTACGTGGCACGACTATGCAGCATTATCTCGCATGCTATCAGAAATCATAATTCTCTTGCTCTTATCCCAATTCATTTGGGGTCAGCGTATGAATGCGCATGTCTTCTTCTTCCATATTTCTCTATAACTCTCATCTCATCAGCTACGTCCTTTCTTGCTATATCATCCTTCACACAGTCCATCCATGGCGTACTTTAAGTAATAAAAGGTGATCATTTGAGTTCGACTAACTGTTTATCAATCGACTTCATTGTGAATTTTTCATATATCATTAGTCCTATGACAGGCAAGGTTTTATAGGGATTTTTTTCTACATATAATATTAGTGACCAACTGTATCCGCGCAGGTAAAAATTAATCGAATTTGAGCAAGAGCTTATTAGTAATAATTTCATCTTTTGGGCAATATTTCTTTAGGAGTAAAGCCCGATACTTTTTTTATCAGCCTGCTCTGTCCCACTGCTGGGCAAAGGCAACCCTCGTGGCTTTCTTTAACATTTACCTTCTCCGAAAAATCCGTTAAGAATGTGTCTACATCGTCACGCCAACGTTTTTTTGGCCTGCTTTGGCTACAGATGAATACCGATAAATAATCTAGCAATAAAATAGATAATGCACTGGCAACATAAATAACAGGGTTTTGAACTTTTCCAAGTATCATTACTCTGCCATCATTATTCCCTTTGGAGGAAATACGGGCGTGATGTTAAGTTATACGGGCGTGATGTTAAGTTATTAAACTACATCTTAAAATTATTAATATGCAGATTGTAAATACAAAAGTGCCTATAAAAGGCACTGTGCAGTATGCATCACATCTACCAACAGAATATGTTTATATGAATGTGTTAAGTAGATGTTATAGTTTGAGAAATTAATTAATATTCAAGTTAGTAGTTATTTCATTACATTTGTAGATCTGTACTTTCACCTGGCTAGCCTGTGTCCAACTTTGGTGGGTTCAGCTTCTAGTCTAAACGGACGCAGCTGAATACCAGTATTTCATTGGCGCGACTGCATATCTGACCTCCAATACCCAGTTAGTACAATTGATTGATATGTACCAAAAATACTAATCAAGTCATTTAATAAAAATATGTCTCAACATTTCGGTCTTTTTGTCAAACCAAATAAAGGTTGAGTAGTATAGTTTTGTTATAAAGGATGTAAATCAACTCTTAACGAAGCCTAAGGGAACTTGTTGTCCCCGTCATTGCGATCATTTTTTTTTTGTTCTGACCTGGGAACTTTCTAGTTACAGAGATCAAAGTTCCAACTTGTTCACTTTTTTTTTTTAAATACTTCTTTTTAAAGTTAGAACTTACTTTAAATGCCTTAATGACCTGTTTCCTAGTTAATGTATCCATTAACACAATGTTTTGAGTGCGTTACATTGCGTTTTACCGTAAAACGTGACTTTTCACCCAGAAATAGAAAGTCGTTTCCCAGCAATAATTTTTGCGTAGGGTTTGCGAATTAGTTTGATGTACAGAATGCCTGGTTGACGGCTTCGTGAAGGCTCTATTTACACCCTGTATTAGCTACTGCTAATAAGTTAAGCATTTAGGGTCTGGTACAAACCAAACAAATCTGCAGTAGGCAACTAATCCAGGCCGTTAATCAAGCGAAATCACAAAACGAGGCAGTCATAAATTTAAACAAAATAGTGCCTGCAAAATTCCCCGTGGAAATAATATTCGGACAAATGAAAATTCCGACCGATGCATTTCGGGATCGCGAACGGCGCTCGGAGGTTTTAATTCCCTTGACTGTTGCGAATCGGCGCATGTTTTTTCATTAAAACGCATTCAATACGACGACGACGTGGCTTTGAAAAAGCGGACCTTTTCAAAAAATATTTTCCTGACATTCCACTGTGCTCTGCGCTCGTTTCATTCACGGCCTTTTGTAAAGAATTAAAAAATCGACGCTTTTAATGTCTGTCTTGTTACATGTACTTAAGGTACGCGTAATCCAATAATGCAGTAGAGTCGCCAATGATATTTAATTTTTTCGTTCATAATGCTCTTTATCAGTATTCCCGGGAGAAGCTTTTAGATATGCGATGCTTTTGTCCTTACTTATCGTCGTTGTGTTTATTTTAAATGTAAAATATTAATAAATATTGAACTGCACAAAATTCTTTACATCTTTTAGTGAACATGTGGAGAATCCGAATGAAATATAGAGTATTCAATCATTCAATTACAGACAAAACCATTCCAAATTCAAAATCTTCGTTCACTTTATAGAAATGTAACACTAACATAAATACACGTTACAAAACTTTATCAACTGTTAATTACAGTCCTTTCTTAGCTGTCATTCGGACCTCGCTGAAGTGGCCGTGTTGTGGTCTCAATGACACCCTCACCTCTCCATTACTGCGCCTTGGAGCAGGGTTAACGACTGGTTCGCGTGATGCCACACAACTTTATGCTTATTTATACGATGAGGCGAACAAACTCGACGGTCGACATTCAACCGTTACAACATGGCCGGCGACATATCAAATCTCCATTATCAGCGGCCGCCGGAACAAACGATGGCCTTGCCGATTTTTTTTAAAGGTCCTCTTTCGGTTTCATATTTTTCGGTAGTGTCAGAAGTTTTGAAAGTTTCTAAGAAAGTCGATGTTTGTTTCAAGTTTCAAGTAAATAAGGCTGTTAACTTACTGAAGTACGCATTAAACCCTTTAGCTTCATGAAAAAAACTTGAGGATAAACATTACATCTCTCCAATACAAGTTCCTATTCCATATCATGAATCTACAAGCGGATGGCTCATTGTAACAAAGCCTGTAAGCAAGGGGACATTTACGAGCGAATAATCATACTCGTAAATGTTCTCGCTTCTGAGGACAGTCGCCTGGGGTTCACACTATCATGGCTAAACGCTTTAAATATGCGAGTAATCACACCCTTGGCCAATGTCTGTTAAATAAAAATAATTTAAATTGAAAAATACTAAGAACAATATGATATTTTGTGTTTAAAATGATTGAGTACTAGCTGTGCCCGCGACTTCGTCTGCGTGGTATTTAAGAAGTAGCCTAAGTTACTCCTTATTACATCGGCTATCTGCCAGTGAAAGTCCCGTCAAAATCGGTCCAGCCGTTCCAGAGATTAGCCGGAACAAACAGACAGACAAACAAAAATGGTTAAAAATATTATTTTGGTATATGTACCGTATAAACATTCATATGCATGTAGTACAAATTGGTTATTTTAATATAACAAACAGACACTCACATTTATTTGCATATATTGTATAGATCACAAATATCGTACTTAATAATTTTGAAGTTCCCTTGATAATAAATGCGGCTTAAAGTTACCACCGGTATAAGTATTACATATAATAATTAACCATCAATGAGTAATGCCAGACATACAGAGAAGTCCAGGTTTCCTTACGATGTTATCCTTCACCGATGTCAGCGATAGACAGATATAGGTACATATACTCGTACTTACCATACATTTTTTTATTAAAGTTTGGCATAACTTTAATCAGCATGATTAACAAGTTGTTAAAAGTAACGGCGATGGCTGATTGTATATTACCATACACAACTACGTGTATACTTTATTAATTTGTGATTATTCAATAAATTATAGGTAGATGCTATATATTTTTATTACATTCTCACTCAACCATAGCTTATTACCAAGCCATATTTCACAATAAATAACAAGTTGGTGACACGTTAACGATTGCATTAAAGAATGGTGTTTCAAGTTACTTGTAAACAGGGTTCATATTAATTCAGAAAAATACGAACCGTAATGTGGAAACAAACGAAAGGCGTAAATAATAAAATACAAGTGCAATATATTAGTAGTGTACCTTTTAAATTAGCTTAAAAAAAAACTATAACAGTATTTATTAAATTTCAATTATTGAGGTAATTATTCACTTGTCATGATTCCAGTGTGTATTATGTTTTACCCGACTGACCCAGAAGGAAGGTAATGTTTTTCGCGAGTATGTATGTATATGTACATACATACTCGCGAAAAACAGTTGGAGTTGCACTCATTGCACTCGTAGTGTACAGACGTGCTCATTAGCAATATTAATATTTACTTAAATAATAGTGACCTACTTTAGTGTATTACCGTCGTAATGCATTAAGTAATTTTACATAGTGTGCAGTTTTAGTGAACACACGGACATGGACACGAAATAGTGAACTTTTAGTTAAAACTAACAAAATGGACAACAGCCCTTGTAATCCAAGGGGGCCAGCGCAACCCTCGGCCTCTCCGTCGCAGTCGGCCACGGCTGATGTTATCGTTTCAACGCCTGAAATCCAGCGATGGATGTCCACCATCCAGCAGTACTTGAATGAAGTTTGCTCTATTGCCGCGGATGGGAAACTCAACACCGAGCAGAAAATGAAGATAACTAACCTTTGCCGTAAAGTTGAATCAGGTACGTCACAGATGGCAGTCCACTACCAGTCGCTGAAGAAAAAAGCTATTCTCGCGGATAACATGGTAGATAGCCTTAAACAACAGCGCGACCTGACAGAACAAATTTTGGAGCTCAAGCAGACGATTCGGGACTCTAGTTATTCGGGAAATGCTTCTTTTGCCGATATGGTAAAAAAGGGATCAAACCATTTTGTTAGACCTAATAATTTAGGCGCTGTCGCGATTTATCCCAATGATAAATTGAAAACTAGTAACGAAACAAAAGAACTAGTGCAAAAAATCATACGGCCTGAGCAAATGAAGCTACAAGTACGTGGTGTCCGAAAAACAAAAAATGGTGGCGTGATAATAAGTACCGAGACGAAAGAAGACGCTGATAAGCTGAAGCACGCAGTCCAGCTCACTACATCTGGACTTACTGCCGATGAACCCAACAAGCGCAAACCCCGGATCGTGGTAGTAGGTGTGCCGAACTCCTTGGCTGAAAATGAGGTCTTTAAGTGCATTTATGAACAAAATGTTGCCGACAAGTTACCAGCGATGTCCTTGGAATCCTTTTTGACCATGGTAAAACTAAGCCACAAATCTGGGAAGAGAGAGGCAGCGACTAGTAACTACGTTATTGAAGTTGCGGCCAGTATACGGAAAATTCTAATCCCTCAATCAAGGATTTTCATAAATTGGACATCTTGTCCCGTCAGGGACTTCACATTAGTAACGAGGTGTTACAAATGCCAACAGTATGGCCATGCAGCAAAATCGTGCAGAGAAATAAATTCGACATGTGGCCACTGTGGTGAAGCAGGTCATATGATGTCCGAATGCGCGAAGAAAGCATCCTTAGCATTTCCAAGATGCGCAACTTGCTCCCGCTTCAAAAAGCCCAATGATCACAAAACGGGAGATGCTGAATGCCCTACTAGAAAAATTGCTGAAACCAGATACATAAACTCCGTCGATTATGAGGGCACCTAGTGCGTCATCACTCAGACTTCCGTCGATATCGCGCTGCCTAAGCAAATTGTCGCAAACAGCAAAAATGCCCTGACGGTGTTCATTTTGAAATATTTACTTGTTTCGTACTGCTGACTGACTATCATATTTATATTAGCAACTATGTGCAACAAATTGTTTTCCTTAGAATTTATTGACCTACATTATTTTTTGTTTGTATGTTTTATTAGCGTTTTAAGTACATTAGGTTTATCACAATCTATTAACTTTTACTAACCCATTTCATAACTTTAGTATTAAATATTGTTAAGAAAATCTGTTGTCCAAGTAGTAATTATTGTAGACATGTCGCCTGTGATACAGGTTTAACCTAGTACAGGCATTGAACTTTGTTATACCTTTATTATTTCTAAGATTTATACTGTATGAATTGTTACGATTCTAATTTTTGAATAAATATATTATTATTATTATTATGTCCTTTATTCATTTATACTCTTGTTTCTTATATTTTTACATATTTCTTACAAAAAAAATAACAAAAAACATTTAAAAATATAAAAAAAACAGGTTTCCGCCGGTAACGAGAGCAGGGTCCAAGCTACCGGTGGTTAGGGCTGCAGAGACAGGAACCTCCTCACAATGCGGGCCGTATCGAGGAGTACTGCCTTCTGAATCTGACTCTTGATCCAACCGCCAAGTGAGAGCTTCGACAGATGTTCGTCGAGGCTCTTGGCCATAAGGCCATTGGCCGTTACGACAATCGGCACAATGATAGCCGAGTCCACATTCCACATATCGACAACCTCGTGAGCCAAGTCAAGATATTTTATTTGTTTCTCTTTCTCAGCTTTCACGAGGTTTTCGTCATGCGGGATGGTAACATCGACTATCATTGCGCGGCGCGCTGATCGGTCTACCACCACTATGTCAGGCTTATTGGCAACAATAGTCCTGTCAGTAATGATAGACTGATCCCAGTACAGCGTGACATGGCCTTTCTCGAGAACTGGGTCGGGCACATACTTGTAGTACGGTACCTCAGATTCCACAAGTTTATATTTCAAGGCAAGTTGCTGGTGAATAATCCTGGCTACTTGGTTGTGCCTGTGCAAGTACTCGCCGTTAGCCAGACGAGAACAACCAGAAATAATATGTCTGATAGACTCACCCGGACAGTGGCATGCCCGACACACGTCCACCGTCCCGTCCTTCATAATATGTTTCCGGTAGTTGTTCGTTAGCATAACTTCGTCCATAATTGCACAGACAAAACCTTCAGTTTCCCCAAAGAGGTCGCTGAATCGTAGCCAGGACACGGACGCTAGAAAATCTACATCGGGCCCATGAAGAGCCTGGTAGAAGCGACCGTGAAGCACCTTGCCTTGCCATACTTCCTTGCGGTCATCGGTACTAAGTACAACAGGTTTGCGCCAGTTCTCTTTAGCCATGGACAGCGGGGTGAGTACCTTGTCCACTGCGACCACATCTCGGTGCATACCCACCTCGGCTTTCAAAAAATATTCTCTGAGGCTGCACACCTCGCGGTTGTGGAGGGTCTTCGCATTTAAAAAGCCTCGACCCCCGCACTTCCGCGGGATGTACAGTCTCATCACCGATGATCGTGGGTGATGCATCCGGTTTGCAGTCAGCAATGTACGGACTCTCCTATCTAGGGCGTCCAGTTCGGTCTGAGTCCATTTGAGTATGCCGAAAGAGTACATTATAACCGGCATGACCCAACCGTTGAAGGCGCGCACCTTGTTTCCGCCTGAAAGAAGGCTCTTTAATACCTTCTTCAGGCGACCGAAGAAGCGCTCCCTCAACGACTGCTTCATGTCAGCTATGTTAATGCCTAACGCTTCCGACATACCCAAATACTTATAATTTTCGGATGAGGAGAGAGATCTGAGGTGTATGGAATCCGACAGTTGGATTCCCTCGGATTCCATAATCTCTCCTCGCTTTACATACATGACTGCACATTTGTCCACACCAAATTCCATCCTGATGGCGCTACTAAAAGTTTCAGTTACTTTCAGTAGCTTCATCAGTTGCAATTTGTTAGGAGCAAAGAGTTTCAGATCATCCATGTAAAGAAGGTGAGATATGACCTGACCACCTCTCCTCAACCGGTAGCCTAAGCCTGAATCCTCCAGCAATGTGCTTAGAGGATTCAGGGCCAGACAGAACCAAAGTGGACTCAGACTGTCGCCCTGAAATATTCCCCGTTTAATCCACACAGGCTCATCGTTCCCCTGGATCTGTCGACATCCTGGATATCGAAGCACTGTCCTCCATTGCCCCATACACGACTCAAGAAAGGCGCGTAGAGTTGCATCAATCTTGTACAACTCCAGCACCCTCATGAGCCATGTATGTGGCACAGAGTCGTAGGCCTTCTTGTAATCTATCCAACATGTCGACAGATCCTTGCGGGATCGACGAACCTGTTGGCTGATGGCCATGTCGATGAGGAGTAGCTCCTTAGTACCACGGGACCCGTTCCTACATCCATTCTGAGAGGCCGACATAATAGAATTATTATCAATGTGTTTGTTAATTTTCTCTCTCAAAATGGATGTAAGAAGTTTATAGACCGTCGACAAACACGTGATCGGTCTATAATTCTTGGGTTCCGTAGGACTACCTGACTTATGGAGCAGGTGGGTAACACCCGTTGTAAGAAACTCTGGTAGCGACCCAGACTCTAAGCATGACTGGAATTGAGATGCCAGGCAAGTGTGTGAACTACTTAGCCATTTGAGCCAGAAATTGTGCAGTCCGTCCGGTCCCGGAGATTTCCAGTTCGGTAACGGACGAACTGCTCTGGCAATATCTAATGGCGTTATTATAATTTTATCCATTTCTGGTATAGATTCACACACTCGCTCGACATCTCGCATCCAGTCAGCTTCAGTATGACAGACGGGCACCGACCAGATGTTGCGCCAGAATGAACTAGTGGCGGCATCATCTGGACGGCATACGTCTGTCACATTTTGTTCGGGTCGCTCCCAAGCTCTGTATACCCACCTCTCATCGCTCCGGAACATGCGATTCTGCGAGTACCTATCAACCCTACGCTTATACCGCCGAATACGGTTCGCCCATGCATAAACTTTCTGCTTCAGGAAGTCGATGCGCTCTGTGACACGGGACATGTATTCTTGAGGACTGATTCCAGTCCCCGAGAATGCCCGCCTCACAAAGCGCATCACACGTGGTCGTGTGTTGCCCTCCCTGAAGCAGTATAGTTTGCCGATGAGCACCCTGGTCCCGGCGATACGGCACTCGATCCTGCGTTGCCAAGCTGGTACGGCTGGTTTTGGTCGAGTAGCTACGTCATAATTTGGGAATTTGACGTTAGCTAAACGACAGGCCGCTACAGCCCCACAATACAGTATCGAGTGCGTATCAACGAGGTCCTCGCTACTCTCAAAAATATTCTTGAGTTGCGAGTCCAAGGTACACACCAACGCCCTATTTTTCTTATGCATGGGAAGCCGTGGTAAACGGGGCCTAAGTTGGGTAGGAGTGGATCGATACTCGTGAAGCGCATCTTCCAGAGCGCTCCTCAAACGTTCGTTGCACTGGCTACTTACCGTGGCAACCCTATCACCCTCATCTACAGCAGCAAGATTAGACCGCGGTGGTATTGCGTCAATAGTTGACGCTTGCACCGCGGTTTGCACCGGAGTCAAGTCGATGTGGTTGCTCGGTACCTCTGAGCGCAGCCTATCAAGCGCAGCGTCGTCCAACATGTGATTGCGTTGGATGACCCGCACCTGATCCGACAGTCGTTGGGCCGAGACGTTGACGGTTGGTTCAAGAACCTGAAAAAGAGACAGCATCCTAACACGGTACGCAGTGAGGTTAGTTCCCCCCTCTGTAGACCCGTAATATGCGCGCATGACGTTCTCGTTTATAGACTGAGTCCATCTCATGCGCTGCACACAACCACCGGCAGCGGGGACCCGGCTCGGGGCCAGTTGGCCCCTAGGTCCGAAGCTTAACGGTGGCCGGCCTCGCCCCGGCCGACGTACAGGTGTTGGCGACGTCGGCGGGGAGAAATATTCGTCGCTGGAACTCGACGCTACTGCCACTGCCGGAGACTCAGGTGATCCGGGGTCCGACGGCGGCGAGGCGGAGCTCAGCGACAAGTCCGGGGGTGGAAGGCGTGCGCGTTGTGATGCAGCTCTGGTTATCATCATCTAATCATGCCATTTTCACAAAATGAATTTTTCCTTTTTGTTTTCGCCGTTAGAATTTTGACAGACGTCATATCTCTGCGATCTTGTTTTTGGCTTATAAATTGTAGTTTCTTTGAGTTCTTTTCAAATATTTTGGGGTTTAAAAGTTTTCTATCCAATATAATCACTGTTGGTTTACAATTTGTATATTAAAATAAATATTTTATAATCAAAAAAGAATAAGAATGATTTGACGTGTTGACGCACACAGAGTTGCCAGATTATTATTATTATTATTATTATTATGTATGTCCGTTCTATTGTGACCTCGTGACTGCTAAACGGATAAACCGATTTGGATAAATTATACGTCATCACATCATATTATATCATTCAGAATAATATACTAACTTCCAGCGAAAGGACAACAACTAGTTAAGCATGTTTCTTTTGGAGTGTGGCCATAGTTAGAAGTAATGGTGAAATCTTGATTTTTTTATGCAATTTCCATTTGTAATTGACAATTTCTTAAATGTTTACCAACAACTACTGACACAAGTATAATTCAAGCGCCAAAAGAATAGTTCTAAACTATAGAAAATTATTCTTCATGGATTAAATAACGTCAGGCTAGCAAAAACAGACCAACAAATTTCAGTCTCCCGTTTGAAAAACACATTCTATGGCGCTCGGCAATAGAGTAGCTTTCCATTAGTGAAAGGATTTTTACAATCGGATGAGTTGTTTCAATGATTACCACCTACACACAAAATTTAGCTCTTCATAATAATAACCCCAGACAGTTTTTGCTAGTTTTGCTTCAAATCTTTGTACCTCACTAGCCATTTTTACAAAAAGCAGGAGAGAGACCTAGTTACAGGCAATAGGTCGTTCTCGTTTCGCACAATTTCCAAATGTTTGCCTACTGAGGCAAATGGGACGTTGCGGTGAGCGTAAGTACACGATAGACGAGCAATAGGCCACTGTGCTACTTACCCGGTATTGTCGAAACTGGGTTCGTACGAGTAATAACTACTTTTCAAGGACATTGTTAATTCATCTACCTAGCCTTTTCCCAAACTATCTTGGGGTCGTAAAAGTATTTTACATGAAGCGACTGCCTATCTGACCTCCACAACCCAGTAACTGGGTAATACGATACCCCTTAGTAAGACTGGGTGTTAGACTTTTGGCTTCTGAGTACTCGTAACGACTGTCAAAGATCTACAAATGACAGCCGGAACATTGTTAATTAGTAGTAGAAAATCAATATCCCAAAGTTTTCAGTAAAATTACTGTAAGGTGGAGTCGTTTTATATCTATATATATAAAAATCAATTGCTGTTCGTTGGTCTCGCTGAAACTCGAGAACGGCTGGGTCGATTTAGCTGATTTTGGTTTTAAAATGTTTGTCGTAGTCCAGGTAAGGTTTAAAAGGTGAGAAAGGTAGGGTAGGGAGGGTAGGATAGGGTAGGTAGGTAGAGTAGGTTAGGTAGGTAGGGTAGGTAGGGTATTTAATGTAGGTAAGTAGGGTATTTAATGTAGGTAGGTAGGTAGGGTAGGGTAGGGTAGGTAGGTAGGGTAGGGTAGGTAGGTAGGTAGGTAGGGTAGGGCAGGGTAGGGTATGGTAGGTAGGTAGGGTAGGGTATGTAGGTAGGTAGGTAGGGTAGGGTAGGTTGGTAGGGTAGGGTATGGTAGGTAGGTAGGGTAGGTAAAAAGTGCATTGCAACGCATGCCGGGGACAGCTAGTTACTAATAATAAGTCCAAACCATCAATTAATATGTTTACCTTAGGTGTATGCGTCTGCTGCGGTTTGTTCGAAAGAGATACCGCGGCCCTGGATTACAAAGGGCTTAGAAGGAACATGGGTGGGTTTTAGTCAGTCAAGTCTGACACTCCCTCCCGCTTCGCCCAGAGCGGGAGAAGTCATTTGATGATTTCCCTTCAGAAAAAAAAAAAAAAAAAGGTGTATGCGTCTAATCATTTATTGATTACGTGTCAGATTCTTATTTAATTAGAATAAAGAGCTAGTCAAACTCTACTTACGGTGATTCCTACAATGTAATGTATTCTTCAAAATCCTCAAGCTTAAGTAGAATTTGACAAGATTTAAACTTTCAATACTTAATTTAGAAGCCAGTCATATGTTGTAACACGTACACTACTATACAATCAATACTGACACAGATGACTTGACTCTTGTATGTAGCGACGCGACGTAGTGTCAATGTAGCTTTAAGAAAAAAAAATCCACAACTGAAGACGTAATCATTTCCTTTTGTTTCAGGTGCAACCATGAAACCGAGTAAAAAAGAACGTTCAAAGTTTTCCCGCTGAGGACTATTCAACGTTTTATTTCTACCATGAAAAAGTTAAAGAAGGAAGAATACTCCAGCGGTGAAATGTAAACAAATTCCAATGCCGGGTCTGAAAGAGAACGTGTCATAGACAATGCACAGCCTCCTTAGAGCGGCTGTAGTGTCGGCATTACTGCAGATACTGCTCTCCTACACCGGTAAATATGAATTGTATTACATTTTGGGGAAATATTTTGAATAAGAAACGTTCCGTTCGAACAATAAACTTAAATTCTAACCTTACATGCTGTCCACGACTTACAAGTCTAGATTCTCGTTAGGTCAGTAAAACAGGGATCCGTTCCCGTAGATAATTACGTGTTAAGTGTTTTCGTCATATAACAAGTACCACCAAAAAGAAAATAAGCTTCAGGTCTAAAAAAACAAAGTGTAGGTTCGTAATTAGTGTTTTTATCGTAGCTTCGTTTCTCCCCTTGCGGTTAAGCAGCAAGTAAAATATTTCACCATAAAATAAAAGAAAACAGACTTTATGGATCTGAAAATAAAATACCTTTTCGTACTTTCAGCTTTATGGATGTTACAGAGAGCTACGGTTAATATTATTGTATGGTAATCTCGTTTCAAATTGAAACTCTAACTTTAGAACAAACTTGGGGATTACTTCTCTAGTGCGCGGGTATCGCTATTGTTGAGTTCTGGACAAATCCTGAGTGTGTAGAAGTAGGTTTTATGAGAATTAATTGACGTCATATTATCTTGTTGTTAGTTGACAGTATGAAGTTAGGTAATGGTCGAGGTAATGTTATTCTTTCCGCGGGTGAGCATTAGTCGGGCCCGGCGGCGGTCGTAGTCGTCGCGGAGACAGAGCGGACCGGGCCGGAAACAGCTGTGTCGTTCGCGTGCTGTTTGCCAATTTATCACTAAGCTGATTATATATAGGATCGTCCTTGTGACGTGCTTTATGCCCTTGTTTGCTCTCCTCCCATTGTATCGCACTCCCTTATTTACACCTTTTAAGGCAAGACAAAAATTGGCGGAGAATTTCTCGTGTCAACATCCGTTGTCGCCTTTTGTTCTAACACGTATGTGTTTTTGTTATTACTGTTTACGTTTTCTTGGTGATGTTGTTACCAGAAATGTTTTTTGAAATTGTATCGTTACTAGCAAGCTCATATTTTAGGGCGAAGGCAGCCACGTATCTACTTAAACATTCAAAGACTTAAAAACTCCGTACCCTTTTCTACCACAGGATTGTTTGAAAAATTTAAATCATTTATACACTTCATAATGAAACTTGAACAAATAAGAATAAGCGGAAGCTAATCCTGAAGTCTTGAATACAATTAATTTCGAAGTTAATAACACTTCAGCAGCTATCCAACAGCGCCAAACTTTGGCGGGCATTGTCAAACAGTCGTAAACTTACCGAGAAGTGCTAGAAACTTCACATGTATCTTCTAAACATGATATGCGGACATAGATCATAAAGTCATAAAGCCTGGAAATACGTACCTAGGTTGTATACAAATGTTTGACAACATAGTTTTGATGTCTGCTCCTAAGTATGTCACATTTCCTTATTCAGTGAAGAGAGGATATTGTTGCCTGAAATACTGTAACTTCAACATCCTCTTGATATTTTATTATCTGTAATTATCGTCGGAGTAGGATTTTTTTTCTCTCATGTTTATGACAAAGTTCTCTACAGTCGTAATATCAGTGCTTACTTCTCAGTGTCAGTAAGCCATGTGCTGGATGGTAAAATGTTTCGATAGCAAAACGATGAACCATACAATATTTCCTCTTTAGAGGATATATTTTTTTAAATCCTTCTTTTGCACTCTTTTCCGTCTTAAAGAAACTCCGTGAATGAATGAATTTAACGTTTATATTAAGTTTAAGAATCATCTCTCAGACCAACTATTCTTCTTTATGTATGCCTTATTTCTTACACAAAGATATGAAATAAAATCGTTTAAAAATAAAATTCATAAAAGTAAACAAGAGTACAAAAGGCGAGCCACAAATTGTGTTTTCAGTGCTAGGTCTGAGCGCAGGTGCCACAGCCCGCCTTAAGCTTCGGCGGACCGCAGCCAAATCCGCATGTGACTTTAATTTAACTTTGCTTCACTGAATATTGTCCTTACACTGAAATTTGAATTATGAGTTCGAGCTAACGTGACGCTTAATGCAACTCTGACTAAGTTTCTGCTAATCTCGAACAAGTTGCAATGATATATAATGTATGTGGATTAAAGTTATTTGGAATCTGCTAAGGAATTATGGTTGCAACGTTTTTTGATGATTATCAATGCCTATAAATTTAATCATAATGTTCAGAATTTCAATAAGATGCCTATAATCTGGTTAATCTTTAATCTTTGTTCTCGTACTTTTAAATTTGAGAAATCATGAAATTACAAATAATCAAAAAAGAACTAGACACCAAATAATGGCGCAGTGGATTTACATCACAGTTTACAATTTTCTGAACAAGCCTTTACGAAAAGACACTGAAAAATATCATAAACTAAACTTATATGAAATGTTCAAATGCAATAGTAAGGAATTTGCATAGGTAGACGTTATACCGCATACGGTGTACCCGCGATACCGCTTGAATACGTAACATGGTTCATACCGCGAATACTGTTGCAAAACGCAACTCACTATAAATCATACCTGCATTATCTGGTGGCACTCAAAACATAACTACATACTCAATTAGTGTCAATCAGTTCCTAAATGTTCACTGATCGAAGGTTTTCTCTGAACCCTGAACTGCCTACCCTATCATAATTTTCATATTTTACTGAATACGCCCGTGGCTCGGTATGAGACTCTCTTTATTTGTGATATCTCCTCGTTCCTGAGGCAGCCTATTCCAGGTTTCCCCAATGGCAACAATGTCGTGTACTACTCATTTCGCCGCCGGTCGCACAACATTGCCTTTCTCAGTTTTCTTGGACGCCACTCAGTCACAGCTTTACGCCACTTGTCATCATCTCGCCTTGCTAGGTGTCCTGCCTAGATAACTCCACTTTGCACTAATTAAAATAAAAACTATGACAGTCAGTTAAACAGTAATAAACTAGTCGCAGAAACATGAAGTAAATAATTAAATTAAATTTAATTAATTAAGATATTAAACTTGAGGCACGTATGACGTTTGAATTCGCGTGGACAGAAGTTTTGTTGCATTGTGATTAAGAGAAATTCTGAATTTCCTAACTATAAATTCTCTAGAGAGCCAACCTTAACGATAATTCGAGTTATGACGAAGAAAACATTCACATTTTGAAAAAAGAGTTTCAGTTCTGAGTGGGACATTTTAAAATTAATATGTTATACCAGACAATGCAAACAAATTTGTAATCTACTTGCAACTGCTTCGTTGGTCTAGTGGTCGCAAGAGCAAATGCTGAGCTAGCGGTCCTGGCGATCGATTCCCAGGTCCGGCAGACAGGCTTTTGGTTTTTCTGTCAGGAATTTTTCAATAGCACCCACGGTATCTGGATTTCTGCCCGGTTTATGGCAATAGCCTCGCCCGCTATTACATGGGACTTAAAACATAACTGGCCAAATATGGGTGAACTATTAGGTACACCTCTTAGTAACCTGAACACAGGTACCCCGGATAACAGGCGTGATGTTATGTATGAAAGACATTTTACGAGTATACTCTTATGATAGACCATAAAAAGCGAAAAAAATCTTAATAGGGGATGATCACATTTTTTTTTCTTTGTCCGTCGGGTAGATTATTGAAAAGTATTGGACACGTATTTTTTCTATTTTCACGTGGTCATAAAATTACGGAGATATATTGAGTTGAAAAGGCGCATGACGTCACATGTAGGTAATTTTTATACCTACTTGTGACGTAGTGAGCCCCCACTCTCCAACTTTAATGAGTTTTTAAGTAATTTTTTGACATTTTGATAAAACAAAAAATACGTGTCTAATATTTTTGTATTACCTGTCTGACGGACAAAATAGAATGTCGTTTTTTACCCAGTTTTCACCCCTATTTGCTTGCAATGCCCAAAAGATACATGGGATAAAAAACCTACACTTTTCTGAGAGCCTCTCTATTATATCTTAAAACGTCACCCGGATATACACCTCCTGTTCAACTCCTCCTCATGTAAAACTAACTCTCAATTGATTAAACCAAGAGAATAACCTTCTACCTACGTGAACTACAGTCTAAGCTTCTGCCTTCTATCAGTTATACCCACAAGAAAACGTGCGAAGCTATTCCTAGCTGATGACTGAATGGTTTATTAAGCACTGAATTAAATTCCTAGTTAGTGTGGATGGAAGAATTTGAATGAAGAATTTGATTTCAGGAACTATGCTGTTCCTGAAATCAAATTCTTACTCATTTGATGTTCATTCAACCATTATTTTAGATAAATTGACTACCTGTCTGACCTCAAAAACCGAGTGAGGTGTGTTAAGGAATTTAGTGTTACCCAGACACCAAAACGTAAGAAATAATACCGATTTTCAGACTTCTTTTTGAATAAACAAAAATGCTCAAGGTTTACGAATGACAGCCGGGATGAACAGATGACCGTGCTTTCGGACACATGGTATGTTAGGGATAGCCACCCATCCACGGATCGACCTCGGCAAGCATAGCTTAGCCTTGAAAATCGATCCATATGGCTATTATAACTTAGCCACGACCCCTTCGTTTTTTAAATTTCCTCTTATAATTTCCTTTGCCCGTAAACAAACGAGAATGGCATTATTTAAAGCTCAACAGATCACATCGCAATTTCACACCCGATCCCCAAAGCTATTAATTGAGTAAGGGATTGGGTCCGACCAGACGTACCGTGGATGGACTTGACGGTTCGATGTGGAAGGCCCCTAAAATACCTATCTGAATGTGGTAATGACAAATGAAAAGTCCCTGTGTGTTTGTTTGTTTTTAATAGCTAATCTTTGAAATGAACATATCATAACGTCTGTAATCCCCGAAAGGTTAGGCAGAGGTTACGTAATAGTAAATCCACATTTTGCTAGTTAGGGTCAGTTCACACCGAGACGCGACCGCGCGCCTCGCGGCGTATAGCGACGCAGCGCGGCGCCGCGCTGCGTCGCGCTGCGTCTAGCGGCCTCGCGAGGTAGATTTCAGTAGAAGAATACGTTGCGCCATGCAGCGCTGCGCCGCGCTGCGCCGGCGTAGAGCGACGCAGCGCGAGTTCACTGGCCTCTTCAAGTATCGCCGCGTCGCGTCGCGTCTCGGTGTGAACTGACCGTTATGTTTTAAGTCCCATGTAAGGGGGCGAGCCTATTGCCATCAACTGGGAGCAAATCTAGAGTCCATGGCTGCTACTGAAAAATTATTGATGGAAAAACCCAATAACACTATGCCCGACCCGGGAATCAAACCCAGGCCCTCATGCGCAGCAGTCGCGCTTGCGACCACTCAACCAACGCGCAACGGGCAGTTATTTCTCCGAAAATATCTTTCAGGTTTCCAAAATCATCCGTTTGTAAGAGCTATGTATGGGCTTTCCTCGTGCTATTTTAAATGGAAATAGACAAGCTAGAGCTTTTTGTCATAAATGATTAAGGCTTATGTTTAACATAACACCAGATAAAGTAAATATAACCTTAAAAAACATTTTTATACTGCCTAAAATAGTAAATGATCACCAGAAATAGTAAATGATCACCAGAATTAAAAACCTGAAAATCACAGCTCCGAACTAAGGCGTAATCGACGGAGCCCCGCTACGCGAGGCTCCTATTTCTCTCTGCAGGGTTTAAAGTAACCTAACACGAAGGGGATGTCGGGGTCTTAGTTCGCTCGCTCCGCTCGCTCACTAGACCCCGCCATCCCCTTCGAACCTAACCTGTCCGAGTCGGGGTGCCCAATATCCCGAGCTCGCTTTGCTCGCACTTGCTTCCTAAGTTCTTCTTGCCACAAAATTTGGTGATCATTTACTATATTTGGTCTTTGAATACAATTTTTTTGGTGTTTAGTATTTTTTTTTTGGTAACGTAGCTTAGGATCTCAAAGTATTTTTTGGTGCTCATTATATTTAATCCCAATGATTAAACCATAAAAAAACGGTTATTTTAATATTACAAACAGACACTTCAATTTTATTTATTTTCATAGATGTATAGATAAACATATTCTAATAAAATCTAACCCTGTAGAAACAGTTACTAAAGGAAGAGAATAAGCAGTTTTTTGATAAAAACATGAAGGTTAAGTATACCGACCTACGCATTCTCGTTCCTTAATTAATTTGTAGACAAAACAAAAATGAATAAAAACACGGTATGTTTATCTACAAAACAAAGATAAATAAGCTATGTATAACGTAAAAAATACTTCTATGTACATTAATACAAACTAGAAATAGATCTCATATAAAAAAAAATATGTTCAGATAACTAATCTATGTATGAAGAATATAGGAGCTACATGTATGATATCACTGGAGTCATACAATGTACAATCAACATTGTTTATACAGCATAACTTGCTCTGTGAGGTATTATCTATATTTAAAATAAGCTAGCGAACAACCCCTGCTTCACGCGGCGCCACCAATCAGATCCAAAAAACTCTATTTTTCAAGCTGGTGCCAATTATCCACAACCACAAAATTTCATTGATATCATTTGGGTGGTTTCGGATATAAGCGTGTACGAACACGTAATTTTAATATATTCAGATTAAATATAATAAGATGATTTGAATGTACAGCATTAGAAAACTTATCGGCCTAAGCTATACTTACTATAATATTATAATGGTTCGCTGATTACGAGTATGCGGTATGTAAAAGCACTCAGCGCACGATTAAAATTATTCGCGCGAACGAAGCTTTTGTTACGCGGCCGTCGGCACTAGTTTGCGATACGACGCGATCGCAGTCTTGCACATCCATGCAAAGAACATCCAATGCACCGTGAAATTGCCTATTTTCCACGTGATTTTATTTATTTATTTCATACATCGATGACATTTCCATTCGTTTTGTTACGGTTCAATGCATCGGAAAATAGTTACGGAAGTCCGGATGCATCCAAATCATCCATGTTGTTCCCAGGCATACTTCAGCAGCCCACGCAGCGCTCTCCTTAATTTTAATTCTAGAACATTCTCGAACTTACGATATGCATTTAAAATGTACGAAGAGTACAATGTGTCTACAAGTAGCGCATCCTGTTTAAATTTGTTAAGCATGCAGTGCATTGAACGGTACCACGTAGACAGTAGAGTCCTGTTTGGAATGCAAACGTAGACACATATATATCATTTTGCCTCACTCGAAACGGAAACTGATTCATTTCCGATGCATGGTTGAAGCTCTTTGTGGAGTTCGTCGGCTGCGAATTGCTCACGTTTTCAACATTTGATTGCGACATCAATACCTTTGAAATGTTGTTGATTGTAAATTACTGGGCTTACGTTAAAGCGGGAACTATAAACTGTGTAAAAGTAACAATAAATCTTCGTCTGACTGCAGTGTAAACAAGGTTAAACATACAATAGTAAGTAGCTAAGTATTTCCCGCGGGGTTACGTAGGAAGGTGTGCCGACTTCTAGACTCTACCGAGCCTTAAAACTAAGCAGACGCTGACTGGCATCTCCCGCGCGAGCACTTTCCTACTTCACGTAGCAATCGCGTCTGCAAAATGCAACAATGCATGAGAATTCAATCTCACATTTGTTTCGATATACTTACTCGTCGTGTACCGTGTACCGACGACAATAATGTATTATTTTCTGTATTCACGCGAGACATTTGAATGGAGCAGAACTATTTTTTCATGTAATTCATATAAGCTCACTCAACAATAGAAATACGTAGATCTTAAAAGTCATAAATACGTCAAAATCTTATTTTATAAACTTTAGATTGGTACAAATGTACCGAAGTAACGCTTCCAAGATATGATATGATCCTCAGATGTAATTATTTCAAAGTTGGGTAATTCATAGATTGAGCAGGAAGCGCGCGTAGCCTCAGGTGTTGTTTTCGACACTAAAGTTGCTCTAAGCCGCACTGAGCTGTACTTAGTGTCCATGCAGGCTTGCGAGCTCACTTAATATTATCTCTGTTACCGAAGTTACAAAGCAATCATTATAGTTTGTTGAATATAATAAACCAGGACGCTTGAGCAGTACTAATAACTTGTTTCATTCAAAAAGCTTCGAACTCACTATCCAAAAGTAGTAATAAAATCATAAAAACTCATGCTATTTCCAATTTCTATATTCGTAAAAGCATACTATCGTATGCAATATATATTATTTCAAATAAACGGGGGCGTACTCCGTGAGGCTGAAGTTTGTTGAGTAGCATTAAAAGATTAAAAGTCGACAGTTCGCTCAAGCTGTATCGAATCGAAACTGGAAACGATCTCTCGACTCGACTGTAACATATATTTGCGATGCAGGCGGCGCGTCCGTGGCAAACTTCGCCTGGTGAATGCAAAAATTTAAATTAAAAACATAAATCAGCCGTGTATCGAGTAACTTTCGAGATTGGTGTATATTTCGAATGCACGTTTCACTACACGTATTATGATATTTTAACTGCGCTGATTTTTAATTAAACTGGGCATTCGATAAATATGAAGTTGATAATTATAACGGCTTCGTGACAAAGGCAACAGATATACTTGAGTGGGGACGACGTAGGTACAAAAGTAGGAAAAGATTCTCTCGCAAATAATTACGGCATAAGAATCTCTACTGAGTATTTTTGAATTAATTGCTTTGAAATTATTATGAGTATCATAATCTCATAATCTTAATTAAGAGAACTTTAGCCAGCTCAAATTAGAAATTTTAATCTTTTGTAAATCCTTCTCCCGTTGCCCGGTGGTGTTTATGAAGTCGATTTTTTTAGGGTTTGGCGTTTAAATATTTTTAATAAATGTGATGTTGTTATTACTTGTTAAAACTGGCACCACCTACGGGGCGACCCAGTTTAAACTAGCCAATTAGTAGATAAGTGGTAGTCGGTTCTTTGTAGGAATATAAAGTTTAACTCTTGCATTATATAGTGTACATTACGGTATCATTCTAGTTTGTTAATATGGATCAATTTAAAAAAAGAATTGAAATCTTTGTAGAAGTAAGAAACGCTTTGTAAACAATTGTCTAAACTCTCTGGAACAGTTAAACAGTCAAAAAGTAACAGACAAAATAACAGTATTGAAACTAGCGACAGGCAAAGTTCAAGGAGCAAGCACCTGTCAGTTGGTACATAGATACTTAAAACAAACAATAGCGGGCGTCAAACATCGCACCACGTCAAGGAAAAACCATTTTGTTTCAAAAGAATAACGCTTTTCCGCTCCATTGGCTCACTCATTTCATTTCCATTGATTCACTTGAGGAAAACAAAAAAGAAGAAAGATAAAAATTGAATGTAACACAAAACAAATGATTTAGCAGATTTTTATACTAAAATTGTGAAAAAAATCATTAACTAACAAATGATAAACTATTAATATAATTTGTAGGAATTGTTCACAGTTAAACTTTAAAGCTACAATTCAAATTAATCACATTTTAAGACCTGAAGGAAGGTGGTATTTGTTATTCTGACGTTAAAGACGTACTTTTCAAGTATAATTGAATTTGTAAAGGTCTTGGTATTTAAACTTGTTCGGTATAAAAACGAAAAGGCACAAGATGCGAGAGAAAATCTTGAAAGTCGATTACGATTACACCGCAGCCAGGCAATATCGAGACCAATACTTTCCTACCTCAGTTTCCAATCTCCCACGTATGTAAGATAAATCATTCTTACATTTACTTCCCGAGGTCGACAAACGGGGAATAAAATCACTCAAGTTATAACAAGGAGTCATGTTCATTTTGTGAATAGTGCAGACTTAATTAGAGTCGGTGTGATTGCAGCCGTAGACGGTGTCAGCTGGGAGGAATGGTGGACTTACGACGGGATTTCAGGTGAGACCCATTTATTGTTCATGTCACTGTTAAATTTTATCGCGTTATTTAATATTTATGAATCGTTTGCGAGCACTATTTCTATAAATGAATGAAACGGTTGCGCATTTTTAGTTTTAGTTGCAGTCGTGTTGTGTTTTTGTGGATGAAGACGTTTGTGGTTGGCTTTTGTGTTGTGTTTGTTGTTTTATTAGGACGTTTATTAACCGTTGTTCTGTATCGAGGTTATGTTGTCATACCCAGATATCTATAGACTACAAAAATAATTGTGTCGAGAGGCTGCCAAACCCAGTACCGAAACTACCTATACGTTTATTAGCTTCTGTACCAACCGAGTTGGTACTGGCTGACTCACAGTCTACAGAGCTTTTAGGAGATTCATGATTTTCCTGCGCCGTTAATGTTTTTTTAACTCAGACTTTCCATGACTCACTCATTTACTTAGTATACACAAAAATATTGGAATATGGACACGTCTCGTAACATAATAAATTTTACATATTATTTAAATAATCGATCAGTTGTTCGTGATTAAACATGCGTGCTCCCAATTGTATAATTTATCTTATTTCATGATCATTTTACATTGTAAATAAAAAGTCATGTGGGCTCGTAGGAATATAATTATTGTGAAATGTAATAATTACTTTATCTAAGTATATTTATCACTATTATATTTAATTACAGGATTATTATCTATATATCTATTTAAAATCTGTTCTTTAGAAGACGCATATTATTATAATATATACCTAGCAATTATACTTAATCTAACCACGATACATATTACCTTACTTACTTAATTCTTTAAATGTGACTATATCATTTATTGTACAAGCAACATTTTTTAATGTTATATAGTTACCTACAAAATACGTTAATTAAATATGGTGCAAACCTGTAGTTGAACAAAGTTTGGCACATTTAGAGCTCACTTTTTATATTAAACAGTACTATTAACTTCAAACAGTTATTCCGCAATATTTCAAAATAAGATCGCACACAGAGTACCAAATCTCTATTCATTGACCTACCGCAAAACATTTGTCCTGTGCGCCGTATAAATTTCTCTGAGCCGATAACATTTTTGCTGGTTTACGTGACACGCAATTTATACGGGCGATTTATCTTGTATTCATATTACGTCATTCGCAAAATTGTGAGGTGTGTTATCGTGTGTTCGGAACTGATATTTTCATGATAACTTCCGTGCATTTTATGGTCGTCTAAATTTTTCCCCTGAGTGGTTGTATCTCAAAATTGGGGTGGATATTTCAGTTTGAGTGGCTTTTGTGCTGCCGTTTCTTTCTATGCCAGCTGTAAGGTTTATAATATACACAGCCTCAATCCCAGCAAATGGATTAGATACAAATATGCTAGACGGTTGTTAACCAATTCCGCAAAACAATCGGATTTCGAGCTAGCGTATCCTTTTTTGACGTCATAGGCAGTCGTAGTAGTCATAAAAAAATTACTCCCACTTAATGTCTAGATCCTGACGGCTATATTATGTAGGTATCCATAGGGGATAATAATTTACGCCAATTAGCGAGCATATCATACTTTTACATTGCTATCCAAAATCAATCAACAATGTCTGAAAGCTGACAAGCTACTCTTTTCCAAACCATATCTTCTAGCGTTCCACCCTAGGCCGCATCATTGCTTGCCACCAGGCGAGTTGCGGCACATCGTAAACGTATTTAGTAAAGAAAGAAAAAAGCCTTTCATACAGACCACAAACTTCAGTTTCCCTTTTACATCCATCCGTTTCGCTTATAGACAAACTAATCTAGCCCCGGTACAGTCCACGCATTAAAAATGTATCGGGACATTTCGGGCCCTGTCCAAAGTTAGCGACTCAAGTTGCGTGCTGCCACAACACTGCCAGCCTTATATAATATTCAGTGACATTGGTAATCACCACAAACATTGATTTTCGTAAACATATGATTGATTGATGATCTTACAATGTTGTCGAAGAAAATACTGAATTTGTTTCTTGAATAAAGTATTCTATATTCTATTCTTGCACTTCTTGCGTTTGATTCCCAGGTCGGAAAATGTGTTGTTGGGTTTCCCATCATGATTGTCATAGTACCTACAATCGGTGATAGCAGTTACCTGACCCACCCTAAAAAAAAAAAACAAATTTGAACCCTGTCTCAATTGAGAGACCATTTAAAAAAATAAAATTTAAAAAAGTTACGACGTCTGGATTAATTTATTTTTGTGGTTTTTCTTTGTTTTTGTACTAAATGTAAAATATGCACATTTATCCACTGATAGTTACACTAATAGTTGACTCGCCAACGCACCACCGCACAGGCCGACAGTCCGACAACGACTGCCCGCCCCACTACTCGGACCGGTATTACCAACCGAGCGACGTGCGCGCCCGAGGCAACGTTACAATACTGTAATCGGTTTGTAGTGAGATATATTGATATCTACATACACTACATCCCTTCCTTGTTTTAACTAGTTTTTATGAAACCGGAATATATCTCTAGCTTAACCAAATCACAGCACAATAAATATTTAGTCGATCATAATATGTTTGAATTTAATGTTTCCTTTTCCCCTTCTTCTTCTATTCCATTTTCTGATTCAGTTACATCTTCTCCTATGTTAATTTCTTTATTTTGGTCACTTATAACTTCCCTTCAACTTTCTTCAAATTAACTACATTTCTTCGTGATACTTTCCCAGTTATATCGTTTCGAACACATAAGTGTCCACCTTTACTCTTTTCTACAGTATGAGAAGTTGGGTCATAATTTAGGCTTAGTTTATCTTTGACCATATTCTTGACGTAAACTTTATCCCCAGGCACTAGTTCACATCCACGCGCTCTTCTTTTCTTATCTGTATATTCTTTCCCAGTTTCTTTCTTTTCTTGAGCTCTGTATCTAACATCTGAATCTTCTGGTTTAAGTGTATGTGTAATGTCTCCTGCCATAGGTATATTGCCACGGTATTGCCGTTTGAAAAATGATCTGTAGGAGTTTTACCTGTAACACTATACGGGGTACCGTTATACATAGCCAAATACATACTTTAACAAAGCTTCTTGCCAGTTTTTTCGCTCGACTTGACCTTTTTTTTTCTTCTTTGGAATATCTCGGTTCTGACGTTCGACTTCTCCGTTCTGTTGAGGCCAGTATGGTACCGTATTATGCGAAACTATATTCCTTTCAGTACAGTTTTTTTTTTTTTTGAACTCTTCTATGTAGGTCTGTCTGCCATCTGGTTACCAAGTCTGCTAAAAATCTCTTATAGGCATTTTATTATGTCAGCACTGGTAATTTTACGACAAATCTTTACCTCCTTGTATCCACTGAAATTATCGACGATTACTAATATGTAATCGATACTTGGTAAAGGACCCAACAAATCAATACAAGTATCTACCCAAGGTTAACATGGTAATGTCCGTCGCTTCAATGGGTTTGGAGGATTTGGAGCAGAGACCAACGTTCAGCCTTTGCAGCATTTGACCAAGTTCTCAGTTTCCTGGTATCTAGGCCACTAAACTTTGGTTCTTAGTCTCGCGTTCATTTGGACTATTGGGTGCCCTTCGTAAGTAGCTGTCAGAACGTCACTGTGCATTTTTTTTTTTTTTTTTTTTTGCAATAACAATTCTAGTGCCTCTCAATAAAACTCCTTCGTAAAAGCATAATTCGTTTTGTAAGATTTTGTAATTTTTTACCTCTTCATCCCATTTGTTGTTATAAAGGCCTTACCTTATTTTTAATATTTCCGTGTCTTGCTTTGATTCCTCCATAATTTCTTCCAGTGATACTGCTATTGGCCTGTTTCCTTCAACAACTTGGTGTATATAGTTTTCCGACTTGTCTTGTGACGTTTTATTTAATTTGCACAATCTTGATAAACTATCTGCTACATTTTCTTTGCCAGGCCTGTATATTACTTTTAATGTATATGCTTGAAGGCGTAGTATCCACCGTTCTATCAGTCTGTTAGTGTCCGGTGACCATACGCTACAATGCGAGGTCCATGATCATTAATTTGAACTTATACTCCTCCTAGTCCTACCGGACTAGCATCTGCTATTACTATAGTCCGATCTTTGACGTCATAGTATCCTGGAGTAGGAATATTAGACAGGGTCAATTTTAATTTGTTAAATGCAAATTCCTGTTTACTGCCACAAAGATTTTTTAATTCTGTGGTTTTGGTCTATTTCTTCCTAAGCTGTTCTTTCAATGGTTCAGTAGTTGTTGCCAAATTTGGAATCCATTTTCCAACATAATTGATTAATCCCAAGAAGTTCTGAAAGCTCACCTATATTCATAGGTGGATGAAATTATTGAATAGTTGTCACGTACTTATCTAATGGTTTTACACCTCTGTGTGATAATTCGTGTCCTAAAAATTGAACCTTTTCTTCCCTGAATATGCACTTGTCTTTTCTCAGTACTACATTATTTTCTTCTAAAGTTTTCATTACTGTTTCTAATCTTCGATCTTGTTCTTCCAAATCCTTCCCATAAAATTAATAGTGCCATTACATCCCAATAACATTCGTTCCAGGGTTTTTTGAAAAAAATCCGAGGCACAGGATATTCCAAACATTAGTCTTTTGTATCTAAATAGACCTTTACTTGTAATAAATGTTGTAATGTGCCGAGAATCGGGATGTAATTCAATCTGGTGAAAAGCATCTTTGATGTCCAGTTTTGCAAATTACTTTGCACTTTTTATTTTTTGTAGTAGCTTGTCCACAGTGGGCAATGGGTGATTTTCACGTAAAATTGCTCTATTGGCCCGCCTCATATCTACGCAAATGCGGACATCTCCAGTATTTTTCAAAACCGGCACTATTGGTGATACCCATCTTGAGGATCCTTGAACTTCCTCAATAATTCTTTCTCCAACAGTTCTTTTATTTTGATTTCAACTTTTTCTTCCAGTGGTATGGGGATCCTTCTTAATGGTTGAGAAATTGGTTGTACTTTCTCATCGATTGGTACCTCCACTAAAAGATCCTTGAATTTAGGAAACTCTTTATTTCCTTTTGGTCGATTTCTAATTCGATTTTAAGAACACCCATAGCCATGGCAGTTTCTTTCTCAAGCAGATCTCTAGTTCCATCAGCGATGACGTAAAAAGTTGCATTTTCTGATCTATCTGCGATTTTTTATTTTTGCGTCGAATGGTCCCTTTAGGTTGAAGGGGTTCTTACTTGCGTAACCATAAAAAGTCTTGTTGCAGCTGTTTGTTTGGTAAAGAACCTGTACCTTATTTTATTTCATGTTGTGTCAGGTTTTGTTTGTTGTTGTTTCCCACATATTTTCTTTTATTCTCTCCACTCTGTTTATGTTCTCAGTTGATGTGATATTTCCTCCGAATTCTTCTATTTATCGACTTACAGCTCCAAGAGTATTTGCTTCAACAATTACATTTGTCAGTGTTATTGTGCTTCCTGTTTGCAGAATTCTCTTTCTAAGCTCTTTAGAACACTTTTCTGTAATTTGATCGATTATATGATCGTCTTTGCCCTTAAACTGACATTTTTCTGCTTGTTGTCTAAGCCGTACTAAGATTTTTTCAAACTTTTCATTTGCTTCTTGTTTTATCAAACGAATAAGGCGACGTTCATATATTTTTTTACTTTGTTTAGGTAGAAAGTATGCGTCGAGTTTGGTTATAGCCACTGCGAAGACGTCCACTTCATCTGCTGGTGAAACATTCGCATCTGGTATATTATAGAATATTTCCTGCAATTCTAGTCCAACAAAGCGAAGCGCGTTTCTTCGCACTACTCTCTATTCCAGCAACTTCCAGGTAGATCAACAGTACCCGCTTCCAGCGTTCCCATCTCGTTCCTGCTGCACCGTTAAAATATTTGTCAATTTAATGACCAGTATGTACAACAATAGTACCACTACCTGCTGACCAAATTTTTTGACTTATCAATTTAATTATCAGTATGTATATATATTCTACTGCTATAACCGTAATTTTCTGATGACTTTTCAATTTAATGACCAGTAGAAATATTCTACTGCTATTACCGTCGTTATTTGACGACTTTTCAATTTAATGACCAGCAGAAATATTCTACTGCTATTACCGTCGTTATTTGACGACTTTTCAATTTAATGACCAGCAGAAATATTCTACTGCTATAACCGTCATTATTTGACGACTTTTCAATTTAATTACCAGCAGAAATATTCTACTGCTATTACCGTCGTTATTTGACGCCTTTTCAATTTAATGATCAGCAGAAATATTCTACTGCTATTACCGTCGTTATTTGACGACTTTTCAATTTAATGACCAGCAGAAATATTCTACTGCTATTACCGTCGTTATTTGACGACTTGTCAATTTAATGACCAGTAGAGATATTCTACTGCTATTCGATTTATTATTTTAGAACTAATCCTGTAGTATAAATCAAATAATTAAACATGGGGTCTTTGGTTCGACTCCCAGGTCGGGCAGTGTCACCGAGTTTCTCCATTAGGAACCTCCCAATTACAGACCTGAGTCCGAGTTGGCGTCTGGTTAATGGCAACAGGCATGCTCAACGTTATTGGTGAAACGTGGTTGTAACACACATCTCTGCCTACCCCCTTGGGGAACACAGGCGTAATGTTATGTTAAATAATTTAATCAGTATGTTTTTTCCTTAACAACCAAAATAGCATTTAATTAGTTGCAAAACAATACATTAACAAACCACTTTTTGTTTTAGCCTTTACAAAAATTATTTATTAACAGTTAATATGTCCAATGACAGATTCTAACGTATTATAAAGGGTGTAAAACACCTCTTAACCAAGCCGAAAGGCACTGGTTCTCCCTGTCATTGCGATCATTTTTTTGTTCTACACCATACCTGGGAACTTTCTAGTTACGGAGATATTAGGGGTCAAAGTTCCAACTTTTTGACAAGTATTTTTCTTTAAATACAAGTTTTTAATGTAATATTTTTACTTTAAACACCTCCACGACCCCCGTACTATTCAATCCGTCCATCAGCACAATGTTTTGAGTGTGTTACATTGAGTTCTACCACAAAACATGATTTGACAACCCCCAAAAATAAAGTCGTTTCCCAGCAATAATTTTTGCGTAAAGTTACTTACTTTCATGTACTGAATGCTTGGTTGACGGCTTCGTGATGAGGTGATTTACACGGTGTATTCATAATTTGATTTTTGAAGTGTAATAGTAATTTGAATTTTTCTTTCCAAAATATGATTAGTTATCTCCCTGTAGGAGTGTACTTTTTTTTCTTTTTTTTTTTTATAAAAACATAAAACTTACGTTTTTATCCTCGTCGCCAATGTAAAATATGCACATTTATCCACTGATAGTTACACTAATAGTTGACTCGCCAACGCACCACCGCACAGGCCGACAGTCCGACAACGACTGCCCGCCCCACTACTCGGACCGGTATTACCAACCGAGCGACGTGCGCGCCCGAGGCAACGTTACAATACTGTAATCGGTTTGTAGTGAGATATATTGATATCTACATACACTACACTAAACAGTCTACTAAGCGGCCCCCCAACGCTACGACGCCTGGATTGATTAATTAGCGAAAAGAGGCGCAACAACGAGAAAAGTGGAAGGAATGGGGGAGGCCTATGCCCATGAGTGGGACAGTCAAGAGTAAGAAAAAATGATAAAACTTTAAAAAGCATGAAATAAAAATAAAAATTAAATTTTAAAAAAAACCCCTACACAAATAAAAAATCGCTTTGCACAAGAACAAAACAAAGCGGGTTTCTAAACATATAATACGTTGATTCAATACAATATAATACCAGCTTTAAAAATCAAAATTGATATTTTATAGACACTATTGAAACGAATAATAAAACTCAAATACAAAAAAAAACAAGCTCAATATAAGTAGTTTGATATTCTAACTTTTTATATTTGGTGGTGCAAGCGGGCCTTCTTCCTCGAGGCTCTGACGACCGTTAAATGGCGGTATAACCATTTCTATAGAAACGTTCGCAGCTAAATAGCGCAGACTAGCGACGGGCAGCAGCGTCACTAGTGCGAGAAGCACCGATCTGCGATCGCCAACCCGCATGCCCAGCGTGGCGATTATGGGCAAATCCTTTAATGGCACCCCAAAAGTAACCATGGCCCCCAGTTCCCGACAGCCTTGCTATTCCTGATATTGGCGGCGGTCACGGTAACGGCAAGGTAGGGGGTGCGAAGAATCCCCGGGTTACGAATGGCCGCCAAAAACAACTGACCTTGGCGACGTATAATGGACGCACGTTACGGCTCGACGAACACTTAGTGCAGCTTGAGGAAGAACTCGGAAACATAAGGTGGCACATTCTTGGCTTGAGCGAAGTCCGAAGAGAGGGGGAGGACACGATTACCCTTGAATCGGGCCACCTTTTGTATTTTCGAGAGGGAGACCTGCTATCCCAAGGCGGAGTCGGGTTCCTGGTACACAAATCTCTCTGTGACAGCGGGGTAGAAGTTTCCAGTGTTTTATTAATTAAACTACACTTAAAGTATTTTAGGCCATATAAAAGAGACCAGAGAGCCAACTATTAAACACTAAAGTGGCGTATGTAAATACGCCACTTTACGTACGTCTGAAATAAAGTGCACTTTAAATCCCCTGGAGTTCTGTCAATGTAACCACGTTAGACTATGTGATCGATGTTGTTTAAACATTTATGATATAAACTGCCACACATTTATATCGTAGAAGTGTTGCCATTAATACCCCACGTGCTAACCAAAGCGATCGGATCGGAAGGATTGTTAAGAAAATTGGTGCCTATTGGCGCGATTGCCGAACAAAGTTTTCTTGACGGCACGGTTGGCGCAGTGGTTGAGCGATCGACTGCTGCGCTACGTGTCGCGGTTTCGATCCCCGCACGGAACAAATATTTGTATGGCCTAAATTAAATGTTTGTAAACGCACCCACGATACAGGAGAAATTCCTAGTGTGGGGCAACGTTTTTTTCAAAAAAAAAAAAAAAATTAAAGAAGAACCCAATTTCAATATATTTAACAGAAAATTAAAAGAATATTTAACACAAAAATGCTTTTACTCGGTCGCAGGATACTTAGAATCAAAAATGAGAATATGATAGATAGATAGTACAAAAATAAAATAATACATAGAAATTAATAAAATATAAATACAATAGAGAATATAAATTAATAAAATATAATAATTCATACAAATTAATGAAATTATAATAACGGATAAAAATAAATAAAGTATAATAATTAATAAATACACGCTAACCGTTAAGCTATTACCAATTTTATAATGTTTATTTTGCCGTGCCCTAACCGGGTTTCATGTTGGAACTTACTAACGTATTTGTAACAACTAAATGTATAGACATGAATGCAATAAAGAATTTGAGTTTGAGTTTGTTTGAGGACATCTCCAAGGCCTTGCACTCTACCACTAAGGCCCACTACAACGTTCTCATGGGAGATTTCAACGCTAAAGTTGGAGTACAGAATTGCGGTTAATCGGTAGTAGGATCCTACGGGTTTGGCAGCAGAAATCATAGGGGGCAAATGGTTGTCAACTTCCTTGAGAGGGAGGGGCTTTTCGTGATGAATTCCTTCTTTAAGAAACAGCCTCAAAGGAAGTGGACGTGGCGAAGCCCCGACGGTGTGACGAAAAAATGAGATAGACTTCATCATAACGGATAAGAAGCATATATTTAGAGATGTCTCTGTGATCAACAGGTTCAATACCGGTAGCGATCACAGACTTGTTCGTGGCTCTCTAAATATCAACTTCAAGCTGGAGCGAATCCGTTTGATGAAGTCTAGGCTACGTCCAAATATGCTCCAAACTGTGCTACAATCTAAAGCGTTCCAGTCAGACCTGGAGAACCGATTCACGGCCGTGGAAACCACAAATGACGTTGACCAGGCGACCAGGCGAGAACCGGGGATCGAAGGTGTTCGTCCAATCACTTGGGAGGAGCCACCTGACGAAGTTGACTAAACCTAGCGGGGATATCGTCGTTTCGAAGCCTCGACCTGATCCCGAAAATGAGGATTCCAGAGCCATCTTAACCCGCCATTTCACAGAAGACCTGCCTGAAGTCAGCCTAGATGAAATCGAGGCTGCTCTTAGACAGCTTAAAAATGGAAAAGCCCCCGGTGAGGATGGGATAACGAATGAGCTTTTGAAAGCGGGAGGAAGTCCAGTATTAAGAGAGCTTCGGAAGCTGTTAAACTTGGTCCTATTCACTGGGAGAACTCCAGAAGCGTTAAGAAAGAGCGTGGTCGTTCTTTTCTTTAAAAAGGGCAACAAGACCCTATTAAAGAATTACAGACCCATTTTGCTCCTTAGCCACGTATATAAGCTGTTTTCAAGACTCGTCACAAATCGTCTCGCGCGAAGACTCAACGACTTTCAGCCACCGGAGCTGGCCGGGTTTCGAGGAGGATTCAGCACCATAGACCACATTCACCCAATGCGGCAGATTATACAGAAGTCCGAAGAGTATAATCGGCCTCTGTGTCTTGCATTTCTGGACTATGATAAGGCTTTTGACTCTATCGAGACTTGGACAGTTCTGGAGTCTCTGCAGCGATGCCAAGTAGACTGGCGGTACATCCAAGTGCTGAGAAGTCTGTACGAAAATGCCACAATGACCGTCCAAACTCAGAACCAGCTAACAGGGGGTATCCCATTACGTCGGGGAGTGAGGCAAGGGGACGTAATCTCCTCGAAATTGTTCGCCAACGCACTGGAGGATGTGTTTAAGACGCTGAACTGGGAAGGACGTGGCATTAACATCAATGAAGAGTACATCTCACACTTGAAATTTGCAGATGACATCGTAATACTGGCTGAATCGCTGCACGACTTGCAGCAGATGCTGGATGGCCTAGTTGATTCTTCACTACGCATTGGTCTCAGGGAAAACTTGAACTTGGACAAAACGCAGGTTACGTTCAACGAACACGTCACCGCAGGACCTATTTATTTATTTATGTCGTCAATGGCGCTCCTCTCAAGGTTGTTCGAGAATGTGTTTACCTCGGGCAATTTCTGCAGTTTGGTAAGAACAACTTTGAAAGAGAGGCTAACAGAAGAATTCAGCTGGGCTGGGCAGCGTTTGGGAAGCTTTATCGGGTCTTCTCGTCGCGTATTCCACAGAGCCTAAAGACTAAGGTCTTAATCAGTGCGTCCTGCCTGTAATGACTTACGGGGCCGAAACGTGGACACTCACGGTACGGTTGGTCCATAAACTCAAGGTCACTCAGCGAGCTATGGAGCGGGCCATGCTTGGAGTCTCTTTGAAGGATCGCATCCGGAACGAGGTGATCCGACAGAGAACCAGAGTAGTCGACATAGCCCACAGAATAAGTAAGCTGAAGTGGCAATGGGCCGGCCATATTAGCCGTAGAACCGATGACCGTTGGGGAGACGTGTTCTCTTGAGTGGAGACCGCGAATCGGCAAGCGTAAGGTGGGACGCCCTCAGGCTCGGTGGAGCGACGATCTTCGCAGGGTAGCTGTTGCAACTGGATGAGAGAATCGGGTTAAGTGGCGAGCGATTGAAGAGGCCTATGTCCAGCAGTGGACTGCGGTAGGCTGATGATGATGATGATGATGATGAAGCGGCCCTTCAACACGATATTTAAAATCATTTTAATACTTTTTTAAAAGTTGGCGACATGTGGATGTAAAAGACACACTTCTGCTCGACATAGAGGTATAATATTAAGTTACTTATTCATTATCATCATCTTCCCTACACACAAATGTCATATTATGGTTATATTATAGAAGGTTAATGCACCCAAATGCCAAAAACTATCCAACGTGCCACGCATATAATTGTTCATACCTGTTGGGTAGGTTAGTAGGGTAGTTTTGGTTTTTTTTAGAAAAACAAAATGTTTACTAGTCCCTGAATTAAATATATAATAATTTAAATTTATGGGATACGGATCAGTACTTAATAAGTAACGACAACCTGCCGCCATTTATTAGTCTCCTAGGGGATACAGATTCCCATTGCACAATATCCAATTTTGGTAATCTTATTTTCCACCTATGGAAAAACCAGTTTTCTACTTTTGCGTAGAAACAAAGGAAGTCGGTTATTTTTGGGTTATTAAACATTCGTCACAAAGTAAAGTCGCCACCGAAAAAAGTATGTGTAAATTTGCCACAGCTCTATTTTCATAAAGTAAATTCGTCACATATTAATTTATGGCAAAAAGAAGGTATTGTCATATGTCAAAACCTTATATTTGATAATAAGGTACTGTCATATGACAATACCTTATTTTTGATGATCAAGAACAACACCTCGAAAATAAATATTTTACAGGTGATAAATAATACAATCTTGATCACGTTGTTGATTGCAAGTGACTTGAGGCTGGGCTCTGAGTTTGATCATCAGTTCAGAAACATATCATGACTGGCAATCTAAGAAGACACTTATATTTTCATCTCGGTATAAACTTCCAGATTATGTAAGTGCGATAGTGAATCGCGGACTCGAAACCCAAAACACACTTTCAGTATTCGAGCTCAATAAACATCGTTTAGTTTAATAATTACACGAATTATCTTCGCGTAGCACAGTTATAAAATAATTGTAAACGAAAATATCGAAATACAAAACCACATTATTAGCGATACATGTTAATTAAATAGGTAAGTATACACACGCCAATTACAGGATAATTGCCATCATCATTATGATTGTACAGTTAAATAACGAACTTTGAATAAAATGTAATTTACTCTACATTAAATATAAAATATTTATTTTTCAATACACTTCCTCGGAAAACTGACTCATATCGCATTGCTGTTAGTTTCAGTATGCAATATATTTCACTGTCGTTTTTTTTTTTTCATTTATTTGTTGTAGTGTTTTATTTCTAAACTAAGTCAAACGTGTTTCAATTCCTACAGTCGGAAGTGACAGTTTTTTTTTTATTTCTGCAAAGAGGTTCATGCTGATAAAGGCCTAAATATTTTATGAATACACGCAAAAAACAAGTGAAATTAAAATTTCCTAATAAATAATGACAAAAATGCATTACGTGCTATTATTTTGTTTCTTCGTAAGTGTATTGAAAAACTTCGTTTGATACACGTGGGCATTTGTTACTGCAGTTTTGGCTACACAAATTTTCTCTACAATGACGCGGTCGACTTTCAGTCTAACCGGAAGCAGCTGAATACTATATATAATACATATTACATGGAACAACTGCCTAGGTGACGAATACGCCCTTGGTAAGACAGGCTGCCAGACTTTCAAGCTTCTGAGTATCCGTAACGATTGTCAAAGATCTACAAATGACGCCGAAAAAAGAAATCGAAAATAAGATCGGATAGACAACGTTTATCTGCTATCAAAAACAACTGCTTGCCTCAGTAAAACCGGAATTGAATTGGTGGCGATATTTCACTGTGCGAATAAAATAAATGCATTGTTACCGTTTGAAAGTGATGTTACATCGTAAATCTAATACCTATAACTGCACGTATCTATGCGAATTGTTACCGTGGTTTCGAAGTTTAGCGTGGCTTGATAACCACTTTTTTTTTTGTCATCAGGAAAGATCCTGGTCGATAGACTGAGCTCGTAATTTAAAATAATTATTACGAATCTTAAGCAAAAATATCGCTGTCAATTGGTAAGAAATACCCTGAATCAGTTAAAAACCAAATTGGTTTTTACACAATAACCTCACGATTTTCTCATAGAAGGAACTAAACGCCACGTACCACCAGTTTTATATAAACTGAAAAAAAAAATCCTTTCAGGCAAAGTTTATCTGAGACATTGCATGCCGCATACAGTGCCAAAAACAATAAAAAAATGCATGCATTAACGGAAAGTTCACTTAACGCGTGGCTATAAAGTGGGCGTGACCACAACCGCTGCGCCGCCGGCTTACTCATGCAATTTTCAAGGTCATAAATAATAAAACCGTGAATACGATCCAAAGCACTTTGGCTACTTTCACGCCACTCCCCGCCAATATTGAAATACCTTGGGAAAATAAATGTATGCGGTTTTTTGGTACGTTAATCCGTGTAAAATAATTTTGTTACGGTTAATAATTCTGGGTATGAACATGAGCGGTTAACTGGGTGTTAATTACCTACAATAATTTTCCTATCAACAGTGGAACCTATTTGTGAAAACATTGTAAACGACTTCGGTTTTATTTGGAGGCTATGGGTCTAACAATCAATTATCAATCAAAAACAACTGACGTCATTACGTAAGTTGTTTTTGACATTTGGGAGATCGTTCCTGATCTCTTCAATAATTTACGGTATTGCTACTCAAATCTCTCTACAAAAAATATTTTTGTAGGAGAACGTGATGTTTCGTAAATTGAAGAGGTCAGGAACGATCTCCCAAATGTGTAATGTTAGTTGTTTTTGACATTTTGGAGATCGTTTCATGGGAAAACAATGGATAAATAAAGAATTACATCACTAATTTCCAAGTCTTCGGTGCAGTTGCTAACGATATTCTCCGATTTCCGTGAAAACGGCGAGCGCAGGTGGACAAGCAGCTTATAGCCGAAGTAAGGCTCGAGCCTCGGCTTAGAACGGCACCCGGTACAGATACGAACCTGCTTTGTTGATTATTTAGGGACATGCTAAAAGCTGTACTGGCTAGATTGAGAAGGGAAAGAGTGCTACGGTTTAATGCTAAAGGCTCTTTGTGCGTACTTTCATTTTGTAGAAGGGCAGCTAAGCTAAGATCCTCAAATCTTACGTATTCAAAATTAGTTTATCTTTAAAATAAGCCAGTGTTTAAATAATTAAATAAACGTGGATGTTAAAAAAAACCTTCTCAAAAAATGAGCGGTTGGATACTTATTATTAAGTAATAAACAAAAGCAAAGAAAACCCTAATGATGATGTCGATATTTGTATTTAATTCTGAAAAATCTAGTAATGATAACGATGTTAGTTTTCAATTTTGGATAATTTAAAAATCATCCATATCAGGCTGAGAATCAGCACTTTATGAACGTCAAGATTTCATGATACTCACCTAAAAATGCCCGCCACTGCCACCACAACTTCCAATTTTTGTAGCAGGGTTGGGGAGAAAAATGGCTGAACAAACTCCTCAGCGGCACATCTGTCTGTACCTTAGATATATACTTAAGTGAATAATGTGTTTGGCAGAGACTTATTCGTCAAATCATCGCATAATTTGGTTACTTGGTCAAAGACTTTTCCTGCGTCCCTTTCAGGTTTCACTTAAAAATAGACAGGCACTTCATCCAAGAATTGTCCTCAATAGGAACTGTCGTCACATTGAATGAACATAATTTTATGCATGAGAAAATTGAAATAAGTTCTGTGATGCGTATGATATTCACATCATGCACCGAACATTTATAATAAAGCCTTTGTCATTTCGATAAAATTAACACGGTAAGTGCCATCTGATACCAACTGTCGGTGGACATTCATAAAATACATATTATTTTACCTACATACCTAGGTTTAACGAATATAGTAAAAATGTGTAGCATGCTTGTCACACAACACTCAGTTATAATTACTGTTGTGCGAATAGAAATTAATTATTATTATTTATTACTTAATTTTTAAGCAGAAGCACTATAAGCGGCTATGAAATCCTCTAATGGTGTTTTTTTTGTTGCGTTAAAAACACACAAAAATGTCGTCCAGTTGCACTAAAAATCGTTAAATACAGTTGGCTAAATGATTGAAAGAAAAGCATAACTTTGAAAAAAAAAACGAAAAAGTTTTAAACATTGAATGTAGGTTGAAAGTACATTTAATATTCGAAATTTAAAAAAATAACACAGAAAAAGATAAGCATTTTTGAAATATGGAAGGTAAACTAAGTTGGTCGTTGTGGGGCATTTTGTACTGTATAGTTGAGGGCTGGGTGTTTATAAGTTTTCGTTTTTTTTCTGGTAAAAAGAAATGATTGCTTCCTTGTAGTAACGTTTGTGACTCGGAGCGTTATGTCACGTCGTTATTTAATGCAGGGACGGATGCCTAGGGATGAGGGTATATTGAAAGGTGGCTTCAAATTTCAGTTCGCCAGCTAGTCAGAAGTCTCCAAAGTGTCAAAACTACCAGGCGATGATAACAGAAGGGCAATCTATATGTTCGCATACCAGAAAGAGTTCCAGCTTTGCGACGTGAAAATCGAGCGGGTGTCGTGAATTTTGGGTATACGCATATTAGTACTAGACCGACATTCAGTGGTCACGTGTTCTGTTTTCCGATGAGCTTTGCTTTGAATTTCATCCTGATTTATTTTTTCTGGGCTGGAAATCGGCGGCTTAAAAAAAACCTCATCTCGTTTTGGTACGAGGCAATTTAAATACAATGCAATACCGTGACAAAAATGCGTAACCTATGGCCATTGCTAATCGATAACAGTTTGGCTAATATTTATGTGTAAACACGCAATAATGAGCATGCACACATCGAGAGACCGGTAAAAAAAATGTTTAGGGTAAACAATATCATGGAATTAGACGGGCCTGCTCAATTCGCTGATCTGAATCCCTTTGAGCATACGTGGAATTTGTTTGCGGGAAGAGCTTTAAGTAATCTTCACCAAAATATCAAGTTACCTAAATAACTTTTTACACATCTTTCCAATGAATAGAGACGTATACGATAGATGAAATCAAAAACCTTATTTCATTTGTTAAAAAGAATCCCCAACTGTTTCCGAAGTCTTCAGAGGGTTCCGAAAGAAGTCAACGAGATATTCGGAGACTTCGTATACATGGTGCTAAAACAGCGCTCATGCGTAAGAGTGTATTCTGCATGGCCCCAAAATTATACAACAAGGTACCAAAGGTGCTTTGAATTATATTATTGTGGTATTTGTACGCCTTTCTAGGCAAAACATGTTGAAACTATTTTTTTTTTTTTGTAATCATTCCAACTGATTGTAAACCTACACGTGTTTTTGACAAATAAATTTCTCTTATCTTATCTTATCAGTTATATGACGCCGATGTTTAGCCATCGCAAGTACCTTAAGTGTTCCAACTGTATATCAAAAAGCTCCTAGAAATGTTTTTTTTTTTTAAATGTAATTCATAGCTAGCAGCCCTCACATTTTCTTTATTCCCAAAAACTTGAATTTAAAATTTTTGGCAATGTCAGATTTTTTATAAATTTCAATTTTTCACTTGAAAACTTCCTGTGACGTCCACTTGTCACAGGTGTAAGCATAGATGGTTTAAAAAAAAAAACAAAAGTTTAGTATCCATATTCTTTAATAATCACACTTCCTATCAATATGTAACAATTAAATTATGTACTAAATTACACTTCTATTGATGTATGACAGCTAAGACAAAACATGAAAAAAAATGCTAAAATATCCTTGTTGCTTAGACTCTTTTGATGTGTGTATTTTCTGACCACAGTTTGAAGATTTAATTTTAAAATCAGACAGATTTTAAAATTAGTTTAGAATTTTAAAGCTTTTTTGTGATTGTAGTGCAAGAGGACCTTAGAATCACATCTAAAAAAAATTAATACACTCCAATCGGTTAACCAAATCAAGACAAATAACCCAATTATTAACGTTCAAATTCCTTTTTTTTTTCGTTCGTCGTGGAACAAACTCAATCCAATTGAGTCTGTGCTAGTTTTAAGTTGATCTGAGTCAACGCTTGTTGAACTGGTTTTGATTCCATTACTTTAAAGTTGCGTGCTGACTGGGAGCACTCGCGTGTAATGGACGAATCGACAGCAAACTAGACGTTAAGCCTGGTGTATAATGTTCACTTATGGAATTGATTTAATAGTTTGTTGTAATAAAATTGATTTGTAAATTATTTTTTACCTAACAAACAATAAGTTACACAAACATGACGTTATTAATTTTAGATGCGGTATACTCGTAAGTAGTTTGAGGAGCTTGTGGCTAAATAATAACAGCCGTACGAGTCGATCTCTAAGGTTAAGCTGTGCTTGCCGAGGTTTGTCAGTTGATGGGGACCATAATTACATACCGAGTTTCCTCCGCGCCTCGGAAAGCACGTTAAGCCGTTGGTCCCGGCTATCATTTGTAGATCTTTAACAGTCGTTACGAGTAGTCAGAAGCCAAAAGTCTGACATCCAGTCCTATCAAAGGGTATCGTATTACCCAGTTACTGGGTTTTGGACTTTAGATTGTCGCTTCATGTAAAATACTGGTACTCAGTTGCGTCCGGTTAGACTGGAAGCCGACCCTAACATACTCGTAGTTTGGGAAAAGGCTAGGCAGATGATGATGCGGTATAAGTAGTTTATCATAGGTACTTACTAAAAGCAAGAACGACTATTTGAGGCCCTTTGTATAGTTGAATATTAATTATTTTATCCGTTAATTTCTTACGTAAAAATTTTTTTAATCTCATTTATAAATAATATTGTGCTCGCTTACGATCCATTATGAATGTAGCTTAGAAGTTATAGAGCTTACAAAACTTATTCGTAAATGCATTTATTTATGTATAGGAGCGCCTATTTAGAAGTTATAGAGCGCAGGACTACGCTGAACTCAAAATCTTGATAAACTTATACTAGCAGTTCCTAAACAACGTAAAAATAAACTCAAAGGACGTTTTTTGTCTTTTAATTTTATTTTGTTTTAAAATCGATGATCATAACGTGTGTAGAGTTTTAACTTGACTTTGTATTGGCACATTATTTGTAACACGAAATAAAACTGTGAGGAACATATTTAGGTCCAGCATTCTGGGGGTTGATCAATCCAGAATGGTCGCTTTGCAACAAGGGCCGGCGACAGTCCCCGGTCAACCTGGAACCAGACAAACTGCTGTTCGACCCCAACCTACGGTTTTTACACATAGATAAACATAGGGTAAGTGTTAATAGTTAACTTATGATTTTGTTTAGTCGTCGGTCCTCGACAGACTGATAAAAATTGCGAATAGACTTGATTTTGTTAACGCATACGAACTACGTGTAGTTCAATGTATGTACATCTTATTTAAAAAAAAACTTAAGTTTTTATCAATTGGTCTTTTTTTTCCAGTACTTTTAAAGTACTGGAAAAATTAAAGATCCGGTTCTCAAAGACAGGCAACAATACATGTTATTATTCTGTTAACCAATAATAATTTTGTATTACTTAGATAAACGGCCTAATAAGCAACACAGGCCATTCGGTGATCTTCACAGTGGAGAATGAGACGCGGCACCACATCAACATAACTGGAGGCCCACTCTCCTATAAGTACCAGTTCCACGAGATACACATCCACTACGGCCTACACGATCAGTTTGGATCAGAACACGCCATCAATGGATACACCTTCCCTGCAGAGGTGAGTTTTCTAGGGGTATTTTTTTGCCGGAGCTGTTGAGCAAAGGCGTCAGCTTTTAATTTCAAACTCTGTATATTTCGCGATTTTCTCTCCTGAATAATTTAGACATTTTTGCGGCGGTTGACTCCGATTACAATGTCCTCAGACCCGTCACCCAGTGAGTGACAAAACGTAACAAGAATAATTTTCGTCTTATTAATAAAAGGCAAAAGTTTGTTACTCTTCTTTTCCGTCAGATTATTCCTAAAATCTGTTCTAAGCCTGAGGTAGTACATAAATAATTCCCCTGGCTTAAGGTACACAGTGACGCAGATTCATATCCTCATAAAGTCAGAGATTCGCAACACTCATGATACATTATGTAAGCAACCGAGGATAAAACCTAAGTGAAGCGTCGAATAAACATGTAACGTAGATAAACGTTAAAATGTTATCAGGGATTTCTTCGGAAAGGTCTCGAAAGAAAGCGTAACAGATGTTTTCACACGCATCCTCGCGCCTTCATCGTTGAGACGCTCAAATCCCAAATGTAATCCCGACGAACGACTTGACTGCGAACCAACTCAACCATGCCTCCTGTTTATTTATGTGACAAATTCTTACGTAGCAATGTTAAATCTAAAATCATGTTCTCCATCTCATGGAAGTGGCTTTTAACTCCTTAATGTTGTGACGTTTCTAGTTTAAAAGAATTATAACTATTTCTGTAAATGTTTGCGTGACCGGAACTAACGACTTAAGCGTAAAAACAACTTTTATATAATAACTTTTTTAAATTTATATTTTTTATTTCTATGGTTGGAAAAAATGTTGTTTTAAGTAATAATCAGTTATTATGATGATTAACGCATATGCATATACTTAATTAAAATGCAAACACTGTTTTGTCAACCCTATTGTTTTTGCACATTATTATTAATTAGTTCATAAAAGTGAAATTAACTCTGTCCTCATGACCTTTGCGAAAGGATCTGCTGACGTCACACAAAACTTTATAAAATTAACAGTCAATTTAAATTAACCTACTTCAATAAACCATTGTAGAAGTAACTTAGGACAAAAACCAAGTAACTGTTTTAATTTCATTTGTTCCAGATTCAGATATTCGGTTTTAATTCACAACTGTATTCAAACTTCTCGGAGGCTCTGCACAAAGCTCAAGGAATTGTTTCAATATCGCTATTGTTACAGGTAATTACATTTATTAAGTTATTCAAATGTTGAGAACACCTGTATTATATTTTTCAAAAACGTCAAGGTTTAAGAATAGTTCGGTCACAATAAATCATCAACTCAGAGAAGAACAACGACATCCGTATTGATGCGCTCTATTTACGGGAAGTTCAGTGTGTTTTTTTTTAATACAGTCATACAACTGCCACACCGTAAGAATTTTGCAGTGTTGGTAAAGATCCAACGTTGGATAGCGAATTGGGAAAAACAACAGATTTTTAATATACCTTTGACCTCTATCAAAACTAAATAAACAATTCTTTTCAAGTATTCATTTTCCACGGATTTTTAAAAGTGCCTTTATCGTCATTTTAAAATAAGTATTGTAATTGTATCTAAGGTTCCTGAGAATTTAAGCACGAAAAGTTCTTGATTGTTTTTCTCAGTACCTACATTCGTGAACGCAACAAAGAAAGAATACATTGCACCATTTACTGTAATCTTGTCACCCCCACGAGGAGAAGAGACAGTTCACATAAGCGTGTGAAAGTGCATGTGACGCAGGACTTAGGCAAAAGTTTGCAGACACAGCGATCGCACTTTAGCGCTTTTGCATGTTTGTAATGACCGTGTTTAGTTGGACGTGGGACTTCCTGAATATTTAGCTTTTATACGAATAAATAAAACTGAAGTGTCTGTTTGTAATCTTTTAAAATAAAAGCAATTTACTGAATGCATAATTATGAAAGTATATTTGGCACTTATAACAAAAAAAAAACAATGTTTAACATTTTTGTCTGTCTGTTTGTTTCGGCTAATCTCCGAAACGGGTGGACCGATTTGGACGGGACTGGCTTTAGTAGCAGACATCTGATATTATAAGGAGTAACTTAGGCTGCTTTTATTTTAGATAAAGAATTAGAGTTCCGTGGAAAAAAATGAAACCCTTGAAATTGGTAACAAATACGGTCAAGGGCAACAGCTAGTATTAGGTATATATAACCAACAACGTGCTTATTATAAGCTAGTATAAATTAACAGTTCATTCATGAACACGTTGTGTAACTTAATTCACATAAATTCCGTCTCACTTAATTGTCCTAATATTGCCGAGGATAAAGTGGATTGTCAAGTCTATGTGTGAACCACTGTACTCCTCTAAATAGTATGGACAAGGTCACTCCCAAGTTGCACTGCATCACTCGGTTCTCCAACTTCCGTACCTAGTTTGCCCCAGTCGCCTTTATAAGGACAAGAATAAATAAGAAGGATGTTTAAATGTTTTTTTTATAATTTTTTTATTTAGGAATATTTAAAAATGTAAAAAGTAAGTTAGATAAACCGGCCAAGAGCAAGTCGGAATCGCGCACGAAGGGTTCCGTACCATTATTTATAAAAACGACCAAAAAATCACTTTTTTGTATGGGAGCCCCCTTAAATATTTATTTTATTCTTTTTTTAGTACTTGTTGTTATAGCATCAACAGAAGTACATAATCTGTAGAAACAACTAGCTAACTATCACGGTTCATGAGATACAGCCTGGTGACAGATGGACGGACGGACACCGAAGTCTCAGTAATAGGGTACCGTTTGACCCTTTGGGTACGGAACCCTAAAAATGAATAATGGAAGGATAAGGAAAAATAACAATTCTATTTAAACTTCAAGACTTCCAATAGGCTTGTCTTATGCTTTTCAGTAGCTAGTATCATCATCATCTTCTTGCTCTTGTACCATGTTACCTGAAGTCTGCGTAACACGTTTTTTTACTTCCAGTCTCCTCTGTCACCCGTGAAACTATAATTTACTCGTTTTTCTTTCATATCATTCCTCGCACAATCCATCCATCGTTTTCTTCATCTTCCTCTCTCTCTCTCTCTCTATCCATCAACATTTATATTCATCACTCTTTTAGTCACATGCGATTCATCCCTCTTCATCACATGCCCATACCATGACAGTCGATCCCCTTGTACAGTAGCTTTTATCCAACAATTTGTCTATTCCATCATTTGATTGTTATCTCTAGTAGATTTCCTAGACGTTAAGGTTAAATATTAAATATTCGCCATTATTTAGGTACTAAGTGATTTTCTAATTGCAAATAACGCAGAAAGGTGTTTATTTAAGTACTTAACCGTAATTATATCCACCGAAGTGTTACCGGCCGCACCTCTTCATGGCATCGAACTGAGCTCAGTTAATTAAGGAAATTGGATTTTTCTGTGCGCCATTGGATTAGCCAGTAAAGCTATTAGTTCAAATTAAGTAACTGTCTGAGCTGTGGTACGCCCGTCAGGCCGTCACTACTCGGGGTCAGCGTGGACGCCCTGCGCTTTCAATTAATTGGTACCATTTAATATTATCTGCTCAATCAATATTTGGATAAAGGTCAGCTTATATTAGCGAAGAATCAAGGAACAAAAAAAAACCTTTTTTTCTTTCGCTTTCAAAGCATTACGTATTTCCGTAATGAATGTCAACTTGACTGAAGTGAGCTTTGTATTTTAAACCGACTTCAGAAAAGGAAGAGATTCTATAATAGTGTGTAAGATTTTCGTTGAAAGAATGACACTTGGTCTAGGTCTCTCTGATAATTTTAGATGGTATTTTTCCTGTTCTATCTTGTACCTATATAACTTACTGCTCATCCAAATTATTGCAAGCAAATCGTGCAATAATTTGGGTGCTGGTCTTTATGTTACGTTATTATGGATGTAGGTTTTTGAAACCAAATTTAAATGTTGTCTACGGCCTCATTATGTTTTCTCACACCGACATCTTTAAGAGAGGTTATTTTCGATCGTTTTATGGTTTTCCTTAATGAAGGCCAGTGCCTGTGTTAGCACATCCCATCCGATGTTGTCCCAAGGGGGAACATGTTTGTCGACACGTTCATATTTCGCTTGTGGTCGCAGTTAACTGAAACTTTGCTAAAGCAAGCTATTTCCCCACACGACAAACAATTAGCGCTGTGTCTCTGCTGGCTTTTCTTTTTATTACAGAAGTTCTCGGTCTTGGATAACACTCGGTTTAAGTCGTAAATGCGAGGTTTCTTTGGAGCTAGTATAAGAATTTCTTTAAAGCATGTTGATTGCGGTTACTATGTTATATGATCTTTAAAAATGGTAATTATGGGCATTGTTTCAGCTTGGTGATTTATCAAACCCGGAACTAAGGGTTCTAACAGAAGAATTAGAAAATATCAAATACGGTGGTAAGTAAAAAAAAAACAAAACGTAAATGATCACTCGCTATTTGCCCATCTCGGAATTAAATACAAGAAAAGATAGAATGAAATACAAGTTGCAACCCGAAAATAGGAAAGTGGAGGAAACTTGAAAACGTATTTATTGTGGAGTGAACAGCCGATAAACTACTTTCTCTATTTACCTATCTTGTAAAGCACTTACACGAGATGATTCTTTTACTCCAGTTTAATGCTAAACACTACTTCTGTTAAAAATACGTTCTAAGAAAGAAGATTAACACTTAGGCCTATCAGTAAGGTCCAAAAGTTTACGGCCTGCACACATTAGTTTAATCAGTGATACAAAACTATCATGTCTATAAATTATTAAAGTTTTCTCTTATTACCCACAGTCAAAAAGTTATAATTTTGTTAAATATTAGTCACCCTTTATTTTAATCTATTTTTGTTTTGATTTTAATCCTTTATTTTATCGTTGAACTTTTGGAGCTCACCCTGTATATCAAAGTACAGGTCCGAAGGTGAAAGCAACTGCAAACTAAGGGCTCATTTAGGCAGACGCGGCGCGTTGGGAGGCGCGGTGCGCGGCGAGTCGCGTGGCGGAGCGGGTGTATTTTCCGTTTACGGAGTTTGCAGCCCAACATGGGAACATATTCTTTAAGTGTTTGACAACTGTCACAGCATCCATTAAAATAGAACATCTATTTTAAACTAATTGTCAGTGAAGTAAGTAGCCTGGTCACTGGTACTGCGACCGGACCGCGAATCAGAAGTTGCAGGATCAAATAACAGTTAGTAAAAATTTTCTTTTTGTGTTTTTTATGCTGTAAAATATTTCTTTTTAACAAAGTATACTGTTTTATTTTTATGCATTATATATGATTTTCAAATCATTACAAAATATGTAGTTTAATAATACACGGTGTAAATCACCTCATCACGAAGCCGTCAACCAAGCATTCTGTACATGAAACTAAGTAACTTTACGCAAAAATTATTGCTGGGAAACGACTTTTTTTGGGGGGTTTAAAATCATGTTTTGTGGTAGAACTCAAAGTAACGCACTCAAAACATTGTGCTGATGGACGGATTGAATAGAATAGTACGGGGGCCGTGGAGGTGTTTAAAGTAAAAATCTTACATTAAAAAATTCTATTTAAAAAAATACTTGTCAAAAAGTTTGAACTTTGACCCCTAATATCTCCGTAACTAGAAGGTTTCCATTTATGGTGTAGAACAAAAATATGATCGCAATGACAGTGCATTCGGCTTCGTTAAGAGGTGTTTTACACCCTTTATAGGTATACTTTAAGTTTTTTAAAGATTCAAAAGACAGTTAAGTCAAAATAAATAACAGAAAAGAAAACCAATTTACGAAAAAAGAGACACTAACATTTGAAAAATAAAAACAAATGATTGTTTCGGATAAAACTACGACATTGTAAATTTGTTTCGTGTGGGAATCGAACCTGAGCACTGGCGTATGCTTGTATTGTAAGTGTGAATTCACGCCTCGATAGACGCTCTTATTCATTAAAAACGGGCCAAGTGCGAGTCTCACTCGCACACAGGGTTCCATAGCCCCAAATAATATAATGACAATGTTTTGAACGGTCATGCTTTAGTAAACCTTCACTCAACCGCAAAACTAAATTTGTTTTTCATAGTAAGTTAATGAAAAACAAAGTTACTGCTGCAGTTTGGTGAAAAAGTCCCATATCTCAAAAACTACATATCAAATCTTATTCAAACCAATTTTCGTTGAAAGTTTTTTTTACGGTCTACATCCCCATATTTTTTTCAGATTTTTTCTCCTGTTACTTTAGAAATTAGAGAGGACACTCGTTTTACCACTTTGGAAGTGTCTATCTTTCAAACAATTGACTTTGAAAAAAAATGGTTTCAGGAACCTCAATGTCATTTTTAAAGACCTATCTATAGACACCCCACACGTATAGGTTTGATAGTTTTTTTTTTAGTTTCAATTTCATGTATGGGGGGATATCCTTATCTATATTTTTTTTAAAATTTTGTACAAAAATCATAATGCGGTTCACAGAATACATCTACCTACCAAGTTTCAGCTGTGTAGTCCTAATAGTTTCGGAATAAAGTGGCTGTGATACGGACGGACAGACAGACAGACAGACATGACGAATCTATAAGGGTTCCGTTTTTTGCCATTCGGCTACGGAACCCTAAAAAAGCGGACCGCGTGCGCGCGTCGCGCTGCGTCTGAGTAAATCGCTATGACAAACGACAGCGATACGACTGCTTTGTATACATACAAACCACCGTCGGCTATTGCCGCTGAAAACGGCCATTGGTGGCCATGTTGCCCTCTACAAGTATGTATGGGTTTTCACGGAATTACAAACATAGATACCATTCGTGATGCTGTAGTCTGTCATAATGATTGAATAGCTTTGCCGCTAAAGTTTGCAGTTGTGGTCGCCTTCGAAACTGTACCTTTACACTGGAACATGGTGGATGCGCTACCACGGTCGCGTCCGCAACAAAATGTGTACAGCTTTGCTGTGTATTTCACCAGGCATCTGATTGGTTGCGTAACCAAATATATTTTCTTTGTCAACAATATAACTCTAAGGTCTATAGAAATAGAGACAATTAAACTTTTCTTTTGGAGTTATAGAAATAGAGACTTTTGTAGTTTTCTATCCAGGTAGGATCTATTTCAATATGTATTGGTATTGGTTAAAATGGGGTAGCCTTTTGATTAAGCATGACTCTAATGTTCTATGTTTTTCATCCCCAAAGGTGCCGAGATGCCAGTGAACAAGTTATCAGTGCGTGGCCTCCTGCCTGATACAGACTACTACATGACGTATGACGGCTCGACCACGGCGCCCGCCTGCTACGAGACGGTCACCTGGATCATCGTTAACAAGCCTATCTACATCACCAAACAACAGGTAAACTGCGTCAATTAACTCAATGTGCGTAGTTCACAGCTGGACATATGCCTCCCTCTTCTCTTACAACTTGAACTCAAGTCAAGTCAAAAAGCTGATGTTTTGTATCGCCACAATACGAGCGTTGGAAATTGGAGTTCGAATACCAATCTTTGGTACATACGTTAGAGGCTGACATACTTTAGTAGGTAACCACTTTAGATATAAGAAATACACAAGCTTCTTGGTCGCTTATGTGACCTAATATATTTTGGACTTCAATCATGGTTATTGCGAAAGATCTACCTACACTTTGTCTATATCTCAGAACTACTTTCAGTCTTAACTTTTCATTTGCTGGTATAAGACAAACCTAGTTCGTTATTTTAATGAGTAGTACAGGTTTCCTTGCATGAAAGCAGCATCCTTTCGATGCATTACTGGCTAACAACGTTATTTTTTTTCAAGTACCTGCTTCTAAAATAGTCAGTCTTTTATAGTGATTTGTCAGTCGTGGAATATGTGTCATGGTGACATGATCACATCATCTTTGATTACCGTGCCTGAAAGTAGTTGGGCTTAAAATTGCATCATGATGCTCTTATGGAGTAATTTTCAAAATATGTCCGTTTAAAAAAACATAATGTTGTAAGCCAGTAATAAATCGAAAGGATTAAGCATAGAGGCTTGCATGCGGGGAAACACTCTAGTCGGTAATACCTAAAAAACGCATTATAATTAGGTATATCGTACCTACAGCTTACCAAAACATAAAACTCCGATACTAATAGGCAGCAATAGCAATCCTTGCAAATTGTTGATCTTGAGATTGGTAGAAACTTGAGCAACAGCTGCATCTCAACCGGCACAAGTTGTACAAGTCAGCAACAAACTTAAAGAAAAGTCATAACGGGTGAGCTTTCATATCCTCAGCAATTCTACGTCGATAATATCAGGCAATTACTAAACTGTCATAGTAAAATTGTGACCTCACACTTGACAATCATATTGAAATAAAACAAATTCCCAATTAGTATATATAGCTTCTAATTTTAAAACTACTTTGATTTATTCACGATTCCTGCACCGTAATCTCAATGACAAAAGGTAAATTTGTCTTCGAAACTAACATTATTATCAACGGCGACTGCCTCCATACATCAATCAAAAGCCCATTAAAAACTCTTTCAACAAATCATCAAAAGTGCATTAGGGAAGAATGCTCAACAGCCACACTCAACACAGCTCCGTACTCAGCAGCAGTGGGTCAGAGCCAACAATCAATATGTGCGGTAACTGCATCTGTTCAAGTTCGCCGTTTGCATTATACGCCTCCCTGCCCTCCTTGTTCCACTACAGATATAGAAGTTATGGAATCGCTTGCTTGAGAATTTACGTTTTATAATATTAGAAAAGGAAATCCAATGGAATATGAAATCTGTTTGGATAAGTAGTTTTGTTCAGTTCGGACCTTAGCACTCGTTTGCTCGGGCCACGACGATTATTTTATCGTGCACTGGATTGCCTACTCTTGGTATTAAGCCGGGCATTGATAATCATAGTGCATCCCAGCGCGGTAAAAAACCTCAACTCTCGGCGCTAAACAGTGCGTTGAAAATACAGGACGTTAAAAAATTGCCCTACGGACGAAGGCTCACTCAAACATGTTTTGTTTTTAGAGCATATTAACATGGATTGATCTAATGTTAAATTACTCAAACACTTTTCACGTGGCAAAATATGAACCTGAAATCAAAATGAATAATGTAATAAAAACAACCTTAATTAATTCTTATCTCAAAACCAAAATGTTATTAAAGATAAGAAACTTTTTGAAGGGCGTTGAAGAATCAACTTTCTCCTTTCCAAGAAAACAAACTTATTGTTTCAAGAGAATTGCTTCGCTGAAACTGAATAACCGTTCGTTTACAACAGGCACTGTACAGTCGCAACTAAAAGAACATATAGTACTAAACATGAATTACACAGTCAACATATTTCAGAGGGCCACTTAGCCCAACTATAGCCACAGTCACCCCGCGTTCGGCCACCGCATCCAGTCGAAGACAAATATCAGTGTATTCAAGCATGGTTGGGGCAGCGTAATAACATTTTCATTTGTGCCCACGCTACAATAAACAACTCACGTCCCTCGCCTTTAGACAAAGACTCCGCCGTGAATTATGTACGTGTTAAAAGTAAACTGAAAGTGCCGCGTTGTGTGGCTGTTATTATAAATCATTGTTTATGTTTTCCGTTTGTGTTGGTTGGAAAATTAAGTGCTAGTGGAAACTGCTTGCAATCTCGCGGGGAGTTGAGCGAACGCCATGTGGTCGCTGCTTGAAGCGCAATTTACAACGCCACTAACGTGCTTAGTTTTATGCTAATAAAAAGCCCCACACCTTTATGGTGCCAGGACTCATAAAACTGAAATAAAAGTAATAATACGTGTGAGCTTAACTGTAGAAAATAAACTCTTGACGCTGGTGATGATATAACGAGCGCTATAGAGCTATTTGCCAAATTGTCCATAAAGGAGAAACCACGAGAGAACATTACTACACATGTATAGGCTTTGTTAATGTATTCCCGTTTCCTGTGGCTACCACTTTTCTGTTACTTCAACACTGTTATTTCTACAACACTAATGAAAATTAAGTTCCAGTTACCTAATAAAACGCGTAATAATAATAACTGGCCGGTCTAACAGCTACAATGAAACCCATGTAAAGCTCCACCAAATCAAACATTACCTTCGCACCAAACACCACAATACAAACCAAATTACAGTTGGTAAAATCAAAGTTTAGGCGGAGTCTATAATCAGAATCAAATTGTTTAATACAGCGTAAACAACGATGCGAATCAGATAGCCGTGGTCGCGTGTTCTGCGCCAGTTAATCCGACCGTGGTAACAACAGACCTAGGTATACATACTCCATGGTAGTCACCCAACGTTATAAAAGGAAGAAATTTCAATTTACTTGAAATAGCACTCCACCTAAACAGTTGTTTATGTTATAATAGAAACTGAACATCGTGTGCATTGAATTTTTGAAATTACTTGTGCAAGTCTTCTAGCTCTATTGTGTCCATTTTCTTAGTTCTCTTTTCTATTAGAAACTTTTTCTGGAAGCCCGAAATCGTCTTCTGAAATTAGATAAAGTGTAGGTAGGGTTTTTTAACCTCTGAAAATATAACTCCCTAGAGCAGTTTTTTCTCCAACGTGACCCCAACAAAATAACCAGCGGATCTCCCGTATAATATTTGGCAAAGGCTTCATAAATTCCAAATAGGGTTAGTCATTGTACTTTCAAGAACTTCAGTGTCAACATAATTGAATTTCATGACTGTAGCTGCACGGCTTGAGGCGGCTGATGCAAGGCGACGCCAGGCACCCCAAGGCTCCCCTCGGCAACAACTTTCGGCCGCCCCAGCCTCTCCACCACCGAGCCGTGAGGACCAACATTGACTTCGATCTCAGCAAGGTAAATTACACCTTAAAGGAAATTAAATTAAGCACAAACTCATCTGGAGACACGCTTAATAATTCATATTGTATGCTAAGCTGGGTTCCTAAGCGATATACTTGTACTTAGTTGCTGCAGAGTCTATGTTCCTGTGAAATGGTTGGCTGTACTATTAGAGTAGAACTAATGAATTCATGTTTGCTTAGTTAGCTCTTGAGTTGACATCGTTTGTGTAAATTATTTTTTTTTCAGTATCCTGGGAAGACTTGTCCAAGTATGCATCGAGACATGCATTACAAAGGTAATAATAGTCTTAGTTACTTTTCTCTTTCATGATATTTCCAACACATTTTTAAATCAACAATTTTTTTAATCAACAAAAATGCTAGCTAACTATCCTATTTGCCATCGAGGCCTACAGCCATTACAGACATAAAGTATCTGCACAATCACCGAGCAACTGGTGTTAGTAACAGTAACCTATGTAGCGATAACGATAATTTCACTGTTATCGCGATTGCAAATTACATAATTGGCGCAGTTACATTTCGTGTTCAAATAGGTATGAGGGTGGCTTTTGTGATAGAGGGTAGCAGTGCCTTTGTTAATTGAGACACTATCCAAAGAATTGGTTTTCGAGCGTTCGAAATGTGATGTTTTTGTTACCATTATTCACAGTTTCTCTGATCATTTTTACATCATTTTAAATATGGATTTAGAGAAGCAAACACATCCTTAAATTAACAGAATGGTTTCTCAACGGTTGTTTTTTTTTTTAAGTTTATTACATATTTTTATTTTACAGCACGTACACACACGATTATCATTTTTTTATAAATAGCCTTTGTGCGAACCTTTTCCCACTCCGCTCATACAACCCGCTTTCAGTCCGACCTAAGCTTCCACACGTTATCAACGTTTTCATTTCTGTTGCAGCCAAAAGCTGGACACAATATTGAAGCTAATTCCACTCCGGTAGGCATTCCTATAGCAGCTACGTAGATATATACTTTAACTAGCTCATAAGTTTGTATATAACTCTTGTACAGTCTTATTTACATCCCGCTTATGATAAATGGAGCTACAAAATATATTTTAAGTGTAATATATTCATATCTTAACTTAGCGCTGATGTTAGATCTAGAATAATGTGATGAGTGAGTTTTGTTGGGTAAAGGTTACCTATAATATTTTATTACGGCCTCTGAATAAGTAGAGTATTGATAGATATTTTCGGATAGATTGTTCAAACCATGCCATCGGTTTTAGTAAATTGTATACTTAACGTTGGAAAATTTATCCATAGATGTAATTAGGTATGTCGAATTTATATAAATTATTTATTAAAATTCTTACATATCGTTTGAAAAGTCCGAAGTTTTTGATAATTATGTTGCAATTATTGAGTACATATCTACTAAATCTGTTGTAAATTGTTACTTTTATAAATGTTTGTATAATTTTTTAGAGTCTTCTAGTTAATTAGTATTGAAATCAATTATTAAATGAATTTAGAGATATAATCATATCAAATTATTTGTACTAGTTGTAAGGTCTTATTTGATGGTACTAGGTACTTTAATGTAACAATATCTATCGCCGTAAGACGTCTATAGCTTTAATAAACCTTATTCTAGTGTTTATATTTCATTGCGTATTGTAAGATGAAAACTATTCCATGATTATGAAATGTATATCGCCTGGCTTTCTTGTAAGATCTATTAGAAATATTATTTGATTAAACGATATTAACTTACGTTAATTTTCTTATTTATTTAACCAACTGTACGCAATACCTTTGCTGGGAAAAAAACCGCAACTTTTATTGCAAATAAAGAATTACAGAGGCACCGTAATCTGGTTGAGCCCCTGTAATTTTTTTGTGGTCGATTTTAAATCTGCAAATGTGCGCATTCCCATATATCCGGATACCCATGGAAATCCCAATAAGCTACCGGCTGATAAAACTTTGCTTTGCACGATGGTGGTAAACGCAATTAAATATGAGGGGTTATTTTATAATGTTTTTATGTATGTACCAAAATAAAACGGTCTCAAACGTGTAAAGGCAAAAATAAAAAAGGTTAAACCAGGTTAAACTGAAGTCAAAAGTTTTTTCCTAAAATAAACAATATCAAGTTTTTCAAAATAAGCGAGAGGTAAGTATGTCCCGATGCAATGGAGTAAAACCGTCTGTTTTAGTGTTTCCTCCAGTCTTGGTTTGAATAAAAAGCTCATTTGAATTCTATGAGAATCGAAATTGCTCTCCTTTTCGCTGTAGTAACTTAATTTAATCGAGTTCCATCACAATGTCTTTTACCTTTAGATTAGGTACTCGCTATAATGCTGATAAAAGTGGAAAATAAAATTTATAATACTTTTCCTTTTGTTATCTCCAGACGTTCTTTTTCCCAAGTTGGTAGTCACGTATATTTTATTGTACAAGAGTCAAGTATAAATTATTTTTCCACGCGATAACGTGGAGATTAAGATTGTTAAATAAATTACTTGATTTTCCGCATAGTGGTCGAGTTTATTGGAAAAGTTGCCGTCGGCGGGTGTTGATAGACTCACAAGGATTGCGTTCATTAAAATTTTGTAATTATCTAGTTTAGTGTAGGTGTTTTAATACGCTTTACGGATTTTGGAATTAAATTTTTTCGTCAATACCAGTTTATGATTGTAATAAGAAATATTATCTGTAATAAAAATAAAAACAAATTCAAAAGGTTTGCATAGTTTAACGTTTTAATATCATGATGCTTAGCAATTTATAACTAGATTACTGTTATTAACTTATAAAACTCGACGCATTTGGGAAGCATACTGAACAAAGTTGAGTTGTGCAATGCTATTTATTTCTTTTGTCCCTCTCAGTCTAGCTCGACAGAGTAGCGAATTAACATCCCTCAGACGTGCATATCGACTTACATAAAAATATATCAGACTTATACCTTGCTCGGTATATGTTTGTATCAATATGAGACTAAACAATAATACTAACTACCTGCTCTAGTTGTCAATAAATATGAGCATGAGAACAACTGAAAGTTTATTAAATTTTATTAACTTAGATAAAATGTTGACTTGCATGGCTTACCTAGCTGTGCAACATATCTGTGGCGGCATCTACAACGCCACATGCAAACTGAAATAAGCATCATACGTCATGTAGAACTGCCGGACAACAACCGACGGACACAAAATCCTTCTGTCAGGTTCCAGAGTCTTCTCATCATAATCATTCTCTTATTTATCCCAATTTATTTGGGGTCGGCGCAGCGTATCTTCATTCAGAGTCTTCTCTTTTCATAATTACGGGATAAGAAACTTGAAATCGTTTTCCCCATATCTCACTTAAAAGAAACATATTTATAAACAGCTATAGTTTTATAGAGTCCAGTTTACTGGTGCTCACGGCCTCTTGGGCAATGCACCGTCAAGAAAATAATTACATCGAAATAGGTAGTGTTTTGTTTGAATTTTCGTTTTCCCCATTCATAGCGTATCACTTTACTCTCTTCTGTTGGAGCCTATTTCCGTGTACGGTAGCCATCTGTCGCGTGCCTGTTTCATACAGTTTCCGTCGACGAATTTCTTGATGTTGTGTGTTTTGTTACTTTCGCTCTAGATGGGTAAGCCTATGTTTGTTATTTGTATACTGATCTTTGTGTTATAAATAAAGAAAGCTAGCTCCTACAACCCATACTTAATATTACACTTGCGAAAGTAACTCTGTTTGTTTGTTACCTTTTCACGACTAAATGGCTGATCGGATTGTAATTAAATTCGGCAAGGAGATAGATTATATCCTGGGAAAGGACATAGGCTATCTTTTTTCTTTCTAACACACTCACTTAAAACTTTTGCACGCGAACGTAGTCGCGGGCTACAGCTAGTACCTTATAAACTAATAAACATATTCATCAATAGGCTAAAAGGCAACACAAGAGTCACAAATTTTTTTCAAAAGAAAAGCATTATTAATTTTCAAAAATGTAATAAATCTAGTTTCAGACTAGAAAACCATTTTCCATAAAGTTAAGTAGAGTAATACTAAAAAAATACACTTTCTATTTACCCAATCGGTCTAACATAAATCACAAGAAGGTATTGTTTACACAGTTTGCTAAACACTCGTCGAGTGCGCGCCTCGAGAGCTCGCTTCACACGAGTGTGAGCTCAAATGTACTCGAAACTCGAGTTTATTTGCTCTTTATTGAGCGACTGACAAGATTTGACGCCGCGTCTCGCGTGTGCATTGAGCTTTATGTTACAAATTGAGTAACATATGTACGAAAGTACGGAGTATATCGGAAGAATAGTGTCGTATTTGTACGAAAATTGGTTTTATTATTGAAGTGGTAGGGTGATTCCTGTAAAAGAGGAAATGTTAAAGCTATTAAGCTTTATAATCTACTAACATCCGTCAGGTTCAAAAGGAGAATTATGTGGCTCCTCAAATACTATTTTAAACTAATGCGCTGAACTTTCGTATAGATGCTAATACATATAAATACTGATCGTGAACCTAATTCTTGAGCGCTTCTATGGAATACTACTAAAGATTTGACAATCAATTGGTAGAAGCTTCTATCCATTATTCTAACCTTTTACAAAATCCAGGGATCAGATGACAGGACCCTACAAGTACATAAAGTGACTAATACATTGTACCCATCATGACCACAACTTCTACCGTGGCCTGAAATAAATTACTTATGTGTGTTTTTACCTACGTTGAAACGGCTACATCCCCAATGTATTGAACGGCTGATTTTAGTTTTCTGTTCCAGAGTTGGGTCCATAGCAAAAGTTGTTCATAATAATAAGCACAGTTGATCAATAAATAATTACCAGTCACCCTACTTATATTTTAATTTCTAACACATCTCCAAACATCACCTCTATGTCTAAATAAACGGCACAAAAACTTATCTTCAGAAACGCAGAGGAAGTTTTGACGTGTAATGTCGAGCAGATCTAGTTTAAAAGTTGCATTACAACAGTGGCACACACATCGTTGAAGCCAATTCGAGTTTTATGCAAATGTGTGTTTTGTGCCGCGGCGGGCGTCTGGCGGCTCGTGACCGCGTGACTTGTGCTGGCTGGTTGGCAAAACACAGATTAGAGAAATTGTAGATAGTTTTTAAACTGACAATGTCACTAACTTGAAACGCGATATTTAAATAGTAAATATGGTAAATATACCGTTTCAAGTGTTATTAATAGTGTAGATAGTTTGTTTATTTTTGGGCCGATAGGTTTTAGGGAAGGTTTTTCGTGCTGGTGTAATATAATTTTATGTCAGTCAACATAATCTGCGTATAAGCATTTTGTCAACTATGTTAAGATCGGCTTCCAGCTTGACTGGATACAGAATATCAGTATTTTCATGGAAGGTATGCCTATCTGACCTCCGTCACCCAATGATACATCAGGACTGAACAATGTTGCTATGAAGTCAGAAATTACATTATCGAATGCACAATTATATCAAGTCAATTTCCTTGCAAAATTTAATAGGGCCTTTGACTGTGATTGTATTATGGAAATCGTGGGTGTAACCACAAACTATGTCATAGTAGAGTAGTCTTTTTTTCAGAGCTTACTTGATATTAAGATCGCTTACTCAATGCTAAGTATGCTAACATTAAAAGGTTAAGTACGAGTATAACACCGCTTTCACATTTAGGCGAGTTTAGCAGCGTCATATGCGTGACTGTCGCGCTGTCAGAATTTCATAGTTTAAGCAGAAGCGTGCTCTCGTTCGGCGATGAGCCAGTGTTGCAAGCGCACATAATTATAGACTACACAATGAGCGAATTCGACACCGAACGATTTATTATCGTAATTCAAATGCGTCCTGTTTTGTGGGACTCAAGAAGCGACGATTTCAACAACAGGTAAAGTAGAAAAACTATCAAGAATGCATTGTTTATTCCTGAATTCATGTGGGTCCGAAAAAAATGCCTATATACATCATTTCATGATTATATCATGTTATTCTGGTACGGTACTTTTCCTTCAGGAGATACAAAATGTTTTCCGTTAGTTTTGAAATGAAGTGCGCCACACTGATCTAAATCAAAACGCGCGACTGTTCTTATAATGTGAAACGTCCTAATGTAAAAGAGCCCTAATATTGTAGCTATGCTAACTTCGTTTTCCGAGAGTAGGTTTTAGTAAAAAGAACAACGAGTAGGGATCCAACTTACGACGTTATGTTTACTTTACATAGCTGTAGGTATAGATAGGTGGTACGGGAAGTCATAAATTTATTTCCAAATAGTGTGAAAGTGTACGACTCATTGAATATTTAGATTTATTTGTCCCTCCCCGTGTAAATCATAACCCGAAGTATATCAAACTAGTATCCACCCGGGACTTCGTTTCCAAAGATTTTGTCTACTTTACGATAGTCAACTTTCCAAGGACTTGTGGACAATATGATCATATGAAAAGGATATGGTGTTTGTCGCCCTATCAAAGTCTCGTATTTTATATGAACAATATAATTGAAATGAAAGATTTTGCAGGATTTTTAACAACATTATTCAGGCAACGAACAATTTCAAGCATAAAGTATACGTCACCAGACCATCAGCTTGGCCGCCTGCCCATATAAAACCTACATGTAATAATAAAAAAATCTGAAAATTTACTTAAAATGGCAAACAGCCAAGAATGTTTTCTAAAAGTTATTTCAGAAAAAGAAATCCGTTTTCATATCGGAACTAACTCTTTATTTGTATGGGTGATCCCTCGCGGGTACAAGTTAAAAACAGCTTTCACCGGCCGCCGCGTTTGAATAAGTTTCGGTGAAGTTTTATTGAAGTTGTAACCTTCGGCCCGGTTTGATATATGTACTTCCCGCATCTGTACCGAACGGGTCCCGCCGTGCCAAAGTTAGTGCACTCGTAAATTATTCAACCCCTCTGTATACATGTGCTTGTCGTAACCGAATGGTGTTCAAGTCACAATGTCATATTGTGTTTTTTTACTTATAGATACAAACTTTTTTACTTGTATGTATTATACAGTTTTGACCTCAAACGGTGGTTTAGTATTGGCATTGGCCTACCATAGCCCCGTTTCTAAGACGAGATACTAACAACCATTCATGTTTAAATCAAAGGGGTAGCTCTTTGAATACATGTGCCAGATTAATATGTGAGTGCAATACTATGTAAGTACGCACATATGTTCATGCCTATCATACTAAAACATATTTGTCGAGCGATATTATGGCCTCTTCAAAGCCGAAAACAGCCAATTCACAATTTGCTTACAAGCATTTGTTTGAACGAACAGCATCAAAGTGTGTTACAGCTTATAACGGCAATTGCCAAACGACTTACACATAGCAGCAAATTGCACTAAGTCTAACGACATTGCTTGCTTAGTGCTACGAACTGGCTACGGAGCTACGAAAGTCTACGCTCCGGTCTACGGCGCGGCAGACGACAGGCTACGCCGTATTAAAATAAAAGCAAAGCGGAGTCACTTTAATTCTCAGAAGCGACCCGCCCAGGTGAATCCGACGCTGCAGATTTACTTACGTCGCTCAGTTAACTTTTATTACAATTACTGGAACCTAAACTGTGTACCTGATGTTTTTTAAGAAAATAAAGAAGAAAGAATCGTGTCGTCTAGATTAGATAACCTCGTCCTTGCGTGACACAATAGAATGTATGTTTTACAAGAAAATAAGAAAAGATTTAGCTCATGGCAGATCGAGCCGTGGGAACAGAACACATGCAGTGTTCGCCTTGGCAATATTAGTACGACGCTACATAATTTTATCCAGTCTCGGTCATAAATATAGCACCTAACCCCATTATTGTTGCAAGAAAGCGAACGGTAGAGGCACGGTACGGGTTTCGTGAAACCGCTACTTATTTGTCTATGGATGCCTTATGAAATGTTACAGTTGTGTTATAAACCGCGAGCAGCTGGCGGGGCGAAAGGTTGAAGAACAAAAAGCTACATACTAGTAAACAAAATTTGGATGGATGCATAAACACACCATAACATCACGCTTGTTGGTTGAAGGGGTAGGTAGAGGTTTACCACTCACATTTTGCCACTTATGTTCAACTCCTATTATAATAGGTGGTTAGCTTATTATCGTCATCTTGGCATAAGTTCAGACTCAGGCTTCTATAAAAATATCCTGATTAAATCCGGTAATACTTTTTCGTCCTATGAGTCGCCTAGCAGTTGTCGTCATGATTAAAATGCTTTGGGCATTTGCGACTATTACGCCAATTAGATAGAACGAATTGATACTGATACTCAGCTGCATCTGGTTAGACTGGAAGCCGACACGAACTAAGTTTGGGGAAGGCTAGGCAGATGTCAAAGTCAAAGTCAAAGCATTTATTTCAATTAGACCATTACAGGCACTTTTTAAAGTAAAAAAAAAACAAAATAAAACGCGAAGCTACAGTCCCAGTCACAAGGCATAATAACTTGTGAAAGTACTGTAGTTGCCCATTCCGTAGCGTAGATCTCTATGGAGAAGAACGGGCAAGAAACTCCATGGACACTCTTTTAAATCAAGATATGTTACAAAATCTTGGTTACATCATTCATGTTAAGAATTACAAATATGTGAGAACAATGTAGAAATACGGGCAAGTTAAGAGCGTCCAGAGTAAAAGATTAAATCAGTAATTAAAAAATAAAGTAATTAAAATAAACCGTGGCAGCTAAGAGATGACCAGTCACAACTGACAGCGCCCGTTCACGAACATGACGCATGTATCAGCCATCATTCAACTCAACCATTTTGAAGGGAACTAAACGACCCGACACACCCGCCACCATCAGCGTGACATTTAAGTGAGTATGACATTCACTCAACCACCAGGGTAATTTCGCGTCAATGAAAGATTTAGGTACTCATTAAATGGTGGCTTTACATTACATGGTAGTCACACATGTGCTATGCAATTATATAATACTAAGAGATGACACCAATTAGCCAGAACAACTGAAAACAAGTCCCACATATTCACCTAATTTTTCAAATAAATAAATAAGCAAATTACATTAGCACTAAAAATAAAACATCATGGTCCATAAAAACTTACTCTCCATTTTATAAACATCAGCACTCCGTTCAATGATAACAATTAAAAAACGAAAAATTCATCCTAAAATCACGTACCTCCATAAAGTTATAATAAAATTGTTTGATTATTCAAAGCTATTGAAAGAATCAAGAGTAATTAAAACGTAATTAAGGACAGCAATGGTTTCAGGTGTCCATTCTAATCTCATGTTCCGAGGGATGGCGTGGGGATTCCCGGACGGTTTATTCTGACAGCGAGACGAGTAATTTTACAACGCAATCATGATAATTATTGTTGTTTATTTTCCATTGTAATAATGGTCGTTTTGTACTCATCGTTTATTTTATGAAAAAGTAACCAGTAATTACAAGTACTCAGTAACCCGAAAGTCTGACTACCAGTCTTACCAAGGGGTATCGCTCCATGTAAAATACTAGTATTCAGCTGCATCCGGTTAAACTGGAAGCAGTTGAGAAAAGCCTAGGCAGATGTTTATGAACCAGTAAATACATCGATAATTGGTATATACAAAAATAAATAAAAAAGGAAAAAGGACACATGTATTTAATTGTGGCTGTAACACGTTTTTTTAACAGAAAAGAAAATCTGAATAAACTTTTAAAGGTTAATTTTCCAAAAAAGATAACATATAAAGCAAATAATACATACATACCTACACACTCGCGCCTTTTTCCCAATAATAATTACGACTACACTAAAATTAACTATTAGTAACCACATAAATTTAACACCAACAGTCCAAGACGCCTATTAGACTAATAAAACTGCCCATTCCCCAAATTATATAACACTGCGGGTCATCCAATACTCTAACACCAGATAATGATCCTGTTAACACAGTCGCCGATGCGAAAACCCTACAAGTAACATCTCCGTAACAGATCGGACACTGCTCGACACTCCTACAAGTTATACTCCGGACACGGTCGGACACCGTGTCCGGATCTCCAGAATAGGGATGCCCCACGTGTGCTCTTTCCCACGCTCCTCCACAAGCATGCGACGTTTATTAAGCACTTCACGTTTTTGTTACCTGTGGAGAGATTTATTACTTTTAATTATTTTTCATTGTCCGCCACCGTTATTCGTCTTAGAGGCATCGCATTAAATTATTATGCTCGGATATGATTTACCGCTGAACGTCGTGTAATTTATGTATTACAGGTTGATTGCGTGTGGTTTGTCTTACCGAATGAAGCAGCGATAGGCTGTGTTGTTCTGTTTACGTTCAACTTTTTCTTAATCTACCTACATTTTGATAGGAAAAGATTTCATCTTAGTTTTTGTTTTTGAATATGACTGAAACGCGAAATTTGAATAATTACGAGTATATCATCAAAGAGTCACAAATTTTATACGGAATAACTACCTACCATAAGCTTTAAATGTTATATCAGACCTGACACACAGTTGAAACTATAGGAGTGAACAAGATGCTTTTTTAACAATGAGATTCTTCGTAGATCTTCATACCAACGCAAGCTCTATTTGATGCTTTGGAAGATCATAAAATTTGTTGGCGGGTCAATGACAGCCACATCAATGACATTTCACGTTAAAAAAAAACATTAACAAGCGACTATGACTATATGGTGTAAAGGATATAATTAACTAAATAATTATATATTTTCACTTACAATCGACGCAATCCATAAACATCACTCCCGTCGTCCCCGCAAAATTATGAAAATAATATCATAAAAAAATTGTACAGTACACAAAATAGAAAAGTGAACTGTAGCCCTCTAGGCCCTTCATCGGTATTCACATCGTTCATAGTTGGGTTCATTAAAATGCGTCGAACAATAAACGGTGGCCCGTGGGACCTTTTGTGAGTGCGCGAGTTTTAACCGCGTTTCAATCTGTTCGTTATTATTTCCTCATTGTTTATGGCTACTGTACTGTGAGGTGCTTTTCAGCCAAAAGAGCAGAATACCATTTAGCTGTTGTCTGGCTTGTATATGTATATAATACTTGTGTGGTATGTTTGTAGCTTTGATTGCAGTCGGATGAATAAAGTTTGTAAGCTGTGAATATTATTAGGTACTAGTTGATTCTAGTTAGCACTCTGGAAATTTTATTGGTTAGTAAAAAGTGTTCCTGCATACAGGTTTTGTGAAATATTAGAGATCTTAGATGATACTCAAATGGAACCTAAACTTTACTTAGTTTAATTTACACACATGGCATTTCTAAGCCAAAATCTTCATGGAAACTGTATGCCTACTAATTCAGGGGTTACTTATGACCTTGTTCTTGCAGTGTACGGTTTAATTTATGTGGGGTTACTTCGGCCACGTGGTCGCGACAAACGCCCAGGCTCTGTTCGCCATATCTACGGCCGCCCGCCCTTCACGGTCCGCCCGCCTAGCGGATTTCCATATGCGCCTCGCCGTAAACGCTCATAAATTAACTACAACTATTATAATGTTACTCGGTTATATATTATGTTGCTTTTGATTAACGTTTCAATTAGTTTACGCTTTTGGGGAAAGAGGAAAAAGTTTGTAAAAAGTTCTGTTGTTGGAACGTTTTTATTAGATTGTTGTAGGTACCATAAAATATGCTGGATAAACTTTTTTTCCTTGTATAAAATGAACTAACATAAAATCTTTTGACATGCTTGCATTTAAATGCACAAACAGTTCTATCTTCATGATGGCAAAAGACCGGACGTCACGTCTTTGTTTCCTAGGAAGATGAGTTGGCCTTTAATGTCGGACGCAACTTGCGTCGATACTCTTGCGCCATCACACCTTTCAAACTCATCGTGCTGTACTGGCGCTGCCGCTGCGCCTGCAGAGAACCTCAAGTAGCGTAAACATAGTAACCTTTGTGGTAACTAAATTTTCGAGGCTTTTGACGTTAAAACTCTAAAGCCGTAGGGTACGAGTGCTCACAGCCTTTTTAAGGAATCCAAACGCCTAGTTGATGCTTCCCGTGACCCAAGGGCTGGGTTTTACCTTGGCCAGAGGCTAAGTATCGCCATACACCATGGCAACGCGGCCAGTCTCTTGGGCACGTTACCAGCTGACAGCGTTAAAGGAGGAGTTTTTTGACGCCCTTTTATAATTTGTTGTTATTTTAGTTTTAATTATCTAGTTTTCATTGTTATATTACTTGAATAAATAGTTAATTTAAATAAATAATTTAATGTTTTCCCTTTTCAATTTATCAAATTCACTTACGTCAATAGAAAAGGCACTTCAAAAGCCAGTATGTAAATATAGGTAAACTAGTCGATTTCCCAGCGCTCTGCTAGCTGGCAACATATGGGTTAAGATATTCGAGTGAGCTCAGACACGGCCATTCAAAAGGCGCTCTAAACGGAAGGATACGAGCCGTAAAATAGGATTTCATGCATGCGTACCTTTGTGTGAACAAATATGTACGGTTGACAACGCACGACCTTTGCCGATAACCCTGGTGAATAAAAAAATGATTTCTTACTTTTTTCCGTTTTTTAAAAAGATGAATGTTTTTACATTAACCTGTGTGGGTTACTAGAGGGATGTTGAGTTGTAAATGGATTTAAAAATATGTGTAGCTAACTTTTAAATATGGCTTATTATGCATGTATTTCGCATGGTACCAGTTTATTTTCCCATACAGTGTACCCTAAACCTAACTTTCAAACATAGTGATGTGCATACTGCTTCGTCTGTCAGTCAGTCTGTCGTCTAACCCTTTTTAAGCGTATCACACACACGCGCGGGACCCACTCTATTTTTTGTAGCGGGAATAGGCGCGTGATCCCGCGCGGCTCCCGCGCATCACTCGACCCGCGCCCGTCTCGCGCCCGACCCACGCCATTATGATGTCGTCCATATAAGTACATGAAATACAGATTCCGTACTCCCGCGCCCGTCCCGCGCTGACTCCCTGTGTGTGTTGCGCTTTAATGTTACCTGAAAAGTATCTACTCCCAAGAAATATAATTATTATTTGGGTGTTTATATCGTCTACATAGATACGCTTTGCAATCTTTTTTTTGTTCCGTCCTATTGTATTTATAAATATTTGTTATGCATTGTATGTGTATTTTTTTTTATTGTAATTTTGTATGCACGTCTTGTCTCTGCGACAAATAAACATTTTTTTCTTTTTCTTTTCGCTATTTTGTCGAGTACCTAATTATGAAGAACTATACACTTTACTGTACACTTTATATACTATACACTTTACTGTTAGTAACTTTTTTGCTTATCAATCTGTGATTAGTAATGTTCAATGTTACAGATCTTTACTTTTCATGCGTTTTGTTACAAACTGATAACGTTGCTGTACTACTTTAACAGACTCTTTGATGGTTATGACCTAAGTAGGTATCTTTTGTCTAAGACACGAATTAAAGAAACTTTAAGACTAATAAAAACGAACTAAAGAGCTCATTTTGATTATCTTCTTCTCTTTAATGGCTTGTTATCAAGGTTCAAAAACGTGCAATAAAATAAGTCTTTACTCTGTCTTTTATTTTGTAAATATAAGTAGAAAATTATGTAAGACTGCATATTCACACGAATACAAGGATAATAGTTACAATATACCAAAACGATCATAACATTTATTCAAACAAGTTCAACAAAAACACAATCTGAAAACTAAACCAACCACGTCCAGCACAGTAAAACATAACTTTATTCTAACAAAAACAGCGAATTACACACGGATAAATAACACTTTTATGTAAGCTTCAGTGACCCCTCACAGATTCATACGGAGAGCACTATTCTCAGAGCAATCAGCCACTCATACGTATGTCTGCTCGTCCCAAGTGCCCCATTCCACACTCGTTTTGAATATTGCATTTAGCGCTACTATCTCTACGACTTTTAGAATCGCTCCCTGCCTTTGCTTTTAACTGACCGTTTTGTGACATACAGTTTTATGCTTTTTGAATGCGTGGGCTGTCGTAGTAATTGAAATGGGTCTATCTTTATTTGTGAAATGAAAGCTAAATTCATTTGTATACATTTTTATTCAGTTCGTGTATTTTTTGTAACTTGTTCAGTCTTTTTCTGGCAGTCCTAGTAAGCTCTCATTTTTTAAACTTTGAGGACTATCGGTCGAATGACGTTCTATCCCCGTCTGTTGATCTTCATGCAAACCAACTTTTATCTGTACTGTTACGTGTAGAAAACATTGTCATTTATTTTTGTGTGGCTTTCATAATAAATTAGTACGAGGTCCCGCCACTGCGAAAATCGTTCCGTAGCACTATTCGAATAAGTTCACTTGTGTTGTGACTACGCCATACACTCGCGCGCCATTCATTCGCGCGCTGCGGTCATTCGGTCGCTCAGTTCGTCTTCCGCATACGTATCGTGCGCACGCGTCTCTTCGCACCGCGCGCGACCTATACGACTTGTCGCCGCCGCAGGACTTCGGACTTTTAAACCTTTCAAAAGACTTTTATTTTGTCAGACTAATCGCGTACTGCGCTCTGTGCGCAACATGTACCATATTTGGTTTAGTCTGATGAGCTTTTAGTAACCTAAGTAGCTAGTAATACTTTTTTAGGCTTACATGTGAAATAATATTTCTTCAATGGATTATAGACTTGCAAACTTTACACTTTATGTACACTGTTGCTGTGACAAAAGCTAACCGATCTATAAACATTATTTTGTCCCCGACACCACCAACCAATATTTCCCTCTTTATAATATCAACGGCAATATAATGCTTGTAAAATGCATTAACATGGACGAACTTAATAACTAGAGTATAAAAAAGTAGACTAATTAAATACTGAATAATATCAGCCTATTTTTGTCCCACTACTGGGCAAAGATCGATTGAAAGAAGACATCTAAGATTAATATCTTCTATATCTGATCATCATCATTTCACCTGAAAGACGTCCACTGCTGGTCATAGGCCTCCTCCAAGTGTCGCATTGACCGGTCCAGTGCGACCGCATCCAGTGGATTCCCGTAACCTTCACCAGGTCATCGGTCCACCTAGTGGGAGGCCTTCCAACGCATTGTCTTCCGGTTCGCGGTCGCCATTCCAGAACTTTTTATGCCCCATCGGCCATCCGTTCTGCAAGCAATGTGCCCTGCCCACTGCCACTTAACCCCAACAGTGTCAAATTGACTATTTGTACATCGAGGTGTTGAAAATGTTTGTACAAAAACGACACCATCTCAGTCTGAATTCAGGACCAGACCTCGAAACCTATCCTTATATCTGATACCCGAACTAAATAGCAAAAGACTAGACAGCGTTGAGTATTCAGTACCTAAACTTCCAAGAATACAAAATACCAATAAATATAAACGGAACGGAACAACAGACAATAGGATCAAAAGATACTGTCAGGAGCATTGCCATTTCATCTCGCTATAGACATTGTTTGCATTTCGACTCAACAGTAGTAATCTAAGTTACTGGTCGGATTGTGGAGAAACTTGGACGGAACTATAGAGCTAAGCGTATCCATTTAACTAATGCACTGTCCGACTATTGGTCTTGGTGCAAACGAGGCACTTTGTTCCGTGAGTAACATATTAGCTACGTTACTTATTCGCGTACTTAGTCTTTCCAGTGTTTACAATGTCTGCAGTTTCAGAACTTGGGCCGAAGACTTAGACGAACTTTTTGGATGTGTAAACAATAACCGATTCTGTTGGGAAGAGTCTACAGTTAAAACTCAAATGATATTAGTGTATTGGAAAATGAATCTTGACTTTTCAGTGGATGAGGTTACGTCACGATTAATTATTACGATTAGTATTAGAGAGAGAGAGTATTTACTCCTGCATCTTCTTAAATTCATAACATACTACCAATGTCATCAAACGCCCAAGTCAGTTTTTATCAAACCTATAAACGCTGTCAATGAAAGCAATAATTAAATTTCACGGTAAAGCAATTTAGGGCGGTTAGTTTGAATGCGGCACTGGCAACGTTATTAGTTCCAATTAACGTGGTAACCTCAGCACATATATGGGCAATTAAATGGAGTGATACCTTACTTCCATTAGTACCCCGCGTGTGTTGTTTACATCAATTAACAGCCATGTTAATTTTAATGCTCGCATCTGTTGCCCGCTTTGTGCGGCCTGCCTTCACAGACTCGTCGACTTACGATAACACAATTACGTAAAAAAAACTTTCAACGAAAATTGGTTTGAATAAGATATCATGTTTAGTTTTTGACATATAGGACTTTTTCATCAAACTGCAGCAGTAATTTTGTTTTTCTTTAACATACCATGAAAAACAAATTTAGTTTTGCTGTTACATATAAAAATAATTTAATAATATTAAAAATATTTTTTATTTTATTGTTTGGTGGTATGGAACCCTGTGTGCGTGTGAGTACGACACGCACTTGGCCGGTTTTTTTTTGTCTGATTTCCGCAACCCAGTAATCAATCCATAAAACTAACTATTATGGACGTTTCCTCTCTCATACGGCGCCACAACACCGTTCTCTTCTACTTTTGCATCCAGTCTGACCTAGCCACTTTTTAAGGTCTTCTATACATCTAGATGCGGGCAACCAACGCGGCGCTTACCGATATACAGTTTCCACCTCAAGACCCGTTTACCCCTCTCCGAACACCGGTCCTTCCACAGATACTGCCTCTGCTGCTGGCTCACTCGCAATAGTTACAATTGAATATTTTGGTGAATACACTAATTGTCTTGCGGTTCGAAAGCCATAACACTATCCCCAAAAATAAATATGTTCATTTATACAAAACCTACCTTAAAAAGCATAAATAAAACCGTTCGCCAATATATCTAAAGGTTGTATAAATGTGCGGTATGGACGTTAAGCTAGAATGCAATGCCACAGGTCGTCGTTTTTACGCTCCCCTTTAATGTTATTTCCTCGTTTATGACACTATAAAGACGATACCGGCCACTACGCGTAATGAAATCTTGTGTTCAATACCTTCCAGACACGGCAAACAAAGGAATCTTTCAACAAACTTTGGATTAAGAAATTATATTGCTCTAAAGTTTTTCAAGTAAGAATAAAATCTGGAAAAAAAAAAGGATTACAATCTTTCAAACTATTAGTGATTTTAACGTTTTATTGATAATCCATTAAGATGGGTCAGTAGACTTTAAAGCTTCTATGAAACTAACCATGCCGTTAATTAAGAGTCAAGAAAAACTTTTTTTTTGTGTGCCGCTCATGTGTCCCTGTGCTGAGCAAGGGCCTCCACTTTCTCATTACAAACCTCTTTATCTCATGCGATATCTGGCCATGTTCATCCCGCAAACAAGATCAGATTGTCACACCACCTTCGCCGTGGTCTACCTCGACAGCGATTTCCTCCGTCAGGCGTCCAGTGAGTGACGATCTTTGCCCACCTCTCCGGGTGCATTCGTGCTACGTGGCAGCCCACTCCCACTTTAGCTTGGCTGTTTTTTTTCCGACATCTGCAACCGGAGTTGTGGAATGCAGGGTGGTGATTCTAACGCAATCTGTAGGCTTTATACCTATTCTGCTACGCTCCATTGCCAATCTTGAGTTTGGACTTTTGTTGTTCGGTTTGAGACCAGCTTTGCGTACCGTAGGAGCACGGGCAGGATACAAATGTCGATTAGATTTCTTTTCAATGTCATTGGGAGACATCCTTTCATTTGTTCTTTTAGGGCCTGGAAGGACTTCCAAGCATTTTGGACTCTTCTTTCAACTTCCTTGTCTTGCCTATTTTTTGCATTGAAATATTTTCCTGGCAGTGACTTTTTAACTTGTTAGGTAGAAAGGGGTGGATTAGTTTGGCCTGTTTTCTATACGCATTGGGTTCAGCTTCCGTCTTACCTGACGCTGATAAATATCAGTGGAGCAACTGCATATCTGACATTCACAACCCAGTTATTGTTCTTCTAAGAATAATGTAATCGTCGACTTCTGCCAATAACATCCAATACAAGCCAATAACAATCGCCAGAAATTTGCCAGTGCTCGATGCACTGCGTACAGACACGTAGGTACATTATCACACACGTCATCTTTGCACTGCGCCCGCATACCTGCTAATCTAACATTCAGTATACGATAGTTCTACCTATGTCACACCAAATGGTAGAACAGAAGGCCTATCGAAAATAAACTGTTATGATCTCTGGCTACCCAGTACTAACTGGTTTTTCGAGGTCAGATAGAAAATACTGGTACTGAGCTGCATCCGGTTGGACTGGAAGTCGACGTCAACATAGTTGGGAAGAGGCTAGGCAGAAGACTTCCCAAAGCTATGCAGTAGAAAAGGCATGAGAGTAGTATATTTTTTTGAGTGAGTAAGGCGCATTTTTTTTTACGCAATGTTTTTTAGTATCAAAAAATCATCACTGTTATAAAATGCTTTTCTCTTTTCTAATTTGTTTTAGCTTCATAATTCTTTCGTATTTTGAAGTTAAACGTCAAAAAGTATCCGAACAAAGCCGACTACTAAACTCCTAGGGAGTCGTAAGTCACGAGCTGTGGTATGAGTGTATAACGTGAGGTCGACACACGGAAGCGCGATTAATATACACATAAATTAAAATTAAGTGTAAATACATTTTTGAAATATGCAATATCCAATCTTATTTTATTTTCCTTCATACTAAAACTTCCACCCAGTTTATTTTATTCATTATTTTTTTAAATAATGTTTTTTCAAGTAATCCTTCTGTGCATTTCTATGTATGTAAGTAGCGCCTCTCACCTATTATTTACCCATTAGTTACTTAGGGGTATTACCAAACACTCAAACCGCTGTATTACGTATTGATATTCAATTAATGGTAAAGCTTGAAAATCAAACGTTATTGAGCTAAGATTCCGCGACGGTTATTTCAATTAGATTTTTTGTAAAATATCAATTTGAGGAAACAAGCAATGTAACTTTAGAGACAAAATTTAAATGTTTCGTGTACACACACACACACAAACGCTTTTTCAAACCAATATACATATTGTGATACTTCTTAATGGCAGAACTAATTGGGTTGTTTGTGGAGGTCAAATGGGCAGTCGGACCAAGTAAAAAACTGGTATTCAGCTAGGTCCCGTTACACTGGAAGCCGACCCCAGCATACTTGGAATAGGCTAGGCAGATGATGACTGCTTAGTAGCAGAAATGGGCAGGTCGAGTAGGTACCGGTCTGAAAAATAAGACTATTTATTTATGTGACCTTTTCAGCTAAATCAATACTCCTACCTAGGGCACGCTATTTTTAGGGCTCTACGAATCATTATCCTGATTTCTGGAATAAACCTTATCCTGTAATCTTAAACTTTAAATTCTAAGAAAAGCCGGAAATAATCGTGAATCTAACCTTTAAAACCTCTACAATCTAACTCGGTAAAGGTCAGATTCATTCATTCATTCATTTCATTTATTCTCAACAATAAACATTGTGTTGAACATTGGATACATAATAATATTACAATAAAATTGTCACATGCAAAACAATTTGTACAATTTAAAGCTAAAGTAAAATATAGACCCAACCAATTAAAACGATGTCTATAAATTAATGATGTCTAAAAATTAATTACAAAAAGAATGTCAGATATAATATCAAATGTAAGTTATGTCAGATGATTAGAGTCAAAGCATAGTTCTAAGTAAAATCAATTCAATGAACAGCTGGTTCAACATTATTATTTTGTTAAATTATTTTATCATTTGGCATAAAATCCGATACTGAGTATAACATTTTTCCAACAAAAGGTTTTTAATTTGATTTTAAATAAGTGAGGGCTATAAATTAATAACTTTTAATTAGTTGGTAACCTATTAAAAAAATCCACTGCTTGGCACCCGGAGCAATGCTTAACTATATTAAAATTTGGTGCTATCTTGTGTTTAAACTCCTTCCTTCTTGTACTTTCTCTTATCTTACGTTCTTTTTGTGATTCATACTTAGTAAAGTGATTTAATATAACTAATACCAAAAATGATTATGATAACGATAGATGTCAAAAACGGTTTCAGATACCGTATTTCGGCACGTATAAGCTCGTTTTTGCATGAGCGTAAACGCGCTAATAAGCTCGTATAAGCGCGAGTCGAAAGAGATAATGACAAAACCCACAGGAAAGAGCGCGAGTACGCGCGTTCGATTTTTTCAAGCGTAAAATATGGCGCCAGCTTATAATAAGTTTCAAAAACTACACTAGTCTGTAACCGCTCCTAGTACTAAGAATACTCGTTTGATAACTTGTCAAGTTAATACTTAGTAAAACTGTGTATAACATCATTTGATGTAAATTAATACAATCATAATGGTTGTCAAAGTATCGTACGACGCCCTGGAGGCTGTGGTAATGTAACAAGATTACGAATTTGTTATCCCACTGGGACGTAACCCAGTGCCGACTCACCCCGGTTCATCCATAGAGGTTCTTAATAATATTTCTCGGTACTATCCCCCACTTGAGAATAGGAAGCTGCTCTTAGATTTGTTAGTTATTTCCCGCTTGTCTACACGTTGGTACTTCGCGTTTTCCCTTTTTCTGTTTCGTAATTAAACGGGGGAAATTGTGTTGTTATGTTTACACTTGTTGTCCTCAAGGGGTTAGGTAGAGGTTTGGGCTTGTTAGGCTTGTTAGCCTAACTTTTTAATGCTATGTAGTCTGAGGTGAGTTTTTTGACGTTTGTTACCGGTATTTTATACTGACCAACATCGAAGGGACTAAGTCCGTCGGCTAAGTTTAACAAACTAGGACTAGACGCTATACGTAATAGTTGCAACAACCATTTCTGGATAGCCGGCAATACAGTTTTGGCAAACTTAATGAGTACTACGGCTTAAGGGTTTTAACATTGTTGCTTTATGTGAAATACCTAAGGCCTACAGTGAACTAATAGGATACCAGCGTTTTCACTTTAATTTGGGTTATAATAAGTAACGGTAAATGTCAGACATACATGTTGCCGGAGGAGGGTAGTCTTCATTTTCATGTTCGTCGGACATGATGGAATTCTCAAAATAATACTCGGTTGTTTTTCAAAACATTGATTTTTATTGGTAATCTAACTTTCGTTACCAAATAATAAGGGATGTTCGCAGTATTTAACGATTAAAAATAAATCAAAAACCCCATGGAATGTAGTGGGGCTACCCGCTATCACAACCGATCGTTAGCTCCGTCCGCCAAAGAATGCCGCTTTGACTCGTCTCGCCTGTCCAAGTCAACAAGCTGTCATCTGTCAGCTGTCATCGGTCGTCGGTAATCGTGTCACAGCCAAACACTCAAGCAATATTAAATTTTTTGAACTAAACGACAAAAATTGCTTGACATTCCATTATATTCCACCTTCAGAAACTACGCTCTGCGACATACATAAAAGTAAGATAGAAATCAAAAATGTTAAAGTTATAGATTACTTACTTCGTGTTTCAGTGGTCGCTAGCACTACTGAGGCCGTGGATTCGATTCCCATGTCGTGCAAAGTGATATTGTGTTTTTTCATTAGATTTTTTTTGCAGCTACGGCATTATAAATGTGAAATGTAGTAAGTACACTATGGGTAGGTTAACCTCTGCCTAATCCTACGGAAAATACCGGTATTATGTAGTGTTAATAAAAAACATTGAGTATTAAATGTTCTCAATAAAATTCTTGACACAAAATGCACACAGTTCAAATAAAAATAAATAAACATAAACTGTGACATAACTGCAAGCAAGCAAGTCTCGAATGCGTCCCCAACATAGAGAGCAGCACTTTTAGAATCGGAAAGTCATTTCAAAGAATTCACACTGTATCGGTATAAAGTCGGAGGTGACATTGCTGAACACGTATCTCCGCTAATCCTTTATCCGCTTCGGTGAAAAGTGTTGCTTTATGTTGTTTATTTTAGCACCAAAAAATTTGAAAGGAATTTTGTAATATCGAAAACAGTTTAATGGTTTTGACGGTAGATTTTTTAATTAGTTTCTATCTTCTGTTTGATAAATACGGTATGAGCAGCAGAAAAAATCAATCATGATCATTGAAACAGTATTCAACTGGGTATATAACGATTTCTTGGACAAGGACAAATAGGACCAGCTGCTTTGGTCCAGTGGTTGCAAGCGCGACTAATGATCATGAGGTCCTGGGTTGGATTCCCAGGTCGTGAAAAGTGATATTGGGTTTTTCGATAATGAATTTCTCAGTAGCAGCCAAGTCTAGAACATTGCCCAATCGGGGATAATCCAACTTTTTTTTCTTTGTCCGTCGGGTAGTTTATTGAAAAGTATTGGACACGTATTTATTCTTTTTTCACGTGGTCATAAAATCACGGAGATATATTGAGTTGAAATGGCGCATGACGTCACATGTAGGTAAGTTTTATACCTACTTGTGACGTAGTAAGCCCCCACTCTCCAACTTTAATGAGTTTTAACTAGTATTTTTTTGATATTCTGATAAAACAAAAAATACGTGTCTATTGTTCTTTACCCAGTCCGCACCCCTATTGATGGCAACAGGCTCGCCCCCTTTTACATGGGACTTAAACATAACTTGCAAAATGTGGGTGTCCTATTACACCTTTGCCTTATTCTTCGGGGATTAGAACAGGCGTGATGTTATCATGTATGTATGTGAATAGGATCCTAGTCCATGTCGATCGCGCTAAATGTTTAATTTTTATTCTTGAGAATAAGAAGCATGTTTATATAATTATCTTCTTATATATAAAATTCTCGTGTCACAATGTTAGTTACCATACTCCTCCGAAACGGCTGAACCAATTTGTATGAAATATTGTGCATATCGGGTAGGTCTGACAATCGGCCAACATCCATTTTTCACATCGAAAAAAAAAACCCCCGATCGAAGTCGCGGGCAGCAGCTAGTTTTATATCAAAAATTCTTGTGTCGCGGTGTTTGTCACCAAACTCCTAGGAAACGGCTGAACCAATTTGTATGAAATATTGTGCACATCGGGTAGTTTTGAGAATCGGCCAACATCTACTGTTCATACCCCTAAAACCCATTATAATTTCCACGCGAACGAAGTCGCGGGCAGCAGCAAGTAATATATTAATAAAAATATATTATCCGTATTCAAACCCAGCATCGAACGAATCCAGCAAGCAACATCTAAGCTCGCAGCATCAACATTCACAGCAAAAACTTACCATCTAGCAACTCTTTAGGGGGTACCAGGGAAGTTTGCCGCGCCAGCGTTTTCGCAGCATCGTCGTCGCAACTATTGTACGATTTCTAACTCGACTTCCCCCAGTGTATGTACCGTACGTTTTTCCCTTGTTATGTACGAATGATAACAACGTGGCACGAATACAAATGTGCGATCGAGTTAAGGAACGGATGTATGTGAAGATCAAAATAAGTGTTGTTCTTGGATTATTATTCAGCGTTACGTTTTATTGGATTTAGGAAAACATTATTAAATACAAATAATGGTGCGGATAAGCCGGTACGGTTATACTACGGACAATGGACGCGATGGAAATAAAATAGCATAGATCTCATTAAATAATAATTTAAGTATAAATTATACAAACTACCACCAGTAAAAAATATTTCTGGAAAAATCCAAACGTAGAACGACATGGCTTTCAATGTAATATGTTTTCCTCTATCATTTATTTATTAAATATTATTTAATACTGTTGAGCCACGCTGCATACTGTTCAAAACCGTCTCTGCAATAGGGATGATGACTGGGTAAAGAAAACGAAATTCTATTTTGTCCATCAATCAGGTAATACAAAAATATTAGATACGTATTTTTTGTTTTGTCTAGTTAACAAAAAAAATACTTAGTTAAAACGCATTAAAGTTGGAGAGTGGGGGCTCACTACGTCACAACTAGGTATAAAATGTACTGAGCCGTGACGTCATGCGCCGGGATTAGCCTGTGGCCTCTCCACGCGCTAAGAAGTTTTTGTCCGTGCTCCAACCGTCCAGTCACAACCGTCGTGTGTGCAGGCCTCCGCTGGCCGCCACCGAAGTCCCTGCGCCACCTTTGGCGCAGACTGTGATTGGTCGACCTCCCGTTTTTTATAAATCCGGTTGAGGGTAGGCGGGCGAAAAAGTTTTTACGCATACCGTCCGAACCGGGAAAATAAAATTTTTAATTAAAGTTTTAATTACGGTAGGCGCCGGCTGGATACCCATGGTCACCTAGCTCCGTGGGTAACCAGCGGGTGCCACCCATGCTGCCCGGTGCAGCTGCACCGTGCCGGTTGCGGTAGGGAGTCACACCCATAAGATGCCGAAGAAGACGCCGCCTCCACCGATCCCCAAGGGGGAACGAACTGTAGATGACGCCTACAATGAAATCATCGCTGCCCTTACGGAAGCGCAGCGAAGGAGGGCCCTCCGGGCCTCACCTCCTGCGCCGACGCAGGGCCGCAGCGCCACCACCGAGACGCCGCCACCAGTGCGCGCCCCAACCAGGCCAGCCCGACCTCCGGCCAGCCACCCCGTTTCCAAGATGGCCCCCGCTCGTCCCGGGCCCAGTAGCAGCGCGCCCGCTGCTCGCGCCGTCGCCCCCCCCCTGTGCGCTTATGCGCAGGAGGACCGTGCGACCGCGACACACGCGCCTCGCGCCGCAAACCCGCACACCAAGCGCCCATTAGCCGTCACCGCCGTCACCCAGGCCGCGCCCGCCGCGCCGCGCCCCACCTCGAGTGCACCGACACACGCGCGGCCGGCCGCCGCCGCCGCCGCGCCGAGAGCCGAGCCCGCGGCATCTCCCACGGCACACCGCTTGCTGGCAGGCTCAGCCGCCGCAACGACGTCTGCCCAGGGACTGATGTCGCCGCCTCCACCTCGCAGCGCAGCCCAAGACTCGCCCGCGCCCATGTCGCCCTGCTACTCAAGCGAGGGCAGTGACGTGGAGCAGAGCGACATGGACGATGAAGAAGATTACGAGGTAGGTAACACTACCTCTAATAAAGTGACTACTGACTTATCGGCGCTAGAGCGCGATACTCGCGCCCAGCGCCGACCACGCAGCTCGGACGACGAGGCCGCCGAAGAGGCGAAGCGCGTCTGCCCCGACTCCCCGCTCCCACAGCGTGAACCGCGTGGTCGAGCCGGAGCCGGGTCGCCGACGTTCGCCGAGGCGGCTCGCCACCCGCCCACCGGACAAGACGCCTCACACAATGTGACGCCACCCACCGCCGCAGCCCCAGCGCACGGCACGAGTGCAGCCGCAGCTGCCAGTGCCAAGCCAAAAAGTAGGCCCCGCTACCCTCCGTTGGTGGTGGAGAGGATGCCCAACTGGGCCTTCCATTTTAGGGCCGTGAGGACCATCCTGGGTCACCCACCGAACGCTCGTCCTTATCAGGGTGGGATTCGGTTCCTACCTGAAACGGAGGACGAGTTCAGGGTGATCCAGAGGTACCTCACGGACCTGGAGAAATCGGAGGGCCTTAGTTGGTTCTCCTACTCACTGCCGGCGGAGCGCAGTGTCAAGGTGGCCATCAGGGGACTGCCGGCGGACACGGACCCGGAGGAGATCCTGGAGGAGTTGAGGGCGCGTGGCTACGAACCAGAGTACGTCCGCAACATAAAAGCGCGCGGCGGACGACCTGGTTGCCTCTTCTACGCGTCCCTCAAGAGGCAAACTGACTTCCGCACGATTTACGACACCACGGAGCTGTTATGCATGCGTGGTGTTCGTGTAGACGCCTGGCGGAGCAAACAAGGGCCCGCCCAGTGCCACCGATGCCAGCTGTTTCGACACAGCTCGCACCGGTGCCACCGCCCGCTCGCATGCGTGCGTTGCGGGGAAAATCACGCCGCCCAAGACTGCCCACGCCCTAAGTCCGAGAAGGCCACCTGTGTGAACTGCGCGGGTGACCATCCGGCCAATAGCGGCGGGTGCCCTGTATTCCGGAGGGAGCTCCGGAATAAGCGAGCGGGTACTGTCGCCATCACTCGGCAGCGCCGGGAGTCGGTGGCTGCAACCGCACAAGTTGAGGTCCACGAGGCCCCTAGCACGTCGCTGATGGCGACAGCGAACGGGCCCTCAAACCATCATCAAGACGCTCCCGCCTCGAGGCGGAGAAAAAAGAGACCTCGCGGGGGGAGGAATAGGAAGGGGAAAAAACCCCACCCCCCCGCAGCGCAATCCAGACAGGACCCTGGCCCTGTCCCAGCGCAGGCGACGTTTCAGGCGCCCGCGACTACCGACCCAAAAGTTGCCACCACAGTCGCTGCCGACGCCACCGTGCCGAGGAGGGGGAGGAGGGCGGGGAAACCCGTTCCTCCCACAACCACGGCTCCGGCCGCCGCTCACTCAGTGGCGGCGCCGAGCACATTCCGGCCGCTAGCCGGCATCGGCACCCCAGCGCAACGACGCACAGTCCCTCCGACAACGGAGTTTACCGCCTGCGCTATAAGGCTCCTCATGGGCCTAATAAGGGCCATAAAGGAGGGCCAAGACGCAGATGTGGTCATCCTCGACGGGCTTATGGAGCTAGTACGGCTCTATTACGCCAGCCCGTCGGGAAAGTAATCTGGATTGCCGCGACCTTAAGAATAAGGCCGCCCATCTCCGCCTCCTCCTCTAGGTTGTAGGACTAACCCGGATCGACAGGAGCCGGCGTCGCATGGCTGCCCCAGGTATTGCACCAAGGGAGCACCTGCGACCGCCGACTCACGATGGCATGTCACGTCCGCGGCACCTCGCCAACCGCAGGAGCGCCCGCTTCCTGCCTTGTCGCCACATGCGCGACCCGGTGCCTGCGGATGTGACGTAGCCGTCGTCATTCCCGGACTTGACCCGCCCGGGTAGGCCGCTCCAGTCTACACGCGACCTACCCAACCACTGAGACTCCACAATCATTACAAACACTCGAAACGCGTCATGGTCTAGGTTAATATAGGCATGACGCGCATCGAACACGCATTCATTACTCCACACGCATCCAAACTCACGCGATGAATGTGCGGCGCGGGCTCGCTATTCATTCGCTTACAAGAGCGGCGTTACACAATACAATGCCGCTCTAACTCATACACCACGACCCCTTAGTCTGGAACGCAATCGGCTAGCTCTGAGAGCGCAACGGACGGGGGTCAACGCCTTAGCGGTAGGGTGCGCCACCAGAGTCGCCTCTGGCAGGTCTGCATCTGCTGGGCCTCCTCCGGGTAACCGGAGGTCTCACCTGGCGATGACAAGCCGCCGAGGCGGCGTGAAGAAAGCGGCGCTCGCTACGGTAACGTTGTACCGTAGCTAAGCGCGCAGCGCTAGCGCCGCTGGCGCCTCCTACCGGACAATAATGACAACCACACACAGGCGAGTTGCGCTTTTTACACGCACTCGCCAAGTACCACGCCTATACAGGCAACCAAATTGAGGTGCCCGTCGTAACGGGCACTGTGTTGATCCCGCGGGGAAAGGGCTTGCCCATATCCCGCCCGCCACGCCCCCATGTCGGGGACGTAGCGATTGCCCAACGTCGTCATGCGCCACTCGCCGCCTGACCGCCGTCGCGTACGGACGTGCCGCTACCTGCTCGCATTCCCGCTCGCTATCAGTGTGTGTCATCGGTTCGTCGCTTCCCAGTGTCGTGACGTCATCAGTTTTCTTTCGACTACACCCCCGAACAATTGCTGTCTTTTTATTAAGACAGCACTTGCTCATTTGCTTCGGATATTATTCCGATTTAACTTCCTTTGCCCCATCAGGGAAAAATCCTCAATTTCGAGGTTCTTGGTGGGAAACCTAACGGTGCCAACGAAACCGAGAGAGGGTGGTGACCCAACCCGCCCGCCTAACCCCTTCAGGGTCTAGGTGAAAAATTGGGCTCCGTCGCGTTCGCATGCGCCGCCGATATACTGTGCTAGTGTTTCCCGTTTGAACAAGTTCCTGAACGCAAAGTTCCCTGGACTGGAGTTGGAGTTGCTACCAAGCCAGGACCCTCGGACTGTGCCTGCGGGAAGGTTGAAGCGGGTGAGTCACTGATTCAGTAAATTCCCTAAATAATTGGTCAAGAAATTAGGTGGTGGGTAGGCGCGCTGAGCTTCACTCAAATGTCCGCTAACTTTTAGCCGATAAAATGTCGTCCCTCGACGACACAGATAAAGCGCTTTTGCGCTTTTTCTTGCGCGTCTTCACGACCGACCCATATTTACAAAAATATGGGTCAGAAATTGCTGCCATTCAGCAAACCACCGATACCGTCACTGACTTCAGTGACGCGCTCGAGAGCCCCTTGTCACCGCCACCTGCCGACAGAGGCTTACCGCCAGCCGTCGCCGCCGCGATTAAGGCAACTCCAAGACCCATTGTAGTGAAACCCATTGTTTCGCAAACAAAGGTCCAGTCCGCACCTGCGTCCATTGTTCCCGTTTCTGAGAACATGGACAAAGGCTCACCGCCAGCCGTCGCCGCCGCGATTCCGGCTAACCCCGGACCCATTGTTAAGCAAACAATGGATCAGTCCGCACCTGCGTCCATTGTTCCCATTTCGGAGAAAATGGACACAACTGTGCCAGTCTCCGACTCGGAATCGGTTATAGATTCCTGCTCTGCTTCCTCGTCCTCTGAAGACGACTATCAAGTCGTCGGAAAGGGCAAGAGGAAAAAGGGCAAAAACTCTCAGGCCACCATGGCCAAAAAATTAGTCGCGCTCCCTCTCATCCCCTCTCCCGAGGCCTCCCGCCCCACCTCCCCGGTCCCCGCACCAAAGTCCGCCGCTGCTCATACCAGCAGACCATCCAGCCCTAAGGCTAACTCTTCAGCCGCTTCTTCAAAGAAGCTGAAGCCCCCTCCCCCGTTGTTCATTCAGGACAAAGGGAAATGGACAGACGTGTCCAAAATGTGTGTTGAGCGCCGCATTCAATACACTAGCGCAAAAAGCACCCAGCAGGGTATCAAAGTGGTAGTCCCTACGACCACCGACTTCAGGGAACTAACCCGTCAGCTGATCGGAAGGCACATAGCCTTCCATACATACTCCCTTCCAGAGGAGAAGCCCACCCGCGTGGTGATCAGGCGGATCCCGAAGGAGATATCCACGGAGGACATCCTCAATGACCTCCAAGGCCAGGACATCCCGGTTGCAGCCGTCCACCGCCTTCATAAGGCGAGAGGCGGCGACCAGTACGACATGGTACTGGTCATTTGTGACCCAGTAGAAGGACACCACCCGATCTTCAAAGTGAAGTCGGTATGCTCCCTCACAGGCATCTCAATAGAGAAGCCTTACCGCTCAACCGTAGTAGGGCAGTGCCACCGCTGCCAGCTGTACGGACACAGCCAAGCCAACTGCCATGCGCCGCACAGATGCGTAAAGTGTCTAGGCGACCATGGTACGGCAGACTGCCCCCGTCCCAAAGACAAATCGCTATGCACGGAGCCACCGAGCTGTGTGCTTTGCGGCCAGTCGGGCCACCCGGCTAGCTACCGCGGCTGCCCGAAAGCCCCCAAAGGCTCCTCCTCTAAACTGGCGAAGCGTGCAAACGCCCGCCAGCAGAGAGAAAGCCCATCGGTGAGGCTACCAACTGCACAGATGCCGGAGAGACTCAGCCCTCAGAGGCCCTCTCCCTGGACCTCGCTGAACCACCAGAGAGCCTTCCCGGCACTCGGCAAAGCAAAGTCCAGCCCCATTCCCGGGCTATTAGATGCCCCTGTCCCCACTCCCGTGGCCCAAGCGAGCGCACCGGCGCCCGCTCGTCCCGCGCCTCCCGGCCTCGCGGCCGCGGTCTCCTCTCCTAACGTAACTTTAGAAACGTTAGCAAAGTTAGTCACCCCCGAAGCAGACCGCATGGCGGCAGATCTCAGGGAGGCTAACACTGACGGTGATAAGCTTAAAATTATCCTCAAGTCCCTAATCAAGTTAGGCGAAGCCTTCAGCGGCATTAATCTTTAATTTCAATGGATAATACGAGATTAACGTGTACCAAACCCCGATCCCTTAAATTAGGGTACTTTAATGCCAATGGCATTAGAGGCCAGCGTGATGAAATCGCCACCTTCCTCCGTGACCATCAAATTGATATCCTCCTCATACAGGAGACCTTCCTCAAGCCCAGTCACCGCGATCCGAGAATTGCCAACTATCGCATAGTTCGCAACGATCGGTCACGTTGCCACAAGGGCGGTACTCTAATCTATTATAGAAAGGAACTGCACTGCATCCCCTTAGATCCCCCTCCCATGGAGTCTCTGCTCGAGACTTCAGTTTGTCGACTAGGCATGACCGGTCATCAATCGATCACTATCGCCTCCGCGTACATCCCTCCCGGCGGCACGTCCGAAGAGCACACTCTGTTCACCAAAGACCTTGCCGTCCTCTTCGGCTTGAGTGACTCCGTTATCATAGTGGGCGACCTCAACGCCAAACACCCCGCCTGGAACAGCACGACGACCTCTGCCAGAGGACGTCACGTGTATAACCTGGGTGAGTCCCTCAACTTCGATCCCATCGCTCCTATGGAGCACACTCACTATCCCCACGACCCCGACCAACGTCCGGACGTTCTCGACATAGCGCTACTCAAGAATGTCAACCTTAAGTTGCATTCCATCGAGACTTTACATGAGCTTAACCTAGACCATCGACCAGTGCTCATGCACTTAGTTCCCCGCTCGGGTCCCTCTGACCCCAGCCAGCCCCCGCCGACCCAAGTGATAACCGACTGGAGGAAAGTCAGCGAAAAGCTGAAATCCACCACGTCGCCTCACCTGGAGGCCATCCCCGACCACATTGTCTCAGTCGCAGACACGACGGCCGCCATCAACTCGTTTACAGAACACGTGCAATCCGTACTAAAGGATTGCTCACGGGAAGTTCCAGCAATGAGCGATCAACGCTGGATTCTACCCGCTGACGTACGTGAACTGATAACCGAGAAGAACGCGGCCATCCGTGCCTACAGCAACTTTCCCTGCGACGCGAACAAAGCTCACATGCGTTATTTACAGCGTGCTGTAAAGAAGCGCACTAGTGAGCATCGTTCAGATCAATGGGACAAGACGCTTAGCGAGCTCGAGCCTACCCACCTAGCCTTCTGGCAGCTCCAACGCAAGTTGCGCTCCACCGAAGAGGCTTCGATGCCTCCCCTCACCCGACCCGATAAGAGCGTCGCATTCGACGACTCTGAGAAGGCCGAATGCCTAGCCGACAGCCTGGAGTTCCAGTGCTCCCCCAGCTCTCAACCAGTAGACAAGCGACATCTCGATGAGGTGAACGCATTCGTCGAACGTAAAGGCGCCCTCCCTCCCGTAGAAGACCCTGATGATCCTCTGCCTTCGGTCACAGCTGACGAAGTGCAAGACATCATTAATAAGCTTCAACCGCGGAAAGCACCCGGCTCCGACGGAATCACCAATAGGGTGTTAAAACTCCTCCCCGCTCAGCTCGTCGTGTTAATGGCGGCCATCTTCAATGGCGCCCTGAGCAACAACGCCTTTCCCCAAATATGGAAAGAGGCCACTGTCATCGGTTTCGCCAAGCCAGGCAAACCCAAGTCTGAGCCCTCAAGCTACAGACCTATCAGTCTCCTGAACGCTATAGTATCTGCCTACTACAGACACTCTATACTCACACTTATCATCCATATTCATACTTTTATTGGTTTTACATTAGCATATTACCAATCATTTCGTTTTTATAAATATTTTCTTTATATCCTTTGTTGTGACATGTTTACTTCAAATTTGTCAGATGTCATTTACTTTTATTTTTGATTCTTACCAGCCAAACTCTCTATGAAGGTTTCATTTAGATTATATATTACTAAAAATTATTATCATCAATTCGTTAGTTCAATTGTTGTATTTTATAATTAATTGCGAATATTTGCTGTGTAAAGATATTCTGAGTTATATTTATAAAAATATTATGCGCAAGGTTTTTGACCAATTGCTACTGGCTGCTTTGAATACTGGCAGGTTGCGTCTTACTAGAGCGCAGCAGTTTTGAATCTGAAAAAGAAAATTGGAAGAAAAGAAACGGAAGATCAGGGTATAAAAGGGATTTCTGACGGATGCCCTGGTGCTAGTCTGGAGTTAAGAGTCGGTTCAGTCTGGACACGAGAAATCAGTATAGTCTAAAATCAAGAAAACAGCTAAGTCTAGTTTGGAGTCAAGATCTGTCATATCTTGAGTTTTGAGCACAGCCTGGTGGAGTCAAAGAGCGGCCTTCGTCGGTTAACCTGCCCTTCACTTTTGTACTAATTTATTGTATTTTTCATTTCATCATTTATTAAATTCATTTTCCCCTAATTACTTTTTTAATGTATAAATCTGTTTACTCCTTTCATCAAGGAATAAACAAGTTTGTTACATTTTGGCGCCTAACGCAAAATCAAGTCTTGATCTTAAACATATTCTCTAAATTCTAAAACAACTTCCACAAGAGATTATATTTGGAAACTATTTTCATAATATTTTTATCATATTACATCTCTTAATCTACTTATACTCTTAAGCACTTAAATCATATATTTATCTATATCATCTACGAATCTCATCAAAATAGGTTTAGTGTCGTGGGCTCGAACTATTATCGGCGCTGGTTCAGCGCAAAAGTATAGACTACCACACATGACAGTCCTTCAACGCTCTTGAATATTTCAAGTAGGCTATTTTAGAATCTTTCTTAATAATAACTCAGACTGTCTTGACTCTCTCTCTCTCCCTTTTAATTTTAGACACTTTATTTTTAACTTTTTTATCTTATACTTACTCATGACTCATCTCTATCCTCTTCCCTTCTTCTAACTGTAGAGTTTTATTCGGTCTATTTAAACTCTATAGTTTTTATTTTCTATGTTCTTTCATTGGTTCTTAAACCATTAAAAGATTATTTTTAATCTTCTTCTATATCTGATCTTATCAGATAACTCTTTGAAGTGCTTTTAGGTACAAGTTACCTAACCTTCTATTATACTATTTTCTTATCAACTCTAAAAGTTGACTGAAGCGGGTTGCGACTTCCTTTAAATAAGCCTTCGCTAATCTTCAACTCTAAAGGTTGATTGAAGCGGGTTGCGACTTCCTTAAAATAAGCCTTCGCTAATCTTCAACTCTAAAGGTTGATTGAAGCGGGTTGCGACTTCCTTAAAATAAGCCTTCGCTAATCTTCAACTCTAAAAGTTGACTGAAGCGGGTTGCGACTTCCTTAAAATAAGCCTTCGCTAATCTTCAACTCTAAAAGTTGACTGAAGCGGGTTGCGACTTCCTTAAAATAAGCCTTCGCTAATCTTCAACTCTAAAGGTTGATTGGGGTGGATCCCTTATTAAAAGTCTTTATATTTCATCTTATTATGGGTTTTAGACGCGAGCGGATTACAACTCCAAAAATAAGCCTACTGTTATTGATTTATCAGGTGGAGTAGTGATCATTGAATGTGAATCCTACCTGGCCTAACTTCGTAAGATGTCGGTGTGTTTGAATGAGTTATGAAAGTTTTGTGAATGTTGTAATACTTTAACCTTACCAAAATTTTTGTTCTAGGCCAAAAATTTTCTCGGGGTCGTTGGGGAAATATAGTATCTGCCTACTACAGACACTCTATACTCACACTTATCATCCATATTCATACTTTTATTGGTTTTACATTAGCATATTACCAATCATTTCGTTTTTATAAATATTTTCTTTATATCCTTTGTTGTGACATGTTTACTTCAAATTTGTCAGATGTCATTTACTTTTATTTTTGATTCTTACCAGCCAAACTCTCTATGAAGGTTTCATTTAGATTATATATTACTAAAAATTATTATCATCAATTCGTTAGTTCAATTGTTGTATTTTATAATTAATTGCGAATATTTGCTGTGTAAAGATATTCTGAGTTATATTTATAAAAATATTATGCGCAAGGTTTTTGACCAATTGCTACTGGCTGCTTTGAATACTGGCAGGTTGCGTCTTACTAGAGCGCAGCAGTTTTGAATCTGAAAAAGAAAATTGGAAGAAAAGAAACGGAAGATCAGGGTATAAAAGGGATTTCTGACGGATGCCCTGGTGCTAGTCTGGAGTTAAGAGTCGGTTCAGTCTGGACACGAGAAATCAGTATAGTCTAAAATCAAGAAAACAGCTAAGTCTAGTTTGGAGTCAAGATCTGTCATATCTTGAGTTTTGAGCACAGCCTGGTGGAGTCAAAGAGCGGCCTTCGTTTAGTGCTGCCGTGGCTGTTGCTAACTGTCTGCTGGAAGCTGCTTTGCGAACTGACGAACCTGGCACTGGGGCTCATTACCTGTCTGCTGGAAGCTGCTCTTCGAGCTGACGAGCCTGGCATTGGGCGGTACGTGTCTGCTGGTGGGTCCTACCAAATCGCCCTGCATCAAGTTCGTCGTGGTCAAGCTCATCTTAATCAAGCCAGCTTTATACGACTGCAAGTTTGTCTTCAGTTACTATCACGCTCAGAGATTTGCGGAGATATTTAAAACGTTCTCGGTTAACCTGCCCTTCACTTTTGTACTAATTTATTGTATTTTTCATTTCATCATTTATTAAATTCATTTTCCCCTAATTACTTTTTTAATGTATAAATCTGTTTACTCCTTTCATCAAGGAATAAACAAGTTTGTTACAACGCACTCGGCAAAATCTACGAGAGACTTATTTATAAGCGACTCAAAGACTTCGCCGAGGCTAAGAGTCTCATCCCCAACGAGCAGTTCGGCTTCAGGACCGGACACTCCTGCATTCAACAGGCCCATCGCATCGTAGAACACTTGAGCGCTGGCTTCCAGCGTGGAGCGATGACGGGTGTGTTGTACTTCGACATAGCAAAGGCTTTCGACAAAGTCTGGCACAACGGCTTATTATATAAGCTGTACAAACTGGGAGTGCCGGACCGTCTCGTGCTCATCTTACGAGACTTTCTGTCGGATCGCACCTTCCGCTATCGCATCGGGAAGGCACTGTCTTCCCCCCACCCCATTAGAGCCGGAGTCCCTCAGGGCTCCGTCGTCTCTCCCCTTATCTTTACTCTGTTCACCAGTGACATCCCCAAGAGCAAGAAGGCTCAGTTAGCCCTGTTCGCGGACGACACGGCCATTTATTACACTGGCCGCAGTCACGACGCTATCTATAGCACCCTCCAAACCTCAGCCAACGTCTTAGGCGCTTGGTTCCGGAAATGGAGAATCGAGGTGAACCCCGACAAGAGCCAGGCAGTTCTTTTCTCTAAACAGCGTAAAATTAAGCCACCCGCGCTCAGCCCGATCACTATGTACGGTAAGCCTATCCCTTGGGAGAAGCAAGCCAAGTACTTAGGAGTCATACTTGACAACCACTTGTCTTTCGCGGCGCACATCAAAGCAGCTCGCGACCGAGCTGCTTTTGCTATGGGTAGGCTTCATTTCATGATTTCGGCAAAAAGCAAGTTGTCACTCAAGTGCAAGTTGCGCCTTTATACCGCGGTGATCCGCCCCATTATGACGTACGCTTGCGTCGTGTACGCTCACACCAAGCCTAAGTACATCCATAGGATGCAAGTTTTACAGAACCGGTTCTTACGTAGAGTCACGGGAGCCCCTTTTTATGTCCGTAATGACCGTCTACACGTAGACCTTAGAATGCCCACCGTCCTTCAGTTTATGAAACGTCTTTCGAAGCGTTTCTTCGATAACGCCATTAAACACCGTAATCCCCTGATCGCAGCGGCCGCCCGTTACGAACCCTCGCGCATTAGTACAGTACGCCGTCCTAGGCATACCCTTGTCACTCCAGATGATGCTATCACCCTCCTCCAGGAGAGTAGCAAAGAGACTAGCACTCTTAAAAAGTTCCGACTCAAACCGCCGTCTTTCCGACCTCGCCGTCGAGGTCCGTCGCGACGTCCCGGTCCATGCCCTCCCCGACCCTCGCTCGAGCCAGCCCGCGATGCTGTGCCAGTAGTTTTAAATCAGCCCCTAAATAATGATACCATTCAGATCCAGCCTGTCCCCATGCAGTCTTCCCCCAGCGACGCCCTAAGCCGAGGTTCGTACCCCACAGGGGGTGCCCTTAGCGTGCAGTCGCTTAGTTTGTAAGTTTTTATGCCCTGGCTGGAGGCCTTACTCTGAAGGCACCCACAGGATAGTCCGGTTAAGCAGACGACAACCTCATAGGTTGAACTGCGAGATGCCATTCAAAAAAAAAAAAAAAAAACGTCATGCGCCATTTCAACTCGAAATATCTCCGTAATTTTACGATTACGTGAAAAAAGAAAAAATACGTGTCAAATACTTTTTAATAATCTACCCGATAGACAAATAACAAAAAATGAGTCACCATCCCTATTAACGCAATATACATATTTATTTTACAATGCTTAGTAAAATAATAGCAATACTGTTTATTTTTCGTTAAATTTATGTTTATCAAGCTGAAGAAAAGTTATGATTTTAGGAGTTTATTTAATTTCTCTTGTAATTTTTAATTTGTGCTGTGTTATCACTTATTTTTTGTGAATGCTGGTTGACCAGTAATTGGGAATTATGTGATGCCAGGACAGTAAAAACCTTTTTTGTAGATAATGTTGTACATCGAAGCTGTTGGTAAACCTAGAATAAATAAATGGTTATATCAGTGCAAATGATGAAAAGGTTTTATACAGGAAGAATTTTTAGTCACCGTCCAAATTTTTTCTAGGCATTATGTATCATACACTAACTCCATTTTTGAAAAAAAAACGTTACGTAAAATTTTCATATTAAATCATTTTCTCGAAATAATTATCCGCTCACTAAGTTAAACGTTAAAATACTACACTTGCCGCGCAAACATTCAATGAAAAATGCAGCGCGCACCCCGCTTGCCCCCCGCCCCGCTACACCTGCGCGACACATAATTATCTATCGTCATCCCAAGTCGGCATCAACTTTTTATAGATAACTTTGTGATGTGATATCTCAATATTTTTGTATTGAGTGATACTAAAAGAAAAAACACGTATTCAATGGTTTTCGCCAAAGATTAATATAACAAAATTTGGATGGTGACTAAAAATTCTTCCTGTATATTCGGCTCGACATTGCACGACACATTATAATACTGTTTTATAACAAAAGTATATCCCTCAGACTTACAAGATACAGTAAAAATTAAGTATAAATACGTTGGCAGCATGTACCCGCGCAAAGTTTTGGGCGGTTAACTTTTCTGCTCTCTTACCCATGCCGGGATTAAATTTTAAACTTCCACTGACTATCCTCATGAAGTTGAAATGAGTTGAATTTATAGACTGTACTTACGAATTTAACTTGTGCTTAGCGTGACATTTATTTAAAAATACCGCAACGGCCGGGCAGCCATATAATCGGACTTCTAACAGGGGTTGAAATCAACCCTCATGGTAAACATAGAGGGTGTTTTTCTATCTGTTTATATGTAATAACAAGTTTTCATTCTGGCTGTTTAGAAAAAAATGAAAACTCAAAGTAGCATTTGTTCGGGTGAAAGTGATCCCATTTGTGATCATTTTCGACTATTCACTTTAAATTCAACTATTCGAATGCTAGAAATATAACAAACTCATACAAACTCATACTTGGCTAGCTTATTTTCCAATTTTATACACAAATATTTAGTAAATTGAAAAAGTCAATATAGACGTAGGACGAGTGCTCTTTCTATTATGAGTTATACTGAATTGTGAAGGTTACATTTAGGTATAGTAAATAAATAAGTAATTTAACAACAAACATGTTTAGTACTCGACTATACACAAATAGGCATGTTAATCAAACTTATGCAAAACAAAAATAATAGAAATAGTAGGTCCTTTATAATTTCTGTAATCAAACTTATGTTATTTTGATTGAAACGATATAACTTTCAAAATAAATACTCAAAACTGAAAATTTTTCTGTAAAATTAATGAATAGCAGAAATAATAATATAAGTTAAAAAAAACATGAAAAAAACTAAATTTAAAATTTAACTCCCGACACAAAAAAACCTCTAAAAAACCAAAAATAAATTAGTCCGAGCGTCCGTTGTAGCGTCGGGGGTATGCTTTGTTCATCGCTTGTACCAAGCGGTCGTCTTAGCGGTCCCCTGAACGGTTAACGATTAACGAAAACTAGGAAAGTTATAAATTAAAAAAAAATAACGATTATTTTGTGGGGAGGGGTGATGCACCCCCCCCCCCTCTCCTCAGCAATGCCGATGATGACAAGTGACAAGATTTCAAATTTCAAATCGAATAGACCTGTGGAAGTTGTTTATATCCCTTCATCAACTAGAAAAGAGGTTATGATCTTCAAACGGCTGAGCAGATTTTTATTGAAACATAGCTAAGAACACTTTCGATTAAAATACCTTTCAAACGAAACCAATCTAATCAAAATCGGTTCATCCGTTTAGGAGCTACGATGCCACAGACAGACACACAGATACGCATGTCAAACTTATAACACCCCTCTTTTTTGGTCGGGGGATTTTTGATTGGTTGGGGGGGCTAAAAATGAAAAATAGTAGCTACAAAACTGCGAATACTGCACAGTCGTCAGTGCGACCTTAAGCAACAAACACGTAGAGAATATTACGGTAAATAACAAAATAAGTATTATCAATAACCAAAATCGAATACATACAGATAAACAAGCAGAAACAAGTGCGGCTAGCAACTGGCAATCTTCGTCCTATTATGTAATCGATTGGATGTTATTGCACAAGTTCCCGACTTTATTGATAGAGTTGCAAAAGTAATTCCGATAGACACTGCTGTATTCGATAATATTCCTAAGGAAAATAAATATTATATTTGTGGCCTGTTTTTCGTTATGGTTTGAGCATACTTCAAACATCCGTCGATTTGATGTAATTAATTCATTTGGTACTGTTATCAATTAACTAACTAGTTGCTTAGAGAAGTTTCTCTATACCAGCTAAAGCTATAGCTTTAGCTTTTAGTTGGAGTCTTATAAGACTTTGTTCAAACTTGTATGTTTTCGAACTTACCTATGTATAACCCTTTCCTTGTTTTTTTTTTTACAAGTTTTAAATACAACTGTAACTAACTGTAAACGATGAACGAAAGTAATTCATGAATACTAGACCATGTTCATGAAGACAATATCTTGTATACCTTACTGTAAACCAGGAGTATATGTCGAAGGTAAAGTAGTTACAATAAGTGACGTGTGTACATCGTGTAAATATCCGGAAACGGAACTTTATCTCCAATAACTCGATCTCACCGAGACTCAAGTCCCCTTCACACTTCGAAGAAATTCCTGTCATACCAGTAAGAAAACTAAACTCCGCTCACGAAAAATGTTAAACCTTAATAAAGTTTTTACTAGAACATATTAAGTCTACACAGAATATTATTATACGATATAATATTGGCAGTCCTCTCTCGAATATAGTGAGGAGCATAAGCAAACAGCTTAGACTCTCAACACATAGCTGGGCAAACATAATTAATAGAGAACCGTCTTGTTATTACAACGAAGATAAACTTTCGGCAACAGAGCTCAAAGCAAAATTAGCAAAAAGTATTGGAAAAAGTGGCAAAGGGACAAAGAGATTTGTCCCCAACAGTACTAGGTACTATCGACGACAAATCACTACTGCCTAATCGTCTTGAACAAAATGGCTTCGGTGCATTTCAACGGTCGCTCTAAAGAATTTCTCTTTTTAATATGAGCATCGATTCCAATTACAAAAGATCAAAGAATCGCCGCGCGCGGCCCACTTCGTCTTTGTTCAAACGAAAGATGAATTATTCAGAGACCTGGAAACGTTTCAATTGGCCAGCTATAAAAAAGGAAACGGTTCGTTGCCTCTTCCACTAAATTAAAATTTTTCTTTATTTTCGTTTTTAATAAATGTTTTCGAACCATTTCAATTTAGAATAGCGAAGTATTTAATTAGATATAATCGTATTTATTGTGATTTGTATTTTACTGTGTATTGTTGTGAAAAAATCAGTCAACTGAAAAATGTGTCTAATATGGAGTGATGAACTATTCAGAACGTTTAATAAGCCAGTGATTTACAATTTAAAATTAGTTATTGTTGTTATCACTTGGTTTGATTAAATCCTGCACCACAGCAACCTTTCATTACTAAAGCTGCTGCTGTCTTAGCAGTAAAACTTTAATTAGCGTTTGTTATATCTTAGTTTATAACACTACCGTAAAATTCTTGTAATTTTTAACCAGCCTGGATTTATGAGGGTGACACCTGGCGGGGCTTATGATTGAGAGGGCGACAGGCTGTACGGGAAATTATTAAAACGTAATAATTTATGCTCGCAATTTGTACGTAACTTGAATTCGTTCCTTGTGTCATTCATCATTGCGGGCCCCGAGATTAATTTTAACAATCATCTGTGAAAACGTTTTTGCCGATTACACACGTCGTTTGAAGCCGTTTTAATAAATTATGAAAGTCCTGAAAACGTCAAGAAATGCGATAAAAAATATCAAACCTATGTGTGTAACTAAAGTATGTAAATAAATTTCAATTTCACAAGACATGTTCCGCAACAAGAATAATTTAACAATATGCTGCAAAACTTTATTTCTTCAGGGATTTGAAGGTCACATCAAAACTTGCAAATTGCAGAGAAACAACTGACCTTAAAAATATGTATTAGTTAGTACCTATCCTAGTGGAAAACGCTAGGATAAGAAGAAGAACTAATAAAACATAATAGAACATAAATTCTTCAGCAATAAGTTGACTTTGAAGACCAAGTTTGGAATTCATAAATACAGCCAGTACACACCAGTAAATATGCTACTGGCTTCTAAACGTACCAAATTTAACGTGAAAACTTTATTAAGATTCGGCTGTAGATATAGATAACTTTTCCGTCAGTGACGGGGCGTCCGCTTCCCGTCGCTTTCCGCCGGGGAAGCCCCCTCGTTAATTTTATTTTTGTTACGGTTCACTTAATCCATTACCGGTTTAGAAATGGCCTGAAATTCGCAAATCTAACTATGACTGTAGTTACATTTGCCTTGAAGAAGAAAACCAATTTCTTTCGACTTTAATTTTATCGAGTTTTCGTTGCGCCGATGGCCGTCTGTTACTTGATCACTTGGCAGTCATAACCTAGCGCCGACTAGTGTACAATAAAACCTAATTATTATTCAAATCAAGCCCCCTTTTGTTCATTCATGGGCTGCAATAAAAATTAAATTATACCAAATTTTATTATCTTCCTCTTCGGGCCCATAACTCAGCGAAAATATTCATGAGGAAACTTTTTAACTAGAGATTCGTAATTGTTCTGCAGTTTTTTTGTGGGCGTAATTTCCCATTGTTGAATAATATTAGAAATATAGACGTGTACGGAGCTACAATATCTCCTTAAAACTGAATTCTAATGTAAACCAATGTTGTAAGAGTACTTTTGAGCGGTAACACAGAAAGCGAAGCTGCTTTCTGCATCTTTATGTTTTCAATTACGAAACGTAACAAATAAATCCCCAAATAAACATGAAACTAAAATAACTTTTGCTAAGTAGGTATGGAAATCGTTGTAGACGATACGACGCGGCGACGACCAGAGGTGGGCGAAGAAGTCTGTCAGTCTTATACTTACAAAAACTACACAATGTTCATCAACTACCATTGCACGGGGCGCTGAAGCTCTTGCGCTGTTCACCACACTCCCCTGGCCAGGTATTTTACTTTTTTTTACCCGCATGATTTACATGTAGATCCCGTCGCCCTTTCGTCCACCATCCGCATTTTCTCTTGGAAGAAGGAGGTGCACGGTACACTACGGACCTCCTTCTCTTTCAGAGCTAACCTGCGCCTGCAACTTCAAATTGAGAAGTGAGTTACCGATCCAGAAGGCGCAAAATACCTATGCGTTTAAATACCACTGACATGGTAAAATAAACAAATGACAATCGAAACGCCACCTAATCACTTAATCCGCAGCTAATTAATCTAAATAACTGTAATAGCTAGTAATCGGGATGACAACGTAATACGACACCACTTTCAAACCGCAACCCGTTGTGTACCGAAACCCACAGTGATTTGGATAATTAATTCGTTTACAAATTAATGACTTGATATCCTTTGATTTAAAACACATCATTTACGACTATTACTGTGGTTTTATAAAAAAATTGGATTTTTCAAAATATATCTAAACGTTAGGAAACTACGCATAATGAATATCATGCCTTCGACAGCACGGATGACGTAGTGGCTGAGCGATTGTCTGCTGCGCTGCGTTTCGCGGGTTCCATCTCCGCACGGAATAAATATTAGCATGGCCTACAGATAGTTGTTTCGTGTCTGGTTGTTTGTGTATGTGAGTATAAATGTTTGCAAACGAACCCACGAAACCGGATAAATTACTAGAAGAAATAATTACAAAACAAAAAACCGTGCAAGTGCGAGTCGGACTCGCACACCGAGGGTTCCGTACAAACCAAAATTACTGAAGAGAATAAATGAAAGTATGTTGTAACAAAAATTTAAGGTTTTCGAAAATTTTCCTTTATATGTGCAGTAAAACATTGCTTCATGTCAAATTTCAATTTCTAGGTCGACTGGAAGTACCCTTTAGGTTTTGATTCCTTGCGAGTAGTTGCAATTTTGAAAATATGCGGCTTAATTTGCTGTTTCTTTTGATTGCGTTGACATAGAAATTTGATTTTGTTACAGCTTAAAGGTATTATAGACTTGAGTATTTGATATGAATTTCAATTTAATACCTCTATGCGTTCATGAGGAAAGAGGTAGTAAATTTAAAAATATTTTTATTATATGATGTAACAAAAAAATTACGGTTTTCGCAATTTTTCCTTTATCTGTGCTATTAAGGCCTGAAACTGCGTTAAGCGGGCGCCCGCGCGGGGCAGGCCCCGCATCCAAGTTAATTTTAAGTTCCCTATCAATATGGCTACAGGCACACCGTTAAAATTTTGTTAGCGACACTGCCTAAATAAAATAATCCAGCCTCCGAGACAGGTACCCGCGACGGGGACCGTCGTGTTCCCACGGAGCCCACCCGGCCTGTCCAAGCGCGTGGTCACGCGTCGGTTCCCTGTCGCGGGCGCCCGCTTAACGTAGTTTCAGGCCTTAGACGTTACTTCGTACAAAATTTTAAGATTCTGAGTTTACGGAAAGTACCCTGTAGGTTTTGATTCCTTTGCGAGTGTCGAAAATTTGTGGAAATTTAATCGGCATAAACGGCTGTATCTTTTGATTGCGTTGGCTTAGAAGTTTGATTTTTTACAGCTCTAAGGGGCAGTAGATTTGAGTATTTGATATAAACTCCAGCTTGATACCTCGACGAGTTCCTGAGAAAAAGGGTCTTGACAGACAGACAGACGGACAACAAAGTGATCCTATAAGGGTTCCGTTTTTTCCTTTTGAGGTACGGAACCCTAAAAAGAAAGAACCACCTGGAAAATATATTTAAAAATGCGTTACGTAAAATTTTCTTTCAAACTTAATAGTAATAGTCTAATTGCCATTGGCCATTTCGTGACGGGACAAAATACTCCATCTCCAAAATATTAGAAAAACAAAAACAGTTCTAGTGGTTCGTGGATATTAGTGTTTTATATTTAAAATAGCTGTCCCCGGCATGCGTTGCAATGCACTTTTTACCTACCCTATCTTCCTACCATACCCTACCCTACCTACCCTATCTACCTACCATACCCTACCCTACCTACCTACCCTACATACCCTACCTTACCCTACCCTAAACCTTCCCTGGACTACGACAAACATTTTAAAACCAAAATCAGCTAAATCGGCCCAGCCGTTCTTGAGTTATAAAATTACAACGAAAAGTGGCATTGATTTTTATATATATTGTCTCAAAAGAAAAATGTTCAATCAAACCGGTACAATGAATTGCGGACGCGGCTCGGAACAAGCCCACCACACTATTCCCAAACCACTGCAACTCCTGAAAGCCAGCATGAACTGTGGAGACCACCAGAAAATCGTTTAGACAATGAAGCTCGGCGAAGTCCCGCAGAAATAATTGAACTGTCTTGGATCTCGAATCGAAATTAATCAGAATGAACACGCGGTGGCTTGGGACATCATCATCAGCCTATAATGTTCCCACTGCTGGGACACAGGCCTCCTCTCTATGAGAGGGAGTGGGCTCTGATCCACCACGCGGGCCCAGTGCGGGTTGCTAGATGTCACATGTCTTCGAATTTTTAGTTCTAGGATATGTCGGTTTCCTCACGATGTTTTCTTTCAACGTTTTTGGGGGCTTGGGACATCGGACTTTTACAATTAAACTGAAAAATGTACTGAACATAATGAACTTACCGCCGACCTGGTGAAGGTTGCGGGGATCCGCTGGATGCCAGTCGCATTGGACCGGTCAATGTGGCAACACTTGGGGGAGGCCTATGTCGTGGTGGAAGTCTATCGGCTGAAATGATGATGATGATGTACTGAATCAGTTGTCAGTATCCGGTGTCCGCATCCAATCCACAATTGGTACGTACAGACTGAACCTTTTCTTTGATGAACATGTCAAATAGTTGTCAAATATTCGCATTCTTCTCGTACGTATTACACGTTCTTCGATGAGAAAGGACGAATAGATGGTACCTAGGTCCTGGAATAGTAAACGCATGTCATATTACTAATTGGCCATTAAGCCTCAGGTTGGGTTTGACAACAACATAATTGTTTTGGCATTATGCTTTGATTCAATTGCTACATTCTCAATAGATACAATTACGGTTTAATTGAATCATCATATGTGAACGCAATTTACGCTGAATGTTGCTTTTGGTGCCTCGAGGCCCGGCGTTTGATATTCCAGACGAAATACGTAGATACGTATAAGCACGTTTTTAGTTATAAGCTAAGCGATCAATGGGATTTTCATCGCTAATAATTAATATCTTCGTTACTTACTTTCATCCTTTATTTAATCGTTTTAGGAAATATTGACAATAATCCCTATCTTCACTGCACAAAGTCAAAAATTTTCTACCGAACAATCGCAAGACATATCTTTGGTGTATCATGCTTACATATCGATACTCGTCGAGCCTGCAAAGTTTTACTAGCGAATTAAATTTGACAAGTTACATGTTTTTAGATCTAGCGGTTTAGCATGTGTTGTTGTTGTTATTCATGCATGATAATGATGCATTTTTGAGCCCGTAAATTGCCTTATGATACGACAAGGCATGAATAATAACTGCATAATGCCGCAAAGGAGCCGCTACGCACGCGTAGCGAAAGTCTACGCACGTAGCTCGTAGCTTGCACCTACGACACACGCGCGTAGATCGCACGACTACGGAATTTTTACAATATTATGGTGCAGTCAAACCGAACGGACTGAATTAACATAACATCACGCCTGTAATCCCCGAAGGGTTAGGCAGAGATGTATCTATTAGTCCACCCACATTTCGCCAGTTATATTTTAAGTCCCATGTAATAGGGGGCGAACCTATTGCTATCAACCGGTCTCAAATCTAGACCCCGCAAATGCTACTGAGAAATTCCTGTAGGAAAAATGAGGACGATAGAGGTCTGAACTCCGACGCCGAATTGTGATAGATAATGTGCCTACTGAATCAGTCCAGTATCCTAGTCCAGCCCGAGTCCAGTCCACACGGTTTGTCCGTACCTTTAGTGATGCATTATGGCATGGTTAAGTATAAGGTACCAGTTTATAGTTATGGTGACACCGACTCTCCAAAAAAATTACTAACGTATTACTTAGTCCGATAAGGTCTTTTTCACGATACGTAGTACACAAATTAGTAGTAACAATCAACAGGGCCTTTATGTCGTGCCAGTAAGGGCGGTTTTTGTACTGAAAGTGTTACCACTGATGTGCGGTTGACTGAGCTTTGAATTAAAAATGAGGTAATCTGATTATTTCTTTTTTAATAAATATACAAGGTGAACACCGATGCTAAAACGAAGTAAAGTGGTAACCTCGGACTCGGTACAACATACTGAACACCCATACATGAAAAAATGTCATTAGTAATTTAAAAAAAACCACTGATTCATATATTTTTACTATGTAGCTAGGAAACAGCTGTTTTTCAATAATAATTTACAAAAAAAAAAAAACGGAGTATTCCCGTTTGAGCACCTATTTTTAGAGCACCTATTATTAAGTGCAACATATTCGGTGCACAATGCATTGGTGCCCCCAAAAAATAGGTGCTCTAGGTGCTCAAACGGGAATACTTCAAAAAATCAATGCTGGGTGGGTCAGAATGATGTAAGTACTGAATATACGTTTTAATGTCGGTGTCTCTTCTACGCTATGTATACAGCTTATTACAAAATACTACTTAACAACACAAAACAAACTGAAAACAGCTAGATTAAGACTTAGCGCTAACACTTTTAATTCGCTCCAAAAGGCTAAGTACCTAAAGTCAAAGGTCGGTTAACACCCCAAAATGGCGAAAATTTTCCAATCAGCCCCTGTAAATTGGAAAACTTTTATATGCGTTCAAAAGTCCAGGTGTATTTCTATCGCTGGCAAGTCGAAGGCAAGTTTTTGTTCCAATGGTGGTGTCGAAAAAAACGCTTTAATTAGCCTCGATTGAAAATGGTTGCCGTAAAAGTGAAACTCATTTATTGAGTGCAAATTAGCTTTCGTTTTTGTTGAGATTTTCGTGGAAACAATGATAAGTAGGGTAGGGAATTAACTTTTTTGATGCTTGACGATGCCCCCAATCGAAAACCTCTTCCCTCGCGTCGAAGTTGAGAAAGCTAACGTGATAGTTCAGATTTTAATACCACTTTTAAAGAAAGAACATCAAATAGTTTTTCAACACCAATTGGTGATTGTAGAAAACAGGCTCTCTTTCATTTCAGATTAAAAATCAATTGCATTTGATTAGTCAAACTATTTCCAAAATAATCTAAACACAACCTCACACAACTGCTAACAAGATTGTAATTTTCAAACTTTCTGAACTTCCAACTTATCCAGCGTCTACACAATTAACCTGAGCTCGATCTAGATTCCCCGCCAAAAATTCCTCAACTAAGACACGAGCTCCGAACCCCTCGATCGCCACTCCGCCATCTCAACACTTGAGCTATAGTTTAACTGATCGGCACAACAACGATGTTATTAGTGTCGCAAATTGGTTTTTGGCTCGGTTCGGCCGCGACCGCACCCAGCTCGCGGTCATTAGCCATTTTGGCAGCTACATGAGCATCTGACTTATGACTTTATGAGATTCCAACGCTTTCTAAATTGCTTTCCACGTGCGGTATTATTTGATGTCATATTAAAAGGCGCTTGAGAATTTATATCATGTCATATTATTTTTGTTATTGAAATAAAAAGTTTGTGTTACCCACAATATGGGTAACTGAATTTCTCTAATGTTATCCTTCCACATGTTTTCTCACATTTGATTTGATGGCTAGTGTTCAAATTATACAGTATGTTAGTTTAAACGAGGGACATATTCAAACCCACAATAGTATATGCTATCATGATACTAATAAAAATATAAACAAAAAAAAAACACTGATAAATAACAGACAGAACCATACCAAACATTTCGCAAATGTCTCGCAACGTGTATACACCCTTACGCTAGCGATTTAATACTATCGCAGAACATGTGAACGGGACTTTTAGATATAATACATTTTCCCTTCATACTTTAAACCTGGCTTAAGACAATCAAAAATATCTAGGTACTAAACAAAACATAAAAAAATTAAGGTTATAGTTTTTTTACATATTTGGGACGAGAATCGAATACTGAATACCCTCCCTCAATATGTCCCTCGTTTAACCTAACATACTGTATATCGGGAGGCAGTCAGTGCTCGCTAAAAAAAACGGGCTGCAGCGGCAGTCGAGTACAAACTGTGTATAAAGAGGAAAGCTTAATGTTGCATGCATTAAAAGAGGTTGACCCTGATTTTATGCACTTCCCATGCTCTCCAAAATGTAAAAGAAAGAAGGAAAATAATTGATAGAAGGAAACGATGAAACGAATATAAATGACTGTCTCTAATAAAAAAAGAACAATCGGCTTTTGAAGCCCACCGTTCCTTACATTATATCTATTTTGGGATATCCATGTATAGGTATTCGTTTCTTGATTGGCACGCTGCATTAGTAATGGCGGGTCGTAGTCGATCGAACGCGTTTACCCAAGACGGATCACATTAGATGGTCATTCACAGTTGGAATACATTATTTTATTATACTTAGACGGTGTTTGATTTCCTAAATAAAATACGCGGTTTACACATTAACTTTATATTAATCAAAATCAAAAAATCTAAATATTTTTAATTTTACATAGGCACTTATAAAACGTCAACAAAAGGTGCACGGTTCGAGTTGGTCGTTTCCTATGGAGAAGAACCGGCAAGAAACTCCATGGTTTTTAAAATCATTTGGTTTTACAATATTTGAAGTTACAGCGTTGGTACTTAAGTATGGGAGGACAGCGTAGGCCCGACAATAAGTCGTTGCTTACTACAGAAGGTAGTAAAAAAAATAAAACAAACAAAGCCTACAATGTCCACTCATTCACAAAAAATAGGTAAATAAAAAGAATCTATACAAAATTAAAAATAAAACAATATAAGAGCACTAAATTAAACAATTGACACAGATGTTATCATCAGTGCTGTAACTATTCTGAACAATGAACGAATGGTGAAATGATTTGAAAACTATTGTAAAACATCTGAATAAAAAGAATGGGAAAGTAATATTCGGAATAGTTAGAGACATCCACACATTAGTGTCGTTTATGAGCTACCAGGGAAGCCGCATGAGCAGAAGGAACTACAGCCAAACTTCTTTATCTTCAACGTAGTCCTTAATTTTGTAATATGCTTTTTTAATAAGGACATGTTTGATGCAATTTTTAAACTTTCCATCTGTCAGTTCTGTAACTGACTTTGGCAACTTATTATAAAAGCATATACTGTTTATAAGAAATGACTTGCTAGTTTTTGTTAATCTAAATTTTGGTATTACAATTTCGTGTTTACTGCGCGTGTTTATATTATGGAAAACGCTTCTAATTTTGAAAAGTCCTCGGTTTTTGCGGACATATAAAATACATTCTAAAATATAGAGTGAAGGCAGAGTCAGTATATCGATTTCTTGAAATTTTTCTCTGAGAGACTCGCGAGGACCCATTTTGTAGATGGCGCGGACTGCCCTCTTTTGCAGTATGAAAATTGCGTCAACGTCTGCTGCCGAACCCCACAGCAGAATGCCATAGGACATAATACTATGAAAATAAGCGTAGTATACTAACCTAGCTGTGACTACATCAGTTAACTGCCTTATTTTTCTAACTGCATAGGCAGCTGAGCTTAACCTTCCCGAAAGAGTTCTAATGTGCTTATTAAACTAGCGATCCGCCCTAGCTGCGCATGCGTGCAATTTTCTGCCGAAGAAAATAAAAAGAGCGGTTCTAGCCGCCCTTTTTATTTTTTTTCGGCAGAAAGAACAATATTTTCTTTCATACAAACCTTGTCCCGATGAATTATGAAGACAACAAACAAAAACAGCCAAATCGTCCTTAGGTGATGCTCCGTCGTAGGTGTGGCAATTGATTTTTATTTATTCACGTATGTAGATAACTTATGTAATATTGGGTTTATTTGTAAATTAAAACGAAATCTTATATTTTGCAGGACGATTTATAATTTTGAAAGAAATAGCATTTTCTTTTCTTCTCAACACACTTTTGCTAGTTAAAATTATATTTTATCATCTCAAAACATACCAACTACATTTAGGTTAGGTTAGGTTAGCTGGGCTACCCGGTGGAAGACTGGTCGGCTGGTCTTGCTCAGGAAGGCTGGGCGCCCGGCGGACTCGTCGTCCGCTTATCGGCCCATAGTGCTGCTAGACGAGGCGGGCAAGATGCTCGAGCGCATTATCGCAGACCGCCTCGTCAGCCACTTGTGTACAGAAGGGCCGAACCTGGACGACAGTCAGTTTGGGTTCCGTCGTGGGCGCTCCACGATTGACGCCATCATGAGGGTAAGAGTCCTGGCGGAGGAAGCAGTGTCTCGGGGCGGGGTGGTGCTGGCGGTGTCCTTGGACATCTCCAACGCCTTTAACACCCTGCCCTGGGGTTGCATTAGGGAGGCCCTGCGCTATCACCGGGTACCTCTCTACCTCCGCAACATCGTGGGGGCTTATTTGTCAGGAAGGTGTGTCACCTATTTGGGACGCGACGGCGTAGGCCGTCGTGAGATGTCGTGCGGTGTTCCACAGGGGTCGGTTCTGGGCCCTCCCTTGTTACGACATCATCGGTTACGACTGGGTTTTGCGGTGCGAGCTTCCACCGGGAGCGAACCTGACGTGTTATGCGGACGACACGCTGGTCATTGCCCGGGGGAGCTCGTACAGGGAAGCAGCGTTGCTGGCTACGGCTGCGGTGTCACAGGTGGTGAGCCGCATCCGGCGCCTGGGCCTGAAGGTGGCTCTCAACAAGTCGGAGGCCATTGCGTTTCATGGCCCCCGACGGGCGCCGCCGCTGGGATCACACATAGTGGTCGGGGGGGCCCGGATCGCTGTCGAGTCAACCATGAAGTACCTTGGATTGGTGCTCGACAGCCGTTGGGACTTCGGCCCCCATTTTCAGCGGCTGGTGCCCAAGTTGATGGGTGCAGCGGGCGCGCTGTCAACGCTGCTTCCCAATTTGGGGGGCCCGAGCACCGCCTGTAGACGGTTGTACGTGGGGATCGTGCGATCCATGGCCCTTTACGGGGCCCCGGTATGGGCGACGGACCTGACGGCCCGCACTATCGCAGTCCTGCGCAAACCGCAGAGAGCGATGGCCGTCAGGGTCATACGGGGTTATCGCACGATCTCCTACGAGGCGGCTTGTGTACTGGCCGGATCCCCGCCGTGGGACCTGGAGGCGAAAGCCCTCGCGACACTTCACAAGTGGCGCGAGGACGCCAAGGATCGGGGCGAAAGGCTGGTGCAGCGACAGATCACGCTGCACCGGTCTCAGCTCCGACAGGTCATGGTGGCGGAATGGCGGGGGAGGCTTGACCATCCCTCCGCCGGCCTCGACACAATCGAGGCGATCCGGCCAGTACTCGACGACTGGTTCGGGAGGAAGCACGGCTCCCTGACGTTTCGGGCGACGCAGGTGCTCTCGGGGCACGGTTGCTTTGGGAAGTACCTGTGTCGGATAAGCAGGGAGCCGGACGCTCGGTGCCATCACTGCGTCCAGTGTCCGGAGGATACGGCGCGGCATACGCTGGCAGAATGTCCCGCGTGGGACGAGCCGCGCCGTGCCCTCGTCACAGAGATAGGTGGAGACCTGTCGCTGCCGACCGTTGCTCGCGCGATGGTCGGTGGCACAGAGTCCTGGGACGCGGTGGTGTCCTTCTGCGAAACCGTCATGTCGCAGAAGGAAGCTGCGGAGAGGGAGAGGGAGATTTCAAGTTCCTTCCCATCCCGCAGCAGACGCACCGGGCGTCGGCAGAGGGCGGATAACGCCCTCTTCCGGCCCCCCTAAACAGGTCCAGGGGCGACGGATTCGGGGACATCCGTCGCCCCCCATATCACTGGACCCGAGACGGTAGCGCGTAGTGTTCCACGCGCGCCTCTCACAGACGTAACGGGGGGAGCACACCTCACTCCCCCCAGGGACGAGGCCCGCACTGGTCGAGCGGGCCGGCACTAGTCCGGGGCAGCGGAAGTCACATTCGTTCCCGCTGCCCCCCGACGCAAGTGTGCGAGGGAACACCGGTGTGGTTTTAGTCAGTACGAGTCTGACAGACCCCTCCGCTCTCCCCAGGGCGGGGGACATCCATCGAGGATTTCCACATCGTCAACAAAAAAAAAAAAAAAAAAAAGGTTAGCTGGGCTGGTAGGTTGAGGAGATTTCGAGTTCCTTCTCATCCCGCAGCAGACGCACCGGGCGTCGGCAGAGGGCGAATAATGCCCTCTTCCGGCCCCCCTAAACAGGTCCAGGGGCGACGGATTCGGGGACATCCGTCACCCCCCATCATAATGGACCCGAGACGGCGGCGCGTAGTGTTCCACGCGCGCCTCTCAAAGACGTAACGACAGGAGTACACCTCACTCCCCCCAGGGCGAGGCCCGCACTGGTCAAGTGGGCTAGTCCGGGGCAGCGGAAGTCACATTCGTTCCCGCTGCCCCCCGACGCAAGTGTGCGAGGGAACACCGGTGTGGTTTTAGTCAGTACGAGTCTGACAGACCCCTTCGCCCTCCCCAGGGCGGGGGACATCCATCGTGGATTTCCACATCGAAAACAAAAAAAAAAAACGGTTAGGTTAGCTGGGCTGTTTCCGCAATTAGCGTCTTTATTGGGCCATTGTAAGTAGCATTTTTAGGCTTCCGGGAGTGATGCCAGCCATTGAAGAGTCCGTGCCCGTTGATCTGCCACGTTTATGCACTCTATGAGCACGTGCTGTGGTGTTTCACCTACCTCCATGAATCCTCTGTACAGAGGACTGGCTGTCACACCTATGGTAAATAGGTGTTTGTTTAGGGGACAGTGACCGGTTCTGATACGATAATCTTGCAAATTTTGTCCCGTTTCATTATAGTGATGCTGCGGGCAAGTCTCTTTGATGTTTCCGGAACTGCTCTCTTACCAACTATATTTATTTTTTGGTTCCAATAATTCAAAACGATGCCACATTTTTCAAAATATGAAAGTAAAAAACATCGCGGAAATACAGTAAAAATAAAACTTCCTTACCATATCATAAGAACAAATTGCTACCCAACTAAAAGTGCACACTACCACCGAAATGACTAGAAATACAGTTACACAATAAATACTAACGAAGCAACTCAACGTCTGCGGTTTGCTGCGACGAATATTTTTAGAGGTAATCAACATTCCTGGCACATATACCGCCATGTCTCATTAGCACACCTTTGTCTTTAATTAACAATGTACTACTAATTATTACACCCACAATAATTATAAGGGCCGGTGACTATACATTGATGCATCGAATGGCATGTGTTGGTTCTATTCATACCCTCATTTGGTATTGCATGATGAATGCTCTATTGTCATCCAAATTAAATTATATTGACGTGTTCCTGCGTTATTTTTATTGGAGATCTGTGGAGAACGGAGTAGTTTCCTTCGACACACGTATATTTATGAACTTCAAAAAACCGTGTTTATTTCGTCATTAAAACTTTTGAAATCAGTAGAAAGTGATTTTGACTCGAATAGGGGCGATAGCAGAGTTAGATCTATATTCACGATGAGCGTTGTGTATAATAATGTGACATCCACCAACACTCTTCTTTCTCAAAGATAACCACCCGTCTATAATGTTCCCATCAGTGGGAACATTATAGACTGATTATCCTATCGTTACTATTAAATGAACGATATTTCTCTCGATAAGTTCTCGAAAACGGCTTTAACGATTTAGATGAAAATTTCAATATCATGGTCTACGAAGGCGAAAATCGGTCTAGCTAAGTCTCATATCTGGGAGAATTTGTACCCTCTATTTTCACCCGAGCAAACCCTGGTCATGCAGGTACTGTTATTTTAATGCAATAACAATACAATTATTACTTACTACCTACACCAGGCTTAGGATAAGTAAAGCATTTGTTCTACATCTCGTACCATCTACGTAAGTACTGATTACTGTTTATGCTGACATTTTCGTTTTATTAGCAGGTGAGTTACTCAACGTCGCATAAAGCACCGTTCAAGTCTCTGAGTAGTCCTTAAGCTTGCGGCTTTCACGACTTTTTCATTTATTTTTCTTTAAAAATGTCATCAAGAGGTTTCTTGGTAATGCTCATTAGTGGAAAATAATGAGTTGCCTATACGCAAGTAGCGATTTTGTGAGTGTTTTGAAATAAAAGTTAATTTTGTGAATCAAAAGTCCGTGTACCTTTATAATATTATCCTAATTAATGCCTTATTCATGAAGAGTACTTCCTTAATTCAATTTCTGATCTCACTAGTTTCCTGTTGTATATTTGTCTGTATTTTCAAGTTGGCTTACATAGGATTTGTTGTTATCTTCCTGTTGACTATTATATTGTTTGTCTAGAAAGACAAACAATATAGTTCTCTCGTATCACAGGGCTTCCTATCACAAGATACCTGAGAAGATTCCTGTGATACGAGAGAACCATATTTTGGTGAACCTGTGAGATTTCTATTTCCATTACAAAGAACTCTCGGATATTGTGTCTGCTATTTAACATCCTTCATAACCCAAAAACGCCTTCCTATCTGCGAGAACGCTTTTCCTACTCCCGTCCTTCTGATGCACCTTGCAGGTCGCATCTAAGGAAACTCCTTAAATCCCCTCCCCACTCTACCGACTTCTACTCCTACTCCTTCACTGTACACGCTGTGCGGTTGTGGAATTCACTTCCGCCTGACATTAGAGACTGCCAAACTGTTGCAGTTTTCAAAAGAAGATTAAAAGAACATTAACTTTCCATTCCGTCATAGTTGCTTATGTATTTAAACATAAGTTAGTATATTTTTGTATTGTATTTTATATTTTAAATTATTATTTTAATTTGCTTTATGTTTTATGTATTCAATTCTCTCTTTTTCTTTTACACACTATGTCTGCATCTCTTTTTTTTAATATCTCCTTTCGCAGGTATGCTGGAAGAGATTTCTTTAGAAATAAGCGTCACCTTTGTACCTATTTTCTGTTCCTTTCTTCTTCTCTGTATTAAGTGTGTACATAAATTGTTAAATAAATAAATAAATAAAGAATTCGTTGCGTCAGATCAAAATATTAATTTAAATGTCTCCGAAACTGCGTGAATTGAATTGCTTAACTGTGTCGAAGTGTTCACACTTTATTTTATTTATAGGCCCGCCTCCGCCTATCGGAATCACATTATGATATGTTGAACCAGATTTAAATAAGATTCAGAAAACAGACGTCGGCGATCCGTCAACGTCTTGTTACCGGCACCTTCCTTGACAACCACTCAAGTCCGGAGTGGACCAAGGGGTCTTCCCAGACCTTATGAAATACAGCAAGGTAATACCACTTTTCAAATCTGGGGACAGTAAAGATACGAATAATTATAGACCCGTATCCGTGCTGCCGGTTTTCAGCAAGGTGTTTGAAAAGGTAATGCTTAATCAAATGCTCACCCACTTTAACACCAACAAAATCTTACACGAGAAACAGTATGGTTTCACCAAGGGACGTTGTACAACTGACGCCGGTGTCACTTTATTAAAACACATATATACTGCGTGGGAAGAGGCACAAGATGCCATAGGAATCTTCTGTGACCTCTCGAAGGCATTTGATTGCGTAAATCACCAAACCTTGCTCTTGAAACTTGAGCATTACGGCTTAGGTAAACTTGCGCTCAGTTTAGTAAAATCGTATTTAAATGATAGACAGCAGCAAGTACAGGTAAATGGTGTAAATTCAATGGCTCTGAAAGTAAAAATGGGTGTACCACAAGGTTCGATATTGGGTCCTTTCCTCTTTTTAGTATATATTAATGACCTTCCCCATTTATTTAAAAACCAACCACAAATGGTGTTGTTTGCGGACGATACTTCGTTAATATTTAAGATAAACAGACGTGCAACAAACCTTGACGTTGTAAATAACGCTCTAATGCAGGTCCATAAATGGTTTACCGCAAATAATTTAGTATTAAATGGGAAAAAAACGAAGTGCATAAGATTTTCTCTACCAAATGTCAAAAGCAGTGACTGTGACATAGTATTGAATCAAGAGAAACTTGAATTTGTCGATGAAACTGTTTTCTTGGGGATCACGCTCGACTCAAGGCTACAATGGGGTCCTCATTTAACATCTCTTGCAGGACGGCTAAGTTCAGCAGCATATGCTGTCAGAAAAATCCGTCAATTTACTGATGTAGATACCGCGAGGATAGTGTATTTTAGTTATTTTCATAGTATTATGTCATATGGTATTTTACTATGGGGACGGGCTGCAGACATCGAGTCTATATTTATTCTGCAGAAAAGAGCTATCAGAGCCATATATAATCTACGTAGGCGCGATTCTCTAAGAGAACTGTTTGAAGTGGATGGAGGAAACGGCGAAATAAAGAGCGTTTTGGAAATATATTTCTATAATACAATTAACTCCACACTTCCAGTCGCCTTAACGTTACAAAACATTCACAACGACGAACAATAAATTGAATAACGTGGACAATATATATGAAGGCGATACCGAGTCTATTAGCGGGATCTAGGCCTCCAAGCAAGTCTAGATTTCGTCAAGAGATTTAGCGTGCAGTGGCCAGGAAGTAAAAACGAGTACTGGCTCGCAATGACTACGCTAATTACTTTATAGCAAGTCATATGCTCCGATGGAGCCCGAGCCTAGCCGAACGCACCCGAGGGAGCGTTCGGAAAGGTAGTGACCAGTTACATTACAATGTATGCTTATATTTTGTACAGTGTAGATATTTGTTAGCATTGTTAAATTTGTAAATAGATATTATGTGTATTATAAATATGGCGTTTAAATAAATGTGTAGATGTATTTCTGTTAATAAATGTTAGTTTTAATCCAAAGACAACGATCGTGTTTGATGTCTATGATTTGACATTTGTTCATCTAATTGACAGTTCTGTGTAACGGGAAAATAACGTGTACCTAATTATGTTGTGGAGTGTTTACAATTTTGATTTTAAATTTCTTTAAAAAACAATACCGTTTAAATGCCGGTGTAGCGATGACCGCTACACTACTCCCCCCCTGAGACCGTGGCTACTTAGCTACGGGCGATAGTAGTCCGGGAAGCGAACAGTGCGGCCGGAGCGTGTTTTTTTTTTTTCGATGGTGGGTAGCGGCGGCATCGAAGCTGCGTTTGCGACCGTTGTTGCGCGGGTTGCGCCGGAGGGTCCGTACCTGTAGTCTGCGTTATTGAGGTAAGCGGGCTTCAAACGATCTATGGTTACTGTGATTTCCTTTCCGTTTATCTCAATACGGTACGTTTTGTCGCCTCTTCCCAGGACTCTGAAGGGCCCGGTGTACGGCGGGTCTAGCGGCCGGCGAACGGCGTCATGTCGCAAAAATACATGAGACGAAGTTGACAAACTTTCGGGCACGTAGAACGGTTTGTCGCCGTGTCGACTTGCCGGTTCCGGAGACAGCTTCGCCATATGATGCCGGAGTCTTGACGCGAAGTCGGTGTAGTCGACTGTGCTGGTGAGTGTGGGGGCGATGAACTCGCCTGGGAGTCTTAGGGACTCGCCGTAGACGAGCTCTGCTGCTGATGCTTTGATGTCTTCCTTCCAGGCGCTGCGGATGCCGAGCAGCACCAGGGGTAGTGCCTCGGACCAGTTGGTGTCGGTATGGCACCGGATAGCCGCCTTCAGCTGGCGGTGTAGGCGTTCGACCATGCCATTGCAGGCTGGGTGGTACGCCGTGGTTGGCCGGTGCTGACTACCGAGGGTAGCTGCGATACTGTGGAACAGCTTGCTCTCAAACTGTTTGCCCCTGTCGGTAGTGATGCGATGGGGGCAGCCGAAACGGGACACCCAGCCAGTGATGAAGGTGCGGGCGCATGTCTCTGCTGTGATGTCCGCGATGGGGTACGCCTCGGGCCAACGGGTGAAGCGGTCGATAACTGTGAGTATGTACCTGTAATTTGACGAGATTGTCAGTGGCCCTACAATGTCCATATGGACATGGGAAAAGCGTTGGGAAGGGACAGGGAATGTGGAGATGGGACTGGTTGTGTGCCGCGAGATCTTGTTCTTCTGGCACTCTACGCACTCTCTGGTCCAGGCCCTGCAGTCCTTCTTCAGGCCAGGCCAAACGAAGCGTGTGGAAATTAGCTTGACTGTGGCCTGTCTGCCGGGGTGGCTCAGCTGGTGAAGTTTTTGAAACACCTGTCGCCTGAAGGATTCTGTAACATAAGGTCGTGTGTTACCAGTGGAGACATCACAATAGAGATCAGCGCCTGTGTCCGATAAGTGCACTTTACGCAACTTAAGTGACGTGCTGTTGTTGTTTAAGAGCCCCTGCAGCTCGTGGTCTTGACTCTGGGAGTGTGCGAGGGCTGCGTAGTCACACGTCGGTACTGCCACTGACTCCACACGCGACAGCGCGTCTGCTACGATGTTGTCCCTGCCTGCGACAAACCGGATATCTGTGGTGAACTGAGCTATGTAATCCAGGTACCGGTATTGCCTCGGTGAACAATTGTCACGGTTGTGTGCATACGCATATGACAGGGGTTTGTGATCCGTGTAAATGGTGAAGTGTCTTCCCTCTACCATGTGTCGGAAGTACCTCACTGCGTCGTAGATGGCTAAGAGCTCCCTATCATACGGGCTGTACTTCTTCTGTGACGCTGAAAACCGCCTGGAGAAAAATGCTAGCGGGTTCCATGTATCACCTGCCTTCTGCTGCAATACTGCGCCCATGGAAGTGTCTGAAGCGTCTGTGAATATCGCTAGCTCGGCGTTGGGCTCTGGGTGAGCAAGCAGGGCTGCCCTAGACAAGCTACCCTTACAAGCGTTAAAAGCGTCTAGCATTTCTTCCGATAGTGTAATAGCCTGTGTTCCTTTTGTTTTAGGCCCTGTAAGAACAGCGTTAAGTGGCGATTGTAAGCGAGCGGCATCCGGGACAAAACGGCGGTAAAAATTAAACATACCCAGGAAGCGACGCATCTCCTTGACGGTCTTGGGCGCAGGGAAGTCCTGGATTGCTTGCACTTTCTCCGGCAGTGGGCGAACACCTTCTTCAGATACTTCGTGTCCTAGGAAAGTGATGGTGGCACGACCAAACTCACACTTGGCTGAGTTGATTACAACTCCGTATTGCGATAATCGCTTCAGGAGCTGATGTAGGTGTTCGGTGTGCTGGGCTGCTGTCTCTGAGAACAGAAGAATGTCATCTAAATAACAGTAGCAAAACGGTAGTCCGCGTAGCACCTCATCCATAAACCGCTGGAACGTTTGCGCGGCGTTCCTGAGGCCAAAGGTCATGAATGGGAATTCGAATAGCCCGAATGGTGTGGTGATCGCAGTCTTATGAATGTCAGCTGACTGGACTGGTATTTGATTGTACGCCTTTACGAGGTCAATTTTACTGTATATTTTACTGCCAGCCAGCTGGTGCGAGAAGTCCTGTATATGTGGAATGGGGTACCTATCCGGGACTGTGCGGGCATTGAGTGCCCTGTAGTCACCGCACGGCCGCCAGCTGTTGTCCTTCTTAGGAGCGAGGTGAAGAGGGGACGACCACGAACTCTCTGACGGCCGTGCCGTACCGTTAGCCAGCATGGCCTCAAATTCTTTCTGCGCCACTTTAAGCTTGTCTGGGGCAAGGCGGCGAGGGCGTCCGGTGATGGGCGGACCTTGTGTGGTGCGGATGTGGTGTACGGTACTGTGACTGACCTGTCGTTCTGTTCCCGCAGGCCGCGTGATTTCCGGGTACTGGCGAAGTATGTTGTGGTATTCCGTGTTGCCTCCTACGGACTTCACTGAGGCGATCACTGCTGCAGAACCGGCCGCGGACGACGCTGGCGAAGTCAGCTGTGTCAGCCCATCGATTAGCCGGTAACTTTTGAGGTCTACTAGGATGTTGTAGTGTGCCAAAAAGTCGGCGCCTATGATTGCCTTGGTGACGTCTGCTACTACGAATTTCCACGTGTACACGCGGCGAAGCCCTAAGTTCAAGTGGAGCTCCACCCAACCGTACGTGTCGATGGCAGTTCCGTTTGCCGCGTATAATTGGTACGCCGTCTTGCTGCGCCGCTGTCGTAAGGCTGCACGTGGGTACACGCACAGATCGGACCCGGTGTCCACTAAAAACGTGGTTTTGGAGTCCCGATCTGTCACGAATAGGCGGCGTGGTTTGTTAGGGCAGCCATTTGCCGCTATTTCCGGCTGCCGACGGCGTTTCCCGCGTACGTACATGGCGACCTGCACCGCGTGGCCCTGTCACCAAAACAGTTGTGGTACCAGCAGTGAGCATCGTTCCACGTGCTGCTGGAGCGTGAGCGACTGCGGCGCCTGCTTGGGGTCGGCTCTCTGCCACCACGCCGGTACCTTTCCGTGGAGCGCGGGCGATGGTGTACCTGATCTTGCCTCTGTAGCGCCGCTACCTGCAGACTCAACTCTCGCATGCACTGTTTCAGCTCCTCGATGTCGCTGCTGGTGCTCGTGCTCGCCACGGCGGGAGGTGTCGTGAGCGCAGGGGCGGGCGCCGGCGCGATCTCATGCACGCGGTCGGCTAAATCTGCGACAGAATTAAGCGGGAGATCAGGTTGGGAAGCAATTACCGTCTGTATGTTCGTCGGCAACCTGCTCGCCCACAACGTGGCCAGAAATGTGTCTGGAACATGTGGTCCAGCCAAAGTCTGCAGGTGCCGCAAGAACTGTGATGGCTTCCGGTCGCCTAGTTCCTCTTGAGTGAGGATCTGCTGAACCCTTTTCTCGCGTGAGTCGGATAGCCGACGTATGAGCTCACTCTTCAGCTTGGCGTATTTGTCTTGTGCAGGTGGGTTCTCGATTATATCTCGAGCCTCTACCATGTAGCGATGGTCCAGTTGTCCCATGACCGTGTAAAATTTTGTGGTGTCGGCGGTAATGCCGGCTATTGCGAACTGACCTTCTACTTGGGCAAACCAAAGTGTCGGCTCCTCTGGCCAGAATGGCGGCAACTTAACGCCGACTCTGCACACGTCCTGCTTGTCCTGCTCTGCTCCGGTAGGCATCTTGACTCCACGTGGCTTCTGTGCTCTTTGTCGGGGTCACCAATGAAGTGGATGGAGGAAACGGCGAAATAAAGAGCGTTTTGGAAATATATTTCTATAATACAATTAACTCCACACTTCCAGTCGCCTTAACGTTACAAAACATTCACAACGACGAACAATAAATTGAATAACATGGACAATATATATGAAGGCGATACCGAGTCTATTAGCGGGATCTAGGCCTCCAAGCAAGTCTAGATTTCGTCAAGAGATTTAGCGTGCAGTGGCCAGGAAGTAAAAACGAGTACTGGCTCGCAATGACTACGCTAATTACTTTATAGCAAGTCATATGCTCCGATGGAGCCCGAGCCTAGCCGAACGCACCCGAGGGAGCGTTCGGAAAGGTAGTGACCAGTTACATTACAATGTATGCTTATATTTTGTACAGTGTAGATATTTGTTAGCATTGTTAAATTTGTAAATAGATATTATGTGTATTATAAATATGGCGTTTAAATAAATGTGTAGATGTATTTCTGTTAATAAATGTTAGTTTTAATCCAAAGACAACGATCGTGTTTGATGTCTATGATTTGACATTTGTTCATCTAATTGACAGTTCTGTGTAACGGGAAAATAACGTGTACCTAATTATGTTGTGGAGTGTTTACAATTTTGATTTTAAATTTCTTTAAAAAACAATACCGTTTAAATGCCGGTGTAGCGATGACCGCTACATGTTCAAGGAAATTAACATCATGACGGTACCTTGTCAATACATCTATGAAAACATCATGTACGTTAGAAAAAATCTGCATTTATTTAGTAAAAGAGGTGACCGGCACCACTATAATACTAGAAACAGAGACCAACTAGTTCAGCCAGGTTTCAGGTTAGCTAAAGTAGACTCATCTTTCATGGGGTACTGTTTAAAATGTTACAATAAAATACCTCCCCACATTCTACAACTGAATGAAACGAAATTTAAATCTTGCATAAAACGCACACTATGTAGGCAAGCATATTATAAGTTGGGGGATTATATTGATGATAAAAATGCTTGGCTCAATGCTGGTCCTGCTCCACAACCATAGGGGCAATCGGAATCATCAGAATTAGAAAGTGAAGTTATTGTGAAAGCTGCAGAAGATTGTAAAAATATATTTGTATTGTATAGATGCAATCTCTTAGTATTATATAATTTCATAGCACATGTGTGAGTACCATGTACTGTAAAGCCACTATTTAACGAGTAACTAAATCTGTCATTGACGCGAAATTACCCTGGTGGTTGAGTGAATGTCATGCTCACTTAAATGTCACGCTGATGGTGGCGGGTGTGTCGGGTCGTTTAGTTCCCTTCAAAATGGTTGAGTTGAATGATGGCTGATACATGCGTCATGTTCGTGAACGGGCGCTGTCAGTTGTGACTGGTCATCTCTTAGCTGCCACGGTTTATTTTAATTACTTTATTTTTTTATTACTGATTTAATCTTTTACTCTGGACGCTCTTAACTTGCCCGTATTTCTACATTGTTCTCACATATTTGTAATTCTTGACATGAATGATGTAACCAAGATTTTGTAACATATTTTGATTTAAAAGAGTGTCCATGGAGTTTCTTGCCCGTTCTTCTCCATAGAGATCTACGCTACGGAATGGGCAACTACAGTACTTTCACAAGTTATTATGCCTTGTGACTGGGACTGTAGCTTCGCGTTTTATTTTGTTTTTGTTGACTTTCAAAAGTGCCTGTAATGGTCTAATTGAAATAAATGCTTTGACTTTGACTTTGACTTTGACTTTGAGTCAATATGGCTACCCGCAACGACTTGACGTTCCGCCAGAGAGAATTATAGACCGTTTCTCTCTAGTCTGTGGTCACAGTTTAGTTTGCAACGTGAATAATATGAAGCCTTTTTTCAAAGGCGCCGACACGGCCAGACTCGGGCGCACAATCAATGTAGTCACTCTGTAACAATAACACAATCAATCGACCGGGTGTCAGTAGATCTACCCGCTCGTCCAACCTGACAAACTATGACAAACTTTACTCTCATCGTAACTGTTAACTGAACAAAAGAAAGCGTGTATTCTTTCTATCACTCAAGGACCAGACTGCATTTTTCTCCTACCAAGAAAGCGTGTGTCCTTTCGACCACTCATGGACCGGACGGCACCTTTCTCCTAACTAGAAAGCGTGTGTCCCTTCGACCACTCACGGACCGGACGGCACCTTTCTCCTAGCTAAAAAGCGTGTGTCCCTTCGCCCACTCACGGACCGGACGGCACCTTTCTCTAAACAGTTAACACCTGGACCGGACGGGTGTGTCTTTTCAACCAGCCGCTATCAGCTGCATGGCCCGGACGACACTGTCCTTTCGACCAGTGAACACTTAAGGCTGGACCGGATTCAGAATGTGTCCCTTCGACCAGCTGCTGTCAGCTGCATGGCCCGGACGACATTATCCCTTCGACCATACCAACGTTTGGACCGGACAACTGCATCCCTTCAACCATCGTCATCGCTAAAACATCATAAACTGGCTAACTGCGTCTCTTCGATCATCGTAAAGCATGAACCGGACAACAGTGACATTTTAACTGAACACACTTTCTTTTCGACTGAAATATGAGGATTTTATTGACTGACAACCTATTTTATCAAAATATCTTAATGGTACTGGAGATCTTCATCGTGCATTTTAAATCATCATCTTCGATGCCAGTAAAGTTTACTTGATTATGACGTCACCCATAAAACAATTAGACAAGCCATAATTAAGCAATGAGCACAATGACCCACTATCGAAAAGAAAAGAAACGATCGCACCCGATGATGTTGCAAGATTACCCTCCTGATGAATTGTGCTCGCAGGTTTGGACGCTTTGCTTGAGAAATTCATTGGCTATGTTCATCACTCGGTTTTACTTTTGTTGAGGGCGCGATTCATTATCCCACGACTGATAAAGGCTAATAATCACATTATGATATGTGGAACCAGATTTAAATAAGATTCAGAAAACAGACGTCGGCGATCCGTCAACGTCTTGTTACCGGCACCTTCCTTGACAACCACTCAAGTCAATATGGCTACCCGCAACGACTTGACGTTCCGCCAGAGAGAATTATAGACCGTTTCTCTCTCGTCTGTGGTCACAGTTTAGTTTGCAACGTGAATAGTATGAAGCCTTTTTGCAAAGGCGCCGACATATTCATATTCAGTGTAGTTGTTTACTCAAACGAAGAATTAAATATTACAATGAACAAAACATGTCATATTATATATATACGTAACTTTAACGTATCATAACATCACGCTTGTAATCCCCGAAGAGTTAAGTAGCGGTGAACCTAATAGTACAACCGTATATCGCCAGTTTTCATTTTTTTCGATGTCCCAGATAATAGAGGGCGAGCCAATTGCCATCAACCGGGCATAAATTCAGTGTTCGAAGCTGTTACTGAGACATTCTTGATGGACAAACCCACTTTGCCCGTACTGGGAATCGAAGCCCAGATCTTATCTTCAGCAGTCGCTTGCAACATCTAGACCAACGAGGTAGTTATAAACCAGGAGGAACTAAAAAGAGTGTAAAGATTATAGCAGATGGCGTTCTGAAATTTTTGCATAACTATTACATCAATGGTAAATGAGCCTGATTATGAATGCACCAGACGCCAGTCTCGAAGCAAGTAGAACCTGGCAATGATCCAGAAAAAAGCATACCTAATCATATCTACCCAAACCTGCACCGGAAATCCTTCGCAGGAAGACATTTAAATAAGAATGGTCAATTAAAATCCCCTCAGCACGGAATTCATTGCTACTCCAAGTCCACATCACTCGAAGAGTAGAATATTTAGAGCAGTAATATTATAAATTCTGAATATAAGTGCTCTCACTGAATTCTGAGTGTATACTTCAGAAAATTACGGGAAGGCGGTCTTATCCACTTGAGCTGCCACTCCCAAAGGTTTGGACTCAAATTATTATCTGCATAGCTCTTGTACAAAATCGTGCTACAACCTATAAGCCACTGATTTCCTCTTTTGATATTTCAACGTAACAGGAAATGATAAAAGATGTTTTATATTTGACATTTCTGCGAACAGATTTTATCAGAAATATAATAAAATATTTTTTTTCATACAAGAATGAAAGCGGCAATTCTTAATTCATAGTTTAGAACTGAAATGAAGACCTTAATATCAGATAGATTAGCTTTGAAAAACACTGATTTTCCTATAAATGTTTTCAATTCTTATGTACTAATAAGTACTTCTGTTATAAAATCAGGTAAGAATTGAAGCAAATTTTGAACAGACAGATATCTTAAAAAAAAAAACTCCAGCCAGCCGAAGCACTTCTTTTAACTAATCATAAAAAGCCAGATTTCAGTGTAAAAATTCATTAAGATCATTAACCTTAACAATAAACATTAAAAGAAGTGAAAACTTAGCGAAACTGGGAGCACCACGACATGGCGATAATTATTCAAATCGCTTCTTTTATATTTTTATTCGGATGTTTTAATAAAAATTTAATTTCGCGTAATTTAATTCTTATCTTCAGCGGCAAGACCATATCTCTGAAGAAAATTCGTAAATTATTCATGAAGAAAGTTTTAACGGGGACATGATTTTAAAACCGACATTTGTAAGCTCCGCGGCAATAACTCTGTAGGATTTAAAACGATTGCCGGAACTAACTCGCGGTATTAGTGATGTTACGTACTTTTATGACTTTAATGTATGAGAATAAGTTTGAATTGTTACGACACTTGATATTTTTTTGTTCTCTGGCTTTTTTTGTAACTAATTTTTGGATCTTCCTATCCGTTTCGAAATCGTTTATAATTTGTAAGTTTGAATGCGTCTATTAAGTTTTGAGTAATAATAGGTAATGAACATTTAGACAGACTACGGCTTTCACCAACCTTTTTTCAGTTCAGTTCATTAGCTACACATCCACAACAAAGATACAGGTCCTATTTTTAGAACCAAAGTAAAAACCTTTGAGACTCTTAACAAAAATAAGTTCACCACAACAGAACAAAGCCATAATGACGTAATTACCCGCGCTGACATAATACTTATTCACTAAAACTCAAACAAAATTACGTACCGAGCAGAATATCACACGTTAACGTTCTTCAAGACGAACTTACGAACACGAAATCAAGTCGGCTATGAGTTGCTTAAGTTGAGCTTGTGCTTTGTTATTACAAATTTACAAAGCGAAATAAGAAAGCAAACAAGTAAATGGAGAGTTGGAGTCATCGTTTACTTATACACGAACGTTTTAGTGTAAACAGTTAGCTTGGAATACGCTTACAACGGGCGTCGAGTTGAAAAGTTAGTTTCTAGTACAAATAGCTGGCAGCGAGCCGGCCCCTACCTATGTTGTTGCGTCTTCACAATGACGCCTCATTATTAGTTTAAATCCATACTTACAAATATTCAAGTGTTAACTTGTTTTGGTTGACGTGAATTCAGAGTTATGATGGAAATGGTACTAGTAAATAACTTTGCGTGCATTATCGAACCTGAGTGAAAGCTTCTCCTTATTGCGTCTGTCTTGCTGCAAGGTGGTACGATAAAGAAAAGTATTACTCTTCAAGCTCGATCAAAGCTCTCAAAATCGATCAAACCCATAGATAACGCGGTGTCCTGCGTGAGCGACGAATACGACGCGACGCGACGCAACACGACGCGACGTTATGCGACGCGATGCTACACGCGACAAATGTCCTACGTGATTTTGGTCATTACTTCTCGAGATATGGAGAAGTACAGTACAATTTTGCTCGAAAGTTCATATTTAAAGTAGTAGTTCGTGGTGAAGCGTCTGACACAACCTCAAAAAAATGTACGCGTTATGTAGCGTCTCGCCGCAGACTGTCATATAGGCCGCAAGCAGGGTATGCCGTTGAGTTGATCGCGTTCGTCGAGTTCGCAGCGTCGCGTCGCCTCGTATGCCTCGCTCACGCAGGACACCGCATAAGTGACCTCACTGAAAATAACACTCTAAACACACTCTACAAACCCATCCCGACACAAATTCAAGAATAACAAACTGAACTTCTAAAATACTTAATAAACCTTCCTCTACAAGATACAACACATATACATAACCAACAAGATACAAGAAAAACTGATTTATAATTTATACGAGATGAATACACGATACGAGGTCTAATCACTGAAGCCAGAAATCACGCACAATTCATAGGTGTGCGGTGATTTATATGCAAATGTACTTATGATACAAGCGATCCCTATTGGAGCGGGATGGCGGCGTCAATTGAAGACTAATTTGTACGCCAATCAAATTTCTGTTAATTATGACACTGTCATTATGGATGTCTCACTGTTTGTGCGTTTATAAACAGTAAAATAATTTTCAATGGTACCTTCAGCTAAGGAGGTGCTCGTGGCTAAATAATGACAGCCGCACGGGTCGATCTTTAAGGTTAAGCCGTGCTTTCTGAGGTTGGTCAATGAATGGGTGACCATAATTACATACCGAGTTTTTTCCGTGCCTCGGAAAGCACGTTAAGCTGTTGTTCCCGGCTGTCATTTCGTCTTTGACACTCGTTACGAAGAAGCCAAAAGTCTGACATCCAGTCTTACCAAGGGGTATCGTATTACCCAGTTACCTACTGGGTTGTGGAGGTCAGATAGGCAGTCGCTTCATGTAAAATACTGGCACTTAGCTGCATCCGGTTAGACTGGGAGCTGACTGATGGTGATGGAATTTTCATCTAACTACGTGCCAAATGTAGTACCAACTTGAAACGGTGAGTCAGTTCGAAAAAGGATATCCGAAATATGTCACTTTCCAAATTAGAGGACTATTTTTGTAAAGCTCCTCGTTGGTCTGGTGGTCCCAACCGTGACTGTTGAGCATGGGGTTCCGGGTTTGATTCCCAGGTCGCGCAAAGTGTTATTGGGTTTTGCCCTCAGAAATTACTCAGTAGCCGCCACGGAATACGGGAACATAACTGGCGGAATATAGGTGTAGTATTAGGTACACCTCTGTCTAACCCTTCGGGGATTACAGGCGTTATATTATATTACTAGCTTCTGCCCGCGGCTTCGCCCGCGTGGAGTTCGGCAATTGCCCACGTATACCCCCCAAAATAATGTCAAAAATAGTCATTTAAATGTTATAGATGATGCCGGGGCTTCGCAGTTCTCACTTAAATCAATGCCAGACATAGCCTAGGGGAGGATATTCAGACAATGCGTATTTTAAATTTTATTATTTGCACTTAGAAAATGAGGTCATCATTTTCGTTATCGGCGACCCTGAAGTCCACAAAAACGACACCCGTGAAAGAAAAACCGAAAGTTTTCCTCGGCGTCAATTTGGTCAGCGACCTCGAAAACCACGAAAACGACACTAATGAACGAAAAACAGGAAATTTTACTCGGCGCCATCTCGGATTTTCATTTTCATGAATACCAGCGACCCACTAAAATTACGAAAACGACACCCATGAAGCCATTGAGTCGCGCAAGTGTCCAGTCGCGTGAGTGTCTTTCGCGCAAGTATCCATGCGCAATATGTTTTCGTCCCGCAAGTGTCCTTCGCACAAATGACCCACATTCCCTAGAAGTGTGAACTTATATGAAGTTTTTTAGCGTATTTGTCCATACAAAAGTGCTAACACTACAAAACAAAAATAAAAAAGGGACACCCGGATGGAACGAAGTTCCTTTCACGTACATAATATCAATACATTTTAGATTTAAGTTAGTGTGCGAAAAATAAAATATTTAATTTAAGGAAGATTAATCCTTAATTCGAAGCAATACGTCTTACTTAACTGCACAACCGATTTTGTACTTTGTAGTTCGGTCACTCAAAATAGTAATCATATCTATCCTTACTCACATACACACCCCATTTGTACGTAATTTAAAGAAATTTCAACTTTATTTTAAAGAAATAAAGCTTACAATAACTTACTATAGCAAGAAGTGTCGTGACAACTTTTCGTAAGAATTTTTTCCGTCTAGCCCCCTTTCACAACGCGCGATAAGGAACTTCGCTCCAAAAATTGCCACCCCTGTTATCGTCAGAGGGGTGGATTTTCCAAAAACATTGATACGTGTTTATCAATTCCATCGAGAAACACAAATAGTAAATTTCAAGCTGTGCAGACTATATTTGTTTTACTAATGTTTCAAACCCTTTTCTCCCTTTTGGGGTCGAATTTCCAAAAACGGCCAAATATTTTTGCTCAGAAACTTCAATATTTAATGTCATTCTTCTTACTTCAAAAATGACGGATTCCGCATAAAACCTTGGAACCCCCATCTCACCCTGTTAGGGGGTAATTTCTCGAAAACGCTAAAATATCTATTTATTTATTTCTAACCAGAAGCTTGTATATGAAATTTCAGCCTTCTAACTTTAAAAATAACGATTTTCCATACAAACTTTCATCCCCTATTTAGGTCCCTTAGGGGTTGAATTTCGAAAAATCCTTCCTTATTCCATGTCTACATTATTAAGGGTACCTCTGTGCAAAATTTTAGTTATCTAGGTTCAAAGGTTTGGGCTGGGCGTTGATGAGTCAGTCAATCAGTCAGTCAGGACTTCTCTTTTTATTTATATATATATATATATATATATAATAATAATAATAAATAGATAGATAATAAGTAGCTGTCCAGCTCAACTTCGTCTGCGTCATATTTTCCCCGTTTTCGCAACATTTTTCATTGCTAATCTGCTCCTATTGGTCGTAGCGTGAAGATATATAGCCTATAACCTTCCTCGATAAATTTCAAATCGGATCAGTAGTTCGTGAGATTAGCGCGTTCAAGCAAACAAAGAAACTCTTCAGCTTTATAATATTAAGTATAGATATAATTTTGTAAAGTATACAACACTCATTATCAAAAAAAGCATACGCACAAACTGTTTGAAAAAACCGTACCAAGTTGTCCAAAGTGGCAAGAAAATGAAGGAAAGAGACTAAAATTAATTGATTTGAAAAAAAAAACAAGTACAACATGCGAATTACAAACATACCTACCTAATAATTTTAAATAAGAAGTCTTCTTAACTTTAAAACAACCCATAGAGAATAATTTTATAATTTATGTCAGATAAACAACAAATTAATTGTTTAAGATACTTCGCAGAAAGTTCGGTTTTCTCGTGAACTTTTACTCGTTACATAAACAGTGTCGAATACCGACAGTGTTATGGTTCACTTTACTCTATTTACATAACAACAGGAGTTCTTGATCCGTTGAATTACATTTATTATTACTTTACAATTATATTTTTAAACATTGTAAGACAAACACCGAAATGTTTGATAAATATTTGGATATGGAAGCAGAAATCTGCAAGTTGCGTTGCTGTAGTGGCCCTAAGAACGACTGCTGAGCATAGGGAAGAGGCGGACGGTTGATGGAAATAGGCTCGCCCCTATTACATAGGACTTCAACATAACTGGCGTAAAGTATAGGTGTACGATAAGGTATACCTAGAGTCTTCGGGAGTTATGTTATGTGAAATCTGCATGTTTTTGTCTTCCGATTTTTTGCTAAGCATTCTGTACAGACTTTTTAATTTAGTTTGCCCTCGTTGACACGCAAACAATGAGTCGTTTTTTTAAATAAAGGAAACCCTACAATTCCAAACCTCCTTTTATTTTAAGACTGCCAAGTCGCGACTCGACTCCCAAAATAAATACTTAAAATGCGTTAGTCACCGACAACAACGCTTGCACAATAAACGTACAACTACCAGCAGTTATACAAACGGCCGATTGGATTTGAAACAAAGCTAACGAACCGTTGAATCATGTAAACAGGGGCAAGACGACCGTCTTGTTTATCCAAAGAGCCTTTGCTTCATTAGGATCCAATTTACTGTCAACAAATTAATCCCCTTTCAGTGCTATTGTAAAACCGATACCGTTTTGCTGTTATCTGACGATAAACAATCGAACAAGAGGCATTTAATTTCAGGTAATTTGTGATATAAGCCGGGTTGAACCGATCGTCTAAGTGCGAACTATTATAGCGTACGTTGTATGAGGTGCCTTGATTATACCCTAATTGCGTATGATATATGTACGACTAATGATGTCATTCAATTGATTGGATAATTCTATTCAGAGATTGTCTTTTGAATGAGGATTTAATTAGGAGAACGGTATATTGATATACAATATAATACCTGAAAATCAAAAGATCAGGAACAAAGCAAGTACCACCTGGTACACGAATAATCTAAAACAAATCGAACTCCAGTTATTATTCGGAAAAGCGCTAAGATAAACGTAAAAATAAAGAACACAGAATCCAATAACAATACAACCGACTTCAAATACGATAAGTAAATTAAATAAACAAAACAATACAGAACAAATCCATTCTCTTATTCTCAATAGTCAGCTAATAAAGGAAATCATTGAATAAGTCGAGCAGTTCAAGAAAGCAAACGGCAAAAGCGGAACACAATGCATCACAACTGGGAACTTTTCTATTGTTGACTTAAAATTAATTGCTTTTCACTGAATTTATAAATAGGAGTTAAAAAGGAATGCTTCCTCCACAAAGTGTGCAATAGGCAAAATGGAATAACAAAACTACTGAGATAATTACTAAGACATCTTTGTAAGGAAAGGCTCTTGTTTAATGTTGGCACTCTGTTTATATAGTGCAATCGTTGCTGTTTAAACTTGCAATCTGATTAAAAAATAAACATAGATTTATTTACTTGTTTTCATTCTTTGTTGCGTATAAATGTTAAAGAAGTAAAAGAGACAGATCTCGCTACCTTTTTCCTGATTTAATTAATCTTGATGTGTTTATCTCCATGATTCAGTAAGTCTGTTAATATTTTTTCAGGCCCCTGTGAATAACTTTGTGAATGTGATGACGTACACGAATTGCAAAATGCTATGCCGTTCTGAGCTTTGATAAAACCTGATTATCGTAATCAAATAATTACAATTTGTATTAATTTATATGATATGCTATGCTATGTATGTGATAAATTATTTATATATTAATTTATAATATACTCTTACATTTTAGGTGGTGTGACGATCTGATCTTGTTTGCGGGGCGCACATGGCCAAATATAGCTCAAGCTAAAGAGGTTTGGAAGGAGAAAGGGGAGACCTTTTCCCAGCAGTGGGACACTTGAGGAAAAAAACTAACTTGAAGCAACTTGTCTTCAGCGTCCGGAATTCTGAATCGAAGCTTTTTTTATTTCTCTATAAATATTTAATAATTGACATATAATTATTTATATATTTATTGTTCAATATGCAATTTCTTCACGATAACTCTACTTAACCTATTCTCCCATCACAAGACGCAATTACAGCTCTGTATTTGCAAATTAATTTAAAGTACGTGAGCGTTGAAACAGTCTTGTTTGCAGTACCTGCAATAAATTGCAATTAGGAAAGCTGTGTCTTGTTATCGAGTTAGCTGCCTTCAAGCCTCTCGTCGCTTCACGAACACTCAAGCATAGCTGTGAACGAATTAATAGCTAACATTGTTATTACATCGAACATTTCTATACGTAGAATAAATAGGTTCGTTACGGAAGGTGAGCATTTTTAGGTATTGAGTGGTAATTAAGTCAAGTTATGTTTATGTGTAATATAAAACTGTTGCAGATATTCTCAGAATTCTCTTACTTTTAAAAGTTGTGCTTGATCTGACACATCTTTCATAACTTCTTTTCATGGAATCGTGAATCCTATTTTATCTATTCATTCAATACACTTGAGATTAAACATGTTAGTTATACGAGTATATTGCATTGATTTTTAAAACATTACGACATTGTCAATTTCAGGCTACATAGGTGGTTAAAGCTTATATTAGTATTGCAAGATTTCTCTTGCAAGTTATTCACACAGGCAAAAGTCGGGATGAATAAAATCATGATAGATCTCCGCAGCATCTATTAGTTAGCCCCGAAGAACAACGACCGCATCGGTCAGCCCCAACATGACAGCTCCCTTATAAATCATAAAATGGTCGGCGATATTAAATTATTTTGTATTCAACGTTTCTGCAATCAAAGTTGCCTTCCTCAAGAATGGAAAAGTCACAGATAAAATAAACGCCGAATCTTTCCTCGTAAATCTGTCAGCAAAACAATTCGTACCCTTTCACGAGCAATAAAATGCTACCAAGAAGAGAGAAAAGAAAAAAGTATCATAAATATAAGATTCATTTATATTCGTTCAGCCGACCCTTGAGGGGAACTGAGACCGCCAGAGTATCGAAAAAACAATGTGATCAACATTTATGTCAATAGTATAAAAGAGACTGTACATATTCTTGCTGAATCGAGGAGCGGTTAAAAGGTAAATACTTAGTGTTACATGATTTGCGCAAATCCAAAATAGGTTTGTGTTATGACATCACTAACATTAACGAAACTAACGTGCTGAAGACAGATTTTCTGTTTAGCTTTGCCAATAAGTATTAAATGTCCTATACATTTTGTAACAAACGTGCTTGCTCCTCGTGATAAAAGAAGTAAACAGATTTGTACATTAAAAAAGGTTATTAGGGGAAAATGAATTTAATAAATGATGATATGAAAAATACAATAAATTATTTAAAAAATTAAGGGCAGGTTAACCAGGAACGATTTGAATGTCTCCGCAAATCTCTGAGCGTGATAGTAATTCAAAGTCAAGTCAAAGCATTTATTTCAATTAGACCATTAAAGGCACTTTTGAAAGTCGAAAAACAAAATAAAACGCGAAGCTACAGTCCCAGTCACAAGGCATAATAACTTGTGAAAGTACTGTAGTTGCCCATTCCGCAGCGTAGATCTCTATGGGGAAGAATGGGCAAGAAACTCCGTGGACACTCTTTTAAATCAAAATATGTTACAAAATCTTGGTTACATCATTCATGTTAAGAATTACAAATATGTGAGAACAAATATGAGAGATGTAGAAATACGGGCAGGTTAAGAGCGTCCAGAGTATTAAAAGATTAAATCAGTAATAAAAAAAAATATAAAGTACTTAATTAAAATAAACCGTGGCAGCTAAGAGATGACCAGTCACAACTGACAGCGCCCGTTCACGAACATGACGCATGTATCAGCCATCATTCAACTCAACCATTTTGAAGGGAACTAAACGACCCGACACACCCGCCACTATCAGCGTGACATTTAAGTGAGCATGACATTCACTCAACCACCAGGGTATTTCGCGTCAATAAAAGATGTAGGTACTCATTAAATAGTGGCTTTACAGTACATAGTACTCACACATGTGCTAAGCAATTATATAATACTAAGAGATTGAATCTATACAATGCCAATATATTTTTACAATCTTCTGCAGCTTTCACAATAACTTCACTTGGTAATTCTGATGATCCAGATTGCCTCTATGGATATTGTGGAGCAGGACCAGCATTGAGCCAAGCATTTTTATCATCAATGTAATCCCCCAACTTATAATATGCTTGCCTACATAGTGTGCGCAAGATTTAAATTTCGTTTTATTCAGTTATAGAATAGGGGGAGGTATTTTATTGTAACATTTTAAACAGTACCCCATGAAAGATGAGTCTACTTTAGCTAACCTGAAACCTGGCTGAACTAGTTAGTCCCTGTTTCTAGTATTATAGTGGTGCCGGTCACCTCTTTTACTAAATAAATGCAGATTTTTCCTAACGTACATGATGTTTTCATAGATGTATTGAAGACAAACATCCAGATGTAGAAAGCTGGCTTGATCAAGATGAGCTTGACCACGACGAACTTGATGCAGGGCGGCTTGGCAGGACCCACCAGCAGACACGTACCGCCCCAGTGCCAAGCTCGTCAGTTCGCAGAGCAGCTTCCAGCAGACACGTACCGAGCCCCAGTGCCAGGCTCGTCAATTCACAGAGCAGCTTCCTCACAGCAGCTAGCAACAGCCACGGCAGCACCAAACGAAGACCGCTCCTTGACTCCACTAGGCTGTGCTCAAAACTCAAGATATGACTGAGATCTTGACTCCAAACTCTAGACTAAACTGATTTCTTATCTCCAGACTGAACCAGGGCATCCGTCAGAAATCCCTTTTATACCCTGATCCTCCGTTTCTTTCTTCAAATTTCTTTGTCAGATTCAAAACTGCCTGCGCTCTAGTAAGACGCAACCTGCCAGTATTCAAAGCAGCCAGTAACAATTGGTCAAAAACCTTGCGCATAAAATTTTTATAATTATAACTCAGAATATCTTTACCCAGCAAATCTTAAAAATACAACAATTGAACTGACGAATTGATGATAATATTTTTTAGTAATATATAATCTAAATGAAACCTTCATAGAGAGTTTGGCTGGTAACAATAAAAAATAAAAGTAAATGACATCTGACATATTTGAAGTAAACATGTCACAACAAAGGATACCTATAAAGAAAATATTTATAAAAATGAATCGATTGGTAAAATGCCAATAAAAGTATGAATATGGGTGATAATCATGAGTATAAAGTGTCTGTAGTAGGCAGATGCCATTATAATATGTATAGCATTAAAAATACTGTTAACAACAGTTATATTATTTAGGGGCCAACATTAATTAAAATCTTCTGTCGAAGCTTTCAAATCGAAACCGACGTAAAGCGAAGTAATTTCAAATTAAAATCCTACAAAAACCCCAATCCCTTTTTGACCACCGATCAATTGAATGTTTTCGGTTCTTTACACCATTGATTTTTCATGTCCTTTGATCTATTCTAATTTATCCGAGCACTTTGGGTTCAGACTATGTGATCTTTATGAGAATACCTCAATTGTATCGTTGTGATCTAAAACATGAGTAAATTCTGTTTTAATGGTTAATGAATTGAAAGTGACTATGATTGCTATCGATTTACCTTTATGATATACATCGTCATATCATCTGCTTAGCCTTTTCTAACTTTATATGGATGCGAGCAATAGCTAAAACTGATTTTTGCAGACTAATCAACAAGAACTAAAACAGCCTATGTCCAATGGCGAACTTAGACTTTTATTTATCTCGTTCTTTCGATATGATTTATGGGGTTATTGTAAGTACATTCGCCACAAAGTTAATTCTCACAAAAAACGAATAATATATATTTCAAGTTGTCACAGGAAGCATTCCTTTGAATCCGCTTTGTATACTTTTCAGCAATGTTTACGTTTTGTAACTTGTCGTAAAAGGTATGTTCTAAGAATAATTTTCACGTAATATACTTATAGTGCTTACACAAACATTCTTACTCTTTGAAGATTGATGGAATCTCAGAACTTGAAGATACGGAGATTCGCTTTTTACCATCGCCTTTAAAAGAGTTCACAAGATGAGGGAAAAATAATATATAAAAAAAACCGTAAAATAAACTCACTACTTTATCAAAGCGTCTAAACTACGTCTTTAGTGTGTAGACAGACACTATAGAATGTAAATATGATACGGGTACCTATATAATATGTTATAAATGACTCTCAATATACACAAAATAAAGTTTTGAAACCACGGTTGTAGAGTTCTAAGTAGTACTTTCACGCAGATCGGAAAAAGAGCGTTTTACGCTCGCATGAGTCGTAGACGTCTATTAAAAATCTACTGAATGCTACATGTTGCTCTGTCTGATATAATAATAATACCCGTCTACCACACGCTAAGTATGACAGTATGCACAAAACTTATACATTGCAAGTGATTTGTAAAACATTTCCAAATTCAATTGCTTATTCCGACCCTAATCCCCGATCGGCGTCAAAGTATTTCTTAAAACTCCACAGTAAAAGTACCTAAATCCACAACAAACACGCAAGAAACACACACACTCACACGCAAGTAACTCGTACGTATAAAATTACGTCCGCTTGCGCGCTCCGCCCGATGCGACAACATAACAGATGAGAGGACAAATCCGCCGTTAATTACCCATTCGTGTGTAATCTTTTAATTAACTAAGTGTAAACTTATTCGCGTCGCTGACAGCATTCCCTTTATGTGTCTTACCTCGTTCTACAATATTGGCTTTTGTATGCTTACTGATCTGCTTATGATTTTGAAGGGCGGTTATTTTTGTACTGAAACGTACGTACTCAAAGGAATGTAGAATATGTGACCCTTTCTTCGCGACAGGAATTTCTTGTCAAACTATTTCAGGGTGTGAAATAACTTTTCGGTTGGAATGAGACAGCGTGGTGACTGAGAGATCCTTACTAACCCGACAACAACTTCTTTGGGCTAAAGTTTAAAAGACTTATAAAACCTCTTGGAGCTTTATTTATAGTTTCAGTATTTCCATTCAGTCCCATCCATGTCGTGTCGTTTTTGTGATGAAAAACATCTTGAAGATAAGGATAATATTTCAATTGCGTGATCTCATAACAAAACGACTCCATAAAATTCCATCTTTATTTTCCATTTCCTCAACAACAATCTCGACAAATACAATTGACTATTACAACATCCGTCTTGTGTGAATAGCGAATGTCGTTGCTTTATTGGCTTGCTCGTTCAATATAATGCTCTTTGGTAGTCACGGTGGCTCGGTAGTGGGCACAAAGAGAATCCCCGTGTCACAACCACCGTCAGGTGGCGCTAGCAGATTCATGGTAGGCTTGGCTCATTGTCCGTCGAGTAGGTGCATAATTGTCATCGGTATCTGAGATATGCACAGACGGTGTTACGGTTGTAAGTACCTATGCATTTGATTGGCATGCTTGGAATGGTTCTGTTTGTCAGAATGATTGCTTTAAGTTTGTAGAGAGATACCGAGTGTTTTGGTGTGATGTGTTTTGTTCGTATGCGTGTGTGTAGGTACTCGTGGCTTCTTGTATGCATGTCTCCGCTGCTAGTTTTATGCGGTCACGCTGCACTGCGCTGTTTTTTCTTTTCTTATACTTAAAAATTTACTTTTAAAGGTCATTATAAATAAAAATAAATGCCTTTTATAGAACCTAATAAAAATCAGTTCCACGTGCAGTAGTCGATACTGTATCGAAGCTGAGTGTATTCGATATCTGAGCGGGGTCATTACCAACAGGCAATTTATAGCCGGGTCACGCGCGCCCCCATCGCCTCGCCTCGCTGCCTCGCTCGCTGTCTAGACACACCCTCTTAATTTCATCAAAATAAATATCATCTAGTAATTATAAACGATCTAATAACGAACTTTGCAGTTTCTGATGAGTTAAGTTGTCGGAAAGTTTTCACAGATTTTTAAAAACGAGTTGGCACGCTAAGTTACGATATTATTATTTCTTAGTTTTGAGACTTTCTTTATAATATGTTAAAGCATAAAAATAAACCCAGTGGTGACACCCCGATTTACGAGCAGTAAGCCGTGGGTTCGAACCCAGGCAGGCGCATTACTTTGTGTAATTTATTTCATCACCGCTGCTCTCAAAAACGGCGAAGGAAAACATCGTGAGGAAACCGGCATGTCCTAGAACTAAAATTCGAAGACATGTGACATCTACCAACCCGCACTGGGCCCGCGTGGTGGATTACAGCCCACTCCCTCTCATAGAGAGGAGGCCTGTGTCCCAGCAGTGGGAACATTATAGGCTGATGATGATGATGATGATAATAATAAATACCCATCATAACAAAACATCAACCAGATATGCCAGAAACAGACAAAATAAATGAAAAAAATTCAAGATAGATTAAGAGTAGAGCAGGAAAGTCGATTTTGCCTATACACTATGACAGGCTAGACCACAGCCGCGATATTATTGTTAACTGTGTAATTCTATATGAAAGCTCTTTTGTATACGGTTGTTATTGCCGTTTCCATAGAAACCAGTCGTGTTGCTGCTGCCTGTCTGTCATCGCGATTGGGCGGGCTTGTGGCTGCGATCATACCTTAAAGGTGGACGCACACCTGTACGCACCGCGGAAGCCGTACGATCCGCAGTCATTGCATTCTTACACGCTAATACACGTACACCGCTCGTCCGCGCGGTGTACGTGTGTTTGGCATCAACGGATTTCATACAAACCAATGCGACGTAAGATCCGCTTCACCGCCAGACCGCGCGGACGTGTGGTGTCGTGTGCGAATCGCCTAACTTATAAAAGTCCATATAAATTAATTATAATATCAAGCTTCAAATGTTTTTCCAACCTAAGTAAGGCATTCTGTCGAGACAACGCGGATTTTGATTAAACTCCAGATAAAGAAGTTCCGAACACAGTATTCAATAACAAAAAAGTTTTAAATCGATTTTTATTCTACAAGTCTTCCTTATTGAAATGAATTTTTATTTAAATTAGAAAAACTAAAGAATCTCCGTTTCCTCGGCTGAATAAAATAAAAAAGTGAGGGAAATGCATAAACGCGTTCAAGCTCAATTGGCCTGCCGAGGAGAGGAAATCGTGTCTTCGGTGTTCTTCTAAATTTTATTGCTATAACTATTATTTAACTTCAGACGTTTCGTAATAGGTAGGTTTTTTTTTTGTATGTTGAAGATTTGGCTGCATATTGACTTTTGTTTCTTTATTTATTGTATTGCAAATTATAATCATAACCAGTTATTGATGTTTACATATTTCTCGTCCTGCATCAGGCCGGGTCCCTAATTTGTTCGATCACAGCGCGGACACGCGATCGTCAATTAATTTTGTTCTGCAAATAAATCATTAACTATTTACTATTAACGCGTATAAGCGCGACGAACGCGTATAAGCGCGACGAACGCGTATAAGCGCGACGTTCGCTTGTGTTAGAAAACAAGGTGATACAGAAAGTAGCTATTTTTAAAAGTGTCAGCTTACGCGAGTAACTTTTATTTAAAGTTGGAGTTTCTTGTGCGAACAAGAAACTCCAACTTTAAATAAAAGTTGACTGTTAAAGCACTGACTAAATAAGTACTGTCCTATTTATAATTCACAAATAAAACAAGAAAACAAGACTAATTTTCAGCTCAAAATCGGTTGAAATCCCTTGAATAGCTCATAGACGGTATTCCTACAGCAGTTAAGAGACAATAAACTCCTGACGTGAAGTCAACGTCTGTCACTGCTAGCAAAGGGAGGACTTCACGCAACGAGAGACCTGCAAATTAGGAATCTAGACAGTAGACACGGAAATAGGAATGCCGAATTATAATTGGAGGGTTGAATTATGAAGGAGTATGAATGAATAGGAAAATAAAGGCTTAAATAGAACATTGTAAGCGTCATATCTATAACTTTGTTTACTTTATTATTGCTTATTACTGATGGAGCATAGAGATTGGAAATTTCGGCAGAAATAAGTTTTTAAACTGACATGTTCATTAACACTATCATGAACACTGTTGCCAAGTTTACTATTTGTTATGAGTTCCTGATATTTCGGCGCTCTTGCAAGCATGATCATGGATATAATCCATTTCCAGTTGTAATGATATTATTTCGACAGCAAAACAAAGCTGTAACCAAAATGTTTTCCGAAAGTTAAAACCCAGGCAGTTAAAATATTTAAAACCGTAAACAAGCTCGTTACACCACATGCAGTAAGTTTTCTAAGTACCAACATAAGATGAGGTATTCTATGGATCTTAAAGTGCAATAAAACACAACACAAGACGCTGCAGGCACGAACTTGGTTCGTTTACAGAGCTAATTAGAACAGGTACAAATCAGCTGGGACTTGAACGTAGTACACACACTGGGTCACTGTATTATTTCTGAACCTTTGGAACTGTATTGCAAGTCAAAATTTTGCAATGCTTTTTGACTGCCATATTTTTGGTTTGGGGATTGTTAATGGCATTTCAAGAAATGATAAAACATCATCATTTCAGATGAAAGACGTCCACTGCTTGACATAGGCCTCTCCCAAGTGTCGCCACATTGACCGTTCCTGTGCGACTCGCATCCAGCGGATCCCCACAACCTTCACCAGGTCATCGGTCCACCTAGTGGGAGGCCTTCCAACGCGAACCGGAAGACGATAAAACATCATGTCGAGAATTTTATTGGTCGAATGTTCTCAAGCGCGGCAACTTAGTACCAGATCTTGGGTTACCATTCCTATGCCGAGCAAAATGTTAATGGGTATTCCATCAGACATTTCTCAGTAGGATCCACGGAGTCTGGATTTGTGCCCGGTTGATGGCAATAGGCTCGCCCCCAATTACATGGGATTTAAATATAACTGGCAAAATGCGGGTGGACCATTATGTACTCCTCTGACTAACCCTTCGGGGGTGATGATCTTGTTATGTAATTTAGAACTAAGAAAACTACAATGGAATTAGAGAACGTGAATTTCGCAACGACCCCTAACTTTGGATTGCGTGTCTTCGATCAATTACGTCAGATTACACACAAATTAACGAACTGGCAACTATAAAATTGATGGGAAAAAAGATATAATATGACTCATGGAACTTAGATCTAGAAGAAACCAGCATGATTTCTTAGTTGAAGGTCTCAATTGGCAATCCTGAACATTTCTGGGTCAGAATTCAATGGACAGATTTTCATCTTTTTTTTTTTTTAAACTAGCTATGCCCGTGAGGAGCTCCTGGCTAAATAATAACAGCCGCCCGGGTCGATCTCTAAGGTTAAGCCGTGCTTGCCAAAGTTAGTCCGTGGTTGGGTGACCATAATTACATACCGAGTTTCCTTCGTGCCTCGGAAAGCACGTTAAGCCGTTGGTCCCGGCTGTCATTTGAGAATCTTTGACAGTCGTTACGAGTAGTCAGAAGCCAAAAAGTCTGACATCCAGTCTTACCAAGGGGTATCGTATTACCCAGTTACTGGGTTGTGGAGGTCAGATAGGCAGTCGCTTCATGTGAAATACTGGTACTCAGCTGCATCCGGTTAGACTGGAAGCCGACCCCAAGATAGTTTGGGAAAAGGCTAGGCAGATGATATGCCCGCGACTTAGTCCGCGTGTAATTAGAATTTTCTAAAATAGAAAATATGATAATAATAAAGAAAGTAGGTAAGTAAGTAGGTACCTAAGTTACTCCTTATTACATCAGCTATCTGCTAGTGAAAGTCCCGTCAAAATCGGTCCAGACGTTCCAGAGATTAGCCGGAATAAACAGACAGACAGAAAGACAGAACGACATATGACGTTATAATATGTACCGTATATACATCCATATGCATGTAGTAAAAAGTGGTTACTTAAATATTACAAACGGACACTTCAATTTTATTTATTTGTATAGATTGGGGTTTTGACTAAATAACCACGTAAGAAACAGTTAGGTATGCGCCATAATGTATCATGTTAATAGACAAACACACCATAAGTAGTAGATATAAATCTTTTCGCACACATTTTTAACGCCAGTTCCTACTCAGTGTTAAAAGCTGTTCTGAACTTGCAACCTTCCGCCTTCATGCCTTGAAGCAAAAAGCAACAGAGTTTTAAAAACAGGAAGCCAACACTTTAAAGAAGTTAAGTGGAAAGTTAGCGGTCTCGGTTTTATTTATAAACTGTTTAGTAGTAGCTATGGTCACTACGCTGTAGAACAACCAACAAGCCTTTTTTTACTGGGCTAGAGAACTTAATTAGTATATTGGCTTAACGAGTAGACTAGACAACTGTCTCGAAGGTCTAGTGGACGCAAGCTCGATTGTTGAGCATGAGGGTCTGAGTTCGATTCTCGGGTCAGGCAAATTGTTATTCTGGATTTGTGCCCGGGTGACGGCAATAGGCTCGCCCTCTATAACATGGGATTTAAACATAACTAGCGAAATGTGGGTGTATTAGGAAAGGCTATTAGATACACCCGTACCTTACCCTTCGTGGATTACAAGCGTGATGTTATGACATTTTATGAGTACCTACAATAGACGGTTCATTAGTGAAATACTGAAGGTAACAGATTTAGTCCGCGGTAGAAAACGGGAAACACAAAAAACAATCTAACCAGCCCAGCCCGCTATCACTGCAATTTCTGAAGGCCATAATGTTCATTGTTCATCACCAGCACGCGTAGCATGACCGCCGTAGAAACGGGTTATATCGACGAAAGAATCGACAAACTGACATTGTCGTTGTCTATCTGTCAATATGTCGATTCTTCCGTAGACAAAACTCGTTTCTACAGTGGTCATGCTACGCGTGCTGGAAAATTGTTGAAGCTCGACTTGTCCGGGTAAAACGGTTCGGTTATCTTGGTTGCTGCTACGAGATTGAAGAGCATTGTAAAAATGATGAGCTGTCTTTTTAACCGACTTCTAAAAAACGAGGAGAGGAGGTTGGATGTATAACACCAGCAATTTTTTTTTCATGTATGTTCACCAATTTTTCCGTGATTACTGGTCTGATTTAAGTGATTTCTCTTCTTGGCAAAAAAGCCAATGCAACCAAAAAAGTCACAGACTTCCGAAAGTGTACTTATTTTCCATTTTGTAGAGTATTTTTTTTTTTGGGAAATACGGTTTTTTTTTTTTTGCAAAAAGTTTTTGTTTATATTAGTGCAACCCACTGCCTTTATTTTGCGTGACTCTAATCGAATAATCGGGGCTATAGGTACCTACCTATCCGTGTAGTTCTTGGAACTTTTTTGTGCAAGTTCAAAGTAAAACCACCAAAAATGAGGAAGAAAGCATTACAAATTCAACCCATGTCGCGAAACCTATAAGAGAAACAATTTTCTTCATGATAAATTGAATATAATAATTTTATAGGCTCTTTAAACTCGGTGTGAACTGCTGTTAAAAGTAGGGCGAACACGTTTTATCGGAAAACGCAGAACCGATGATAATGGTCGCTCATAAAGAACTGGCGAGCGATAGATTTCGCAAGTTACCAACTTTTCGGGCACCTACAGCCATTAGAGGGGCACTAATGCGGTTGCCCTCTCAACTGCCCCAAGACCACATTGCCGATGTCATTCCGATTTTGTACCCACGTATATACGTTGTATACCGTTTTTCTGGCGTCTAATGTGTTTCGTTTTTCGGTGTAATTTGTTTGTGACTTCGTGTAAAGTGGATTCAAGAGCATTTTATACTAATGGATCTTTTTGTTAAGTTAGTGCTGTAAGAAAAACCAGCATATGCCCGCTAAACTAACGTGGTTGATCTTACATATCAAATAATGGTTTACATGAAATTACAATATTTAACTGTTACCTGCCACTGTAACTGTAACTTATTTACACTTTCACAAAAACAAAAATAAATTAACCAAACATAAAACTAATCCCAGATAGCCATCCCAGTTCGAGAATAGAACCAACAAAATGTAACAATCTCATCTGATCCATTCAAATTTCCGTTTTCTAGCGACGCAAAGAACATCCGTCCGCTTTGATTCTGTGAACGTATTAGCATTGGATTTGAATAGAACAAACAAAGGGTTTGCTCGAGACAGTGTGCTTTCGTAGGCGATTGTAAATTCAACGTATCGTAAAAATCCCAGTTCTCCTCACTACCCTGCCAAGAATAAAAACATATTCGTTAGCGTTTTATTTTTATAACAGTACAATCTGGCGCAAAAACTTGCTACGTTTTTACCATTTTTTTAGCTTTCTGGTCACAGATGAATGCTTAGATCTGCTCAAAACTTTTTCATGGTATTATGGCGTAAAGAAGCTGATTTATGAAATAAAAACCTCGTACTGCTGCAGCTTGACAAATAGCTATGACGGAAGTATAACAAGGGCTTTGTAACCACGAAACGACAGTATTTAGATAAAAACTGGAAGTATATATCATTTAATTAATAATTGAATAACCCACTAAATTTTATAACCCATTCCTGGTACCTTTTACCAGCACAAACGAAACTTTCAACAGACTTCGGTGACAATATTGGCAGTCATGATTGTCTAATAATAGAGAAGGCAAATTAATACTTAATCCAACTTCGCTTTACTTTTAACTCTACCTTAACACTTTGCAAACCAGCAAGCAGCTTTCTTCAGAGCAATCTTGTAATCAAAAACAAATATCCACAAATCTTGTAGTGGTATCTGTACATTTTACTAGCCGTGTAGCATAGCCGAGGATCTGCCTCCCATATTGATAAATCCTTACAATCGTTTCGGCTTTGCGAATTGCACGCCGGTGCACGATGCAACTTGTGTCTTGTATTACATTCTCTTTCGTGCCTTCTATTGCCAATGTTGCGAAAGCAAATGTAAGGATTCACGCGTTTTGCATAAGTCCTTGAGTATTCTTGCCTTTTAGATTGTTGTTGCTGTTTTAAAAACAAAACACGTTTGTAGATCCTAGTCTTTATCTAGCATGTGCTATTTTTGGTAGTGATTCATATCTAGAATTACATCATTAAATTGTCTACTTGCCCTTGGCCCAAACTCATGGCTTTATTGATTTGTAAATTCAAGGTTTAGGACATTGATAATAAAAATAGAAGGATCTATATATAAAATAATTTAATAATGGTCTACACAACTGTTGTTTAGGTAATTTAAGGCATAATCGGATAAAGTTTTAAAATATCCAGACGACATTTTTTGTGACAATTTGTAGGATTCCAAACATCTAAAGTTCTAAACTGAAAAACGGTAGTTACCCAGAAACTGAGCATAGGGTTAACAATTTCCCCGTGTACACAAGCGACAATGGGCTCGTTCCCTTTAACATAAACTGTAACAGCCATCGGCAAAATGCGTCTGCTATTTTTGAGGATATACAAAAAACGGTACACGAGTACGAACAGTGTTATAGAATGACTTTCGCGTTGGACGACTTGTCTGTCACAGACTTACTAGCCATTTTTTCAGAAACCTTTTAATATACTCGTATACAGAAACGAGATTCGGTGTTGTTTTTAATGAAACTTTGTACGAAGTTGCAAACGGAAGCTGAACAATGCAAGGAAAAATATTGTTTAAAATATGTTTTTCGTTGCGTAAATGTTTTAAGACGTCATAGTAAACCAGGGGTTTACTATGACGTCTTAAAACATTATTGTTTCATTCCAGAGTGGGAAAGAGATGGAGCTAGACGACCTGTATAGCTCCGTCTCTTTCCCAGTCTGGAATAAGAATGAAACAATGTTTTAAGACGACATGGTAGGCCACCTGGAATGAGTTTCCAATAATAGTAAAACGAACTCCTTAAATTCAACCAGAATACAGTAATTGGAGAAAGGCACTCAACGAACATTCTCAATTTCATTCCTAACAGAAAATCAATGTTGTCTGTAATAAACAATAGGTATCCAATTCAGTGACTCAACCTACATTTCTGCAAAATTACGCGAAATTTGACTTTATAATTTAGTTTATAAATCATAACGTCGCGTAATTTTATTTGGGTAGTAATTAAACCGACTTCTATTTAATAGCATTTATGCTGTCCAAAAAAATAACTTGTCCTCTAAATTACTAACTCGGCCACCATCAACGTGCATCTAAAAAGTACTATCTCAGCCACCATTATCATCGATGTCAGCTACTGTAAATACATCTCAGCATGGTTTTTATTTTAAAGCGTCTATATTTGTGATATGAATTCAAGCAGTAATCTTCTAAAATAACTATATATGACGTCCATAAAGTAATTCTATCGACTTCTAATTGTATAACTTAGTACGTTTAAAACCTAGTAACGTAGGTATAACTAATTCATAACTGTCCTATAATATATTGATCATAAAATGTACCTCAATAACCATCAAATTATTGATATATGCAATAATGCAGATATGCTATAATTTTTGCATTTTTTTTTGGGTAGAATAGACTTTTCTAGTGTTTTTACCTAAACTTTTAAGGTGCATGATAACATTCATTTTTGTGATAGGCTTAGTCGACGCAGCCCCGCTGCGCGGGGCTCCTACTTCTGTCTGCGAGGTTTAAAGTAACCTAACACGAAGTGGATGGCGGGGTCTTGGTTTGCTCACTTCGCTCTCTCACAAGACCCCGCCATCCCCTTCGACCCAACCTGTCTGAGTCGCGGTGCCGCAAGTTCTGAACTCGCTCTCGCATCCTATGTTCTCCGTGCCGCAAAGCCTTTTTACAATATTGAAAGTGTTTATTTTAACTAAATAAAAGAGCTACAATCGAGTGGACTATTATTTTTCTGACTACACGAAATGACTCTTCCACGCATGAATCGAATAGCGCTCTCTCATGGGTGGTTGCGGCCAGTGGCACCTGTCTCGCTCCACCGTTGCAGTTGCTATTTTCATGTTAAAAGAACACGATATTTTTACATGCTAAGTTATATTAATTATTTTTTTGAGTTGATGCCTGAAATAATTATTTTAAAGGAACATACGTTGAAGCTGTAAAACGTAAAATATTGGCAAGTTGTAAAATCCGTGGCTGAGTTAGTAATTTAGACGGTAATGTACTCGTATAATCAAGGAGATAAGTAACAATAATTGTTGCTCTTTATTTGACGCTTTCTTTGAAATATTTAGTTGGTGTTGTAAAAAAAGACGAATTAGTTTATTAGAAGCCATCTTATTTTCCCGTGGCATACATATCAAATTAGAGGTAGGGTTCTGTGGCCAAATAAAAATTCTGCGGCTAGGTTTATAATTTCCCATTTTATTTGTACTGTTATAAAAACCCTTGAAATCAAAAGAGATCCATTTCCCGAAAAATTCCTATGCATTTCTCGCATTATCCCATGTTAATAAATACAATCCTTTCCACAACAATTTTAAAAAAAAATGTTTACCATGTTTGTCCCAAAAACATTTAAGAAGAACTTCAAACCTTCTTGTAAGTAAATAAAAACAGAGTTTCTCAAAGAAACGAAAGGTAAGAAATCCTTGGCGAGCCTTTTTACGTGATTATACCTCTGGTGACGGTTTCATAGTTCGGGAGTCAATGGCGAGCTTAACAAAAGTATCACGTGCTAACAAAACGGGCATTCGGTCACACGCCCTCTCACCTTCCAAGTGCCTCCTGGGATCACCGACGATCTTCTGCAGACGCTCAGTATTAAAACTTACCTTTTTTTCTTTTTTTAAGGCAGGTGGAATTGGAAAAAAGACTCTTGCGTTAGTTGGTTTTACTCACCAAAGGGGTGTAGAGAAATTACATTGCAGTTAGTTTAGTACATTCACATAAGTAATCAATCTCTTAAAACAAAACTCCTGCTTAAATATTGGTAACGTTATCGCATTAGCGCTTTCCCTAGCTTGGGAATCATGTCACGCACTATAACCGCGTCAATTAACAAAAAAAAAATTGGTTGTCTGTAAAGTCGGTTTACTGACGATAGTTGAACGTGACAACGCTATAGGGACGCGTGCCTCTCACTCGCTCTCATTGTGAGCGCATAACGTGAGCGGAGCGTAACGCAGTTTCTTGAAGTGTCACCCGGCAAACCAATTTATAAGACGTTGTCACGTCAAAATATAATTAACTTCCAAAAACACCTCTCTAAAAATGTGTATGTCGTGAGTATTATTTGTTTCATTTACTTTTTTGCCACCAACGTCCGGAAAAACAGTGATTTTCCACATTTCAGTGTTTTTTAAAAGTAGATGATAATTTTCTCATAATGTTTTTTAATTTAAACTTTTTAGTTCATGTCATGGTATCTCACACAAATTCTATTCGAGTATTCATTTCCCATTGTTACTAAAAGATACCAGCAGACCAGACAAAATATGTATTATAAAATATAACTCATAAACTACCAAAGCAATGTGAATATAATTGACATAGGACTAGTAATCAAGGAGTTATGAGATACTTAACAAAAAAAAAAGTGAATTAAGAAACTCCTCCTTTTTAGAAGTCGTTTTACTATTTACTAAAAGAGCCATAAATCATGCGAAGGCATGGCGATGGTATAGAAATGTACACCTTGATTCATTAAACCGTATCATGGAAGAACAAAACATGGGACCAAAGAAGTAGGTTTTTTTTCCAATTAAAAAACCTATTTAAAGTTTCATACACTTCCAAACATCATCATTACTCAATCACACAGCACTTAAGTTTCAATAGATTTCTCCCCTAATACATATCTGCCAGTTATACAGCCAAATGGCAAGACTTGGACAGTTTACACACATTAAGAGGCTTTGTCTCCACAAAATGGGATACGTGAGTCCAATTTCTCACTCGAGCAGGTTGCGTCTCAAGTTTGGTCCTGAGAAGTTATTGGGCCAACTAATACTAAGTACGTAATAGTTGGCGGTTACCGTTTATAATATTAATGAGGTACCCTTAAGTTCAGGTACGAGTGATTGGATGGTAGTAGCCGTGTGTTACTGTGTGTTTAAACACCATGTTTATGGGGTGTAGAGATGTTAAGTTGATTTCTCGAAAATAATCCTTATTCCATGTATAACTAGAATAATGGAAACTATAATTATCTAAATATAGTTTGTGAGTTACACCCATGATACTGAAAGTGATGAGCAAATCTAAACTGTCAAGAGCTGTCTGAGTCTAAATTCTATAAAAACGACACTAACAGCTCTTAAACGCAAATTAAATGTACATATAGCGCTAATTGTGTTTTGGTGTAATTCGCCCTTGGTATACTAAAGTATATTTAGGCTGGAAAGCGTTACACGTGATAGAGACTCTAAATGGCACAGGCATTAACACAATTAAAACGTTTAGGCATTCTAACACTTAACATTCCTTGGTCCACAATCCATCTATATAGACTCTTCAAAAAAGCTAATGTCCCGTAACTTTTTAAACTACTACCCAAAATGCGATAATTGACGTAAGTACGGCCAAAGCAATCTGTCAAAACATGCTCCCAGAGATTAGCGGCATAGCTCGGATAGATGAAACCCAGCGGCCGACCGCGCTTGTCACTCGGGGTATCAAATTTACATTGCACGCATATTTGCGGGATCTGCAGTGAACCCACTTCGAGAGCAATGTCTGACATCTACTCTGGGAACTTGCTGTATGCTTGTATCCGTAGTATTTGTGCTTTACATTGTTATTTTGGTAATTGTGGTGGTGAGTGTTCGTGGTTTTAGATGTCATTAGGTTTGGGATGTGTTTGAAGAGATCATTGTCGGAATAACACTGATTTGGGGATTTAGTATCTTTTTTATTGGTCTAGTGGTCGCAAACACGACTGCTGAGCATACAGTCTTAAGTTTGAGTCCCAAATCGGGACTTATTGGGTTTTTTCTTCTGAAATTTCCCAGTAGCAGCCATGGGGTCTGAATTTGTGCCCGTTGGATGACAATAGGCGCTCCCCCTATGACATGGGACTTAAAAATAACAGACAAAAAGTGAGTGTACTATTAGATACACATCTGCGTAACCGTTCAGGCGTGTTATGATATGTAACATACCTACAATTTGCCAATTAGCTCTTCAGGGCTAGCCATGAATCGGGACTCATTCCCTCTTCAATAACTCTAATGCTGGTCGAAAACCTAACTGCGAATAATTCTAATTCTCTACTTATATGAAATATCAAATTTGTTAAGGAAAATCACTCATGACGTCATGATTCGGTACTCGAAAACTTTCCACACGCAATTAACTCTAAAGACTTATAATCACTCTCGCCTACTATTGACATTGAACCCAAAAACGGATCGGGTTACAATTTTCCACAACATTCTCTTTAACCTTTCCAAATCAAAACACAGCTAACATAAACTAATTACTTAATTAAGGAATGTTTATTCAATTAGTCATCCGTAACGTATGTACAACAATAAAGTACTTACATAATAAACACGAGCTTACATGCGACTCTCACAAGGGACGGCAATGTTAATGGAGATGCTGATTTGCATAAACACATTTGCTGCGATTTTGACACCCTCACTATGCGTGACATTTGAAATCTTGACATGAATATTGCTCGGCATTCCCAACGAATTACCATTACGTCTTGACATATACGTAACGTAACGACTGCCTTGTTCTACCGTTTAAACATTAATAAGTTACATCGCGTTTCAGAATTCACAAGGAGCGTTGCGAAAACATCTCTAGACGTCTGATATTTGTTACGTATCTTTCTGTTTGCCAGCTGAAATGTTTCCTTAAATATTTCCTTCAAAAATAGTTTACTCTTCGTTCTTAAATAATAGATCGTCCTAATATTTCTAGGTTAAACGCTGTCATTATTTTCATAACCTGAAATATTTCAGGCCATAAATTCGAATAACGTGCCGCTACTATAATTTGAAGTAAGAATGCGTCACGGCGTCTAATTGAACTGTAAATAAATAACAAATTAAAAGCACCTACAAACGAAAGTAATATTCCGCTGGGCGACTTCATTAGAAAAGTTTGTTACCCTCAAAGCCTAGTCCCCACCGGTATTAATAAAGTTTTGTTACCAAGTCGTCCGTTGGAAAAGAAACGTGTTAATTATCTGTTCCAAGTGCGGGCCTGGGGGCCTAGCCATCTGTCACGTGGTTCGAACCCTACGGGACTAAAGGTGTGACATGTTATTGGAAGTTCCAATCTGTGATCTTGTAATTATTCCGTAAACAGTACTTTGGTGCTATATTTAACTAGAGCGGCCGTAATAGGTGATGATGATAATTGTCACGTACACAGGACTAATATTGATTACAAAAATTGTATGATGATATCTACACATTACATGAGTAATTTAATCATTAATATTGTGTCTTTAAGAGCTCCCAATTAATACGTATTTTGTTTTTACACATACCTACATAAAGTTTGTTGTGGAAAATTCCCTTTTATTCTGAAATCAGAAACCACAGCTGAAGTTTGTATACAAAAAGCTTGTATAATAGCTACCTACGCACTTGGGGGAAATTAAAGTTTGATTTCCAAGTCACGTGGCCCCGTAGGCTTTACCACACATGCGCAAGAATCACGTGTTAGCAAGATAATCGTCAACTTAAAGTTTTGTTTTCTGTATTATTTTGATTAATTATAATTTTGATAATTTTAGGTGCCAATATTTACGTATATTTTTTAGTTATAACTACTCATTCAGTTTTTCAAGAAAAAGGAACCAAAAGTGGCAACGACTGCGTAGAACCTAAGCACCTACGTACCTATGTATTATCGATTTATTTAAATAAACCATACATTAATCTTGAGTTCTTGACCATCATTTTCAACCACAGCCTGAGCTAATCTCCACAGTCGTCACGCAACCTCATCCAGTTTGTTCTCCGCGATGGTAATAATGTCGCTTGCCTATCTCGCCGCATTTTAAACGCCAGTAACGTTATATTAAACAAACAATAAATTAACCGATCGTTACGAAATGTACTATGCTGTTGAAAATTTAAGTAAGAGGTGTTAAATGACAACAGAACGGCATACGCAGGTGATAAATTTCATTGTTAATGCCTCCGAGCCAAAAATGAAGCAATTTGTTTCCGAAACAAGAGGAGATGAAAAACATTATTTAGCTGAAAGTTTATTAAGTTAGTAAGGTAAGTCATCACCAGGTATATTAGCGGCGCGTTCTTTAGATGTAGAGCAGTGTCAAACTCACTTGTAAAGGGGATAGACACATCTGTAATCAGAGTAGGATTAATATTTCGGTCTTCGTTTCAGATCAACACGTTTTTTAGATAAAAGAAATACTTACAACGAAAACTATTTACAAGAAAGAAAGAAAGAAAGAAAGAAAGAAAGAAAGAAAGAAAGAAAGAAAAAACGTTTATTGGTACATGCCACAAGTACACACAATATAAAAAAGACATAAAAGCAACATAAAAGCTCTCCCATCTCTTAGTTAGGTGTAATAATTTACCCATTTGTCTTTCACATGATTTTGTTCCGTCGAACTGCCCGTCAGACATTCCAAAAAATCCTGCCTGAATTTTAGTCGCAAACATATAATCACAGGCATATCCTATTATGTGGAAAAATAATCGAGAATCAAACACAAAAATCAGCAAGGTATACAGGGTATTTTTCAAGTTTTAGAGAAACTATCGAAAAGTGTAATAATACAGTATGTGTTTTTTTCCAATATCGCTCGCTGGTTCGCCTCTGGTCACTCGGTTCGCTTTCTGACTAGGAATATAGTCCTTTTCAATCTAATGACGCAGTTTTATTTTTCATTAAAATCGGGCTCGACCCTCCTTTGAGTATATTTCGCTATTCCTCATATTGTCGGATTTTAGCCATACGCGAACACTGGAAAAAATCATCCTGTATATTAGAAACATGCAACATCAAAACAATTCAACCCATAAGCTTTCAAGAGCAGAAACTATAAGTCGTTTCAATATTTCCTGTGACAAGCTACAGGACAGGTAGCGCAGCATCGTCCCTGAGACAAATACCGACCGGTGTGGCATCGCAAACAACGGGAAATTACACCCCCTGTTGTTTCTATTACAACAGACGTCAAACGAATTGATTTTGCACAGTCGACTGAACCCGTGGACCATTTGTTGGGACAGGTTAAAGTTTTGTTATTTATTGTTGTCTTTTAGCTGCGAATGAAATGTGTAATGATTTATGGGGTTATTTAATAAAATGATCTTGGATGATGGGGATAATATAATGAAGGTGTCTTCGATTCATTGCTGTTTTGAGTTTTCACAGTTTATTTGTCTAAACTTATCGTATCTGGATACCTGGCTGTTTTTGAAGTGGCAGGGGAAATCCTCTAAGTTTAGCTTGGTACCTTGTAACGTCTTGCTACTGCCATTTGTTTTAAATTGTGATGAGGTAAGAAGGGAAAAGAGTAGATTTTCATGAGTCGTATCGTGACACCCACTACAAGACCACAGTTAGATTATTCTTTCTAGAAACAACATATCTTCCCCACATTTAATGAGAACTACAAAAACGCTCACCACCACACTATTAACAGCACAGACAACATCGACTTAAAAACAAAAGACGCAAAAACAGAACACTATACTACCAACATAACACAAGAATTAGCCAGTTCTACCTGAATTTTTTTGTACCAACCTTCCAGAAAAGAAATTGTAGTAATTTAGTTAAGCGTAATGGTGGCTCAGGTGAGCTGAACATTCGGCCCAGCCGGTGCACTGATGACTGTAATCAAAGAAAACACGCTAATTAAGTTTCGTACCCCCGAAATATTTCTTATGGCACCCTTGCGCAATACCTTTGCCTTTTTACGAGATAAACTGAATTAGTAAAGTCGATGAGTGTGATTTAGTGTAGGATTTGATTTATTATAGTTATTCGCTTACAGATTTTATAAAATTGACGTTAATGATCTATTATAATAGTCTATTTCAGTTGAAAATTTTAAAATCCAGAAAATGTCTAAATATTCTAAATTTAAAAGCAGCAAGATTTATTGGAAGACTAGTGAAACTCATCACCTTCCTTTCTTCCTTTATTTTATGACAACTTCTACAAGGTATCGGTGGTCTGCAGGTACTTCGACTTTTCAGAGGTCGCCTGCGGAACGGTCGGTACCGATTTTCCGAAGAATGTGAAAGACGGAATAAGAATAAAACCTTGGCATAAACGTAAGCAAATAATGCTTTAAAGCATTATGACTTGGGGGAAAAACCTCACATATATCCTACTAATATTATAAACGCGAAAGTTTGTAAGGATGGATGGATGGATGGATGTTTGTTACTCTTTCACGCGAAAACTACTCAAAGGATTTGGATGAAATTTGGCACAGGGCTAGTTTATAATCTGGATTAACACATAGGATAATTTTTATCCCAATAGTACAATCCAGTGGGACAGTGATCGAACTCCATAGGCATAGGCTAGTCACCTAAATATTCCAGAAAAGCTTAGAAATTACCCCAAAAAACATTTCAAACACCCGCCTAAACTTTTAGCTACTATTAAAATAGAAAATATTCCAGAATATTCGGGTTTAAAACGTTATGCACCAATATATTGAGATGCGGGCGGCCCTCCGGGGCTACGGCGGTGTTTGCTCTCAAATCAGTCGTTTAAACAAAACTGTTTCTTTTTTCTCTCGCCTCTGCCAATTCAATTCGCGTAGCACCTGAAAGTACGGTCTGTACGTTTACATTACATTACAGTGATTTTAAATAATTGCCTTTAAATAGATTTCGTATTCAGGTAGACTCTTCTGTATAAGATAGATAGATAGGATAGATCAGAGGAAATCTGCTGCTGGTATCTATTTACTTTATCCTTTTTTGTGAGCATTCCCATTCCTGGGCAAAGAGTTCTCCACATTTCTTCCACTTTTCTCGATTTTGCGCTTCTTCTCTTCAATTAATATTGATAGCAGTAAATACCTGGATACTAAATTGTCAAAGATGTATGAAAATACCAGTCTTGTTTAAGAATAAGCTGGAATAATCGTGTGTGCTACACATGATTATTCCTGCGCAGAATTTTACGATGCCAAAAAGAGAGGAGGGGTTTCACATTTTAAGCAAATACCAATGAAAGAAGTTAGGAAAGGAAAATGTAAAGAGAACAAAAAGAAATTTAAAGAGAATTTATAAAAAAGCAGGTTATTTCCAGCAGAAAAAAAGATTTTCTTACAAGAAAAAACACGCCATAAAAATAAAATAATCCTGAAATACCGGAATAATCACACAAAAACCTCACCATATATTTTATCCACGTTTACAAGCAAAGAAATTCTCTCGCGCCTCTTATTCGCATTTTTTCGTAAAAGTAATCGTGTCAATCCGTTGTAATCCGTGAAAGATGGCTCGAGATTATTAGGGCTTCATTTGCAAACTCTCGTACGCAAGATTAACTTGTACGAAATCTTCGCACTTAATACTCGTTCATGTTGGCATGACATGGATTTTATCGATAATAATATTACATGTCCGGATTTTAAATATGTTGACGTAAGAACAATGTTCTTACCCGGTTTATCGGATTTGTGTAAGCCGCCCGAAAAGACGAGGAGTCATGGAGCAAGTGACATCGAAATGTTAGTTAAGAACGAACAGATTCTTAAATGTTTACCGTTATACCTAATTGCGTATATTATTGGTAACTGATTTGATACTTAAAAAGAACATGAGACTATCTGAGAAATCGACAAAAAATCTTGAGTATACAAAATCCCACACTCCACAACCATGAAAAACAACACAACCATTTTAACCCAGATAGGCACATTTCTTCTAATAATAGGACAGTCATAAACAAAGAGGTAAGAGGAGCTCGTGGCTAAAAAATAACAGCCGCACGGGTCGATCTTTAAGGTTAAGCCGTGCTTGCCGAGGTTGGTCCGTGGATGGGTGACCATAATTACATACCGAGTTTCCTCCGTGCCTCGGAAAGCACGTTAAGCCGTTGGTCCCGGCTGTCATTTGTAGATCTTTGACAGTCGTTACGAGTAGTCAGAAGCGAAAAGTCTGACATCCAGTCTTACCAAGGGGTATCGTATTACCCAGTTACTGGGTTGTGGAGGTCAGATAGGCAGTCGCTTCATGTAAAATACTGGTACTCAGCTGCATCCGGTTAGACTGGAAGCCGACCCCAAGTTAGTTTGGGAAAAGGCTAGGCAGATGATGATAAACAAAGAGGTAACACGAAAAGACCTTCATATTAGAAAACGAACACAGAAAATAATTCCGGTACTACATAAATTAGAGCATATCTACACGATAAGCATGTATGGGTGTGTAGCGTGCACATGATTGCATGTTGACGTGGCTTCGAAAGAGCATGCTATCAAAGCGCAGCTCTACGAGCGAACGGGTTTAAAAAACCCGATACTTTTACCATGTCCACGGAAATAGGCAGGCGCAGATACACTTTGCTATGAATTCTCTTTGTGAAAATAGAGTAAATACTGGATTTAGGTACAGTTCGAACTTGGATACGAAATCTGTTAGGGTAGAATGAAGATAGTTTGCATTGACGATAGTGAAGGTAAAATAATCTAACATTGACATTTTCATTTGTTTCATGTAAAAAAGCAACAAAAGTAAGTATATGTAAGTATACTGTAGTAAACTGAATTAAGTGCAAAACTTCTATCATCATTACTTTTCAGATGGACCGACACGCGGCAGTCATTATTTTATGGTGAAGTTGATGTCGCTATACTTAGATATTACTCTTTAGGCGCCTCCTAAAGCCCCCATGGGAAATTATACGCTAGTTTGTTCGTAACGAAAAGTACGCCAAGACAAATTAATGCCTATCCGATTTTGAAAATAAATCTAAACTAAACGTATTGTCCTAATTTTAAGGCAATTATCAAAGGCTTTCGCGAGACTCTGACACTGTTTAGATTTTACGACAGCAATAAATACGGTAAATGAACCAACATTGTGAAAAATAAACGCTTTCAAAGCAACCCCACACTAGCGAAAATTGCCAAATAAAAAAAAAATCCTATCAATCGCGGAACTAATTTCGTCTTGATAATCGTGATAAAGCAACAAAATAGCAATTTGCCCCACCATAAAAATAATTGAGTTCAAACTGCGTTCAGGCAATAAAAAGCGTGAAAGCAGGCCCAATAACCTTTAGCAGGGGAATCGTGGGAAAACAGGCAGCTGGCAAATAGTGAGGAATAGAGAGGAGGGCTATTAGGTGCTCACACCACGTGAGGCAATGTAACGACCTGCGCCGTTTCGGATGCTCCATTACTAGGATTTAAAAAAGAATGATTGCCAGAGTCTCGTTTCTCTTTTCATGGGAATAATGAAATTCTTTTCGTCGTTAATGTGGATTGAGAATATTGAAAATTATGTTCATTGAAACCGATGCCAACCGTTTCTTGAAAGTATTTGACTGTGAAAAGCTTTATGAGCAGTGAAAGTGATGAAAACTTTGAATTCAGATATATTTCAAATATTCACTTACTTTACAAAACGATGAGTCCTTAAAACAAGTCATGTAGTTTTTTCTTCTAAGGTTGTCATAAAAAAGACGGTGGTATTACTTCCATCTTTAGATAGAACTAAACGAACTAACTACCAACTTTTACACAGAAATTCCCTGAAAAACCTTGAAGCCTTTCAGTCCACACCAAACGAGCCTGTAGCTTGTTCTTCGTCGCACAATAAATAAATTTTAACCAGAGTTCAAAAAAATAATGTTTATAATGTCAAAAATGAGTTGTTCAAAATACCTGCTCAAAAAGAAATTAGTTTATGACATTAAAATCATTAGTTTGTTTCTTTACCATAACGATAGCAATAAGAACTATCTTTGTGAAACTACCTCGCTAACAATCAAAGTTTTTTTGAGCACATCCTTTATTCATCTTAATATGTTCAATACTATTACTGTATCAACTACAGACAAATCAAAGATTATCATAACGTCCATCAAATTCAAGTGCGGCTGACATTGAGTATAATAACTTAAGTTATGCATAGTTTACAAACAAAGACGTTACACACGTAACATGACAGCCATCATTGCTACTTACTGTATAACAGTTTAATATCTGAGATGCGCATTTCAATCAACATAATTGAATACTCACATATTTGCGTATTAAATTAATCGAGCGTTTACGACGGGTACATAACGATCTTTGTGCGGTGGCTGGTAATTGGTACATAAGGAGCTGTTCAACATATAGTTAGCCTTTAATTATCCCACAGCTGGGCCCAAGCGTCTTTTCTGACATTGAGAATGGGCCATATCCCACCACGTATTCGTATTTTCAGTTCCAGAACATTCATTTTCTCCACAGTTTTAAGAGCAATGGTGATATAAGCAAGCTAATAAGCTTCTTAGTGTGTGCGAGAGATTAATAACAAACCAATCAAAAAGCCGCGATTCCCTAGGTTAGTCCGTTGATAGGTGATCACCCAGTACATACGAGTTTCTTCCGTGCTTCGGAAAGCACGTTAAGCTGTTGGTACTGGCTGTTATTTGTCGATCTTCGACAGGTAGTCAGCGGCCTGAAAGTCTGTCAAGCAGTCTTACCAAGGGGTATTGTTGTTCCCCAGGACTGGTTGGTTGTGGAGGTCAGATAGGCAGTCGCTCCATGTAAATACTGGTATTCAGCTGCATCCGGTTATATTAGAAGCCGGCCCCAACATAGTTGGGGAAAGGCTAGACAGATGATGAGTGAGTGAAAGATCTTTTGTTTAACAGTGGACAGCTCAAGAATGATGAAAGGTAGTCATTTTTGAGTTCATGTTTTCTTTAAAAGAACTGCACAGACTTTAGATACATTATATATTTTTAGATCATCTTCTTTCTTATTTGTAGATGTTGTACATTTTAACATTATAACTTTTAATGGTACCCGTAGCAGACACAGCGGTATAGAGTTTCACTTAAAAGTCTACCCACCCTCATTGCGAAAGAAACTTTTACATACAAGGCTTGGTATAAAAGAACAACCTTGGTAAATAATAAAGATGATGTGCACAGGTACCACTACATATTAACCGTAAGCCAATATACCTAAAGAGCGACGGGTCACCAGTGGAATTTATGAAAATTAATTATTGAATTACCAACCCTTTGTGTTACACACGCCAGAAATACTTAAATAAATACAGTAGTTGTATGATGCAATATTAAATTTTAACCACAAAATAGCAGCTTGAAGCACCAACACTGAATTTCCACTGTAGATATTTTCGTAGATAAGGTCCATCATTTTTAAGCGAGCTGACTTTACAAAGCTTATTTGGACTATAAAATCCGAAGTAGAGACAAATGCAGCGTTCCCACTAGAAAATGAAGACTAGTGTTAAGGGCATCTTTACAGCACGCTTGGGAGACGGCTAACCATGAGTTATGACGGCCTTTTCTCCACCCTTATGAGGAAATACGACAGTTTCAGCGCCGAGACGGCGAGGGTCGACTATATGATTGCCTAAAGTTAAGCTAGGTGACCGTAGTCTATAAACATGCCCATTTTTGCGTTCCGTGCCGAAATTGGAAAATAATACGCGCGCTATCAATTGTCATTTGTTTTTCCTTTGGGGAAAGTCTTTTCTTTTGTAAAATAAACTATTTTCACGATAACGCGAGCGCGTGAAAATGATATAGCAATGGATTTGTTAATAGTCAAGCTATTTGGTCAGCCACAGCATCTAAACCTGTCTATTTGAGACCTGAACTGTTTGTTTTCATTCAAATGCTCAATTTTATTTCTGGCAATAAACAGCACTAAATAAAGCACCGCAGTTCTCTAATAAAACACATTAAAGCTGAGAGAAAGCCAACGACATCAGAAGCACCCTTTCCTAGAAACTCATTATGCGTCGTGTGTCGTCCGCACTTAACAACACTACGCCAACACTCCAGCGTTCAGATTTAAACCATCCCGGATAAATTACGAATCAATGGCCATTGGTTCGCGGACCAGAGGTTCGTAAGAGTTAAAACATGATTCAAGATATGTTTTATTGATACTTGATTGATACTGAAATACAAAATGATTCCTGGCTAGAAAAAGGTTGGGTACTACTGGCTTATACCGATCATATAGGCCATTCGGCAATACTAGAAACTGTAGAAAGCAATTAGGGCAGCGCGTTGCTTCGGTTGCAATATCAAGGCGTATAGGCCGGCCATGATCTAATATTCATCGTCGACAGACGTGGCTGTCTACATGGCAAAGCATAATACGTAATTAGATACAGCAAATGCTCCCAGGGTCCGTGCCCGTCCGCCAGCATGCATTATGCACGAATCTAAATTGAATGTGCAGTTAGTTGCGTGGATTAAAGCCCGACATACGCCGCATGACCATTGCACTTTAGTTAATGCCCTTTTTATAATGTTACGCGTTGTTAAATTTTAATGGTTAAAACTGTAGGATCATGCGTTTAATTAAAACGCCTACTTGGAACGGTTAATAGTTGTCATTTGGGCCTAAATTTGTGGAGTCTTGAGCGATAAATAGAATAAGTCCACAGTTCCACACGTAGATGTCTAAAACTATGTTTTATGGTTGTGAAAGAGCTTAACTATGACACCAAGTGTCGCCTAGAATGCTACTTAAGGCAGTCACACCCTCAGATTGTTCTTTGTTGTCTATGCGAGTGGGTTTTAATGCAGCTAAGTAAACACACGTCATAACAAATATGTTTATTTTTACCATCTTGATACGTCATTATAACGTAGAAGAAAGGTTCAAACAAAGAGTTAACTCCCTAAACAAGGTAGCCAAACATATTATAAAGCTCGTCCTATACATAGGTTTATTTTGGGATCAACTTAACGAACGTATAAAAATTCAATAACATGTAAATTGGTGTGTCTGTACGGAAACTTTTCAAAGGAAGTTCTTGACAAAAGCAAGTTGATTGAGCAGCTTAGGAGCACGAAAAGTCAATATAAGTGTGTAAAAGTATTGAAGCGGCCAATAACCTGCTTGAATTGAGTTATTCATGAAGAAAATCTTTTGTTATTTAGTATTTTTGCTTGGAAACTGTCACCTTGGCTACCTTCGAAGAGCAGATACATGACACAGTCTTCAGATCTAGATGGAAAGCCCGAACGCGTTTTAAGACGAAACTTACCTATTAAAACCTTTCAATTGTGCCTTTTAATAAAATAATACAAGGTGTCCCTTACACCTTACACACATACTCAGTCACATACTCAGTACATCATTCTGAACATCAGTTTTTTTTTTTAATTACTGATGAAATATATCTACACATCCATCAGCGTCTTTAAGTCTAAGACCAATTTTATTATTGAGTCATCGAAGTTTATGAAAACAGGTAACTCCCCGTCTTCTAATTGTTCTCTTCACAGAGCAGGCCATATGCAGCTGAATACCAGTATTTTACCTCTACAACCAAACAAAATTATGAAACAACAAAAATTAAAAAAAAAAAACAAAAGAGAACCGCTGGCAAAAACTTACCTTTCATCTACACTAAAAAGTTGTGAATAATACATATAAAAATTGTGCATAAAATATTATTGAAATATTTAACATTAATCGGTTATTTTTTTGGAGCTAAAAGGTAATTTTTCTAAGGCGGTTTTGTTTTTTTTAAATTATTTTATTAAAATAATTAATTAATATTGAAGCTGTCAAAAATAAAATAGCTACTAGATAAATATCTTCACAAACCAATTTTACGACCCAACGACATGTATTTTTGCTATTTATGAGAAATTCTTCTACATTTCCTTTTTTAATAGTTAATCTTACTGAGAAACTAACTTTTAGGAGCACAAAAAAATGAAGCAATTATTTCAAATTCTTAGAAAACCACGTTTAGTGGTAAACACGTATACACTATATATATACACTATATAGGTATCCCAAATGAACATTTCGACATGAAAAATGGTATTCGAATGAAGGTCTTTCCGACGAAAATATCATTTAGTGATATCACGAGTTCGATTCCGCTTGCGTATCAGGACCTTGATCGTCTTGGAACGATGATGTTTTTATCAATGAAAGAAAAAAACCGGGGAACTCACACTTCGTACGAATCGTATATTTTGATATAGAAACGAATCTGAAGACATAGTCGGAATTCAAAAATGCAATCTGTATTATCCAAACAAAACCAAAACCAAAGAACAGATTACCTAAAGTGTTAAGTAAAGTGTGTGTGTGTGTGGCTGTTTGTGTATGTCAGTTTAAATGTTTGTAAACGCACCCACGATACAGGAGAAATTCCTAGTGTGGGGCAACGTTTAAAAAAAAAAAAAAAAAAGTTCTAATAAAAACAATATTTGAAAACGCGATAGAAGTGTCTTTTTTTATTCGGGTAATCTGAACTAGCCGTCGCGTCAGCTTTGATAAAGACATTTAATAAAACGAATAATAAAAAATATATATAAAATTATTTTAATGTCAGGCATCAAGGCCCATAAGGTGTAAGTATTACATCTTAATAACTGCGACTGCGACGATTGTGTATTCGTCGATAGTTTATCCCCCTTGACAACCGTAACGCTATCATCTACACCTTTTTCAAACATAGATATACCGATCCGTGACCGAGCCGGGAACGTGCGAAGGCACGCCAGTACGCGACTACCCGAAGGCCCGCTAAATATCCGCAATCTTGCCACCCAGCCGCCGCCGTCGCGTCGGCGTGCAGTATTTTCTCATAGACGCCAACAAGATTGAACCGAAGTAAAGCTATCATAACTCACGGTTAACCGTAGCCAGAGGTAATCTGGGAGCGTGGACGCCGTGATAATCCCCAGCCGTCCATTCTATAAGTGAAGCTTGTAATTTTTATACGTTAACCAAACAACTATTTACGGCGCCTTAGCGAGATCACGGATTCAGGGATAGTCGCGATACTTACTTAAATGTGAGACGACCCTGGTCTTCTGGTCTTGTAGATTATTATATTGTAGCAACGAATCACGCTAATGCAATTTCTAGAGGGTTTTACAATCATTCGAGACTGGTGTAACATCGTAACCTACGGGCTAAAACTTCTAAATACGTTGTTATTGTGTCAACCGCCCACGTAAGCTATTATTATTGACCATTATATCATCAATATTTGTAAAGGCTTTTCTCAATTAAAAATCTTATAGGAATTTGCCCATATTCTATTAAACTTATAAAACCAATAAGTACACTCATATCGTTCTCAGCAAAAAGCAATAGCAGTGAACGAGCAATTTTGCAAATGCTCCAAAACAAAAAAAAAATCTACGCAAAATGTCGTCACAAAAAATCATACACACGGAACGAATCTGGATGATAAAAGCATTCGAATGAAACGTTTTTTGGTCTATTCTAAGTGATTGCACGGCGGCGTCGATAGTCCGCAAGGCTTGCAATAATAATGGAAGCAAAGCAACATGTTCTGAATTTATTTTCCAATTCAAAGTTCATTCAGAATTAAGTTCAGTGCAAGAGCAGCGCCCTGCAGCTAAATGGAATTGCGTTGCTGCATCGAGACAGAACTTCCTGCGGGAGTATCCGATTAAGTGAATAATGTGTTTGTATGGGGTCTGTGTCTTATCATTGGAGGTAAGCAGACACCTGTCTCCGTTTCGAGGAACTGTTTGAGTATATCAATCTGATAAACTCAAACTCAAAGCATTTATTTCAAGTAGACCATTACAGGCACTTTTGAAAGTCAAAACGCAAAACGCGAAGCTACAGTCACAAGGTATATATTATAACTTGTGAAAGTAATGTAGTTGCCCGTTCCAAAGCGTAGATCTCTACCTATGGAGAAGAATGGGCAAGAAACTCCATGGACACTCTTTTAAATCAAAATATGTTACAAAATCTTGGTTACATCATTCATATTAAGAATTACAAATATGTGAGAACGATGTAGAAATACGAGCCAGTTAAGAGCGTCCAGAGTAAAATATTAAATCAGTATAATTAAAAAATAAAGTAATTAAAATAAACCGTGGCAGCTAAGAGATGACTAGTCATAACTGACAGCGCTCGTTCTCGAACCTGACGCATACAAATGTTTGTGACTGACTTGGCTCACGTGCATTGAGAATAACTGACTAATTTGAGACACAAGCTAAGAGAAATCACGCCGTTTTGGTTGACTTACGACGCTTCTCGTCGATCATCAATCAATCTATGAATGTAATATTTAATAAACATTGCCTTTATTCTCGCCACCGAACCAGATTCTCAAAATAGCAGAAATGCTGACAACTTCTCTTTCTCCCTATCTTCATAGCTACTCTTCAATCCCACAAGAAGTGAATTCTCGTGGCTTTCCTCGTATTGTCCGTATAGTTTCATCACCCAGTTTCCACTTCATCCTTAAAGACTACGCAAACTATCAGGGCCTCTACCAGACCCCTCCGAACCACAAAATATTACATAACACCTACAACTTTATGTAAGAGCAGCAAGCTTGTAAGAGCAGAGATGATGTAAAACGAGCCCCATTAATTAAGTACGCGACCACGTATGCAGGCAGCGGAACATAAAGCCGAATTTATAGGAAAACACCAAATGATCGCCTCATTGACCTAGCGCTAACAAGCACTGCTTTGCTCTGTTTACTGAAATGCTTGATGTAGTTCAGTTTATTTGTTATCGCTGCTGAGTACTTTTTCGGAAATACCAGCAGTTATGGGATTTTTAATATACTATCGTTTGGATAAGTCAAGAATCTCCGCTGATGGCAAGTGATAATTTGGTCTCATGTTACGTGGGGCACCCAGAAAAAACCCATTACATAGAGTGATTTGTGGGTTGTAACCGTGAATAAAACTTTTCTTATTTTTTAAGTTTTTTTTTCCCGGAATGTGAAACATGGATTGTGTTATTATCGTAAATGCTATTTCTGAATTTGCGAGATAACCCCAGAACCCGATTTCTCACTAAACACAATAAAGATAAAGAAACAAATACATCCAATTCCATGATACAGCGATCAATGAAAATACGTATTACGTAGCCGTCCTCGTTTCGTTTTAGTGAGAACTTAGCACGATCGTCGTTAATTATCGTAGAATAACACTCGGCAGGGAATTTAAAACGTTGTAGCGATCGTTCGTCGCAACACTTTTATCTGGAGTGACGCTTAATGGCGCAACAATTTCGCTGGAATCTCGCGACGCGACGCCTTTGTTTAAATATGCAGCATGTCACCACCGGTGACGTCACTCCACTATACTCAAAATATTATAACGTTCGCCCGTTAGCATAATAAAACGAGCAACGCTACGGCGCCGCATTAAGCTGCACTAACGAGGTGTGCGAGAGAATCAAATGTCATTCACTTTGTTTTATAGTTTACACTCGGATAGCATGTTCCTGAAGGCTGGTGCGGTTTTTCGGTGTTACTTTTAAAATTGATACCGGTTTGTTGAGAGTCGGTTTTGGCATTAGAGGAACAAATTGCTTCATTATGTGGATGATAGGTTCAAAAGCTAACTAGATTCAAATTCAAATTAAAGGTTTTTATTTTCTGTAAGCACTAATGCGATGATCACAGTCATATTATTCAGAAAATGCTATTATGCGCTTACCAAGCTACTCGTAAATGCAGGATGTCAAAGAAAACAGAAAACAGGCAATCAATTAGACAATCTATTTTATAAGAGCCAAGTGTGAGCTGAACGTACAAAGGTGTACAAGAACACAAAGTAACAAAAGTAAAAGTGTGTTAGTAATAAATTTCCCCTTCATCAGTTCGAAAGTGAAGCCATCATTGAGAAAAAATCGGCAGAAGATGTATTTGACCCGGCGGATGTGTTTGACAGTCGGGCCACATCGCGACCTGAACGATTTACATATTACGTGACACTTTTACGGAACTCGCCATTGACTTCTGCCTGATAGACTGAGTCATGAACGCGATATTGTTTTTCCGATGTAGCCCCCCCCATTCCGACAGCCCTTCAAGACAACTGTTTTTTTATTGATACTGAAAATTCTATGAATGTCTTACACTTATGCTCACGAAATCGAATAATACACTTTACCTGCCCCATTTTGCGAAATAAATTTTGTTACGTTAGACAAAGATTATTGATTAAATTACGCGAAAACATGTTGCGCTCCACGGCAGCGGTGAGATTAAATTATTTAACATAAAACGCCGGCAAGACTTTGATACTAAGAGATTTACACCTTTGAGACTGAGTAACGTGCTTATGTCATTACAAACAATATTATTTGATTTTAGCTATTAACTGTGGGCCTTTGATGTCACAACTAGTGTGTGTTTAGTATAGACAAATTGTTTGATGTGCTCGTACCGACTCAATACTTAAAAATATGCACGTACGTATTTGCTCTAACGTGTTCTTCCTTATGAATTCGTGTATTTGAGTTCAACTCAAACATTACCTCTAAACGCATAAGTGGTGCAAATATATTTAAAGCTTCAATATAGTTTCCCTAAAATAATCCGCCAGTAAGCATTCGATTTAAAACTTAATCTTATTAAAAGTTGCGAAGTGAACCTAGCCAAAGCCAGTGTATTACAACAAACTACGGCTATGCATTCCGACTGCATTTGCTTAAAACTTGTAAATAATAAGCGAAAATTCTAGCCAATTAGGCCAGCGGCTGTGCTGCAACTGAGGAAACTTTCTCTAGTCCCACTTGTTCGGGAATACAATCGAGAGCTTATTGGCTTTTGATTTATAAAGGCATAACTTTTAATAATAATATTACTACTAAATTGCTACTCTATTATTTGAACAAGTAATATGTCTGTAATTGAATGGCTACGCAGTTAGTGATGCTATTTAAATCTCTTAAAACATGAGCTTCACATTTTTCCAGTATCGTCTGAAAAATGTTTGTCCAATTAGAGATAGTTAATGACTCTTTCTTTATACTCAGTTCCAAGTTTGTATTTCGTTAGTGATGTATTTTCGCGTCTTGATAACTTCGCGTAACATTATAAGGTAAAATTAAACAAAATACAACAAAAACGAATATACAGGCTGTAACAAGAAAATTTACACACACGTACACAGTATCGCCGGCAACGCAAATAAAAACTCCAGTGAGTGCAATATAAGTACAATTGATTGCTCCTATTCGATATATTTTAACTATGGCCAAAAAACATGACGGTACGCAACCAATTTAGAACGTGACACCGTACCGATACGTGGACAGATGACTCGTCCATTTGTTGCAGCGATGTCCGAACACATCGGCTTCGTTTAATTGAGCTATTTGTGTTAGTCCGCCGTGACAACGCCGCAACGTAACTTTATATCGCGGCTTTGTTTACTTTTATGTATTTATTTTTGACGCGTGATGGGCAGATGACGCGACCTTGTAAACTGAATTTAGATGTAGGTAATACTATTAATGGATAAATGGAACACATTGCCTGTATAAAAATATCAGTAGCGATGTTCTTGTAGGGATTTTCCCTATTATCCTTCATGGGGAAATACCTTCAACTGGTTGCTTTAACAGCTTACACGCGTATGATAAAACAGTTGCATCGAAATCCTGCTAATCACTGACGTAGCAAATTAATTGGAAAAGAGATAGTAATCTCTTTGTTCTCATATCATGATTCACTTTATAATTGTATCAAACGAGTTCGCCGACGCCAACTTATATCGCTAAACGAGTTGCACCTTCATTTATTTCGCCAAGCAAAGGCCAACTATTAGAAGTTGGAACAGCCGAACGAAGACGTCGGGGCTCTTCGCCTGCTGTCGGAAACTTCTCGTTCATTTACTCCAAGCGCTCAGAGCTTCGATAGTTTTCCGCCTGATTTCGGATTGTTTCAAATTTAACACAGAGTCAAAGCAAGCTCTTCTGATCGCAAAGGCACTAAATTAGCTGTCAGTTCCCAAACTGTCCGCTGAGTTAGAATTATTTAGAATGTTGTTACTCGCGGTACTTCGGGTTCAGTAGTATTACTTCCGCGAATTGGTATTTGAGAGTTTCCAGAAGTGGTTAGTCTGACTTAATCGCTTTGAATATTATTATGTCATTTAATGAATATTATTACTTCATTTTATCTATCTTACTCATTAAATTTTTACCAGATTGAGGGCCTGTTGCCACCGAAGCAGATTAGTGATGAGAGGAGGCATTGTAAGCCACCAATAGAATTTCATTATTTACATTTCTCGTCTCCGCTTAGCTTTAGTGGAAACGGTTGCGAAGAGAGTAGAGGAGATGGCTCGTAATTATTTAGGCAGCGTAGACGAGAAGAGACGTGGGAAGCTTGTGGTGAGCGGTGTGATGTGTGCTGTGAGCGGCGTGCCACATGAGGGGACATGTGGCACGCGCTCCGCTTTGCACATCTCCGCACAGCTTCGATGGATACACCCTAGCTTATACGCATCTCCCTTCGTCTCCGCTTTGGTGGAGTCCGGGTCTGGCACTTGGTATTGACAAAGAAACAAACAAAAGTAAACGAAAACATACTCACCTTCCTAGCGAATTACGACTCATCTGAAGAAAATGCGTACCATGTGACGGATTTGCAAACCAATAAGGTGGCACTGGATGCTGATATACTCTGCTTTTATGTTTTATTAGTAACAGTAAGTATGTCTTGGATGAGATTTAACAACAGGCTATAAAGTTACTCAAACAAGGAAAAATACATGGAAAATATAAAAGTCATCGGTGCAATCCAAAGGCTTCTTAGTTACAAGTAATCTTTCAATAGAAAAGTATGTAGGCGATTGCTTTCTTTTAGCAAGTAAACGAAGAATATCAAAAAATACCTGACGAAAACCCTAATTGAATTTTAAGTTGCTGTATTTCTTTACCATTGTGTCTGAAAAACAGAATGTACAAGGTGTGTACCCTTAAAGAAGCCGTAAACCAAGCATTCTGTACCTACATCAAACAGAGTAATAGGGGTGAAGACTGGGTAAAGAAAACGAAATTCTATTTTGTCCGTCAGACAGGTAATACAAAAATATTAGACACGTATTTTTTGTATTATCAAAAAATTACTTAGCTAAAACTCATTAATGTTGGATAGTGGGGGCTTACTACGTCACAAGTAGGTATAAAAATTACCTACAAGTGACGGCATGCGCCATTTCAACTCAATATATCTCCGTAATTTTATGACCACGTGAAAAAAGAAAAAATACGTGTCCAATACTTTTCAATAATCTACCTGACTGATAAATAAAAAAAAAATTATTATCCCCTATTCTACGCAAAAATTATTGCTGGGAAACGACTTTTTGTTTGGGGTGAAAAATGAAACATAACAAAACATTGTGTTGATGGATGCATTGAATAGAGGTAATTAAAGTAAAATTATGATTACCTCGTTAGTCTAGAGGTCTCAAGCGCGACTGCTGAACACGAGTCCTGGGTTCGATTCCCGGGACGAGCTAGTTGTTATTGGGTTTTTCTATCAGGAATTACTAAGGACCAGCCACTGAGCCTGGATTTGTCTATTACATGGTACTTAAACATAACTGGCGAAATGAGGATGTGTAGGTACTATTAAATATACCTCTGCCTATAATAACTAAACTTCCTATTAATTTATCAATAAAACACTAACCTGTGTTAAAAAAATTGCTTGTAACTTTGACCTCCAATATCTCCGTAACTAGAAGGTTCCCAGTTATGATCCAGAACAAAGAAATAATCGCAATGACAAGAAGAACACACCGATTATTTCGATCGATATTTAAATCGATCGAAATTCTTCGCTTTATCTGTATACAGTACTGGAATATCCAGTCATTGTCCTACGTAACCGGCTCGTTACTTGTCCTTACCAATCCATACAATATTTTCTTGACCATAATTATTTCTTCCATAAAACATCCGCAATGCATTAAATTATATCTGAGTGTCTCTCTGTACTAAGTCACCGTCTGTAGTACTCAGTATAAATGCGGAGGCTATTACAGTGTCAAGGGTAGGCGACAGTGAGGTTTAGAACGGGGTTTTGGTCGCCCGTGTTAGAGGAGACAGGGGAAAAGCGGTCATTGATTCGAACTAACTAAATTTTTATTTATTTATTTAAACTTCGTATATGTACAATAGTGCTACATAGGCGGACTTAATGCCACAAGGCATTCTTTACCAGTCAACCTTTGGGTTAAATACGACAAAATTGTGATACAGTAAAAAAAAAAAAAATGCGAATAACTACTAGTTTCAAAAATTCAAATACTTACATAGATCTGATATTAATACACATTATACAAATTAAATAGGCTAATAAATATTTATTTAGATTTATATTGTTAAAATTGGTTTAAAAACACTCTTGTAGGTTTTGGAACTGATTGTTAAGATACCTGTTTATCAATTTAATAATGGTTCTCACTAATACTAGAAATGGTGGTGTTCTGTGGTTTCTGCCTTCCCCACAGGAAAAAAGGTATGAGTTATGCTAGAAATCTTAAAATAATAATAATTTTAAAGGTCTGACTTTTCGGTTTTTGTAGTTTTCACAAACATTCAACTTACATAACCGTTTCAAAGGTTTATTTATGCAGTAGAAACTTTTCACCAATAAGAATTAACAATACAACCTAACTAAATGACGAACGCTAATCCAGTTAAAATTCACAAAGTTTTAATAGATACCAATTTGTTTCGTTCGCATAGATACAAAGAAGAATCTAGAATTTCTCGAGAAACTAAGTATTTATTGTATCAGTATTTAAAAAAAATGCGAAATGATAAATGATGTTTATTTTGCAAATCCGTTTTTACAAACACTTTTACACGTAATTTTTTTTTAAACTAGATGGGTCCGGTGTTTCGTACCTGACTACTCTGAGAAGAATTACTTACTTTAAAACTATACCTAGTTTTAACCATCACACTGAAAATTAAGAAACATTCTGTCATCCATACTAATATTATAAATGCGAATGTCACTCTGTTTGTTTGTTCGTTTGTCTGTATGTTTGTTTGTTACCTTTTCACGACTAAACAGCTGATCGGAGCTTAATTAAATTTGGCAAGAAGATAGATTTCAACCTGGGGAAGGACATAGGCTATATATCATTACGCTACGACCAATAGGAGCGGAGCAGCAATGAAAAATGTTGCGAAAACGGGGAAAATGTGACGCAAACGAAGTTGCGCGGGACAGCTAGTTTTAGATAACGAGATCCATAGACATTTATTAAGGACACTATAACTCAGACTGTGATTTGATTGAACTTCTGACAAAGTGCCTTTAACATTCCCACTTCTGAGACAAAAGTAGAAAAGATAGGGAGGCTGTAGTATATATTACATGTCTTATTACCTGAAGAAATAAAACCAGTATTGTTTTCTGCTCGTGGTTTTTGTTCATCGTTTTGTGGGCACTAATTTGAATACACAATCTTAAATCCCTGTTTGTGTTTTATCCACAACCGGTCACGCATAAGTAAGGGCCAATAAATACCACTGGGCCACCACTGTTCCTGGACTTCACTTGAAGTTTTACCCAACATTATCCCAATGATAGGCCAAGGCCGCGTCCAAATTCTTCTCGGCATTATTTTCAGGCTCCTCTTCGAACTAATCAAAAGTGCGGTAAGTCTCCAGATTTTTCACCATCTTACACTTCTAGCACTGATCATATGTTTTAGCTACTTATCTCCCTAATGCATTAATTCCCACCTAATAAGTACACTCCTCGTGTTCCATTTAGCCCGACTCCACCGTACGCAGGACAGGTGTCTCGGTGTCTGCCACAATAAATAGCTATTTACCAGCGAATGCGGCCTGCGGCTCGGGCCACGGAAGGTGTTCTCAATTTGTTGCCGGAATGAGATTGTCGCCGCTTTCAGTATTAGGTAAGTGGCTTTTACATTTCACTTTATACTGGCAACATTGATTTTGATTCTGTAGACTAATGGTGGACGGCGTAGTGGTATTAATGGAGTTATTTTGTTAACTTGGTTGGGTATATTGTGGGAAGTACGGGTCTGCAAGTTTTGAGAAAAGTTGCATTAAAGCTAGATTAACGTCACACATTTCAATTTATTATTAAATATTACAGACAAGTCCAATACGATGCTATAAGTCACAAAGTACAACAACATACAAAATATAACCAGTAAAAATATTTATATCTAGATTAATTAAATTTGACATCTTTTATAGTTGCAGTTTGCACACCTGTATTCATTATCATTTGTGCCGTTCGAATAAATCTTGGCAGGTTTTGCCCAAATATATCTTCCGATTCTAATCAAACTGTTGTCCTAACTTTAGAAACACATAGTGGTTGGGTTTTAAGTTTTTCTAGTAGCACTTTATATACCTTCAATAATGTCTGACATTTATAAAGGAAATATCATTATATTTATAAAGCTGTATTTATAAATCTTATATATCTTACGAACATTTTTGAGAAGTAATATTCTCTTAAATTATGAGTTATGTTGATGGCAAATGGCACTAGTTTGCGGTTTTAAAATAGTGACTCTTCCTTGTGGTCAATACTAGAATTAGGGTTGAACGGAATTTTCATATGAAAAAATATCTATAAAACTTTTATGTTTTTACCAGTGAAAAAATAATTGAATGTTTATTTGTGGCGCAATTTTTAAATGCGCTCCGTGAAAAATAGCAGCATCACATCGTTTTTATTTTGAGAGATAAAAGAAAACATTACCTACCCTACAGTTCACCTCCAGACATACATCTACCTCGCAAGACATCGGCAACAGCTTGTCCATTAAACGTCAACATAAAACTGTTGAACGCGTCATACTATTTTTGGCACGTGGCCATTGTTGGAACTTACGCCGCCATTTTGATTTTTGAATACAATATCTATTAAATAAAATGAAACTGGGTTCACATTAAATTACATCCGGTACTTATATTTTTTTTTAACATTAACATGTTTGTCGGTCTGTCTGTTTGTTCCGGCTAATCTCCGGAACGGCTGGACCAATTTAGTCGGAACTGTTTCTGGCAGATAGCTGTTGTTATAATGAGTAACTAAAATAAAAATAATAAAATAAATTTATTTAATAAATTTATTTATTTATTAATTTATTTATAATGAGTAACTAAAGCTAGTTTTATTTAAAAAAAGATTAGCTGAAGGCTTTCGTGCAAAAAAAAAAATTTTAACCGTTGATATTGTTAACAAAATCCGTTTCAAATACCTAGTAATATTTTTATAATAATTACACGCTGCTGAAGACCTCAGGGCACAGCTAATTAATTAGTTAGCAGGGGACATTTAAATTTATAAACTGCCAGCGACCTCTTGATACTGTCATTCAAGCGTCAAAACAACCGTGTCACACTTTAAACGTTGCTTTGACAACCCTAAGAGCAATGACTCTTTATTAAATCCATGTTCTGCGGTATCTTACCTGTTTTTTGCGATCTCGCTGATGACGTAGCCGACCAGTACAAGTAAATCCTGTATTGATCATAACAGCTGCTTTAGAAACCGGTTTCAAGGTTTTCCAACACACTCATTACCCAAGAAACAGATTGAAGATGGACGTTTAAGAAGTGTGAAGAACAAACATTTTTATTTTAATAATATAAAACTAAGGTTTTCAAAATGTCGAAGTGTTTGGTCTTTATTTTATGTGCTGTTTCTCTAACAACCATAGTTTTATGTGCACCCGGACACGAAAATATAAGAGGTTGGTATAATTTTGTCTTATTTGACCTAATCTCGAGGTTTTTGAACTACGCTAACTATGATTTTTAATGAGTGTTTGGTTAACATGTGTATTCAAAACCTTTTAAATGAACGTTAGGTATGCTTGAGATTGAATACCATTAGAACTAATTGTAAAATTATGCGCAAATAGTTGTTAAGTAGGTAAATATGTACCTTGTCCTCTAATAAAACTGTTATTGAAGAAGGACAAGTAAAATGACCGAATCATACATACTCAGCACAGTGATGCCGCAAATATTTGAATGTAAAGGTGGAAGCGGCAGGGTAGACCGCGAAATTCAAATTTTCATAGATTTTTTTGCAATTTGTATATCAGGTTGTTGTATGTTGATTAAAATATCGTATGTAGCCGTAGCAAAAAAATATCTATAAATCCCTTTAGGTTCATTTAATCCCTTTGAACGATTTTTTCACGAAAAAGTCATTGAATCGGATTTAATTAACTTACAGGATTGTTATGCTGATTTTAATTATTATAATTCTGCAACTACATACGTGTGACAGAAAGTGTGTGTAATAAAAAATAAATTTCGCGGGCTATCCTGGCGCTTTCGCCTTAAGTATGATGTGAATGTAGCTTCGTTAAAAAAGTAAGTTCTGATGGTTTTTAAATAAGAACCCCCGTATTGTTTACATAACTTGCTGATTTTATCCGCATTAAGGTGCCAAAAATTACAGGTATTTGCTAATTTTACGAACTACAAAACTGGTTAGTATTTTATGCTCTCACAAGCTTGATAATTTTATTATTGTCTTGAAAACACGTATCTATATCCCTATACTACATAGCGGTACTAACAGCCACTCGGTCGATCTTCACGTTAAGCCGCGCTTGCCTAGGTTGGTCTGTGGATGGGTGACCACCCATTACATACCGAGTTGCCTCCGTGCCTCGGAAAGCACGTTGAGCTGTTGGTCTCTGCTGTCATTTGCATATCTTAGGCAGTGTGGAGTGAAGTTATTGTTACTCATCTGCATCCTGTTAAGCCGTATATAGACATTGCGAGGCATGCGCCGCGAACAGACGCACAGCGAATGCCTCGCAAGGTGTGTACCTTTGTATTCGTGGCGAGGCATGTGCTACGCACGTGCGAGGGCGAGCTAATGTATGGCCGGGGCGCGTATTGCCAAACTGTATACTGACCCAGACCCAGATACCCGTAGTCTGTACTGAACTACATCGTGCTCATTAAAATCACAAATAAATTGGAGCAAAGTGCATACGACCTCAGAGCAATCTGAGAAGGTATGCATTGTTAAAATCATTATATCGGACAAATCTCTTAAAGGTCATCGACGTTTGTTTATTTTTGCAAGCAATTATTTTAATCATAAAATAACTTGCAACCAAAGTTATAAGAAACATCATAGTGAATGAGTAAGTTTTTATCTCTGGTTATCTATAAATAAGAATAGGTACAGTGTGGTTAAGGCGCATGTTTTAAAGAATTTGACTTGATCAGAATCTCATCTTGCAAACGTACCATCGTATATAAGTGGTTTCCATAACGAATGTAAATATCATGTGTGTCATTGGATTTTCCCACAATTACCAACCGGTTTCGGTATCTACAAGTCTTGTTGCTAACTACTTAATTAACTAAACAGCAAGCGGTATAAGAATTGCATGTGATACTCTTTGACACGCTTATCTTTTTTTATCAGAAAAGCAGTCAACGCGTCAAGATGTGTCTGACCAGTTAAACGGTGCTTCGAGAAGGAAACGACAAAGTTTGGAAACAGTTGAGGTCGTATACTTCGACGCTGCATCACTAAATCCAACAAAACGAAGAAACCTCCAAAGCAAAGAGTCAGCTGGTCTAGCACCCGTCAATGATGTCATCAATCCTGGGCAAAGTTATCAACAGATACTAAATTCAAACTTGGAATTGGTATCACAAAATTCAAATTTCGATGTGTACAAGTTGAAGAGTGGTGATGAAAAAGAGGCTCAGGCTTCTGACAGCCAGTATTATAGCTATGATAACGAGCAGTCTTCTGGATACTCAGGTATAAGTGATCCGCCGCCACCACCACCAAGAGATGACGGGGGACCACGTCCGCCTCCGCTCCATCATCCACCTCCACCGCCTCCTGACCGTTATCCACCACCACCTCCTGACCATTATCCACCACCACCTCATGACCATCGCCCGCCACCACATCACCATCATCCCCCACCCCCGCCGCCCACAGACGTTTACAGATCAGATTATTATGATAGGTATTATTCCAGACCTCCTCCACCTCCTCATAGAAGAGAGTATGATGACAGGCAGACCCGTCAGTCGCCTTATGACAGGCCACCACCACCGCCGCTTAAGGGTGGGCCGTTAGCACCCAACCATCGTGAACCACCCCCGGACTATGGCAGGCTACCGCCACCGCCACTTAAGGGTGGGCCGTTAGCACCCGACCATCGTGAACCACCCCCGGACTATGACAGGCCACCACTACCTCCGCTTAAGGGTGGGCCGTTAGCACCCTACCGTCGTCAACCACCCCCGGACTATGGCAGGCCACCGCCACATCGTGGTGGACCACCAGAACGTTATGATGATAGACCACCTCACCACCACGGCGGGCCGCCAGACCGTTATGATGATAGACCACCTCATCACCACGGTGGACCACCACACCGTTATGATGATAGACCACCTCCTTATCACCATGGCGCGCCTCCTGATCGTAGACCTCCTTACAATCGACCTCCACCACCTCCTCCTCATGACCACAGGCCATCACCATATCAGGACCCTTACGACGAAGGCAACAATAACAATGAACACTCCCACAATGATAACGAGCAGTCTCAAACTTCTTCAACTACTGAAGCTGTGACAGACGACGATCAGTACCAGCTAGACATTAGATTTTCTGATGATAATCAAAAGGGAGCAGAGACTATGAAAAGGGATGTACCTTCAGGAAAGACTCCTGGTCGTCTACCACAGTTATCACCGTTTATATTTCAAGCTGCTGCTGTTAAACCGGAAGATTAATTATGATAAGAACTAGATTCCATACTTTTAATACTCATAGAAATAAAAAGAACAGCAACACAAATGACAAACAAACATACTATGTTCCTTAAATAATTTTAATAAAGTAGCAAATGGTTATATTTGTTTTATTACTATCTGTCTATTTAATTTACCCAAGGTTAATCAACTCAGAATATTAGATACCTGAGTCAAAATTTAAGGCTGTGTCCTAATAGAAAGCGATGATCGTGTGAAAACGCACGATCTACGCGAGCATTTGTATGAACTATGTGCAAACGCGACTCGACTGATCGCGCGAGTACATCATATTCATAAAAACGATTGCATATTCGCGCAAGGATCGCTTCCCATTAATACAAGGCCTAAGTATGAATGTAATAACATGTTTATAGTTAATCAAAGAAACCTATACTTAAATATACAAAAGAACATGACTTAGCAAAAGTACTTACCTACCTAAAACTTTTTTTATCAAAACTATTCATCAAGAGTAATCCAATCTTGGAGTTTTTATCCGACTGCAAAAAGAGGATTTGGGTTGTATTGTAAATAATATTTTTTGTGGGTTGAACTCATCACTGCAAAAGTTCATGGGGAGCTAAGACTGCTTTAATCTATCATATCTGTGTTATTATCTACGCATTTAAATAAACTGACTTGTATTTATGTTATTTATAGACAAACGATCACCCATGGGAAATGGGAATGGGAACGGAAATGGCAGAGGACCGCCAGCAAACAGAGGGCCTCCTTCCAACAGAGGGCCCCCAGGAAACCGAGGACCGCCAGACAACAGGGGACCACCAGACAACAGAGGACCTCCAGACAACCGAGGCCCTCCAAACAAAGGGCAATCACAAAGTGGACAACCTAACTACGAAGGCAATAGCTCTGAAAATAATGGTAATAATAATAACGGCACACCAGGAAGTGACGGAAACAAGCAGGAACTGGTGGATATACTAGATGAATATTTCGGTGGTCCTAATGGGAATAATCAACGACCAACAACGGCCCCGACTCGCCCCAATCCCCATATATTCCAAGCAGTAGCTGTAACTCCAGAAGAGTAATTTTAACTCACCATGTTATCATTTTCTATACGTTCCCAGTGAATACAGTCATTTCACAGTGAGTTTACCTCTAATTTTGCATCACCGTCAAAACCAGAATAATCGAAGCTTGCTTGCTGACACTGACACGTCTGTCAATATTACAGTGCTGGCACAGGTAAAATAACTTTGAAAGTACTGTAATCACAATAAACCGATACTGACAAACTAACAAAGTCTTTAAGATTCAGGAATTCCGAACATTTATTTTTATTAATATCTATCATAGGTACATTTATTAATTTCATAAGGAAATTAAAATAGTCATTTTAGACTGGTAAAATAAAAATATACATTATTCTTAGGATGTGCTCTAACCGAAGCGATCACCACACGAACACGCGCACGTCACGTTCAATTTGTTGGGCCAACCTGACGATGACGCATCAACAGAGGGCGCCATTGGATTTTCAGAAGAGTAACATTGGAACACGCGTATTCGCATGACCGATCTTTTTGGTTAGGGCACGCGGTTGTACTTTAGGTAGACTAACTAGACAAACCTTTCTCAATTTTAAGACTGAGACCGAAGTGCTTGCCTGATTATGTACCTATTTGGAAAAATTAAATAGCATTACAAGAAATAATGGAACGTCATGTCGTCTGCTTCGTTGGTATAGTGGTCGCAACCGTGAGCATCAGGTCCAGGTTTGATTACCAGGTGGGGCTGGTATTATTGGGTATTTCCACCAGAAATTTCTCAGAAGCTGTCACGGAGTCTGGATTTAAGCCCGGTTGGTGGCAATAGGCTCGCACTTTATTTCGTGGTACTTAAACATAACTGGCAAAATATGAGTGTACTTTTAGGTACATCGCTGCAAATTTCGGAGATTACAAGCGTGATGTTATGTTAAAGGTATCTTTTCAATGAATTGTGTGCTTTATCTACTAGTATGTATGAACAATAACTTATCACGGTAATCAACAAAACACAAAGAGTCATGATAAGAATGTCCACTATAAGTACGACGTGGCTGAAGAAAATCACCAACAGCACTTCAGCTTATCTGAAAATTAATTCTTAACATAGTAGGAATGGAGTCTACTTTCCATTTAGTTAAGACGGGATGTTAAATGAGGGTGCAACACTTCAGTTATGTAATAAGTTTAATTCAACTTTAACTATTTCACTATTTATGCAAAAACTGAGTTAATAAATGTATCAAAACTGTCTAAGTATTTTATTTCACGTTTAACATTACCTTTTAAATGTAAACAAAAGAATAACCAATTTTTATTCTCAATAAGGAATATATTCAATTAACAATCATATTACTTACAATTTTAAATGAAAATAAGAAGCAGATCTGTTTTCTAACCGTAAAACAAAGAAATAAAAATATAGGTGTACAATGATACTTTACCTAAATGCGTAGTTATTAAGTAATATAGTTAATAGGTGGGTTTGCATCTTCCGTCAGGGGTTCGCATGTAGCCAGCGATACAAGTGCCCGAAAAGTTTACCCGGCCATCTTGGTCTGTTCCATTCTTCGCAGTGGTCGTGGTGGGTGGAAGTGTGGATGTAATGGGCGTAGGCGCACGAGTTGGTTCGACTGGCTTCCTTGCAGCCGCGGCAGCAGCAAAGTCCACTTCCTCCGACTCGTCTTCAACAAAGTGGATCGACGGGTCCTGATCCTGTTGCTTCTTCTGATTTGGATGGAATACGTTATGCACATCTTCTTTCAGCTTATTTACTGATCCTTGTATACGCCCAAATAGATCGTTTCCCAGTACCCCAGTAGCACCGTCATATTGCAGAGTTAAAATAACACAAAATAAAATGGAAATAATTAATTTCATTTTGTGAAATTATAATGTTCGTGTCGCGTCTTGGCAGATAATTTTCTCTTGACTGAAGTGACGAGAATGACTTCGGCTTATAAGATAACTCAATTGACCTTTTAAAAATTATCTTACAACATATTCCGAGAACTGATTAAATACCTATGAGTTAATACGTTCAAATATCCGCTTTATATACTTGATATTTTCCTGTAGACGATGGTTTTTCATTTTAAAATTTTCTATCATGAGCACCATCTGTAAAAAATAGTCGATGTTAACTTGATGTCGTTGTTTCAGTACTTCACGTACATTTCTAAGTAAATTATCTATTCTCAACCAGATAGATAGACCAGGTACATACTTGTAATTATAATGACAATTAATGTCTTTTTGTAATTCAGGGTAATTTTCAAAATACTTATTATTATTATTATATCCAAACAATATAATTATTAATGGGTACGCATAATAAATGTCACAGGTCACATTACACATAATGACTAAATAGGTACATGCTATTTACATATTAACAAACAACGACTAGATAATTGGTAATTATGTGATAATGCTGATGATAAAGCCTTCAAAATAATTATAGTCAGTACCTCTAAAGCCTTTGCCTGCAGGTTCCCAGCTGATCTCGTCTCATGCCAAAGGGGCATTCCAATTCCGGTACTCGTATTATTTGACTATGCTTCGTCTGTTCCTGAGCTGGTGTTGTAGTCGCCATCCGGAGTTTATCGTGAAAATTAAAACAAACTCTCGCTTCTGCCCGATAACACATGCTGTGAACCATCACTATTATAAACAACACACATTTCGCGTCCATTTTATTGTAGTGCATTGAGCACACTACGTCGCAAGTTTACTTATATAGTTTGTGCGACTGTTCACCATGGCTGTCTGCACACTCCGTTCACGTCAACGGCTAGGCCATCTTCACATTTTGGCCTCTCAATATTATGTGGCACCTCTATCATTTTTTCTCGAGGATTGGCTCCTGCCTCATTATCAGATAAATCTTCTCGTACGCTACTCGTTTTAGGGATTTCCTCTGTTTTTTCTTGTTTCATAAACGTATTCTTGAGGTCTGTAATCGGATTTCCGAAAATGTCTAATATGAACTGTCCAGAGAAAGAAGTGCTGGCGGCACAAACTAGGAAGCTGATTAATAAACTACAGACAATAAAACGTGTCGACACAGAAGTCATTTTACAATACTAAAACATATCGCTGCCCGTTGTTGGTTTATCAGCCCACAATTACCAGGCCGCTACACAAATACGATAACATTCGCCAGCATGATGTTAATTTATCGCTATTGAACTATTTGTTTATTTTACTTAACTTATTTCCGAACACATTGCCTAATTATAAAATCAATAATTTTTAAGAACGTGGCACACATCACTGTTAGGTTTTTATCTTTATAACTAAACACAATCACTTATGAGTGTCTTCTGTAAATTAACTCAACACAGTCAACATTGACAATTTTTTAGGGTCAAATAAAAAAACTATGTCACACGCACCTTCCACCAACAACAAGTATGCACTGATCTTGTTCAAATCATAGTTCATCAAAATATGGGCCAATTCTAATCTCGAACGCCTGGGTCATCATATAACACTTGTAATAGATCTAATTTTTTTTCTGTTCTTCTCCTTAAGACTTATAATAATTAAATGTGGAAAATGTGACGCTATACAGCAGTCCGCTGATTAACAATTTATTTTTCCTTGTCTTGAACGTGCATTACATCGCTATTGTTATTATGTACTCAATAATTACTCACTGTATGTACTTTAAAACTGTAAATAAGGGTGTATTTTCATCAGTTCTTCGTTTAACTTATTTTTGTCACAGTCCGGATGCATTTCACAGTACATATTGAGCCACATTACCATTCGTTTAGATGTATCAACACGTGGCATTAAGGAATACGCATCGAGGTCAAGTAGTTTTGGTTTCGTTTTGATTATGACGTATTTACTGTAGTCTTCGTTTTCATTTAATAATACTTTGTAATCTTGACTTTGCTTCGGCTCAAGTACAATGTACGCAAGTTTAGATTTGTCTTCACTATTTTTCAAGATATCTATGAGAGGACGATCGGCAGGCTCCTTTATTGTTTCAACTTCGTAAAAGTTAGTAAGATCCTCGACCGCTTTTTGCAAAACTAATCCTTGGATTGAAAATGCAAAGCAGGACAAAAACAACACAACATAAACTAGGCTATCCATCACCGTATCTTCGTAACGTCTGTCTGTACCTAGTTTCAGAGAAAGAATAAGAAGAGAGACGCAGTGTTTAATGAATACAGTTCGCACCGCAAGATCTTCACGTTGTTAAATGGACCATTTGATCCTATTACTCCAATTGACTTCTATCATTGCGTCTATTGCCAATTGACTAACAAAAATGCATGCCTACAGTATGTTATGATTGAAATAAATTGTGGTCGAGGTCAAATGTAAGACACTACTTTCGTAAGTGTTCCTTAAATATCTAGAAACTTTATAATCATGAAATATGTGGGGGTATTGATAGCCTAGTGGTGTGACTGTCGGACCGCTAAGTAGTAAGTGGTCTCAAGTTCCAACCCAAAACACGCACCTCTGGTTTTTCTTCTTTTTTTATGATTTGCGTCGGTCAAAGAAAACATCGTGAGGGAACCGGCCTGCCAGAGAGCTATTTCTGGACGGCATGTAATACCAAGTCAGAGGCCCATTTGTGAAAAAAGAAGAAGAATCATGAAACCTGTCATCTCGAACAAATTATGTCGATGCCTAAAGTAGAGGTTTTCAGAAAACTACCTAACTCAACAGGAGCAGTGGTGGCACAATAACAACGGCTCCGGCTTTCGAGTTGTATCGAGGGGGATTCGAACCCAGGCAGGCGCTTTACTTTGTGTAGTTAACAAAACAGTAATAGAAAACACTGTGACGAAACCGATATGTCTTTGAACACATATCGGTTTACCATAACGGCCTATGTGACATCTCCCAAACCGAACTGGGCCCGCGTGGCAGTGTGGGCCGTAATCCTAAATCGTTCAATCGTAAATTTATATGATACTAGCTGTACCCAGCATGCGTTGCAATGCACTTTTTACTACCCACCTACCCTATCCGACCTACCTACCCTATCCTACCTACCCTACCCTACGCTACCTACCTACCTACTCTACCCTACCCTACCCTACCCTTACTACCTACCCTACCCTACCTACCTACCCTACCCTACCTACCTACCCTACCCTACCCTACCCTACCTACCTACCCTACCCTACCTACCTACCCTACCCTACCTACCTACCCTACCCTACCTACCTTACCCTACCTACCTACCCTACCCTACCTACCTACCCTACCCTACCTACCTACCCTACCCTACCTACCTACCTACCCTACCCTACCTACCTACCCTACCCTACCTACCTACCCTACCTACCTACCCTACCCTACCCTACCTACCTACCCTACCTACCTACCCTACCCTACCGTATCCTATGTCCTTCTCCTGGCTCTAAACTACCTCCCTGCCAATTTTCAGCTAAATCGGTTCAGCCGTTCTTGAGTTATAAGTGAAGTAACTAACACGACTTTCTTTTATATATATAGATGTGACATCTCCCAAACCGAACTGGGCCCGCGTGGCAGTGTGGGCCGTAATCCTAAATCGTTCAATCGTAAATTTATATGATACTAGCTGTACCCAGCATGCGTTGCAATGCACTTTTTACTACCCACCTACCCTATCCGACCTACCTACCCTATCCTACCTACCCTACCCTACGCTACCTACCTACCTACTCTACCCTACCCTACCCTACCCTTACTACCTACCCTACCCTACCTACCTACCCTACCCTACCTACCTACCCTACCCTACCCTACCCTACCTACCTACCCTACCCTACCTACCTACCCTACCCTACCTACCTACCCTACCCTACCTACCTTACCCTACCTACCTACCCTACCCTACCTACCTACCCTACCCTACCTACCTACCCTACCCTACCTACCTACCTACCCTACCCTACCTACCTACCCTACCCTACCTACCTACCCTACCTACCTACCCTACCCTACCCTACCTACCTACCCTACCTACCTACCCTACCCTACCGTATCCTATGTCCTTCTCCTGGCTCTAAACTACCTCCCTGCCAATTTTCAGCTAAATCGGTTCAGCCGTTCTTGAGTTATAAGTGAAGTAACTAACACGACTTTCTTTTATATATATAGATGTGACATCTCCCAAACCGAACCAGGCCCGCGTGGAGGATTACGGCCCACACTCCCACGCGGGCCCAGTTCGGTTTGGGAGATGTCACATATCGGAACATTATAGGCTGATTATGTTTCTCGTTGGTCTAATGGTAAAAGCGCGACTGCTGAACATGCAGTCCCGAGTTCTATTCCCAGGTCGGAAAAGTGTTTTTGGGTTTTTTCATCAGGAACTTCTTAGTGGCAGTGTCGGAGTCTGGATGTCTGTCGTACATGTGACTTAAACGGTTAACATGGCACTGTGGTTGAGCAATCCACTGCTGTGCTGCGTGTCGCGTGTTCGATCCCCGCACGGAACAAATATTTGTGCCTACAGATAGTTGTTCGGGGTCTAACTGTTTGTGTATGTTTGTAAACGCACCCATGATACAGGAGAAATTCCTAATGTGGAGCAACGTTTAAAAAAAAAAAACAACATATCTAGCGAAATGTGGGTACACCTCTGCCCTTTGCGGATTAAAAACGTGATGTTATGTTATACTTGCAACAGGCAGGAGCAACAGGATGTTGGGATCTTGTAGTTCCCGTATGATAACTACTTTCTGAAAACATGAAATAATCATTAGGTAAGTAATACTTACAAAGAAAGCGTTGTACGTTATCTACTTTCCTTGATAAGAACATTCACATTCACACATTTTACACTTTTCACTTTTACACTTGATCTGCGAAAAGCACCCTTACTGCTACAAAATAAAAGGCGTCCAATCAAATTTTCCTATGGCTGACTGTAGATAGGTACCAGGCAATAAGCCGTTGCGAAACTACGTGCTTCAAAACTCCTAACTAATATAAAACAAACAGAAGCGCATTATTTCAGTAAGTAAGAACTACGTAATTGATGATTACGCTGGTCGGATAAAGGGCTCTCATAGTTCATCATGCTGAAATCCTCGTTAGCCGCTCCCGCAATACAAATCCGCTTCAGCGATTTCATTCCTCTCGTTTCGGAAACAAGATAGACCTATTTTTTACTAGAAAACTGACCATTTGAATAAAATTTGAAGCCTTTGGTTCGAATGAAGCTACTTTGTTGCTGCCAACAAAGCGCGAGTGTTCATTAAAGCTTTAATGAACTCTTTTCTTTGCTGAGCTGGTAGCAAAATAATTATTTTTGTAGAGGTCCTTTGCTTATTAACTACTATTTAACCTCGCTTTTCTTTATCCTTTCATTTTTCGAGTCATTGGCTCCGATTTAAAATAACTGGCTGTGTTCATTAGCCATCAGTATCTGAGTATTTCATAAAAGGTTTTATTGATTTTCGAGATTACCTTTGCGAAAGTGGTCTAGACTAAAATAGTCTTTTTAGGGTTCCGTAGCCAAATGACTAGAACGGTATTCTTATAGATTCGCCCTGTCTGTCTGTCCGTCCGTATTTCACAGCCATTTTACTCCACGACTGTTTCTACCAAAGGTGGATTGATATATGTATTTTTTTTTGTAGTACATCGAGCCTACAGTACATACCGTGTATTTGTAAACAAATGCCCGTTTATATACCGGCTACAATATCGGACGCAGTATAAAAGGACATGTCATGTCCTTTGACGGCAAAACTGAGGCTAGAGAGTGAAAAATGCCACGCACAAGGCTCACGTACAGGCATTTCGCAATTAAAATACCTACCCCTGGCTATGATATTTTAATTAAACACCACACACATTAATCACATCATTTAAGTACTCGAAATAATACAAGTGAACAATGTAGTAATAATGACACAATACACTGCGATGTCAATAATTTAAAACATGAATGTCAACGATGATGTTTTAAAATATGAGCTTTATGTTTGTTACAAGCTCATTGGAAATTGTAACCACAGTTTTTTTTTCTGTTTCATTACATAAATGAATGAATAAAACAACCTGGGCTAGGTCCGCACACGACACATCATTATGGACAAAACCAGTTTATGCGGATCTCTCATTGTAATAGAAATTTATACAAAGCTAGGCCATGTTAAACGGGAAATTCTATCAATGTGTCGCCGTGTTGACCTACGGTGAACAACTTTTCAACCTTATTACTTAGGGCATACGGAAAAAAGTGGCAGACCGTCAGTGAACGCGGCAGTACAGACGCCAGCCCGCGTAGCATAACGGGCTATGTCGACGGAAGAATCGACAAAGTCACACATTGTCATTGTCTATCTGTCTTTATGTCGATTCTTTCGTAGACAAAACTCGTTTCTACAGTGGTCATGCTACGCGTGCTGCAGATCTAGAAACTACATTCTGTCTGATTTCTTTAAAAGATTTTCAACCTTATCGTTTAAGAATACGGTTCATGGTTGATTGGGAAAATTTGAAATTTGACAGTTTCAGGTAGCATGACCTGCTGGCGTCAAGAATGCAATCTTAACCTACTAATTTATAAACACGAAAGATGTGACAATGGATATTTGTTACTCTTTCACGCAACTACTGAACAGATTTCGATGAAGTTCGGCACACAGATAGTTTTAACCTGGATTAACATATAGGATACTTTATACGGTAGGACGATCCCGTGACAGAGTTACCGAACTCCACGCGGGTGAAGCTACGGGCATAAGCCAGTAACATTTTAAACTGTTCGTTGAGGATTACCTACGATGTATGATGACACGAACTCAATCAATGGAAGGACGAAACAATGTCATTATAATTGTTATTTACTCAGTTCTCTTGAGGCTTTTTCATTGACTGTCACTGGCTCTGGTTCGAAGAAATACAGGGTGAGAATCAAACTTGGCAAGGCGTATCAAGTAACCCAGTTACTTAGTCGTGGTGGTCGCTCCAAGATAGTAGGTACTGTAATTTAGCTGCATTAATAGCTGATCCTAGTTGGCGAAGGGTAAGCAGATGATGATGAGTTTTAGTTGCTTCATGACCTCCATTAAAAGTCGTCTTAGAAATATAACAATCATTTATTCAACTTTTCCATATAAACATAAAAAATATGTATTCTGTTAAATAAAATCACAGGTTTATAAATTAATTTGTCGATTTGTATCATTCTGAGTCCTGTCATAGTTCTGGGATCTAATTAAAGAAACGTTGAAGTAACCGAGGTTCAGCCAGCATGAATTTATTTTTTGGTTCCACCGCAGTTGCGATTAAATTGCCTTCCTTTCTTAGGCTAGAACAAATATAACAATGTTTAACGCAATGTTTTTAGACATAATATTTTTTTAATAACTTATTATTTACTTTTTTGCAAGAAAATAACCAGAATTATATATTTTCTAGAATATTCCATATTTTCTAGAATATTCTCTCAGCAGATTGACAAGATTCAAGGATCAAGATTATTTATTTGCATGGAATATGGTACACTAAGCTCTTATAAATAAAAAAGTTTCACATATTTCGCTGACTTTCTTCAGCATGCAAACTTAAAATTAAATTAAAACACTTAACAAAATGTAGTCGTAATTTAGGTACATACAAAACTTTAGACCTAGTTACCATTAAATATTATCCTTGACAATAATATTCTTTTAGAATTTAAAATCCTTGTGTGTAGGATAAAGAAAGAAAAAAATAACAAGGAACACAAAATATCAATAAAAAAATTGGTTGTCTGTAAAGTCGGTTTACTGACGATAGTTGAACGTGACAACGCTATAGGGACGCGTGCCTCTCACTCGCTCTCATTGTGAGCGCATAACGTGAGCGGAGCGTAACGCAGTTTCTTGAAGTGTCACCCGGCAAACCAATTTATAAGACGTTGTCACGTCAAAAAAAAAAATAGGAATGTGAAAATAGGAACAATAATTTGCAAAAATTGGAACATAAGCTAGTTAGCCATTACAAATGGCGTTATAAGTAAAAACTCTTTATTGTATAAAACATACTTCTTCAGATTCTTTTTGAAATAATTAATTAGCAGTTCTTTGATTTGTTTCGGTACTTTATTGAAGATTTTAACCGACATACATATATCATAGCAATTATTTTGGAAGATAGTGCTTCTACCTCTTGTTATGGCCAGTTTGGTACATCTCTAGAGAGAAACTTTTAATTTTCTGATACTTTCGTAAATAATATAATAATTTAGTTGATAAAAAGCTCCCAAACCTATTGGTTAGGGAACTTTTTAACAAACGTGCCTACTTCTAAAATGTATAAGCTAGTAAGAGTAAGTAAGCCCGGCTTTTTGAATTAATTACTCTAACACATTTTTTAACAAGGAAGTCGAAACGAGACTTTCACCATACTAACCTCATAGATGCATATCGTGTTACGAGAAGTTTCGTCCTCTTCGGAAGATGATGAGGAAGAGGATGAAGACGATGATGAGGAAGAAGAAGAAGAAGAAGAGGAAGAAGACGACGAAGAAGAGCCTTTATGGTGTCTACCCTGAAAAGGAGAAAAAAAATGTCATTCACACATCATTACTATTTTGATGACTTATCTTTGAGTCTGACAGATACAATGTCGTTACGGGTAGTCTGCCCAAAAGTATGACCAGTCTTACCAAGGGGTATCGTATTACCTAGTAACTTGTTTGTCGAGATTCTACTTTTATGTGTTTTTCCAATTAATAATAATATTTCTTTTCCATGCCATAAAAGTCTGATGCGGTATCGAGTCGCGTCGTACGATCAATATAATGCGAAAAAATGATGCAAAAAAGCCTTTTACTTTTTATATAGGCAAGAAAATTATTTTTTTTCACGCAACCAATTAAATATAATTGAATTTAACATATTTCTTTATAAATCTAGGATCAAGCTACCAATAAATACGGGTTCAAAAAGAGGTATCTCCTATCATATTGTAAATAAGTTATCTAGATATTAAGTATTGATAATTGCTGATAATTAACTATACCTAGTACCTACCAACGATTGTCAAATATTTCATTACTTATACGAACTTGACTGTGAACTGCCTCGTTGTCTAATGGTCACAATCACAACTGCTGGGCATGTGGTCTTGGGTTCGATTCCAGAGACGGACAAATTGTTATTAAGTTTTTCTGATCTGCCACTGAGCCACACGCACACAATACCATTCAATACATTCGTTCACATTAATTGTCTGAATTCGAACTTCTTGTTTGCATCCGCAAATTATACAGAATAGGGTCACAAACGTAACTACGTTTAATTTTCGTTCATTGCCGAAGTTACGTTTCGGAGAAAGAGAGTAGACCTCCAGGTTCGGAATAATCCGAAATGGAAATGTGGGTGTGCTATTAAGTACACTTCTGCCAAACCTTTTGGGGATTACAGGCGTGATGTTATGTTTTTTATACGAACTTAAACATAGCAAGGTAACCTAAATCAGAAAAACCCCCTAATATCTGTTAAAGAGTAAATAAAATAAAGCACGGTAAAAGTTTGAGTAACAGTTTCATCATTATTGCTCATTATAGTCGCAATTGAGGCTCGCTCCAAGTAACTCGTAACGGTAACATTCTGCGAACAAATTGAAGTATTTCACAGTTTCACTGGTTCCCTGTGTTCTCCAGCTTCGTAGGATTTACATTAATACATGTAAAGCCTGGGTTTATGGCGAGCTAGCTGTTTTAATTCGCGCCATTTTTTATGTTGCTCTTTTTTGTTAATTGTTTGTAGTACGAATTATAATTTCCCTGAAGGGAGATAGCTCTTCTCTCGTAGATCTACAAATATTTGTAACTGTTATAAACATACAATAATTTAAGTTATGTTATTAAGGTGTCACGTCATCAGCAATGGTAGTATTATTAGATAGTATTTCAAATTTTTAGACTAAAGCAATTAATAATAATTAATAATTAATATGTTTATTTTATTCTGCCAAACTCTTATAATTTGCATAAAATGACCATCAATACCAATCATTCATTAAAATAGCCGTTGCATCACGAGTGATGTCAGTTTACTAGTTAATAGGCAGTTCTAAATAATCATCAAGGGAACGACCTTATGATTCCTAGACGCCTTTGCCGTTGGCAATATGGAGAAACCTAGTTACATTATATATTATGTTTACTAATGCAACGCATAGGTACCTACTATTTCATCTTGCAACTGTTGGGCCAAGCAATTTGATTATTATTTCATCACTTGTGTCAGCTGCCTCTAAAACTAAAACCAATCGCATTCGAGAATCCTTACAATGCCTTTAGCAGAATGAGTATTATGGTCACACATTATCATCTCAGCCATATTGATTGAAGCCCAACGATCTTGCAAGTCAAGTTCATCTTCAACTCAAGACCTTAGGAGTTAATACAGTATTTGCAAGTGAATCGGTTTCTTCTAGGCAAGCGTGCGCTACCCTACCCGGATTATCGCTTCATATCATGTGAGTTGCGACCAAACGCAAGACACATCATCTACCTGGCCACTAGTCTTCTAGTCTTGGAGTCGACTTCCAGCCTAACTGGATGCAGCTGAGTACCAGTATTTTACATGAAGCGACTGCCTATCTAACCTCCACAACCCAGTAACTAACTGGGTAATACGAAACTCCTTGGTAAGACTGCATATCAGAATTTGGGCTTCTGACTACTCTTAACGACTGTCAAAGATCTACAAATGACAGCCGGGACCAACGGCTTAACGTGCTTTTCGAGGCACGGAGGAATCTCGGTATGTAATTATGGTCACCCATCCACGGACCAACCTCGGCAAACACGGCTTAACCGTAAAGATCGACCTGTGCGGCTGTTATTATTTAGCCACGAGCTCCTTTAAAACGCAAAACTATTAAGTATAAATAAATAAAAATGTAATTCGGCTGTTATATATGAATTTTCAAGTTATTTTGACCTTTGCTGTGCAACTAAAAAGTTCTGTTTTGTCAAAAACAAACGATGATCGATATGGTAAAGGCCCGAGTCCCAAGATAACGAACTGTCTTATTTGGAATGCATAGCAACAACACTATCTATCTTACCTAGTTTTAGGTAGGTAATATTTTTGGCCCGTTGTAACATCTCTTGTGTATAATCAGTGTACCTGCTTATATATTAATTAGATAATTAGCGGAAGGGTTGGTTACTTTTTGGGATTTTTTAAAAGTGATAACTTCTTCTGCCGCGTTGAGCGATTTTTGGTAGGGGAAAAACCTTTGGGTTTGCGTCACCGACATGCTCGTGATGTATTGCGACAGACTAGCGAAGCGTTTAAAAAAAAGAAACATTATTTCCATTGTTTTGAGTTTTCACTTCTGCCGGCAGTCCTTATGACTGCTTCTGGTTTTTATTTCTATTTCTCTTATCCTTAAAGACTTACGTTGTTACCACAGCAGTTACCGCAGCAGTTACCACAGCAGCCTCCACAGTTGTTGTCTTCTTCGGAGGATGAAGAAGAAGAAGAAGACGAGGAAGACGATGAAGACGATGATGATGAACTGGAGTCACCACCACATTTGTTTCTGGATTTCTGTAATTTAAGTCATTGGGAAGTTAAAATCAATATCAATTATCATTTATTTCAAATAAACCAGTTACAGGCACTTTTGAACTATCAAAAAGAACAGGACGAAGCTATAGTCCCAGTCACAACACATAGTATAGTTACTCTTTACAAAGCGTAGATCACGGAATGAGTGTCCATCCCAGTCGCGGTTCTACCCTACTTCTTCATTCAATTCTTGAGAATCCAAGTCGTCCCACCATGAAAGCCGAGGGAGTACCTACATGCTATCAATAATAATAAGTAACTAAGAAACCGTTGCAATAATAGTATTTGACAAAATAAAAAGATGTGGACGTGGCTTGTCTGATGCTAGCTTTACAAGACATGCTTTGTTATACTCAGACAATTTTATATAGTTTGGAAAGTGGCATTAGTAATGGAAGAAACGGTAGTAAACGTAGAATTCAGACACAAATGTATAAAACCTGATTTCACGCGTTCAAAATTCCATTGATACAACATTTACGCCAAAAATATTTATGCAAACATGACACCAAACCAGATGGTTCATGGGTTACAATAACAATCGGTACAATTAGTGATTGCCGGCGCCAATATCGTATCCTTCACCCGTGATCTGGTCTAAATGACAACTAAATATAGTCGTTAATTTGTTGTGACTGGCTAGACTAAAATAATAACACAACTCATATTTTTGAGGATAAACAGATGTGAAGGTCCCGAGACCAATTTGGAAGGGAATTACACGGTTAAGTCATTTAAAGTCGTATTTTTAAAGTTGATCAGATAGATTTGAAGGTCTAATTTTGAATGACATCGTCAGTAGAATCTTATCACGACATAATATGTTTATGGCGACTGCTCTTGCATTATTACTTTTGTAAAGTTTTAAGAGCGTTTACGCCTTACGACATTTCATACAAACTTTCAAGTCGTTATTTTCCGAAATGACTGAACTGATTTTGATGAAACTTCGTACACATAAGCAGGATACACAGATCTAAAAAGTTACTAACAAACATTTTCGAAAAATAGTGTTACAGTTAAATTAGACCAAATTTAAATTTTCTATAGAAACAGAAAATTCCAATTATCTCTTGTTTTAAAACACATTTTGAAAATATTTTTTAGTAACTTTTTAGACCTATGTATCCTGCTTATGCGTATAAAGTTTCATTTAAATCGGTTCAGTCATTTCGGAAAAAAACTACTTGAAAGTTTGTATGAAAAGCGGTAAGTAATAAACGCTCTTAACTATTTGCACTAGTCCCCGCCACACGGTCATTTTTAGGAAAGTCTTGAGTCTTTTGACCACGAAATCCTGCTCTAAAAGTCTACCAATATTTCAGATGGGTAAACAAATGAATTACATCACTTTGTTGACCTAATTCTAAGGCCTATATGTAGGTACTCAAACAACGTAAATAACACATTAGTCATTAAAGGAAAATGCAGGTAAAATATTATGTCATACTTACTACGTCACACCGTGTACGACTGAAACAATAAGAAACTTTAGGTTAAGTATAATTCAACTGCTACTGGCTTCATTACACTACATAAATGACGAATTTCGACTCTCAATGCTGAGCGGAAAATGAATAATGAAAATGTTATAATGCGTTATTAATTAGGTATGCAATTAGGTTTCGCCTAGTGTTAATGAAACGGGCTATAACGTTGAACAGGTTGATGTTAAGTTGCAATAGGTTGATACATAAAAGACACGACTTTTTCGTGACTTTTAAATAAATATCCCTTTGGTATCGGGTTATGAGCCTCGTTCCAACATCGTCTAATATTGCCTCAATCATATTATTATCTAACTCTTTCAAAGCATTAAACGCAGAGATAATAACGATTTTATTGGGTGCAATTCTAATTCCAATTTCAAACTGGGGAACAACACGTAAAAACCCAATTACACTTTGCTCGAAGTGGGAATTAGACCTAGCCTTAAGAATCAGGGGTGTAGCAAAAGTCTTCGGACGGTTTCAGTACAGCTATATAAGAAAAAGATTTGTATGGAAAAGATAGGTAAGCTGCCTTGTTGATCTAGTTGAAAGTGTGACTTCAGAGTAGGGAGGTTCAATGCTTGATCCCCGGAATTTGCAAAGTGTTATGTTTTTTTTTCTTTTTAAAAGTTCTTTTAAGCCAGTAAACACTCTGGGTTGCTCCATTCACCTGCACCTGAATTGCATACCACACTTTTCTATCATAACCCGAAGGCCTTTGAGACCAATTCGATGAGGCATTTGATTAATAAGTTTAAAAAAAATCGTTTGCACGACATATTAAATTATTAAGACACGCTCTTCTGAATTTTCGGATTCATGTGCGTATTGTATAATTATCACTTGCTTCGGTGAAGGAAAACATCGTGAGGAAACCAGCATGTCTGAGTGATATTTCTCGACGGCATATAAAGCCGAGTTAGGGGCCTATGGGCGGCATAAAAACTCTGACTCTAGGTTAGACCTTAACCATTTAGAAAGAAGTAAATTAACATAGATATTATTGAATTGTCAAAATGAGTAGCATTGGGAATATGACTCGGTAACGCAATTTGATGTAACTTTATCAAACTATGGGTGTAGTAAACCTGCCTGAGTCTTTCTTGCTCGATGTTTTGTTGTAATATCAAATTTGGACTTACCAAGAAATGGACTTCGCTTCTGTCATTGCCACTATGGCAAGTGTAGCCAATAGTAATATTATAACTTTGTTCATTCTGATTTTTGACCTGAAATTAGGAAACGTGTTAATTAGTATCAAATAATTGGAGCTTTTTTTGCTAGTACACTATTCTATTATTTTATCTGAAAGAATCGAACGTCAATTCTATTTGTTGTTTTTTTACGACACAAATTCGAATTCATTTATTTTGGAAACATAAGTAAAAAATAGGTGGTAAAATTTAAAAAAACACAGCTGAGTGAAACGTAAAACTATTTTTTAAAAAATACATTGGTCACACATTCATTCAAAAAGACACAAAACTCTCTATCAGCCTGTGTATCTGAAGCCAGGTAATTATAAGATACCTGTTCCAAACCAAGAACTCCAGCTACAGTGGTAACAGTGGCTGGGGGCAACACTCCCCAGTCTCCTTGTGGTAATTAAGACATTAGTGTGTATGTCACTGTACACCTAACCGATGTTAAGTGGCATGCATTCCAACTTGGCTCTCTAACAAAACTCACTTCATGCAGTATAAATTTAACTAACTAACGTTAATCTTGGAGCTTGTTAGCTGTTTCGCCGGGCCTGGACAGACCAGATAAAAATAGAAAATAATTCACGATAAATTATCTTCGAGAAATAAATTAATTGGGGGAGTGTAACAGACTCTAAACCTCGTTTGAAATTAAAATGAAAAAAATTACTAACTGTGTCGGAATTCCTGAAGAACTTTGAAACAGGTAACTTGTTTTTTCACGAAAATTCACTTTAGCTCTGTGTATGTAGTCAGTGTCAGCTATTTGCATGGACTGAATTTTCGTACTTTATCACCAATATTATCAAATTTGGGTCAAATTTACATAACTTTTAGCTTGAGTCAGTAAGGTCAGTACGATAGCACTGATATTGCAAAGAGATGCTCGCCCTCAAAAAACGATCTTACTACACATATAAATAATATATACTTATGTGATTTTAAAGATTCTTCGCATTATATACGTGCGTAGAAGCTGCGTTATCATCATTATTTTGTTGCTGTTTTTCCTTAATTCGTAGATAAGATAAGGTCAAAAAACTTAGAGGCCTAATTTGCGATAAGGTCTCAATTTTTTTTTCTTGTTGACCTTTTGTGCGTCGTATCACGTAACGTCTTGAACGATTGGCATTGATGAGTGCAAACTAAATAGTTAGTATATTTTGGTGTGCTTGCATAAGTCACACATTTTTCAGACAGATGGACAGTTCGTCTCGAAAGGCCCCAAGAAGTGTTGCCAAGAGTTCAAGACAGATAGACTTGTGGTTATAAATATTTACATAATAGGTACTTGCTTCATTATCTTAGTTGTTTCGAAGAATGCTCTTATCAAAATAATAACACAACAATTCCTTGAATACGTTCATTTTTCGACAAAAGCTTAGATAAATTAATCTGTTCTAAGCAATAAAAGTTGAAGTTCATTTTAACTGGCGTATACCGGTATTTTCTAAGAAATCCTGCCCACATTTCGCCATATCTGCAGTATATTTATTCCATGTCAGTATTGTACAATCTCAATTCACTCAGCTTTATCTGGATTATTCGATAAACACTCCACAGTCAGCGGGAAAACAAGCTCCTTACACAAATAGGGGATTTTAATATTCTTAAGTAGTGATGATACTGGCCTCTCGTATAAAAGACTTGCAAAGTAATCCACAGAGGGCGCAGCTATCGCCCGAATCTGCTTGAGTCATCTCATCCTTTTCAAATAAATAGGGTCCGAAAGATGTCTGAAAAGCAACGTTTTATTTTTTATCCATAATTCAATTGCAATCCGTTTTTTAGGGTTATGTTGATGTCTTTCCTATGTTGTATCTGTGATAAACATGATGATGTTTAGGGATGTTTTGTTGTTCTCTGTTGTAAACAAATTAATATAACGATATTAGAGTAGATGTTGATAATAATTAATATTTATTAGCAAAAAACTTATCATTTTTATATTAATTACAACGACCCAAAAGACCTTCCTATCACAGTTGATTGTTCGATGAAGGACACCGAAGTCAACTCACAATTTGCGAACGTAAAAATATTGAATGAATAAAAATATGTTCGTAATTTTTCCAACAAGATAAATCATTTCCAACCCTTTCCAACCGCGCAGACACGGAAACAGTCATTTGGAAAATTCAGCAGTACAGGAAGCCACACGTCACATTAGGCACGGCGCACACTCACACACAGAGCAAAGTGTCCCGTGAACGTGTGAACTTGTGTACACTGCCCCGCTCGGCGCAGTTTATCAAACTCATTATCAAACGCCCCCAATGTACGCAAATAAATCGCTTTTATTACCCAAACTCCTACTTATTGAATTTACTTTTCAATACTAAACGTTACCTACTCTCAAGTAAAATTATGAACCGGTTTAAAACTTCTCGATGAAGTGGAGTTCGAAAATAGCATTATAAATTCACCGGTTTACAATCACAGCGCTACTTGGCGAAGGCAAAAAACCTTGGCGGGAAACTCGTTCTAACTTTTCCTATTTTTCTGCGTTAATTTCACCTGAACCCATTACACTTTGCAACAATTCTTAGTAAGAACGTTTCTATTAGGCTGTTTAAATTGCATTTTAAATGACTTTCGGAGACTTGGAGAGGACATCTTGGAGCCCTTTCATGTCAGCTGACAACTTGTTATTGGTTGGGATAATAAAAATCTATTTTAATGTGCGTTCAGAAAATAATCTTTTCACCACTCCCGCACGAAAACAGTGAGGAAAGTTGGTTTTTCCTCACTGTTTGAACAGTGAGGAAAGTAATGATCCCGTTCAGAAACTAACCTTGCCTGATTTTTTTATGTTAGGTTTTAAAGATATTTTAAAAAATAAATAATTTTATGCTTAGAATAGAAATATTTATAAGTTAAGATTAATGTTTTTTATAAAATTTATCAAATTATTGTAAGTGTATAAGTTCAGAAACATTAAAAAAGTTTAATTAAATATTGAAAAAATTACATCGTCAAATTTAGGATTATAATTTTAGAACGCACTCAAAGAAAGAAGCCTGTGAAAGAAGGACATTAGAAGCAAAAATTCGAAAAAAGAATTATTTTGATTTGCTTTGTGACTATTTAATTTATTTACCTATGATGACTGAATACTTTCTTGCTGGGAGTGGTGAAAAGTTTTGTATGCAACATGTGAGCAAGTTCATTTGCTATTCGTTTTGTTGAGTCTTGAGCGAACGAAGGATTGAAATTTATAATCACTCGCTGCGCTCGTGATTCTATTTTTCAATCCTTCGTTCGCTCAAGACTCAAAATCAAAACTCATAGGAAAAACGAACTTTCCTCACATGTTGGATAAATAACTATAATTCAACTACCTTTCTTACTGGTTAGCACGAAGGAGGTCTGAAGATGAAAGTTAATGGATGACGTGTATTCCCTACAATTACTGTAGGCAAGCTACCTTCATAAACCTTTAAACACACATTTGTTTAATGTTGTTACGCATATTCAAATGCTATGCACCTTCTTTATCTTCTCTTGCTTCTTCAACCTTTGGTCGCACGATGTTGAGTGTAGGTCTCTTCCGAATGTTCCCGCTTTGGTGGTTTTGTGTCATGGCTAACCAGTTCCTTCCCGTCACTTTAATAAGATCGTCTGTCCACCTAGTTGGTTGTCTTTCCATATTCCTCCGTCACGTCCGTGGTCTTCTCTCCAGCACGTTCCTCCCCCATCTTACATCCAGTCTACGGCATATATACAGCGCCTACTTCCACTATCTTTTTGCTATCGCACCTTCTTTGGACGTAACCTAATAACAAACCAAAGTCAGGCTCTCCGCACAAAGAATCCGAAGAGCCACTTGAAAGTATTTATGTTATGCAAATTCAAGGGCAGGAGTTAACGGCAGGTAATCATACCGTCCCCATAAGGATGAGACGTGGAAAGTACCTAAAGCGTAAAAGTAGTATCCAAGTTGAGCAATGAAATGTTAAGGATGAATAAGTTAATTGGCCCCCGGGGCGTATCGGCGGGCCCTCCTGTGGCACAGAGGAATGCATTTAAATTGGATTTTAAGAGTAGAAATCACCGGCGTTCTCTCCGCCTCTCCCAGCCTTGTTAGAGCCAATCTCAAAGTTTACGTAAACGAATAAACCTCCGCCGTGAAACCGAATTTATCGGTATCCATTCAAACTATATTTATTTATCTATAAGCGTTCGCCCATTTAGATAAATGCTAAGCGTTTCAAGTGCCTATTAAATATTAACGATGCTTTCATTCTTTCGTTTTGCAATGGAATAAATATAATGAGGACTGAGAGATTAATTTAATTACAAAACGTAGATTATTCGGACGTGTAAACTCTGAAGCTCTGATTATGGCACATGTTGTCACCTAAGCGATGATAAAGAAATCATGTAGCTTTTACAATTTACAATAATATGCCTAGCCTTTTCCCAACTATCTTGGGTACGGCTTCCAGTCTTACCGGATGCAGCTGAATACCAGTATTTTACTTGAAAAGACTGTCTGTCTGACCTCCACAACCGAATTAGTGCTGGGTAATATGATGCTCTGTGGTAAGACTGGTTGTCAGACTTTCGGGCCACTGAATACCTGTAACGACTGTCAAAGATCTACAAATGACAGCTGGGACCAACGGCTTAAAGTGCTTTTCGAGGGTCGACCCGAGTGGCTGTTATTGTTTAGCCAGCGGATCCTTTACAATTAATAATTTGAGTAGAAAATACCTAATATTTGTCACAATTGAAATTTCTCCCATTTATGTGCACGATTCTGAAAAAGCGTAACCATGCGGGAAATCCCCCGTTAGACAAACAGTTTGCAGTGGGTTGTTGACTCTTTTTTGTAACCTTTTACCCTGCATAATATTATACAATATAACCAGCACAAAATTTCGTCTGAAAAAGTTTGTAAAGTTAAAAAAATATATACAATTGAGAACCGTTTCATTACCTACACACACATGAGCGATAATGACATAATTTCAGCAAGCTTTAATTACTTCTGCTGCAAATATAGAAATAATTAAGTGTTGAGAAATTAAACGTGAGAGCTCTCGTAATATAGCGTTATGTGCTAAGGACTTACAAGCGTTTATTTGTACGTAATCGTTACAGGCTCACTGGCATGAAGGATTAGGTAAGTAGTTCAATTTTGCAGCTTTGTGAGATGCTAAATAAATTAAGTCATTGCTGCTGGGTGCCAAATATTTATACTAGATAATTATTTATAGTTTGTAACCATATTGTTTTAAACGTTACTCCACAATTGGATTTTTTCTGTATCGTGGATGCGTTTACTATTATTACTCTCTGCACAAACAACCAGACCCGGAACAAGAACAACCTGTACGCTTTACAAATATTTGTTTCGTGCGGGAATCGAACCCGCGACACGTAGTGCAGCAGCTAATCGAGCGATTAGCTGCTGCACTGCTGCGGCCGAGCAGCCGCTGCTCAAAACGTATTCACCGATGATCGACCGATCGATCGATCGATCGTCGTAAGATGCCGATTTGGCATGTTCTAGAACAAAATTCAAAAATACGGAGCCACGTGGAATTCATAAACACACACTCTGGGACAGCGATTTTGATAATAATCCTCTCCCTCACACAGGGAAAACGATGGCATCCCAGCCGTTGGACTATTATAAGCTGATTATACTTTGTGATATGCCATGTCCTAGTTCAGTTCGTCAGTCGGTGACTTGTCGGTTGTCTTGTTGTTGTTTCTTTCTTTTTTTTGCCACCGACTTCCGAAAGTAAAATATTATTTTGCACTTTTTTGTTTTTTTTTGGAAGTCGGTTATATTTTTTTGTAAAAAGTTTTTATTATACCCTTTTCAGTTGTGGTATCTCACTTAAATTCTTGTCTAGTATCATTTTTACATTGTAACTAGACACCAGCACATCGTCCATACATACGACAAAGGACAAAATGCATAATAAAGGGGATGACTCAAAAAGTACCAAAGCAAAGATAATAAAATTCATATGGGCCCCCACCTTTCTCTCTACCAAATGAATGAAGATTCATGTAAATCGGTCCAGTAATCACGGAGAAATAGGTGTACGTGATAAATTTACAAATAAAATAAAATGAAAACTACAGGGCCAAACTATATAACATTTTTTATGGGACCAAATAGCAACTATTCCGCATCAAACTAAAGAAGTTAGTAAAGTAATAAGTCTCAGCGTAATCGGTGTACATTCAACAAAAACTAATAACCTTCTTCTTTGATAACCTTCTCCTTTTAGAAGTCGGTTAAAATAAAAAAAAATAAAAAGATTTCTATTTTTTTTTAATTATCACTTGTACATACACCTGGAAATTCCATACCGTTACAATTCCAACAAGCCCAAACACAGCTAAGATACATTGTCTTATTATTGAGTTCCGGTGCCTGTCTCTAGGATTCATCATCAGATCTGATGATAGAATGATTCTTATTGAACGCAAATGCTTCACTTGTTGTAGAAAATACCAAAACCGCTGTAAGTTTTCCTATAAAATTTGAGGGTTGCCCTTGATTTCTCCAGGATCGAATCATCAGATCCTGACTTGGTGACTATGGGACCACTTCAGAAGTATCTCCTTGCGAACAAAAAAAGAATTTTGAAAATCTCTCTCCTCCTTTTTTGAAGTCGGTTAAAAAGGAATCATTTTTTTTTAGAGTTTGTGTTTTCCTATGAAAAACATCTATTTCTTCACGGACTATACTCACTACTTAACATCGTAACATTTTGAAGGCGACCTAAGTCGAATTAATGAATGTATCCCCAATGTATATAATTAACATTTGCGAGACATTACTCAAGTGACCTCGCCTTCTATAAATCTCGGCAAGGATCTGTCTTCTCGCTCGGAAACCTTCTGTATTTTTATTTTATGTAAACTCTAAACTCTAAACACTTGGGTTCAGGTTTTTTGTTAGTGTTTTATTCGGAAAACGACTGGGGTGGCACTTTTAAAATCAGAAGGTTTTCTTAAGACCATTTAGGAAGAAATTCGTTTTATTTAAACTCTTATTTCATGATAGGTATAAGGAGTCTACCTACTACACCGTATTAGGTAGACTCTGTGCTATAAACGTGTCGGGTACGAAAAGAAACATGACATAAGACATAGTGCTCATTTACGCAGGCGCGGCGCGTGGAGCGGTGCGGTGCGCGGCGCGTTCCGCTTTAAATTCAAACATATGGCGATGTATGAGAGCGTTTACGGAGAAGCGGTCTGACGCCTATTTGCTTGAGATATAGGCGGCCGACGCGGCGTTATGTCAAACAGACAATACAAGCAAACGGCAGTGCCCGGGTTCGATTCCCATACGGAACAAATTTACAACGTCGTAGTTTTATCCGAAAATAATCATTTTGTTTTTATTTTAAATTTTGTAGTGATTTTTTTTCGTAAATTGTTCAGTTTTTACTAGCTTTTATTTAACTTGCAATGTATGTATGTGGGAGACGGCGAATAATAGACATAAATAGGTTTGTTCATTATATTCATAATCAATATGGCAAGTAATACTTAAACAATAATAAATAACACATTATCATTTTCAGTAACAAAATTACACAGTAATGCAACCTAACAATATTCAATAACACATCATTATAATTTAAAATAATAACGGTTAACATAATACATCAAAGAAATCAAAAGTCAGCATAAAAACATAATAAAGAAACATACCTGACAGTTCAGAGCACCGTTGTGCCGTGCCCGCTATCGGACAGCTTCTGATCTGTCGAAAGACAGTGCGCCCCTTTTTATAGCACAACTTGCTTACAAAGTGGGGGAAAAAGTAGTCAGTTACAATACTATTATAAACTGGAGGTAGTTCGAAATAATAAATGACATTTTATTCATTTAAAAAACTACTCAATAATTTATCTCTCACACGGCCATACTGACGAGCAGCCAATTTGGCTCGCGAACCAAAACTCAATAAAAACATAATTCCTTTTTAAATCACAGAATGTCAAATCACATGACTAATGGTCAAATCATATTTCATGACTTTATCGTTTAATGGTTTCTAAACTACACGGTCAATTCGCATGACCACACACCAAATCACATGGCATGATTTTATATCCGCCAAATCACATGGCTGTTGTCAAGTCACATGAAAACCAGATACATGCCAAATCACATGGCCACTGTCAATTCACATGACAATAAGATACATGCCAAATCACATGGCCACTGTCAATTCACATGACAATCAGAGACATGCCAAATCACATGGCCACTGTCAATTCACATGACATTGGTGAGATTGTCAAGCATAACCATGATCGTTGGCCAGACGGTCTGAGATATGCAGGACAATCTTAAAAAGTACATAATCAACATAAAACTTTATCAGGTTTCATTAGGAAGTTTATTTATTATCTTTGTTACAGACATCAGAAATATCTAGAGAATCAGTCAACTCACATCCCATATCGGGAGTGACGATTCGTAAATTATCATGTGAAACATATAACTCATTGCCAGTCTTATTAACTCTAACTGTATATCTGTCGTTATCGTTAACTTCAGTAATGACGCATGGACCTTTAAATTTACTGTCAAGCTTGTTAATCACTCGCGGATTTTGTTTGACTAATACAATATCACCGACTTTGAAAGGTACAATTTTAGCCTTAGTTTTATCAAAATCGGCTTTTTGAGTTTCAGCAAGCTCGTTCATCCTGATTTTAGACTCTTGACGGCACATATCGAGGTCCATACGTTCAACATCATTTAGCAAAGCTGATATAGCAGGAGGTGACTGATCACAGCCCATCAAAAGTTGGAAAGGAGTATGACCAGTACTTTTACTAAAGGTGCTGTTAATTGCCAATTGTACTTCACCAACAGCATCTTTCCAACTTCTTTTGGATGTATTTTCAACAATCGTAAAACAATTGGTCAGAACCTTCATAACTCGCTCAACCTGACCATTTGCACGACTCACACCACTAGCTATAAAATGCAATTCTATAGACCATTTTTCACAAAAACTTGTAAATTCTTTGCCAGTATAAGAAGCGGCCTGATCACAAATAATACGTTTAGGTGTACCAAAAGTATAAATTAATTCCTTCAAGGCATTTACTGTAGCCATTGCAGTCAAATTAGTAACGGGTTTCATGTAGCAGAATTTTGTAAATGCATCTACAAAAACAACTGCGTATTGTTTAGTAGGTTTACTGCCACTCAGTTTACCCGTCGTGTCCATATGTACGGTATGAAATGGAGTAGGGGGCTTATCTATAGGGTGCAAAGTAATCTGTCGTGAACCAGATTGACTTTTATTTATTTTACAAGTCAGACAACTGTCAACGTATTTACGAGTACACTTAGACATATTTGGGAACCAAAATTGTTCTCTTATTTTGTCAAGGGTTTTTTCCCAACCGAAGTGTTTAAGAGCATCGTGATAAATTTGTATGATGTGCCATCTATAACTTTTTGGAACATAGAGACGTTTTTTAACTTTATTATTAATGGAAATAATACGATACAACAGTCCATTTTGTATCTCATAACTGGAAGCAATATCGTTGTCGATAGTTTTGTCTTTGATTGATTCAATTATATGTTTAGTCTCTGAATCATTATTTTGTTCTACCTCTAGCCATTCACTATAATTTTGAATATTATTTACGTTGACAGTTGATGGATTACGGCTTAAATAATCGACATGGGGAATACGCTCTCCTTTTCGATACTCGATACTAAAATCGAATGACTGTAGATAAGCCCACCACCTATGAACCCTTGGAAGCAATTCCTTTTTGTTACGCGAAGCTTTAAGCGAGTTACAATCAGTAATGACTTTAAATGGCCTGCCAAGTAAATAATGACGGAAATGTTTTATGGATCTAACAACTGCCAGAGTTTCCAACTCATAAGAGTGGTAACGGCTTTCAGTCTCAGTGGTGCGCATGCTAAAATACTCTACAACGTTCATCTGATCGTTATGTTTTTGAAAAAGAATTCCTGCTAGACCTGCAGAACTGGCATCAGTGTGAAGTTCAACAGGTTTAGCAGGATCAAATAAAGTGAGTACAGGTTCAGAGGCAAGGTACTGCAGAATCTTATTCCTAGCGGATTCCTGCTCAATAGTCCAGTGCCATCTGACATTATTACGAGTTAGATTATACAAGAGTATCATGATTAGAGAAAAATTAGGAATGAACTTTCGGAAGTAACTTGCCAGTCCACAAAATTGTCTTACTTGCTTTACAGTAGTTGGTATAGGAGCGTTTAAAAGAGCGGAAACTTTACCCTGACTTGGTTTAACTTGGCCGTTTGAAACAATTCTTCCTAAGTATTCGATTTCAGTTTTTAAGAACTTACATTTATTTATATTAAGACTAAACCCAGTTTTTTGCAAAGCTTCAAGAACGAATTTTAAACGTTCGATACCTTGATCAGCGGTTTCTGAATAGATTACAACGTCATCTATGTAAATTAAAACAAAGATGTCAATGAACTGCTTAAGAGCTGTGTTGATGGCCCTTTGAAACACAGAAGGTGCATTACAAAGCCCAAATGGCATCCTTAGGTACTCATATTGCCCATCAGGCGTGACAAAGGCAGTTTTTTCTATTGAATTATTTGCAATCGGTATTTGATGAAAACCGGCTGCCATATCCAAAATTGTAAAATATTTAGCACGAGACAATTTACTAATGTGATCATCAATAATTGGAAGTGGAAAGTGATCACGAACGGTGTTCCCATTTAATTCCCTATAGTCGACACACATTCGGTCACTACCATCTTTTTTCCGAACCAGTAATATTGGGCTTGCAAATGGGGAATTGCTATCACGAATTATATTATTGTCCTTCAAATCTTTAATTATATTCTTGACATGTTCACGCTCAGCAGGAGCTAATCGATAGGGTCGTCGCTGAACTATTTTATCCGAATTTTTTAGTCGAATAGTTAACTCACCCGTAGTTACTTGAGAAACTGCGTTGCCAGACGTGAACATTTCAGAATATGATTTTAACAAATCGCTTAACAACACAATTTGTTCTGGAGTTAATTCTGGGTTGATATCTATCCCATCAAAATCAATATCCTTTATAAGGCTATTAATACTGTAAGAGTTACGATAGACTTTAGCTAAATTTCCTGAGAAAGTCACTTGAATACCAGGTATTTCAAATAAATTTTGACCAAGTAATACGTCATACTGAATGTATCTATCCGGGACTAGAACAAAATCTATATCAACGTTCACATTATCAACACAGATCATACAAAGTTTTTTACGCGACGTACAAAAAGCATTGTCACCAACACCTCTCAAAAGAATTGTTTCATAAGTAATTTTACCCCTAATTGAATCGCCAATACTTTCGCGCATTAGAGAGCATTCCGCACCACTATCTATCAAACACGAATAATCACGATTGTCGATTCGAACAGTATGTAATTTTTTGTTGGATAAAACTAGGCTATTTACTTGAGACGACTTTTCGTCCTTGGTTTTCTTATTTAAGCGGTGAAAACAGTTTTCAATGGAATGACCCTTTTTATTACAAAAAGTACAAAGTGTTACAGGAGGTTTCGAACCCGAATCGAGTGGTTTTGAATTATTAGAGGTGATAGCTGCGGTTACATCTTTACCAGAGCTGCGATTGGTACCTAAACGACAGTCTCTTTGAATATGTCCCATTTTGTGGCATTTATGACACCTTTTAGACGAAGTATCTGGGGTAGAAAGGTTTTTGGAACGCTTGGATGGAATATTGTGATCAGACTCTTTACCAGGTCTCTTCCGCTTATATGAATTCACGCTTTGAATTAATTGTGGCAAGTTTTTCGGTGTAAGTCGTAGCAAGTCAGAACGAATACGAAAGTCAGACATACCTGAAATAACTGCTTCTACAAGGCGTTGATCAGTCATCTCTACACCAATAACTTTCTTCGCCAACTCCCATTTTCGAGTTGCGTACTCAGAAAGACTAGCGGCTTGTTCGCTGGTATAGTCCAGAAACAGCGAGAGGTCGTCGTAGTAACGAGTTTCATCTGAAAAAGTTTCAATAAGACCTGCTTTAAGTTCTGGCCAGCTAGTAACAGTTGAATAATTCCGACGCGCCCATTCAGCCGCGCGTCCGCGCAAGTTTTTTCTAGTCAAATTGAGAATTTCTCTATCAGTGAGCTCATACTCAGCTTTAAGATCCTCTACGTTTCGGCACCAGACTTGCACAGTATCGGTCCGATCGTCAGGGTCAAAAGCAGGTACATAGATATGCTCAAGACTGCGCATGCGGGGAATAGGCCGCACATTTGGAGGATTAAAAGCTTTCGCAGTCGTGTGAATCAACTGTGACATCATTTCTTGCATCATATTTTGCATAACATTGACAGGTACAAAATCTACTGCCCTGGAATCATGAGTGCTACTAGCTGCCAATGGACCGCCGCCAGCTGCATCATCATGGGCTGGGGATGCCATCGTCTCGTTGGTTGCAGCTGCATAGCGTGTTGTCTTTTGTCCCAAGATTGGAGATTGGTGTTCCGGTGTAGGCCTTCCGCTAGACCCTCGAGTGGTTTTTGCAGCGCTCTGCAGGACCCTGGTCTCGACCGCCTCAGATTCGTCGTCGTTCATCATTAAACTTTCCTGAAAACAGACATACGTGGGCGTAGTTTTTGTTATCAATCCCACTTCTGATGTGGGAGACGGCGAATAATAGACATAAATAGGTTTGTTCATTATATTCATAATCAATATGGCAAGTAATACTTAAACAATAATAAATAACACATTATCATTTTCAGTAACAAAATTACACAGTAATGCAACCTAACAATATTCAATAACACATCATTATAATTTAAAATAATAACGGTTAACATAATACATCAAAGAAATCAAAAGTCAGCATAAAAACATAATAAAGAAACATACCTGACAGTTCAGAGCACCGTTGTGCCGTGCCCGCTATCGGACAGCTTCTGATCTGTCGAAAGACAGTGCGCCCCTTTTTATAGCACAACTTGCTTACAAAGTGGGGGAAAAAGTAGTCAGTTACAATACTATTATAAACTGGAGGTAGTTCGAAATAATAAATGACATTTTATTCATTTAAAAAACTACTCAATAATTTATCTCTCACATGTATGTTTGTTTGGGTAGAATCTTGGAAGCTAAATTAGAACTACTTCCCGATGTCCGATTGAGCGGAAATTTTGCACACACCTTTGGTTGTAAGAACAGAATATGAATATAACAGACATAACTTAATCCTGCATCCTGGATCGTCTCCTCACGAGAGAACTCCTCAACGGTTAATAGCACACACATGAAACTTTGCATACAAGTTTATATTTGATGGATAATCACGATTTGTATAATGAACTCATCCTGCAGCCAGTATCGTTTTCTCACGAGGGCACTCCTCAACGGTTAATAGCACAAACATGAAACTTTGTATAGATACGCGTTTAATTTTGTTGAATAAACATAATTCCTGTCGTTTCCACGGCCCGGATTTTTTCTCAAAAGTCCTCAACGGTTAATAGCACGGATATGATAAAAGTGTTGCGATAATGATGTGTCAGAAACGATTACAGCAAATATCAAAAAAGTTTAAAACAAACTTTTATAATGATGCACCGAAAAGAAGATATCTAATCTTGGAGTAAATGGAAACGATAAAAGATAGTTTTTATAGCATTTACCATTCACGCGACAAGCTTATGTGAAAACTATTCTTTATCGTTTATGTAATGTTTAATTTAAATAATGTTACAACAAAAAAAAACACAAAAAATGTATTCTTAATGCCTGTGATTTGATCCTGCAACTTCTGATTCTCAGTCCAATCGCAGTGCCACCAGGCTATTTACTACGTTCTATTCTAATACATGATAATTATGACGATTGTCAGTTTTCAAACAGTTGAAGAATGTGGTCCCACGTTGGGCTACAAGCGTTCGACGCCGCGTCCGCCGCGGCGTTATCTCAAACGCTCAAATACAAGGAAGTGGTCCCACGTTGGGCTGCAAGCGGTTGACGCGGCGTTATGTCACTCGGACAATACAAGCATACGGCAGTGCCCGGGTTCGATTCCCATATGAAACAAATTTACAATGTTGTAGTTTTATCCAAAAATAATCATTTTGTTTTTATCTTAATTTTATTTGTGCTTTTTTTTCGTAAATTTTGTTCGATTTTTATTTGTTATTCATGATTATCTAACTGTTTTTTGAATGGTTCAAAAACTAAAAGTATATATTTTTAAACCAGATATTTTATAATGATTTGAAAACCCTACATAATGCATTAAAATAAAACAGTGTCCTAGTTTTAAAAAGTAATATTTAACAGGATTTTTATCCTGTTAAATATTACAAAAAAAAAACACAAAAAGAAAATCCTTACTAGCTAGGATTTGATCCTGCAACTTCTGATTCACAGTCCGGTCACAGTACCGTTAGACTATGTACTTCATTGAGACCTGATTTGAAATAGACGTTCTATTCTAATGCATGATATGAAAATTGACAGTTTTCAAACAGTTGAAGAATATGGTCCCACGTTGGGCTACAAGCGTTCCACGCGGCGTCCGCCGCGGCGTTATGTCAAACGCTCAAATACAAGGAAATGGTTCCACGTTGGGCTGCAAGCGGTCCACATTACATTTACACAACATTCATCGTCAATGAAAACAAAAAATACCATATGTCATAAATATTGTCACTTCTCTGTCTTGATCAATTAAAATCGTAATGTTTGGTTTTGTTGTGAATAGTTTTGCATATTATTTATTTACCCGTCTTATTTGTTTCGTGGTGAAGTAGACAACACGAGAATGTTAAGGTGTGCAGAGATGATGGCGGCTAAAACAATGCCAAAGATTACAGTTGTGGCTAGCATGTGTGGGGAACATCGTATTACGATGTTCCCATACTATGGGGAATATGGTAATACCGATGCTGATAGAATGCCCGCGACGCCGGGCTCTCTCTTATTTGAAGAAGTTTTATTAAGATCACAATGATATGCTGCTTAAAATAAATGTTTTATTCAACTTCGTAATTCATGTTTTATTTTTGCCTAGTCCATGGCGCAATTATACTTGGTCGTTGCCCGAATTCGATTGCCTTTGGAATTCATCAAACGAGCAAGTGTAAATGAACGCGGCCGAGTACGCGAACACACAATATACAGCTTCTATGTATTCCATTGCGATGACTAGTGTAATTGCGCCATAGAAGAATCACCGCCAGATGGCGGTGATTCTTCTAGGCTAGGCAGATGCCTAGCCTTTTCCCAGCTATGTTGGTGTAGTGGTATGTAACCCACACGGTCGATTTTCAGTCTATCCAGATGCAGCTGAATACCAGTATTTTACATGGAGCGACTGCCTATCTGATCATTAAAGAGTAAGCGACCCAAAATCATTAAATATCGTGATGAGTTGTGCAAATGCTCCGCAGCATGGATAACAAGACAGGCCTGAAATTTTACGTAATTAGGTTATATTGGATTGTAAATTAAGATGAAATAATCATTCATCTTATAATAACAATTATAAATTGTCCAATTTACGAAAAAAAATAAACACCATTTTTTTTTTAAATAAAAATAAAATGATTATTATTGGATCAAACTACGCCATTATAAATTTGTTCCGTATGGGAATCGAACCCGGGCACTGCCGTTTGCTTTTATTGTCCGAGTGACATAACGCCGCGTCAACCGCTTGCAGACCAACGTGGAACCATTTCCTTGTATTTGAGCGTTTGACATAACGCCGCGGCGGACGCGGCGTCCAACGCTTGTAGCCCAACGTGGGACCATTTTCTTCAATTGTTTGAAAACTGACAACCGTCAATTATCATGTATTAGAATAGAACGTCTATTTTACCCATAGTGTCAGTGAAGTAATTGGCCTTGTGGTACTTCGGCCGGACTGTGAATAAGATGATGCAGGATCAAATCATAGAAATAAAGAATTTTGTTTTGGTATTTTTTCTTTTTGTTTTTTTAACTAGGTGTATTGTTTTATTTTTATGCATTCTGTATGATTGTCAAATCATTATAAAATATGTAGTTTAATAATATATACTTTTAGTTTGTGAACCATTCAAAGAACAGTTAGGTAATCGTGAATAACAAATAAAAAAAAAAAACCAAATTTACGAAAAAAAAAACACCAAGAAAAATAAATTAAAAACAAAATGAGTATTTCTGGATAAAAGTACGACATTGTCAATTTGTTTCGTATGGGAATCGAACCCGGGCAATGCTTTAGTCTTGTATTGTCAGTGTGACATAACAAATCAAATGGTCCCACGTTGGGCTTCAAGCGTTCGACGCGTTTCCGTAAACGGCAAAAACGCCAGACGCGCCGCGCGACGCCTATTGCAACGCCCCGCGCCACGCGCCGCGCCTGCGTAAATGAGCCCATAGACTACTATGCTCATTAGAACGTACCAACAGCGTATTATACCCGTTTATAAAGGGCTTAGAACGGTCAATATACGCAATAAAATCATAAAATATTCTACAAATAATATGTTTTGCCTGATACCTTCATAGCAGCTATCATTATATGGTACGGTGGAGTTGGCCGTATCCTTTACGGGAGTCAAATTTAGATCTCACTTGATGGAAAGAGATTATGCTGACGACCTAGTCCAGTTTAGTTTTCTGTCTTTACGATGTAGGACTAGTGTCAATATTTAATGGCTTATGTTTAACATAACACCAGATAAAGTAAATATAACCTTAAAAAAACATTTTTATACTGCCTAAAATAGTAAATGATCACCAGAAATAGTAAATGATCACCAGAATTAAAAACCTGAAAATCACAGCTCCGAACTAAGGCGTAGTCGACGGAGCCCCGCTACGCGGGGCTCCTATTTCTCTCTGCAGGGTTTAAAGTAACCTAATACGAAGGGGAATCGAACCTAACCTGTCCGAGTCGGGGTGCCCAATATCCCGAGCTCGCTTTGCTCGCACTTGCTTCCTAAGTTCTTCTTGCCACAAAATTTGGTGATCATTTACTATATTTGGTGATCATTTACTATATTTGGTCTTTGAATACAATTTTTTTGGTGTTTAGTATTTTTTTTTTTTGGTAACGTAGCTTAGGATCTCAAAGTATTTTTTGGTGCTCATTATATTTAATCCCATATTTAATTACTTAAAATACCAAGCTTTATAGATTGTTGAAGCCTTATGACATTATTATGTACCGACATTACACCTACGCCCAGTTTTGCATCATATATTATTCTATATTGCTAGACAGACATCAGACTGATCGTGTAATTGAATGACGGTTCGGGCGATGTGTTCAGAATTCAGATTGATAAAATATTATGATAATAAATGTTCACCAGACTAATTTGAATTGACATCTGCACGTTTTTACGTTCTATGCAAAAAAAATAGATACATAGGGAGATACATGCACGATACTTAAACTATAGACAAATGATGCCCTGGAAAAACGCAGCTAATCCATAACGCACTGGATGTCTGTTAGTTTTTTTACGACATACTGGCTGAACTGATTAGCACATGTACAAGGACCAGAGGATGCTTTTAATACACCCAGGCGAAACCACGGTCAAAAGCTAGTATCTAATATGTAAACAAAACAAAAAAGCATAAAGAACACTACGTAACGATTTATTCTTAACGATCCATTACCATAGATGGTAACAATGCAATGAATATTATTAAGATGACTACACTGCACTCTGACTGGGGAGCTTAAATAGCCGAACTGCGTCATACCCATCGAGGAATATAGCTTCGAGGGACGGTAGCAGGAAACAATAGGAGAGAAACGCGTGCTTGCGGTTCCGTCGCGCTTTCAGTGACACGCTGGCTTATAGGCGTTTCAATTGAGCCCTTTTAGGGAACAGAGCGCTCTCAAAGATCGAAAGTGGTAGATGACTAATAAAAGATATGACAGCAGAGCTCTATGCCATTTAGATTCGGGAAACGTATAGGTAGTCTCAATATTTAGACCATATTGATAATCTTCAAATAGGCATCATAATATCAGCCCGGTATCACCTCCTGCTTATAGACCTCCCCTTTTACCGCCACACTTTCCAATTCTGTGCTTCCCTTATCCAGGGTTTCATCACTCATCATCATCGACCCAACGAGCTTTAGGACGGTCCTGGTTTCTTTGGCCTAACCTTGGCCAGCACTTGGTCAAAGCCTTGCTCCATCGGCCATCTCCGCGTCTAGCCAGATAGGCATTATCCATACTTCCATACTAATATTATAAATGCGAAAGTCACTCTGTTTGTTTGTTTGTATGTATGTTTGTTTGTTTGTTACCTTTTCACGACTAAACGGCTGATCGGATCTTAATGAAATTTGGCAAATAGATAGATTTCAACCTGGGGAAGGACATAAGCTATATATCATCACGCTACGACCAATAGCAGCGGAGCAGCAATGAAAAATGTTGCGAAAACGGGGAAAATGTGACGCAGACGAAGTTGCGCGGGACAGCTAGTCTTATATATAAAATTCTTGTGTCACAATGTTAGTTACCATACTCCTCCGAAACGGCTCAACCGATTTGTATGATTTTTTTTTGTGCATATCGGGTAGGTCTATGAATCGGCCAACATCTATTTTTTATACCCCTAAAACCCTTCAAAATTTGAACGCGAACGAAGTCGCGGGCAGCAGCTAGTATTTAATAAAAGAAGCAAAATGAGTGGGTACTTGTACTTATTACATTATGTTTCAATCAAAAAGTCACAGTTTAACTTGTCATTATTCGTCTGATAAGACGCTAGAATCGAATCTCCAATCTCTTCGAACGAATCATCTAATAAATGGTCAGTCGGCGCAGAAAAACCAATCCTGCAATAATAATCTAAGATGGTTTATGAGATGCTTAGTAAGTTAATTAACCGATCACATAGAATCTCCGTTCATCTCGTAAGACATTACGGTAATGGCTAACTATCAGCCTTATGTTCGCGGTACCTTGTAATGACACAGGACAATCTCGCACCTTACAAGATATCTATATGTTTAATTATCAATACTTTTTCTGCTTGATAGTAATGCTGGCGAAGTTTTTGGGTGGTGTTATGGAAGTGAAAAAAATAATCAGACGTTTAGAGAAAAAAGAAAGAAAAACTATTTATTTGTCGCAGTGACATGTCTGAAGTGTCGTGACTGCGACAAGAAGGTTACCACAGCACAGCGCTGGTTTTTGTTGTCACCCGTAAAAAACGTACGGGAGCCAAGGCAGCATAAATATTTGATAAATAAGAAAATAAAATAAACACTACAAAAAAATAAAACTAACACTACAAAAAATGTAAAAGTATGTGTGCAGGCAAAACAAAAAAACGGGCCAAGTGCGAGTCTTACTCGCACACAGGGTTCCATAGCCCCAAACAATATAATGACAATGTTTTGAACTGTCATTCATTAGTAAACCTTCACTCAACCGCAAAACTAAATTTGTTTTTCATAGTAAGTTAATGAAAAACAAAGTTACTGCTGTTTGGTGAAAAAGTCCCATATCTCAAAAACTACATATCAAATCTTATTCAAACCAATTTTCGTTGAAAGTTTTTTTTACGGTCTATATCCCCATATTTTTTTCAGATTTTTTCTCCTGTTACTTTAGAAATTAGAGGGGGGGGGGACACTCGTTTTACCACTTTGGAAGTGTCTATCTTTCAAACAATTGACTTTGAAAAAAAAATGGTTTCAGGAACCTCCATGTCATTTTTAAAGACCTATCTTTAGACACCCCACACGTATAGGTTTGATAGTTTTTTTTTTTTAGTTTCAACTTCATGTATGGGGGGATATCCTTATCTATATATTTTTTTTAAATTTTGTACAAAAATCATAATGCGGTTCACAGAATACATCTACCTACCAAGTTTCAGCTGGTAGTCCTAATAGTTTCGGAATAAAGTGGCTGTGATACGGACGGACAGACAGACAGACAGACATGACGAATCTATAAGGGTTCCGTTTTTTGCCATTCGGCTACGGAACCCTAAAAACAACATAAATACAACAAATGAAGACATGCTGTGTTTACATTACCGTCCTCTGTCAAAAAATACGTAGGAAAGTATTTTATCCAGACTGACCGCAAATAAAACCAAAACTATGTAAAATGAATGAAACAGCGGCTACATTTCCTAGGCTAAATTAATAATAATTATTCTAATCTTAATTTCAATAAAATTACATATTTTAAAGAATAATTTTTGTAAAGTTAAAATAGCCGTAACAAACAAAATGGTTAACATGGTGAAACAAGTTTCTACCACTTTTGGAAAACTATGACAGCCATCAGCAGTGTTGAGAAGCTCTCCATCTATTATCGTCTCCTCCTGCACTATACACTTTACACTTGCACCGTTACTTTTAAACTATCACACTATGACGTCACTATTGATCCCAGACCGACGCACTCACGATCCCCGCTACATCTGCTTAGCTTATTACAGCGACGGTGAGGAGCGGTCTCGGGAGAAATCCAATGGTATTGTTGAATTTTCGCAAATGGCCTGTGCCGTTCACGCCACACACCGAGGCCTGACAGCCGGGGGAGCTGGGACACTATTACTTGTCTCATGAATAAGTACTTCATGCTGTATGTACTAGATGTCTACTGACTTCTTGTCATATATGTTGTGGCTGTTTGGGCGTTTGAATGGGTATTCAGTATGAACGGCCCAAACTGAATGGACCGCGGGACATTCGACCGTAACCAAAAATCGTCTTCGTTCCAATGGACCGGTGATAGAAATGACGATGGTGCTTGAAAATCTACGAGTTTAAAACCAGGCTGTAGTTCATAGCCTAGACTACGGTCTCACGTTTGTTACGAAATAAACACTAACTAAATACCCAACCTCCATCACAGTGACAGGTTATTCGTGTAACAGCAAAACATACATACATAATTTGTAACCCATTATTCTGCTTCAATCTCAAAATAAAATAAGAAATTCAACCCCGACATATGGGTATGACCTTTCATGATACGATATTCCGATTTGTGTTCAACCCCCTGAATTTTTGTTACTCATCCACTAACCTGACCGGGCCTGTCCACTTAACTTGAATAATGATGTGCGAGGAAAAAGGATCGGTGAGCCGAACCGGCAAAATGCGAACCGCCGAGCAACCCGCCGCCCGCCGCGTCGCCGTCGAACCCCACGATTGAAAAACTAATGTACAACTTTCCTTTTAATCTCTTTTAAATCTTGAGCTATCCATTTTTATGTTGAACTCTTTCTATGTGAATAACAAATCTATTAACGTTTGTTTATACTTTACGGTCATGTTTTCTAAGCACACCTAGTTAAAAATAAAATCTCGTGTGACATAAAATCTGGATGAGGCCTAATAATAAAATGTAAGCAGAAGGCGGCGATGTAGTTGCGGTGCGTAACCCCGTGGAAAGAAAACGGCTTTCTTTACGAGCTATTCCGCTGAGCCAATATTTCTCCGCGACAGTGCTCGGCATCATAAAATAAAACGAAAAATTCCAGAGCACTGCCTCCAGCCGCCATGAAATCATAAGAGGCGGCGAGATTTTATGCCCTATCGGCCAACACACTTCGTCAGGTGATTAAAATCATAAATAATACTTAGATTTGAGCTTTATTGTTCGTTTCCGTGTAATGTGAAGATATAATTATTTTCTCTTGTCGATATAATTAAATTACTACGATGTATAAGTGGTTTCCTGAGAATGTATTCTTTGCAAACAAGCTACGTTTGCTGTACGGCAGTACAATCACAAATTATCACTCTGTGTTAGAAATCATACTACGTAGAGGAAAATATGAGAAATTCGGTTAACTATCAGAAATTCGAAAAATATTTGACAGAATTTAATTTCACCTAAAACTTTTCAACTATTATCGTTTCGTTTTTATTACTTCATCGAAGTCACGTCTGCCACTGTATCGGTTGACCTATTATCAATTCGATTTTTTTCGTTACCCGACAATTGGTCGAAGTATTATGTTTCCAAACACTCATTTTATACCACTGTTTTAATTACCATGTTTTCATTTCAACCATGCAACATGCAGCAAGCTTTGTTTCTGTCACGGGTCCAGCGCTACGGGGTTTGGGCGGCCCAACGCGAGCTTATCGTCGTAGATGGTTTTAACGCTCACCACCACAGCTTAAGCTTGCTGGCCGGCTTCACCTCAGCCGCGGCGGGCCTTTGAACCACCTGCTCCTCAGCTCGTTCTGCGAGTTTATTACACTCCAGAGGTAGGGCAGACAAGACTGCGTAAAGTCGGGTTTGCAGCGATTCGTTTCTGTCACTAAATATTGTAGCACAACATATTGACTTTTTATGACACTATTTTAATTTAATATTGAAAATGCTACCAAGTAACCGGCTATATATCTGTGACCAAATAATATTCCGTAAAATTTTGTTTCTTGGCTTCAATTGGCTTCGGCCAATAGCAAAAACTTATTTTGTAAATCGGTGACTTATAGTTCGGTAAAATAATACTTACCTATGACGCATGATACTTCGATGATCTAAAAATATGTAAATAATGTATACAATGGCAAGAGCTGGATGAGAGTGGCCGAGGATCGTGCTCAGTGGCGTGTCATGGGAAAGGCCTATGTCCAGCATTTGACTAGTACAGACTGATGATAATAAATGTATATAAAAAAAATCACGTCAGTCAATAGTTTTCGGAAAAATGAAATTCGAACAAAAAAGAGAATGAGTTCTTTGCAGAACCAATTATTTTTCAAAGCCCAAATCGTCAACTCAAATTATAAATAAGAGCAAACAAATATTTACATTCATGAGTCTCGTGCTCGCTGCGACTAGAATGGGCGTGTGGAGTGCACTTATTATGTTCTGCGCTCGAGTCGTACGACAAGCGCTTGACAAAAATATACTCTGCCAATTGTGTCGGAGTACCGCCCTCAATTGTTCCACATGAAAAATGGCCTATTCGGATTGTTCCCGAACAAATGCGTGCCGTGCGGGTCATTACGCTTTGTTTTAGGTATAAGTACGACAAAAAATTCGCTGGGAAAAAGCTGAAATTTTTGCTTCCGCCCTCTTGAGTTGTGAGCAAGCAGTGTTTAAACTAAGGCCAATTGTTTCGCCTTGAAAAATTATTTCCCGCGAAAGAACAAACATACCTATTCTTTTATTTAAAGCACAATGGAACTTAATAATACATCATGTTCTATTCTTTAGTAGTTGTCTATTGTCAGAACATATCTACGTATATTTTGTGAAATTGGTAGGAAAATATTTAAGATGCAAGTCGAAGATGGAAATCATAACAGAGATTTTACTGCTCAACGAGCGATTGGAGTGAGAATGCCAAAGATTGTTTCAGAGCTCGAGCGGGATTGAGGCGATAATAACAATGTCATCACTTCCTCAATCTAACTTCTTCAATATTTCCTGTCGAACCGATCCGCTATAAATTTTTATCCGTCTGGAATATTTTTATTCGGCTCCGTTTCGGCCTCTCGGTACTCTTTTAAATATAAAAATTGAATTTTATGAGAGACATGTTTAGACGAAACATCCTTTGGAATGAGCTATGAAATAGATGGGTGTATAAGATAGCCAAGCCTACTGTAACTAATTTTTCAATGGAATGAAAGATTTTCACGAAATAAATAAAAAGGGTGTCATTCGGCTCTTTGCTATCCTTAATTTAGACCTTCTGGGAATTTTGTATCAAACTTTCTACGTAAATCGAAAGAAGGAGTTTTTTTTTTCTAAAAATGCCAAAAATCTTACTATTAAAACTGCAATAGTAATTCTTTCCTGTCCAACAGTAGTAATTTCTACATAAATTTCTACTGTTTCATTATTTGATAGACTTTTATGACACACTAGTACCTACTTGGACTATCAGATATCCAACTTTTTGTGCCGTTTAATAATCAAACTCACTACTCACAACACGAATACCAATCACTCAACAACTGCACTACAAGCGCCATCAAAACAATTATATTTAACTTAGCATAGTCTGATTATCACTTTTGCTCTAAAAGGATCTCGAGAACCCAAAGTAACAAACATTTTCTAGTAATTACTTCTTGGAATCTCGACATGTTTACAAATATGTTTACATGTCAATTTACGGACTTCGTAATTAAACTAATCGTAACAATTAACGGCGTGGTTTACAATGGATTAATTTACGTAAATAAATTTAACAGTTTGTAGGTGTAGTCAACTCACGTTACGGTAATTCGCTATATTCGTAATTGGCTATAAAATTATATAGAACTAAAAAAACTGATCAATTGTTTCTTTCAGTTACATTTTACATTAATATTATCATTGAGCACCTTTACACCACAAATTGGATCTGATTGGTCGTGCAACAGGGCGGGCCTACATGAATATAATATAACTTATCCACTAAGACTTTTCATACAGGCCATTGTGCAAAAAAGATTTTTGATAAGCTATGAAAAGTAAACGATGGTCATCTCAAGAAACCGTCAAACGTAATACCCATCAATACGACGTAGAAAATAGGGATACGATTTAAGATCCATAAACGCAAAATACATTTTAGCTGTCTGAATGATTATCCCATGAACAAAAGCTTAAAAAATATAAAAAAACGAAGACAGTTATAAACTTATAGAGCGTTATAAACCGATATGAAGTGAAAAACCCACCTCTCTCAGCATTTAGGAATCATCTGATGTTGATACCTACCATTCCTATCGTCATAGCAATATTGTCTCTATCCACAACAATGCATGAAATCATACAGTAATAAACTGAGTTCAGAATATTTATTGCAATGATCATTGAGTAGGCACTTGATCTATTTGTAGCCCGACGTAGGCCGGCGTAGCCTGCCGTTGCCTGACGTAGCATGGCGTAGCCCAGCGTAGCTCGGCGTAGGCCGGCCGGCGTTGCCCACCGTAGCCCGGCCAAGTTTTCAAACAAATACCAAAACTAACACAATCGTAAAACCTTTTTTCATTCTTAATACCCGCTGCTGCTTATAACAACAGCTAAACGAGAAGTTTAAGGCCATGGAGTTCATGTTTTGTATTGCATAATTCATAGAAAAAGATAACGGCCTTGGATTCAAGTTTTATACATGTAAGTGGGGTTCCTCCTCACGCCCACAAATTCTCCTCTCACAAACACACACACACACACACGTCTCCTTTAAAACATTATCACCTCAAGTTATCGGCGGAATGAATGGTCATTAATTAATTAGGTGAACCCTTTGCGATGCGTCCCCAAAGAGTCGTTACTTAATTAGCATTACTCATGGGCTGGTCCCCGCTCCGCTAGATACCGATAAGATAAATTGTTACCTTACCTTTTTACCTGTGTGTTGGTAACATTGTGAAGCAGTTGAGGAAAACTTTGGTCGTGACCCACACAGTAAATACAAATTAATAATCTTAATCGTAAACATTTGGGAATAGTATTGGATGGACATAATCTTATTTTCTTCACTTTTGAAATACAGTGAAGCTTTGCCATATCACCATATTAAGCGATGAAATCACCATTGCTCTAAAGATGTTAAAGGATAACTTATCATCGTCACAAAACCCAAAATTGCATAGCAAAATAGCATGTCCTAGAACCCAAAATTCGAACACTTGTAACAGCTACGAACACACACTGGGCCCGCGTGAAAATTATTGCCCACTCGCTATTACAGATAGGCAGTTTGTGTCCCAGCAGTGCGAATATTGTAGTCAGATTATTCTAAGCAAGCTGAATGTAACCGCAGTCTGAATGTTGGGGCAATTATCAATATAACTGCCGACTGTACTGAAAAAATATAAAGTGCCTTTTATCTTACAAGAAAAGTGAAGAGGCTATGCATTGTAGTCAGCAAAACATATTTTTTTTATCTAAGAACTACTCCTAATATTCGCCTATCTATTTATAGTAGACACTAAGATAGTAATTTATGTGGAACCACCCCCACGCTGAGTATTTATTTTTAAACTTCAGTGGACCATAAGAGGTAACGTATGACCTTGCGTTCTACTGCTATTTTCCTCCGCACAGGAAAGAACGCGGTGCTAGCATTATTCAAAGCCAGACTTTACTAATGCATTTTATGGTCGAGGGTAATATTTACGAGGCCCAGGTGAACGCAAAAAACGTACGTAAGCACCTCATCGGGGCCGATTTTAATATTAGTTTAACGCAATATTACTACGAAGCTCATCCCCAGCTTAAAAATAAAGTTTAACTTATGAATATAAAAGCAAAAAGGAGAAAGAAATAATTTAAGGTCTGAAAAAGGTCATTCTACAACAAATAAGTAGTTATTTATTTTTATCACCGCGTCCTATAATTGCTTGTTATCTTTCTTTTAGCACCCAGGACTTAAGAAGCCATTCTATAATCCCTGTATTAAAAGTTATACGTGGCGAGGGATTTGAAACGTGTTTTCCCCTATTTTCGGAGGCCAAGCCGTCGCGTCCCGCTATCCTTAGGGATTTCATTCCGAAAAACCTCCATAAATATTTCTTACAGTATTTGTATCTTCCTTGGAGTATCGTTAGCACAATGTTTCCCTTTTTCCTCTGAACCGGGTTAGCATCTGCTCCCACAAACTAAATTGTCTACACACCTACAAAGTACACACTCAGTGCTAACCGAGTCTATGGTAACTGTTGCATAACACACAACTAAAACTATTATTAACAGTACCATCCCTCAAAAAGACCAACATTTTATATCAATTAGTACGCTGTTGGGAAAAATATGAAAACAATTTATTTCTGTGAGTATAGTAGTCATTTGTTATGATTACCTCGCACTGTAATCAACATTTTGTAGAGATCCACGATTGTATAGCTGACTGTCAAATCAATGAAGAACTGATGAAAGCAAACTTTTGTTAAATCGTCATTGTCTATTTAGAGCTTTAGTAGAGATTGCTAGAGGACGTGTACCATTGCACCTAGGGCACCTGGCAAGCGCTGAACGTGACAAACAAAAACACTTTAATACATTTGCTCCGACGTCATTACAGTTTATCGGTACTTTGGAGCGAACCCGAAATAAATAGCCGCTATCAAAGAGCGATTACACAAACTGTTCACAAGCTCATAAAAAGACAAACATTACGAAATCTCTGATGTCAAAGAAAAATAAATCGACAATAAAGTTTAAGTGCTGAACAATAATGTTATAATGGTTGTAACAAAACCGATATTTTATAATATTGACCGAACAAATTGAGACATATACATACATACTCTTTTTTACTTTAATATTATTCAGATACTTTCCTTTATCTTCTACATATGTTCCAGTTTCAGTAGTGTAGTAAATTTTACTTATGCAAGCTATGTCTTGACTTAAGTTAGACTACTTCGTCACTGCCCGTGGGCATCGTAAGAGACAACTTAAAGATGGACAGCAGTATGCATTTCTGTGCACAATCTTACAACTTCTTCGTTGTACAGTTCAGATAGGCATTCGGTCCATGAAAAATACTGGTATTCAGCTGCATACGGAGAATGGAAGCCGACCCCAATAGGATAATTGGGTTGCGAGGCAGATATTTAGCAATGGTATGACTCCTGCCGTTCAAATAAGAATCGATAAAAAAAGTAACTTGAAAACAATGCTTACATGTTTACTACACCACGACAAAATTGCTTGATGCGGCATCTTAAACGCCCCCTAAGAATAACGCACAGAGTTATCCGCGTGATTGGCTGATTGGCCCGATAACACCGTCGGGTAATGGCCCAGCAGACCCAACACCCATGTGGTTGGCCGGTCCTAACTTTTCTTTGAGAATGAGGAACAAAATACGTATGCGGCAAGAATATCCTCTAGACCGTAGTAGGTACACCAATACACGTCTAATAATTTTTATAGTGGATACATGCACGGACCGCCAATATGAAAAGAGGGACAGGGTTGGCCATTGTTGCCGTATGCCCGAAGAGCTGTGGGCCAAAATAACCACGATGTGGAGCCCAAACACAGCCTGAAGGTAACGCGGTGAACCTCGCAAGAGATTGGTGGTACGAGAACCAATGACCAGTGGTATACATTGGCCCAAGATCGAAGGTTTTAGAAGTCACGAAGAGAGGACTTTGCCCAGTAGGTGGACGATACGTGTGGTTGGCCGGTCCTAACTTTTCTTTGAGAATGAGGAACAAAATACGTATGCGGCAAGAATATCCTCTAGACCGTAGTAGGTACACCAATACACGTCTAATAATTTTTATAGTGGATACATGCACGGACCGCCAATCTGAAGAGGGACAGGGTTGGCCATTGTTGCAGTATGCCCGAAGAGCTGTGGGCCAAAATAACCACGATGTGGAGCCCAAACACAGCCTGAAGGTAACGCGGTGAACCTCGCAAGAGATTGGTGGTACGAGAACCAATGACCAGTGGTATACATTGGCCCAAGATCGAAGGTTTTAGAAGTCACGAAGAGAGGACTTTGCCCAGTAGGTGGACGATACAGGTTAGCAGTAACATGCACGGGAAAATCTAGTCTTACAAAATATTAACAAACTCCTATTAATATTGACGCTTGTAACCGACGGGTGTGTGGGTTTAGGCCTTCTTCAAGGGTTGACGGGATCTCTTCAAGGAAAATACGTTTATACTGATGTAAACGATATAATTATTAAAGAGGGACACAGTACACAATATCACATAACTTAAAGGTTTAGTTTTAGGGGTGCTCTGCGAGCGCGAGTCGAGCCGTGTCGCGGCGCACAGAGGTTGGGTAACGACTCGCGGGCCGTAGCGCGCGAGGGCTCCGCGTGTGGCGTGTTTTCGGCGCCAACGTTCAACGCACCTGATTGGCCGTTGAGGCGGATGTGTGATTGGCTGCCACGTACAGCGCAGCCAACATTACTAATTGCCGGATTCTGGGCTACATACTCCCCCTCTAGATCCCGATTACGTCCTCGATCATGATCTAGCCCTACACTAAGGTCCCTTTGGACAGGTTGCAAACGAGGGCGGCCTCGCTTTTTCTTGGGTACGAGCGGTTGAACCTGTTCTTCTCCTCGTACCTGAAACGGAGTCAGTTCACTAACGTGGAACTTGCCCAATACCTCAGCGGAATTTTCAGCAGACGCGATCAGATATGTTGTCGGACTCATTTTCTTCAGCACAATATAAGGTCCATCTCTTTTAGGGAAAAACTTTGCAGTTTTTGATTTGCTGGCATCACTTATCTGACGAGTAATCAATAAAACTTTATCACCAACATTAAAGGCTTCACCTTCGCGTCTTGACCGATCAGCATATAACTTTCTTTTGTCTTGCTGTTTTTCTACTCTATCACGAACTTCAATAAGTGAGTTCAAAAATTTGCGAAGATAAGGAGTAATCTGAGGCACAAAATTTGCTTTCTCTAGGATAGCCTTCGGATCGTTGTAGACTTCTAACGGAGATTTCAACTCACGAGCAAAAGTAAGGAAGGCTGGAGTAACTCCTGTTGTTTCACACCTTGAACTGTTCATGCTGAAACGAACAATCGGAAGCTGGTTAGGCCAGGAAGGATGATCTGTGCCAACCAATTGTGCCAATCGGGTTTTCATATCACGATTTTTCCTTTCAGCTGGGTTGGCTTCCGGGTGATAGAAGGGTATTAGGTCCTGTGTAATACCTAGTATATACATGCATTTTTGCATGACAGCAGAAACAAATTGAACACCGTTATCTGATATAATACGACGACACAACCCATAACGTAGGAAGTATTCTTCTATGAGAATTTTTGTACAAGCAGACGAGGTGGCTTCTTTAAGAGCATATAATTCTACCCACCTTGTTGCAGTGTCCTCTACTAATAGGATCCACTTTTCCCCATTTTCACCCTCAGGCAGTGGTCCAAAAAGGTCTATAGCCAATACTTCATTTCGCTGGTTTAAAATCGGCGTTTGAATTAGACCTGATGGTTTCTCATTCGTCGCTTTATATCTCTGGCAAGTAGCACAGGATTTAACATAATCGGTGATTATTCTTCTCATGCCAGGGAAAAAATAATTCTGAGCAACCTTCTGGTAAGTTTTTTCAATTCCAGGGTGACCCGCTACTGGAGCATCGTGACATTCGCGTAGAATCTCTTCACGAATGCAAGCAGGTATTACCAATTGTGGTGACTCGTTGTCCGTATCTGGGTTATAACGGTAAAGTATACCACGGTCCAACAGGTAACCACGTTCTGTCCAACGTCGAGTCGCAACTTCTTCAGTATCTTCAAGCTCCTTGATAATCTTGTTAATATCTGGGTCAGATTGCTGTTCTGCACGCAGTTCTGTAAGGTCACGCGTCGGTAAATCCACTATGACAGAACATATTCCGCAGGATTCGCGAGACTCTTCTGTGCAGACGGGGCGACTAAGCGTGTCTGCCACTACATTTACTTTTCCAGGAGTGTATTCAAAGTGAAGATCATAACTTTGTAATTTTAGTGCCCAACGCACTAAGCGACCTGATGGTGACTTTAATGATAAAAGCCATTTCAACGGCTGATGGTCAGTACCTATGACCACGGGATGTCCGTCAATATATCCTCGAAAACGATCCACAGCCCACACGACTGCTAAGGCCTCCCGCTCAGTGGTCGAGTAGTTCCTTTCAGCTGAAGACAATGAACGGCTGGCAAACTCGATAGGTCTCTCCTCGTTCTTCTCGCCTTGTAGCAGTACTGCCCCTAGAGCATAATTACTAGCATCCGTGCGTAGAATGAACGGCTTGGAGTAATCTGCCTGAATAAGGATTGGCGTGGATGTCAACAGCTTCTTTAAAGCACTGAAAGCTTCTGTTTGTTGTGGGCCCCATGTCCATGACTGGTTTTTTCTAGTCAATCTAGTAAGTGGTTCAGCGACTTGAGAAAACCCGGGAATGAATTTTCTGAACCATGAACAAGTCTGGATGAATGTCCTCAGATGTTTCAGAGACGATGGTGGCTCCATATCCAAGATAGCTTGAATCTTATCCTTATCAGCTGAAACTCCTTCCTGTGAGATCACATGCCCCAAATATTTGACAGATTCTCTTACAAACACACATTTTTCACGATTAGCTCGCAATTTGAATTTCATAAGCTGCTCAAAAACGACACGCAGGTCTTCCAGGTGTTTAGTAAAACCACCTACTGAAATAATTAGCAGATCGTCTAAATAACCTAAAATGGTTATATCCTTCAACGCAGAACTGGAACGCATTCTGTCAATTAAGCGTTGAAAAGTGGCTGGTCCGTTTTTTAAACCGAACGGCATCCTCTTAAAACGAAAAGTTCCAAACGGAGTGACAAACGCTGTTTTGTCTCTGTCTTCTTCTTTCACAGACACTTGCCAGTATCCGGATCTTAGGTCAATTGTACTCATGTGACAACTGCCTCTTTTGGTAGTCTGCAGTAGTTCATCAATGCGAGGCATTGGATATGCGTCCGACTTCGTGATCGAATTTAATTTTCGATAGTCGACGCAAAAACGGAAACTTCCATCACGTTTAGGTACTAGCAGGGCCGGGGCGCCCCAAGCGGACTCACAATCTTCAACAATACCATCAGCTAGCATTTTCTTGAGCTCTTGTTGCATAACTTCCTTCTTTGCAGGTGTCAGGCGATATGGCGGCGTCGCTATCGGCGCATGATCTCCAGTGTCAATATGATGAGCCACATATGGTGTAGGCTCCCCAATCGGATCAAATAAATTGTGAAATTCCGAGAGTAATTGGGCAAGCTCATCACGTTCCTGGTCCTGCAAGCATGTCCCCTCATCTTCCCGCAAAACGTTCATAGCGCTATATGAAGTGTGGCGAGGTGAACTGGTAGACTCTAAAAGAAGTTTGTACTTTTGATCTTCATTTTCAGAAAAATGCTACAAGCCTCGTGTGAAATCTATAGTGAGACCAGCTTTTTTAATAAAATCTATACCTAATAGAGATTCGTTATTTTTCGCGTCGGGGAAAATTATAAAGTCGGTAGGTACCATTTTATGGAAAAGGCCCACCTCAACTTTAGCAATAAGCACCTCCATAAGGCGCGTGCAACCATCCGCTAGTCGGATGTCCCGAGTGCACTTAGTAAGTGGGTGACCTTTCTCTACCAAGACGCGATGAAGCGATTGACCCGCAATGCAACCTTTTGCACCAGTGTCTATCAACGCGGTCCCATTTTTCCCCAAAATATTAATTTGCAACAAAGGCCTACTATTATTAGACTCCCCCTGGATTCGACCCTGTGCACGCGCGATACGCTTCTCACAATCATTCTTACAATTAACAACATTATATACATACTTATTACTATAAGAACTTAAATCTAAACAAACATTATTATTTTTACACAAAAAAAAATTATCACCTAGCTCTTGGTCTATAATTGTCAGCTCCTTGCCTATGATAACATTATCAGTGCAAAGGTCGATAGAGAGCTTATTGTCCGTTACACAGCTATTAAGCGAATCGTCGCGATTATCACAATAAAGTTCTAACCAATCCCCCGCAGTATTTGCAGGGTTACCTGACGTTCCAAAGTTCGTATAAGCGGTGTCGGCGAGCGGAGGGCAACTAGCGAGCTCACGCGCGGTTGCTAGGCAACGGCGACTGCGGGCTCTCGAACTTAGTTGCGGCGGCGCGGGCGCGGGCGGCTCGTGAGCGACCGGCGCCGTAGGTACCACAAGCTTACGTGCGAACGAGCTGTGGGCTGAGGCTGCGACGGGCGGCGCACTGTTACGCGCGCTTTCCTCGCTTCCTTGGCGAGAATCGGGATGCTCACGCATTTTATTTACGGGCGACGATGACACGATTGAACAAAACTCGTTTTTTGTATTCACTTTGCACTTCTCACACTTAGACCTAATTACGTTAGGGGCACCGCACCCAAAACACTCGATTTTCGGTTTAACACTGTTTTCTTTTTCACTGTCACCTATTAACTTTTTACAATTAGCCTTTTCATGTCCCCATTTCTTGCAATAATTACACGACAGTCTTTTACGAGATTCCTTAGCACGGGTCAATGAACTATCGCAGTTGGCGGGAATGACAGCGCCGGTGGCGGCAACTGGAGCGGCAACGGAGTGTTGAGTGGTGCTGGCGCCTGTGCTAACGCCTTGGACTGGTGTGGTCGTTCGCTGCTTCTGATCCGCGCCATTTTCCAGCGAATCTTCAATTGCTCTAGCACGTTGCAACAATTGTTCAAATGAAGAAATCGAACTTCTTTCGACACGTTTCCTTATTCTACGGTCTAGAAGGCCGTAAACCATATCTATTTGTACTTTTTCACTTAAATCTTCTTCGGGTAATTTCGAAATCAGCGCTCGAGTTTTCGAAATGAAAAGATCAGTCGGATCCGTATTTTGCCGTAGTGAAAATAGGTCTAGGTAAATACGAAATGGCGGGCGGCGCTCACCGAATGCACTTCGCAGTTTTTCAATGGCGTCTTGCCATGAGGTGACGCCAGATTTTACACCTTGCCACCATAATGCGGCTGAGTCTGTTATTAACATAGAAAATCCTTTAATGGCATTTTCATCGCTGATATTTACGCAGTCCTTATATACATTCACCGCGTCGATAAAACCTTCTATGTCTTCCGCTTTGCCACTAAATCGAGCGGTACACTTGGTGAAGTTACCGGCGGGAGTTATTAAAGACGCGTCGAAATGTTGCGCCGGCGTCGAGGTACGCACCTCGTTGATGAGCCGCGCGAAGATGTCAGCTTGGCTCTGCTGCAATGTCTGCATCAGAGCCGCAAATTGCTCCGACCCCATAGTGATTGTGGAAGGCTCATCAGCCCCATCCTCTTCAGATCCTTGCTGCCTTGTTCGTGGCATTATTGCCTTTCGCAACGAACAAAAAAAAAAAAAATCCTTGTCTCACGAAGTTGAAGGCCCCTACTGTTAGGGCGCCAAATGTAACCGACGGGTGTGTGGGTTTAGGCCTTCTTCAAGGGTTGACGGGATCTCTTCAAGGAAAATACGTTTATACTGATGTAAACGATATAATTATTAAAGAGGGACACAGTACACAATATCACATAACTTAAAGGTTTAGTTTTAGGGGTGCTCTGCGAGCGCGAGTCGAGCCGTGTCGCGGCGCACAGAGGTTGGGTAACGACTCGCGGGCCGTAGCGCGCGAGGGCTCCGCGTGTGGCGTGTTTTCGGCGCCAACGTTCAACGCACCTGATTGGCCGTTGAGGCGGATGTGTGATTGGCTGCCACGTACAGCGCAGCCAACATTACTAATTGCCGGATTCTGGGCTACACGCTGGATTAGTTTGATTACATTATTATTGTATCAGTGATAATACGGTCTGTGTGTTGTTAGTTAATCACAGTTCAGTATCCGATAATCTAATGAATTTTTAACAGTGTTGATGCTGTTCGGTCGGGGTGATCGTCGCAGGTGATTGTTTAAGATGTGTTAGGTTTACAATTTAGAAACTTGAGAGATTTGGTAATTTACATTTTTTCTGCCCATAATCAAAATCAAATAAGTATTTTATTTAACATAGACATACATGGGCACTTATAAAACATCGACAAAAGCACGGTTCGGGTTGGTTGTGCTATGGAGAAGAACCTGCAAGAAACTCCATGGTAACTCTTTTTAAATCATTTGGTTTTACAATATTAGGAATGTTACAGCGTTAGTACTTAAGTATGAGTAGGAGGACAGCGTAGGCACGAAAATAAGTCGTTGCAATAATACCCAAGTTGGGCCAAGTGTTATTGGGTTTTTCCATCAGAAATTTCTCAGTTGCAGTCGCGAGGTTCTGGATTTGTGCCCGGTTGATGGCAATAGGCTCGACCCCTATTACATGGGACTTAAAATATATCTTGCACAACCCTTCGAGGATTACAGGCATGATATTATTTTGTATGTAAAACTAGCTGTACCCAGCATGCGTTGCAATGCACTTTTTACTACCCACCTACCCTATCCGACCTACCTACCCTATCCTACCTACCCTACCCTACGCTACCTACCTACCTACTCTACCCTACCCTACCTACCTACTCTACCCTACCCTACCCTACCCTTACTACCTACCCTACCCTACCTACCTACCCTACCCTACCCTACCTACCTACCCTACCCTACCTACCTACCCTACCCTACCTACCTACCCTACCCTACCTACCCTACCCTACCTACCTACCTACCTTACCCTACCTACCTACCCTACCCTACCTACCTACCTACCCTACCCTACCTACCTACCCTACCTACCTACCCTACCTACCTACCCTACCTACCTACCCTACCCTACCTACCTACCCTACCCTACCCTACCTACCTACCCTACCCTACCGTATCCTATGTCCGTCTCCTGGCTCTAAACTACCTCCCTGCCAATTTTCAGCTAAATCGGTTCAGCCGTTCTTGAGTTATAAGTGAAGTAACTAACACGACTTTCTTTTATATATATAGATAATAAGAAATCTCCCTTCATTTGGACCGCCATGAGAAGGGGTTTGTGCCCAAATTGAGGGGGGATTTCTTATTTACCAGGTGGCATAGCAGCTGAAGGCACACAAGACAATGATAATAAGATAGAAAAACAATAAAATCTCTCGATCTCAAAGCTGAAAATATCTCCGAGTTTATCGATTTTAAGGTCCTTTCCGTTCGTATTATGCCATTTACCTACTTTCGCAATAGATTTTGTTCGGAAAAGGTAGTATAAATTTTATTGCTTATATTTTGAAGGTATCGAAACTCGAGCTTAATTGCAATTCACGCCATTCACGTTTATGTGCTTGGCAAAAACATCTGGCCCCTTGATTGCTTACGTTTTTACGTGCACTTAGGAACTCAAACACCACTCCCGAACAAAATGTATCCAGGTACCTATATAATGCAATCACAAAGCTTTACTTTTATTGCCATATATCGTAATTTTTATTTAAATTGCGAATAAAACCTTTTTAAACCAAAGGATAGCAAGGTCTACGTGAAACTGTCTTAGTTTTGAAGTTACTATCATATAATCTTTTGATTGTAAAGAGCTACAGGTCTGGTTTGCCAGATTACAATCTTTGCGACGTTCTTGGCTGGCTCCATTAGCAAATTAGCTGTATTTCTGATTACATTAATGTCCCTATAGCTTTTCAACACGTCTGTTGGTATGAGTGGTAACATTTTTGACTTTATAGGTAATTCGAAATTCATCAATTAGATTAAAAACCTAAAATAAGCTACATACTTACCTCATACGTATTCCATTGGAATTTGTCTATATAACATGTTATGTTAAAAGTTAGTATCTCTAATAATGGTCTCGTGAAAGCGAAACCGTGTCTCTCGATCCTTTGGGGATTTTAAGTAACCACATCGTAAGGGTCAACTGAAAGGTTTGACCATATAACAAGCATTCGCAATTGGAACAATGGAAATGTACACAGATCCACTCTAAATAGCCGATCCTTTGGTTGTTTTTTTAGAAGCATTTTTCTTTAAGTCCAAAGAAAAACTACCATTTGGTTTCTTACTGATAATATTTAACCTATCATAAAAATATTTTTTGAGAGAAACTCAATATTTTTTGCACTAATTATTTTCAGGTGAGCCATTCACTTCTACAGCCAACATTCAAATATTATTTCACATTACAGTTTCAACGAACTAGCAAATGAAATATGAATTTTAGAGAGTCGTACCAAAAAGTTAGTGCGCCTATGAATTCATTTTTATGACACCCACTAAATAAGTTATCCATACATATACACCGTTAGTAATAAATACAATGCAGACAGATGGTCACAGGCTACGCATGTACGGAGAGACCACTTTTAAAAAAAAAACTTTATTTTTGCTATACTACTGAAATAACATTAAAGTATTAGAGCGGTCTCGCTCTTTACAGAAGTCAAAACTCACATGGAACTTTACTTTTTAAAGCGTCTAAAACCAACAATGAACTCAACGAAATAAACTAAATCAAACTAAAACAAGAGCCAGCATTACTCAAATAGTTCCCCAAAACTAAAATAATAAGATGTTGAAGCGTAACAACAGTTGGACACGGGATAAGGGCATTTGAATAGCCCCTAGGTGGCTTGAGTTATTCAGCTCGCGACGCGCAACCGCCGCGCTCGCTCGTAAATCAAACTCGCCATTCGCTTATGCATTATACAGTTTTATTTGTCCGAGTCCGTTGAATAGGTAATAAACTATGGCAGGTGAAATGCCCTGCGTGTTCGAATGCGCCGAGAATTTGAAACGTAGGCAAATATACGTCTGTTTACTACGCTGTGGAACAACATATAGTGTGGGTGATTGGATTACGTGTGTTTGGTGGTTTGGTGACGATCTGGTTTGGATTTTTAATGGGCCGCGTGTAATTCTGTGATTAAATTTGATTTTCTGGAAGCGTATTAGGAAACCGCATGAAAAAAAAAGTAAAGGTAAATTACAAAACCTGCTAACCTCATAATGATAATCTTAAAACATAATCAATATTTTCAACAACTTTCCTACCTAAAAGCTTGAAGTCTAAAACCTATTAGGCTACTAATTAAAAGCACCATCTCATTTGCGAAACAGCGCAGGTTATTAGGCATTTTCGAAGGTCTCCCCATCTCTGGAAGCGACGGAGCAGAAAATTCACTGCGGTCCTCATTCCACACGGCCCTGCATACTAGAACGTACGTCTGAGGCCAGCCTGCGCTAATCCTCATACTAATTTCATTATTTTAGTATCAACTTTTTAGCTCGTTCTTTTATTCATTCAATTTAAAAGGGTTGTTGCTTGAAAATGCGAAAAGTTTTCTGTCAAGCTTTTCCTGTGTTAGTTTGTTTATTTTACTGTTCGATTTAGTAAGATGTTTTTCAAGTTAAGGGTCTTGTGTGTATGAAAATCTGTTTGGGATCAAGACGCCGCGAAGTTTTTAGAAGTGGTTAATTCTGTTTTTTTTTTTTGTTTTTTTGAGCCTGGTATGTCTTACTTCTGCCCATTCCTTCAACTCCTGTATGTGTTGTGTTTCTTCTATGAGGAAGGCTGAATTTTGTCGGGATTCGGGTTGAATGATCCCTAGATACTGGCAAGCTACTGTAGACATTTTTTTGAAAGAAATTCTTGTGTGAACTTCAATTATATTTTTTTTCATTACTCATACTCTGAAAGTAGGTCTGAAGTTGCCTGAGGAGCGGGTTGAAAGTAATACTTTTCTTCCCTAGGGAGAATCGCTTTCAACTGACAGATGCCAAATTATAAAAAAAAAAAACTAGTTCTATTTTCACATTTTTATTGAACCATGTTCCAATTTTCTATGCAGCCACGATGTAAAATTGAAATAACTTAAAGTTAAGTATTGATTAAAGAATCTATATTTTTTTAATAACTTTATTATAATTTAGTTTAAACATTTTCTTTAAAATAACATTGATTTGGGCAAAATATTTACCATTTTTTCAATGAAAAAAAAAACAAAATAGGCGGGAAAAGTTGTTGATTTATGTCAAATAAAATTTACAAAATTTTCCTATAGCTAATTCATGTTTTTATTTTTACTTTCCTTGTATTCGTAATGAAAAGCACAGTGTTTACCTCGGGTTAAAGACTTATTTATTCCCTCGAACTATTGGCGCGTCTCGCGACTAAATAAGTTGCTTTCACCCCTAGGGTAACAATGTACTATTACATGACTGGACATTAACAGACAATTAAACGATAACACATCCCTCATTTTGATGTGGAAAACGGGACACAGCAAAATAAGCATACTTTATAGGTTGTATTGATTTGCAATTTTATTATTATTGCACAACAGATATAATCCGGACGCCGCTCACCATTCATGTTAATGAAATAGCAAATAAAATGATCGTAATTACGGCAACGTTTTTACTGCATTGTTGGGATCCCCTCACCGAATCACCTGGCATTACCGTAGCGACAATATTTCCAACGAATTGGCCATTTATTCAAGCACCAGACATAATAACTTTTGTAATTACAATATCAACATTTACGTTGCATTACCCTCGTTCGTCATACCAACATTCAAGATTGGTGTTTGACGTAACATTTTGTAGGATTTTGTTATGATTTTAAATCATATTTTTGGTTTACATAAACAAATGTTGATTTAACTTTTGAACACACAATTGAGTTGAATTTTCTAGATGTCAGTTAATGCTAAAACGTGAGATTTCAATTCTTCTATCATTACTAAGTACTGACAATGCAGCAGACTTCTGAACAACTGAACTGTCACAAGTCTATAAGAAATTGTTCCAAATTACCAATCATTGCAACATTGATTTATATACAGGTAGCGGAATTAGATCAGAAATATTGGTATGTTAAAGATATTACCGCTTGGCTATACCTACTTGTCTAGCGACACCGTGATCCGGGAACGACTTCGGAGCAACTTGTGACGCGTCACACGACGGTAGTCCATTCACGCGAATCGAAACAAGTGGCACACGCCCGTGTCGCATGATGCAAGTCGCGTCGCGATTCCTGTCGCATGATGCAAGTCGCGTCGCGAGTCGTGTCGCCTGTGCTCGTTCACAAGGCGTTATGTTTTTCTTTACTCCTTTTTTTCTTTACAGCCACTGGCTCATATTATATAACCTAGCTGACCGCAACTTTGTTCACGAACAAATTTTGATGTGAATGTGTGAGAGAAAAAAAAAGTATCCTATTTGCTATTCCAGACTATAATCTATCTCTGTGCCGAAGTTTATTCAGAACCGTTCAGCCATTCTGGGCGAGATTGAGTAACAAACATCCATCGAAACTTTCGCATTTATAATGACTACTATAGATTAGCCAATAAAATTATAGGGAAATCACAGACTAAAGAGTTCCCGATACGTTTTCAACCCGCCCCGCAGTCACTCCTCGCTTCACTCTGTCTAGAGCTCGCCTTATAACATGATATTCAATGCGAATGACAGGTAGAAACACGCTATCAAAAGGAGTTTAATTGAATTACAATTAAGATGCCTATGTGCTTCAAATACATTACATTACAGACCATGAAAATAAAGGGAAAGCTTTGTTATTACTAATTATTATAACAACTAACACGAAATAAACAAACCAAGTAGTTACTCTATAATAATAATTTTAAAGTGAGACGTTTTTATAAACTAATACAATACTTTATGAAGTTCGCTCAAAATCAAGCTTTTTGTCATAAGCTAAAATAATATTAAAACATTAATTTTATAAATAGGTAAATACGTATCCATTTCTTTTATGTGCCTGAATAGAAAAAAAAAAACAAATTAATATAGTCAAAGCGTGTACACATTTCATAAAACAAGCTTGGGCCGAACTGTATATTGAGTGAGGTTTATATTGAAAGTTTGTACGGAGCCCCGCGAGCCCTAAGGACACACATTCTACTTTGTTCTTACACACAACTTTAAGAAGTTGCTTAACAGATGTTCCGCCTGACTTTTGTCCCCAAGTAAGTCATGTATCCTTGTAACATACGTTTTATGTGCGACGAAAATAATGCCTGCTGTCGATGTTTGTAATATACGGCGACAATGTTCGTAGGCCTTTGGGAATTGTAAGCCTTCTTTTTAATGTGCGTGCTTGGGAAAATGTGATTTCTTTCATGCGGTGTGGAATAGAACAGCGAAAAAAGTTTTCTAGCGCTACGGTTGTTCTGACAGAAATAAAATGATTGCAAACAAAAATCTGACCACCTTTCCCCAAGGGTTATATTCAAAGCATCGATTGCATTCACCATAACTATGTACGACCTTCCAAGTTTGGCACACTAGACGTAAAACCAATTGCGATATCTGTAGAATATGGTTGTGCGTTGTTTCATCGCTAATTGTTTAATCGAATTTTGTTTCACATAAATTTTTTCTCATATTATCATTTCATAGAATAATCAATACCCAGAATACTTACTTTGAAGAAATTTAAATCATCGATTTTTGTTTCAAATAAAGTTTAATGTTAGAATATTCATATCGTAGAATAACAAATCAAATATTCTTTATCCACATATTGTTTGTTTCACATAAAACTTATTACGAAGAATAACATTTTAATCGACTGACAGTTTCTAAAATTCAAACCTCCTAGAAAATTACAACACCGGGTTCACAAAAATAATGCGGGTAAATTCTTGTCAAGCAGGAAAACAATCTTGTTATTCAATTCTCACTAATGGTGTCCATGCCTGTTGCATGCAGCATACAAGCAAGCATGCAACTTGCAGCATGCAACCAAGCATGCAACTTGCAGCATGTAGCAAGCAAGCATGCAAGCAAGCAAGCATGCAACAGGCATGGTTTCTGTCACGGCTCCGGCGCTGCGGGGCTCCGGCGGCCCCACGCGAGTTTATCGTCGCAGATGGTATTAACGCTCACCACCACAGCTTCGGCTTGCTGGCCGGCGAGCCGGCCAGCCTCAGCCGCGGCGGCGATCTTTAGAAACCACCTGCTCCTCAACTCGCGGGCCACCTCATCCCTCCGCGCCTACGCGGGCTTAAATTACACTCTAGGGGTAGGGCAAACAAGACTACGTGGAGTCTGTTTTGCAGCCATTCGTTTCTGTCACTAACTTTTGTAGTTCAACATATTGGCTTTTAAACACAATATTTTAATTTTTAGTTAATAATTTCGTTAAAATAAAATACCATGGAAACATACATCGAACAAACAATATTCGTTGAAAAATAATTCTGCTGTTTGATAAGTTTGTCAAATAAAAAAATGTGATTGTAAAATTCTTTGAATTGTGTTTCTGTAAAATATGTTTTATTCAAGTAAATGGTAGTCGAAACAAAAATATTCGAAATAAAAATACAGGGACTAAATAGTATGTGAAACATTTTCTGGGAAACGAAATTCTGTGAAATTTCTGTCTGCGAAACAAGGTGACACCGTAGAATATATTTAGCATCGCAATTGATTACAATTGCATCTTGGCCATCCTGCATAAATTTGTATGCGTGTCTGAGAGGCGAAGAATATTTTCGAAACTGCAGCAACTCATTGTGTTGCAGGCGAGACCAAAGTGGGAGCTCAAAATAGTGGCTAAACGTGACTTGCCGATATTGCATCATTTGTACCACATCCCACCGCATCTGCACGTACTCCTGATCTTGAACGTCGCACTGTATCGCTCCTAGCATATCCTACAGACTACAATACTTTGTCATTCTCAACCATTGAACTATGTTCAAATGCATCTAATTAATCATTCCAGTACTATTGAGTATCTGATTGGATGTCAATATAGGCTAATTAATAATAATATTCATATCTAATAGTGGGCGTTTTCGACAGCCACCTAACTAATGATCCTGTATAGATGGGGTTGTTCATTCAATCGCGTAGATATGGCTAATATCGGAATGTTTTAGTATATTTTTGCGCAGTTTACTATTGTGTCTCCACTGTGCGAAAAAGGCATGGAAATCCAGTTCCGTCATGAACCAGGTGGCTGAATCTCACTTATCCGCGAGACCGGATTCCATAAGCAATTAACTTACCTACAGTAGATTTCAAGGTGATTTATCAACCCGCAGCCTTAGAAAAACATAATTGAATCTAGTGTAAAATTTTCGGAAAGCAAAGACCTCTTCGAAAAACTCTCTCGTGTAATGGAAATCGTGCCCCTCGGCCCCCAGGGCATCGCGGATTCTCTGCACAAAAGGCCCAACAAAAAGGTCCTGCCGTCACATGAACATTGTAAAACTCGGCCTCGTATTCACGTCTCCACTTACAAACCAATAGCGTCTTAAAAACTTCACATGTAAGATTCAATTTTGTTCTACCAAGATTGTTTTGTAACAGTTTTTTCCAATCCGATAATGCGACCTTAGCGTCGGGATCATGGTTTACTACAAATTGTATTAGAGTAGTAGATTTAACTATTTACGCGGTGTACGGTCCGGCCGAGCGGTCGCGTGACTCCTCCGTACCTTGTGGAATGCTGATTCTTTTGTTATCATACATGGCATAAATTCTTTAGAGCATCGCGTCCCTGAGAGGCTAAAATAGCATTGGTGACGTGAAGAGTTGCTTTAGTGTTGCGTTTTACAGAAAAGATTCCTATTTCGAGGTTCAAGTTTCCGAAATTCCAATCTCTTTTGACCATCAAGCAGACGATCCTCCTTGAAATGTATATCAAGGCTATCGCAGTACATAAACACGGAACTACTACGTCAGAGTAGGATACTCAGCGTAGCTACATCTCGAGTGCATCTCTCACGATCACGGGAGCTTTTGCCTCTAAGGAATCGATTATCCGTAGACGTCTCGCATTCCTCAGATATCGTCTTCATCTCAGCTCCGATATGACGACGTGCATTAAAACATCTATGTATAATGTTGTGATGCAATGTTGTGCTACTTAGTTTTCGCTGATAAGTTGTTTAAGTAACATGTTGGCTTTAACTTGAACGTAAGTTTATATGTTCCTTGTGTAATAGGAGCTATGTGCATAACGTATGGAATGGTAACTTAAGCACAGAATATATTTACTTACCAGAGAAGTTTGAGAATAACATGGAATTAATAGTTTATTAAGCGGATGGTTTTAGATGAAAATTCAAGTAATAGAGCTAGTGGTCTACATGTGTCTTTTATTTTAGTATATATTTACTCTGTTTCCTTATAGTCTGTGATGTTATGCTTAGAAGGCTAACAGAGTATCATGGAACTAATACTTACTAGGCTATCAACAATCCTATAACCTAGTGATGTACAAGATGTCCAACACCTCTAGAAATCCGAAGTCTGTAACGCCTCGCCTTAAGAGATCAACCACAGGATCGGTGATCTGATACCGAACGCTAATAGCGTAGTACACATGACGAGGTCGTCATGTGTACTACGCTCATAACTAATAACTCATACAAATCGACATCAGGTTAGATATTTTTAGGAACCAGAAGTGAAAATCAAATAAAAAAAAACAATCGCAAACAACCTAAAACTAATTTATTTGTAAATAGACTTACATCAAACAATAATTTAATAAATCATCAGAATTTTAAGCAACCACAAACAAACAGCCGTTAATATTCAAAAATAATAATCACAATAAAACACCAACAAATATAGCACAAAGTAAAACACAAAACAAAATGAAAAACCACTGAAGAAAAAATACGGAACGAACTTACTGTAAAGTAGGGTAGGTACCACCTTACAGGTCGACGACTCAGCAACCAATGCGCTCCGCACTTTTTTTTTTTTTTTATGAATGGCATCTCGCAGTTCAACCTATGAGGTTGTCGTCTGCTTAACCGGACTATCCTGTGGGTGCCTTTAGAGTAAGGCCTCCAGCCAGGGCATAAAAACTTACAAACTAAGCGACTGCACGCTAAGGGCACCCCCTGTGGGGTACGAACCTCGGCTTAGGGCGTCGCTGGGGGAGGACTGCATGGGGACAGGCTGGATCTGAATGGGTCGCTCCGCACTATCGAGCGCTCGCTTTTATAAGGATCGGTGGGGGTACCCTTACTACCAACAGTTCGCTTATACGGCCTATCCTGATCGTGCGCCGTCCTCGGCTGCACCAGGAACTTCTTCAGCAGCACTGGCAGGTACGGCGAGAGCTTGATCGCCGCCTTCGTCTGAGTTGGCATCGTCTGGACTCAGAGCACCAGAAGGGCTAGCAGGAGCACCAGCGGGACCTACAGGAGGACCTGATGGCTCACCAGCATCGTCAGGGTTGTCGTCATTGCTATCTGTATGAGAAATAAGTGGTTGATTATACGTGGCGTCACACACCTTTGCCTATTCTGTCATTCATCACGCATACAAGGCCCTCATACAAAAATACACTCAACCCAAACTACAACACTTCACTTTTAAATGTATGCATACATCTTCACACATAATGTCTCATTCATGCTCGTACTTGAACTTGTACAATTTCACACGTTAAAAACGTGTTAACCAGGACTGCGCCTGCCAGGACAACGCCTGATGCGTATTCATAGAACACGACTTCCACACGTTAAAAACGTGACAACCAGGACTGCGCCTGCCAGGACAACGCCTGATGCGTATTCATAGAACACGACTTCCACACGTTAAAAACGTGGCAACCAGGACTGCGCCTGCCAGGACAACGCCTGATGCGTATTCATAGAACACGACTTCCGGGACAACACCCGATGCGTGTTCAGAGAACACGACTTCCGGGACAGCACCCGATGCACATACACAGTACGCGACTTCCGAAGCTAGGCACTTCAGGCCGCTTGCACATGTTCCAAGCCAGGCACTCCAGGCCGCTGGCACATGTTCCAAGCCAGGCACTCCAGGACGCTCGTCTCGGGAGCGCACTGCATCTGGGCTGCACCAGCCACCCGTTTCAACCAGCAAGGTCAACACTTGCCTCACACTCTTACGCACGCGTCCACATCACACGTGCTACAAGAACATAAAGAAAAACATTAAAAGGTCCAGTTGAAACTTTACTTTCAAAGAATGCAGCACAACTCTCAGGACACCACTCGCCTTTCCAGGGTACCATGTATTGAGCTGCGGCCTGAGTTGTCTTGCCTCTGGCTCCGCTTAACAACTTCAGCTCGTAATGATCACTTCGTAACACTTTAGTCACGCGGTACGGACCCCTCATGCCAGGGTCGAGCTTCCCAGCGGACTGAGAATACCTTATCACGAACACGTGATCGTTCACCTGAAAAACTCTAGGAAATCTGAAACTCTCTATTACTTTGATTCCCGTCAAGAGATGCTTTAGTGGAGCTCCTGCTGAGTTCCCTCATGACTTCTCGATTCAGACTTGAATTTTCGATGGCAATGTCACGGATCAGCGCACGAATCACAGGAGTGGTCGCGTTAGTACCAACTAACAAATACAAAGCTGAGTACTGAGTGGTATTTTGGCTCCGCGCCCTGGGTTACTTTACAGAAGTAGGCTCTCACCCGTTTACCACCGTCCGTACGTACCTGGATTAGTACAGCACCGTACCCGGCACTGCTGGCGTCAGTGTGCAGCTTTGTAGGAAGGTTCGGGTCAAAAATCGCTAGTATGGGCTCGCTAGTTAGACGATTTATAAGATCTAGCCAGACTTTATCTTGATCAGGTACCCATACAAATTTTTTCTTTCTTTGTGAGACGCGAAATACATGCGGTTTTTGTAGCGTAACCTTCAGTATAACGCCGAAAGTAACCAGCAAGACCTAAGAACTGGCGCAGGCGTACTTGTTTGACGTTACCAGGGATGGGCGCGTTAACTAGTGCCTCGACTTTGTGTGGACTCGGCCTAACCTGACCGTGACTAATAACGCGACCTAGGTACTCGACCGTGGTGGTAAGAAAGAAACACTTGCGCACGTTAACTGAGAACCCGGCCTCTGTCAAAGTTGACAAGACATCGCGTAACAGGTTGATGCCATCATCGACTGTCAGACTCAGAATAAACACATGGTCAATATATACCAGAACACTTCCCGCTTCTATAAATTTACGCAAGGTATTATTGATGATACGGTGATATACAGTGGGAGAGTTGCACAAACCATACGGCATTTTTAGATACTCATAGTGCGCGAAAGTCGACGCACATTCTGTCTGAACCATCCTTTTTCTTGACCAAAATAATTGGGCTCGCGTATTCGGAATCTGACTCATAATAATCTTTTTGTCTAAAAGATCCTGACATATCTCGCGAACCTTAAGTTTCTCTTGATATGACAAACGATACGGATGGTACGCCACAGATACATCACTTGTTAGATTGATGTGCATTTTATCAGTATTTACGGTAGTGGTGGCTGTACCGGATATTAAAAACGCAGAGAATTCGTCAATCACGGCCACAACGTAACAAGTTCCGCACCTTCTAGGGATGTATTTATTTGGTTGGACTCACTAACACTCACGTTCACTTTTAGTACCTTATCCGACGTATTAGTCAAGTACTGTCCGTGCTTCATGAGAATGAACGTAACACCATCGCGATTTAGTACATCAGTCCCGATGATAATGGGAGTATTCATACACGACGCGGGTACTACGACAAAGTCTACTTCAAGCGTGATATTATTAAACTCAACAGTGTTAAAGTGATGTATTCGCGGGCAACAATCTCTTTATTGCTTATTCCTTTCAAAGAACAGTTAATTTGTTTACGCGAACCGGAAAAGTAATTTACTACCGCTGACGATATCAAAGACACATTAAGTGCACCACTATCTATAAGAATATCAACCGGTATACCCTGTATCACGGCTGTACTTATATCGTTACTACTCTTAGCGTTTGAATGTTCGCTACACAAGTTAACTTTACGTTGATTGCTATTATTGCTTTTGAGACTCAGCTCGGGCCTTAGCGAAACAGTCACTTTCTTTATGCCCTGTCTTCTTACAGAAAGAACAGACGGGTCTGGCGTTACTACTACTATCGACTTTATCATTGACATTACGCTTCTTGGGACACTTGTCCTTATATTGTCCTGATTGACCGCAATGAAAGCATTTGTTTTCAGACCTGCTCGAACCGTTAAAATTACGTTTTTTTTTTTTTTTTCGCGTTACTGGATGACCCAGATTTGTCGGTGTTACGGTTTTCGGGTTTGCGAACAGGCTTTACGTATGTAGCTAGAAACGAAACTAAGTTTTCTGTTGTTAGGTCAGCACTAGTAGCTGCTGCTTGTACCTGTACATCACCGATACCGTGAATCACAATTTGGGTCATAAGCTCTTCGCTTAACCCTTTTACTACACGTAACCTTAATAATGAACGCCGCGCATATTCTGCGTATGACGAAAACTTGTCGGACGTGGTGTTTATAACTTCATGAAGAGTTTGGGCATAATTATTTTTTTATGGACACAACGACTTAAATTCTTTGGTAAAATTGGACCATGAGCGGTCATTTGTACCCCACTCGTTTAACCACGTTTTCGCGTCAACTTCCAGACAATGACCCACACTCGAGATCGTCCCAATGATTGACATTCCCTGTCCACTTCGTTACTTACACCACACCTCAAAATTATTTATAGCCGGATCAAAATTTGAAACATAATAGTTGCTAGACTTGCTTCTTGTTAATTGCCCTAACGCATCAACAAGTGCTTGGGTTGTAGAAACATTTTTTCCAGCGGAGGTGTGCTATCACGAATGGACGGCGTAATATGCGAAGCGGTGTTTTCCTCAATAGCATTTAGTCGCGACATGATACTGCCCAGCGCACTTTGTACGGAAACATCATGAGGGTAGGATCGAGATTTATTACGACGATGACTAGGATAAACCGTACGTGACCTAGGTCCTTCACGCAAACTATGATTGTCACCACTACGCGAGTAACTGCGACGTGATCGTGAGCGAGTTCTATTACGACGCGAACGTGAACGAGTTCTATCTTGGCGCGAACGTGAACGAGTTCTATTACGGTGCGAACATGAACGAGTTCTATCACGGCGCGAACATGTTCTATCGTGAGGCGATCGTGATCCGTGCCTACGGTCTTGTCGCGGAACACTACGTGGGCTACCACAGCCATCCCCAGAGCGAGGCGGCGTCTCAGCTAGCTTCTCACGTGATCCGGACAATCGTGGCATAATTTGAAATTAACGGCTGTTTGTGTACGTACCAAGGCAGTAGTTGTGAGCAAATAAGTTCAATCCCACTTCTGATTTTAGGAACCAGAAGTGAAAATCAAATAAAAAAAAACAATCGCAAACAACCTAAAACTAATTTATTTGTAAATAGACTTACATCAAACAATAATTTAATAAATCATCAGAATTTTAAGCAACCACAAACAAACAGCCGTTAATATTCAAAAATAATAATCACAATAAAACACCAACAAATATAGCACAAAGTAAAACACAAAACAAAATGAAAAACCACTGAAGAAAAAATACGGAACGAACTTACTGTAAAGTAGGGTAGGTACCACCTTACAGGTCGACGACTCAGCAACCAATGCGCTCCGCACTTTTTTTTTTTTTTTTTTTTTTTTGAATGGCATCTCGCAGTTCAACCTATGAGGTTGTCGTCTGCTTAACCGGACTATCCTGTGGGTGCCTTTAGAGTAAGGCCTCCAGCCAGGGCATAAAAACTTACAAACTAAGCGACTGCACGCTAAGGGCACCCCCTGTGGGGTACGAACCTCGGCTTAGGGCGTCGCTGGGGGAAGACTGCATGGGGACAGGCTGGATCTGAATGGTATCATTATTTAGGGGCTGATTTAACACTACTGGCACAGCATCGCGGGCTGGCTCGAGCGAGGGTCGGGGAGGGCATGGACCGGGACGTCGCGACGGACCTCGACGGCGAGGTCGGAAAGACGGCGGTTTGAGTCGGAACTTTTTAAGAGTGCTAGTCTCTTTGCTACTCTCCTGGAGGAGGGTGATAGCATCATCTGGAGTGACAAGGGTATGCCTAGGACGGCGTACTGTACTAATGCGCGAGGGTTCGTAACGGGCGGCCGCTGCGATCAGGGGATTACGGTGTTTAATGGCGTTATCGAAGAAACGCTTCGAAAGACGTTTCATAAACTGAAGGACGGTGGGCATTCTAAGGTCTACGTGTAGACGGTCATTACGGACATAAAAAGGGGCTCCCGTGACTCTACGTAAGAACCGGTTCTGTAAAACTTGCATCCTATGGATGTACTTAGGCTTGGTGTGAGCGTACACGACGCAAGCGTACGTCATAATGGGGCGGATCACCGCGGTATAAAGGCGCAACTTGCACTTGAGTGACAACTTGCTTTTTGCCGAAATCATGAAATGAAGCCTACCCATAGCAAACGCAGCTCGGTCGCGAGCTGCTTTGATGTGCGCCGCGAAAGACAAGTGGTTGTCAAGTATGACTCCTAAGTACTTGGCTTGCTTCTCCCAAGGGATAGGCTTACCGTACATAGTGATCGGGCTGAGCGCGGGTGGCTTAATTTTACGCTGTTTAGAGTAAAGAACTGCCTGGCTCTTGTCAGGGTTCACCTCGATTCTCCATTTCCGGAACCAAGCGCCTAAGACGTTGGCTGAGGTTTGGAGGGTGCTATAGATAGCGTCGTGACTGCGGCCAGTTTAATAAATGGCCGTGTCGTCCGCGAACAGGGCTAACTGAGCCTTCTTGCTCTTGGGGATGTCACTGGTGAACAGAGTAAAGATAAGGGGAGAGACGACGGAGCCCTGAGGGACTCCGGCTCTAATGGGGTGGGGGGAAGACAGTGCCTTCCCGATGCGATAGCGGAAGGTGCGATCCGACAGAAAGTCTCGTAAGACGAGACGGTCCGGCACTCCCAGTTTGTACAGCTTATATAATAAGCCGTTGTGCCAGACTTTGTCGAAAGCCTTTGCTATGTCGAAGTACAACACACCCGTCATCGCTCCACGCTGGAAGCCAGCGCTCAAGTGCTCTACGATGCGATGGGCCTGTTGAATGCAGGAGTGTCCGGTCCTGAAGCCGAACTGCTCGTTGGGGATGAGACTCTTAGCCTCGGCGAAGTCTTTGAGTCGCTTATAAATAAGTCTCTCGTAGATTTTGCCGAGTGCGTTCAGGAGACTGATAGGTCTGTAGCTCGAGGGCTCAGACTTGGGTTTGCCTGGCTTGGCGAAACCGATGACAGTGGCCTCTTTCCATATTTGGGGAAAGGCGTTGTTGCTCAGGGCGCCATTGAAGATGGCCGCCATTAACACGACGAGCTGAGCGGGGAGGAGTTTTAACACCCTATTGGTGATTCCGTCGGAGCCGGGTGCTTTCCGCGGTTGAAGCTTATTAATGATGTCTTGCACTTCGTCAGCTGTGACCGAAGGCAGAGGATCATCAGGGTCTTCTACGGGAGGGAGGGCGGCTTTACGTTCGACGAATGCGTTCACCTCATCGAGATGTCGCTTGTCTACTGGTTGAGAGCTGGGGGAGCACTGGGACTCCAGGCTGTCGGCTAGGCATTCGGCCTTCTCAGAGTCGTCGAATGCGACGCTCTTATCGGGTCGGGTGAGGGGAGGCATCGAAACCTCTTCGGTGGAGCGCAACTTGCGTTGGAGCTGCCAGAAGGCTAGGTGGGTAGGCTCGAGCTCGCTAAGCGTCTTGTCCCATTGATCTGAACGATGCTCACTAGTGCGCTTCTTTACAGCACGCTGTAAATAACGCATGTGAGCTTTGTTCGCGTCGCAGGGAAAGTTGCTGTAGGCACGGATGGCCGCGTTCTTCTCGGTTATCAGTTCACGTACGTCAGCAGGTAGAATCCAGCGTTGATCGCTCATTGCTGGAACTTCCCGTGAGCAATCCTTTAGTACGGATTGCACGTGTTCTGTAAACGAGTTGATGGCGGCCGTCGTGTCTGCGACTGAGACAATGTGGTCGGGGATGGCCTCCAGGTGAGGCGACGTGGTGGATTTCAGCTTTTCGCTGACTTTCCTCCAGTCGGTTATCACTTGGGTCGGCGGGGGCTGGCTGGGGTCAGAGGGACCCGAGCGGGGAACTAAGTGCATGAGCACTGGTCGATGGTCTGAGTTAAGCTCATGTAAAGTCTATGCGCTCCGCACTATCGAGCGCTCGCTTTTATAAGGATCGGTGGGGGTACCCTTACTACCAACAGTTCGCTTATAATATATATAACTTGATGTGTACCAAGTAATCTAAAAAAAGTAATTTTAAAAATATATTTATTTTAACTGTTTGTCTCTCACTTGTAATTTAGCCATTGATGCCTTTTTAACTAGACCGCAATAAATAGAGGGCAGTTTGTTTTTTTTTTTTTTATAAACGTTGCCCCACACTAGGAATTTCTACTGTATCGTGGGTGCGTTTAAAAACATTTAAACTTACATTCAACAGCCAGACCCGGAACAACTATCTGTAGACCATACAAATGTTTGTTCCGTACGGGGATCGAACCCGCGACACGCAGCGCAGCAGTCGATCGCTAAACCACGGCGCCAACCGTGCCGTCAAGAGATCAAGAGAGGAATGAACGTGTAGTAACTAGAAAATTCGTACATTTTTCGAGCCGTTCCTTATTGTCAGTAGAAGGATCGTACATAGCAACTAAGCACAACTTCAAACTTCGAAAAGAAAAAAATAATAAGCTCTTCTTTTCAACGGATGAGAATCTTAGCGTCCAAGTAAACATAAAGCCATGAAAACACAACAACAAGCATTATCTCGCCAAAATCCTTGTATCGAGTTCTGGAATCGTTCGCATTGTTGTCCTTTGTGTTCGCGTTCGTATTCGTTTTCCATCGTACACCATTATTCACATTAAGTGGACAGATCTCGGGTCAGATCCAGGCATAAGAAAAGCACAAAAAGTGCCCGCTTTATCCGAGCATGATAAATCTACTTCAAATCCGAGAATAGCGTCTTTTATGAACGAAATTGAAATAAACCGACCGTGCGGATAACAGCTAAGTAAGAAGATCGAGATCCTTTTAGAATATATTGGTGAATCATTTTTATTCATCAAGCCTACTTAGAATACCGTCTATCTATGTATTTGTGTAGGAGGGCCTTTTAAAGTAGTTTTTCTATTCATTTTTCGTAGAAATATTTCTTTATTCAGCGTGAAAACTGTATCTGGACCAATCTTGAAAAAATATTTTCTAGGCTTGTATCTCTGTGTGCTAAGATAATCCTTACAGAATAAGTTTTTACTTTAGTCTTTACAATAAGATAATCTCTTTTTAGAACACCTTTGTTCGTTTTTTTTTCAATACTAGATAGATAGGCTTGCGTTTGGCTGCATCTCACCTGATGTGAAGCGATGATTTATTTATTTATTTACTAGCTGTACCCAGCATGCGTTGCAATGCACTTTTTACTACCCACCTACCCTATCCGACCTACCTACCCTATCCTACCTACCCTACCCGACGCTACCTACCTACCTACTCTACCCTACCCTACCTACCTACTCTACCCTACCCTACCCTACCCTTACTACCTACCTACCCTACCTACCTACCCTACCCTACCTACCTACCCTACCCTACCTACCCTACCTACCTACCCTACCCTACCTACCTACCCTACCCTACCTACCTACCTACCCTACCCTACCTACCTACCCTACCTACCTACCTACCCTACCTACCTACCCTACCCTACCTACCTACCCTACCCTACCTAACCTACCCTACCCTACCTACCTACCCTACCCTACCTACCTACCCTACCCTACCTACCTACCCTACCCTACCTACCTACCCTATCCTACCTACCTACCCTACCCTACCCTACCGTATCCTATGTCCTTCTCCTGGCTCTAAACTACCTCCCTGCCAATTTTCAGCTAAATCGGTTCAGCCGTTCTTGAGTTATAAGTGAAGTAACTAACACGACTTTCTTTTATATATATAGATTTGAAAAGACATGTACAATATAACAGAAAATCCAAGTAACTGTACAGTGAAAAGAAACATATTTAGAATAACCTATGATAAAACATTTAAAATAAAGTACATACTTAAAATTACAACAACAAAAAAAGTCATCTTTCATGCATCCTCCTAATTAATGAATTAATATTAAATGTACTTACAGTAAAAAGAAACATATTTAGAGTAAAGTATGATAAACATAATAAAAAAAAGTACTTAAAATTACAACAACAAAAAAGTCATCTTTCATGCATCCCCCAAAGAACAAGCACAAAAAAAAAAAAACATCATTCGTTCATCTTCTCACAGAAACTCAAACATCCACGACATACGTCTACCCAGCTCGAGGCAAATAAATCACACTCCGGTGTCGATGTCAGAAGAGCGTTCAGCATTGCCAGGGCGCGAACCAATGGAGAATTAGAATGCGAAACTGTGCGTGCAAACGGAACGTCCAACAATCTGTGTCCACGGGTTCTAAGTTGGTATTTGGGCACAGGGGGAACAAAAAGCCTTACAAGCTGAGCTACTAGTTTGATGATGATATAGTATGATGCGGCCTAGGGTGGGAGTGGAGCACACATGTCTAAAAGAAACCAATTCACTCGAGCTTTGAATAGATCCAGATTATAATGATCAGGAAATACTAGAGAAGCCGGCAGTGAATTCCACGTAAGGTAGTCTTTCGCAATAGACATAATTATCTGTGTTTGATATAAGTAATCATAGCTGTAAAGGCTGTATAAGCTGTCTTGCATTTGGTTGCAAGACAGCTTATCATATTAATGAAGGTGATCTTAATAAGGTACTACATTCCTGATGCCGTCAGGCCTTTCGTGTTTTTTTGAATTCTAACGTACCTATCACTTATTCTAGGGGAATCCTAAATATATATATAGTCATAAATATTTAAAACACTATTACTAAATAACAATACATTCAAAACCCGTAATAGTTAAATGTACCTACGTTCAGCAACTATTAGAAGTTGTTAAAGATTTCCACCTTTTTTAAGCACTTTTTCAAATATCTTTTTCAACAAATGCTTGCTGATTTTCGATTTCTGAAACAAACTCCCATTAAAATAGTGTACATTAGTGTCTACATCAATTTCAAAACTTGCATCATCCGAGGAGATTTCTTATTTTTATTTCACACTAAAACATTTATTTTCGTTTTCTCTTATTCCATAATAGATCGTTCGGAAGATATGTCCCTATTTTTAGTGGTGGAAATGAAATCGAGCGTGAAATGGTTACCACACGGAGCGGTTGTCTCGTGAACAAACGAATACCGGATCGCCGTTTGCCGGCGGGGCGTTTGCCGGAAAATTGGCTGCTACACCACCACGCTCCGGCTTAATAATAACAACGTATTGAATGTCTGCCCTGTCCGTGATGGCCGACTATCTGATACAATAGTAGCGCTCTTGCTAGATAGGTATCTCTACTGATAATTAAAATGATTTTACCATTTTTTTATTTACTGGTTACCTTTGCTGAGAAGTAGGTTTAAGATCGCCGTTACTTAGATATGTGTTTTCATTTTATCTTAAAACACATACGAAACCTACCTATCTGGCGATGTTAAGTAAGTACATACCTACCTATTGGTTTGAGTTAATTTATTTGAGTTATTTTTTTTTTTTTATAGGTGATAAGGTAACTTAAATACAATCTGAAATATAAAGTGGAAGGGAAACACCAACGCTAAAACGGTTACCACAGATTCAGAAGGTACATCATACTGAACCCCCACATAGAACACATATCGTTGGTTATTAAAAAAACAGAAGTTCAAAAACTGTAATACCTCGGTGCATCTATGTCCCCCTTCCACCACTTCGTCTTCCACAAAGGGCAGAAACATAACTTATTGCTGTCAATAAATTGTCTTTGTCTAAAAGTTTTCCTTTTGGTTTTATTGACTTTTCTGATATCTTGTGGTCAATTTTGATGTACTTTTCGCTCTTTTTTTCTTTTTTGTGTGCTATTCCTTTTTGTATAGCAGAAAAAAGGCAATCTCAAATGGTGTGAAAAAAACTGACCAGTAAATCACCTGTTTTCCATTTTCCCTTTACAAACTTCTAGTAAAGAGATTGCTGAAGAGCTTCTGAATAGGCGATCATCTGAAATCAATCCAGAAATGAGTGATGAAGAAATGGAACCTGACGAGTTGCGAGAAGCTTTAGGTGCAATCGCAAATGAAATACAAAAGTACGTACCCACATACCTATTCAGATACAATAATACTCTAAACTTAAAAGTGCAAGCCAAAAGCTCAGGCCTACCTCTACGAACCTTTTCACCATCATAAGACGTCTCAACTAGCCTAGGCACTCCAAAATCATCTTTGAATTGCCTTTTGTCCCCTCCTTTAAAGTGGAAGCGCCAGCGCAAACCGCGATTTTTTTTTTTTTCAATTTATCGGTCAGTTGCAGGTTGCTATATTAATTAAAATATGATTCGCGGCCGTAATATGTAAGAATACGACAGTTATAATAATTATCAATACAATAAGTTGATTTAAGCTTATTAAATAACTGTTTCATTAAAATTAATTCGCCATCAAACGTGAAAGCTTGTCGAGTTTAGTCTTAAGTAACACCTCTGTAATGTAATTTCTTTAAATAAATAGTATAAAAAAATGACATTGTATAGCACTGCAAAAACCTAAGGAAATTTAAATTTCCTACATTTCTGACCCACCATGAGATTAATTTTCTGCAGACATTCTAGTACCTAAGTACATTCGGAAATGATTTGCTGTTTGCAGGTTTCACGAGATATCCGTCACTACAGGTGAATGCACTAATGCAGAAACATTGAATAAACTAATAAATTACAAGTTCATTATACATGTGAAAAACCTCAAAATAAAACAGCTAGAATCAAGTCTTAAAACGGCATGCGGTAAGTGAAGTTAATAGTGTCGGTAGCCGTTCTTACTGGAAAGTAGACGTATCTACTTATGCAAGGTATAATTGGAATAACTAAAAACCTGAAATAATTAATACTTATTGACACTGTCAATGGTAGTATTAGGTATGGTTGCATAATATATTTTGAGACAACAGCTCACAAAACAATGAAGTGGAAGTTTATCGAATATAAAAAGTTGTACCTACCTACTGCTTTATCTATAACTAGCTGTCCCGCGCAACTTAGTCTGCATCACATTTTCCCCGTTTTCGCATCATTTTCATTGCTGCTCCGCTCATATTGGTCGTAGCGTGATGATATATAGCCTAAGTATAGCCTTCATCGATAAATGGGCTATCTAACACTGAAATAATTTTCTAAATCGGACTAGTAGTTTCTGAGATTAGCGCGTTCAAGAAACAAACAAACAAACTCTTTAGCTTTATTATTAGTATATTAGATTAGATATATTATCTTTCAATTTGCTCGAGGATTAGTCTCGACTTAAACCTTGCTTTGTTTTCAGCTGTGGCAAAAACAATATCATTAGCTAAAGAATCTGAAATAGCAACACTTAGCAAACATTTAGAAAATTCTAGAAATCAATATTTGGATTTAGAAAAACAACAGAGTGAAAACATGCAATTAATAAATAGTATAAGTAAAGAAAACCGCGCTCTTCGTGATCGACTCAAATTTTTCAAGAACACTATTCAACTTGTTTATCAACAGTTACAGGTAATTCGAAATGAACCCATAGAATACGTTTCCACCCTCGAACAACTGAAGGATATAATTGTTTGCTGCGGACAGTACCACGCAGATCATTATAACGAACATACGAAGTGCATTCGACTACAACAGAAGAACAGTTTTCTAAGCACCAAAATGGTCATCATGGAAAATAACTTGGAAGCAGCTAGAGATGAACTCCGTAACCTCCGTAATTACATAAAGCCTTACAAGGAGAAAAGAGAAGCTTTTACGAAATCACGGAAAAGTATTGATGTCGTTTGTTCAGAGTACAAATTAGGCTCACGACAAAGAAACATTACTAAACTAACGATGACTAAAATTGAATTGACCAGATGTTCATCACTAGCAAACCTAAGAGAAGTAGACTTCACGGCTCATTTAAAAAAGGTGAAGAATCTTCTAAACGATCACGATAACTTGGTACAAGATTTTAAAAGCTTATCGAGAGTATTAAATGTTAATAAAACTTACTAAGACTTTATTTATTACCTGCAACTGTATTAATGCCCTATTATGGATGGCAAATTCGATTAACTAGTTCATAAGAAACATTCCTTTACTATATTATACAGTCATGAGATTTCTGTAGTCATTTGCCACTATCGGGTGGCGGACCCACACATTATCTGTAGAAGTGAGTAGTGAATTAAAAAACAAATAAACTTCTTTGCAAAAAATGTAGAACTAATCGGTGAGTTTATTTTTAAGAAGCAGTGGCAGTGGCTGTATTATTTAGAAGCAGTGGTGGCCCAGTGGTGGCAGCCCCGGCTTACGAACGAGCAGTAAGTCGTAGGTTCGAACCCAGGCAGGCGCATTTACTTTGTGTAATTTATTTCATCACCGATGCTCTCAAAAGGTGAAGGACAACATCGTGAGGAAACCGGCATGTCCTAGAACTAAAAATTCGAAGACATGTGACATCTACCTACCCGCACTGGGCCCGCATGGTGGATTAAAGCCCACTCCCTCTCATTGAGAGGAGGCCTGTGTCCCAGCAGTGGGAACATTATAGGCTGATGATGATGATGAATTATTTAATTCAATATGATCAAATGTACTAGTCCCTTTAGTACGGCAGCTGACATTTTAATCTATCTTATAATATTATTTATGGAATAGTTTGAATAGGTGTAGGGTATAAAGTGTTTGTTAGGGTTCCGTAGCCGAATGGCAAAAAACGGAACCCTTATAGATTCGTCATGTCTGTCTGTCTGTCTGTCTGGCTGTCTGTCCGTCCGTATGTCACAGCCACTTTATTCCGAAACTATTACGACTACACAGCTGAAACTTGGTAGGTAGATGTATTCTGTGAACCGCTTTACGATTTATGTACAAAAGTAAAAAAAATATAGATAAAGGATATCCCCTCCCCACACGGAACTGAAACTAAAAAAAAACCTTCAAACTTATACTTTGTTCATGTTATGTTTGAATGCGTAACGTATAACATGCGGGGTGTCTCTAGATAGGTCTTTAAAAATGACATTGAGGTTCCTAAAACCATATTTTTTTTTCAAAGTCAATCGTTTGAGAGATAGACACTTCCAAAGTGCTAAAACGTGTGCCCCCCTCTAATTTCTAAACTAAGGGGAGAAAAAATCTGGAAAAATATTGGGATGTAGAACGTAAAAAAAAATTGAGTTTGAATAAAATTTAATATTTAGTTTTTGAGATATGGGACTTTTTCACCAAACGGCAACAGTAACTTTGTTTTTATTAACTTACTATGAAAAACAAATTTAGTTCTGCGGTTGAGTGGAAGTTTGCTAATGAATGACCGTTCAAAATATTGTTATTATATTGTTTGGGGCTATGGGGGTTCCATAGCCCCAAACAATATAATAACAACGATTTATGTACAAAAGTAAAAAAAATATAGATAAAGGATATCCCCTCCCCACACGGAACTGAAACTAAAAAAAAACCTTCAAACTTATACTTTGTTCATGTTATGTTTGAATGCGTAACGTATAACATGCGGGGTGTCTCTAGATAGGTCTTTAAAAATGACATTGAGGTTCCTAAAACCATATTTTTTTTTCAAAGGCAATCGTTTGAGAGATAGACACTTCCAAAGTGCTAAAACGTGTGCCCCCCTCTAATTTCTAAACTAAGGGGAGAAAAAATCTGGAAAAATATTGGGATGTAGAACGTAAAAAAAAATTGAGTTTGAATAAAATTTAATATTTAGTTTTTGAGATATGGGACTTTTTCACCAAACGGCAACAGTAACTTTGTTTTTATTAACTTACTATGAAAAACAAATTTAGTTCTGCGGTTGAGTGGAAGTTTGCTAATGAATGACCGTTCAAAATATTGTTATTATATTGTTTGGGGCTATGGAACCCTGTGTGCGAGTAAGACTCGCACTTGGCCCGTTTTTTTTTTTAAATCACGACAGTACCGCTCAACGGATCTGTATGATGGGCACATATGTAGATTTTAGTCTGGAAGAGCACAGCAGACAAAACTTTTTTCTATGCGAACGTAGTCGTGGACAACAGCTAGTCAAGTTTAGACTTTATGTGCTATAGTCAGGTAAAAAAGTATCATAACATTATTTTTTTGAGTAGCAACTCTATCTCGAGCTGTCAGTGTCACTATTCTGTGACTGCGTCAATGTCACATAATTATGTACATCACTGCGACCTGCGTCTGTCAAGTCAATCATCTTCATCAATTTCAACTTTGACATTTTGTTGTCGTCGCACATGTTTGCTTTGCAGCGGTGCGGTATACTATTTGTTTATAGCTGTTTATATTCCTTTGCTATAATTAATATACGTTCATCTAATAATAACACCGCTGCATGTTGCTTAAAGTCTATGCAACAGTGATATTGAAACGCAGTGCTTCAAGTGTAAAGTTACGCCGGTATTGTACAAGTAGGATAATGTCTTTAGAAGAAGCGAAACAATTTGCCGCTCACCGAGCAGTTGATGAATATGTAACAAAGGATTGCATTTTCGGTGTCGGAAGTGGATCTACTGTCGTGTATGCAGTCCAACGACTCGCAGAACGCGTTGAAACGGAGAATTTGAAGGTGACCTGCGTGCCTACATCATTTCAAGCAAAACAGCTGATCATCAAGTATAACCTTAAATTGGGCGAGCTTGATACGAATCCCGTGATTGACGTCACTATCGATGGAGCCGACGAAGTGGACGCCAACCTGACGCTTATAAAGGGAGGTGGCGGTTGCCTATTACAAGAGAAAATAGTTGCCTCTTGTTCCAAGAAGCTCATAGTTATTGCTGACTACACTAAAGATTCTGTAAAACTAGGAGACAGGTATAAAAAAGGAATACCAATTGAGGTAGTGCCTATGGCATATGTTCCTATTCAGAAAAAGATAGCAGCAATGTATGGAGGAGAAGTTAAATTACGCAAAGCAGTTGCTAAGGCTGGTCCTGTGGTAACTGATAATGGTAACTTCATCCTTGACTGGGCTTTTACTAACCAGGATTTGGACTGGGACAAAGTGAACAATGTTTTAACAATGATTCCTGGTGTAGTGGAGACTGGTTTATTTGTAAATATGTGTGAAAAAGCATATTTTGGACAGCCTGAAGGCAATGTGATAGAGAGAATTGGTGTGTAACTGGATAGATTACCAATTCCTTATCTGTAAGCTCAGCTATTGTTACATGTATGTGTGACATCTTTGTTGTAAGGATCAACACATCAATGCTTTTAATACAATTGGCTTATTCATTTTAGTAGAACATGACTTCTACTAAAATGAATAAGTCAATAAATTGTAACCATGTAGTTATAACATAACAAATACAAATTCAGACTTTTTCGTCATGTACTTATGTATGCAGTTGATTAACAGGGTGGAAAGGACATCAATATAAAAAAAAAAAACGTTGTGGGTAGTGTTGTTTGTGCTTTGATGTCCCTTACACCTTATATATAAAAATATATGTATAAAATGAAATCTATTTTCATATAAACATTCATAATTGGAAGTTCGTCTGTGATAAAAAAAAAAATTTCATCAGCACACATGTTTTTTATCAGTAAGAAACATTGAACTAATGTTAATTTCATAATCAAATGCCTTCATGGGTGGTTAAACCTTGATAAGAATTGGCTTTACTGATTAAACTAAGGCAACAAGGCAATAGTTTTAAAGATAGCAGTATAATATTTTTTGATGTGTGTAACTAACTAGTGATTTATTAGACCAATGATTATAGACTGTTTCTCCTAAGAGGTGATTGTTTTCTGTACATCTCTTCCTAGTATTGAATTTGTTTATGTTTATAATGTAAAAGGTGTGAACAACTGGAACACCAGTCATTAACCCATTCTGAGCGGCCAACGCGCATGCGCGTTTTTCGGACTTTTACCAGGTGCTCGCGGCGCGTATGCGCGTCCATTTAAGCATTTGATATAGTGTCTACTTATATGTTGTGTATCCATACCTACATATTTCTAAGACAGCAATGATAAAACAAAACAGCTTTCATACTTCTTTGATTTAATCAAATAATAAACGCTTCTGGGTAATAATTAACTTTGGCAAGTACAAAGTCGAAGTTCTTTGACAATTCAAACCAATAGAAGTAGAACATTAATAATAAAGAAAACATGTGATTAGGCCCTAAGCTTACTTAAAATTATTTTAAAACTTATCCTAAAAAACTAAGAAAATCTTGTGAAATTATTAGCTTAGTTAGTAAGAAGTGTTTGTGTGAACCAACCAGATATTGATTCAGATCTTTTATTCATATAAGAATAATTTGTGTTAATATTGATGTCCAAAAAAAAACATGTTTTAACATACGTATTTTGGAATGTAAAAAAGACGCTATTTTAATAAACATCAAATGCATTTTATGTTGTTTTTTTCATTGCCTTTAAACTTTAGTGTATACGTAAAAACATAACATTACACAATTAGACAAAACAAATACTCTCAAAACACTCAAATTGTGCAATTTCCTAAAGATAGGTTTATACCAGATTGATTATTATCAACTAGAAATACAAGTTACCATCATTGTTCATTAAATCTATGTGAACTGAACACATTCAACACCTCTAACAATATGTTATCCAAAACTATTTAAAATAAAAATCTATAACAACTTGCTAATTTGTGTCTTAGGCTAAGCAGCTAGCTAAAAACTAAAAATTTGAAAAAGTATAAAGCCTTCACTTCACAAGCATCTGCACTGGGACGTGTTTGCAAGTTATCTTTTAGTACAAAATATATTGATTGAATCTGTTGGCAAGTAACAAAACATTGCTTGGCCAACTAAGTACTATGCCTACCACCTAGGTAAAACGTTATTCCCAGCACAAGGTGTGTTTGCACGCAACTCACTTACATAGTGGAAAATAGCCAAAAAAATTATGAAGCTTCAGTTTGGTGTAAGTTACATGAAACTTCTATTCTCTATTTAGACAACAATAAATTGACACACCTGTGAGAGATAGAAACAACATTCAAAATTAATTAGTTAATACAGGAACTACAAGTATATTTATGCCTATCTACACCATAACATTTAGATATATTTGTTTGTAATAGTTGTGGGTTTAGAGCTGAGATAATACTGAGAAACTCAAGATTAAAACCTCATACCCTGTGAAAATTTCAGGAAAGAAATTAATTGAGCTTTTAAAAGTCGTCCTCCCTTTGTGTAAACCTTAAAATAATTGCATTGTTTCATTAAAATGATCAGTTGCAGTCGAAAATTGTTTGAAAGTATGAACCACACTGAATAATATAGACTTCTGTAAATATCTAATAGAGACTAGTTTTTTTCATGATGCGCAGGAACTCCTCTTGATTTATCTCCCCATCGCCATCTCTGTCAGCTTCGTCTATCATTTCATGAAGCTCTTCATCTGTTAGGTTTTCACCAAGTTCCTTTGCCACCCTCTTTAAGTTTTTAAATGATATCTTGCCTGAAAACATTAAACAGAAATTTAACAACTGCTTCAACCTTGAGTCACTATTATATTCTTTTTTTTGCTTTGACTCAACACATGATTGAACTAGACATGTCTGAACAGGTTGGAACTTGAACAAGTGGGTTGTTTTAGTATCAAATTCATTCAACTATAAAGCTACAGAATTACTTTAACTATGAAATTGTGTTAGAAGTTTAGCTGAAATATAGACATTATGATTAACTAGAACTTTCTTGAGAAACCAAACTTAGTTGATTGTCAGTGACAGTTTTCTTAACCAACCTCCTCCATCAAAAACCAAAATGCTCCAAAATATTTGTACCCACCAGTTTCGTCATCATCAAATAGCTTAAATGCCTTCATAATCTCTTCTTTAGTATCCTTTTCAGCCATCTTAACAGTCATCAACTCTTGAAAGTCTCCATAGGATACTTTACCATCTCCTTTGTCTATTTCTGCGATCATCCTTTTAATTTCTTCTTTCTTAGGTTCAAAGCCCAGAGCTCGGATAGCTACCTTCAATTCTTTTGTATCTATTTTGCCTGTACTTTCTGTGTCAAAGAGATCAAATGCTTCTTTTATGTCTCTCCTCTGTTCGTCAGTCAACTCAAACTTGGGTCCTGACTTCTTGCGGACTCCTCCTGTGTTGTTTGAGCCGACAGACTTCTTTTGAACGTTAGCTACGGCAGTTGCCTGTAAAATAAGAGAAAAAATATTGTTTATTGCATCAGGTACCTACTGGTAAACTTAATGTATTGTAGCTCTGGTATCATTTATTCTGAAAAGTCCTTCAGGACCGCTCGTAAATAGTACACGTTAAGAAGATGTGTAAAAGAAATCATTATAAACAACGAGAGACAGGTATCCAATAATAATCAATATACAGTGCAACATTCACTTACCATTATAATTGGGAAAATAATATATTATCCTGGGAAGTGTTACATATAAAGCTATGATTAGAACATACGTCTCATATCTGTAGTTCACGAGAAATGGGAATATATTCAGTTTATCGATCCAACTTCTGTTTTTATTTCCAAATCAAATAATCATAACATTGAATTTTATTGTGAATCGTACAGCTTTTCTGTTGACATTGACATTATGACATGACAGATGCGAACACAGAATAAAATATACTCTAGCGAGGATGCGAATGTGATCGTCGAAGGGGCCTTTAAACGCGAAAATACAGGCCTAAAAATTTTGTAGACCTATTCTTATTAAATCATAATTTCAATTTTCAAATCACAAACTTTTTTTATACTGGCATGTTATCTTAATTTTGTTGTTGAAACCAGGATACTAATATAATGGGTTGAAGATCCGATAGGCATAAGACGTATTCTACTCTTTGGGTTGAGACCTGCCTGAACAGAGGTAAATTCTTAGAACCTCCGAGTTTTACAGCAGACATACAAATATTGGTGCGGTTTGTCCGGATCCCTTCTCACATGGCTTTGGGCTTTGGGGTAACCTCGATAGCAAATATAGAAGTCAAACTCTTTGTTCGCCAGCCGCAGCAGCTGTGTCGACCTGAAAACATATACGACTACTTACCTTTCTCTCAATAATTAAGACTTCTTTACTTCTTCAGACTCTCAGAACAGAGGATTGTGATCAGTCTTGTTGATAAATTGGCTTTGCGCTAGATATGTCGGTTTTGAGCCATTCTTGAGGCCTAGACCTGGGACATTTTAGGTCGGTACAAAATAAAACAAATCAATTGTTTAAAAAAACGTCATGTTTTACAATTTATTTCGATTCGATGCGAATAAATTTTATTCAAATAATAACACGGAAAATAGTAAACAATTATTTTAAATAACTTTTTGATCTTTAGGCGGTACACCACTTTTAGGGTGCAGAAGGCATGGTTCCTATGGACTTCATGAGGTGGTAGCAGTGGGGCAGTCGGCTCCTGTGGCCGATCTTCTGTAGCGTGGCGGCGGCCTGCGCGAGCATGCCGGCGCGCTCGCCTGGCGCCGCCAGCACCGCGGCCGGCAGGTGCTTGCACGCCATGTACAGAGCTACTGCGCGCTCCCCGTCACCGCCACCGCCCTCTAGCGCACGTTCTGTCAAGTGGTTACAAGTTATGAATCTCATGCAATTCGTGAGGAGAATGTTTGGATAATTTGATGAAGGAAGTGTTTTACAAAGAGCATGGAGATGAGTCAGCGGAGCTGCTAGAGATCGGATTGTAATCAAAACTTTCCATACTAACCAAGCGTGTTACTCGTGACGCAATTCAAACTGTGTGTATGTTAATACTAATTTTGGATGAATAAATAAATGATTAATGGGGCCGGCAGTCATGGCCCGTGACAGAACTCTTATTTATACAGTAGTTTCCTGAGAATGCTGTCTTAAAATAATTACCTTTTCCACAGATGATAGACGAGCGATTCAGCCTCGGTCTTAGGCTACCATCCAACAGCTGTTGAGTGCGACGCGGCGCCGCGCCCGCCATCATACGACAGACCGCAGATTGCAGGAACACGCGGGAAGATACCCACTGGAAACATTTGAATACAAATTAGATTTTGATTTGTGTAGGAGATAGTATGGAAACGAAGATTAGGTAGGTTACGCTGAATGGACAATAGTTTCGTGTATAAATGTGTACACGACATTCTTCTGGTTCAAACTACAACGGTACGGTGTAACCAGTCTTCATTACCACTAAGTCTCTCTGCCTTCTCTTCTCGTCGGCGGTACATGTTTACTACACGGTACATCTAAAATACATGTTACAATACTATGTGGGCCCAATAGTTGCCCACATTTATTGAGGCATCAGAGGCGTTGTTCAGATCGTCAAAGGTACCTGTCAAACGGCATTTGGTCCCTTTTAGTATTTTTTTTAATATGTATGAGTGCAACGCGAAAGTTAATTGTAGTGGTGACAGGAGTGACTAAAATTAATTAGTAATATCAACACAAAACGATCGACAAAAATACCAACATTCAATAACAATGAATTATGTATTAATGTTGATATTATTTTTTAATATCATGTTTTAGTATGTCTATGCTACTAGATTAATAAAGTTCTTGGTTAGTTCAAAGAACAGCTAGTCGAGAAAGAACACGAATGCCATAGTGAATAGGGTTTTTTAAGGGTGGATGTGTCCGTGAAATATATTTTACCTCACTGGGTCCATTGCTAACCTCAAATCCGTAGTCAGGGTTTAATGTCTCCTCCGAATTCTTGTTGACATGAAATTGTGAGATAATAACAAAATATTCTTTAGTCTCAGTCACACTAAGGCGTTGTTGGCTTTTCTCGGGGAACTGGGGTGGATCGAATGATCGATTTTTCCACCTCCTACGTAAAATAATGTGCGCTTTGGACGTGAAGATGCGGACACCAGCCCGTTTTACATTACAAGACTGTATTTTACCCCGAAAATAATTAGCACAACCCTTCGAAAATGTCTCTTCGATAGCCGAATGTCTGTCACGTAGCAACTGCTACTTGTGAAATTGTATATTGGGCTGGTGTGCGCAACTCCACGTCAAAACCGTGTATTGCGTAGTTGCGTAATTGCCTTATGGTAATATTGTGCATTAAAAAGTTTTAGTATTGCCGGTAACATCATTATTTTATTTATGTTCTACAAGTTTGCTCGCCTAAGGTCCGGATACTTACATTTTTTCTTTCTTTAAAAACACCTCTACACAAGAATTTTGTCTTGTATCGTGGGTGCTTTTACAAATATTTAAACTCACATACAATAACAGCCAGACCCGGAACAACTATCTGTAGGCCATACAAATACTTGGTCCGTGCGGGGATCAAACCCGCGACACGTAGCGCAGCAATTAGTGGAGGAATTTTCGGAAATAGTTTTGTTCCTAAGATTACTCCATTAACCCAATTGACAAACTTTCTATACATACAATAAACCTCAAGATAATTTAAGTATTGAGCGTGTACCAGAAAGGACTTTGGTCCTCCAGACCATAAAACTGAACAATTATCTCCAGTGGACTAAAATAACCAGCTGCCCATGCATTTGGGTCGAGTAGGTATCAAAGTTTTTTGTCATGAAAGAGCTGATTATTTTAAATATGACCACACCTTGCTGATACATGTTGTGGATAAAATCCAGTATCCTAAAACACACTAAGGAGAGAGCTAAGCTTTGGTCTGGAGCCTCTAACTAGTTAAAAAAATACCCACCGGTAAGTTCTGCGAGATCCTCCTCAAGGAATGCAGGTCCCTCTGGAAGGCTCTGAGTTGTGCATGCGGCGCAGGCCCACAGAAGGCGTCCACGTCCCGGTCCGCGCTCGCCTCCCACACGCCCGCGCGGACCTCCAGCAGCCAATCACAGCATAGAACTTGCATAAGCTGTCAAAAATGACAAGTGTCAGCAAATGTAAAATCGTATTTTGGTCTCTTTTTAGCATGAGCACTCCCTAAGACCAATTAAAATTAGCACAAGGGTTAGCTGACGGTGCCAGGGCTGCGGGTTGTTCGAAAGAGATACCGCGGCCCTGGAACACAAAGGGCTAAGAAGGAACATGGGTGGGTTTTAGTCAGTCAAGTCTGACACTCCCTCCCGCTCCCCCCAGAGCGGGAGAAGTCATTTGATGATTTCCCATCCGTAAAAAAAAAAAGGGTTAGCTGACGGTGCAGTTAGATTTCGGTCAGTCCACGACGGCTAGTTGATATCAAATAGTGATCGCCACATTGATAAACTGCAGCTTAGTGGCATCCCAAAGAAAAGAAGTATCATTGGCTTTAATTTGAGTTCAAGTAGGTAGAAACTTGAATGGTAATTTTCGATTTTGAGTCAGTCGGTGCGTTGACAAGCACAATGATATCAAAACATAATGTACTGCTGAGTGATTTATTTTGAAAATATATGACGTCACAAAAGATTATTGCGCAGTGTCACTACTTCGTAGGCGTGACCAAATGTTTTGTTCTTTTTAGATGTATTATTCTCTTGTTAGCCTATGAGAGAATGAGAACCCAAGTAAGTTACGGGGTTATTGAATTTATACTACAAATTAAGATACTAAGATATATTTGTAAGAATGGCCCTACTCATGCGGAATAATCGGGAAGTTTAACTGCTACATACTTTTATCAAACAATTTAACTAATGATACAATATTTAGCTCAAAAATATAAACTAGGTATCTACGTCAATATTAGATAATTTAATTAAGCAATAAAATAAAAAAATAAAAAACCATGCAAGAACACCTTCGATGCGATGGATGCAACTAATGCGAGATTTGCCTTGTAGTAATATTGCACAACTCATGTAAACCAGTGCAATGCAACTACAATGCACTCCCGTAATAGTTATTTCTTCAAGCGTCTTCATATTATGATTCAAAGTATAACAACTGAAAATGAGCATAAAAATAACGAGCAAAAAAATAAATTTTAAGTGAAAAAAAAAAAAACAAATATTCAAACCTCTTTTGTTGGAACTTACCAACATAAGCTGCGTGGGTTTTCTGCAACAGTAATATGCCAAGGAATCAGCTAACCTGGTTCCGGCAATATCACAGACCTGAAGGTTCAAATAAATCAAATTTAGTCCTATAAAATAAAATTAGTTAAAATTACGATCACATTATACTCCTTGAAGAACATTTGAACACCCTATGTATCATGTGATTCACTTGTCAAGGCTACTTGACATTTCAGAACAATGAAGCTGTTATAATATTAAAACACTCCTATTGTTATTAGGTCAAACAAACACACCACATGGTATTCAAAATATTTAATTTTGCTAATTACAAATACGTGTGGGTGATTAACTTAAAAATGCAAACCCAGCCAATAAAAACTACATAAATATCAAAAAGGCTTTAAGCACTGCACCAAAATTATAGAAATAGGAGAGCTATTAAAACTACAAATCAATAGAATAATTAAATAATTGTCAAATCAAAATAAGCATCCCAATATTTTATTACACATATTAACTGTGTACTGGATTAAAATTCCTTCATGAATTTTCACCAATGAGACGTCACGCACTCATGAATTTTCACCAATGAAAAGGCTTCACGCACTATCAACAACAACTACTGCTGCTGCTGCAGTTGTCAACTTTTTTGTTTCGTGTTGGTTTGTACTTTGAATATTTGCGTTGTTTGTTTTTGTTAATTTTGTATGCGCGTCATGTCCCTGCGACATATAAATATATTTTCTTTCTTCTTTTCTTTCTCTATCAAAATGTTCGCCTAGCCAATAAGCACTTGGGTATAATATAAATTTGCACACACCTTGAGTATCGTCTCTGCAGTCCTGTCGAACGAACGCTCATCCTGACACTGAGCGAGGCTCAATAAGCCGCGCCGGCTTTTGTATGCCATATGCAATGCCCTACGAATAATAGTACAATAGCTATATTTTCATCAGCTCATGTTTATGCTATGAAAGACAATAGTTATTAATACAACAACTATAAACTATACACTTTTGTTTTATAAACATTAGTGCGACTAGAATTTCTAAGTTTTCGCATGTGTAAGAATCTTCTCATTGTTAATTAGACTCCTGTTCAATAATAATTTATTTTAATTCACATGTTATTGACTTGCATTTTATATTGGGACATTTTACGTTACATTATATGTATTTAGTAACATCATTTTGATGTTCAGAAAATTACTAACTAAATTTACTGAAGCAGGCGACAATAGAAATCCGATTTTGACCAAAAAAAAAATATGGTAAGTATGAAATAGAGGACTTGTGACGGGTTTCAGTAACCAAAACCATCTGGTTTCCGAAATCTATCATATGCTCATTTAATAGTATACATGAAACAATAGCTTCTGTTACTTTATACATACCCTGGTAAAGGATCTTCACAGTTGGCGAGCGGTTCAGGCAGCATGTTCAGACGGTCGCCAATTTCCACGGCCTTGCCAGTGTCGGCCAGCAGCCACGTGGCGGCCACACCCACGATGTTGGCCCACCACTCCATCACCGGGTCCCAGCATCCTACAAGGTTACTATTGCATTTATTTGTGTACAAAAAAAGAAAAACAGTTCGTTCGTGTGCATAGTATTCTGCCACAACAAATAATTCATATTTGGTCCTCAAACAATTTTGCATTTTATCGGTAAAAGCTTTGTTAGAAAAACAAAACCAAAATCGTGTCTGGTGTATTTTTACCAGAATCCTGTCAGTATAGGATTTTATGGCTTAAAACTTTTTTTTATTGCAAGTCAGTCTGTCATAAGTACCCATTATTTTACCTTACTTATAATATTTTGGCATATCCGGCAATATCCGGGGAGGAATCGAGGACGTTCGGACTTACCAGTATGATGCGGAGCGTCCGTGGACACGTCATCAGTGATAAGTTTGATCAGTTCCAGCACATCACGCGTGTTACTTCGCTCGTCGGCACACAGTAGCATCTGCAGGCTCTTCTGAAGAAGCTCCAGATGATAAGCCTGGGGCAAGTGGGTACAAAGTTAATGGTGTTCGCAATCCTAGAGGAACAACCTCAAATACGTGATGTCATCATCATCTGCCATCTATGTTGGGTTCGGCTTCCAGTCTTACCGGATGCAGCTGAATACTAGTATTTTGCATGGAGCGAGTCCTATCTGACCTCCACAACCCACTTAGTTCTGGTCGAAGAGTATAAGGTAAGTAATCCCATCTGCTTCAATTTGAATTATTTTAGAAGTAGCTCAAAGTCATTTGTTTCTTATATTCTTTAATTATTTGAGGAACGGATAAAGATAACAATTTGTTGCAATGCCACTACATCATCATTACTATTTGCCTGGACTATTCATAACTATATTGAGCCGAGTGACGTGTCACCCGGTTGGGTGCAATTGAGCGGATGCCTATCTGACCACGATACGCCTTGGTAAAGCTGGTTCTGTATCCAACCATTATATTATCTGCTATTGGTATTATTCCTAGCTACGCACGAATACTTATTCAAGAGCTTATACTACATTGAACGTATAGGTACTGCAGCGATTTTGCAAGACGAATTGTGTGATCAGTATGTAGCTGGTAGGACAGGTCTATTTAATTTAAGATGAATCCTGAAAGATTTAGGCAGAAAATAGCATGGTTAATCAATACGATTTCGATGAAAGAGTTTCGGAGTACTGCTTACAGAGTTCGAACAAAAATTGCTTTGGTATAATTGATTAGGTGTGCCACAGCTGCACTATCCTGCTTCTTGGCTTAAAACACGATACAGGAGAAATTCTTAAAGAAGGCCAACGTTTTTAAAAAAATGTAAAGCGATTTACTAAGGGCCCGAGCATTCGACGACTCAACATCTGATGGATAGGCCATGGAGCGGTGAAACAAATGTTGAATATAGTTATAGGTTTAGGTTGCATGTTGCATTTATAATCATCGCATATTTTGCATGTGCATATTTCGCGGTAGGAGGGCTGTGTTTCTGCATCCAACCCTGAATCTAGATATTGCGGTTTCTTTTTTGTGCACTTTTTTACATACCATTCTTAGGTAAGGACCCTCAGTCCTCAACAACCAATTTTAAGCAGAAGTATGTGAACTTGGCAGTGCCTATGTCAGGTGTGTCTTAATTCATAATACCCTTTGTGTAAGAAATATAGGCATGGATAAAGTTATTATGTCAAAATATTGATAGCTAGAAGGGAAACTATGCAGACCGCTATGAGCTGAATCATTAACACCTAGTGTAACAATATGATTGTTTAATTCATTAGGTGATACAGCTGACAGTGATGTCGCTTAATTGCAAACAAATTACCTATACCACAGGACTGCCGTTAGGCACTAGTTTGTAATTTTTAAATCGGTGTTAACACGCCAGATATGGTTAAGGGTCAATAGAATAAAAATCGTTTCGTCGAGATAATATGTTTAATATAGTTTTCTTCAAACTTTATGGCGGCTCGGAAGTAAGCTGCGAGTGACGGTCTGCACATTATACAGTTAAGACGATGCGTTCTCAGCACCCGCTGATATCTTTTTTCTTTTTTTTTAAAAACCTTGGCCAACTCTAGAATGTCTCCTGTATCGTGTGTGCGTTTACAAACATTTAAACTCACATACACAAACAGCCATGCATTACATGTTCCGAGCCGCCATAAAGTTTAAACTGAACTATACAAGTTTTGTTTGATTATTTATATTAGTAACTCATTTTATTTCATTCAAGTTTGCAGACTCGAATTGTTATACGAGCTTATCTCACAACATTGCCAGGCCAGAATAAGTAACTAGCTTCTAACGGTTCAGTGCTGGAGAAAGGCCACCCTCTCCCTTTCCGATACAAGACTTTTTTTCAATAACTCACCCTCATAGCATAAGCCAGCGGATCAGCGGGGTCAGGCAGACGACAGAAGAGCGCCGCAGTGGCGGGGCTACGTTCGTACGTCCAGCGGCGCGTGCGCAGGAAGCGCATCCCGCGCGCACTGCCCACCCAGCGCAGGCGCACCGGCCACTCCGACAGAGAGTCCGTACACGTCACGCGGCAGAGGCTGAGGTAGTATCTGAGGAAAATACAGATGGTTCATTTTGACAATATAAGCAGTCCCTTTTGTTGTAGACCATTGCTTAACACTTTCGCTACTAAGTTCAAATAATTAATTTTTAGTTGTATGCTCAAAATTCACAATTAGTCATCTATAGCTACGTATAACGACGACTCGGTAGGCGGGTTGTGCGCACACGAACGAATTCTTTGTTCGACCCTTGCTGAGTGCTTACCAACGAAAGTGTTAATATGGTATCAATGTTCAGTTCTGCTTATGTGGAGATTCATTTATTAAACATACTAAGATTTAGATTCATAGATGACTCCACCCTAAATTGTAAATATACCACTAACAATGGAGCAGTATCATGTCCTACAGTTTCTTGTTACGGGAATTGATGGACGCTACTGAAGGACCCAAATTCTGGGCTAACTTAATTAAGATGCACAGATACGCTAATAAGAATAAGAATGTTCAATTGAATAAAAGTCGACAACTCGCAAAAAAACATAGTATAAGTGACCAACCGACGAGTTTAATCTGCCTTGAAACTACTCTAGCATTATCTTTTTACAATATTTATACTTCAATTAGGTTTTTTTTTCCCGAGACCTACCCGATGTGCACAAAAAATTTCATACAAATCGGTTCAGCCGTTTCGGAGGAGTATGGTAACTAACATTGTGACACGAGAATTTTATATATATTCTTATATATAAAATTCTCGTCAATATTTAATACAGTACTCTTTATTACACACCAAATAAAAGAAAAACAAGTAAAGGCTATTTTATGTATGGTTAATTTATGTAAGGTTATTTTATGTATTCCAAAACTGCTTTCAATCAAAATTCCTTACCCACACAACCAATTCCCGAACTTCGGCATATAGTCTTTGAAGACCAGCGCAGCAGTAACATAGGTATCGGCTAATAGGTGCCTATTGCCCGTCACTTCAGCCAGGTTGACTGCTTGCAAGGCCAGAAGGACGCGTTCGCTTCGACCGCTGTGACTGGACAAGATCTCCAGTTGTGCGAGGCGATGGGATACCGTTGATACTTCGGCGGCCCAGTGTTGAGTGGCTCTTCTTGATGGACTGAAAAATTTAATGTATGTGAGCTATGGAGTTTGATTGCTATTCTGACTTCCTTTACAACTGTCTTTCTCTTCTTCAACCTGCTGTCCTACCATGACGTCTTAAAGCAGTATTGTTTTGCTCTTATTCCAGTGTGGGAAAGAGACGTGGCTATACAGGATGTCTAGCGCCATCTCTTATTGTTGATCAGCAAACTTTATTGGGATAAAAACATAGGTAAAAACTATAGCTTACTTAGTAAAGTTCTATGACAGCAAATATTGTAAAATCAAATGATTTTAAAAGAGTGACCATGGAGTTTCTTGCCGGTTCTTCTCCATAGGAAACGACCAACCCGAACCGTGCACCTTTTGTTGACGTTTTATAAGTGCCCATGTAGGCCTATGTAAAATAAAATATTTTGATTTTGACAGCAATGTTACCTTCCGCAAATATCAGGTTGTCATTATCAACTTGTCACTAGCTAAGAATCTCGCAACTTCTCCATAGAGATCTAAGTTTTGCAATGGGAAACTACAGTATAGTTTCAGTTATTATGCCTTGTGACGGGGACTGTAGCTTCATTTTATTGTTATCATTGTTTCGAACTTTCGACGGCGACGGTTCAAGAAGAGCCAATAACTGGCATATTTGAAATAAACGCTTTGATTTTGGAAAGAAACCAAGCAAATAATACCTGTCACTCCACAAATCGCCAGCACGGCGGGCGAGGAAGGATCCAAAGGGTAGTCTCTGCAGCATCTGCCGCAACACAGCGGCGATGAGAGCCGAATACTTCGCGTGCCCCTGACCGCCCGCCTGTACGCTCTTCCCGGATACAGCCAGACTCCGATGTAGTTCTAACCGCGCGTTTTTTAAGTCACCCTGGAAAGTTATTCATAATTAATAATAGTAGTGCCCCTCCAGCTGCTGGCCTTTCTCGGGGAACTAGGGTGGATCGAATAATATTCCCACCCGTACGCGCTTTAGACATGCGAGTTGCGGACACTGGCCCGATATACAATATAATAGTGCTCTTGAACTGATATCGGTCATAGTGGCTAAAGTCAGAGGAAATTAGTCATCGATACAGGAAAGGTGTAAACCAGACTAATTAAATTAAATACCTGGTTACTAGTACAACACTCAGGACTAAAAGACGATCTATTTCTATTCGGACACGGGGCAAATATTATTTTTCCTTTGTTGTAGCTTTAATACGTCACACACAAGCAGCACTCTAAGAACCAAAAAATACCGTAGACAAAATAAAATGGTTACCTTTTTCAAAAAGTTGTCAGCCTGTCGTTTATGTTTGTAAAAAAGTCCAGCTTCTTTAGATTGTGATTTCGGTACAGAATCTCCATAGACAAGTAACTTGATCAGACAACCTCCAAGTACGAAAAAGTTTATCAGATATATGAAGAAAGTACTGAACAGCCACATTCCCCATGATATCCCAGTTGAACCTAGAAGAGTAAATCAGTGATAAGAAAATAAGTAGCATAATAAACCACTACCACCACTGTGCTATTTTTTTATGAAGTTTCATGGATGATGCATGTTAGACCATCACGGGTGCGAGTCGCGTCCGTTTCTGCTCGCTTTGTAGAGACCAAGACTAGTACGGGCCCGGACACCACACGACGTAGCGTGAACTACTTCATACAAAAAGTTCATGAACTGATCTGTGTCGCATGCACGCCTAGTACGGCTTGCGCCTGCCACGGTATAGCATATATCATCCTTAAACTTATATCATTCTAAGTTGCACTGTCTGGGGTAATCCCGAAAGTTAATAATATCTCCAGGAGAACATCGCTACGATGTTCGATGTGATTGGTAGGTTTTATTTTTACCCCAATGCACGTTATACGTATTTATTTTCTCAATACTTACTAAAGTCATCATCAGCCAATATTTTCCTATGATCCACTCTTGCAGAGAAATCTGTGACGGTTGACTCCAACATGAAGTTTCCAAAGAATGTACTGAATGGGTTGAAAGTTATCAAACCAACCATGAATGCACATAATGCTAGTCGTGAATGATCACCCATACCCATGACGATTTTGTTCGAGTATTTATCTTCAACCTGAAAGCAAAAGGCACTGACTTGTAGTATGACTACGACAGTTGATGGTTTTTTTGAAGTGAAACTTCTTAAGCGACTTCCAACAAGGTTACGTTAAACGTTTAACGCTACCATGGAGGGGGTATGAAAGCACTGTTGCGTTAAACGTTCAACGCTCCTGGGGAGGGGGAATAGAAAGAGACAGAGCGAGATTGAATGCGTGGCACTCGGAACGCATGCGTGTAGTATTACGAAGTTTCACTTCTTCCGCGCGGAGAGGCTCCACAATCATTTTTTTTTTTCAAAAGTTTGCTTATGTAATGCTGTTCCAAGGTCTGGCTTCATGTTAGAAATATTATTTCAAGTAGACCTCAGAAACTGGAGGATAGACTCTACAATAATGTCGTAAATTTTTATCTGTATCAAAAGTTAATGTTCTTAGTTATTATTACATATATTATTTCTTAGTTGTATTTTAAACAATGAGATTTGACTCAAATCCAAATCAATCCAGTCTAATGTCAAATCATTTGACAGTAGCTTTCCTACTATTATATCCAATCTGATTTTTCAGAATTTGGGAGATCATGTCCCTGAGATGCTTAAGTGGAAGGTAGAGTCTTAAGATCTCCTTAGACTTTAGAATTCCCGCAATCTTCCTATTCTTAAACACTTTAGCTACGTTCAAATAATTCATTTTTACTTGTGTGCGCATTATAGCTACGTATAAAGACGACTCGAGAGGCGGGTTCACAAACGAATTTTTGTTCGACCAATATTAAGCTGAGTGCTTAGGACTTAAAGTGTTAATATGCTTGGATTTCTATTGTAGTAATACCAACCTTATACTCAGGTGACGAAGGTGAATCACTATCAAACCCGTGTGGTGAACTGGACGGTGAAGAGATGTCACTGTGTGGAGGAGTGTATGTAACATCAAACTGTGGTTCCTTCACTCCAGATTTCTGGAAGGCTACCTTCAGGGCCATGTTCTCTTGTTTTAAACGAGTATTCTGATTCTGTAGGTACTTGATGTAGTCTATTGTTTTTCTTAGTATAGCCGATTTGTTCAACTGGAAGAAAAGGTTAAAAAATTCATCAAATCAACATTGTTAGCATAGGGTGCATTTATATTGCATATGATTAGAAAAAGGGATGTTAAAAAATTACAGTAACAATTTTTAAAGTGAAACTTTTATTACATTGTGTCAAACTTTTTGGTCTGTGTGTTGCATGTCGCGTGACGGCAGGCCGCGGACTAAGGATAAAGTGAAAGGTGCTCGTCAAAGCTGCCAAGGCCAATATGGTGGCGCCTATAGTTCGCAGCAGCTAACTGTGTAGTGTATAGACTATTACTCATTTGTGCCAGTGCTCCACGCTATTTTGTTGTTATTGTTAAGTATTATGTAAGTCGTACTCTATTAGACACAGAGTTCAATAAAAATATTTGTTGGAGACTTAGTCTACTTTTATTATTTCCCATTATCATTCCATTCCATTTTCCAAGTATAAAATTAAGATTGATAAAGCGATTTTTATACCCTTAATGGAATATTATTCCAATTTTTTTTAATTAAATGTCTATAATGTGAAAAAAAGTTTCACTTTTACCGTGGTTTCATAAAACCACACAATCCTTTTTTTTCCACTAAGTATTAAAATGTTGTCCCAGCCAGTTATTTGCATTTCTGTGTCTATCTTATTGCATCATAGACACCATAGAAACAAACTAAATCAAAAAGAAATTCATAATAAGTAGTAAGTAAGAAATTTTAGTATTATAAAGCATGTTAAATTATCTTAATACAACAAAGTAATAAGTTTGACTGTTTATTAAGAAGTATCAGCTGTCTGATTATGTTTATCACTTAACAGGCAAAGAGCACATGATGTGTATTTATTGCATCATGCCATCTAAATTGCTGATGCAACATTATTATTATGTAAGAAAAAAAAAATGAATACATACTTTTGCTTCTTCTCCAACCAGCATATTCTTAAGTTCCACTATCCTATCATTAATACTAGTTCTGTATCGCCTTTCAATAGCATTGTGCGCACTGCGTTTCACTTCTTTAACCTTCGGAACTCCCATATTTGGAGCCTGACTTAAAGTTATCTTCTCTCCTTCAAGGACTACGGGTATTCCTGTGAGGAGTGTGGGTCCATTGTTGCTTGTAAAAAATGTGTGTATCGGCCGGTTCTCTGTATTCGCTTTAGTATTTGTGATGATGCTTTGTGTAGTCCCTGGAAAATTAAGCATGATCCATTCTTAGATATAAAGCAAAAATTAACAAATAATTCTAAGAATTATCTGATCCTATAAGAATTTACCTTGTATAGGAGCACTGGTATACATAAAAGTTTGTGTATCTGGATTTATGATATTTGACTGTAACACAACTGGAGAGAAACTTGCATCGGATGTTTTCAGAATAAGAGGTGTCACTCCTTTAGCATTATTTTGTAACAACAAAGGCTGACTTGGAGGCTTTATTTTTGCAGGATGATTAATTTGTCCATCCAATTGCATCAATGAGGCCCCCCTGCCATCAGGAAGTTGTTGCACATTTGGTGCCAAGTTCACATATAGTGGACTCTGTACTACCTGTTGCACAAGCATGGGGGCTTGTGCAGGTATTCTCTTGCGCCCATGCTGCGTGACATCAGGCAACGGAGCACCATCATTGAGTGTCAAATTATAACTTTCTTCTCTAGCATATACTCCTTGTACAGGACTACTCTTAGCTTGTGGAGTGGTTATTGGCTGTGTCTTTGCTCTGTGCATGTATTGTGACACCATAGGGTTTCCAATGGGGTTGTAACAGGGCGACACTTGGGGTTGAGATGTGACTTCAGTCTTAACTTTTGTATCAACACTGAGAAGCGGATGATCATCTACGCGAGACAGCTCATCTTCGAGTGTCTTCATAAAATCTCCATCACAACCACTGAGAAAGTCTGAAATTATACAATTATTACATAAATTACTCATACTTTTACGACGTAAGAGCTGTATCTTTCTAAACAATCTAACCAAGTCTTACCTTCTATTTCTGCAATGTCGTGAACGTTAAAAACGTCTGAATTTATAAATGGATCTTCGTGCTCCATTTTGAAATCCATTTTCTACTGAATAAACCATTAGAACGTTGTTTTTCACATTAAAAATACACTTGTTTACGTTTTTTTGGCATTTGGTAACTATTACTCATTTGACATTTGTCTGATGATTTCTTTCCACCAATCAAAAGAAAGAAAATAGGTGGTGCGATATGACGTCATGTAGATGCGTTCGGAAACTTATCTCTTTACAACAAATGACTAAAATCTCTGTTTTACGATATTTTTACCCGACTGACCCACGACTGACCTAATATGCCTAAACGAGGGTATAAAGTGGAAGTGACATTGCTTCAGAAAGTCCTATTTATATCCTTTTTTGCAATAACAAAAGCGAGCGAGATAGACATACAACTTTCCGAACCTACAAAAAATGTAAATCGAATCTATGCGTTTGTGAATACGGAGCCTGATGCCGTATTGTGATGTCATAGTTGTCAAATTCAAAAAGAGAGAAGGTAGGGTCAGCAACACTGTTTATGGCCAGCAAAAAATTTATTGTTTTTTTTATTGACCTAAAAACATACCTAACAAAAATGGTTTATAATGGCCTCAAACTAGGCAAAGCCTGCGCGACAACCTCTGAAGTTTGCATGGCAAATGCAACATGCAAACAAATAAAGTACTGGATAATTAGCCGTAAATTAACCATAAAAACCAAAAAAAAACCGCAACACGGAAAACCCTAAAAACCGGTTTGCATGCAAACTTCAATGGAATTAGCATGTAAAACTTGTAAAATCAGTTAGATACGACCTAGACAACTTTATCAAGGCTAATAATTAGGCTATATTTATTTAAATATTTATACATTTCGAAAAAGTAAAGAAAATCAAACTAAAGTATTATAACTATACTAGACCAAAGGCTGAAGCAATGTAAGCTATTCTTTAACCATATGTAGCATAATAAGCGTAATACCAAATAGAATATGGCTTTATTTAACTAAAGAATTACAGCTAGGTAGAGATTGAATAGGTAACCATGACAATGTATAACAGAATTGTCGATGACAGCACAATCCACCATACAGCCAAGGAGGTCGAGTCAATAGGCATATCACCTCACCATAGCAGGCCTCTAATAAATGCAGGCCAACATAATGTATGTTGGCTTGTACTTATTTTTTCATCTGTTGTAGGTACAATTTTGTAATTAGTATCCAGACAATGGTAGCGGTGGTCTCTATTCTTTCTAATAGAATATAATAGAATAGAATAGAATGTTTATTTATATCTTTATTCTTTCTAAATATCTATTTGCTACATAAATAAATGCGGTATAATTTACTATCTGTTTCACACATTAATTAAATTTAATTGCTGTCTATTGTCCGGCTTGCGGATAATTTTGGTTTTCACTGTTATTTTGCAGCTAATTATAAATCTTGGTATAGTAGTTTAGGTCTTTTCTAACTGATTTTACAATTTTTGCATCTTAATTGTGTTAAAGTTGGCATGAAACCGATTTTTGGGTTTTTTGGCGTGCGGTTTTTTTTTTGGTTTTCATGTTTAATTTGGTTTTCATGTTTAATAATGATATGCCGCCGGCGCACGCACCACCACCGCCCGCCAGACATCAAACGAAATTAGTCTAGTCCACAGAGTACTTTTATATATATACACAGAATACTTTTATGGTGGATACCATACAGCCAAGGAGGTCGAGTCAATAGGCATATCACCTCATTCTTCCCCGGTCGAGTTTTCACTCCCTTCTCCATCTTTCACAAAGTCGCTTAGGTAGAGGGGCGGCTTTCTGATCCTGTTTGATCTCCGCGGAAGAGCTTCGATCTGGAGTATCGGAGAAGGCGGCGAACTACGTAGATTCTCTGAACGTTGCGGCGATGATAACGACGGGGTGTCAGTAGTAGTGTTGTCTTCCATCTCTTCAGAAGCTGATTGAAAACTATCATCTCCACTGTAGTCAACAGTATTCGGGAACGGTGCCAATTGACGGTTCGATACTGTTGATGTTTCCCCATTGTCCCGTCGAATAAGAGAATAGTGAGGATTGGTTTCAAGGAGTTCAGCTTCTTCAACTAGAGGATCTGTTTTAGATTGTCGGACATTCTTCTTTACTAATATCGGGCCTGGTGTAAGCCAGGACGGCAGTGAGTCTCCGTTCTGGGATCTTCTAGGGTATGTAAAAAGTTTTTCATGTGGGGTGGCATTAGTAGCTGTACATAAAAGAGAACGTACACAGTGCAATGCATCCTTCAGTACCACTTCCCAGTTTTCCGGTGATAGTCCCTTTGACCGGAGGCTAAGTTGGATAGTTCGCCAGAGAGTCCCGTTTAGACGTTCCACTTGTCCGTTACCCTGGGGGTTGTAAGGTGTCGTTCTAGATGAGGCTATGTTTGCTTTTCTAAGGAATGACTTGAATTCTTCTGACATAAACGATGAGCCTCTATCGCTATGTACATAGAGAGGCTGGCCAAACATAAGGAAGAGATCTTTCAAGCAGTTGATGACTGTGGCAGATGTCATATCTTTACATGGATAAGCAAATGGAAATCTGCTGTACTCGTCAATTATTGTTAATATGTACTTGTTGGAGGAATTAGACGGCAATGGCCCTTTGAAGTCTATATTAATACGTTCGAGAGGGGCTATAGCTTTGATCAAGTGTCCTTTGATTTTGAGAAACCTTGGTTTTATTTCGGCGCAGATCGGGCACGAGGCAGTCATCTTCTTGATGTCGTTCGCTGAATAGGGCAAGTTTTTGGATCTCACCCAATGATACATCCTTCTAATCGCCAACGCGAGATTTTCTCGTTCTTGATTTTGCTATTATGATTCTGATTGAACATGAAGGCTACCGATTGTTGGTCTGTTATTAAACGGAAATGTTTGCCAATAAGGTAGTGTCTCCACTTCTTTAAACTTTCTACTATAGCGCAAGCTTCTTTTTCGATTGAGGTTTGCTTACATTCGGAGTTTGACAAAGTTCGTGAAAAGAATGCTACAGGTCGTCCTTGTTGAGTGAGTGTAGCCGCCAGAGCGAATTCTGAAGCATCAGTTTCAACGGTGAAGATTTCGTCATTAATCGCTGTTAGGGCCGCCGCCTTGATGTCCTGCTTTATTTCCTCGAAACATTTGAGAGTGTCGCTCGATAACGGGAAACTTGTGACGCAGGTGAGAGGTTTTATCTTTTCTGAGAAACGCCCAATCCATTTTGCATAGTGCGCGAACATTCCTAGGACTCGTTTCAGTTCACCTGATTTAGTCGGTGCGGGAAGGTCTAGTAGAGGCTTTAGTCTATCAGGATCAGGTCGGATAGTATGATTTTCCACGGTATAGCCAAGAAGACTGATCTTAGTTTTATTTAAAACACTTTTTTTTTCATTCAGAGTTAGATTGAACTTTTTAGTGGCGTCCATAAAACGTTTTAGATTGCGGTCGTGATCCTTAACATCCTTGCCGCAAACGGTTATGTCGTCTAGGTACGCGAACGTCCCATCTAATTTTTCTTCAGATATTATGTAGTCAAGAGTCCGTTGGAAGGCCGCTACGCCATTAGTAACTCCGAACGGAATGCGTGTGAATTGATAGAGTTTTCCATTTGCTTCGAACGCTGTATATATTTTCTCATTTTCCAGAATTGGGACCTGATGATAGGCTGATTTTAAGTCTATCTGACTAAAGACTTTATATTTGGATACGTTGTTCACAACCGTTTCGATATTTGGCAAGGGGAAGGCATCTAAGTCAGTAAATTTATTGATTGTCATTGAATAATCAATCACGAGCCGCTTGCGGTGGGCCCCTCCTCCCGCTACGATAACTTGGGCCCTCCAAGGGGAAATACTTTTTTCAATTACCCCATCTTGGAGCAACTTAGACACTTCTTCTTTTATGAAGTCAGCATCTTCTTTAGTGTAGCGCCTACTTCTGACAGCAATCGGTTGGATATTTGGCGAAAGATTGGTGAATATGGAGGCCGGCGGAACTGAGGCTTGCAGAACATTACAGATTTGTAAGGGCTCGCCGGGACCTCCCAGATTAAATTGGATGCTTGAATGTTGCTTAAGTAAGTCGTGACCCACGGTAACGTCTGCGCAGAGGTTGTCAACTACTAAAAGAGGCGTTTGCTTGTAAGTATGTTGATTCATTTTAATAGTTGCGAAACATACCCCTTCAACGAATGAGACTTGGTTTAGAGAGGCGAGATTGACAGTTTGTTTGCACGGTCTCTTGGGCAACTTCATGATGCGGGCAACTTTGCTGTTTATGAAACTGACTGAACTTCCAGTGTCGACGAGAGCATCAGCTTTATATTCATTTATTGTGATACGGATTGTCGCACTCCTAAGACTTGAAGGAGAAGCAGCGGAAATAGCCCCGCTATAAAACAGGTCATTGCTTGAGTTGGGACTAGGATGTTCTTCATTCCACACAGAGTTTATGTTATGCCCGGACCTGCAAACGCTAGCAAAATGGCCTTTCTTCGAACACTTATTGCAAATAGCTTTGCTAGCTGGGCACCTTATTCTAGGATGAACATTACCGCCGCAGAAGAAACAGCGCTTGGCTGATTGTGACGAAGAGGACGGTGCGGCCGAAGTATTCTGAGGCATTCGTGACGATGAAGCTACTGCCAGATTATCAGATTCTTTGTCTCGAATGATTTCAGACACTACATTTAGTTGCGGAGAGTTAGTACTGATCGTCTGAGCATCTTTTTCAGCAGTTTCCAAGGTGATAGCTTGATTAAGAGCTTCAGTAAGAGCAAGCGTCGAGTTTTCTAAGAGTCGTTCACGGATTTTTCTTGAGAGCAGGCCGGAGATAAGAGCACTACGAATTGCCTGTTCTTCATGTTCTGTCGCGGTGACTGCTTCAAACTTACAATCATTAGCGGTCAGTCGAAGGGCTCTAGCATATTCGGAAATAGTCTCATCCGTTCTTTGTTTTCGATTGAATAGGATATGTCGAGCTAGTATCGTGTTTTTTTGTTTGACATAGATGTCTTCTAGAGCTTTTATAGATGCTTTATAAGTCGTGCAAGACTTGATATGTTTGTAGATCGATGCGGATAAATGATTGATTAACAGCTTACACTTGAGAGAATCCGGTACGTCTTCAGTATTTTCTTCGGCGAGAAAGCTTTCGAAAGTCGATTTCCAATGGAGCCATTTTCCGTCGGCGTCCGCGACTTCAGGTTCGACGTCGAACTTGTCGGGTCGGAGATACTTTGATAGCGACGATTTGCCTAATTTTTCGTCAGGCATCTTTAGTTAAATAAATTGTAGCATAATAAGCGTAATACCAAATAGAATATGGCTTTATTTAACTAAAGAATTACAGCTAGGTAGAGATTGAATAGGTAACCATGACAATGTATAACAGAATTGTCGATGACAGCACAATCCACCATACAGCCAAGGAGGTCGAGTCAATAGGCATATCACCTCACCATAGCAGGCCTCTAATAAATGCAGGCCAACATAATGTATGTTGGCTTGTACTTATTTTTTCATCTGTTGTAGGTACAATTTTGTAATTAGTATCCAGACAATGGTAGCGGTGGTCTCTATTCTTTCTAATAGAATATAATAGAATAGAATAGAATAGAATAGAATGTTTATTTATATCTTTATTCTTTCTAAATATCTATTTGCTACATAAATAAATGCGGTATAATTTACTATCTGTTTCACACATTAATTAAATTTAATTGCTGTCTATTGTCCGGCTTGCGGATAATTTTGGTTTTCACTGTTATTTTGCAGCTAATTATAAATCTTGGTATAGTAGTTTAGGTCTTTTCTAACTGATTTTACAATTTTTGCATCTTAATTGTGTTAAAGTTGGCATGAAACCGATTTTTGGGTTTTTTGGCGTGCGGTTTTTTTTTTGGTTTTCATGTTTAATTTGGTTTTCATGTTTAATAATGATATGCCGCCGGCGCACGCACCACCACCGCCCGCCAGACATCAAACGAAATTAGTCTAGTCCACAGAGTACTTTTATATATATACACAGAATACTTTTATGGTGGATACCATACAGCCAAGGAGGTCGAGTCAATAGGCATATCACCTCATTCTTCCCCGGTCGAGTTTTCACTCCCTTCTCCATCTTTCACAAAGTCGCATAGGTAGAGGGGCGGCTTTCTGATCCTGTTTGATCTCCGCGGAAGAGCTTCGATCTGGAGTATCGGAGAAGGCGGCGAACTACGTAGATTCTCTGAACGTTGCGGCGATGATAACGACGGGGTGTCAGTAGTAGTGTTGTCTTCCATCTCTTCAGAAGCTGATTGAAAACTATCATCTCCACTGTAGTCAACAGTATTCGGGAACGGTGCCAATTGACGGTTCGATACTGTTGATGTTTCCCCATTGTCCCGTCGAATAAGAGAATAGTGAGGATTAGTTTCAAGGAGTTCAGCTTCTTCAACTAGAGGATCTGTTTTAGATTGTCGGACATTCTTCTTTACTAATATCGGGCCTGGTGTAAGCCAGGACGGCAGTGAGTCTCCGTTCTGGGATCTTCTAGGGTATGTAAAAAGTTTTTCATGTGGGGTGGCATTAGTAGCTGTACATAAAAGAGAACGTACACAGTGCAATGCATCCTTCAGTACCACTTCCCAGTTTTCCGGTGATAGTCCCTTTGACCGGAGGCTAAGTTGGATAGTTCGCCAGAGAGTCCCGTTTAGACGTTCCACTTGTCCGTTACCCTGGGGGTTGTAAGGTGTCGTTCTAGATGAGGCTATGTTTGCTTTTCTAAGGAATGACTTGAATTCTTCTGACATAAACGATGAGCCTCTATCGCTATGTACATAGAGAGGCTGGCCAAACATAAGGAAGAGATCTTTCAAGCAGTTGATGACTGTGGCAGATGTCATATCTTTACATGGATAAGCAAATGGAAATCTGCTGTACTCGTCAATTATTGTTAATATGTACTTGTTGGAGGAATTAGACGGCAATGGCCCTTTGAAGTCTATATTGATACGTTCGAGAGGGGCTATAGCTTTGATCAAGTGTCCTTTGATTTTGAGAAACCTTGGTTTTATTTCGGCGCAGATCGGGCACGAGGCAGTCATCTTCTTGATGTCGTTCGCTGAATAGGGCAAGTTTTTGGATCTCACCCAATGATACATCCTTCTAATCGCCAACGCGAGATTTTCTCGTTCTTGATTTTGCTATTATGATTCTGATTGAACATGAAGGCTACCGATTGTTGGTCTGTTATTAAACGGAAATGTTTGCCAATAAGGTAGTGTCTCCACTTCTTTAAACTTTCTACTATAGCGCAAGCTTCTTTTTCGATTGAGGATTGCTTACATTCGGAGTTTGACAAAGTTCGTGAAAAGAATGCTACAGGTCGTCCTTGTTGAGTGAGTGTAGCCGCCAGAGCGAATTCTGAAGCATCAGTTTCAACGGTGAAGATTTCGTCATTAATCGCTGTTAGGGCCGCCGCCTTGATGTCCTGCTTTATTTCCTCGAAACATTTGAGAGTGTCGCTCGATAACGGGAAACTTGTGACGCAGGTGAGAGGTTTTATCTTTTCTGAGAAACGCCCAATCCATTTTGCATAGTGCGCGAACATTCCTAGGACTCGTTTCAGTTCACCTGATTTAGTCGGTGCGGGAAGGTCTAGTAGAGGCTTTAGTCTATCAGGATCAGGTCGGATAGTATGATTTTCCACGGTATAGCCAAGAAGACTGATCTTAGTTTTATTTAAAACACTTTTTTTTTCATTCAGAGTTAGATTGAACTTTTTAGTGGCGTCCATAAAACGTTTTAGATTGCGGTCGTGATCCTTAACATCCTTGCCGCAAACGGTTATGTCGTCTAGGTACGCGAACGTCCCATCTAATTTTTCTTCAGATATTATGTAGTCAAGAGTCCGTTGGAAGGCCGCTACGCCATTAGTAACTCCGAACGGAATGCGTGTGAATTGATAGAGTTTTCCATTTGCTTCGAACGCTGTATATATTTTCTCATTTTCCAGAATTGGGACCTGATGATAGGCTGATTTTAAGTCTATCTGACTAAAGACTTTATATTTGGATACGTTGTTCACAACCGTTTCGATATTTGGCAAGGGGAAGGCATCTAAGTCAGTAAATTTATTGATTGTCATTGAATAATCAATCACGAGCCGCTTGCGGTGGGCCCCTCCTCCCGCTACGATAACTTGGGCCCTCCAAGGGGAAATACTTTTTTCAATTACCCCATCTTGGAGCAACTTAGACACTTCTTCTTTTATGAAGTCAGCATCTTCTTTAGTGTAGCGCCTACTTCTGACAGCAATCGGTTGGATATTTGGCGAAAGATTGGTGAATATGGAGGCCGGCGGAACTGAGGCTTGCAGAACATTACAGATTTGTAAGGGCTCGCCGGGACCTCCCAGATTAAATTGGATGCTTGAATGTTGCTTAAGTAAGTCGTGACCCACGGTAACGTCTGCGCAGAGGTTGTCAACTACTAAAAGAGGCGTTTGCTTGTAAGTATGTTGATTCATTTTAATAGTTGCGAAACATACCCCTTCAACGAATGAGACTTGGTTTAGAGAGGCGAGATTGACAGTTTGTTTGCACGGTCTCTTGGGCAACTTCATGATGCGGGCAACTTTGCTGTTTATGAAACTGACTGAACTTCCAGTGTCGACGAGAGCATCAGCTTTATATTCATTTATTGTGATACGGATTGTCGCACTCCTAAGACTTGAAGGAGAAGCAGCGGAAATAGCCCCGCTATAAAACAGGTCATTGCTTGAGTTGGGACTAGGATGTTCTTCATTCCACACAGAGTTTATGTTATGCCCGGACCTGCAAACGCTAGCAAAATGGCCTTTCTTCGAACACTTATTGCAAATAGCTTTGCTAGCTGGGCACCTTATTCTAGGATGAACATTACCGCCGCAGAAGAAACAGCGCTTGGCTGATTGTGACGAAGAGGACGGTGCGGCCGAAGTATTCTGAGGCATTCGTGACGATGAAGCTACTGCCAGATTATCAGATTCTTTGTCTCGAATGATTTCAGACACTACATTTAGTTGCGGAGAGTTAGTACTGATCGTCTGAGCATCTTTTTCAGCAGTTTCCAAGGTGATAGCTTGATTAAGAGCTTCAGTAAGAGCAAGCGTCGAGTTTTCTAAGAGTCGTTCACGGATTTTTCTTGAGAGCAGGCCGGAGATAAGAGCACTACGAATTGCCTGTTCTTCATGTTCTGTCGCGGTGACTGCTTCAAACTTACAATCATTAGCGGTCAGTCGAAGGGCTCTAGCATATTCGGAAATAGTCTCATCCGTTCTTTGTTTTCGATTGAATAGGATATGTCGAGCTAGTATCGTGTTTTTTTGTTTGACATAGATGTCTTCTAGAGCTTTTATAGATGCTTTATAAGTCGTGCAAGACTTGATATGTTTGTAGATCGATGCGGATAAATGATTGATTAACAGCTTACACTTGAGAGAATCCGGTACGTCTTCAGTATTTTCTTCGGCGAGAAAGCTTTCGAAAGTCGATTTCCAATGGAGCCATTTTCCGTCGGCGTCCGCGACTTCAGGTTCGACGTCGAACTTGTCGGGTCGGAGATACTTTGATAGCGACGATTTGCCTAATTTTTCGTCAGGCATCTTTAGTTAAATAAATTGTAGCATAATAAGCGTAATACCAAATAGAATATGGCTTTATTTAACTAAAGAATTACAGCTAGGTAGAGATTGAATAGGTAACCATGACAATGTATAACAGAATTGTCGATGACAGCACAATCCACCATACAGCCAAGGAGGTCGAGTCAATAGGCATATCACCTCACCATAGCAGGCCTCTAATAAATGCAGGCCAACATAATGTATGTTGGCTTGTACTTATTTTTTCATCTGTTGTAGGTACAATTTTGTAATTAGTATCCAGACAATGGTAGCGGTGGTCTCTATTCTTTCTAATAGAATATAATAGAATAGAATAGAATAGAATAGAATGTTTATTTATATCTTTATTCTTTCTAAATATCTATTTGCTACATAAATAAATGCGGTATAATTTACTATCTGTTTCACACATTAATTAAATTTAATTGCTGTCTATTGTCCGGCTTGCGGATAATTTTGGTTTTCACTGTTATTTTGCAGCTAATTATAAATCTTGGTATAGTAGTTTAGGTCTTTTCTAACTGATTTTACAATTTTTGCATCTTAATTGTGTTAAAGTTGGCATGAAACCGATTTTTGGGTTTTTTGGCGTGCGGTTTTTTTTTTGGTTTTCATGTTTAATTTGGTTTTCATGTTTAATAATGATATGCCGCCGGCGCACGCACCACCACCGCCCGCCAGACATCAAACGAAATTAGTCTAGTCCACAGAGTACTTTTATATATATACACAGAATACTTTTATGGTGGATACCATACAGCCAAGGAGGTCGAGTCAATAGGCATATCACCTCATTCTTCCCCGGTCGAGTTTTCACTCCCTTCTCCATCTTTCACAAAGTCGCATAGGTAGAGGGGCGGCTTTCTGATCCTGTTTGATCTCCGCGGAAGAGCTTCGATCTGGAGTATCGGAGAAGGCGGCGAACTACGTAGATTCTCTGAACGTTGCGGCGATGATAACGACGGGGTGTCAGTAGTAGTGTTGTCTTCCATCTCTTCAGAAGCTGATTGAAAACTATCATCTCCACTGTAGTCAACAGTATTCGGGAACGGTGCCAATTGACGGTTCGATACTGTTGATGTTTCCCCATTGTCCCGTCGAATAAGAGAATAGTGAGGATTAGTTTCAAGGAGTTCAGCTTCTTCAACTAGAGGATCTGTTTTAGATTGTCGGACATTCTTCTTTACTAATATCGGGCCTGGTGTAAGCCAGGACGGCAGTGAGTCTCCGTTCTGGGATCTTCTAGGGTATGTAAAAAGTTTTTCATGTGGGGTGGCATTAGTAGCTGTACATAAAAGAGAACGTACACAGTGCAATGCATCCTTCAGTACCACTTCCCAGTTTTCCGGTGATAGTCCCTTTGACCGGAGGCTAAGTTGGATAGTTCGCCAGAGAGTCCCGTTTAGACGTTCCACTTGTCCGTTACCCTGGGGGTTGTAAGGTGTCGTTCTAGATGAGGCTATGTTTGCTTTTCTAAGGAATGACTTGAATTCTTCTGACATAAACGATGAGCCTCTATCGCTATGTACATAGAGAGGCTGGCCAAACATAAGGAAGAGATCTTTCAAGCAGTTGATGACTGTGGCAGATGTCATATCTTTACATGGATAAGCAAATGGAAATCTGCTGTACTCGTCAATTATTGTTAATATGTACTTGTTGGAGGAATTAGACGGCAATGGCCCTTTGAAGTCTATATTGATACGTTCGAGAGGGGCTATAGCTTTGATCAAGTGTCCTTTGATTTTGAGAAACCTTGGTTTTATTTCGGCGCAGATCGGGCACGAGGCAGTCATCTTCTTGATGTCGTTCGCTGAATAGGGCAAGTTTTTGGATCTCACCCAATGATACATCCTTCTAATCGCCAACGCGAGATTTTCTCGTTCTTGATTTTGCTATTATGATTCTGATTGAACATGAAGGCTACCGATTGTTGGTCTGTTATTAAACGGAAATGTTTGCCAATAAGGTAGTGTCTCCACTTCTTTAAACTTTCTACTATAGCGCAAGCTTCTTTTTCGATTGAGGATTGCTTACATTCGGAGTTTGACAAAGTTCGTGAAAAGAATGCTACAGGTCGTCCTTGTTGAGTGAGTGTAGCCGCCAGAGCGAATTCTGAAGCATCAGTTTCAACGGTGAAGATTTCGTCATTAATCGCTGTTAGGGCCGCCGCCTTGATGTCCTGCTTTATTTCCTCGAAACATTTGAGAGTGTCGCTCGATAACGGGAAACTTGTGACGCAGGTGAGAGGTTTTATCTTTTCTGAGAAACGCCCAATCCATTTTGCATAGTGCGCGAACATTCCTAGGACTCGTTTCAGTTCACCTGATTTAGTCGGTGCGGGAAGGTCTAGTAGAGGCTTTAGTCTATCAGGATCAGGTCGGATAGTATGATTTTCCACGGTATAGCCAAGAAGACTGATCTTAGTTTTATTTAAAACACTTTTTTTTTCATTCAGAGTTAGATTGAACTTTTTAGTGGCGTCCATAAAACGTTTTAGATTGCGGTCGTGATCCTTAACATCCTTGCCGCAAACGGTTATGTCGTCTAGGTACGCGAACGTCCCATCTAATTTTTCTTCAGATATTATGTAGTCAAGAGTCCGTTGGAAGGCCGCTACGCCATTAGTAACTCCGAACGGAATGCGTGTGAATTGATAGAGTTTTCCATTTGCTTCGAACGCTGTATATATTTTCTCATTTTCCAGAATTGGGACCTGATGATAGGCTGATTTTAAGTCTATCTGACTAAAGACTTTATATTTGGATACGTTGTTCACAACCGTTTCGATATTTGGCAAGGGGAAGGCATCTAAGTCAGTAAATTTATTGATTGTCATTGAATAATCAATCACGAGCCGCTTGCGGTGGGCCCCTCCTCCCGCTACGATAACTTGGGCCCTCCAAGGGGAAATACTTTTTTCAATTACCCCATCTTGGAGCAACTTAGACACTTCTTCTTTTATGAAGTCAGCATCTTCTTTAGTGTAGCGCCTACTTCTGACAGCAATCGGTTGGATATTTGGCGAAAGATTGGTGAATATGGAGGCCGGCGGAACTGAGGCTTGCAGAACATTACAGATTTGTAAGGGCTCGCCGGGACCTCCCAGATTAAATTGGATGCTTGAATGTTGCTTAAGTAAGTCGTGACCCACGGTAACGTCTGCGCAGAGGTTGTCAACTACTAAAAGAGGCGTTTGCTTGTAAGTATGTTGATTCATTTTAATAGTTGCGAAACATACCCCTTCAACGAATGAGACTTGGTTTAGAGAGGCGAGATTGACAGTTTGTTTGCACGGTCTCTTGGGCAACTTCATGATGCGGGCAACTTTGCTGTTTATGAAACTGACTGAACTTCCAGTGTCGACGAGAGCATCAGCTTTATATTCATTTATTGTGATACGGATTGTCGCACTCCTAAGACTTGAAGGAGAAGCAGCGGAAATAGCCCCGCTATAAAACAGGTCATTGCTTGAGTTGGGACTAGGATGTTCTTCATTCCACACAGAGTTTATGTTATGCCCGGACCTGCAAACGCTAGCAAAATGGCCTTTCTTCGAACACTTATTGCAAATAGCTTTGCTAGCTGGGCACCTTATTCTAGGATGAACATTACCGCCGCAGAAGAAACAGCGCTTGGCTGATTGTGACGAAGAGGACGGTGCGGCCGAAGTATTCTGAGGCATTCGTGACGATGAAGCTACTGCCAGATTATCAGATTCTTTGTCTCGAATGATTTCAGACACTACATTTAGTTGCGGAGAGTTAGTACTGATCGTCTGAGCATCTTTTTCAGCAGTTTCCAAGGTGATAGCTTGATTAAGAGCTTCAGTAAGAGCAAGCGTCGAGTTTTCTAAGAGTCGTTCACGGATTTTTCTTGAGAGCAGGCCGGAGATAAGAGCACTACGAATTGCCTGTTCTTCATGTTCTGTCGCGGTGACTGCTTCAAACTTACAATCATTAGCGGTCAGTCGAAGGGCTCTAGCATATTCGGAAATAGTCTCATCCGTTCTTTGTTTTCGATTGAATAGGATATGTCGAGCTAGTATCGTGTTTTTTTGTTTGACATAGATGTCTTCTAGAGCTTTTATAGATGCTTTATAAGTCGTGCAAGACTTGATATGTTTGTAGATCGATGCGGATAAATGATTGATTAACAGCTTACACTTGAGAGAATCCGGTACGTCTTCAGTATTTTCTTCGGCGAGAAAGCTTTCGAAAGTCGATTTCCAATGGAGCCATTTTCCGTCGGCGTCCGCGACTTCAGGTTCGACGTCGAACTTGTCGGGTCGGAGATACTTTGATAGCGACGATTTGCCTAATTTTTCGTCAGGCATCTTTAGTTAAATAAATTGTAGCATAATAAGCGTAATACCAAATAGAATATGGCTTTATTTAACTAAAGAATTACAGCTAGGTAGAGATTGAATAGGTAACCATGACAATGTATAACAGAATTGTCGATGACAGCACAATCCACCATACAGCCAAGGAGGTCGAGTCAATAGGCATATCACCTCACCATAGCAGGCCTCTAATAAATGCAGGCCAACATAATGTATGTTGGCTTGTACTTATTTTTTCATCTGTTGTAGGTACAATTTTGTAATTAGTATCCAGACAATGGTAGCGGTGGTCTCTATTCTTTCTAATAGAATATAATAGAATAGAATAGAATAGAATAGAATGTTTATTTATATCTTTATTCTTTCTAAATATCTATTTGCTACATAAATAAATGCGGTATAATTTACTATCTGTTTCACACATTAATTAAATTTAATTGCTGTCTATTGTCCGGCTTGCGGATAATTTTGGTTTTCACTGTTATTTTGCAGCTAATTATAAATCTTGGTATAGTAGTTTAGGTCTTTTCTAACTGATTTTACAATTTTTGCATCTTAATTGTGTTAAAGTTGGCATGAAACCGATTTTTGGGTTTTTTGGCGTGCGGTTTTTTTTTTGGTTTTCATGTTTAATTTGGTTTTCATGTTTAATAATGATATGCCGCCGGCGCACGCACCACCACCGCCCGCCAGACATCAAACGAAATTAGTCTAGTCCACAGAGTACTTTTATATATATGTCTAGTCATCCCTCGGCAGCGACAAGTGAATTACGTAATTTTGTTGTTGTTGCTGTTACTTGCCTATTAGGTGGTGCATCTGTTAGTTTTACACTGAACTAACTACTAATATTCGATATGTATAAAGGGCAAAATCGCCGCAATGCAAAAAAAAACCGCCCAAGTGCGAGTCGGACTCGCGCACGAAGGGTTCCGTACCGTTATTAATAAAAACGAGCACTTTTTTGTATGGGAGCCCCTTTAAATATTTATTTCATTCTGTTTAGTATTTATTGTTATAGCATCAACAGAAATGCACAATCTGTAGAAATTTCATCTGGCTACCTATCACGGTTCATGAGATACAGCCTGGTGATAGACGGACGGACGGACAGCGAAGTCTCAGTAATAATGTCCCGTTTGACCCTTTGGGTACCATATAACGTTGCGTACCGCAGCATTCAAGAAAACAAATCACAATTAGCCATGTAAATTTTCTTTTTCGAGCTAATTAATACCTACGAAACGAAACCGCGCGAACTTCCAAAGTAGGAAACGTACGCGCACACGCTCAAGCAAAAACACGTTTTAATTCTTGCGAAATAAGTTTCTTTTTGTCATAGCGCGTTTCATTCAGTGCCATCTCTGAGTATGATATGGAGTGAAATACTTTTTAGGCGCGTTCAATTTGGATGCGTTCGGAAACTGTTTGCAATAAAAATCTAGTATAACAAATCCCGTTGTTCTCAAAAGTCACAAAAATTGCCTTAAATATAAAAATTACTTACATGTCACGCGAGGGGTTCAAAAGTTACTAAAAATGTAAGAAATGTAACCTGGCAACGCTGCTCGCATGTCCAGTGTCCCGTGCACTACTATACTATAGGTGTAACCGATACGGACAAATTACGAAGACGCCTCCAGACATCTAATCCGGACAATTTCTCCGTGGTAGGTACTAGTTTGACTGATCCTTTAGCCTTCTTCAAACGAGTTTTTTTTCATTTTCTTAGTGATAATAGAGACTATTAGAGACACGAGAGTTAGTTGGAATAGTCAAAAACTCAACATTATGTACCACAGCTACTAATAATAGAAAGAGGTTTTAATTTTTCAGGCTTACGCTGAACGAAAGTCTGTTTCATAGACAATTTAAAATAGATTAGTGTCAAGTGTCATTCCCGTCCATTTCCCGTCCGTCATCCCGCTGTTATGTCATTAGTGTCAAAAAAATACCTACATGTTCCTTTTATATTATAGTACTCTGTGCCTACATGCGTTGGCTTGGCTTGTTTTGTTAAATTTTTTGGTTTATCGAATTATGGCCGAATCAGATGGTGACATAGAGTTTCTGGATGAAGATGCTGATATTGTCCAACAATGCGTGCAAGCAGTCCCTGTACCAGTCCAAGTCCCACACATAATAACCCGTGTGCAGTGGCCTCCCAGATCGGCTGATCTAACACCGTTGGTTTTTTTTTTGTGGGGGGTTAAAATTTCCATTGTTGACCGTCGATTTAAGGGGCGGGACGGGTGGTGGGGGGAAGAGGGGGAGGGGACTACCCCCCTGTACCACCCAAACACCGCGCAGCCCCATGGTTATGGAGATATTCATGGTTAAAGTTTTTAGGTTAGAATAGCACTATTTAGTCAAACTTGGGGGAGAATTGGCCCCTCCCCCCCCCCAGTCCGTCTCCGCCTTATCTCCGGCGCTGTTACTACTACTGTAGGCAATGTTACTTTTGCTGCCAGGAGAATTTGGATGATAACCTATACTTAAAATATATTCGCCTATAAAGCGTACTCGACGTAGCCCCGCTACGCGGGGCTCCTATTTCTGTCTGCAGGGTTTACAGTAACCTAACACGAAGGGGATGTCGGGGTCTAAGTTCGCTCGCTCCGCTCGCTCACTAGACCCCGCCATCCCCTTCGAACCTAACCTGTCCGAGTCGGGGTGCCCCAAGTCCAGAGCTCGCTTCGCTCGCTCTTGCATCCAAATTCTACTGGTAGCAAAAGTAGTCAAACGATCTGACCCGCAAAGGCAACAAACGATGACTTACACTGACGGCTAACAGATAAAAAAAAAAGACGCTATACTTATAACAAAATGCCGTCACGTTCCGTTCACAGTGTAAACAAAAATTTGTATTTTTTTTGTAAAAAAGTAAATGTAATTGCATAATACAGCACGGTTATTGTGCACACTAATTACACACCAAATTTGATTTGTCGATATGTAAAACTAAAATTATATTTTAGTAAAAAATATGACATAAAATTAAATAAAGGTTTTTAAAATACACCTCTACCGTCAACGGAACGTGAAATGTCAACTTTGACGACTACCCTGACAATTTATCCAACCTAAAAATAGCAAATGGCGTGATTTTTTGCTATATGTATGGAAACTTTAAACAATTAAATATCGTAAACCGTGAAGTTACGCCGTTTGAAAATTTGTGAGAACCTTTCTATTGATGAGTACTATCTACAAAAAAAATATGAATTTCCAAATCAGCGGACTACAATGGAAATTTTATCCGAAGTATTTGTGTGTACCTCAGGTATGTACCTTCATAATACGATTTTAAGTAGGTATTGTAAATATTATTTTATTACATAAAATGTAAACACAACTCGGTAAAGGGTAGGTGGTGATATCGCGAAAGCGGCAGGCGGCAGCGGCGGGTGAAGACGCGGGCACCTTTTATTGGTATTTGTATTGGTATTTCCGTACTGATAGATCGCAGTGGGGTGAAAAGTGGCTCAATTTAAAAATACTTCCTTAGCCGTAATGGTTGGAGTGTAGCCTTAGGGGCGCTATGGCGCGAGGCCAAATCATTCGAAGCTGCCAGTCTAATATTCTAATTGTGGTGTCTGAGGTCTTGCATTTATTTCGTTACAGGTTGTATAAATAACCTGTATGTTTAAAAGTAATTACAAAAGACAAATCGTGCAAATCTCTGTGATTTGCACGATTTGTCTTTACTATAATATAAAAGTGCAAATAGTGAAACACACTGTGCGTTTAGGACATGAGTTATATAAATCAATTTTGTTTCAGGGAATCCTGGCTGTGAACATGGCACAAGAAGTGGTACTACAATCGCCACCCCCACCTCAAATACTGCCCCGTGTACAATAACCACAAGATCCACAGCAGCCAGATCTACAATTCATGGAAAAAGGAAACCTAGGCGTCGTAGGGTGCCTACGCATTCTCGCCTATATGCCCATGATTATTCTGTGTATGTACTTCAAGAAAGCAATAGGCAGTTGCAAAATATAATATGCTCAAGTGCAAATTAAATTGCTGCTGCTATGCAAACAAATAGTAAAGCAACACTGCATGCAGCTGAGATTTTAACAGAGGCAATGACTGAATGAACTTGCCTTAGAACCTACAGGAAAATGAAATTAACGAGAAAATGGACTCATTTTATGAATGCATTGCGGTTGTATGTGGTAGCTTCAATCTATGTTTAAGACAGCTTGTTTTTTAGGTCTGCCCAAGTGTCTCATTTTAGGTAATTGATTAAAACAATTTCCTCCCAAAGGGAAGAAAACACATTGTAATGACCTGGTTCTATTTGTTTTTCTATATTCTTGTTCATTGCTTTATTCAAGGTATTCCTTGGAAGTTTGAGTGATACCCGACCCGTCCTGGTTCTTTAAGTATGCAATATTTATGTTAATGTGCATTTCTTTTGGCAGGCAGTCCATAGTCCAGAGATTAGTTTGTATTCTTATTATGCACCCCAAACCAACTCATATTTGAGGCATCCATGACTAGGTACATTCCCAGTTCCTTCATCCCAGTTCTTCGTTCCTGCCAGTTTTGCAGTCTAATTTTATTATGGTTTTTTGTTGAATCATTTTTTTAATCTCTTGTTCCATCAGCTTGGAAGTCGGTGTTGGGATTATTTTCCAGTAAAAATGCTGTTAAGGTTGTGATTACTGGTTTCTTTGGAAACGGAATTACGTAGAATGGTCTGATGGTTAGGATGGATTTTGGTGCACCTAGGTTTTTCCACGCCAATGTAGTTGGCTAGTTGTCCAGCCCGACAGTATTGATTGTCAAAGGTAACGCTGTTTCTCCCCTCCATCCCTCTCATTAAATTTGTGATGTGTGTGGTCCTTTGAGGTCTGTGGTTTCTGGTGTCGCTGTTTGAAGTGTGGTTTCTGAACCTTTTTGGTTCCATGATATGGTTTTTTGTTGAATGATTTTTAAATCTCTTGGTCCATCAGCAATGAAGTTGGTGTTGGGAATTTTTCAGTCACAATGGTGGTTACTAACGGTGGTTAACTTTGTGTAATTTATTTCATCACCGCTGCTCTCAAAACGGTGAAGGAAAACATCGTGAGGAAACCGGCATATCCTAGAACTAAAAATTCGAAGACATGTGACATCTACCAACCCGCGCTGGGCCCGCGTGGTGGATTATAGCCCATTCCCTCTCATAGAGAGGAGGCCTGCGTCCCAGCAGTGGGAACAATATAGGCTGATGATGATGATGAACGGTGGTTAGGTTTTGATTGGCGGTTTCTTTGGAAACGGAATTACATAGCCTGTTGATGCCTGATGCTTAGGATGGATTTTGGTGCACCTTGCCCGAAAGTATTGATTGTCAAAGGTAACGGCGGCTCTCCACTCCAACCCTTTCCTTAAATTTGTGACGTTTGTGGTCCTTTGTGGACTGTGATTTCTGGGGGTCGCTGTTTGAAGTCTGGTTCCCGAACTTTTTGGTTCTATGATATGGTTTTTTGTTGAATCATGGATTCTTTGGGAAACTAATTATGTAACCTGTTATGATGGATTTTGGTGTATCTGGGATTTTCCACGTCGATATGTGGTTGGCCCACCCATTCCTTTTTGTGACGTGTGTGGTCCTTTGAAGACTGCTGTGGATTTAAGGGTCGCTGTTTGAAGTCTGGTGTTCAGTTTTTGGTTCCTTGAAATGGTTTTCTGAAGGAATTAAGAACTCGGGGCTGCTTAGATTTATATTCTTGGTCTGTATACATATGATTCGATAATATTCGTATTTTGATCGCGTCTTGCAATTTGTCTTCGTTCAATAAATGAGTGCCTCATGGTGCGATGTCATTGCTGACCGATCGGCAAAAAAAAAATTATTTTCGCTTAGATTCAATTGTTTGGTACGTTTTCCATAGGTATATAGAAGCAAGTCGTTGGAAATTGAGCGGCATTCGAGGTCTGATGCTAGCATTTTTTTAAGGCTTTCCGTGGCGTCTGGTTGTTGTTCCTACATTTTTCAGGGCTTTCTGAAGTTTTAGTCGTTGTACCAAAAGTCCATGAGATAAGGTAGCGAAAGTGGAGTCACATTTACCTGCAGATCTTTTAGCTGACTGGGATAGGAGTGTTGGTACATTGTTGCATTTATACGAAGGCACTACACTTTTGGAGCACTGGTGAAGCTTGAATATTTTTCTGGGAGTCAGAATAGCGAATCTTATTCCATCTTGGTTCCCCAAACCTTTGACATTTTAGCCCTTGTTGCTCCAGAGTTGGGTTTGGTCATAATATGGCAGGTTCACTACATTTTGTAGAAGGCGAGAAAATGTGCCAATTTTTATTGGTCTCCTTATTAAGGTTTTCATGGGGTGAATCCATTACAGGACTAAGAGCTTGCCAGCTCAGAAATTCGAGACTGATGTCATCTTCCTTGTTTCTGCTCCTCATTTCATATACATTTTGAATCATGCCCTCCATGGTTTAGCCGACATTCTGTGGAATTTCCGGAAAATGAAAATGAATAGTTTCCTTTTTTGGGGGGAGTTTCTCTCCGGAGATGTAGCATAAAAAGGATTTCTAGCCGACTGGTGTGACTTCTTCTGAGAAGAAGACGATGGCCGCCTAAACCGCTTTCGTTTTAAGTGTGTGACTGGGTTATTGCTTCTAAAATCATTAGCTTGAGGATGACTGTTTCGACTTTTGATATTTGATCCTGACTCTATTGTGATGTGATTCCAGAACAGTCGTTAAGATGTCCGAAATTGATTATTGATTTTATTGTTCAAAATCCTGTGTTGTGGATTGTACTGTATTCAATTTTTTTATGAAAGACTTTGCTGTAATTGTAAATTGTTGATTATGTGGTTTTAACGTTTCAATACAATTGTTATGAAGGGACACTATGATGACAACAATAATCTTAAGTTCAAATATTTTATTTGTACTTTTTCTAATGTGACTCATAATATCTTCTATGAGAATAAAGAAGTCTGAAGCAAAACTAATTGTTTCATTTTATGTGCTTTAATATATAATATTTATACATTTCACTATAAGGGGTATAAGGGGTGTAAATAAGTTGTGTGTGTCCCCAGTCCCTGTATTATTATAATATTAAAATGGGAGTTCGTTCTTGTGGCTATTCGGTGAAATGGCCCATCGAACAAATGCCCAATCGGTTAAATGGCTCTTCAAATATATGGCGTCGTACAACTGACTAGTAGACTGACTTCGATGAAATGACTTTCGATAACAGGACCAATCCCGGCAACGGTAGTGTCGGCTGGTATTAGTATTGACTAGCTGCCCCGCGACATCCTCCGCGTGGAATTTATTTTTATTAAAAAGCAAGTTACGCCTTATTGCAGCAGCTATCTGGCAGTGAAGGTCCCGTCAAAATCGGTAGAGCCGTTCCAGAGATTAACCGGAACAAACAGACAGACAAACAAAAATTTAAAAAGATGTTATTTTGGTTTATGTACCGTATTATACATTCATATGCATGTAGTAAAAAGCGTATTTTAATACTACAAACGGACACTCCAATTTTATTTATTAGTATAGATTTTATGAGACAAAAATCATTAGCATTATCTTATTCTTTTCATTAGCAGTTGACTATAGATAATGATTTTTAATTAAACAACGATACGATATTAACTCCTAAATGTAGGATTTACAATGACTCATAAAATTAAGTACCAAAATGCGCCATCTGTTTTTACATATCGGAACGCCTATGACGCGTAGCAACTGCGTAGCCGTGCTAGCTGTAGCGCGCGTACAATGCTGTAGCAACAGTTTACGCTCGTAGCCGCGGGATGGCGATAAGTACTATAGATTGACCATCCCTAACTTTGAAAACACCTACCCCAAACTCAGCAGGATTTTGAATAGCTTTATTTAAATCATTCAGGTTTTGTAGCATTTCCTATTACTTTTTGCCGGTAAAGGGTCATCTTTTATGCTTTTATTACTTGAACAAAAAAAAAACCTATGCAAACTAATTCCATGATAGGTATGACATTTTACGCGGCTCTATTAAAATTAAATGCTAAGCATTCCTTTTTAACCCCCGACCAAAAAAGAGGGGTGTTATAAGTTTGACGTGTGTATGTGTGTATCTGTGTGTCTGTCTGTGGCATCGTAGCTCCCAAACGGATGAAGCGATTATGATAAAATTGGTGTCATTTGAAAGGTATTTTAATCGAGAGTGTTCTTAGCTATGTTTCGAGAAAATCTGCTCAGCCGTTTGAAGCTCATCACCTCTTTTCTAGTTGATAAAGGGATTTAAACAACTTCTACGGGTCTAGTTGATTGGAAATTTGAATTCTTGTCACTTTCTCTCCATGGGCATCGCCAGGGGGGTAGGCTGCACACCCCCCCTCCCCCCTATAAACTCAAGTTTTTTTTTTAAATTCATATCTTTCCTTGTTTTCGTTAATAAGCGAGAAGAGGCGCAACGCCAAGAAAAGTGGAAGGAATGGGAGTAGACCTATGCCCAGGAGTGGGACAGTCAAGGCTATGAAAAAATAATTTAAGTTTAAAAAGCATGAAATAAAAATTAAATTGAAAATTTAAAAAACCCCCCACGGACAAAACCTCTTAAAAAAATCAAAAATAAAATTAATCCAAGCGTCGGTGGAAAATAAAGGTCTGTTTCTGATTAAAAATCAATAACTTTTTTATTTCTGAATATTATGTTCTAAAATTTTGCACAGATATAGAATAGTGTATATGGCTTCAAATCTAATATAATTTATTATGATTGAATGTTGAACCTTACATTAAAAAATAAAACAAATTCAAAATTATAAAAAATGTCCAATATTTAATTTTTAACAATTTATACTATTATTTTCATGTTTACGAAAACCTAATATCATATAGTACATCAAAATACATATCAATTTAAATAATAATATTGTTTTTATTTTAATATTTCTGATTGAAATCGGTTTTAATCGTAATATTTCATAAAAATGTTTTTTTATGATTAGTTAATTATCTTTACTAAATATTAGGTATATTAATTATACTTGATGAACTTTGGATCTGAAATTAATTCGTTTACTTTCAAAAGATCTAAGGTGTCTTCGTCAAGTTCCTTCACGTTTTTAGTATACGGTTTTCTAATGCTGGTTATGTATGGATCTGAAGTATAAAGAAGAGTATGAAATACATCCTCGTTTGTAGCGGATCTTGAGCATTTTCTAGCATGATGTAGACGAAATTTTTTATAATCCTTATTACGAGATTCTTGTGCATCTTCTGAAAGTTGACCAATAGGAAGTACTGCAAAATGCTTTATGACACTTTCTCCATGAATCAAAATTTTGTGAACGGAAGATGGCATGTAGTACCATTCATAATTGCTCACATAGATTCTGGCAGTCTCCATAGCATAACTGCCAAATTTTTCAGCATTTATCATTATACCCGATGAAAGAGCTTGCAGAATTATGTAAAGTCGTTTAATTAAATTTATATCCACTCCTGTAATTTCAGCAGAGCAGCTTGCATTGTGAAAAAATCTTCTGGCAGTATTACCGTCATTAGAATTACCACTTACTTGTCTTGGTTTATCGATGATCAATCCTAGCTCTTCACGGAAACGCCTTTGTACCAGGGTTTTCTTCGCTTGCTTTAGTCGTTTCTTTTCTTCACTTGTGGCTGACCAAGTTTGGAAAGATAGATTATAGGAAATATGTAAAATCATTTCCATACAACGAATCCAGGCGTGAAAAGTAGACAGTCCGTATTGATAAGAATCTTCATTTTCAGGCCTAGCAGTAACTTTAGTCAAATCGTTCATTTGGCGTGGAGTAGCTCCACATATTGTACATGTGGAACCCGAAGACGTATCTGTTAATACCTGAGCTACTTTGCCATCTATTATAGTAAGAAATAGATCATGCTTCACTTGCACTCCTTCACCTTCTTTGTTAATTAACGAAGGACGCAAAGAATTTATTTGACCTTTTATTTCGTCCACAACAGCTTTAGTTTTCTCGGGAGTTTCTTTGCAAAATTCTATTACTATAGGTCGGCAAAAACGAACAGATGAAGGTACCGGATTTTGCCAAACAACATCACATGTAAGCTCGTTAATTAACTTCACCAAAGAAGTGATAAATAAATTTGCATCAGAAATTAGTTCAGACTCTTCTGGCAGTTTCTGTTTGTACTGACTTTGACCAGATGAGCCATCACAGCCCCATTTGCTGTATAGAAGTAAGTTATTCAATCCATTTTTATACACTGAATCTATTTTCAATATCCTAGCTGCAGTGTGATCTAATAAATCTTGAAGTCTTACTACTTTTGCACTTGTATCTGTAATTTCTATAGCTGAAGATGGTGGATAGCAAGTAATTTTAGCTTCTTGCACTTTGAAATATGGTGGAAACACAAAACATTTTCGTTCATTCGTTACATTTCTCAAGTACAAATATTGTGCTTTTGTTAAATCCAAGTCAATAAACACGCTCAATGCTTATTCATCCCTTAAAATTTTTGTCTGCCTTGCATCTTCTATGAGACTCGAGAATAAGGTCTTATTTTCACTGTCAGCAAACCTTAATGTTTCCACAAGATTAGCTTCTGTTCTTTCTCCTATTGAACGTAACCCTTGAAGATATGCATTATAGACGTGTTCAAATCCATATTCATTAAGTAACATTAGATTTTTTCTTCTCTTACTGGATTCTGACAAGTCTGGGTAAGATACGCACGGTCTCCCACGTTTTCCAGAAGAAGTAGATGGTGTAGAGACGGTTGTAACGTCTTCAGAGTTCGGTAAATTTACTGAATATTCTGATTCCAACCAGTTACTGGTTTTCGTTAAAAATAAATACTTTTTCCGTGAAGCTTCTGTCCATCATTTATTAAAAGTGGGAATAATATGTCTTTGAAAATCACTGAGGATGAAACATAAGTTGTCTTCAGATACATGATAATTTTCTTTTAAAACGGTTGATAATGCCTCCAACGATTTTCCTCCTTCGATATACGAAAGTATTATTTCACGTTTAGAACACTTGAAAGTAGACACTTTGAAGAGTTAACAAAACACGTAATTATATTGTATTGGTAACAATTACACTTCTTCTTCTTCTAATTCACCACTATTCTGTTATTTAAAATGAAATGAAACCACTGTTTGTTTTCACCACAAGATGCACACTACATATAGTATACTATAAATTAATAATAATAATAATAATTGTTTGTAATTAGTGTTTGTAATTGAATTGTTTTGTAATTTCATATAGTATACTATATGAAATATGAGGGTAGTGTGCATCTTGTTGATTAATATTTTCACACGCAATATGAGTGCAAAAAAGATAAGACATCCTATGATAAATTACAAAACTTACCGCAAATTATTGATGTAAACAGGATCATTTCAAACCGCAATAGATAGCGAGCGGTTTTCTGTTTCCTGACTTTTATCACATTTTTACAAATGACTCCGAAAATCGCAAATATTCGCAACTTTTTTTTATTTGATCATGTTTATGGATAGCTAGGCTACAAATCAACATTAAATGTAAAGCATGGGTAAACATGGGTAACTGTGAAAACTTTAAATAATTTTTTTTTTTACCATTATTTTTTTTTTTGCAATTATTTTAAGGTAACGTTATACATAATAGGTGTTTCATATTCTTCAAAAGACGAGGTTTCCAGAAATATATAATACATTATACCTTTTCTTGTAATGTATAAACGATAAAATCAATTTGAAAGTGATGAAGTGAACGGGCTTAACATGGACGTCCGTCAAAACTATAAAGTATGTAGAGTTGTAAAAAAAACATTTCAAATAATATGTATAATTTTTTGATATTATATTCTAGTTTGGTCCTCAAACTATTGAGTAAAATAAATAAAATATGCCAGTAGCGACATTGACAAAACCCATTTTTAATCAGCAGTTGTTCTACGATTTTCCATAGTGCGTCGTAGCGTCGGGGGACCGCTAAGTAGATCGCTTAGTACATAAAAATATATATACAAACAAAGCGGACCCCCGACGCTACGACGCTTGGATTAATTTTATTTTTGGTTTTTTAGAGGTTTTGTCCGTCGGGGGTTTTTTAAATTTTCAACTTAATCTAGTCGAAACTTTACGCTAGAATACTATAGGACGATGATCTGTTTGGATTAGGCAATTTTCGCGCTTTTCCAGACAGTTATCTTAGTATTTTCTGAAATTCTTGAGTGCTTATCGTGCCATAACAATCTCACTCCAATTCATATTTATGCTTAGAAAGACCGTAGTAGACATAGTTAGGTACGGCTCTTTAAAGAAGCTCAAGGATTTTTGGTTCGATATGTCGTGAATAATTTAATTGATAGAGACAAGTTTATGTATATTACCGCCTAGAATACTTCGCTAATTTAACGGGTGAGAGCAGTAAGTAAGAGATTTTTGTAGGCAGAGTTTAGATTATCTTTACTTCTCGAAGAAGTTATTATTATATTCAATTTGACGGTAGGGGTAGTAAGTAGACGGTGTCGTGGTGCACAGTTGAAGAAAAAATAAAATTATCATTGATATTAAACGTTTAATTTATATTTGTAACATTATATTATCTGTAAATATAGAGTTCTTACTATAATAATATGTAGTTACGAGATAAACAAACTCGATCTAATATAACTTAAGTGTATACATACAGTACAACTACATATTAAAGTACATAGGTACGATATTATCAAATTCCAACTTAATTGATGAACTATAGTGCAATAACATCATACTTAATAACATATATTTATAGGCACAAAAGTGGATTTATAATAATTACATTATAACATTCAATTTAACAAAAAATGTGAGGTATTTAATTGTAATGGCAGGCAGACACCTGCAGGCAACAGAAGCCCTGGAGCAGCAGCCCTACGCCTGATGATAACCACAAAACACAAGAGTGCATAAGGTACACCTACTGGAATGTCCTAACATAGATAATGTTTTAATTACAACAAACAAAGGCACAAAATAGTGAAACCTACCAAAGTGTAGCTTCTACACACACCATACGTGATTTAAATTAATTTTAATTACACATTTGCGTTTGCAAAATTAAGGTAGATACATTCGTAAATATCTATGGCATTTTCAAACTAGACTAAAGTAACAAATCAGTCTTCCAATCAATTACCAAATAATAAGTAATGTATTTTTATTAACTTATGGATAATATAAATTTACTCTTAGGACTTTAATATACATGCGTATTTAAGAAATCAAGTTTTAAAAGATGTGATAGTTACACGAGCAGGAATTACTGAGAAGTAAAAATGTGCAGATTTGTACATTTAGATATTTTCTAATAAGAACAAGAGCTTATACAACGAGCGAAACACACAGTATTATACTCAAAGATCAAATATGAAAAAATAAACTAGACATTTTACGTATAACAGCGCATCACGACGTTTTTCTTCTATGTTACCACAAACCTAATAATAACATTGAGCATTCTTAACTAAGTGTTGATGAATCTCTTAACTCTAATTTGAACCACCGTGCTCGGTGCTTGTGCAAAACATTTTATATTGAGGATATGGTGAGCACAACTAGATATTTAACAACGAACATTTATGGCAATCGACGAACAAATTAATAAATTAATCTAACCCGTAAGGTAAGGAAACAATAAGAATAGATCGGTATGTATGTAGATACGTCGCTATCCGCGGTGACATGTGCGTCGCACGCAAGGTTTCTTCAACATGCATGTTATCAATAAAGTAAGGATATCTTATTAACTGTTCACGTGGAGGTATGGCATGGTGCGACGCGGTGGACTAGAGTAGCTGTAGCGAGCGTGAGGTAGTAGCGGCGTTTCAGTCTATAAACATCACAGTCGCGGACAACAAATTGCACAATAACTTATCTGGGCTAACCCGCCTGAGGCGCGGCGGCGTGGCCGGCGCTGCCTGCTTGCCCTTCGGCCCTACGAAGTTACCAGTCCAACTAAGACAACATTACATGCTAGTTAAAGCTAACTTATTCTGCTACTCATTAACAAAGACGTAAATGTTATAAAACAAAAAAAACTAAAGAAGAAAATAAACAAAAATATAATCACAATAAGGCGTCGTCGTCCATCATCAAACGGAAATTTGATTTCGTTTTCAAGCTAAGACGACACTTTGAAATAAATAGAGAAGAAGAGAGGTAGAAGAAAAGTGGCCGCGGGGCCCATTGCAATCGCCCGGCCGGAGCGCCCGGTCATCGGCGGCGCGCGGCGTGCGCACGCGGCACGGCCTACCAGTTAGCCTACCAATAAGTGCCTTACTCCTAACTTTGTACGCCTAAGTCAGTCTTTTCGAATGTACATTCCATGATTTGTCATCGTTCAATCTCTTTCGCTACCACAATCTAACGCAAAGTTACGCGGCGGAACAATAACTCCAGGCGGCTGGTCTAAGTCGCGTCGACGAGGTACTGACAAGTCTTCGACGTGGTCGTCGTCGTGCACGGGTGAGCGCGGCGAGTGAGGCGGCGACCGCGGTGGCGTGCGAGGAGTTAGCGCCGCGTGCGCGGCCGCGGCCAACGCCATCGCGTGTAGCGCTTCTCGCCCACCATCTCGCGTCGCTCCCTCTAACGCTTGCTGCAGGAATGATGGATCGATGAGCGGCGTTGAAGGATTTCCATCTTCACCTCCACCTCCTGTTCCACTTAAACCATATGGGAATGCAGCTCCATTCGACTCTCTCTTGACCCCTCGACTCATTGGACGGCTGGTCGTTATTCCGAGTTTCTTCACTTTATCGTACAATGTACGTGAAGGAACGCCGTATTTACGCGATGCTTGTAGTGCGCTCATTCCATTACGCACACATTCGATAGCTGATAAAATATCGGATCTCGTGTATTGTTTATACCGCTTCCATTCGGGTTTCTGTTGTGGTGGGACGTACGGCGCTAATCCGGCTCTCACGTCTTGTTGGAAATTGGTTGGTGGAGGAGATGGATGGAAAGTGCGTTGGCTTTCATCGTCGAAGGATCTTTCTGTGTACGGAGAGTGAGCGTCTTCTGACCTGTCCGATCTGTTGTAGTGGGGTGAAGAAGCTCTTGAGGATAGTCTACGAGGGCGGTAGTCGAAAGGACGATGAGGACTAGCAGCGCGTTCTGATTCGTGTGCTGATCCGTTGGAGTGGAGGCGAGGTGGTGCGTGCTGGCTAACTGGGTGGCACACGAGGGACATAGGTTGCGAAGAGTCCACAGGAGAGGTTTGGGCTAGAACGTTCCTTAAAATAGGAGTGTCGCGAGTGGCCAGCATGCTGGATAACTTCTTACGCTTGAGAGGATTCATATCAGAGGAGTCGTAGGCGGCAGAGAGGACAGGCGCGGCGGGTGGTGGCGGCCAGCGCGAGGGGGGCGCGGGGGCGGGCGGGGACACGCTGGAGGGCGCGGCGGGCACCACGCGCGGGGGCGACGCAGCCGGCGCGCGCTCCGTGCTGCCCGGCCGCCGTCGCAGCTCCGTCATGTCGAACAGACCCTTTACCTCCAACTGCTCAGCCACCTTCATGATGTGTGGGATGTGAGCCTGCGTCACGTTCACTTCGCCCGTGTACATATACTCGAGGAGGGCACGCATCTCGAAGTCCTTAACACCAGGGAAGAGGATGCTGCAGTGGTCCATTGGGACATCAGCTAGTATTGACTGAAAGTACGGGGAGTTAGCAGCTAGGACAACTCGGTGCGCCTTGAAGGTGACCTGATCGTCGACCACTAGCGTGCAGTCGACATATGTCTCCACCTTGATCAAGGCTTCTAGGATCTCCACTAAGTTTGTTTTGTGGTGATTCCATTTCAAACAAAATGTTTGAGGTCCTTCGACGCTCCCCATTTTTCTGAATTGTGATTCTGCAAGAGAAAGAAAAATCTATATAGTTACCATAATAATAAACAACATCAATGGTCAACCGCATGTTGGTTATAACGGTGGAACTACGAAAACCGCTCTTACTGGTACGAAATAAAGCCGTTACTGCGACGAAACGGTTACAAGACGAGCGGTAGATAGTAATTGGATTGTAATGTAACTCCTAATGGCATATTCATTATTTATAATCGTTAAAAAAATACATGATTTTTAGTCCAAGTCAATAAAATATAATGTCAACAAAAGAAAACTTATGGTCGGAATCAGAGAACTTATATCAATAGTTTTTATTTGTTAACTTTTCGGGTTTATATTTATTGCATTGAAAATGGACTGTTGTACCTTGTGTATAGGTAGGTACTACCAAACTTTTAAAATCACCGATCAAAAACACGCAAAAACTTTTACCCGAATACAATATTTTGGGATCGCAATCAAAGTTAGATAAAATAACAAATAGGTACAATATAATCAAACTTTGCATAAACAATGTGTACAAACAACTTATAAATAATGCGAAACATAAAATACCTGGCATAATATCGTAGTTTGTGGAGGCGGGATACATCGTGAAGAAATTTTCCAAGTCACGCACTAGTCTGTCAAAAGTGATAATCCTTGCGTACCCAAAATGCGTGCGTAGTGTGCACGATGCGCATCACTCTGCGACCAGCACTGACTGACGACGTATGCCGCGGCCCAGCGCGACTGCCCGACTGCACCGCCCTTCCCCATTTACATATTACGCTCTATAGCCCTTCCACACTGCTAAATTGACTTTTTACCTTTTATTCGGCAGGTATAATCGAAGTTAGGGGACCGATGAAAGCAGTAACGCCGGATCCCTCCTGTTGTGTTCTCTATAAATTTTGCACCGCACCGGCTTTTCTATTTTCATCTTTATACCCTCAGAATTATGCATAAAATGCGATAACAAAATTATGGCACTTATTTAATTCATACATACCTTGAATATAAAACAGGTCCTGCGTTATCAACAGGCTACGAAAACGTAGCACCGCTACGAAAGTAAAATTAAAAAAACAATAAGTGAAACTTACCTCAAAGAAAATTAATCCGGCGTCTACACGTGATCAGGGTCGTTGTTGAATATGTTTATATCAGGAAAACTCATATGAAAATGTCCGCACTTGCACTTAACAAAGTTCGTAGCACGTTCGGGGTTGTTTCGCGCGAGTAGTGTCAGCTACGCCCTGTGTGGGGGCGGCGTGCTCTCGCGAGCGTCTGGCAGTGACTGTGTTGGTGGAAGGCGGCCGGTCGCGGCTGCCTGTGTGCCTGTCCGCCTCCTCCCCGCGCCTCTTGTGTGCGCTTTTTACGCACGCAGCGCAGCGTGCCGGAGTGCAGTGCAATTGCGTGCGGAGGGCGCGGGGCGCGGGGCCGGCTCGCCGACGAATTGCAGCGCGCTGAGGAGGGCTCGCGAGCATGTGTGCGTGAGTGCGCGCGCGCATGGACACAGCTCCTCTCCTAGTGTGCACCGCGAACGCTGCTGCTCGGCGTCAACACGATAAAATAAAGCCGAAATCAGCTTATAAAAAATTAATGCCGCGCCTCACTGCGCCTTTGTATGTTAACGTTGAACTTCGCGTCTTGCCTTCGGAATCAGGAACTCTGTCAGTGGTCTTATAATCATTTTTATAAAGTTCTAATGAACGCCCATATAATATTCCATTTAAACATACGTTCAGGTAAGTTTAATTCTTTAGGTGCCGTAAGTAGGTAATTTTGACTCACATACATTACATAATAGATTCTCAAGCAGACCCAGTTCCTTGGCCTAGTGAAATGCATAGCTTCCTAGAAAAACGTTTGTCTAAATTTCATTGTATTCATTTATTTTAGACAAGTAGGTAGGTAGGTACCATGTGAGTGAAGTGTGATCTTAATCAAAACAAAGAAATGAATGTCTCACATGAGCTTTTACAAGGCTACAGAACTTACAGTACAAAACAAAGACTCTCTCTAGTCAAGAAATCGCTGAAAATGTTATAACAACCAATGAATTCCGACGCGCAATGCTTCGCATTTCGATACAAACATGACCGTCCTAAAAATTCCCCAAAAGTGAGTGAACAACGCCACCAAACGAGGTCATTGACACATTGCTCGCGTAGGGAACGCCAAAATAGCGCGAAATGCACTCAAAAATAGACCAAGCTGTGTGTGCAATATTTTTTGTTAAGCGATGCTTGTCTTGTCTTCCGCCAAACTTTGGGGGACGCGTCTTCGTGAATACGTCATTCCTATTATTTTGAGATGCTTTTGAACCTAATTTTAGAGAGTTTTCTTTGTATTATATGTTTGAACTGCGTGAATAAAACTAGAAAAATAGGAAGGCACCTAGGTACTTTCTTTGCCTCATTTAGGTCCGCCTTTCTACATAGCTAGCTGGTTTGGCTAGGTAGTTGTATACATGTTACCTACTAGAGTTCACCATCTTGATCTCTTGTATACTAAATTTGAAACAAAAAATATGATATTTCCACTATAAGCAAGCTATACTTTCATCAATACTATATTTGTTTTACAATATTTTCAGCAAGTATGAGTAAAAAATTTATATTGCTGCAATTTTAATTTTACACATTTTATCATACTTAAAGTAAAAAAGAAAGTGATAGGAAATGTAAGCTTATTGGACGAGAGCGTAACAACACAATCACAAGTATGAATGTAGTATGAATTTTAATAATGTAAGTAACAATTACTGTAATGTATAATGAGAATTTTAATTTTTACAATTTTGTAAAATGAAAATGTTTGCATGCCGAATGGTGAAATATGGCAGAATTCTAATGCATACCTAATACTACCAACATATGTATTACCCATATTTGCAAATAAATGCTATTCTATTCTATGAATACCCAATGCTATAATAATCTATAACAAGTATTCAAGTAATAATAAATGATATTGTCCGCATTTATGAAAGCTAAATTCACCACACATTAACAGAATAAAACGTCAATCTTCATGATCAGGGTTAAACATCCCACAATCAAGATGATACGGGATGCGAGAACATCCCCGACCATAGAATCAAAAACATATTAGGGACTGTTTGGGATAATTAATGGCATTAGATGTCATATTGATGACATAGCGGAGGGAAAGAATGGGTTTGCTGTTTTTTTTTTAATATTAGGAACATCAGACCAAAATTCTTGCATTTGTTTAATAACGGCACACAACAAGACATGGTTCCAATAAAACTAGATCCGGTCAAAACGATGAACTCAGAGTGAATTTTCTACTCGGGATTCATTACTTTTCTGTCTGGAGTTAAGCCTCTCAAAAGTTTCAGGGTCTATGTTTTTCAGAACTTGTCTACTCGTATGTAATAAAAACAGTGAAGAAGGACAATAAATCGACTAATAATAAAATGTATTCCGATAACATATTTTATGGTAGAACTATGGTTGTTTTCATTTGATATTTTTTATTGATTTCATCTGCTCAAACAGAAATGTCCCGAAACAATATCACCAATGAAATTTCAACCATTCCTGACTTCTTCTGGTCTATGATTTTCTCACGAATTCATGCAAAACCCCAAATTTCTTGTTTTAAACAATGGCAGTGGATGTCAGAGCAATTCACTCGTATCGATGGCAGAGTGTTGAGTGCACTTGAAGCCTTGAGTGAACCATTTGCATATCGATACTGGCCTCGGCTTCAAGCGCCGATTATTATTAATTCGATTACGTACGATTGTGGGAATGTTTGATTTTTAGAGGAATAATATTAGGAGTGGTACAACATTTGGTATGTGACACAAATATTTTACTAGTTCGGCCACCGAATTAAACAGGGCTGTATTTAGGTGATGCAGCTACTGATAGAGTTTTTAGTATAATTGTAACTCATTTGTTTCCTGAAAGTCATTATTTATTTCTGCTTTCGACACCAGAAACTCTTGTGAAGAACAAAGCCGAGAAGACCACAAATCATCTTAACACATGCATGGTTTCTACAAACTAAAACTTAACCTACTGTGACTATTTTTCTGGATAAAATATGAGCTCTACATACTTAGAAACTTCTTTGTATAATTTTGCGATAGCCATTAGCTAATTAACATTTATCTTCAAACAAAACATTATATACTAAAGCAGCGATATGGATAAACAGATGGTTGAGTGGGCCAACAGACAAACAAACAGATTACAAACATATCGGGACTGCAAAAAAAGGGAAACTCAAAGGACCGGAAATAAAACCAAAAAAAAAATTTTATTATCATTCGTTGCAGAATTAGCAACTATTTATTTATTTTTATCATATTTTTGCAGACAATGGTTTGCACCAATTACATGAACAAAAAAAAAACATGTTGTAACGTCAGCGGTCAACCACACGACCGTTAAAATTTCACGATAATTTGGCTATTGCTCCGGAAACACGAATGCAAATGTGCCATTGTCAATACTTAACAGTTATGACCTTTGATTCGGGCGGCGACGTCCGTAATTAGTTTAGCGATTCGCGGAAGATGCCTCATTCCTCAGGCTATTAAACTTTCCGAAAGGTCCACATTAGCAATTAACACAATAAGCCGATGAACTTACATACATTTTGGCGACAATTGATACACAATGCATTAAGTGAGGGATAAAAGTGCATTATGCTAATACCAGCATAAACAGAAACGCATCGCGACCTATCCCACGAACGCATGCGCAACAAAAACTGCGAGACAGGGGATAGAAAAAAGTTAATAAAAAAGCAATAATGCCATCCCGCATGGTGGCTCGTTGAGATACGAAATTGACGAGACTGATGAACCGTACGGGATAATATTGATGTACGATAACTGAAACGTCACATGAGAGTTCCAATTAAAACTGTATTCCTACTATATGAAATGATAAATCAGCAAATAAAATTCTATTTCAACATTTATCGGTATTTTCCAGTGTCATTTGCGATACGCATTTTAGCAGTTCACAAAAAAATCACGTAACGGCGAGAGTTAATGATATAAATACTTCATAGAACGATTACAATCAACATATACACTGGTACAGTAAATGCGTTAAGTTTGCATAATGAGAGAAGGGTTGCCAGCATAAAGAAATAATTGTAATTTTACGCGTCCTCGTCATTTGTCACCAGCATCCTGCCACGCGCCCTGGCCCTGAATTTATTATTTTATTATTATCTGGGGTGATTCTACCCTTATCTACAATTAACTATTAAGAGATATTAAATAATAGACTGTATAGAATTCTTAATTTTGCACACTTCATTATTTTTTGTGGCTATTATTATCTAGTTAAGTAGGTATGTGAAGTTTATCTTATTTAGTATGAGTAGGTACTTCTTTACCTATATATCTGAATAAATTGTCTTTATTATTTTAGCAAGAACATGATTATTTTGTTGATGTATGTACCTCTAACTTCTACTAGAATATAGATTTTAATTTCTGATTATTACCTAACTATTTAATAATTTATCAAAATAATGTAGGTAATCTATGGTGTCATATCTCCAGCCAAGCCCTAAAGACATGCGGTATAAAGCACAGTAAATAAGCCACGTATAGCTTCCCCGCTGTTCACAATGGTATCAAGGGACATGATGGCATACCTAATATATTCAGTTTGGGTCCGTGATCGTCGTCCACGCCCGGCGACCCCGGATGCGGTTCATTGTAGCGAAACTCCCCGGACCCGAGGTGAAACAATACACTCTTTCCTTCTATTGTCTATTGCCCGCCCGCACAAGCATTCCTATTCATATTTTTATGTTTAATTGTATACATGTACATTAATGCGAAATTATATCCAAAAATAATGTAAATTTTCTCAGAAAGAAATACTTTACATGGTTTTTGTTTTGAACCTCTTAAAATACCACCCCTTACTTCGTTATTTCTATTTTAAATGAGAAAGATATAATCATATTAAGCACCCCAAAATATAATAAACATAATTCAAGTCGTAGTAACGAAAATGTCATTTTTTCATTTAGAAATAACATCGGTTCGCTCAAAAACGGGTCAAGTGGATATAGAAAAAAAAGAATTAAATTAAAAAAATGGGCGGTTCTGCTAAGTATCGTTGTCAAAATATCGGCGAGCACCTGCCTGGAGCAGACAGAGCGGCGCGTAACGAACTTATGAATCTATTATATTCATTTAATAATAAGAACTATTTGAACCTTTTAGTTTTAGCCCGTTTCCATATTCAAAATAAAATTAAGTAATTACTTAACTTTTAAACATTTTTACAATGGCTGTTGATGCGGCTTATACCGTCAATTAGACGCCCAACTCAAAGCTTTACCTATCTCGCATTTTACGACACATAAGCTTCATTTATCCGGCACCGCGTGATAACCATCTTATAAAGTATATCCAGAGATAATTCGCTTCTCTCGCGGCCATGTTGCCTTCGACCGCGGCTCGATAAAATAAAACAACCGCGAGCCGACGCTTTTGGACTTTTTTTATACAGGATCATTTTTCTTGCCGACTCGGCCAAGGGATTATCTATGATATACGCCAAAAAGAAATGGTCCTTCGGTACATGGTAATAAGGTCGCTCAGTTTCTGGAGGCTGTGGAGTGGACGTCCTTGGGCGGACTCGATCTGCTAGGCGAGAGATCGTCCCATCGCGCTGCGCTGGTCGTTGCACCGAAACTATACTTTTAAAATGCATTGGAAAGTAGAAAACTTATTCGTGTGATATTTTCGAGAAACTTCTGCCCAATTACCAGTTTGTGCGGGGCGTAGCGTTTGTAAGTGTGTACTGAGTTAATTAATGTACGATGGAAGAGTTAAGAAGCGAATAATGCTTGTAGCAACACTTAACGAAGTGTGCATGCTAAAGTGATTATTTGTGAGGAGACGTCGCTTGCTTTTAACTCACCGATTTTTTCTCATTAACGTCAAGAACCGAGGCTATATAATATACTGACATAAATATGCAAGGGACTGTTTTGTAACTGTGGAGCAGTTTGTTTTAGTTCGCGCCCATCACTAATGAGTCAAAATGTGTTGCCCTCGAATTTACGACTTGACGATGTCGCTAAATGTTGAAAAAGCCGCCTCATGTCGTAACAACGAACCAAACTGCCATCATATGGGTTGTTATCTACTGTTTTAGAAAACAACTTTCGCAATTCACTTTGTTAAAATACTTTGAAAACGCAGAAAATGTTACGTTGGCCGTTAACTGCCAAAACTGCAGTGAAATGGGGATGTTACGTCATCAAATCGTTGATATACATCTGAAAATGCGCGGAGTTAGTTAGTACACATATAGCCTACATAGATAGATAGGACAATTATTATGCTTTTCTTGTAAAGTCGTAAAGTACCCATTACAATGTAAATAAAAAAAAAACAATTTCCATTTCATAACAAAAATTATTAACTTGCTACAAATCATTTTCAGCCGATCAAAACCCATAATTTCTAGTTCTGCCACGCAAAATATTAACACAAACAAAGGGGCTGAAATAAAATAAACAAACGACAGTTACCAATAGGGTTGTGAATGTTGATGACAAAGGTAGTGTGTTTTAGCAAAATCAATAGCATGTTATGAGCTTCCGTTATTTCCGTCGTGTACAATAACTGCATGGACGTGGCTAGTGCGAACAGATGGCCGGTGCGATATGTGGTCGTGGGGACTAATTACGGGTATCATTTGCAATAAACTCGTCCACCCTGTACACCGGACACGTGAACGAAGTTGCTGCGGTATGCGAATAGAACTAGTATTGTGTGGATGTGTAATTACTGGGTTTCATGTAGGTATTGTATTGGGGTTTTCTGCCTGTGGGGTATTGACAGTTTGTGTTTCTGTTGATGTGGTGTATACAAACTTGCTTTACTATCTTTTCAAAGGATTTGCGCGTCATAGGTTTCGAGTTCGAAACCAAGAAGACACGCACCTCTGATTTTGCGTACCTACATGTGCGAATTCTATAATTATCACTTGCTTCACTGATGGAAAACATCGTGAGGGAACCAGCATGCCTTTTTTTTTCTGGTGGGAAATCATCAAATAAATCCTCCCGCTCTGGGCGGAGCAGAAGGGAGTGTCAGACTTGTACTGACTAAAACCCATCCATGTTCCTTCTTAGCCCTTTGTGTTCCAGGGCCACGGTATCTCTTTCGAACAGTCCCGCAGCCTTGGCAGGCATCGGCCCTCTCGAACCTCTTCCCATTTGCTGACATCTCCTTGAGGCGCGCGTGGAATACGAACGCGCCGTCAACACGGCCTGTGGTCATAAGACGGATGGAACCAGCATGCCTGAGAGATATTTTTTGACGGCCGTTAGAAGCCCATAGGTGGCATAAACACTCTTAGACCAGGTTAGGCACTAAACACAATAAAGAAGAAGATCTTAGTAGGTATGCAACAACCATAATTATTATCGCTCGACATTTTATTTCAAATTGTCGCACACACAAACTGTCCATTATCTGATTAGAATCATCCTTGTTTAAAGTGATTCATCATATCTTCAGTGAGTGTGCCCAAGAACTCCACGACCACATCCACGCACTGCAAGTTACTATCCCTACCAATTCGCATTAAGCGTTTAAAAACGTCTTTTATAGTGCGCACAGCAAAGGAGTGGAACTCTCTGCCTGCGTCTGTGTTTCCGAACGCTTACAAACCTAATCTCTTCAAATTTAGAGTGAACAGGCTTCTTCTGGCTAATCTCGTAGCATCGTCGACTTTGTCTCTGTCATCTCTGACCTAGACGGCTAAACTAGAGTCAAGAGCAAACCCATCGCAAATAAAAAACAATAACAATACTATAAAACTTTGCCACCAAGGACCTTATCTTGTAAAATTATGTCCTTAGGCTCACCCTTTGAGAACACTCCTCGAAAATTCTTACAACCAACATTTTTATTCTATATTAGGCTTAGAATAACAAACAAAACCTGCAATTTGTATCCGAATACCGATCAAGCACCAATAACGTATGTCAATAGTAAACCCTACAATGTTTACGGGTTTTATGCTCGCTTTATTCGCAACACCCCTCGCCGGTTGCCATGGGGTTGTGGTCAAAATTGTATTTTTATTATAATTGCTCCGTTTTATTGAGAGCCCGTAGAGGGTAAACATTGTACTGTTCCAGTTTTGCTACGAAATTTGTTGATATCATATAATTAGTTAGGAATCATTTTATGACAGAAGGTACCCATTTGTGTTTCAATTTCAATACGTGGTTCGATGGATGTTTTTTTTTAAGTTTACGTATATTAATCCAGTACCTTAGACTTTATTATGCACTGGTTAATATAATTAAACATAATTATTAAACCATTGTTATTCAAAACTTAAACACATGAATGAGAAAATATAGTTCGAAAAACAAATCGTAGTTTCGGTCTCTCCATCATCATCTCTATGTAAAACGATTGCGCGGCAAAAATACAAAACACGAAAAACAAAAAATAAATATCATTTAAGCGTAAGATAAAACTGACAGTTTTACTATTCAAATAATAGCAAAAAAAGCGAATACGTCCGCCTGTCCATACTCAATTGGACCCGCATCAAAGGGCTTAGTATAAACCCCTTTTCTCATTTTTATATCACGAAAAGATTGCCCATGACTATTTTGTTGGCAAATATGACTTGATCCTATTGTCCGTAAGAAAACTATTCGTGTCGAATTTAAATGTGAATGCTAGCACTATGAAATTACTGCTCAAAATAAAATAAAAAAGATATAAAGCGTGTGGTTTTACTCTATTCGTGTAAATTGTGCACCCCTTGTGTGGGATTTGTTTCTAAGTCTGTGACAAATATCTTTTGTATCTCCACTGCAAACATTAATCAAGGAGTATTGCCAATAGCAATAGTTTATTTGCCTAAAAGCACTAGTTCTTCATATACTATTCACCATAAACGCCCTAGGTCATTTATTTAAACGCCATCAAGGGAGTTTATAAATCACATTCGTACGTCGATGTGTACCAATTTCACCATCGATATTGCAATTTGTCATTTCGTTATCTTCTATTATCGCAATGCATTAGGTTCTGAGTACAGATAGCGTTATCTTTAACTAGAATTCGCCCAGCTTGATGATTACAGAACAGAGAACGACGCACCATGTAATGCAGATTTCTATACTTACAACTTTTTTTATTTTGTCAATATTTTGAATTTTACGTTGTATGTCTTTATGGAGAGACAATGTTTGAATGAATGTTGCCCCCATGCCTTTTCCTTAAAAGGGATTGGTGTTAGAATAAGGATGTTTTTTAGTTCCAAAATTAAGTAGCTACAGAGAGTCCTCGCCAAGAAAGAAAAAAAGAAAAGAAATAGAAACGCGGTGTGCCTCTGGATTTTTTCGTATATATAACTATTTGAATCGATTGCAGATTGCGATTGCTATGTACATACAATACAGTGTATCACTGTGTAATACAGTGTATTTTGAGATTTGCGTGTCGCCTGTGTACGTGCTTATTAGGTACTGTAATTGCATACCTATTGGCATGAAATAGCGCCGATATCATATTCTGAAAAATCCATACTTACCTACCACCTATAGCAATTTATAGAATAGGAAAAGTGTTGCGAATCTTCGTTCATAAACAATTTTGATGTGAAAGAAATCAATCAAAAAGATTTAACTTTTACTAAAACACATCACGTTTCGCAATACAATCAATTGCTAGTAAAAATTAAAATAATACCGTACCTAGTAGAAGAAGTATTTCTTGATAGCTCTATTAATTTCCTCGTCTATAATAATTAATTTATTGTATTATAGTAGCATGTTCAGTGTCCAATATCTATTATGCTATTAGTCAACGTGCAACTATGCCTCGTATCATCAGTTTCACATGTGCGTTACGCATGGATTTCACAATTAACCTCACGTATTGTGAATTCTATAAAAAATTGGTAATTTGTTTGCGAAAGTAGCATTTTTATGCAATGCACATAATGCGGTATAGGAACGTGTGACGCGCTGAAGTGCGTATCGCGCAAAACGCAGGCGCACGCACGATTACTACGCGCAGATACAGTGCGTACGCCCGATAACGCAAGCCTGCAGCGATAACACACTGTCCGTGTTCACTGCATATAAATTTGCTCACACAAATACTCCGCTGGACTTTTACCCGCTTATCTTCGTAAATTTTATTTAGAATCAATCAGCCAACCTACGAATTGAACCGCCAGCCAGTGAAATCAACTGAAACAACTCAAATATTTCGCACAGAGTGACCAACTATGTATTCATAGATACATTCGAGTCTGCTATTCACACATGCGAAAATACACTCGTACAGACAAGCGGTAACATACACAAGGACAAAGCTGTCTAGAGATTCGCACAGAGTATGAATCAAGGGGTATCCCCGACCTACAAAGAAATGCAAGCTCGCATTTATAATGCGCAGTCCACTTTTGTGGTGCAGTCACCGTAATGATGACATAACAATGACGAATGTCTGGCGCGTGCGCTTGCAAAAAAGTTAACTTTGTTGTAGGCGGGCGTGAAATTACGTCAATTTCGCACAATTGTACCAGGAGATTATGAAGTTACAAGAGGTGTTTTTGTTGTTGCGAATAATGGTAAACCTTGCGCAGATTTCTTGGCATTTTGCACTGATTCGTTTCTCGCAGATATTTTTTTTATCAGCATTCATTCATATCGTTGGAAAGTCACTTTGAATGCAAACAAAAGCTATCAATTAGTAAAAATAATTTACGTTTATTAATTTAATGTTTGGTAAACAAACCGTAATTTTGATCGAATCTTATGTTTTCGTCGTCTTGTTGCTTAACATTGTAGTAATATGATCTTTTAGTTGCACGGAGTAACTAATGGACATTAAATTACTAATCTCTTTGCCTTTACATGAAGATTGATAAATAAAACTCGTAATATACACTATGTACACACTGGGTTTAATTTAATGGAGGGTCGGGTTTTAAAGCAAATCTCAGTGGAGATTCGCGTAATTTCACTAGGAGAACATAAATTAACGAAACTATTGGCGGAAACAGGGCGTCGTCACACATTTACATAAACCGTTATATGATAACTATTTATATCTACTACTACAATAATTACGCACAAGGATTTCTAAATACATATCAAAATTCATATAAGCCATGAAATCGATAACGTATCAATTCATAGAAATTTTTATTTCTTTACCACCTAGAAATTTTGAAAATGTTGCCAATTACATAAATATAAAATATTTAGTATCTATTGTACAGAACGCTTTGTGGTATCAATTCTCATTCAATAACAGTCCACAGGTAGAGAGAGTCACTACAATTTCTGACAAACATGGAATTCGAACTATGAAGTAGAGTAATTTTCTTCATAAACTACAAAATGTATGAACAAATTTCTACCAGGGTACTAGGACGTAGCAGGAGATGGCTACAAGGAGGTGTCTTACAGAGATAAACGCGTTATGTATACATAATGAATCGGACGCTTATATAATAAGAATTATAGCCATCAGCAGTGACGAGTGATGACGATGACTCATTTTGGCAACTGGTTGGCGAGGAGGCGTTGCCAATTTGCTATCTCACACATACGCGATTCGCACACACTAACAAGAGCCGTGATAACAAATTCTGTTGCCCTAGTACTTAGTATACCTACCGCTAATCGTAACGCTATTGGTAGATAAAATAAATATTTATACAATTTAATATCTTAGTTAGTATTGTTGAACTTTTTAACGGAACTGAAATATCTGTGATAAGATCACAAGGTTTAACTTGTAAAACCAATACTCTTGTTCCGTTTTATACTGAAAAGTGCTTTGAGAAATTTTTTGAATGAAATTTAAAAAGTTTGAAATATGTAAGTATTTTTTTCTATTCCGTTGCGATATTTTTAACCTAAACAGATTGTTAAACAACGTTGTCGAGGCTACTCAGATTTTGAGGCCAAGGTTTAACTGCTAATATGTAGATATTTTATGTAAGATAAATATATATCTGTGTTTTGAAAGGTTGAAAAACTGGTACTATTCATTTTAATACTTAAGATAATGTAAACTGTGCATATAATTAATGATAGTTTAGCATAATGACGATGTTATTTTAGTTTGAATTATTGAGGTGGTAGCGAGCGTGTGTCACGTCCTCCCATGTATGTTTTTAGTTCATTAATTCGTAAATCAACCCCTTGAATGTGGTATATATTGATAGTTTGAGTGAAGGGACGGTCGTGGGCCGTCCGCGTCGTTCCGCGGCCTCGTGACCAAAATACGCGCTTTGAATAATTGAACATAGGACCACTACTACCTCGTCCCCCTACTCCCCTAGTCCGCCGGACTTTTAGTTTTTATCGGTTCATTATAATACACCGCGAATTATTGATGATCGTACGCGTAGCTACGATGAGGAATCTTAGGTAATTAAATTATTTAACGATGTCAATGCCTTTGCTTGCGTATTTCGTAAACATGAAATAAGCATTTAACGTGGTTGTTTTCTAATCAAATTACATAATAGGATACTTCGAATAGGTAGGCTTAGAAATTTGCAAGTCTACATAAGTCAAAGGAATTGACTTCGACTTCTGAAAATTAACCAATTCGCAGCTATTCTTATTGCCATGAACCTATAGAACCAACTCTACAAGAAGAGTTTTTCATTTCAGCGAACTAAGCCTTCAACCGTTAAAAAAAAGACAGAACATTTCAATACATAACTAAAAAACAGAAAGCAGTAAATTGACAACAGTCACCTACCAAATAATTGAGGATACATTTGTCTATCAGTAATTACATAGAAAGATTCGGCTGTCGTTGGTTCAGCCACTATTTGTCTTCCACACGCAAATGTGGCGGGGAATTAGTGTGAATAATTGATACGTGTCATTTGGCAACCTCCCTGACCCACCACCCCGTGTCACCAAACTTAACATACCCACACTTCTCTAAGTACTTGTGAGTTGTGCGTCCAACGTTTTTTTATAAAGTTTTGTGGAAGAGGGGATGTTTTTTGAAAGTTGTATGATTTACAAGGCATCAGCCTATGTAGATTAATGTGTCGCTTAGGATGGAATTGCCTGTCCTGAAGATCTAATTTTGATTAAATAGGTTATTTATCTGCGTGACTGCTTATTAATAACAATATTGTAAATAGTATTGAGTAGCAAAACAGTGAAACAGTGTGTGACATCATAACTCACGCCTTCTGACGTGTACCTACCAATGCAGATGTAAGAAGTACTTAAGTGTCCAATTAAACTAAAATACGCTTCGCTTGGTATAGAAGCGAGGTCGATGGAGATGTGGTGTTGTCCACGCACTTTGGTGGTGGTGTGGTGGTGATGCCCCACATCGATATTTCGTGCATTATTGAACAGTCGCGTGTGGCCTCCCGAATTTCCAATGTTTGGCGATTGATGTGTAGATTTACTTTTGTCATTTGCCTCGGCCATGTCAAACAGTAAAATGTTTTTCTATGCCTTCTTCACAAATTGTTGGATCGAATCGTAATGGACAGCTGAGTGATTGAAGTATATAAATATTTTTTGTCCCCCCTCCTCCCCTCCTCTATCTGATTGGCAAGGCGATGGTTGAAAGCTGTCCGTTGTTTTCTATATTCACGTGATCGATTAGTCGGTGTTTTGTGGGTGTTACGAATTTGTTCGCGATCGATGATAACGAAATAATGAGGGGTAGTAACAAACGATGCCTGAGCGATACCTCCACGTATGCCATGCGTGTGCTTTTTCCTCAAAATAAGCACTTACGCACACATTCTTTGAACTCGTGAAGGTTCATCCAACGTTGTATAGAATAGGTACCTAAAGGATCTATTGTTCATAGAACCTCAGGTACGTTGTAGGATTAACTGCGTATTGTGTGGAGGTGTTAAGAACCGCTATGCAGAAAGCTCAGTGATAAGAGCTACGTAACGTTGTGCAAATGTAGTGGGTGGTCGGCGAAAAAGATAGCCATAAAAGCGGCATCTTGCAAGCAATGATATAAAATTGCGGCACCTTTGTGAGCAAGCGCCAGTACGGAGTCTTTCAAAAAGAAAGTTTTATTTCGACGAAACAGTTACGTGGTCCTTTGTAGAGCCGCTTTGTGAATTAGCAATCACAGAAAAGGATTTTTACGAGAAATGTATTTTTTAACAGAACTTTTGTTTGTGACTTGCATGCAATTGTTAAAAAGTACCTCTTAGGTATCGGTCATGAAAAGCTGTGATGTTTGCAGTTTTTATTTGTATGTACGAATACACATCGATCACTCATGGTATTTAGAACAAGAATAGTTTCTCATCAGTTATATAATATATCTTAATAGCTTAACCATGCATAAGTGCAGCATTGTCGTGATGGCTTTTACTCATACACTTACCATAACACACTTAAAACATTTCAACTCCGCCTGCAGTACTTTCCATGATAAATATTACTTGCGTGAAACATTTGAGTTATCTAGCGGGTATAACTTTACGAGCCTTCCATTAGATTCATGTAAAGGAGAAATGCTTTCACAAAATACCGTTACGGTCCTCGCACCATCAAATAAAAGAGAAACCCTAACCCACAACAATTAACCCTTTTGCGCACGTTTTCTGCGGAGAATAGCGCAAGCATAGCGCAATTTTATAGGTTTACAACTCAGCTCAAATGTTGCAGAACTGTCCGCAAAGACGCCGACACAAAATGATAATAACTAAATAAAGGGGTATAATAAAAACAAACGGAAAGGGTTTACAACAATGCGGAAAAATTACGCAATGACTAGTTTTATGATTGGGTGAAAAAAACTTCGCAGGTACGAATAGGGTCTTTTGTTGGTCCAACTCTGGGTTGGCGAGGGGTTAAAAAAAGCGGCCCGAACTGCGAATACAAGTGCCATTCATCACCACAATGATAGTGTATGCAAATAGATGCAAATGTTTTTACGATACTTCTTTTTGGTATGACAATGAGGGTATTGTACGATCGGGCGGCGCTACCGAATTCGATTATGATTATTGTAAACGCATTATTGATTCCGGAAAGTTGTTTCGTAGAGCTGTCTATTGGTAATTGTATCGTTTAAGATGTGACATTTGCTGTTTCTTTCCTATTCTTCTATTAATTGGATTTCTTGCCGTTATCAGATGGGTCATCCATCTACTGCATCTACAACTACTACATACAACTGATACATAGGTCACTAAGGGTTCCTGTGATTGTTGCAATGATCCTGTGCCTTCTAGTTTATTTTTCAAATGTCTTCATTAATTTAACATCGACTTCTCCATTGAACCTTTAATTCTGAATTTGTTTGTCTGGCTAGAGAAAGTTACCGTCTATATTTAAAACTCTTTTCACGAAAACATCGTCTAAAACCCATATCAACAGCATGATGTTTGCCCCTTTTGAACTTGATCTTTTTATCAAGTGTGGCTTCGAGCCCAAAATTATATCAGCGCGTCGTCGTCGCATTCCGCGTTCACACGCACACATGCACACACCCTATTTATGTTAACAACAGCTACGCACACTACTGCAGTGGAGTCGATATCATCATGTATGTCGAATTAGTTGTCGATCTAGGGAAAAGTTTGACCGTATTTTCTAGATTGTATGAGGAAAACATTTTGTGTGTGCGTAAGTGATTTAATAGGGGATCGGACTGGGTAAAGAAAAAGACATTCTATTGTGTATCTGTCCGTCAGACAGGTAATACAAAAATATTAGACACGTATTTTTTGTTTTATCAAAATATCAAAAAATTACTTAGTTAGAACTCATTAAAGTTGGAGAGTGGGGGCTTACTACGTCACAATTAGGTATAAAACTTACCTACATGTGACGTCATGCGCCATTTCAACTCAATATATCTCCGTAATTTTAAGACCACGTGAAAAAAGAAAAAATACGTGTCCAATACTTTTCAATAAACTAAACTACTAGTTTCAATAAACTACCCGACGGACAAAGAAAAAAAAATAGGATTACCCCCTATTGCATGACGTTACCGAGTAGTGGCTATTTTTTTGATGATCATGTGGCAGGAAAATATGCTCATTTCTGATAATACATCCATATGTAGCCACAACAAAGCACAATCATATTATATGCTCTCCTAGCCAAACTTCTGGACTATGGTCATTTTCTTGCTAAACTTGAATTAAATCTATGTTTCTCCACCTGATCATACCATATAAATGCAGTAGTACTAAATTTAATAACAGGATAAGATACAACTAATCTAGAAGAATATTCCTGAAATTATGTTTTCTCATAAATCGCAATCATTGCTTAAAGGCAAGTTTTACGCATACTAAAACGATAAATTCTCCAATAATTAATTTAACGAATAATAATCCGCCAATTAATACCATTCACAGACGTTCAAAGATGGTGTGCGACAGCATTTCATCTATCAACAAGAACTCACATGCAAGAAACTGCTACAAGGCGATGAGGCATACACGCACACATACGCACACTGCGTAGACGCTCGTAGCACTAACTACGAGTACGTAGCTCTGATTTTCTCACAGACGCGGTGTTTCCCGCGAGTTTTTCGAAGAGAACTCGATTGTATTGTGTGGTTTGAGTGGTTTGGTGTGTTGTAAGTGTGTTTTGAGCTCGTGGTAGGGTGTCGTGCATCTATACGCACACAAGGGGATTGGCTAGACACGAATATTGCTCGCTATGCTAATGCAGCGGAGATTGGGCAGGTCGATGGCCGCTCCCGGACGCCGGAGTCATTCGGCAGAACCCGTTGGCCACCCTCGCTCGCCCTCACAATCATTTAATCGTCTCCTTGATATCTCTGCCTAGAAGTTCTTGGATGTTTTCTGTGGATTTGGCTTCAGATGAAATATTTTGTCGTGTAGAGATAAAATTGTTTTAGTTTTCGCTTTATGTTTTCTTTTTTGTAGGACTATAAGGCAAGACTATGGCAGATCCATCTTTAATACTTAAAGAGAAGAAATACCGTTTTTCAAATTATCAGTAGGGATAGAGTAAAAGTTGCAGAAATTAATTGAAGAAAGGGAACGAAATAAGGTCAACCATTTTTTAAATACTCTAATTCTAATATTTAATTGGTTTTTCACAAGAGTTACAATCAAAGGCTCGTTATCAATTTGATTGGTATTTTTTGTGTTTTCGTGTTTCATTTTTTCAGTCGATTCACCAGAAAAAGTTGTTTAAAATCCAAAATGGATATTAATGACAAAGTTAAAATAGTGTCCGGGCGTCAGTGGCCAGTGACCTTGAGTGGTGCGCGGGCGCAATAGATTAGTCAGGCACACATGACACACACAAGCACACCACACCCTATTGCTACACGAGTGTGTGTGTGCGCGAGTACTTGCATCAACTTGGGGTGAGGCATGCATGTTTTTTAAATCCAGATGATTTTGATACCATGAGAACTTTGGTGATACAAAAGCAGATGTCGATGATGTCTACTTTGGTAAAAGGATCCGAGCCTACCTCAACACACTACTGAAAAACCTAGTTTATTTAAGACTTATGTACCAGTGTGGTTGATAACAAATAGCCAGTGAGAAATAGAGAAAATAAGTGTTTTGTTTACGCGTGAAATAGTAATTGGAAACCCCACTTTTCTATAAAAAACAACCATTTAAATCCAAACCTTAACTAACATTTTCAAAATTATACAACAAGAATCAAAACTATACAGTAATTTACCGCGTATTATCTTCAGAAAAAAATGCTGGTTGCGTGGGCGTTTTGACAGGAGAAAAGACAGCCGACGACGCGCCGCATAATGGATGCATAATAATGGTGTGTGCCACATCTCGTGAAAGTGCATTGCCGGCGCGCTAGCCCGGTGCAGTGGCTGCAGCCTTGAGCGGAGCCTTTCCCTCATCCATCAAACGGCGGGCCTCGCCTCTTAACATAACACCGTACATTAGGCTATCGAGCGACATTTATCGCGCAACCGAGCCTTCATTAGGCGGCTGGTGATGAGGCGACGTTTAAACTACTTACAGACACCATTTTGGACCTTATCGGTCTCAAAAGAGTTCTGCAAATTCATTCCATGAAAGTTTGAGTTCAATCTTATTTCAGGAGATAATCCGGTGTTTTCTTTTCAAATACAGCCGTAAACAGACAAAGCTTGGTATAAAACATGACTTGCTTTGATTCTGAAAGGGTTCGTTGTTTACAAAGTAACAAGTAACAGAACTCCCCTTGCGGTGGTGCGATAGGCGTGCCATGCATGGCTATAAGGCGAGTGTATCCTGGAGTGCGCGGGGAGGCGTGGGCGCGGGGAGAAACACAAGCGGTTATTTCGGTATGCACATTGCATGCGGCGCGGGCCACGCCGGTATAAGCGCAGCAGCGCACTTGCCACTCGAAATAGTCAGGTCAGGGACCGCGAGTATCGCCTCGATCCTGCCCCAAGGTCAAGTCTCTGCAGCACCGACACCTCCCAGCCCTCCCCCCTCCTCATCCCTCCTCCCCTCACGGCGCGTCTATGCACATTAATGTAAACGCCTTGCGAGTCACGCCTGGCTATGTTCTGTACACCGAAATTCGGTTACCGGGTCCATTTTAACGCTTCATTTCATTAATAGAAACGTACCTCTGATATTAGTTCTTAATTAAATAGCTAGCACCAACTTGAACGGCAATGACGCAGGTTATGTATTGCAAACATAGAAGATAAACAAATAAATGCATTTATGAATTTGTTATCAGAACGAATGTTGCTAAACGTGACCCGATGAAGTTTTAATCGATTCCTAATTGCGAAAAGACAATTAAACGTCGCGAGATAAAACCGCGAAGTGCGCAGCAGTCGTTAGGTTTGGGTCACAAGACTTGCGATAGTATGAATTTAACTTTGATAACATATTTCACAAAATTGCGAAACTTCATAAAGTATGGCCACAAGATCAAGAGCGATTCTCGGACACCTATATTTTATCGTCAGCAGAATCCATCTTAATCCCAAACAGCATCAGTTTTAAGACAAAAGCCATTATTTTTTAAATCATCTTACTAGTAGATTCTTAATATTTACCTTAACCAAAGCTATTAGTGATAATTAATTGATTTCAAATCGCTCAACTAATTAGTGACTATCAAATCCTTTTGCAAAATGAATATCACGTGTTCAATATAATTTGAACCAATAGTAAATGCTTCCATCACTAGGAATAACATAAAAATAAAGTCACAATATCTTCCTATTAGGTACGTATATTATTTTTGTTCCTGGAAAAAGTTAGCTAGGCTAAAAAAAAAAGAACGTACACTTGACGATGCCGAACGAAACGCTCTACCATACGTATGGATTAAATACAAGTTGGTAATTCTAAAATTCGATTATTTCGGCTACTTCGGCTCTGATCAGTGTGTACGTTTAAAATTCAACTTACGATAGAAGATTCAACGAGAACAAAATCATGATCTACTTGCAAGAGCCAACTGGTTGCTGCTGGTAGAATTGTTACGTGTCAAACTTAGTAATTACGTCATTTCGCTTTTCATGTCACTGAGTCATGAGATTGATGAGCAATTTTCTATGGCATTTCTTCTAAAAGCCTCTCTATATAACCTATTTTAAAATATCATTGGCTGAAAACAAACCATCATGAAAAAAGAAAACATTAGTAATTTAACACAGCAAGAACAAGCAAGGAACTGCAGTTACTATTATATACCGGAATACCTAAGGAATACATTGTCAAAATGCTGGTGCGGCTACATAAACAATAACAGGATTCACCCTCATGTCAGCGTCATTGTTATGGCTTCAGCTTCCCTCAGGTTTAGTCATCGACACCATAATGTTGGGGAACCCTCAGCCAAATGTCCTTAATTACGGGGTGACACACCTGAAAGCTTAAATTGGCTTCGCCATAGATAGTTTTGCAAGGGAAAGTTTGTCAGGGTGGTTGAAACGGGAAATGATTAGACCTTATGCTGCAGTCATGAGTTTCGTTGATATGATTAAAAACCATATAAATGTAAAATATTATTTTATTTATAAATATTAAACTGACTTAGTCGCTAACACTAAGAATAAGAATAAATTTATTAAGCCATTGTTACAAACTTTTTCTTAATCTAACTTAGCGCTATGAGTAGGTAATCGTAACAAGTAATATTTAATAAAGTAAAAAAAAAAACAGAGGAACCCAAACTAGACTGCGCCTGTATCTTGGGGGCCGGAGTTGCGATATCTTAGAGTAGTAGAGTAGCATAAGTAGGTAATTGTGGATTACCTTTAACAAAAAAGTAAATAAAATGATATAAAATAAAAAGTACTCTAAAATTCAATAATGTTGAGTGAGTGGGTGTGTGCGTGCGTGTGTGTATGTGACTGTGTGTGTGTGTGTGTGCTGATGTGTATATTATTAGCAGTTATTTTATGTTTTTTAGTTTAAGTGTTTTAACAAGAATAAAAAGGGAACTTAAAACAAATAGTAATCATGGTAAATATCCCGTTATCAGTGCTATGATTGGAATCATTATTGTAAGCAAATTTCATATGATAGAATCGCTTAATTGCAATTTGGTAAAATCACACAACAACATTAGCAACTCTATTACAATCATCGCTTGCATTGATAATGACAAATAACACTACTCCATCAAACTTCATCAAACATGACATCATAATTCCCAAATCAATTAAATTCAAAACAAACCCATCAAAAACGCGCCGTTTCCATTATCATATCAATTGTCCATCTTTGATCTAATCTTGGCAACTGCAAAGGAACATTTTTGTTTAAAAAAATGTCGATGTTTCTAGGCGTAAAGGAGAGATCAAGGCGTCCGTTCGTTGGCGAGGACATTGCACTTCGTACCCCCCCCCGGGCCCTTTGGTCCTTCCCCCCACTGGCCCTGCCGAAACTCGCTAACCAATGTTACCAGCCGGATTAGTGTGTTTAGTCACCGTTGCATTCGGGATGTTTGGTTTATGTACAAAAATGATCAGCCCTGTTGCTTTGTCGTTACGCTTATAAGTCAGTGACAGCGTTGATGATAGATTTTAATTGGCTACAATACAAGATATTAGTAAGTATTTAATTAGAACTTATTATTTATTTATCTTACAATCACTATCTTTACAGGATAACCCCAATACAATAGTGGTTTTCAAACACACACCAAATAAATTGAAAAATAAACTTACGGCTAATACTTAAAAATCTATCTAAATACAAGATCAGACATAACACAGAATATTAATATTTAAAAATAACTAACTTTTCAACAAAACTTTTGCGAATTCACTCAGATTTATTTTAATTTATTTTGTATTAGATTTGATGACTAGAAACGTCAGGAATACATGTTAAGAAAAGTTATGTTTAATTTAAGCTATTATAACTATAAATGCACTATTGTATGAGGTAAGCCTGTGATGATAGTGTATATGTTTTTAAATAAAATGTTCAAGCATTTTTTTTTTTAAAGCTTTTTATTAGCTTCACCTGTATTTTTGTTTGTAATCGACTCCTTTGGGCGCGATTTTTCATACTGAATTTTTATTTATAATACATTTATACATTATTTAAAAACTACAAATGCATCTCAAATAATAATTAAATATGTACAATAATCAAATTAGAAAATTAGAGGTCGTCAAAAAATTCGGCCACATCTCTGTCAACAGGAAAAGTGCCCAGCACCGCTAGCCGCATTGCCACGTTGGATGGCAATGCTGATTCTTTGAGCAAAAAAGGCCAGCCCTCTGGTCACTTGAAGAGTCGACCAACCGTTTGGCGATATCTCGAAACATAAAGTGGTATATACATATATATATACTTAACATTTATTTTTAATAAGTAAATAAATGTGGCAAAAAGCTGTGTTGAATCGAAATCTAGGTGACCTAGCAGGCCAGCTACATAATTATACCAATTGTTACACCACCACAAATTGTGACTGCGCCAAATATTGAGAATATACAGTAGTATTTATTACAGTAGTGAAAGAAGTAGTAAAAAAAATAAAGTAGTTGGTCGATGCTTCACGGGACCAGAGGGCTGGCCTCTTTTTTGGTCAAAGAATCAGCATTGCCATCCAACGTGGCAATGCGGCTAGCCTTCTGGGCACTTTTCCTGTCGACAGCGATGTCGACGAATTTTTTGACGCCCTGTAATTTTGATACTTGTACATATTTTATTTTTATTTTATATTTATTTGTAGTCTGTAAATAATGTACATATGTAATATTTTTAAATAGAATAAGAATACATTTATTAAGCCATAGTAGTAAAATATTTAGGTATATTAATTAACGTTTCGGAGCGAAAAGTCAAAACAGTTTAATAAATTAAGCAATATTTGCTTAAACTGACCTCACGATGAATCATCATTATTTTCAATCCATGTTTATTTTCTCAGTACTGTTAACTGTATTCAGAGATAACTATCTTACTGGTCAGTTCTGAATCAGCCAAGTTTCTATTGAATGGAGGATAGGATTGCATCAACATCGTCGCATTGGCTGTAACAGGCGCAGACGCATCGCTTCCCGTTACTTGCTATGTAACGAGTATATAAACGGTATGTACTTACTACTTGTACTGATGACAAAGAAAGTTTCATTGATGTTTTGGTGGGTTTCTGAGATATGGTGAGATATAACTTCGTTGGGTCATGAAAATACCAAGTGGGTCTCTGGTTTTATAATTCTTTACTTAAAGTTCAACTTAATCGTTTGATAGAGTTTGGAACTGAACGACGACAAAACAAATAAAGAAGTATTTACCAGGACTCAATTCAAAATATGTATACAAAGAATACAAAGGCCAGATTTTTTCAACAACATAAGATTTTTACTTTAATCTGTTTTAATCTGTAAGAACCTGTAATTGGCTTTGTTACTTAGCAAAATCAGCCTGTAATGTTCCCACTGCTAGGACACAGGCCTCCTCTCTATGAGAAAGAATGGGCTATAATCCACCATGCGGGCCCAGTGCTGGTTGGTAGATGTCAAATGTCTTTGAATTTTTGGTTCTAGGACATGCCCGTTTCCTCACGTTTTTCCTTCGCCGTTTTGTGAGCAATAAATTACACAAAGTAATGCCTAGCTGGGTTCGAACCCACGACTTACTGCTCGAAAGTCGGGGCCGTTACCAATGGGCTACCACTGATCTGTGTCATTACTTATTCAACCGTTCGTTATTTCTCTGTTGATTCTCCTGTACCTAAATAAATAAATAATAGATGTATTAAGTAAATAAAGCCCGCTTTTGCTGACGCTACGTCTGCAAGAGATGCAGCGACGCCGGCGAGGGGTGAGGGGCGCGGGCGGTGGTGCGGCCTGCCTCAACACGCCGCGCGTTCTACGATGCGCCTGCGCACCGCGTGACGTTGGCATTTCCTGGATCAAGAACGTATGTACTTGCATTAATATTACTTAGCATACATTTACTGGAGTTCTTGCATTCTTTGTTGTAGAACAAATAGCCAGCTGGTTTTATTAGACGAGGGATTTCGTTTTCAGTATCGGTGAATCATCATCTCTGACCTAGACTAGAGTCAAGAGCAAAGAAAGAGAGAGTCAAGAATCTATCTCAAAAAGACAAAAAAAGTCGAAACAAGTCTAAGTGATTATTACGAGATTTAACTTCTATGGAACCACCAAGCAGATATTGAAGTCATGAAACCCAAACTTCAAAACAGGACACGAGTGACGATACTCAAACAAACATAACATTACGCTTGTAATTCTCGAGGAGTTAGGCAGAGGTATACCAAATAGTACATCCACTGTTCGCCAGTTAATCCGGGAATCGAACCCATGGGCTCATCATGCTCACCAGTGACGCTTACTACCACTAGACCAACGACTCGAATCAAACACAAACACTAAATAAATAGGTACTAAAGCTACTGTCCAAATAATGCTAAATATAGGCCAAAGACAAAAAAGGCCAGATAAAAATAGAAAACTGAGATGTCCCACTTCGGTGGAAGTAGACCGTTCCCGAAACGAGCCAGAAGTTAAAATGTTTACCGAGCCTTGTCCAGCTGATTGAAATAACCTGCTTCATTTATGTACTGTTTTAACTAGTTATTAAGACCATGGTGTTATAAAGTCCTATCGGGCAAGCCACTGGCCACTCAGGCTCTATTTTAACGGTTTGTTAAGTAGCCATACGTATCCATGGACGAAAAGAAGTCCGAACGTTCACTTCGCAGTCGATCTGGGAATGGCAGTAAAAAAGATATAAAATATATATTAGGTAGCTGTTTGTCATTCCAATCAGGTTAAAGTCAACTGCTTCGTAGTGACAATCAAAGGTCTAATAACGTCGATAAAAAATATAAACGGATTTGACCGAACTGAAAAGAAATTATCACTCTGCTTTATATTGATGAACAGTTTAAACTCAAGACTTATAAGCCAGTCAATTGAAACATCAAAATTCGCAAATAGATACACAGTGCTGATTTTTTGGGGTGTTGGTAAGATAGACGGCATGAGGGCCTTTGGTTCGATTCTCGGGTCGGCCAAAGTATTATAAAGTTTTTCCATCAGGATTTTTTAGTAAGATCCACGTCTGGAATTAAGCTCGGTTGTTGGAAATAGGCTCACTCCCTATTACATGGGACTTAAACATAACAGGCGAAATTTCGGTGTACTATGAGCACCCCTGCCTAACTCTTCTAGGATTACAGGCATGATGTGTCTTGTTTATGGTACGGTAAGATAGATAGATACTGATAGTGTAAACCCAAGTTTTCAGAACAATGGTGTTGCTAAAATCACTGCTCTTATTATCAGTCAAACCGAAGGTGTGTCTATAGAGTGGTTTTATTTGAATTTGAGAGCGTTTACATCTCACGGCATTTCATACAAACTTTCAAGTCCTTATTTACTGAAATTACTGAACCGATTTTAATAAACCTTAGCACGAAAAGCAGGATACATACTTCTAGAAAGTTACTTAAAAAGATTTTCGATATGTTTAAAAAAAAAATATAATTGGAAATTTCTGTTTCTATAGATAATGTATAGTCGGTCTAATTTAGCTGTTACACTATTTTTTGAAAATGTTTTGTAGTAACTTTTTAGACGTAAGTATCCTGCTTATGCGTACGAAGTTTCATTAAAATCAGTTCAGTCATTTCGGAAAATAAGGACTAATTGAAAGTTTGTATGAACTGTCGTAAGGCGTAAACGCTCTTAAATATTCAAAAGACCCAGACGACGAACATTGTCGGTTGTGCAACAGAAGTCAGAACAATTGCAAGTAGTATCTAGAAAGCTAATCAAATACAAAACATTGTAAATAACAAGTAATTGGATCAATGTGTGAATGTTAATAAACATTTACAATAGATTAATAGCTGGTAAACATGCCTTTCTTTGTCTGCAAAATGAATATTATAATCTTATAATTGTTGGACCTGTTTACTTGACTCTTATATTTATCTATTTGGCACATTCATTCTTCAATACATTTAGGTAAATTTGGTTTGACTGGAGAAATTAACCTGTATTAACTCCTATCTTCCGAGTAACCATTATCAGAGAAATCCTATATAAATAGAACTTCTGCAACTTATTCTAATTGAGTATCTTCGACAAAAACCACTCAACAAAATACCACAACCACTGCAATTCAAAACCACTTTTCTATTGCCCAAAATGTACCGTTGCGATGGGGTTTACCAAACACAGAGTTTTGTAAAGAATAGTGTCTTAAAGACGACATAATAAAAGTCATTTTTGGGAAGGGTTAAAAAATTAGCTGTAATTTACCTTTATAGAGTCTTTCTAGCCGGATAATTGGAAAGATTTAACACTTCGAATACTAAATGAGGTCACAAAATTATATTATTTACAATTATCATTAGCTAACAATTTGTACATTTGATAATGATAGTTGGGCCTACGACAACAATGCCCCATTTATTTATTTGTGGAGCAGTAACAGTGATAGCACTATCACTCAATGCAAATTGTCACTGTGCAAGCCAAATCGCTAATTGAAGTGTTTAGTAATTAACGATAAATGAAACAAACGTTACCATAAAACAATTTGTGTTTATATTTTTATAAAAACAATTTTTGGACAATTTGAGCACTGTTCAAGTGCATACGCGTACGCGTACCTAGAAACTGAACTTTTATAATTAAGTAGATGTTTACTTAACATTGAGTTTTTAATTAATTACAAAACACCAAGGAACGATTTTGACGACCTGATCTAAATGTGCTTGTACTCGTAACAAATTAATTATAGGTTATTGTAATAGCAAATAACTTAAACTGTTTTTCCTGAATTATTTAGTCATACATTATAATTAATTATTAGGACTAATTATGCATTCCAAACTACCTCTCCTAGAAAATTCCACGTTCTTCAATAAAATATAAAGCACCGTCCCCCAACGGATGGAGCTTTGTAAAATCAAAAATAAAAGAGTTCAATTATATTTAGCAATCTCCCCTGTAATTACAGAGCAAGTTTCCTTAATTACAGTCCCCCAATAAAAGGATAGGTGCTTCCTACTTCCCACGTACGGGGGTGGGCAGAGCGCATGCGCGACATGTGAACGATGCGGCTTATTATAAAACAAATATAACACAGAATTTACCTGCGTAGAGTTAAGAAACTTACAAGATCAGGCAAAGGCAGTAGTTAGTAGTAGTTGTTAAAATTAAAGCTTTTGAAAACAACAATTTAATAAACTTATTGAAGAGCAATATGAAAAACCAGAAGATGATTTTATGTTATTGTTGTCCTGTTTTTGGTTTTACGCCGAGATCTTTAAACGTTACTTTGCCTAAACGTTATTTCTGTCACGGTTGCCCATATCAAACTAGCGATGCAAAAAAGAGACGATATCTCTTAGACAAATAACAAGCTAAATAACGAAGTTTAAAGATCCTGGCCTTATTGTTAAGGTCAGTTCAAAGTACTACATACTGAAGGTGAAAACCCAACCATCTGTTATGAAGAAACCAAGCTGAAAATCCTCTTGAAGAACACTAGTTACATTTCTTCACAAGTTATGCAAAAATACTGCCATAATAGTTGTCATCATCTGCCTAGGCCTTTTCCTAGCTATGTTGGGGTCGGCTTCCAGTCTTACCGGATGCAGCTGAGTACCAGTAAATAAAAAAATAAAAAATAATCAAATGTATTCAAATCTTAAAATTTTAAATGCAATATGAATCCGAAATTAACATTCTAATACATAATATTCTCGTGTCGCGGTGTTTGTTACCAAACTCCTCCGAAACGGCTGAACCGATTTGTATAAAATTTTGTGTGCATATCGGGTAGGTCTGAAAATCGGCCAACATCGGTTTTTCATACCCCTAAAACCCATAAAAATTTCCACGCGAACGAGGTCGCAGGCAGCAGCTAGTGTAGGCATAATAATGTTAGATGCCTATACTGTATATTACTATAGTACAGTATTTTACTATTTCCTTTATTCATTTTTACAAACAAATTTTATACATTTTTAAATATTTCTTATAAAAAATAAATAAAAAAACATTTAAAGTATTATATTATTATATTATATATTAGTATTTTACTATTATTATTATATTACTGTTATTACAGTTATATTTGCATTAATTCCAGGCAACTCTACAGATTTTAACTCTACATTCATACGTATGTGCGTAAGTTGATATAAAATAAGAAGACTCCACAGTTCCGGCTGCACATTAAGACCTGCGACAGACGGTCTTCTTCATCCGACGATTAATTGATCACGTGTTACATTACATAAAATTAATTTAAGTATATATAGACTTAACTTTGAAATCTCCATAAATAGAATGTAACGAGGTGTTAAATATTTATATTGTATTGGGGAAGGTAAAGGTTTATTTGCTCTCGTCAATATTTTCTCCTACTTATTTAGTTTGGGTGGTTACTGGTTACTGTGTACCGGCGGCGTCATTATCGCAATGCTGGGCAAGTGCCTCTCCCCTTCATACCAAAGAAGAGCCTTTGACAAATGGAGGTCATCCTTCAGTTCTTTCAATCCAGGGCTTTTGTGGACTACTAGTCCTTGGATTTGTTTGAAAGGACTAACGTTTGTTATTATCATAGTAGTCCTGCCCTTACCTATTCAATTTATTTGTGGTAGGCACAGCGTGTCTGCTTCTTCCATGCTCCTCTATTACCTACTCGTCATATCATGTCCTCCTTTCGCGGGCCTGTGGACGGTGAGTAATGGGCTAGCTCACTGTCCGTCCGTCTTATGTTGAAAGGCCGTGTCGACGACGCGTTCGTGTTCCACGCGCGCCTCAAGGAAATGTCAGCAAATCGGAAGGGGTCCGAGAGGGCCGATGCCTGCCAGGGTCGCGGGACTGTTCGAAAGAGATACCGTGGCCCTGGAACACAAAGGAACATGGATGGGTTTCAGTCAGTACAAGTCTGTCACTCCCTTCCGCTCCGCCCATAGCAGGAGGGGTGATTTGATGATTTCCAATCGGTAAAAAAAAGCTGTTCTCCTTTCTAGCCATATCATATCATCCTTCACGCAGTCCATCAATCATTTTGTGGGTCTTCTTCTCCTTTTATCTAAATTCTCTATTTTTACCACTCAACATTTTTCTCACTACTAATATTTAAGGCGCAAGCGCAAGGTTAGGCCGTGAAATTCAAATTTTACCTCTAAGTAAAATCCCATTCAATGACTTTTTCATGAAAGAGTCACCGAATGTGATTTAACTGAAAGGGATGTATTGATGGTTTCAATTATGATAAATCTGTAAAGCCATATTTATTACGGTCGCAAATCATATTTTAATCAACATACAACCGGCAGAAATTGTAAAAACTGAAAAAATATTGAATTTCGCCGGCTAACCTGGCGCTTCCACCATAAAACCTAATAACTTAACTCGGTAAAGTCGTCAGTCAGTATGTTTGACCTACCGAACCGTTCCATATTTTTTCAAGATAGTTTAGTGCCTACCTATACAACATGTTGTTTTGCATTCTCGTCAAATTCAAGGAGGTAACTGTGCTAGTGATTCTCAACCCGAATCAATAATAAAATAGGTTGGTATTTTTTTCTTATTTGAGGAAATCGGTAAGTGTGAACCACCCGTCCTTTAAACGCGACCCGTCTGATCCTCGCCTTATCACCGCGCTTTCACACATCCAAACAATCTCAAACGTTTTTTTTCGATAACTTCTTATTCCTTAAACCACGTAAAGGGGGTATTCTGAAATACTGAGAAACTCACCAAAAAAAGCATCGTTTATTGATAATTATAGCTAGGTACCGTAATTTATATTGATTATTTATGTCTTTTGTGACAAACTCCTGAATTTTGACGAGGATGCGAAACAACACCTTGTATTATTGAATGAATTCGAGGAAAACGCTAACAATAAATTGAAAAGACAACATAGAAAATCACAATTTCTGTAGATATTCGTTTGCATAGTTATTAAATAGGTGGAAGTAGGTAACACGGAAGGGTTTAAATGACACGAGGAGTAATTAACTACCCACCCTTATTTCTGAAGTGTCTTTAATTGCTAACTTGTACACAGGTAGAGGGAAAATCAATGTAATTTGTCACCATGTATTAAATAAGCACATGGTGTTGTTTTATTTTGTATGAAAAACAAATAGCTATGTAAATCTGTAGGTATAGAAACATTTCAAGGTTTCAAGTCATTTTACTCCTATGCGTTGTTAAAACATTTTAAACGATCGAGTGCGTTAAACTCTATTTGCAAAAACGTACTAAATAAATACAATGAAAAACACCTAGAATTAAAACTTCAGGTATTCGTTTGTACAGGGCAAGAAACTTTACCTATGCTAATGTATTTTTACGATTTAATGTTCATTGTCGCCAAAACGGTCATTTCTTTACGAAAGTAGGTTTAAGTGAAAAAGGAAAAATAATTCATGTTTCATGATCATGCGATGAAATTTTTTAATTGATGAAATGATAAAATAAACAGACTGTAAATTGGTATTTAAAAGGAATCTTGTAATTAACTAATAATAGGTACGTAATTAATTTACCTACACTATTTGTTGTGACGATGCCGCTACTGCAACCTGTGAGAAAATACACAAATGGCGTTTGGAAGCGATCGTTCACGCCTTAATTTTATTGACTTATTAGTGACAATGGCATCGTTCTAAAAATTAACGAAGGAGCTTTAAAAATAAGTTATTATAAAATAAACAAATGCACATCAAAGTGGCCAAAGCGTTGTTAGAAAAATCGTGAGATGTCCTAGAACCAAAGAGATGAATCAAAGAGATGTGACAGCTACCAACCCGCACTGGGCTCGCGTGGTGGATTACAGCCCTCCTTCTCATATGCGAGGATTGTGCCAGCTGTGGGATCATCCATAGGAGGATTCTGCTATGCTTATGCTAATGTTGTTCTAAAAATGAACCTATAAAAAAGTAATTCTAAAATAAACAATATGCACAACACAGTGGCCAATGACATTTAGTAGCCGCACTGCCAGACCTAAAATGTCACGCCGATCAATGAACCTCATTGTTGTGGCTTGCGAAACTCTATTATCATGCTCAGTAAACGCTTATAAATTGCGAATTTCATTAATTAAAACGTTGTTACAATTCCACTTATTTAAATAACTTGTGATTTGAATAAGTGGCCTACCTTTATGCTGCGTGTTTCGCGCACACTTTCATAATAAACACTGCCTTGTTTATAAATAGATTAATTAATTTGCCAATTAACTTAGTAGACGGAATAAGTGGTACGTATATGCTAACCCTTAATGATACAATTAATACCAAGGTAAAATTTTCATTGTTTTTGAATCGATGTTAAATATACTAAAATGCCGCTGTCGAGCTATAAGAAAGTTATCCAAAAACCAATGCATTTTTATCATATAATTATCCGAAGGTTTACATAGGCTATTACGCCAGATACTAGTTACTTTTATCAAAATTTCCGCTATCGCATGTAAAATGATTACATAAAACCTTAATTTCTGAAACCTCGTTTTTTCAATACCTTTTAAAACGAACGGTTTTTCCAGCCAGTCCTTTCAAAATAGCCACCTTTTTATGCACTTATAAAAATCCTAAGTTGTAAATAATAACGTCTCCATAAAGCAGAGGGATGGTCAAGTCGTTGGCGGGTCAGAGGTGATCAACGGCCCTGCACGGTGCACCCTTTCGCAATTGCATTCTACACAGATGGCCAAGAGAAGGATTTACAGACCGTTTTTTTGTAATTATAATAACAAAGAAATCTTTTCATTGAGTTTTCGATTGATCGCTGCATTTTATGTGAACAGTTTATTGTGAGAATGTGTTAAAATTGGTGAACAGGTATTTTATGTAGTAACTAAATGAGACCTAACCAAATGTTTGCAGACCAACCAAAAATGATCATAGCCTAAAACTTGGGTTTCAGGGGTAACGGTAATTAGCCGCCGCTAGTAACTTCCGCTGATTTTCCATTCCATAAAATATAGCTAACTTGTTATTCAATTTTCTAATGAAAACATAAACCCTGTTAAGTTCAATGTCAGTGTTAGCGAGTAAGGTAGGTAGGTACCCCGCTGTGTAAAGCAAGCATTGGATCCCATGAGGTCACCGGTCAGCGGTCAGGGGTGACCAACGGCTGTCCAAGGGGTTGCGAATAAAACTGTTTGACCGTGACCAAATACATCTTGTTAGGAGTTTTTTTTGTGTGATTTTTTGATTTTGTATCTGGGTAAGTCGAGATTTGAGCTGTGATTTAAAATGAAAAGTTAAATTTATTCAGTATAATTTGTGGACAGTTGGTATACCTACGTATACCAACTGTCCACAAATTATACTGAATAAATTTAACTTTCAGCTGTTCCGCAATCCAAGTGTAAAAAACGAAAAACCAAAGCAGGGATTTCTATTTATGCATAGAAAAGATGTAGAGAACTTCTTTAGTAATTAGGTGGAGCATTGATTGATCATAACAAAAGGCGAAAGTATTGCTGACATTTGAATCAACGCATCCGATGTGTCCGCACAATACCATTGCTGACTTGCACAACAGATTCGTCGACTAAACAATGTCTCAGATTGTTTATGTTACATTATTATGTAGAGCTATTAGTCATCTGTGCGAAGTTCAATGTCAGTGCACGGATTAAGTTCAAGTTCTCAGTCCCATGAGGTCAGCGGTCAGCGGTCAGAGGTGACCAACGGATCGCGAATGTCCGAGCTCGCAAACCCTTCACTATGCAATATTCACCCCACCTGTTCCCAGACACCATTGTCGTAAACACAATAGCATTTTTCTAAGTTTTGCAATCCATTATCACTTCGCAAATATTTTCTGTGTTATCAGACTTATCAGTAATACGCTTTTTAGTAAAACAATGTGAATACTAATGGTGCTATGCAAGATAAAAACGTTTTTACTTTTTTTGCGATCCGGGAATTCGTAACAAAGTAACAAAAGACGACTCCGGTTACCTCATTGCTAAGAATTTCAACGTGCGAATAGGTAGAAAATTACTTATTTTTCAAAAATATCCCATGAAATTGTTAGGTGAATTTCTTTGTGGAAATAAATAATAATTGAACAATAAGGGAGGGAACGAAGCTCGTTGATTATACGAGAACCGGGTTTGTCTGTCCGTTTATCACCTCTGACCCGCGCTTGACCGGTCTGTCCCTGAGACGCTCCGCCAATCTTTAAGATTAGCAAGTTCACACAGTGATGGCTTTATTATTTATTTAAGTAAAAAATAAAATTATTATTGCGAAACGGAATTTAGACGTGAAATTGCGTTGTTTGTTTCGTCTCATAAGATTTATTTTCAGCACTGATAAGATCTTTATATGCTTGTGATGAATCGGAAGAGAAAATTTTAAACCGTCAAAACATTATAATAATCATGTAGCGATTTTGGCACTTGTTGTTTTTTAACTATTCGAGAAGGATATGGACTTTAGCACAAAGGACGTCTACCGATAACAATATCATAAGTAAATATTTTTTGTTTTGCAATGATATCTGAGATTGTTATTATTATACGATATTTTCATTGTTTTATCTCTGTTGATTTTACGTTAGGAACTAAAATAAACACGAGAAAATTCGCGATTATTCCACGAAAATTTTAAGAAAAATAATGTTTAATGATGGGATTTTCTCTACAATGCGTTTTGCACAAAATCGCTTTTGTTTTACTCTACGAGTATCTTTATCACAGGCATGAAATCGGGAAACATACTTACTATTATTATGACAAAAAACAGGTTATTAAAAACTTGTGAAGTATTCTTTGGATTGGGGCGATCCAAATGCATTTTTATGTCTATTCCTATTATGGTTAACCAAACGTTTCGTTAGCATACCAAAACACCTTTTTCAATCATTCAATAATAAACGTCACATCAAATTTCACAGGTTTTTGCACAAAATTCTCTCTACAGTGGACAGCGGTCAGTCCGACTTACGGTTCTTTTATTTACTCTAAGCTTATTAAACCCCATCTATTGTGCGTATTTTAAGGGTAATTAATAGTGGTGTATTGTGCAAAATATTCTTTGTTCATCGTTGTTCTTGCTTTGTATTCGGCCCTTGCGCATTGTGCTCAGTTTTGTTTAGTCGATCATTAGCCCAGTGGGCAGTTTTGCACTGACCGGTGACCGCTCGAGGTTTTTTTCTCACAGATATATGCTACCACGACCGTTATATTGTGTGTGATTAATTATATACGATTATTTGCATTTTCTTACTTTGACGTTGACGCGTTAATTTATTCAATTTACTCAAGTTCAATTCATTTTCTTCAAGTTCCATTGAAAATACGCATTAGTATCTGTAAACAAGTAATACCTATGCGTGGTAAGCCAATTGTTTTTATTTTTTTGAGTGCGTGTGACTAAAAAGCGTCATTTCTTTAACATTATTCTTATCAACCAGGACATATCAAAATAATTTACCTCCACAGAGAAAAAACTACTTACCTAGATGTTTCCTTTTTACTAAATTTTGACTACTTATAACAATCAAACTGCATTGAAGTCGTGCAACTGACCAACACTGCGCATACGCACTCGGTCCGTGATGACCTCTGAACTAAACGTTCTTCACCCATCCGTTGAGCAATTGTGCAAAGACTGGTTTCCAATCTTCACATAAAACGCGTGTGAATCGATTGATCATAAAACGTTCGTATAATAAACGGATAGCATAATAGAATCGCAGTCCAAAACCGGACGGACGCTGCGACATTAACATATTCTAGTTTGAAAACCTGTAAACTGTGATTCAAGATAAACCGCGCTCTTTGTAACGGTAACTAGACACAGACGCGAAAATAATAACAAACATCTCCTCAACATATAGTATATTATGTCCGCCTGGTACCACAATTACATACACAGTTGTATATAACACACAAACGTAGATAACGCAAAAACAATTCAAATGAGGAGACACTTGTGTCTGTGTGGGTGTGTAGGTATTCGCGCAGGACGCAGGCGATTTGCCATGCTCGTGAATGTAGTGGTTCGCGAATCATATCAGACGAGAGGAAGGAGGATCGCCCTCCCGCGCCGCCAGCCAATGGGAGGACTTCCCGCCGCGACCGAGCTCCGTATCGACTTGTACCGATATCGCGAATATATTAGCACATATACAAACTTCCTTTTATATACCACACACACTATTATGCCCATTATAAAAACTGTTTATGTACAGTTTAACGATACCACATTGGTTGATTAAAGGTTCAATGAATACATAACGTTTATGTATTAACCGAATTAAATACCTACGTTGTCAGTGACGCAACTGTGAATGAGACCTCTTCCGTATTATGCGGCCTTGGTACCGCGATGCGAACGCAAAGTTTTCTACGCGGCTGTTCGGAACAATAGTTTGCGTCAAAACGTCAAACATCTCTCAATTCCCGACCGGAAGCACAAAAACAAAAGGCGAGGGGTGAATTCTATTAAGTATTGGGAGGATTACTTCTAATGAGATTCTAAAACGCTGCAGTGGGGATTGGACTATGTTTAGCAAAGCAATGTGCAACCCTTCTCTGTGTAAAATATCTCAATTTAAACGTTTAAAAACACGTGTTCGACCGAACACTGATCCCTGGAGACGTGAACGGGATAACACATTGCTTGTTGCAGCAGTTAATTATGTGGGCTTAAAAATATTAAGCGCTTTTATACGTACCTACATCAAACAAAATGTTGCATACCAATGGTGTAAATGAATTAATCGCCTTACATTATATTTAAAGACATGTCAAATAAATCGAATTGCCATTAAGAAAACTAACAGGTTTCTTTGAAAAATAATATGTGTTTTTACTCTTCAGTAGCTTTGATTCTGGCTGTCAAACGCTATATCAAGTCTTAACTCCGGTAATTCTTAAAGAAACACATCTCCTTAGGAAACCTAATTAAGTTTACCAATACAATGGAACCAAAAAGGGCATCACCAACAAATGTTGAAACAATTACGGCATACCTACAAGCCAAACTGCAACCCCTTTATAATTTATGGCAAAAAACCTCAGGGGATGTCGCAGGATTAGCCCTCTAAGTCGCGAAGCAAAAACTCATTGCACATGGGCGTATTTCAATTAGCTGTCAGTTTGTCAACTACACCGCTATTCTTTTTCAGAGAACGTTGCAAGTAACCCCTTCCCTCAGTTTAGTTTTAAAAATAGTCTCAAGTATCTTAAAAGCTTTGAGATACTTTGCACGAGTGTCGATTTTAGCTGTGGAGGTGCATTGTTCTTGGCATGAGTGACTGAAAATGTTATAGAGTGAACTTTACTTTTGTTTGGGCTCATTTTGACAATATCATAAGTATCAAACCACACTATAATCGCAAAGTAATTGGACAGCTTTTGGGCAATTATCCGTTAAAAATCACTGGATAAAAAAACCAATGAATTGTGTTAACCAAGAAGAAAAGATGGTTTGAAGAGGGAACAAGCTAGATTTTACTGTGAAACAAAAGAATATCGTCCACAACAAGACAAGACAATGCCCTAGAAAAAACTACCACGTTTAAATATTATAATCCTTTCATACCCTGTAATTAAATATCCCGAGATAATACACTTCATTATGTTAGGTTACCTTTTTTAAAGCACAGTTTGATCACAGCTTCCTATAACGATTTCACATCCTTGAAAACAAATCTCTGTTGATTTTTTGCCGATCGCGGATATTCCATTTAACCCTTTAATGCAGAGGAAGTGTAGGTAAGTAGGTCAGATAGTACATTGCACATGTTGTGAAAGCGGGGTAAAAAAATACCCCTTTATTGCGCTTTGTTTCCACACGTAAAAAAAAAGTTTGATTATTGCCTGCAATTTGTACCCTCGATGCCGCATAGTAGGGTTGTTTGAAGTTGGTCGTTGATCGTTGGTCGATTTTAATGTACTTATGATAAAATTATAAGAAACCATTTAGGTGTCCACATCTAGCAATACTTACAGTCTACACATAATATCTTTGGAATACTATTGACTGCACACATATTCTATTTTCAGGATTTTTTCATGAAGTACTTACATTATTTTAATTAGCGCACTTATCTAAGGACAAGCGTTTTTGCTTAGTTTAACCTCTGATAATTCTCGAGTTAGAAAGTCATTCATCCTAAGCTACCAATACTAAATATCACCAGTATACCTAACAAACCAGCGTTTTATCAAATTTTTTGCTCTCTCTCGCATACTTTCAACCCTTCCCGCGATCTTGGCAGCCATTCTTTGCCTACCAAATCATTTTTTGTTCGTTCCTTTTTAAATGGCACATGCAGTGAGAGCCAGTTTTTTAGACACGTTAACCAATTTTACTAAAACGCAATATCATCAGCCTACCTGGACTGTCTCGGTGCCCATTCTTTTAATAGATCATCCTTAATCGATTAAAGCTTGACAAAGGTGGACGTGCTTTTGAAGATCATGCAAGGTTCTTACTGTTTTCTTATAGGATTCTTTGGAAGAGTTGAAGTCTTAAATAACGCAACAGTTTTGGTTGTCTCGACTCTGTGTTTAAAATATTGCCAGAATCGCGGTAACTTGAGAAACCTTTCACTAAAAACAAAGTTTAAAAAACCCTAAAACTCCACGAAACCTTAACCTCCGTCAACATTTTTTTTTGGCAGCTAACAGTAAACCCAAATCCAGCGATATCTTCACCAAAACAAACGGTCTTGCAAAATGTCAGAATCGTTGGATTCCGAAATCGGTGGCAAAAAATGGCAGGTAAAAAGTCATATACCGGTATAATTGTCACAAATTAAAGCAAAAAATATCGAACAAAAGGTATCAAAATTCTGCAAGCCACACGAGCAGGTAGGCGAACTTTTATAAAATAAGGTTTTTTTGTGAGGAAATTGTGCAAAAGCGTGGGATGGGTCGCGGAGCTAACTGTACTCGGCAAGACATCGTCGACTCGATCCGGAACATAAATCTTCTGTCTGATTATACAATGAAGAATCAAACTCGGCTATATTTTGCGTTTTTTTTGTAAAAATGCACATTTGTCTTCTCATGATGGGAGCCTTTTCTTTCAGGTCAATATCAATAGCAGCTCTAAAAAAGACTATACCTAACATGTTTAAAAGAATCAACTGAAGTCAAAGAAAAGTGTGGAAAACTAAGACAACATAAACATAAAATTTTCGAAAAGTTTTGGTATTGCCATTCCATTCCATTTTATTGTAATAAAATCTTTTGAAACACCCAAACAAAATATTAATTGGCAACATAATATTCATCGTCACGAATCCTTGCCTCTAAAAACTTGCCTAGTTTACTTTTATCATAAAAGTAAACAATTCGTTCGCGACGAAAAGTGCCCCGTGATAGTTTTTTGTTAAAAAGAATTTTGTGCAAAAACTTCTAACAAAAACCAAAATCTGCTCTCGCGGGGTACGTAACGTGATAAGTTTATTTTGAAATGGAGATCGAAGTTTATCAGCTTAGTAAAAATTCGTGCTTTTAACAAAGTTAACTAGACTGTTTAACTTTTCGTCGGTAATTAAAAAGTAACATAATGTATGGACCAGCAGTTTTTTTTTTTAATAGGGGATAATCCTATTTTTTTTTTCTTTGTCCGTCGGGTAGTTTATTGAAAAGTATTGGACACGTATTTTTTCTTTTTTCACGTGGTCATAAAATTACGGAGATATATTGAGCTGAAATGGCGCATGACGTCACATGTAGGTAAGTTTTATACCTACTTGTGACGTAGTAAGCCCCCACTCTCTAACTTTAATGAGTTCTAACTAAGTAATTTTTTGATATTTTGATAAAACAAAAAATACGTGTCTAGTATTTTTGTATTACCTGTCTGACGGACAAAATAGAATGTCGTTTTCTTTACCCAGTCCGATCCCCTATTGCCGACTAAAAACTTCTTTGTGGGGGAGTTCAGAATGATGTACATTGAGTATGTGGTAAGCGTTTTCGCGTTGGTGTCCCATACACTCCGTATAAGGCCAAAAATACCACTATCTGCCTAGACTTTTTCCAACAACGTTAGGGTCTGCTTCCAGTCTAACCGGATGCAGCTGAATACCAGTATTTTTCATGGAGCGACTACCTAATTAATTCGTCATTATGAATTTGCTTTAACTCAAAATTTAATTCTAAACCTAACTAAAGGCGACACGGCTGATAAAACCACTTTGAAATGCGCCGGAGTAAATAATCTTGCAATAAATATTAATACGAAAGACAACTTTTGCAAGCTTCATCCCAGCAAAACACATAAACTTATCAAGAATCGCAATGAACACCATGTGCAAGTAATATGTTCTTATTCAAACAACGTTCGTTAACGGAGCCGTTGGTGAGGGTAAACGAGAACATTTGCGTGGAGTCGATGAACCCTCCTGAACAAAAACTCCCCCGAGTTTCAGTGCGCGGGCGCAGACTCGGCTGTGTTCTCACGCCGCTACTGAACTCTGACACCAGTAAAAAGTTGCCAAACGTATACATTTAACGAGAATAGTTTTGGTTTAATCATGAAAGTAAGGTCCGTATTACAGAATTTCACTCAAAATTCAAGCATTACTTTAAACCATAGGCCTGAAACTGCATTAACCGCATTTGGAGACGCAAAAAATTAACAGTACGTTTTACTCTTATAAAATTTTAACGCCGTGTACATTAAGTATGTATCTAGTACATAGAACCTAGACCTAGTAGTTAGTACCTAGAAGCAATCATTGACTATGTCATTGCTCCTGTCGCGGCCAGAAATAAGATTGTCTATAAACACTGACTAATAAATATCTTATGATTTGGAAACCATTGATGATAAAACCGATACACAACGTATATTAAAATACGAGGGGCTGAAAAGTCGGGTAAGCAGTTACCCGACTTTTCAGCCACTCGAATTTTACCGGCCGGTATACAAAATACACACAAATATATAGTGTCTTCTTCTTCTTAGACATAAACCGTAGCGCACATAGGTGCTTACACTTTCTGACTACTTACAGATAGGGGAAGATAGGCACTTGGTGATAATAATGAGTTAGATCATAACATCTGGGGGTCTAAAATGGCCGCACAGACGCAGTTAATATTAAGACTTGTAATTTTGAGACTATTTTACGAACTGACTGAAAGACTGCCTCGTTGGCTTTGTAGTCGTAAGCGACTGCTGAGCATGAGGTCCTGGGTTCGAATCCCGGGTCGGGCAAAGTGTTATTGGGTCATTCTATCACGAATTTCTCAGTAGCAGTCACGGAGACTGGATGTGTGCCCGGTTGATGACAATAAGCTCACCCCCTATTACATGAGACTTAAAGATAACTGGCGAACTGTGGGTGCACAGCTCTGCCTAAACCTTCGAGGATTGTAGGCGTGATGTTATGTTATGACCCTTTTATGCCCCTGCTATTTGCTCATCTCCTGGCTCTAAAGAGTGGCACTGCTCACTGAACTTTACGCAGTCCGATCTTCACAAGTGTAATGGACAACTATCGTAAATGATAGTTTAGTTTATAGGTACCGAGCATTGAGCAGATTGATCGATCTATGAGGTCAATTGATGTTGACGCGATAAATTCTGAGTGCCTTTTTAACTGCGAGGCTTCTCCTAAGTAAGACGAAGAAAGTATAACAATTTTTTTTGGTAGCTATTATAAGCGCGACAATCCTATTTACTACTTAATATTATAAATGCGAAAGTTTGTGAGGATAGATGGATGTTTGTAACTCTTTCACGCGAAAACTACTGAATGGTTTTGAATGAAATTTGGCACGCCGGTGGTTGATAACCTGGATTTACATATAGGATACTTTTTATCCCGGTAGTAAGATCTCGTGGGATAATTACTGAACTCGACGCCTGCGAAACCAAAGGCTAAAAGGATAGTTCGATTATAATATGACAGTTAGCATGTGGTATCACAGGAAGTAGTTTGGCTGCGAATGCCATGTTTCCTGCGCCCTGCCGCGAACTCTCATTATTCTTTCAGCAAATATGTTGTGACTACCCTTTACTAGCCTGGGGCGGACGTCGCAAATGATCTCCCTCATAATGATTGTATCATTATCGATCATTAAAGGGTAGACAGTCGCCACATGGCGGGTAGTTTAACGCCACAAGGTGGATTAAGAAATTTTACTGGTTTTATTTAATTTAATATTAATGATTAATGGTACAGGTAGGACGTTAGATAAAGGATTATGGAAGTCTAAATTAAGAACAGTTTTTGCCATGTTTGGTTACTATTTGATTCTTTTTTTAAATAATAATACTTAGTTGGCACAATTTTGCCATGGCTTTCCTTGTCCAAAAATTTCGCACAAGAATTACATGAAAACAATCCCAATAAATCTCAAACCTCTTCCATTTCAAACTGCAACTCTATACATACATAAGATTTTCAATATTTCAGCCATTTTTTAATTTTTCTTTTAATAAATTAATAATAGTGTTTTGTACACAATCTCATTCCGCATAAAAAACACCAGACATTGTCTAATCTTTAACCCGTTAGGTGCCATAGAATTGCGCGCTGTAATAAAAATTATGCACCTTGCAAACACATAGTACGGTATCGCAATACCATTCATTCGTGCACAAACCATAACGGTATTAATCTATTGAACCATCTATAGCTGTCAGCACTTCCCCGATCGAACAAAATTGTGGGAACAAATTATCGCAAACACTTCTGGCATGCGCAAAAAAGTGTTGCACAAAGTACTGTCGGCAAAAAAGCGAAACTCCCACGCTATGGGATATAAAAGGGTTGAACATGCACCTGACCTATATTAAACTGTGTAAAAAAGTTGTGTTTTCTTTATCATATTTTTTGCTCATTATTCACATAGAAGATATCAGGAGAATGCATTTGATTTAGTATTGTCACCATGTTTTTTGAATATTTCGAAACTAGTTTTATTTCTCATATTTTTGTAACGAATCATTAACATGCAAAATTTTCAGAAAATGAATGAAACTGCGCGATTAATTGTTTTTGTTCCTATAAACTATTTTGCATAATTTAACCTATCTCTAAAAACACAAGTGTTTTGCATTTCCTATTTAGGTAATACAATTTAAATAAACATGGGCACAGGTTGCATAGATAACAGATCAACATAAAGTGTATTTACATAACAAATAACAACAAACCGATTTGTCCTATACTAGTTTACATTATACTCACCCCACTTGCGCAGGAGTTGAGCACAATGCGCGCATTGTTGGCGTTCCGCAGGTAGATGCTAAATAAAGGGTAATCCGCTTATGCAAAAAATACACTAAAACTATCCGATTAACACCACTACAAAACACGACTTAGAAGCCTTAGATCCCTTGTGATGATTCTGTTAATAGTCTTAACTTTTCTTTACATCCTAGAAGTGTGCAATTGAAAATCAAATTGTGTTTCAAATCTAAAAGGTCTAAACTTTAAAGTTCAAACTCACGACGTAATCGTATCTAACCAATATTCTAATCCATAATCAACTTTCGCTAAAACAACAATGACGCAATTGCAGATTTCCAAAAAAAACTTTTATTTCGCTACCTTTTGATGCTCGATTATCATCGACTTTCACTCTAAAGCGAATAATAAACAAATTGCCGTATATGAAACGGTGTGCGTGTCTGTATTTTGGTTCACGCCTCAACAACATAGGGTTTCGTGAATCGGCGGCCTTTAACGAAGGTGCTTCATTAAGAATTCATTGACGAGAACGCGTGAGCCGACGAGGGAGGGTGAAAAGGCCGACAGGCGATGTGTTGCAAAATGAATAAATACTGGCGAGAAATAGGGGCAGTTCGCTAAGGTAACGACCGGTGTAACTCAATAATGCAGCAAAATGTTCTGTTTCACACTGAAAACCCCTAGTTACTGGTAAAGGCTATGAGTGTAGCGGTCTAGTAAGACTGGTCCTGAAAATACAACGCGAAACAAACCATCGGTAATGAGAAATGCTGACACGATAATGCCATGGCAAACAATTGCAATCGACAGTTCGCAACCGCCCCTTTCTCGACATGTACTCATATACTACTCATATTATGGATGTTTTGAGCCTCGTTTTGTAGAACTCGATAACTTCATTGTTCGTTTTATGTTATGAAATGCGTCTGTTATTTCGTATCTACATACGTATAATAAGTAAAAAACTGCATTAGACAGATATGTGTGCGCAAATGTACAAAAAACTCGGCGTTGAAGCACCATGTGCAGTCGCAGGTGCCCTCCGTTCCCACACAACCCTTTCAGCAACCGACCTCTCGGTTCGCACCGCCCCCGCCCCGCTGCAGCCCCTCAAAAACTGCATAAAAACTACTAATACAAACAAAAAAATACAAAAACTACCAAGTTCCTCCAACATAAGGTTCAGTTTCAGTTGTCAAAACCTTTGGTTCGTAGTTCCTTTCAATACGTTGGAGTCATTAGTTCAAAATTCTACCTGTTCCGATTTATAGAGGCTGTCGTGTCATTAGATTTATTGTGGATATAATGCAATCCTCTCCATATTTTTTGCTTTTGATTCGGACTAAGTATGTGCAGTTCTGTGTATAAAAAGTTGATTTAAATGGTTGTTAAATAAATTAAGTATTCTTTGCTGCGAGTAAAAACTTCATTATATTGTTTTCTTATTGGAATGCGCCTGTAACTTATTGCCCATATGTAAAAAAGAAGAAAAATCTGTTTATCCCGAGTATATGATTAAAAATTTAAAATAATAATTTTACAAAATTTTAATCATTATACTGAAAAAAACGAAGAAATAAGGTCACACAAGATAAAGAAGCAAGATCAGCAATTAAGCATTCAATTTTTTGCCAAGCTCGGATTCGCTGCATCCAGATTGCAGCCACAATAAAAAACAATCAGAGAGATAAAACACAAAAAACTCCTTTGTCCCGTTATCTGTGTCTGTTTTTGTAAATGGGATGTGTTTTGTAGCCAATTAAAGGTAGAAAGGACCCGGCTGTTGGTCCGCAATAAATCGCAACCCTATACACGAAATGTTTCCGGTGCGACGAGTGGCCAGCCTGTTCCGTTTTAAAAGTGATCATTTGCATGGGAAATATGTGCTTTTGGCTTTTTTGGTGCTTACGTACCTAATGTGTTTTTTGTTATTGCGTATGTACTTTGGTTTATAAGTCTGACATTCAGTCTTACTAAGGGATATCGTATTACCCAGTTACTGGGTTGTGGAGGTCAGATGGGCAGTCGCTTCATGTAAAATACTGGTACTCAGCTGCACCCGGTTAGACTGGAAGCCGACCCCAAGATAGTTTGGGAAAAGGCTAGGCAGGTGATGATGTACTTTGGTTTATGTAGGTAAAAAACGAGTAGGTGCGGTATTTGTTGGTATTCACGAAAGGTCTTCGCATTGTTAAACGCCTATAAAACACAAAACGCGATAACATTATCTCTTGACTTTATCGAAGTTACATGCATAGTTTTCATGGCAAATATGTATCAAGTTATCCTATAGCTTCACGAAAGCACTTACATCAATATATCTCAGGCTGGTGCTAGACAGAGATCTTTCCCTGTTTGCACTCCAACCCCCTATCCCCCTCTCCCTTCCGCAGCCATCCTGACCTAACTTTGCCGAAACACGGAAAGCGCTAATGTAGTTTCAAATAACATTTAATTGAAAAACAACATTCTAAATTCTATCTACTACATAATATGAAATATTTCAGCACTCTTAGATAATCCTGAATTCCAAAATTGGAGTCGCTTTTATCTTTATGACCCCATAGATAGTTCTAATTTACAAAATGCACATATTATTCTTTGGGGAAAAAAATATAAAACGTGTTATCAAAAGCCCCTAGACATCTATAAAGAGTGGTGAATTAATTCGGTTTGCGTGATAACGCGTCCCTATTGGTCGGCGCGCACAAGCTGCGCACGATTGCAGATCATGACGATATTCAGCCTTCACATCTGCCTAGCTAGCCTGACCCGTAATTACTTATTGATATTTATTGCCCTCACACGGTAAGGGTAAGTTTGCAATGCCGATCGAAGTTGGTAACTCCTTTGTTTGTTCATCATCGAGGTCAGCTCAGCTTCGATAGAATTATGGAATTCACGTAGGCCCTGCACAAACTTTATGAGTTAATGTATGTGATCCTAATACACTGAAGGATGTGTTTTAAATTAGAATATCTGGAAAATAAATACATACACCGTGTAAATCACCTCATCACGAAGCCGTTAACCAAGCATTCTGTACATGAAACTATGTAACTTTACGCAAAAATTATTGCTGGGAAACGACTTTTTTTTTGGGGGGTGTAAAATCATGTTTTGTGGTAGAACTCAATGTAACGCACTCAAAACATTGTGCTGATGGACGGATTGAATAGTACGGGGGTCGTGGAGGTGTTTAAAGTAAAAATCTTAAATTAATAACTTGTATTTAAAAAAATACTTGTCAAAAAGTTGGAACTTTGACCCCTAATATCTCTGTAACTAGAAGGTATGGTGTAGAACAAAAAAATGATCGCAATGACAGGGAGAACCAGTGCCTTTCGGCTTCGTTAAGAGGTGTTTTACACCCTTTATAATTAGAGATGAAACCAGTAGCAGCTATTTATCTTTTAAACAAAGAAGACGTATTTGCAGTTGGTCTTTGCATCAATTAATAAAGACAAATATGAAAAGCACGCTAGTTCTATTTATAAGAATCGACAAAGCTAAGAGTAGCAGATTTGTTGCAATTGGGTCACCAGGATTCTCGTAGGCGATAAGTAGAGTTGGTACTGAACTGTAGGTACTTAATGAAATAGACTCTGACCAGAATATCGTATATACGTTGGTGTAACAAAAAGCGGGATAACATCGTCGTTATCGGCATAAAGAAAAACTTTATCTGGTAGAAATGAATACGAAACTAGTAAATAGCGGAATTTCACAACAAATGTGTAGAGTTGGTGTGATGTGTGAAATTCCGACTAGACTCTTAGACTACTTACTCTAGATCTAGACAATGTCATTGCAATCGGCATAAAACTACGCACATGCCATGACAGTCTGGCGTATCTCTTTAGACTAGATATAAAGCGAACCCTGAAGCGAAGGCCGAGATAACATCAAAGCAGAAAGATTATTCACACCAACCAGTACCTACTGCACGGCAGAAAAAATGAAAGGGCATCAACAAATATTTGACAATACTACGAGTATATGCAGTGGAGTGTTTCCGTAACCGATATTTCTCATTAAAGCAGTTTGTTTGACGTTCGATAAAAAGCTGTGGTCGATGATGGCCGGTGGCCGCGGGAAGGGTTAGCTATCTCAACCCTCCACCGCCGAGGAGGCAAACAAGCAGATGTTCGCAGCTACAATTACATAATCAACAGTTATCGTATTCAAATGGACTCGCATTGATTTCGACCACAAATCATACAAACATTAGATGCAAACCCAAATGTTTTATACATTTCTACCTTCAACGAACTGTCTAGCCCCGATAAGATTGAGTTTCCAAACAAACAAAGATTTTGTTAATTGTTTAAACGAGTAGCATATCAATCTTTTGATTGTTGGTTATCGTAGCATCTCATCGTTCCGATTGAAATGTGTTACCCAATAATTGAAATTGAAAGTCGTAAAGAAAGCAAGAGATTCATATTATTGTAAAGTCACTGGAGCACCGGGTAACGATTGTTACATTCGTGCGGCAACTAGCCAGTCGGTTTTGGGGGTCCCTACTGCGACGTCGCATGCGCAACGACGTGAATCACGGTTACTATTACATTGCTGTATCTGTAGGATAAAGTTCTACGAGATGCTTGGAGAAGCGTCGACGCATGATGCGTTACTTGTTTTTTGGTGTAGTTTTGGTGTATGGTAATAAAAGTAGTGATCACGATGCGTTCTGTACGTAACGGTGCAGTGGTGTCTGAGTCACAGGGAACTGACCTACGGGCATGCAGCCGAGTGCATTGACGCCGCAGCCGACGCACTTATCACTGGCATGCCTCTTAAAAGATAATGTTTAGAACATGCCCTTTACGACTGATGAATAACACATGTTTCAAGTATTCATGTCTGACTACCCTGAATTATATTTGAAGGTCAAAAACACTGTATTTATCAAATTATAGCATTGAACAAAATGTTTACAATGTCTGCACGAATTTTAATAACAGCTACAGTCTAGGATTGAGTAGGTAGAGCACAATTTTACGGAATTATTAACGATGAGGCCCTTTTTCCTCAAGTTATCTCGGATTTTTGAACCAAAGAGGTTTGAGTCACATGGCAACTACCAAGGGAAATTACACTGTCATTTACAGCACAAAATCCAATCATATTACAGATTCATATTTATAAAATAACTCATCCAATAATACTTTCTTTAAATAAGTAATTGCTGACAATTTTCATTTTATTGGAATAACTGCGGACATTTTTTTGATTTCATTATTTTATTTTTTCTCACTGCACATAATTTATCTGATTATCTAATCGATATTGTTCAATGTGATTGAAAATTCTTAATGCGATAGATGATCTCATTAATTTACTTGATTATTTGTGGTTCATATAAATATATTTATTTTTTGTTTTAATTATACATATAGGTCGTGAACAGGGACGTCGCGACGGGCCCCGACGGCGAGGCCGGAAAGACGGCAGCCTGTATTTGTGCTTTCGCTGTAAGGCACTGGTTTCCCTACTGCTTTCCTGTATGAGGGTTTAAGGGGCATCGGGGGTGACTAGGGAATGCCGTGGTCGGCGAATCCTATTGATACGCGATGGTGCGTACCAGGCGGCCGATGCGATCAGGGGGTTACGATGCCTAACAATTGAGTCAAAGAAACGCTTGGAAAGACGTTTCATCAACTGAAGGATGGTCGGGATTTTGAGATCTACGTGGAGGTTGTCATGACGGAAATACCAGCGGGCGCCCGTGCTTTTACGTAAGAAACGGTTTTGCAATGTCTGCATCTTATGGATGAAGCAAGGCTTGGGATGTGCGTACACGACACAAGCGTATGTCATGAAGGGACGGATCACTGCGGTATAGAGACTCAACTTGCACCTGACAACTTGCCCTTGGCCGTCAGCATGTAATGAACTCTACCCAAAGCAAAGGCAGCTCGGTTACGGGCTTCCTTGAAATGTGACGCATAGGTCAGATGCTGGTCGAGTATGATTCCTAGGTATTGGGCTTGCTTCTCCCTAGGGATATGCTTGCCGTACAAAGTGATCGGGTGGGGCAATAAGCTCGCCGACTATTCATGGGACTTAAACATAACTGGCGAAATATGGGTGTAATAATGGGTACACCTCTGCCTATCCCTTCGGGGATTACAGGCGTAATGTAGTGTAAAACCCTTCAAACTAAAAAAAATAAAACAAAAATCAATCAACGAAATATATATTAGCATCGTAGCACCAATATGCTTAGAATTTGCGTAGCGAAAATTCGCGTAGAAGGTCGCGTAGCTGATTCGCCGTAGCGGAATAATTTGCGTAGCAAGGAAATTTTGCATAGATGCTACGAGCAGACAAGATAGTCACATACTGTGAAACTAAACTGTTTCTTGTTAAAGACTGATTCTCATAGTAAAAAATACATACCGCAACGGAATATTTATCATGAAATACAAAATATTAATCGTGAAATCGTCAACTTGACCGTAATTCGTGTGATCTAGCCAAGGCCCCGCCGGATGATAAGGCGTGTGTTTCACAATAGCAGAATTATTTGCGGCGGAGGGCCAACCGTTGCCTTGAGATGCGCGCACAAACAACTGTAGCGAACGACTCCGCTGAAATCTTATACACTGACGAGCACAAGTGGTTGGGCGGACTCAAAAATATTAGTATTTCTCGCGAATTTGTAAGGAATTGACACGAAAATGTTGAGCATGTTATGACTTTTGCTGTGAGTTTTTATTATAGAAAAAATTGTGTTCTATTTCAACATTAATTAAGATTAAGTTTTGATTCCGATGTGTTTCCAAAAGTAAGTCGTGTATCTGTAATTTTTGCCGAGTATTTAATGTTGTAAGAATTAGCTTCCGAAACTGTTTAAAATGTAATTTTATCAACTAAATTAAACGCTAAAGGAGGTGTACGTGACAAGCGATCTCGCGAAGGGCTTTCATTGGCGATTGTACGAGGTGCGCACACGCACTGTAGGTATGTGTAAGTAGGTCAATGGCGGCGCGTGACGCTGACGCGGCCCTTTGCGAGCCGCAGGGCTTGCCTTGAACCGTCCCACTAATACCGGCAGCTTCACTGTATTAATTTGCGCTCGGTTTTCTGCTAAAAATAAAAAAAATATATAAGTCTAGGCCGCCGTAAAGACAACATCCGCCATTTTTAATTTGTTGAACGTCGTTGCCTTGATTGTACGTCTATTGTTAGTTATTTTTTTCTCAGTTTATTAAAGTGATAACGTACAGAGAAAAATGATACCCTTATAAAAATACGTAGGTAACTATAATTTCTATGAGCATGTTGTTTTTCCCGTAGCGAGTCCGTTTTCGGATGATTCCAGAAGCTTGAACATTGGTATTACAAAGAGGGTCAGTGGCCTACCGTGTCGTCAAACCTAATAAAGTGAATTGAGTCATGATCCTGTGCTATTATATATTTGGGGTACGGACACTTGCAACCTGATACTTTAAAAGTATTGACATATCATAAGTTGCCGTAGGATCCTTTCATAAGAACTTGCATGAAATTTTGAGGTCGTGAGTCTCGTGGTATCCAAGGCAGAATTGAATGGTACCTTAGAAATGGGTTTTTGAGGAACTTTACTAAACTACTATCTGAAAATAGCATGTTATTTTAGTAGGTATACCCAATATTCTATGCTGTAAGAATGTGAACAAGTGTGCAGAATGGATATACTCTCAATATTTGAGATCAAAGCATTTTACAAGTATATTTCTATTTTTTAGATTGTTAAAGCGTTGATTTAATAAAACCAAGTAATTTAATAACATTTAAAAATATTAAAAATTCGAATGGTATCTACTAATGCAACTTAACAGTAACTTATTATGAGTTTTATAAGTAGGTAGGTAACTGTGACTGTAAAACTACGGCGAGATTCGCTCATTTGTGCACAAACTGTAAATTAATTAGATATTCTACCGTTGGTAGGTACTTGGTAAGTTGATACCGTTTTCGAGTGTTCTTTCGCAACGTCAACTAATTTTGTGAATCGTTTTCGATTCACGTCATCAACTAGTAGCCGAGGTCGTGTTGTATAGGTACTTACTTGAAAACTGTGTATATTAAATACTTGCATAATTAATAATTATTGAAATCAATATTTCTTTTTATTTATCTATGCTGTTTCGGATGTAAATAAATCAAGCCTAGGGCCGGGCCACTTCCACAGTAGTGGAGACGAGATGAGACGATATTACAGTATTCGTCTCCGCTAAGCTTTAGTGGAAACGGTTGAGCAGAGAGAAGAGGTGATGTCTTGCAATTGTTAAGGCCAGTAGAGACGAGAAGAGACGTGGACGGCTTGCAGTAAGCTGTGTGCTCTGTGTGGCATGCGGTGAGCGGTGTGCTGTGAGCGGGTACCGCTTTGCACATCTCCTCTCCATCTGCACACAGCTTTGGTGGATACACCATAGCTCACACATCATCGCTTGTCTCTGCTTTGGTGGAGTCCTAGCTGTATAAAGCTCGACCTGGCTCTATGCACAATAGATGATTGGTTCCTAAAATGCTCCTGAAATCCAGATGCAGCTGATGAATGTCCTTGATATTTCAAGTGATTGTATACGTAGCAAAAACAACGTCTATTTTCACGTTTTTCGTTTACGCTTTTTGCTGTCTCCGTGCCTGTTTCACGAAAATCTGTTAAGCAAATATGTTTGGCAATTTTCGCAAACATTCATTTTTTTCGCGTCTGACCTCATGCATACCTTAATATTAATTCGCAAGTCAATTTGAATACGCGTGTTCAAATATTCTGAAAGGGTAAGGACTTGTTTGAACTGTTATATTTTCCTGTAGCTGTCCGCCGAGGTTGAGACCAGGAAATCGTGCTTAAACGACGAATAGTCACGGATTGAGCGTCCGAATTGAAGGTTCGTTAGTATGATTGCAGTATAATAAAGTACAGCATTGAGTTAGAGTAGCGGCATACCGGTAGTAAAGTTACGAGTAAAGCAAGCACGCGCAAAGACGATTTGCATAAGGGCCGTTGTCAATGTTAACACCGGTGGGCAATGGACAGAAGGTCTTATCGACCTTCCACCGCCGAAGCGAGGCCCTTTGATTCGCCATGACGCCACTTAGCGCTCCGATAAATTATTGTGGAAATAGCTTTACATTTTTACAAGAATAACGACATAAATGTGATTTAAATAAATTTTGCAATTGAAATTCCTAACAGGAAGCAGAAATATAAGAATAGGAGGACATGCTTTTGATAGAACAATATTTTTAGAGCTTTAAACATTGCGTTTGGCTGCAGATTTGAGAAAAGTGTGGTTTTCGCATGTTATCTTGCCCTGAAACTGTCGCTAAAAATGTAGCTCTACTTTTTAAAGTAGTCATTATAATGCAAAGAAATAAAGTCGAAATGCCAAACGTATTTACATTTCACATTGGACGATCAAGGCAGCAGGAATACTTATCATTAACATTTTACAGTCATTTACAGTCTACATCAAATGTCTCCATCGCAAGATTCTGTTTTTGGGTTTTTGGCGACAAATTAGTGACACATTTATCAGGTAATTTATATTTGGAAAAGACGAGAGTGATCAGAAAACATAAGGGCCCAGGGGCCTTTGCGAAATAGCCATCCATAAGTATTTACGGATCGAAAATCTTACTATTATATGTCTTTAATTCTTGTTAGTTCCAAGATTTTGTATCTGCAAAGCATTGTGCAGCAGTATTGGCAAAGCTTGCTAAAAAACACCTTGGTTTAATAATTTTGGGCTAACTTAAGCAGTGCTAGAAACATTTTTGAATACATAAACAACTACGAAAATGTACACTAGAAATGTGAAAATAATCACCAAACTACCCAACCACCGCGGGACATAGTTTATCAACCTACTCGTTTCTTCAACGAATCTCAGCGCACAATTGTTCGCAATCATCTTACGATTGGGAACTTAAATAACCAGGTCATGTCCACCATATCCTGGCTGGAAGACTGTTCCATATATTCGCGACTGCAAGGTTGTATTACACAACGCGACACGTTTACACGTGCCCACTTCGGGCTCGACGACCTCTACCGAACACTTCCGATTCGCATGCACAACGACTTCGGATATTTTGAAAGCCGAAGGTGATCATCATACGGAACCTTAGATCACGAGGCTATGCGGTATAAAGAATAATCACATCATAATTATTATATGTATACCTCATTATTGTTGTTTTTTTCATATTGTTTTGTCCATTGTTGTGCGTATTTGAATTTAAAATGAAGAGGTTTTCCTACTTGTTTGTTGTCTAATAAAATGTCCTTGGTTTGTTTTTTTTTTCAGTGGAGTTTACTGACCTTATTTGTAATCTAATTGAATTAAATTAAAGGAACATCATTACATAACTCTTTGGTTGTTTATTCGTAATTTAGGGCCTACATAAAAGGACATTTCCGAATAGGAAGAACTCACATGAACTTTCAACCTTCAGAACAATCGATTGACCAGTTAAAATAAAAATAAAACTAACGTATTTTATTTAATAAGGCAGAATATTCTAGTATCTACTGGTAACTACGTTTCACTTGTTGTTCTGAATTCATAATTTCGAGGAACTGGTGTTCAAATGGGTCGATAAAACTACAATAAATGTAAAATGAACAGAGATGAAATTCTCTTAAGTATGTGTGTAAAACGTTCAAAACACATTAACAGCTTTTCAAAGACTGCGTATGCATTTGGGTTATGACTAGCAAACTTGATTTTACATAAAATGTGAGATAAGCGGGAGTCGCTTAATATAAATTATTATAACGAGGTGTTGTCGCCATCTGCGCCTGAGTCGCCATCTCACGGCTGTAGGCATAATGTATCTGCTTTATTAGCGCGCATGCAAATTCGAGTTCTGCCGGTGACCTGAATTCGGCTACACGGCTATGGCTCGCTGTGGCGTAGCGCGTAGCTGTGTAGCAGAACGTTGTAACCGCCACCTACCAGACTATACACTGATAACACACTAGGTGACCTAAGGGCTTGCTACGCCGGATTTCCTAACACGACGTGCGTCCATTTTATCAGCCAACGTGTCCAGCTGTTGCCTAGCTATTTTTTCGTTATCATTCTTAGACCTAGACTAGAATGTAAATACTGTCGGTACGTGTTCATTTCCAATAACAAAATTAGCACTTTGTAATTGTCATTTTTTATGTCGTTGTGTCGAATTTATGTCGGAAAGATGGGAATTAAAAATTAACCTACAATGCCATATAATTCGTTTAAAATTATAAGTAAGTATCCGTAGTCCAGCAGAATAGATACTGGGTCCGATTTAATGAAAATCAAGACGCATAAATATGTCAAAATCAGTAGTAACCGCAACAAATTGGACTTGTTGCCAAGCCGTACCAAAGGCAATAAAACATTATGCAACAAACCTCCATACAGGGTCTCAAGAACCTTAAAATGCTTATACAACAGCCATCCACCATTGATATTTCCAATAACAAATTCTCAACGAATCGCTGAATATTTATCAGTCATTAATTTCTGGACAAACTACAAAAACGTTTCTCGCATTCCATTAGCGACCGAGCTTGGCCCTCCGCGGTCCACTGTATCGGGGTCTGCCAATGTCAAGCTGCCGAGTCGCGCATTCTAAAGACTTGCTATACAGTAACGGGACAATCCACAAATATGTGGACGTGAAACCTACTGGTTCTGCACTATGTGATCCAGTTTACTTCAAACGAGTCGACACACGAAATCAGCAATGGAAAATACCTAAATGAGACCACTCTAGGGCTAGTACGTATTAGGAAAACATTTTACATAAGTATGTGGAGAAAACTCGTCGAATATTGCGTATTTTATCGATATAGGTCATGTAATATGTAATCTTGTTTTTATGAATGGCCGCCTGTGGCTAAAAGTGACAAATTATTTGCCCATACATATCGTATCTAGAATCTGGACGAAGTACATGCATGAAGTGTCTCTCAGGCTAGGTTTTACTAAAGTTAATGAGGTAAAACAAATCTATCGAATGGCTGTCTTGCTGTTGAATACGAATTAAGTTTACCTAATCTGAAACAGGGACAAAATCCTTCATCGCATCAATTAAGGAAAATTCAAAGCAAACAACTATTTATCATCAAATTAATCAGCATTGCGGTCAACTGCTATACAGTTGAAGCCCTTCAACAACACACGGACACGAACGTGTGCGGACACAATCGCTTACACACACAGGGAAAACTAGCGCAGAATCGACACAAACAATATCTATGTACGTGTGTAGGTTAACACACACACACGTGAGCCGAAGACTTTGTTTTGCTGTTGAGATTCGCGCGTGCAGTTGCGCAAGCGGCGGTGGAGGCCATTGACTCGCGGCGGCCATGTTGGCGGCGCGGGCGCGGTAGTGGAGCGCGAATCCAGCGACTTCTGTTCCGCGGCATGTCGTAATCGTGTGTTTACGCCTCACCGACGCCGATGCCGATCGTCGCCATTTGCTAGATAACACGCTGAGCTGCTAAATAACTACTTAGGTACCCACTCTCTTTGACCGAAATTGTCGGTAGAGTTAAATTGTTAGTTAAAACATAAACTATCTTTGCGTACCTACCCAACCAGCCATTGAAGACAATAATAATAAGAACATTAAAAGAATAGAAATATATTCCTGAAATATAATTTTCAGAATTCAGTAGGCTACTACGTAAACAATTGAAATTAATTCCACCGATGACGAAGAAAAATGATCAAATGACCAATTATGACCTATATATAATATCATTTCATTTCATTTTTTCTCAAACAATAACATTGTGTACATACATAATAATAATTCAATAAAATTTTATATTATATTCATTAGTAAAATATCGAGTCGATCAATTATAAAGATGTTCATACATTTCAAAAAGAATGTCAGATATTTTGTCAAATGTACCAAAGTTGTGTGAGATGATTAGCCAAAGGCAATGCTATAGCTTAGTATAGGTAGGTACCTAATTTTAGACTAAAATTTAAGTAAATAGCTCATACCTAAGTAGGTAACTTACCTACAACTGTTATAATTACCATGTCAATAAAACCGTATGTGTAGTTTTAATACCTGAACTCATTCTATTTCGTATATGGGTACTTGTTATCATTACCTTAAATCAAATCGTAAAGTTGGTAAAAGGCTTTTTATAGACCATTAATTATCATGAAAGTGGTTTTTAATGTTGATCTAAGAATTTTTACAAAATAATTATTCGATAGCGCCTTTTATTGTAATATAATCCGATCAATTTTCAAACTAATAGAACACCAAATAATCCGACTTTCAGATAATTTAGTGATTAGTTGATCTAGACCTCAATTTTTAATTGAAACCTCCGTCTTGGCTATTTTAAAGGCAGAATAATCTGTTACCTCGCACTGAAAAACACGAAAACTCCAAAATTAACATGATTTCCACCGCCGCGCCGCTTACAGCGAGTCAAACATGTAATTTAATAATTCGTGTCGCATCGATTAAGCCGGTTTTCAAGGCGATTTGTACTTCGTCGACGGACAATCAACGATGGGCTCCGGAATCGAAGGAAAATTCGACACAAATTGATGGTCATTTTATCGATTCGAACGTTTCAAAAACGTATTTTGTTCGAGCGAAATAGAAACTTATTTTGCCCGTTGTACGTTGCGCAACTATATTCGCGAACAGATAACAGTAGGTATGTCTAGCCCCTCCGTCCTCCGACCTCGCAGAATCCGGTCTCATGTACGTCCTTCTCGCTCACTCCCACTCTATCAGTCTATCTTTGTCTCGCCATCACTATGACATAGATACCATTCGAGTTGCGAAACAGCGCGGATTATATAGCAGGTGGATTGTGCCGTAAACGAGTTTAAATAACTGCTTTCACATGCCTCTGAATACATAAACACACATAGCACGCCATTTGTATATAACAAACAACATAATATATATTAAATGCAAATCTGACAATCAACTCTACCTATTGATAGAAGCGCATTTAAACGACGTCTTTTATGCGCCATAAAAATCATAATATATTTGTTTTTCGGATTTAACATAAACTAAGCTGCAGTAAATAAAGAATTATAATTTTAAATTGTCAATAACCAGACTATCACATAGTCGAGTTTCTTGTGTGAATTCGAACTGTTGACTCCACAGAGTACCAGGCGTACAGAATTCCATGCGGTATCGATAACGAAAAAGAACGGTAAAGATAAAGCTATAAACTACACCTATCGATAATCGTATCGGGTATCATAGTACATAAGCCTCGTCCGCCACATTGTCTTATCAACCTACTTACTAAAAGCCTACGAGCATCGGATTTGCAACGCAATTTGCGAATAGTGACATTGGAGGCGGAGTTTGCGACATCCAATGCAAGGGCCAACAAGGCGCATGCGCCATGCTGGTATAAAATAGTGCTGAGCCGCTGCGTGCGTTTTGATTCCCATTTATTCGAGGCGACACGCCACCGATAGCCGCCGATAAGATAAGCATAATCGATATTTTCGCGCGATTTGCCGCCCGCCAGCACGAAAGGTCACTCACGTTGCGAAATAATGTAAAGAACGCCGTTGTTATGAATACACGAAACAATAACACGAATGCTGATAACATCATAACATCACGCCTGTAATCCACAAAAGGTTATGCAGAGGTGCACCTAATAGAACATTCACATTTCACCAGTGATGTTTAAGTCCCATATATTTAGGAAGAGCCTAGATGGCCATGAACCGGACCCAAATTTAGGCTCAGTGGCTGCTACTAAAACATCCTGAAGGAAGCTCAATAATGCTTGGCCCGAGCTGGCAAACCTGACATTATGAAGTTATAAAGTCAAATCCTCAAACAAATATGCTAGTTTGTTGAGACAGGAAAATGTTGTGACGATTAAGCGATTTCCTTTTGACCTACATACAGGAACTAGCCTTTAGGACGCATTCGTTTATTGCGTAAACCATACATTACTTTTTAAACCCGTCATACTCAAACAGTAGGTACACAATATACTTATACGAGGAAATGAGGCAGAATTATTATATTTTAGGAGTTTCGAAACACAATGAATTAATTCCCCATTCTTATACAGACTTCAGCTTTCAAGATGTGTTTCAACCATTCATCTTCTAATCAACTGTAATGAGGCTTACCATAATCAATAATACATACTTAATCATAATCAATATGACCACTATAAGTTTGCTGTCTCAGGTGGAGCTGCTTGTCAAGAAAAAAAAATTGTTATGTCAAACTTGGTACATTTATTATATAAGTTGGTTAAAATGCAACGATTATGGATCAAAAAATTAATTGACATAATTCACCAAAAAACTTCTATCAATCCTTTGAAAGCCTTTGTGAAACTAAGAAACTGTTTCTAAAGCGATTTCACTTGCCCAGCAAAAAATATTTCAGAAAATATATTCGCTGAAGATTCGTAGAAGCTTTTCTGGGTGCGTTGGCCCAGCTAGTCCAGCTAATAGTAACGCCTCCACAGCAAGATCTGATCTCTGGCGGTAACTGCTTAAGCGGCTTCATCGAGCCGTCTGAAAGCCTTCCACCTGAGCATGCTTTGCCCTGGGAGACTTGGAAATCTCTAAATAGACTCCGAACCCTCGTCGGCCGTAGCAAAGACAATCTCTAAAGATGGGAGTTCATGGACGGTGCAAATCTCAAGTGTCTATGCGGTGTGTCTCCACAGACAATTGCCCACCTTCCCTCTTGCGCTGCATGTCTTGACACCTGCGCACAGCCAGCGCAGTTCGCGTAGCTGAGTTTTGGGCCAAATATATTTGATGATTTGCCATCGTCACGCTTAGAAGAAGATGATATTCGCTACTCTTCTAATGTCACGCTGTAATAAATTAGAGCTAAGCAGTAGGTACACAGAACTAACTAATCGATAAAAAAACTATTAACCAGTTAAAGCTTTTTGTGCTGGTTGGTGTGTTTCAACGATCAAGTACGGTCACAAGCACTAATATGCATACCTACACAACTAAACACTTTTAAATAATCATTTTCTCCTACTGTGTCGATCTAATTTTATGTTGCCATATACATATTATTGAACTTCTCTATGTAATAAGTATCCAAGTTGCAATCGAGATACCATGACCAATCGCAAGGTATTGATTTATTGATAAGTGTACCTACATAAGTAGGTAATTGAGCTCTGAACTTAAAAAGTGCAACAACTCTCAGCAGTCCAATTACGAAAGGCAATTTACGTTTCAAATTGCTTTGTCAGCACAATAACAGCTATCAAGTTCGACCCTACAATCCACATTATTATATTATCAATAATAAATCGGTTGAAAACCTTGACTATTTATTGAACAATTACGGGAATGTCGTACCTACCCTAGTAATAATAGTGACACTAATTGTAAACCGCACCCACAATTTCTATGTGTAATAGAAGAACGCGAATCATGAATAACCAATGACTGCTGGGGACGTCTAGTGGTTCCAAGAAACCTAGAAAGCTAATGCAAACCATTTCACTTGTCTTACCCGTTGACATTGACAAGCTGAATTATAGATGAGGAAATCACGGTAAATAGCGTGCAATGCTTTCCTAGACTGCACTATTTCAGTTCATTGGACATGGTTAATGTGAAGCTACTAAATGGCTGATGGTTAGTCGTTTTAGTTCTGTTCTACTTTGAAAGGGTTATTTTAAGAATGTTCTATGTTTTTCCAACTTTCTGATTGACGACAGATAATCTACCTATTCACAAATGTGTATTCTTAGTTACCAAATCTCTACCGCATATACCTAGAATGCAAGATAGTTTTGTTACGTTTTTACTATAATGCATTAATTCAATATTAATATTAATTCTCATCACGCATAAATAATACGTCTAAATTGGTTTAATTTGCTAATGTATAAGACAAGACAATCATGATAGGGAAACATGCAATTACTCGTAAAATACTTAATATGGCTATGCAACTTTCTGTATAGCCCTTGAGTTTGTGTATTTCCCAAACATGAGGCATCGTCGCATCCCAATCATTAGCGCTATCGAATAATTTACCATTTGTGGCCGAAGTCGGGCCGTGATTAATGACCGTTGTTACTTAAAGCGGGATTTGCGATATTTTTTGTTTACTCACAAACATATAATTGAGTGATTTATGAACTGGAAACCATTACATTTGACACGGCTTGTTGCAGAGGTGTCGAAAGAATCCGTCCTTTACAGATGCTTTGGTTTTGGTATCATTACATTTACTAAAACAACATCCCAGCAAATGGAGCCCTACTTTTTTTGGTGTTGAGTATTTTAAATGGATTTCTTGTCTGAGATTTTGCGCAAGAACTGTAGAGAATGATAGATGATCGCTTAAGACTGCTATCTAAAACGTTATTTCAATTAAGCTAGTATAGTGTGCAATTTCTACGACCACACATTTTTTTTTAATTTTTCATAAGGGTAGTTAATATGTACATAATACAGCAATGGCCTGAAAAAATACAAATGCGGTAGGCACTTAAATATAGTGCCTTCTTAAAAATGTATCGTTATTGTCCATTCCATTTGGATAATGTTATGTATGGACCTATGGACGCATGCTTGGGGTTGAACTGATGCCATGCCAATATGGAAACAACAAAACATGGAATTTAGGTATACAAGGTGCTAATGATTCTCGACCCGAATCAATAATAAAATCGGTACGTAATTTTTTTTTCTTATTTACCTACTGAAATCTTTATGTGTGACCCACCCGTGTTTTAAACGCGGCCTGTCTGGTCCTCGCCCTGTAACCTCGCTTTCACACATACAAACAATCCCAAATGTTTATTCGATAATTTCGAATACCCTAAACCACGTTAAGGGGGTTATTCTGAAATACTGAAAAATTTAAACAACAAAATAAAGTAGGTAGCGTTTATTAATAACTAGCTGTCCCGCGCAACTTCGTCTGCGTCACATTTTCCCCGTTTTCGCAACATTTTTCATTGCTGCTCCGCTCCTATTGGTCGTAGCGTGATGATATAATAGCCTATGTCCTTCACCAGGTTGAAATCTATCTTCTTGCCAAATTTCATTAAGATCCGATCAGCCGTTTAGACTTGAAAAGGTAACAAACAAACAAACAGAGTGACTTTCGCATTTATAATATAGTATGGAAGTATGGATTAACTAGGTACCGTAATTTAAATCGACTATTAATGTATTTTGTGACAACCTCCTGAATTTTGACGAGGATGCAAAACAACACCCTGTATTTACAAAAAAAAATTGGTCGACGTCCACTAGTTAGATATTTACAACAAAAAAATGTCAAGGTCGGTAGTTCCTACTGCAAAACTTCCTAAATCTAGCAGATCGAAACCTACTGGACCAAGATACAGTATTTGTGAAATATGTGGAATCTGCCACACAAACTCCTCACACAACTAGCCAGTAAAAGTACAATAAATAAATATGTAATTGGTAAATTCAAGTAAAATATTTTTCATCCCGTAGGTACTTACACATACGTAGGTATATACAGGATATTCTGAATACATATTACGTGTAAATAAATGGTTTACTATTTATATTATGCGCTTCATATCTATAATTTTATTGCTTAGCCAGGGTTTGCTGACCCCGAATACCGTGCGTGACAACTACTTGGTTAGAAATTCAGAATTATTTCAATTAAAATTGGATTACAAATCTTTTCGCAGGAACTAGAAGCTGTATAGTAGTCTGAAATGTCTACTGCTGCAACATAAACTACAGTATTTTAAATTATAGCAAAAGTTGCAATTGCAACCAACCAATCTAAACATGGATGACATTTCTTTGTATTTCCCAGGAGAACTTTAGGATTTTCATTATTTAAAAAGTTGTTATCAACTTTAACTTTTATTTAAGCGACATCAAAATTATGAAAAACATCACAGAACGCTACAAAAAGGTGACAAATAAGGCTTATAAATAATCTCGGGCAATCTTGCGTGACGGAGTGGTCAAAAACTTTGTACACACAAAAAAATACGAGGAACGCACATTTCCTCCACGAAATAAATGCATGCTAAATGAAAAAATAAGAAAATAAATGCCTGAAAATATTCGTCAATGGTGATTTTATTATTGGCCTGGCATGGGCAGAGGGCAATACAACGTGTCGTATAGAAAAATGACATCGACAATGATGATGCACAGCAAAAGTCCAAAATGTATTGAATTATACAGGTAAAAAGCCAATATCAATCCTGTTGAAGATCATTTGTATGTTTCATTGCCACTTGTGTTCGCCTTACCCTCTGAGCTTTTTCGGTCTCTGACAGGACTCAGTTAGTGCAATGATGAATTAATGTATAATATATAATGAATGTAAAATTTAGCTATTTATGATCTTAAAATACTCTCAAACCTATCTCAACACAGTCATATTGCTCTCATAATACACCAAATATAAAATCAGCATCACAAGGTGTACAAACATCGTAAAAAATAACTACTCCTTTACCTTTCCTATAATGGCATGGCTTAGCTCCATATGTTACCGATAAAATTCAAAATAATTAACGACAATAACCAGTTACCCTTGTAGGATTTATTCAAACAAAACATGCTCACTTTCAGCCAGTTTCAGAGCTTATTTAGTTGTTGAAATATATTATGTGTTGGATAAGTTGTGTTGGCTAAGTTTTTACTGGCAGTTTATGATTTCAGTTTTTCTTTTATTTCAGTTTTTGAATTTGAGGGTGGTTTCTTCAATGTACTTAGCACTCGAAATTCATAATGTTAAATTTGCGTAAGAAGAGTTGGACAAAGTCATATACTTCTGAAATTAGAATTTGTAATTTGTAATCAATAAAAAAACTGTCGTAGTCCACAGCTGGAGGAGGGATAATATTATGGATCAAAATAGCTTTTATTGTGTGTGACTACGGATGTTTTTTTTTGCATTTTTAAGTATGATAAATCCTTGCACGTCCAGAAACAATGTTTGGTATGAAAAATACAAGGTAAAAGTTTCTGAAGGACCAAGCAATAAATCTGCTCCGTTTGATTTGTTTCTCCAATTAGAATGTTTTCCTAATAAGTAGGCAATTTTCATTCCAGCTAATACGTAGTGGATGATGTTATCAATGTGATCTACCTGTTGACCGGATTCGGACCGCAGCCACTATTTACTTTTTAATTTTATTCGTAAATCACACACGAGTTGGCGGGAAATCTCGCTGTCGTAGCATCCAATACGGAGAGCGAGTTTTTATCGCGTTTTTTCATCGTCTGTATACAAGCAGGTTGACAGAGACGAACTGGGAATGTACCCATATATCGCCCCACACATCACCATAATTCTGCCATTTAATTTTAGCCTCAAAATCTCAACCGCTATTCAGGATACTGAACTTATGAAAATACCACTGAAATATTGAACTATAAAAGTCAACATTCGAATTTTTAATTGGCATACTTTAATCGCACGGCAAATCGCGCTGGACAAAGCAGCTTTAGTATAAAAACATGTAAAATTTTTGTCGCTAACGTTAATTAAACCGTAGGTATTATAATTTCAGCGGTATCACGATCACGAATCCGCCCCGCGGTTCTGTTGAGTTATTTAATAGTGTTTTTTGTGCGGTGGCGGGCGATTGCGCTCTGCCACCCTCGGGCTTCGCGCAAAAAAACCCTCTGCTTCACAAATACTTAGAATGTTGTTTTGTAGGAGTGCGGGGTGCGGGAGGAGGGGCTCGAGGGGCGCGCGAGATCGCTATCGCACGCACCCAATGCACGCACTATCCTAAAGCTAGCCACTTAATTGTTATGTATGACGCGAAGCCTAAATAAAAATTCGCCCTCATAGTTTTGGACGGAGAACTCTTTACAAAACGTTGACGGAAATCGAAAGTTGATTAACAAAGTTATTAGTCGCGAGAAAACAGTTGATATCAGATGCAGTATCAATCACTTTCATAATCAATCACGAGTAGATACTTCCCGGGATTATACGATCTCAGTTGCAAGTACTTCTTAAGATTTACTACGCTCGCTTTTCACTTGTTTTCACACAAGACACTTCACATAATGTCGTTTGGGATCTCGACAAATAGATTCTGCCAATGGCTATTATGCACGTCTCATAATCCAATAAGAAATTGGTGGCTATACTTGAGACCTTTTATCTCGTTATGTCACAGCCTAATCGAGAGGTTACGTTACATCAGCACATATGCTGTCATTCGACATTCACATAGGAAAGGAGCCGAATATCATAAATTCACATAAAATACTCACACATGTGAATAGACAGCAGACCGCACGACAGGTGGGTGCATAGCAACCTGTTCTCCACTCCCCGAAAATGACGGCAAAAACTCTCACTAACCCTTTGGATCTCAAATTAGAGATGTCTCTACGACTCGGCCATATTGCTACGTATGGCATCATATTTGTGCCATCTTTTGTTTTTGGTACCTGCAAGAAAAGAGCTAGCTGGTAAGCAGTTAAGTAACGTCGCGAGATCCAGTTTCGACTGGGCTACCAATTAGAGTTTGCAGAAAACGAAGATATTTTCCCAGTCTATTGCACTTTTTGTCAACTCAATGAAAACATAGGTTATCGAACTCGATTTCTTCATCGATGCATTTAATGCAAATGGCTTGTCCGTAATCAGGTAACCTTTAATCTGAATTTCGTAATGGAAATACAAATTGCGCATTGCAAAAGTGTGAAATCGTATGGCATTGTATGCGTATTAGACGCATGAATTGTACCGACAGACTTTATACACCGGATATAAGAAGACCATCATTCGACGGAAGTGTCACCCCTGGCCACTAATGCCCCTTCAGCATTAAGGTGGATATATTAACATAAAACCTAAACTTTTTGTACGAGTTCGTTACCCATTTGCAACATTTTTTTCCTACATTTGTATCCTTGACGTTTTTCGTGTTATTAGGGGGTAGCTGCACAAAAATGCGTATTGGTGCGTGCGTGTCGCGAGAAGCCAACGGGGGGAGCTCATTAAGGTAAAAAGCCGAGTGCAAACGGCGACTAATGGCGAATTACACGAAGGGGAGCAATAGCCGACGACGTTTGACGACCAGCGTGCGTAGTGTTAGCTGTTTCCCTGCGCTTTTTGGGCGAAAAGATAATTTGATTCGATTGTGGTGAAAACTTTTGTGTACTTGGCGGGTTCCGTACTGTATCAAACAGTATAAACTGTTGCTGTCGAAAATGATACAGGTAGATAGAGTCTTGAAGGTCAACAAGTGCGATAGGTAGAGTCTGGATTCTGTTAGGACTTAAGACTCTCCTTTCTCTTCTTAGCGCGTCGATGACAATTTAAATTGAGTAATCCCAAAATTTGGACGAGTTTGGCACTTTCAGTAGCGTCCATCAGCTCCTGTGATGTGCAATATCGATATCAAGTGTCCCATCGTTTGTGGGGCAACACCACATCTGGGCAGAGTCATCTAGATTCATAGATCTCCACCTGACTCTACTAAGAAAAAAGTAGAACAGATCAAAACAAAAGTCCAAAACAGCAATGTATTCTGCTCACTTGGAAAAGTTACCAGGCCACCTTCCTATTAATTAAACTAATAACCGGTTTGAAGAACTGTTTGCTGTTACTGCGTATTTTCTGTGAAATTCTAGGCTAGAAACGTTTATTTGCATTCCATAACCTGTAATTACGAAGGTATAATGAACGTTCGCCTGACCCTCAATACCTAATCGATGCATAGAAATGCATGGAGCGCGCGAAGTGTCCGCTAGACAGCAGCTTACAGCCAGGGTGCAGCGACTAGACAGGAGTGGCGGGGGGGAGGTGAGCGCGCGGGGCGGAGGGCTATCAGCATTTCGGCGCGTCCGCGCTCCCCCCCCCCCCCGACTCTCGCGCCCGCACCGCGCCGAATTCGCCCTGCACTACCCGCCACGTTCCCCTCCAACACAACCTAACCTTGAAAATAGTTTTTACCGGCTCGAGGGTATTCACCCCGAACCCAAATTCCGGGGCCTGTTGCACACTAGCCCCATTCTAACTATCCGTCCCATTCTCCAATAGGATTCAGGTTGCTTTCTCACAAATCGCCTAGTGTGGAGTGCTTGCATTGAGTTTACGCGGACCGGCAGGCAAAGGATATTTGACTATGTAGTTTTTTAGGCAAGTCGTGAGCTCGCTGCTAGTTGGCGGGATTTGTTTGTGACTCGTTGTACCTTTTATTCGGGTAAGGAATTTTGATGCGATCAAAATAGCCAATCATATTTTGTTATGACAACGTTAGTAAATTTCGAGTTGGAATGTTACATTCAAAGAGGGTCCGTATTGTGTGACTGTAAATGCAATTTTAAATACTTAACTAGTTTAATTTTGCCAGTCAGGAGCACCTGCGTTAACTACCCATTAAACGAAGATCTGTTCAGGCTTCACCTAGCTACTTATAATTTGCTATTGCATATTTTCAGTTTGCCTCAAGGTCGAGCCAAATTGCAAAAATCGCTTTCATCCACGAGCTGCCTCCGCTATCTTACCCATTTAATAACAAACACAAATTTTATAAATCTGTTCCTAAAAACCTCAAAAGCCTCCAATTTCAGCATAAAATGACCCTCAATCCTTTAATCGAAGCCTGATAGGCGTGGACAATATAAAAATTCATCCGCGGCGAAAGAAATATGAAAACGTGGGTCACTATTTACCTGCAACTTGCACGTTTGGAGTAAAAAAGACGATCGTCTTACATAGCGAAGGAAGGGTAGCTGGCTTGCGCCTCGCGGCTCGCGGGCTAGCGGCAAAAAAGGTATAAAACAACCGCGCGGCCGGCAACCGCCTACGCGAAGCGAAGCGGAGGCGAGACCGGTGCCGCCCTCCCGCGCTTCATTATAAAATGCAAGCCGTATGCATCATATATTATATTGAGGTTGTAGGTACGTGCTGCTGCTACTGTGAGTTTGTCTAAAGCTAAGGTAAATAGAACTAGGGGAGGAGCATTAGTTATGCTGATAACCGCAATATAGTGGGTAAGTAATATTTATCAAGCGATGTATGTTAAAAAGTTCTACAACTACTAAAAGTATAAAGTTCATTTAAATCCCTACTGAAACAGACAAAAAACTAAACTTCTGCTACGCTAGGTAGATACCATACATTAAGACTAGTTGTCCAAGAGTCCAACGGCGTAAGCTGAATCTGAACTATCGATTGTAGCAGCTGATGATATTACATTACCTACTTTGAATGCGTAATCGAGTACCAAAACTATTGAATTGTTCCATTCTACTATCGTGCACGTGCATTTGGCGCATTCACTTCTCCCCATGCATTGTCGAACACTCCTTGAAGCTTGAACATACGGTGTGCATTTGCCTAAAATATAAACAAACACAATTCAATGCGGGTTGTATACTTATCCGATGATAATGATATTCAATATATTATATTGACATATTCCAGTTATCGATGAATGCAAATCACATAGTTTATGTTAGTCATTTTGACTGGAACAGGGTCACAAAATCTAGTGGCAACTTACACTTGGTCAATGTGATTTTTCACCGCTAAGTACGCACTTGAAAAATCACTCAATCAATCAACAGAATCCATGAATCGAGCTGCCAACTAGCCGACCTCAAAAGTGAATGGTCAAAGGCGAGCTCTTTTATCAAAACATAGGATAGTCATGAGTCGGCAATTAAGCAGCAACCCTCACTGCACAATGCACATTTTGATTGGTGGGCAGCTGCCCGTAGCGGCAAAAAAACTGCTTTCTAAATTACTACTATCAACTGCGCTCGCATCTAGTGTACACCCGCCTTGCTTAAGATCATAATCGGTGTCCAAAACCATACTTCCGTATCAAATATACGTTGGCAAGGCGAAGAATTAACGAACTTTGTTAAAACTTACAACCGTTTTCTGTGAATTCAAATGGAAGCGAATTAGAATCCAACCAGAAAATGTAATCATTATCACTTCCTTGAGCAACAGTCTCAAGACCCTGCGCTTGCTCATTATTATTTGACGTTTTATTTTTATGCATAAGTATTTATCACTTCCTGCACGTTGAATGGCAAAGTTAGAGTTAATTTACTCAAATGTTTTTACAAGCATCGCGAGTACATAGAAACCTTCATAGTTTATCCACCTATAGGTCAAGAAATCACCTCGTTTCCATTGTAAATACATCGTACTTCACCTAATATCAGACTGTGGTCTATCTAATAAGTAGGTACAATTTTGTTTTAGATAAAAGCTGCGAGTGACTCGCCGGCTTCGTTGCAGCGAAGCTCGAGATAAGGAACTGTTTACACTGCTTGAGTCAATGTCCTCCTCCTGTGCACACACAAGGAAAACCTTGGAGTAGACAGAATAGTCTTCCGCGTTAGCGAACGTTTGAGGGCGTTGATCTATCATTGCCATTGATCGAACATTAATCGCTGTGTGCTGCTTTTATAAATACGCAATTACTATTACAATTACAAATGGTAGGGCTATATAACTACCTGACATTAGGTCGCCACAAACAATGCGAGTATCCGCGTTTATGTTGATAAGGGCGAAACGACTTAGACAGGACCATTTGGGTTATAATGTTAATGGATCCTACATAATAGGTAATACACGTATTGATTTATTCTAGCGGTGAATTTCAAATGAGTATTGGTTTCGCAGAACAATTTATAGGTACGGGGAAGTGTACCTTCTAGTCCGACTTCCAAATTGACCTTAGAGTCTGGGAATTACGTTGGAGAAAAATTAGGTCTTCTAGTTTAAAGTTATTTGTGAAAGAAAATTCCTTCAGCCAAAACATATTTCAGTAAAATTAAAATAACTATTCCATGTCTACTCCATCGTAGAGCATCATCTATGTTCCCATGCGCCCCTAGCGACTGACTCGTAAATAAATTGAGCCTGCATTAGTGGCAATTGTTCGCTATTGCCGCCGCCGACGCTGAATGCACCTTCCTTGCCAGTCGACAGTCGCCATCTAAACGTCACTACAAGTTATGGCCGAATAAAACTGGAACACGTCATCGTTTAGCTGTCATAACTTATTGTAGGATAGTCGTATTGCGTTACTAAGATATTTTGGATGGCTATTTTTCAGAAGAATAAACACGTCGTTTTACATATATACTGCTAGAGATATCGACTCTACTAAAACAATCCTCAATACCTATCTTTAGAACTGAAAATCATTGCATGCTTTCTAATAGAAATCCTGGCACCAAAAGCCGTAGACGCGTCATAAGTACCTAGTAGGTAACTTTCCGTATAAAAATGTAAACTTGCTAAAACAGAAAAACCGCTGAATTTTTTAATTATACAAAATAGCTGTACTTTTATAATGCACACCGTATTAATTACCGAAGCAGATGCAGGAGATTGGCATTAATTATAAAAGCAGTAATAGAACAATATTGTGATTATTAGCGTGCTGTTTGCAGATAAGGGCTTCGTCTAGTACCGTAAGACCTGTACTTCTAAAGGTGCAGACCACACTATCTCACGAACTAAATCAATTCACTACTCGTAATTCACCAGCATTTTTGGATTTGACGACATTTTGAAGACGTCTGGAGTGTGGACTTTGGTCTTGGTGGACACGAGTGCAAATCGCATTGCGTCAATAGGTTACCGACTTCGTTCAAACTAAAAATTAAAAAAAAATTAGGATTCAGAGCTCTAGCATGATTCAAAGGTGCCTAAAAAAATCTGCATCAAAATCCGATCTGACCCAACAAAATGTTGAAGTCATTGTTTATTATAACGTTTGTAAACTTTTCTAAAGCCCCCACTGGGCCCAATGAACTTAGACAAAATGTTCGGCCGTTGCAAAAAAAAAGGAATTCTTAAGAAAGAAATCGCAGATACACTGCCATTAACTTTTTTGATATGAAGAAAAAACATTTCAGATATAACGGGACCGACTAAATTATTGCGTATAATCTTCTGCCTTTGTTTTTTACTTTGCACTTTTTAGAAAAACTTTGGTTCCCACACTATTTTATGATTTGACTTTGAAATCGTTTTTGCTTAGTGCCTAATTATGTACTAATTATCTTTGTGCTACCTTAACCTGGACACCTGGTGGTAAAGCTGAAGAGGATGTCGACAAAGCGAAGCAAAGTTTTAGGTAGCGAGCAATAAAGCAGGATTTCTACCTTGTGGTGATATTATATTTATTTAACACTTCAAGCACAAAGTACAGAGCCGGTCTTAATGCCAAAGGCATTTTCTGCCAGTCAATTTTGGGTGATGCAAAGACAAACACTGATTGTCTCTAGTATCTGAAAATAATTTTAAAAGAATACTTAGTTTAGCCTGCAATAAAAATAAAATAAAAACGATGGGTTAAACATTAACGTTGTGACGATACTGCTCGCTTTTTCCGGATGATTGTACTCGCGAACTTTAATTTTAAATGATAAACGATTGGTGGATTGTAGGGAGGTATAAAAAGAAATGGCATATGGACAAAGATCTGTCCATCTAGTCTTGTAGCAAGATCCGATATGACGATTTCTCCAAAGCGGCAGCAGTCAAAGCCAATACATATCACCAAAGCAAAATCTTTTTTGATATCCCTGAGGTAGCATTTATACGCAAATTAAAATAAATATTATGAATAGAATCCCGCGATCCCACGGCGTTGCACAAAGAATGCACAAGTCACAGCACCTGTGTCCCTCCTGATCAAAAGGACACACGAAATATAAAAGATAGCAAGTGCCATTCGAATAAAAAATAGTGAAAAGCCAAACTTGTACAAATCCGAATCGATAGAAATAAAATTTGATGGAGCACTTAATAACGAGAATATTGACAGGTCTATTACACTGTAATAGTATGAAGGGTAAGAATATCATGCGAAACTGGTAAACTCATTTTATATTTAAAATTCAAGAACATTTCAGTAGCTAAGCACGTAAGCTCCCTAAGCACCCAGGCCACCTACAGCAAAATCAATCAATAATTGAACCTCGCAACTTTGACTTTTTGTAACCGACTTCTAAAAAAGGAGGAGGTTTTCAATTCGGATGTTTGTATTTTTTTTTTATGTTTGTTCGCGCATTACTCCGTCGCTTGCCAACCGATTTGGAAAATCCTTTTTTTGTTGGAAAGGGTATACTTCCCAAATGGTCCCATAGTCACCAAGTCGGGATCTAATCATGGAATCTTGGCGAAATCGAGGGAACTCTTCAAATTTTATATGAAAACGTACAGCGATTTTGGTATTTTCTACAACAAGTAAAGTATTTGCGTTCAATAAGAACCATTCTAATGAATCCATGAGACAGGCATCGGAACTCAATAATAAGACAATGTGTCTTAGCTGTGTTTGAGCTTGTTGGAATTGTAACGGTATGCACTTTCCAGGTCTACCACGAATACAAAAAAAAAAATATGAAAACTTTTTCTGTTTTAACCGACTTCTATAAGCAGGAGGTTATCAATTCGATTAGCATGCTTTTTATGTATGTAACCGATTACGCTGAGATTTATGATCCGACTTGCGTGATTTTTCTTTAGTTTCATACGGAATAGTTGCCATTTGGTCCCATAAAAATTTAATATAGTTTGGCCATGTAGTTTTCATTTTATTATCATTTTTTTTATATGTAAATTTTCACGTATGGAAGGTACACATATTTTTCCGTGATTACTGGACCGATTTAGATGATTCTTCATTCATTTGGTAGAGAAAGCTTGCCCGGTGACCCATATGAATTTTATTATCTTTGCTTAGGTACTTTTTGAGTCATCCTCTTTATTATGCATTTGTCCTTTGTCGTATGTATGGACGATGTGCTGGTGTCTAGTTACAATGTAAAAATGATACTTGACTAGGATTTAAGTGAGATACCACAACTGAAAAGGATAAAATAAAAACTTTTTTACAAAAAAAAAACCGACTTCCAAAAAAAAACACAGGTGGCAGGGAGTCGGTGACTTGTTTGTTTCATTTACTTTTTTGCCACCGACTTCCGAAAGTAAAATTATTTTCCACTTTTTAGTGCTTTTTTTTGGAACTCGTTTTTTTTTTTTTGTAGAAAAGTTTTTTTTTAATTTAAACTGGCCATGGACTGGAACTAAAAAGACTTAATTATACTATTTCATACCTAACTATTGATAGTGTGCAGTTTCATAATAATTATCATCGAGCTATCTACAAAAAATATTGGTTTGATAAATCTACGCACAGAAACACGAATTTAAATTTCGAAATGCCCGTCCTTTTAAAACCGGGACGTGTCCCTTTTATGTTAGGCGAATAAAGTTTATTAGGAAAGTGGGATAAAGGTTTGATACAAAAAAATCTACATTGTAAAAGGTCGCCCTGTGTCGCTTCACAAAAACCATTGCGTTATCGTAGGCCTTCGCTCATTTGTTTTTTTTTTTGCTTTTTGATAGAAGTGCGAGGGCAGGTAGATGAGCAGACTCGCAAACATTGTATATTTTCTATACCTATAGGTAGTGCTACAGTGCCTACGGTTTATCTCGTTACAATTTTTCTTTTATAATGAAAATGAAAATTACTTCTTCCTATATAAGAGTACCCACTACTTAGGGCAAATTAACTAGAATATTATCGGTATCTTTTATTGTGCTACTTCTAACTTGTTTTTAACTTATTCTATAAAACACTTATAGCTTTATCGTTTATCATTGTTATTGATGAAACAAACACGGTATTTAGCGAGAAATGTTGGAATAGGCAAAGTCAGGCAATGTTTTTGAATTAGTGATTGTGACTTTGCCTAGGCTAGGGTTGACACCTTTATTATTTACCTACATAAAAAATGGAAGACGTATTTTTGTGTGTATGTTACGCGATAACTCAGACAGTTTTTCATATTAATTATAGGTATGTTGTATGAAGGTGTACCTACTGTTTTTAATAAATTTAGTAATAAATATGAACTCAATTAATTTCTTGCTGTATGTTTTTGATGATGAAAATTTTATTTTGATATTAGACTTGAAAAAAAAAAAGCAGATATCTAGGTACTTATTTTGGTTCTTTTTGTTTGAAAGACGATCAAAATGGACAAAACTCGACGAAGAAGATTTATAGACTATGATGAGAGCATTCTGAACATCGCCGTACAATAGGTCTCGTTCAAAACAAAAACATTTCATCATACGACGCCGAAAAACAACTGGGTACCTCGCCGCAAGATTTTAAATAAAATCAAAAGCATTTAAAAATATTGGAGGTCCCACTAAACTGATGAACAAAATAGTGCATGGAGTCCCTCCGCGGGGAAGAACTGAAACCTCGTAATACTGCACGCATGTTCGAGTGCCACGCATTCACTCTCGTTATTTTATTGAGCTTCTAAATAATATTTTATTGTTTTCTTGTTGTATTATTTTTATTAAATAATTATTATACATAAGATTATCGGGGTTATTCTACTCATGGAAATTGAGTGAAGGCTGGTCACACCGAAGAGTCGAATGCATGACATTTTGCACGCCATCTTGCGTACATAATAGAACTTTGTAGTCACAAATCTTGTAATAAGTACTCCCATCTCTTAGTGAGTTTTAGAAAATATTCCCCCCTCCATGGTAGCGTTAAAACTTGTTGGAAGTCGCATAAGAAGTTTCACTTCAAAAAATTGCTAGTTGTTTGATTAACTTTGTGGAGAATTTGGATATCCTCTAACATCCTTGGGATTAAGGTCAATATTGCATGATTATTTAGTAAAAAATGGTTTGATATTTGTTTCGTAAAAAGGTACGGATTGTTCAATATTTCTCGAAATACAATATTATTATAAACAAAAAAAAAATGTTTCAGTTTCTTAAGACAACCTTACCCATTCTTTGACAATGTACGGAGATTGTCTAAAATGGTGTCCAGACATTGCAGTAATTATACCTTCTAAAATACTACCAAAATCTGTCATTCAAAATTGGATAGTATTCTCTGAACATTAACTACATTTTAGACTGTGCCAGCTTAAAAATCGTATTGTTTATTTTGGAGTAAATGCATGCAATGTCAGAGAAATGAGGCATTACTTTGCCTAATTTCTAAAATACCTCAAAATCCTTGCTTACTTACTTACCAACATTGACTAAAACAAATTAAAGTTAGAGAAGAGTTGAGTTTTGTATACGAATGAATGTGTACCTACACAACATGGAAATCGAGCATCATTTAGTTTTTATTTTACGATAAAGGCCAAAAATATTAAAATCCAGGCAAAGTCAGGGCAGTTGACAGCTAGGTACTTTCCATAATAGAGTATTCAGTATTAATAGTTCCCAGCCGGAATCGTGATGTCGGTTGGATTATATATTATTTATTAGAGCAATCTACTTAGTATACTTAGGTAATTTCAGCTTCAGAAAAAAATCAACATCGAATCCTCTGTTTTCCTGAAAAGAGCATATAACCTATCAGGCTCAAAACTCAAGCCCTAATTAAACTCTTACTTTTAACTTGGGCTTTAACTATCTGCAAGTATTTTTTTAAATCTTGAGTGAGCTTCTGTACTTTAATAATACAGGATTCAGAGCCCAAAACATATCTTGCATAGTTTATAAAAAAATCTGCTGTTCCGTACATTTTGCCCGTGAAGTTTTTGCACTTTTTTAGTAAACACCTGTTTTGGTTTTTTAATAAACCGATGAAAAATTTACATGTAGGGATGCCTAGAATGATGTTCTGAATACGTGGTAACTATTTTCGCGTCAGTGTTACCTAGTATAGTACAGAAGCTCACTCATATAGTACATCAACCACTACACCTACAAACTCAAGAGCGAAAGGGCCTACAGAGTAGTGGTTAGAGGTCTGCACGCCTCAGAAAATATTGATATGGTTAAAGAAGATCTACAAGCAAATGGACATGAAGTTCGTCAAATAGTCAACGTGTTGCATCGAACTACAAAAGAAAAACTTCCCCTCTACTACATAGACCTAGAGCCACGAGCTAACAACAAAGATATTTTCGATGTCAAGCACATCAACCACGTCAAAGTAACGATTGAAGCACCGTACAAAAAAAAAGAGGTGTTACAGTGTAAGAGATGTCAAAGATTTGGGCACTCGAAAAATCAATGCTTCAGACCCTTCAGATGCGTTAAATGCGGAAACGACCACCCAACGACATCGTGCACCAAAACCCCGGAGACAGATGCTACTTGCGCTAACTGCCAAGGGAAACACCCGGCAAGCTATAAGGGCTGCAATAAATATAAACAGTACAAAGAGAAGATACTAAAAATTAAGCCAGCCATCGTACCATTCAAATACACACCTGTGACCAAAGAACAAAGACCCAGCACTGGCGAAAGTGTTAAATCGACGTATATTCCAAGAACCAGCTATGCTGAGATTCTGAAAAACAAAAGCGACAAGCCTGCAACACAATCTAAAGTTTCCTCGTTGGAAACTAGTCAACAGGATATCACCAGTCTATTGGACACAATGTTCAATAGATTCCAAGCAATCATGAAAAACATGATGGACAGCATGATGGATCAAATGATCAAACTAATCACCCGCCTTCAACCGAGGGCCTAAATATTCGCATCATCACCTGGAATGCCAATGGGCTGACCGACAGACGGCAAGAGCTTGAGCTATTCATGAATATTGAGAAAATCGATGTCGCACTTATATCGGAAACAAGACTCACCCAAAGATCACACGTAAAATTTGAAAATTACATAACCTATAGGACAGACCACCCTTCTGGTAACTCCCATGGCGGGACTGCTGTAATTGTCAAAAATAACATTAAACATTATCCGCTTGAGCCTTACAAAACTGAGGAAATACAGGCTACATCAATTAAAATACAACACAAGAACAATGACACAACACTCTCTGCAATCTACTGCCCACCTAGACATAAAATAGGGGCTGACGTCTTCAAGCAATACTTCAACCAACTGGGCTCAGTTTTTATCTGCGGAGGAGACTGGAATTCCAAACACACATATTGGGGATCAAGACTAATTAACCCTAGAGGCAGACAACTACATAAAGCCACACTAGACCTAAATCTAGAATGCGTCTCTCACGGAGAGCCAACATACTGGCCCACAGATCACAATAAAATACCAGATCTGCTAGATTTCTACATAACAAAGAACCTTGGCCGCAACTACTTACAGATTGAAAAATGTGAGGATCTGTCATCAGACCACACTCCAGTCATTTTAAATGTGTTCAAACAAGCTGTTCCTCTAGAGTCACCCCACTACATCCACAGCAAAAACACCAACTGGGACCGATATAGAGAAATTGTAACAAGTAATTTAAACCTAAACGTCAAATTGAAAACAGGTGAAGACATCGATAACATTATAGAAACGTTCAACAGCACAATACACCTGGCGGCCAACGCTTCTACACCTAAAGATAGGAAAAAAAAGGCAAAAGAAACGGAACTTCCAAGGAACATTATTGAAAAGGTCAACGAACGGCGAGAAATGAGGAAAGAATGGCATAGAACTAGATATCCTACGGATAAAACTAATTTTAACAAAGCAACAAAAGAGCTGAAAGATATGATCAAGGAATACGAGAACCTTTGCCTGCAAAGACACTTATCTTACCTAACCCCACACAAGGATACTAACTACTCGTTATGGCGTGCGACAAAGAAACTTAAGCGACCAAAAGAACATATTCCGCCATTGCGAAGACAGGACAGAAGTTGGGCTAGATCTGAAACTGAAAAAGCAACCGCATTTGCCGAACACCTGGAAAAAGTTTTTACTCCGTTACCTTGCACTGACATCAATAGAGACGAGGAAATAACAAACTACCTCCAGTCGCCAAATCAATTATGTTTCCCCCTAAAGGCAGTAAGTCCTACTGAATTAATCCGTGAGATTAAAGCTCTTCCATCAAAGAAAGCACCGGGCTATGATCTATTAGACTCCATACTCCTAAACAACCTTCCCAACAAAGGTATAATGTTCTTAGTGATGGTCTTCAATGCCTGCCTTAGACTCTCCCACTACCCATTCCAGTGGAAACTTGCTCAGGTTGTTATGATACCTAAACCTGGTAAACCGTCAGAAGAAGCCTCGTCTTATCGACCAATTAGCCTCCTGCCTTTGGTTGGCAAGTTGTTTGAAAAAATTATCCTCAATAGAATGCGCCCTCATCTAAATACTATCCTTCCTGGGCATCAATTTGGATTCAGACAGCAGCATGGCACCATTGAGCAGGTACATAGGTTGACAAATACCATTAGCAACACTCTGGAAAGCAAAAAATATTGCTCGGCTGTCTTCCTGGATATCAGCCAGGCCTTTGACAGAGTCTGGCATGCTGGACTCCTGTTTAAGTTAAAAAAATATCTGCCCCACTCCTTCTTCTTCATACTGAAAAGTTACCTGGACAAACGCTGCTTCGAGGTAAAATTTAACAACACCACATCAGATTTGTATGAAATCAAGTCTGGTGTTCCACAGGGGAGCATCCTGGGGCCCGTACTTTACCTCATATTTACAGCCGACATACCAACAGATGACAAAACCTTGATTGCCACATATGCGGACGACACCGCAATACTGTCAGTACACACCAACCCAGATGTTGCCTCAGCGAACCTTCAGAAACACATAGGTGGAATTGAGGAATGGTTAAAGATATGGCGTATAAAGGCGAATGAAAACAAATCTGTTCAAGTCACCTTTACTCTAAGGAAAGGAAACTGTCCCCCAATTACACTAAACGGTGAACAAATCCCACACGAAGATAATGCAAAATATCTTGGCATGCACCTGGACAGAAGGTTGACTTGGCAGAAACATATCTGGAGTAAAAGGAAAACCCTAGACACAAAGCTGAGAAGCATGTACTGGCTGATTGGTAAAAGGTCTCAGTTAACCAATGAAAGCAAAATGCTGATATACAAAACTATATTGAAGCCGGTTTGGACATATGGAGTGGAGCTATGGGGAACAGCAAGCAACAGCAATATCGACATCTTGGAAAGGTTTCAGACTAAAGCGTTGAGATTCATGTTCAACATCCCTAAATGCATACACAATAAATACATCCTGCAAGATCTGAAGCTCAAAACTGTAAAGCAAGAGATTGCTGCCCGTAGCACAAACTACCAGATAAAGCTCACCAAACACGTCAACTCACTGGCTGCTGATTTATCAGGGTTCGGAAGTATTGAATACACAAGACTTAAGAGGAACAGTGTTCCAAATTTAATAAAAAGATTCTCAGCAGAATAAGTGAGAATGGTCAATGGACAATTACTCACTGCTACAAAGACCAAATGCAGAAGAATTTCAAACAAAGGAGCAGCTAAATGTCCACGACAGATTGCTGTGATAAGCAGGATACAAAAAAAAAAAAAAAAAAAAAAAAAAAGTGTTACCTAGTTTAGAGCGCCATCTGTAGAGCATCAAATGAAACACAAAAGAATTTCCACCATTGAATTTACCGGGTAAATACGGTACGTACTTATTCTGCAACAATAGCGTAAAAGCAATGATGCCTGTATTTTTCATTCAATAATCAGTAGTTTATATTTTTGAATGATTTTTCAATACAATTATGTAATAAACATATTTATTTTGGTATTCTATGTATAAATGAACAATTTGTTATTGGTAATATTTTTGCAGAATCAGTTACTGATAAGAAAAATCTGTCAGTGTCAATGTCAAATGCCAATGTCGTCTAGGAAATCTGTCAAATTACTATCCAAAAATTCACTTTGCAGCTGTGCACGATTCTCAAGAGCCTTTATTTTAATTAAAATACAATAGCTCACAGTAAAGATATTGTACTTTAATAAAAAACTGTTTATTACTAAAGGAAATCTTTGTAAAGCGCTCCTAAGTTTAACGTAAAATGGAGGATCAAAACCCGGAATACATTGCAAAGGTATATTTTGTAACAATATTTTCTATTTCATGATTGTTATTTACTTTTAATTAAAGTATCATGTTGACTTGGAAAAATTGGACAGAATTTTCCAGAACTGAAAAATGATAGACTTCTTCGCGCTGCACTTGGGAAAGAGGTCGACAAAGTGCCGGTTTGGGTGATGCGACAAGCCGGTAGATATCTTCCAGAATTTCAAGCAGTTAGAGCGAAGCACGACTTCTTCACAGTCTGCAGGACACCTGAGTTGGCGTGCGAAGTAACCCTGCAGCCACTGAGAAGATACCCACACTTGGATGCATCAATTATATTCAGTGATATTCTTGTTATACCACAAGCAATTGGTATGACTGTGGAAATGCACCCTGGTGTGGTAAGCATTACACTCAAATTTGAATAAATTATGCTCAATTTCATGTTTTGATAAAAATATAAATTTTATAATGAAACTAACTTTCAGGGCCCTGTATTTCCAAATCCACTCCAAGATCCAGCTGAAATCGATAAGTTGCAGGAAGAAGGAGCAGTTTCAAGACTGACATATGTTGGCAAAGCTATCACCTTGACAAGGCATAGAATTGAAGGCAAAGTGCCTTTGATCGGTTTCACTGGAGCACCAGTGAGTAAAAATGAATGATTGATTATAAATCAATGTTGTTGAGTCATCCTTACAAGTACAAAATTATCAATTGTGTTTATTTAATAATTAGAAGACTAACAGAGACTTACAAAAAAAAAAAAATATTTTAAGCAATAGTTTTAAATGTATACTTATACTGGTAGCCCTTAGTCAGCTCACTGCTGGACAAAGCCTTTCCATGACTACGGATAAAAATATATAAAATAAAATTATTCATTTGTATTTCTTATTTCAGTTCACATTAATGGGATACATGATCGAAGGTGGCGGTAGTAAAACCATGTCAAAAACAAAGGAATGGTTAGAAAAATATCCAAAAGATGTTCACAAACTGCTGGCAATGCTAACCAGAATCATTATAGACTATTTACTGATGCAGGTAAAGTTGCATTTATTTAATTAATTATAGGTACCCCCCAGGCCCGAAGGCTCCTAAGAAGCCGATTCCTGCCGGCTTCCCTTTGGGAACAAGGCACTATACGTAGTGTCTAGTGTCTACTGTAGTCAAATAGTAAATTATGTACACATCTGAGGTTATCACATCACAGTACAGACATTAAATACATCATAGGATTGAAAACATCACATAAATGCCAGCATTTTTCATGTCAACAAAGAAAGCAACATGTGGCGCCAGTAAGCCGACGCTCGGGTGTCAGAATTCAGAACTAAATTCGTATGAACGCGGACACGTGACTTCGCAGCTATCAGCAGCGTTTTGTAAGGACTAGGTAAGCCGAAGATTTTCGAGTTACGACAGGGAACTTTCAATGTTTGTATGTATAGCAAGCTAAATTAGAACCACTTCCCGATGCCCGATTGAGCTGAAATTTAACGCACACCTTTGGTTTTAAGAACAATACATTTTTATGACAGACATAACTTAATCCTGCAGCCAGGATCGTCTCCTCACGAGGGAACTCCTCAACGTTTAATAGCACAGACACGAAAATTTGTGTACAAGTTCATATTTGATGGATAAACATGAATTCTATCATGATCTCATCCTGCAGCCAGGATTGTCTTCTCACGAGGGAACTCCTCAACGGTAAATAGCACGGACACGAAAATTTGTATGCACATTCATATTTGATGGATAAACACGAATTCTATCATGATCTCATCCTGCAGCCAGGATCGTCTTCTCACGAAGGAACTCCTCAACGTTTAATAGCACAGACACGAAACTTTGCATACGAGTTCATATTTGATGGATACACATGAATTCTATCATGATCTCATCCTGCAGCCAGGATTGTCTTCTCACGAGGGAACTCCTCAACGGTAACTAGCACGGACACGAAAATTTGTATGCACATTCATATTTGATGGATAAACACGAATTCTATCATGATCTCATCCTGCAGCCAGGATCGTCTTCTCACGAGGGAACTCCTCAACGTTTAATAGCACAGACACGAAACTTTGCATACGAGTTCATATTTGATGAATACACATGAATTCTATCATGATCTCATCCTGCAGCCAGGATTGTCTTCTCACGAGGGAACTCCTCAACGGTAAATAGCACGGACACGAAAATTTGTATGCACATTCATACTTGATGGATAAACACAAATTCTATCATGATCTTATCCTCCAGCCAGGATCGTCTTCTCACGAGGGAACTCCTCAACGTTTAATAGGACAGACACGAAACTTTGCATACGAGTTCATATTTGATGGATGATCATGTTTTGTATCATGAACTTATCCTGCAGCCAGGATCGTCTTTGCACGAAGGAACTCCTCAACGTTTAATAGCACAGACACGAAACTTTGCATACGTGTTCATATTTGATGGATAATGACGATTTGTATCATGAATTCATCCTACCGCCAGGGTCCTCTTCTCATGAGGGAACTCCTCAACGGTTAATAGCATAGACATGAAACATTGTATTTATACGCGTTCACTTTTATGAATAAACATATTTTCTTTAGTTCCTGTGCATTTAATCGTTACAATACATAAGTTATGAAAAAAATATCAAGTTGGGTCCTTCGAAAATTTTTGTGTATACTGATCATGGGTGACATTTTCGTGGTTTTCGGGGTCACTGACAATCAAAATGAAATTTAAAAATGCGATGACGAATTAAAGGATTGTGTGGTTTTATGAAACCACGGTAAAAGTGAAACTTTTTTTCACACTATAGCGCGGAGTAGACCGCGGAATAGGGATAAAGTGAAAGGCGCTCGTCAGAGCGCCTTTCATTTTATCCCTGCTCCACGAACGATCGTCACGCGACATGCAACACACAGACGAAAAAGTTTGAGACGATGTAATAAAAGTTTCACTTTAAAAACAAAATTAATGATCTCATTTTTTTCGTCGGCTTCCCCTTACAAAATTTTGACCCTTCGCCACTGGTACCCCCATATCAAACTATAATAAAATTGCAGTAGAAAGTAGTCATAGTATTCAAATCAAACACATGTTGATATATGTAGAGGAAGAGGAAGGCCAAAGAAAAGATGGGTGTATTGTGAGAAATGAAATGCATAAAAAATGAGTAAACAATAGTGAAAACTGTTGCCAGTCTTGACAAGGGATACTTTTTACGAACCCATGTGAATTAAAATGTCAAAAATAAATTAATTTGATTAGATGCTGTAATACTTTTCATAAAATTGACCTTTATGATAAGAAGGTTAGATAATCTCAGTTTATTATTTTTACTATTGTTAGTTTTTGTAATATTTCTACTCAAAACGTCAAGGCCAGTATTTTATACTTCTCTTTAAAATACACTTGTTTGTTCAGATGTTAATTATGCAATTTTATTACTATATTCCCAGGTGGAAAGTGGAGCTCAACTACTGCAAGTATTTGAATCAAGTGCTGACCATCTCAACAAAGAACAGTTTATTGAGTTCTCAGCACCATATCTAAAAGATATAAGAAGTGGTGTCAAAAAAGGCATTACTGAGCAGAATTTGGAGCAAGTTCCTATGGTAAGCATTTACTCTTATTTTGGTATAAGTTAGGATAAGAAAGATGTGGGGCTTAGTTTTTAAATGAAAGTTTGTACTTATTAAAATTGTTTAATAAAAAAATAGTGTCTGGGGTAACAATTCTGTAGTGGTAAGCTACAGCTGATTGCCTTGGAAGCCAGAAGTACTTGCATCTCCATAAAGTACTAAGTAAGTAATGCACTTGGGCATGACAAATGTAATGGTATCTAAAAATAAAATTAAACTATTGACTAGTTTCTAAAATGTCAAAATCCAGAAGTATGCATATATTATTTATTTTTACAGACTGTATTTGCTAAAGGTGGAGGACCAGTCTTAGACGTCCAGACTGAATTAGGATATGAAACTATTGGATTAGACTGGACTGTAGATCCAGAAGAAGCCAGAAAGATTGTGGGCAATGACATAACATTACAGGGTAACCTTGACCCACAAGACTTGTATAAGACTCCTGTAAGTATTATTGTATTACTTCAATACCTTACCATGCCTGTCATCCGGAGGGGTAGACAGAGGTGGATAAAGGGAGACTACGAGTAGACTATTACTATTAACGGGCTGGGCAAATAGTTAATCAGACTAGGCCGAAGAAAACCTAGCGCAAAAGCCCGCGCCTTTTAGAATTGCTCACATTGATTTTCAATCCAGACACGCAAGCGTGCGACTCGCGCCTGTGTGAGATTTTGCAGACGCCCTGGGATATTCCGTATGACGCCGCGACTTACGGCAATGTTTTCTAATGATTATTGTTCAACTAAAAAAAAAAATGTATCTTTCAGGAGGAAATAACTAAGATGACAATAGAGATGGTGCAAAAGTTTGGCAAAAAGAGGTACATTGCTAACTTGGGACATGGAATAACACCACAAACGCCTTTAGAAAGTATGAAAGCTTTCACAGAAGCAGTACATGAAGCTTTGTAAATATATTGTTGCATTTGAATATGTATACCATGGTGTATGTTGGGTGTATTGCATGAAATTGCATTTATGTTCTTAGTTTATGTTTGTTGCTAAATAAAATGTGGGATAGGAATTATATCAAAATGAAACTGCAAAGACTGTTTTATTATATAACTATCCAATAAAAATGAGTATCAATATGATTACATAGAATAAGTAGTCTTGGAATTCTGACTGGTAGCTGGGATATCCTCATCGTGGGTTCCCACGGATTTTTTGACGTACTGAAACAATAGAATTTATTTTGATCAATAATGTGTGCCATCAGGATTTGGCGACAGATACACTGCCACAAATTACTTACACATTTTGTTAAATATGTTGAACAACAATGTATTTGGTAACAATTTAAGACCTTTATTTGAGAAGGAATGATACATACATACTCAACCTTGGATAGCAGATTTGGAATGTTACAGGTACTTGAGTCGCATGATATTGCTAGCTTTATCGATAGCTTTGTCATATGGAATGGAATGTCAGGGGAATGTTTCTTTAAATCTTTGGAGCAAAGTCAAACATATAACATCAAAGGAAACCCACCTGAGGATTAACTTGTATCTGTTCATCCATCTCTTGGATGTACTGGTGTAGTTTTGTGCAAGCCGCCATTTGTTGTTCTAGTACACACAAAGTTTCAGGAGATGCATATTTTTCAGGACTGTCCAGGAACACCACCATGCCATCCTTTTGATTTATCATCGCATAAATTTCGCCTTCTTCAATCTATAGAAACAGAAGTAAAATCTTTTGTTAGTACTTGTTGATTGTCTTCCAACAACAGTTGCTTTTAGCTTGAGAATACATACCTACATATTGCATTCTAAGTAAACCAAAGACATGCAACAGTTGCTGTTGTCTTATTTATCTAGTTTAGTAGAAGGGATAATTATGTTAGATTGTAGAAATCATAGATCTGTGGTTTCTACCCACCCCTATGGGGAAAAGGCGTTATGTATGATGTGATGTGTATGTTAAGGTTTCATATTATTATCAGGTAGAATAACATTTTATGACTTACCATATTGAGTATGTAATTCTCAGCTTGTGAAGGGCCACCTAGCTGCACTCGAGCAGCTACATCGCTTAACGACAGCGTTAAGAAAGTCTTGGTCAGCCTTTGAATGTTCTTTTTGTACATAGAACTTAAAACCTGTAAAAATACAATGATTAAGAGGAAAAGTTTAGATATACAGTAAAATCAATAGTTCAGTTAATATCTTAAATAAAAAATAATCGGTAACTGCCTGTATTCCCGTTGTCCCCGTAATCTGTGTCCCCGTCACGGGGACATCAGCACGTCATATGATTCCTTACCGGTGTCCCAGTTATGTACATATGGGCAACGGGGACAACGGACAGTTAAGATGTCACGTATCGTTGTCCACTTTAAATTATTGTAATTTTTTTAATCGTGGGTTATTTAGCGCGGCAAGCCTGAGATAGTTGGGCGTGGAGTTGGTGATGCCCTGGCGTGTTATTTTCTTTGCGATCGTGTCTGGGGCGGCGTGGTCAGGATTGAGGTACTACAGGAGAACATAGCTTACCAGGAGATAGTTGAGCGTGGTAACCTTACCTACCTACCTTATGATATCAGAAAAATGAACGGGTAGGGTAGGGGTAGGTAGGATAAGCTGGGGTAGGTAGGCTAGGGCAGGGTAGATAGTTAGGTAGGGTTGGGTAGTGTAGGTAGGTAGGGTTGGGTAGAGTAGGTAGGAGGTAGTTAATAAAAATAGAAAATAGTCTGGAATAGCATATAGGATACTTTTTATCCCGGTAGTGTGATCCCGCGGGACAATTACCGAAAAAAGGCGGGCGAAGCCGCGGGCAGAAGCTAGTATATTCATACATTTAAGACTATATATTTTTAAACAAATACATTCGTAAATTATAAATACTTTTGTTGCAATCACATGGTGTAGCTATTATTTAGTTTGTTAGTTATTTTTTTGTAGTATATTATTTGTGTTTTGTTGTTCCGTTTCATTTGTATAGGGACAATATTCTCTCTATTAAGGCACTCTCACTTCTAATTTTAACTCAACGGGGACAACGGGCATAATTTAAAAAGCATATATTACAAGAAATTAACGGGGACAGCGTACGGGGACAACGGGAAGTAATTTTAATTATTTTATTAAATTCCCTTTGGCCCCGTTAACGGGGACATGGCCTACGGGGACAACGGGAATACAGGTGTAACTGCACCAATAGTGAAGTCTCGAAGCGTACGACGATGTATGCCCGCAGCGGGCATATTTTAGTGTGGTGCTTTGGGCCTAACAGGACGCGAAAAGTAAGCACGTAAAATCGAGCAGTTTTTAACCCCCGATCAAAAAAGAGGGGTGTTATTTAATTGGTAATTCATGTTTCGCAACATAACATTTAATTAGTTGGAAGACTTATTCATTTCTTTGGATACTTACTATAGACTTATGTTTATGTCACATAGATTTAAATCTAATATTGATATTTTCGATTCGAAAATTGATCAAATTTATTCGTTACGCTTGCTCCGCATATCCGTGCAAGCGGCTTTAGTTCCAGCCTAATTGTAGATGCGCGAAGCAGTTGAGGTTCGAGAACATATTGTATAGCCAGTTTTAATAGTCACTTAGCGAGTAGTTTCGAGTATATATTCCTCTTCTTAGTATGTGGTGTAATTGTAAATTTATGATAGGTATAATAGTAGCTTACTTGATTCACTAGTCCCATATTCTTGTCCCTGATGAAGGTGTCGCGATGTTTGTTGGCCGCATGTGTCGAGGTAGCTAGCTCATGGTAAGCCACCGACAAAGGTTTCAGGAACCGGCACACCACTTGTGAAGTGTATTTGGGCATCGGTTGTAACTGCTAGAAACATTGTATAATAAGTTACATTAAGTCAGCCCCAAAGATATGTTTATGATACAGTCAAAACTGTATTGACTTTTACCTAAACCCTTATTAAGTTAAAATGCGTTTTCTCTATTAAAAATTGCTTTGTTTCAATACGTCTCTTTTATATTTATAATTACATAACACACAACAACGCGATGTTCTCCAAAAGGTCACGCAAAATAACTTAACAAGAGCAAATTTAAGTTTTATTGTAAACAACCTTTATTCAAACAGCCTAGTTCGAGCCTAACCGTGGATCAAAGAACGAATACGATTGTTGATTCGCTCAACAATCGTATTCGTTCTTTGATCCATGAGAGGGGTTTTCGGGGGCACTAATGACGATTGTCAGTTTTAAATAAGGGTCATGTTTGTAACAAGTAAGCACATTATCTAAATAACTCTTGGAGAAACATACCTTTCCATGTAGGATAAATGACACCAGTATGAATTTCTTGTAAGCTTCTAACATGATGTGGGACACAACCATAGCTGGAACTGTTACTACAGCTTCAAAGAAGTACAAGGCTCTGTCGTAGTTCTTCATAGCAGTGTAGATCATGCCTCCGTAGTAGTAGTAGAGGAGGAAATGCTTTGAGTCATTGTTGCCTCCTAGCTGAAACATAATTTTATTGTGTGTTTTAATAGCGATGAATACGAAACTCAAAAAAAAACAGTTTGCCTCGTAAATTGTGAGTAAGAAAGTACAGTCATGAGCACAAATATGTAGAGACATAGTAACTTTTAACAGAGATATTCTCACACTGTATTGATTGTTATTTTAGGCCTTGAGGTTTCGGAGCGAATACTTTTGTAAAATTAGTTTTATCTTGAAGTTGCAGCCAGTTTCACAGTGAAATTACTTAATCGAATTTTGTTATGTGGAAGTATACATATTATTGCTCGTATATATACACAAATAGGACACATCTTACTGTGTATTTGACATGACTACTATCCACACAAACTTTAAATAACTACAAAACATAAACAGATTATGATACCTCAGATCCAATTCCCGTGACATCGGTATCTAAGAACTCTAGGGCAGGTTTCATACATTTTGAGAGCAAGCAAAGTTGGCACAGGTCAGCATGAATAGATGTCAGTTGCGAATCAAAGAGCTGTATTTTCCTGATAGCTTTCTTCAGTATCTCAATACCTCTGATTGGTTGTTTAACATCAACTAAGTAACTTGTTAAGAGGTGACACAGCTCAGCATCTGTGGGACATATTTATTTTTTAACTGACCAGTGTTTTATCTGAATCTTTTTGTCTTGCAATATTAAATACTACTTATTGTTTTTTTTTATATTGGGTAATTTTCACCAGGAATTTCACAGTTAGTTTGCCCAGTCTAGATTTGCACCCAGTTGATGGCAATATATACATACACCAGATATTTCATAGGAATTACAACATAAATGGCAAAATAGGGGTGCAATATAGGGCACAAGTCTGCCTAACCATTCTGAGATTCAGGCTTTTATCCATTGGCTTGCTGGCTGGCTTTTAACTTGGATTTGTGCAATCACATTATAGTGCCCAAACACAGATCCACTACAATCAAATGTTTTTTTGGATAACTTTAGTTAAGTTTATGGATCATACACATTCAAAGGTAGGTCAAAATATTGATAACTTACATAATTCTGGTGAGAATCGGACTTGTTCTCCATTGCAGTTTGTTATAAAGTCATGAATCTGTTTGAACATTGTAGACTTGTCTACGTCGGCACCCTGGTTATCAAAAAGGTCATACAATTTAAAAAAAAAACAACAAAGGCATATAAACAGTAAAGTGCCAGATCTGTATAATAAGAATCAAAAGGAATTCTCAGTGAGTTACTAATTCAAACAAATAAAATGTCAGTTCTATTTATAAAACTATATTTACTATACCAGCTATGTTCTCAGCTATGCTCATTTGGGGCAATCTTTTCAAAAGCTAAAGCTATAATCTGACTATGTAATATGTAACAAATAATTCAAATCTGCAGCATAAACTTGTAGAGAATCTGCACATCTCACAAGTAAATTGCAACTAAATAAATGAAGACCAAAAAAAGTTTTTGGTATACAACTTTTACAATACCTGTGGCAAAGAAAATTTTGCAACAAGGACTGCTAGGACGCCTAAGGAATGTTGCTGGATATCAAGTGTTTCCAATACTGTAGGGAGATGAGCACTGTTTCTTTGTAACACCTCGTCCGACTTGCCAATGACTTCGCATAACTCACGAAATGACCCTGCAATATACATCAATGTTAAAACCACTCAATAAAGGAAAAGAAAACATAACCAGAAGAATATTGTTTACCTGAAGCCGACATGGTCCTGACATTGTCCACAAATTGTTCCAACGGTGAAGCCATTTTACACAAAGTCTCTACAGCACGATATTAAGAATTGAAAATTGTTTAATGCAGCTTTGGCATAAATTAATTATTACGCTCGCGTAGGTGCTTTAAATGTTTGAAAATATGCACCGCAACAAATGTGCAAATTATTTTATTTCATAACGTCAATTTCTGACGTTTAGTGAATAGTGGAGCGGTTCTCTAAAATCGACTATCGATAAAATCCTTGAAGCTCTTGCGAAGCCTATACACAAATCAAACCAAGTGTGAAAGAAACCTTTTCAGGCGGTTTTTTTTAAGTGAAACTTCTGAAGCTACTTCCAACAAGGTTGCGCTAAACGTTTAACGCTATCATGGAGGGGGAATAGAAAGAAACAGAGCGAAAGAGACAGAGCGAAGTTTTACTTCTTCCGCGCTGAGGGACTCTACACCCTATTTTTATCAGACGTAAACATTACAACTATTTTTAACAATATTTTCAAAAAGTTAAAGCCAAGTCAAAGTCAAAGCATTTATTTCAATTAGACCATTACAGGCACTTTTGAAAGTCAAAAATAACAAAATAAAACGCGAAGCTACAGTCCCAGTCACAAGGCATAATAACTTATGAAAGTACTGTAGTTGCCCATTCCGTAGCGTAGATCTCTATGGAGAAGAACGGGCAAGAAACTCTATGGACACTCTTTGAAATCAAAATATGTTACAAAATCTTGGTTACATCATTCATGTTAAGAATTACAAATATGTGAGAACAATGTAGAAATACGGGCAAGTTAAGAGCGTCCAGAGTAAAAGACTAAATCAGTAATTAAAAATAAAGTAATTAAAATAAACCGTGGCAGCTAAGAGATGACCAGTCACAACTGACAGCGCCCGTTCACGAACATGACGCATGTATCAGCCATCATTCAACTCAACAATTTTGAAGGGAACTAAACGACCCGACACACCCGCCACCATCAGCGTGACATTTAAGTGAGCATGACATTCACTCAACCACCAGGGTAATTTCGCGTCAATGAAAGATTTAGGTACTCATTAAAAGGTGGCTTTACAGTACATGGTACTCACACATGTGCTATGAAATTATATAATACTAAGAGATTTAATCTATACAATGCAAATATATTTTTACAATCTTCTGCAGCTTTCACAATAACTTCACTTTGTAATTCAGATGATTCAGATTGCCCCTATGGTTGTGGAGCAGGACCTCAATGCTGGTCCTGCTCCAAGCATTTTTATCATCAATATAATCCCCCAACTTATAATATGCTTGCCTACTAGTCCGGTCAATTTAGACCAAAAAATGAGAGTGAAGTTACATAAAGTCCCAACAAGCTGAATTTCAGTGAAATTGTTCAAAACATAATTATAAACAATGTCTAGAAGTTCCCCATCATTCCCGTGTAAGGAAAAAAAAATATTCAAGGTCAAAGGTAAAAAAAATAGTTTTTCGCGATTTTCAGCAAAACGGTAAGTTTTATCATAAAAGTACCTCAGACAAAAATTGTAGATCATACAATTATCTATAAAAAATGTATCAATACTTTTTGTCCTATGAGCCACCGTTTCTGAGATATAACGATTCAAAAAGTTATAAAAGTTGTTATCGTCATAATATGCATGAGTACGCCACGTATATACATCTAGAGTTATTAGTTATACGTATATACATCTTTTTCGAGTATATTACCAAGTTCAAGTGTGGCTTGGTTATCAGCTAGACCCTACAGACTGGGGTTGGAAGTTGGTCAACAATATATTAGAGCCAGTTCAAACTTTACTTCCACCTGCGCCGGAAAAACTGTTGAACACTATTTTTTGCAACTGCAAAAAGGGATGCAGTGCTAAATGTGGTTGCAAAAAAGTCGGACTGTTTTGTTCTTTGGCATGCACAAATTGTCAAAGCCGGTCGTGCTCTAATATTGAATCACAAACAATGGAAGATTCATTCATTAATTTCTATGATTTTCGTATACTGTACTTTGATTAATTTTAATTATTGCTTACTTATCAAACTTTTTGTACCTGCCTAGTTATTAAGTAAACGATGTGGTTGCCTATAATTGGAAGCGCACACTTGTATTGTCCATGTATATGTTAGAGTGCATGTAATTGTGTAGCCTCTGTTGGCGATCCAAATATAAATAAATAAATTCGTTTGACTCCGACGAAGTATCATGCGATACATCGCTATTGACGCAATTTACTTGCATCCAAAATGAAGATGAAGAAGAGGCAGGGGAAGAAGAACAAGAAGAAGATCAAGAAGAAGAACAAGAATTTGAAACTTACGAATAAGACGAATAAACTTCAACACTTTTTTTTAATTTACATCGCTTTTATCTTTCCCAATCTTTGAAAATTTCCGTTATTTTGCAATAGTTTAACATTAAACAGGATCACAACTGACCCGTGGAGTAGGCCTACTGGGGAAACCACGTTAAAACAAACGCGCTAAGTACACTACCTCATAGGTGGCGTGGAAACGTGTGCATATTATGACGATAACAACTTTTATAACTTTTTGAATCATTATATCTCAGAAACGGTGGCTCGTAAGAAAAAAAGTATTGATACATTTTTTATAGATAATTGTATGATCTACAATTTTTGTCTGAGGTACTTTTATGATAAAACTTACCGTTTTGCTGAAAATCGCGAAAAACTCATTTTTTTGACCTTTGACCTTGATTAAATTTTTTTCCTTACACGGGAATGATGGGGAACTTCTAGACATTGTTTATAATTATGTTTTGAACAATTTCACAGAAATTCAGCTTGTTGGGACTTTATGTAACTTCGAATGTCTAAATTGACCGGACTATACATAGTGTGCGTATTATGCAAGATTTAAATTTCGTTTCATTCAGTTGCAGAAAAAGAAGCGATTTGGATTGTCAGTGTAGTAACTTATAACAAAACTATTTATCTCTTTATTCATATAAAAATAAGCTTTTCTCTATTGCCAATTTGCTACTACTGGCTACCTGGTCTCAAGCTAAAATTGACAGTAATTTGACAATGACATTGACAGTTGTTACTGTGAAGGTGAAGATCGATGATGTGCTTTCAATTTATTTTGTACTAAATTAAGAAATCTATTTTTGGTTCTAAAGAAATCAAGTCCTAATATAATGGCTATTTTACATAGAGCTCTCTTTACTTGGTTTATTTTCTTAGTTTTTTTAATACTATTATGCCTAAGACTAGAATCCAGGACCCACTGGAATTGGTTTATTGTTTTCATACCAATGTGGGTTTATGATAGCATTTTACTAATTTATGTGTTGTTTCACATGATATCTCACTGTAGAAACGGTATCGAAAGGTTCAGAGGAACTATTAACAAAAATGTGTGGTACATAGCTGCAATAGGTTTAAAAATGGCAGCTCAAATTATCATATGCATCAAATTGGAATACACCAGAGTTAGTCTACCAATATACGTCGTCATGACTCCTATTTGGATGTTACTGCCAGTTCTATGCGTCGAAGTTTTCATGCATTTAATAAAGCATTCTAGTGGAAGCAGCAGATACTAAAATGTATCTGCTAAGTATGAAATCATCAGTTTTCTGCTATTTTGGACTATAATAATCTCAACTGAAGGTGAAACATGTGACAAGGAGTAGTGTAGATAATTTTAAACTTGGCACACATTCATCGAGACTGAGTTTGTTTGCACATGTCAAATCATTTGTGCCTGCGTTAAAATATTTGGTGATATAATAACTCTATTGGAAGTTTAACTGGAAAAGGACAGTTTCAAGATGTTTTCCATGGGTGGTAGTGTTCCTGAGATAAAACAATTGACAGTGAAGGAAGTGCCAGCTGGAAGCACAACAGTACTGAATTGTCACAGCAATGATGTGGACCATAACTTTATGTTCTGGCTCTTCAATGGTACAGATGTGATTGGTCCTGGTAATGTTTATAATGAACAGAAGTACAAGTATGAAGTACTCTCTGGGAAACTCCATATTCATGTAAGTGCAGAATTAATTCCTCAAGGTTAACTAATGTCATTGGTTAAATTTAGATTATGCTATTATTTTGGTGGCATATTTTTTGTTTATATTTCTAATATTTAATTTTATTTGTTTTAGGATGTGACTGCCAGGGAGTCTGGGTACTACCATTGTATATCCAAGAAACTCAATGGTGTGGGCTACACTGTCGGGCAGGTTGACATGATAGTTAGCGGCTCAACATTTACACCAATAGATGCAGTGAAGATAACAGCTATTGTGGTATCTCTTATTGTGATACTTGGCTGTGCTGTGTTGTATTACAAAATGAGGAAGGACTGGAAAAGATATGAAGGCAGAGGAATTATACCAGGTACGAAGTGATGTCCTGTTAGTTTGAATATCAATTACTAATTGTCTATGTAATTTGTATTTCAATCCTATTTATGTTATTTTCAGTGGATGATGTAGAGGATGATGAGGGAGACGGAGATGAGATATACAACCGCACCACCACCCCAGCACCAGTACAAGTTCAAGCACGGCAAGTTAGTCAACCAGTACCTGGACCAAGTAGAAACCTATCATCTGAACAACTTCTATATGGAATAGACAATCAGGGCTTAGACACAGACTTTAATTCAGTGTTTGAAAATATACAAATAAAGTCACCACAAGCAAGTCTGATTTGAATGTATTCTAATATTTGTGATAAATTAATCATATTCTAGTTTAGACAATTCAGCATCATTGTTAATTTCTCTCAGTAAGAAAGTTCTTATTTGTAAATATGTAAGATGTAATCTAGTAGTAAGATTAGACTCAATAAAACATTTTTATTTTAGTTTTTAACTGCATTTTAATCAGTTTATTGTCTACTTATGTGCTAAAACCACTGTAAACATACAGATATATTTAAAAGAATATCCCTAGAACCATTTCAGAAAGTAACATCGGCAGCAGCAGTGCTTGTATTAGGTTTCTCAGATGTGGACTGGTCATTATTAGTACTTTGAGATTGATTTGTGGTGTCCAATGTCTCATCCTCTTCATCATCTCCATCGATTTCCATCTCAAACACTCTCACTTTCCTGTGACTATTGGAAAGGACAACTGCTACTTTACGGCCCCCAGAAACAGCAACTCGAAAACCATCCATTTTATCCAATACCTTAAAAACACTAGGTTCTATCAAAGACGATATATTCTTCTTAATTACTTTTTCATTAAACAAAAACAGCTTTGGTTTTAAAGCATATTCAATAGCATTTATCTGGAAAATTCCTACTGGAACTTGTATAAATATAGAATTTTCTTCAATGCGAGGATGCTGTGTCAGCACAGATAAATATTCAAAAGAATAGAACTGTAAATCCAAAATAGAAATGTTTTCATCATTTGGTTCTTTATCTCCTAGTAAAATACTTGAAAATGAATATTTCATTGCAGAGACTGACCATGCCTTTTCTTTCATTTTTATGGACATATAATGAATCCCATCATTTATATGCATAGGATCTATAAATGCCATCATAAAGCTATTTTCAGACTCAAAGTACGCTTGACAAATTCTCAAGCTTTCACTAAGTTTTCCGTTTGATTTGTCTTCATAACATTTGATGTTGAATATTGCAGAAAAATATTTTCCTGTTTCTTTTTTCGAAACATCAAAGACTTGGCTTATAGCATATTTTAAATGGTTTTGTTGTTGCACAAGTGAGAATTTTTTGAACTCAGCCAAGGAGAATATAGTGTCATTGTCCTTAAGCAAGCATGCATTATCTTTCAGAAATTTATGCCATGGATTGTCTTCATTATCAGGCAATATTGTCAACTCTTGGTCTTCCAAATATTGTCCTAACCTTTCTAAATTGAACTTCACGGGTTTGTCTGGTAAACTTTCACTATGATATTGGTGTGATTGGTGAACTTGTGCAGTGTCAAAGTTGTATAGGAATTCAGCAATGTGGCCAAGTTCCTGTTGAGTAATCTTCACTATTTCAGTTGGTGTTTGTTCACCTACTAATCTGACTATAACAACAAAAAGCCACCTGAAGAAAGCCTTGTAATTGCGCATTGACGTGTCAATGACCTGCTGTAGTTCTAGACACTTATTTAGGAATGCACAGCAAGCTCTTATTGCAGCTGTCACTGTATTTTCTTCAATACCCATTACCTGAAAAATCAAAGAACATTTTTAGCTTTTTTTGATAAAAGAGGAATATGAACTCATGATGCATCACAGCCCTATACTTTTTGGGAATACAGTTGTGATGTTATGATGGAACCAGAGGTTGCAAATAGGTGTTGCAAATCTTACCTTGTATCTGTCTGGTATCCTTGTCAAGCCCCTTAGTTCTGAGAGATAATAAGTAAGACTTTGTCCTACAATATTCAATTGCTTCAGAACCAATTTCTGTATTGTTGAATAACTCAACTCAATCGAGTTACTTAGCTTCTTCAAATCATTCACTGTTAGCTTCTGTAGCAGACAGAGTTCTAACTCATCTGATGGTGTTCCTGTAAAAGTAATATGATTCTAACTTCTCATGGCACACTTTAAAAGTATTGAACTTGGTATTGAGAGATTTGTAATAGTAAAATACAAACCCAGCATGAGTAGTTCTAATAAATCAGCTGAAACTCCACCCACAGGAACTGATGCAGCGAAGTCTGCCATTTTTGTATCCATCTCCAATAAAATATGCTCCCAGGCCTCAGTAATTGAAATCATGGTTTTATCCAGGTAAGAAGTCAATCTTACAATTTCACTGTGCTTTCTAGCTACGATAAACATTTCTTCAGCAAATGCAGATAGAACACTAGTGTTTATGAGTGATATAAGAAGATTATTAGTAATTCTATCTATGTAGAGAACTTGCATGAAACTGAAGTCATCTGACATACAGATATCAAGTACTTTGTACTCTCCAAGATCATCTTTAACCACTTGAGCAAGATGTATAGTACCATAGGGATATCTCCCAAAGATGTTCATGTAAATATAGCCCGTTCCATAGCCCACCATTAACATATGTAACTGGTTTGGAACCTTAAGTTCTTTGACATCTTTGTTGTTCTCATCAGTTCCTTGGTTCTTGTATTCACCAGTTGAAGGTAAGTTTTGTAAAAATATTGAAGAATCATCCTGAAAAGGAATATTTTATTTTTATGTTACTAGTTATATTGAATTTTGTCCTGGCAGAGATATGTAAACGGGGCTTAAAGTTACAGAAAAACAAGTATTTCATAGAAAAATACATAGAGATTTTACTTAAGAAATGTAAAAGTAAATGGTAATATGCTTACATAAATGCTTGGTTCCAAAACACTCTCCAACATCTGTTTTCTGACCATCCAAGTTATACATGTGATACCATACTGTTTGGAGTTGTCAAACTCATCAGTCTGCTCTTGCTCTAAATCATATTTGTCAAGAATTTCTTTATCTTCAATATCCACAATGTACACAGCTCCTGAACTGTACCCAATTGCTAAAGCCTGCAAATGTTAAAGAATGTAAATGTGTCAATCATACATAATTTAAAAATTCTGTGATCTTATCTTTACTGCTAGCCCTACTGGTTGGCTAATTGTTCAAGACAGCTTGACTGGTGAACAAAGATAATGATGAAAGTTCAAGTGAATTCATGCTTGGAAGCATTTGGATCCTGGTACCTGCCAGGATCCATGTGATTTCAATCTACTCATATTTATTTATTACCTTTCCGTCAGGCCTCCATGCCATTGCTCGAACAGTAACATTTTCCTTTGGAGGAGGGAAGTTCCAAACTTTCTGCCAATGGAGTCTATGAATTTGGACTTCACCTGAAAATTCCATTCATTAAAATTTTTGTTTGATATATTATGGTTAGTTTATGAATACTAACCATAATATATCAAACAAAAAACTAATATTCTACATTACTTTATCATCTTCCTGCCTCTTGTGGCTCAGCATGTCCATTCTATTTACGATACAAATAAATGAATTTTAAAAAATGTGTCTGGTATAGTAGGAAATTTTCAAAAAAAAAATTGCTGATTAAAAGAACAAAATGCAAGTTGTATCCTACCTTTGAAATTGCTCAGCGCTAGGAGATCAAGCCGGTTACTCCAGACCATCAAATCCACTTTGTAAGCAACATGCCTTTCTCCAACCTGGCGCATACCACAGTGATACATTTTATTATGAGTTTAGGTACAGTTTTACATAAAATTGGTGTGTATTATAAAATATTAACACGAAAAGTAGACTCTTTCGTTAGACATTAGCTTAACTTCCCGCTCCATATATTTATAAACAGTATTTTTGGCAACTTTGACAGTGACACTAACTAGCTTGACTAGTCAATAGTCATACCCAACTATACTCTATGGTCATACCATTTGCATTTGCTTGGGATTATAGCAAAGGTCTTTTACCGGGAACTTATTATATAACGTGTTAAAATCTAAGTAACCTAAAAATAAAATTCGTTTACTTTCAAGTCATTGACCTATATTTGCCTATATTAGTTACACAACAATATAATTATACTTTTGTCAATATTACACTATTCATGCAATAAAAATAAAAAAGTAAGTATTAATTCATAGTTTTCCTTACATTGATTGATTAATAAATCTTTTGTAATAAATATTTTTTTTGTAATGACTTTTTCTACATATTATATGTAAGATCCGTCATATTCGGCTATTACTATACTCTTTGTGTTCGACCTTTGTTGTACCTATGCCAGTGCTTTTTTGTATATGAACAACCTGCATGCTTTGTAACTATGTATCTGGGGGCACAGCAATGCCCTCGCCAAGACGAGCCAAGCGAAGCGCAAGGGCACTACCTACCTTTTCTCGAAGTGTTTCGTCGTTTTTTTGAACCCTCATAGAGTTGGTTTCCGATGTACCAGATAGTTCATATTCTCAGGGTATGATATCATAGACTAATTAAACATACAAAGTCTCAATTGAATAGCTCTAATACTTTAGATTTTATTGATATCTAAAATACACCGATTTCGTCACTGACACACTGATGATGACACAAAATGTTTGGCTACTTCCGAAGTGCTAGAAAGCTGAAATTTGGTATGTAATCCAAGTTTAGTATACAACCAACAAAAAAAATCATAAACTTATACCTTTCGCCCCCCATCCCCTAAAATGGGGGGGGTGGAAGTTTGTATGAGACTTCAAAATATTTGGGTACTTCCTGAAGTGCTAGAAAGCCGAAATTTGGTAAATTTGGTAAACAAAGTTACGGTTCGGTTACCCAGATAAAAGGGGGGGGGGGTGGAAGTTTGAATGAGACTTTCACCAATTTTATGAATTAGTACATGAAAGTTCACATGGGACTGTAGACAGTAACTAAAAAATCTATTAATAAGTACATACACTTACAAAAAGAACTGAAATCCCACCAAAAACATTTCATGTAAAATGTTGCCAAGACGACCACATAAGGTTTGCCCTGTAAAAAGATATCACATATCATGTAGAGCCAAGCTTCTGAATCTACACGGCCTAACTCTACCGACCCTAACTTCACAAATTCTACATATCAGTAAAAATGTATGGCTTCGCCGTTTCGCTACCGTCGTGGAGGTGATGCGAATATTTAGTTTCTGAAGTAATCACGTCATGTCTTCGGTTCCTGGCTAGGAATATTGATTTTTCAAAAAACCAATGATGCAGTTTTAGTTTTTGTCAAAATCAGGCTCGTGACTCCTTTGAGTGTTTTTCGTTATTCCTCATAGTTTCGGATTTGGCCTTCCACCCACTTGAAAAGTTCAACCTGTATATATCGGCTCCGATGCATTTTGGAAATAATTGTTCATAGAAGAAAATGAATGTCTTATTGTGTTCTTACTAATGAAATTAATAACACTAAAAAATCATGCCACTTTTACCCAAACCCCTAAGAATGAAATAACAGAGCCTTATATCTAGATTCCCAAAGAATAACGATTGTAATTTAGACCACGGTCGTATTTTATCAAAGGCGACGTTCTTTGAATAGTGGTGGTTCGTAGTCTGTTTCTGGCTTTACAAACAAACACGACCTCTAGTTTGACTGAGTTTGACACTTCTTGACTTGTTCGTTGTTCGTGTCACTATTCGACATTTGACAACATTTGATAACAAAAAAGACTTGTTGATTTTCTTCAATAATTTTAATATTTTTTTCTTTAATCATTTTGCTAAAAGCAATATAATCCAGTTCTTTTTAAGTCAAGCAACGTAATCACAACCTACGTGTAATAATGGCTGAAACTTCGAACAGTACAATGCAAGACGTTTATGTTGATTGTTTATCACAACAAATAGAGGAGTTTGAATTACTTAAATCTATGTATCCTAATCAAGGAGAAATTGTGTTAAGCGATAAAGATATTATTAAAGATATCAGCAACTTTTTAGAACACAGATCAGAATACATTCCTTCACATTTAGATTTCAAACTAAATCTTTTTATAGATGGACTGAAGTTGGAAGTTTTTATTAATTTGCCTAGCTCTTATCCAGAAGAAGAACCCGATATATATGTAAGATGTAATAAAATGAATCGACAAAATGAATCAAGTTTGAATTCTACGCTTCTAGAGTATATAAAAGAAAATCATGTTGGAGAAGTGTGTCTTTACACTGCAATTTCATGGCTGCAAGAAAATGTTGATAAATTTGCAACCATTACACAGGCAAGCATTCCTCCAGAGTCAAATTCAAACCAGGAAACTAAAGATGAATTTGCAAGGCTTTGGATTTATTCTCACCATATTTACAACAAAAGAAAAAGAGAGGAAATTGTAAAAAAAGCCAGAGAATTAAAATTAACTGGGTTCTCTTTGCCGGGGAAGCCTGGCATAGTCTGTATAGAAGGTCATCACAGTGACTGTAAAGAATGGTGGAAGGAAATTAAATCAATGACCTGGAAGAAAATTATGATAAGAAAAACAGAAATATTTGACCCAAATGAAGAAAAGACTTTCAAAAAGTTTTCAAATTTTGAAGAACTTTGTTTAAAAAATCCTGTACACAATAAACATGCTAACATGAGTGAACTATCAAAGTTAATGAATGAACTTGGCTTAAGCCAAATATTTAATGATTTATTTGGATTGTGCAACAATGAATAAAATTAAAATGACAAAACCCTGTAAATTAGATACTCTTCTTTTGAGGCCATGACTATTTTTATACTATTGTTTTTTGCTTTCTATGATAAGTAAATGTATATTTTATGTTATAATAAATTTGTGCTATTAAACATGTTGCTAAGTGTTATAACTATGAATATTTGTTGAAAACAAAGTGAAAACTATTAAAAATATCTCAATAATATCTAACAAACAATAAATGCCGTCTGTCACACAAATAGGCACACAAAAGTTTTTTATATTTATTTATACTTTAATAAAAGCTGTTGCCAAGCCTCGAAACATCTAAAAGCTGTTGAAGATAATAAAAGTAGCTGAATCTTAGGCTGCAATGGCTGTTGTATAGCTGTATAAGCCATTCGTACAGGCCTTGTTACATGCAGCTGTTTCAATGATTAAGTATACTGCCGTTAAACAGCTACTGTAATGCTCAAGGTTGGTCAATTTGGGGCCCAAATTAGAATTACAAGGGTTGCGTAGCTAACTACACAGCCTTAATGCAGGAAACTAAAATAGCCTTGAGTAGTCACAAATACTTTAATCAAGTCACTGTGTGGCTGTCATGTGCTACTTGGGATAATGTTTGTTCCGAATATTTATTTTCTTGATAACCTACACTATCCGTTAGTGCAATAAAACCAAATAAAACAGGTTGATGATTCAGTTAAGACATGGGTTTGATTCCTGGTTCAGCCAAAAACTTCATAAAAAATAAAAAATGTAGTGTATTAAGTCGTGGTTTTTTTGACTGCTTGTTGACCTAGTACATATTATTATACAGGGGTCCATATTGGCTCACCTAAAGTTCTTTACCCGAAATTGTTCTTCCTAATGATTTGTGATCCGAATGATCACTCTTCCTAAAATTTTTCATCCTAAAGTTTTCGATTCATACTATTTTTCGTGCTACCGGCGTTGTTCATAACACTCATATTTCCGAAAATCGTAATTAATCATATCATGTAAGTACTTAAATATATTTAAACTCCTACTGTTTTTTATCATAACGCTTTTATACCTAAACATAATTACCATAATTTGTTCACTCGTACTCAGAAAGAAACATAAACATTTCCCAAGTGTAATAAAAAATATATGTAGGTAGAAGATGATAGTTATAGTGCCCCCACTATTTAAAACGGGCCAAGTGCGAGTCTTACTCGCACACAGGGTTCCATAGCCCCAAACAATATAATAACAATGTTTTGAACGGTTATTCATTAGTAAACCTTCACTCAACCGCAAAACTAAATTTGTTTTTCATAGTAAGTTAATGAAAAACAAAGTTACTGCTGCAGTTTGGTGAAAAAGTCCCATATCTCAAAAACTACATATCAAATCTTATTCAAACCAATTTTCAATGAAAGTTTATTTTACGTTTTACATCCCCATATTTTTTTCAGAATTTTCATCCTCTTACTTTAGAAATTAGAGGGAACAAATAAAAGTATAAGAGACGTTTATTGCTACTGACATTATGAAGTTGAATGCTGCGGAATTATGAACATTACAGACAGAGTAGTTAGGAATTGTGATTGTTAGGATGAAAAATGTTAGGAAGAATATTTTCGGATTTCCAATTATCGGAGTTGAAAATTTAGGTGAACTTTGGCGCACCCATAGAACAGAGCATCATATACAGGTGAATTTTTCGAGTGGCCGTGGATGGCAAAATCCAAAACTATGAGGAATAGCCAAAAATACGCTAAAGACCAATTTTGATGAGAATTAATATACTATAGATATATACATAGAATGACTCCGCTACTGAATGTCGAAGTTTGAAATGTCGACGTATGTTAGTTCTAAAGTACAGGATCTCGATGTACGCCAGCTCGAAAGTTCACTGGAGCGAAGTATGCAAGGCCGACGTATCGTTAGTTAAAAACCCAAAAAGCATAGTCGACGTAGCACCGCTACGCGGGGCTACTATTTCTGTCTGCAGGGTTTACAGTAACCTAACACGAAGGTGATGTAGGGGTCTTAGTTCGCTCGCTCCGCTCGCTCACTAGACCCCGCTATCCCCTTCGAACCTAACCTGTCTGAGTCGGGGTGCCCCAAGGCTCGCTTCACTCGCTCTTTAACAATCATGCTTTCTAACTAACGATACGTCGGCCTTGCATACTTCGCTCCAGTGAACTTTCGAACTGGCGTACATCGAGATCCTGTACTTTAGAACTAACATAAGTCGACATTTCAAACTTCGACATTCAGTAGCGGAGTGGACTACATATACATATGACGGGGAGACTAGCTCCCGTACTCACAAACGCTCGGATTCGATTTCGATTCGGAAAGTCGTATATCTTAGCTTATAGCTAGCAACTATCATATCAATACAAACTCGATATCAACAGGTTTATGGTAAGCAGCCTGTCGACATTGACAAAGAAATGTAGACGATAGTGTGTGAGAGAATGAAGAGAAAAATGTGTTTATGTGCCTTACCTAACTTAACCTATACTATTACCTAAATATAAATACACATATAACTAAATGTAAATACATAATGCTAAGATATAAAAATACATGTATATAAATCAGAATTGCGAGGAAAGGTAAATTTATGGTCTTTCACTCGGTTTTTGAATAGCGAAATGGTCTGTATGTCACGAATGCTAGGCGGAAGTAGCTCCTCAGTAAGCATCCAAGTAGCAGGCGTCCGCATAATCTATAATCGGCTGTCATAAGTGTTTGTGCCAAAGAAATTTTAGTCTTCAAAGGCAGGAGATTCTGAAGGCATTTCAGCGAGTGTAGAGAAAAGTGTACCTTACGGTTGACCTCGTTGTCATGAGCTCGCCACGACAGATTCGAATCAATATGACAATAGGTAGTAACACCCAGATCTTTGGCAGTATCTGTATAGTCGATGCGAACACCATTGAGGTACCAAGGCTTAAAAGATTCAAGGCAACAACAGCCGCAGTTCGGACAAATCTGCTGCCTATGATCATGGCCTGAGTTGTTGGGTTAATTTGCAAACCAAATGACTTAGCCCAAGCGCTGATACAAGCCAGGTCATGATTCATAGCAGCAATAGCGGAATCCGCATCAGCTACATTAAAATGCCGGTAGAGCTGCAAGACATCTATGCTATGCTAGTGTCATCACTTATGTTGAATTGAGTTAATATAGGATGGATAAGATGGATTACCTAGGAAGTGAAGCGAGCTCGATAATTGTATTGGGATATCATAGTTAGGTTTCTCTGTATAATACCCGATCCTACAAACCTTTAAAAAAATATGATTAGAAACACACATTTTTCAATCTAATACCTATTCCCTCTACCCATCTTAAGGCGGAAGCATACTTACGTGTCGTGGCGTGTCGTGACGCGCCAGAAGCATATCGGTTTCATACATTTAATATGTGACGTGATATCATATGAACTATTTGCTTAGAGTTGCAATCTCCTTCCTTGCCAACCTCTAATTTTATTCCTGCTTGTCATGTCTGTCATTCAGATTTTCTTTGAATCAAATAATGTACAATTTTATGTTTATTAAAACCTAATTACAGGTTTTTTCATTATTTCAATATGGTTAGGGACATATTTGCATGGCGTGTCGTTGCGACACGACACGCCAAAATGTATGAAACAGATATGCTTCTGGCGCGTCACGACACGCCACGACACGTAATTATGCTTCCGCCTTTATTTTATCCTTGCAATATTGACCATTTCGTCATCTGTAAACGTCAACAAAAGCAAACGTCAAACCGTAACGTTGACGTTGATCAATCAATCCACGATTCTTTCTGCTGGCATGGCAATCAAATGTTTACAAGTAAAATTAAGATATATCTGCCCGCGAAACAGAAGCATTTGTAAAGAAATAAATGGGCATTAATGAGCACGTTCGCTGAAAACAAATAGTTGTAGTTATACATGTGAATTACAGTGAATTAAAGACTGCCGGCTTGTTTACAATGATTTCTCAGATAGTTGTTATTGTAACGACTGTTAAATTACTATTTATTCCATTATAGTAAGTTATAAGAACCCTTAATACTATATAATATTCATTTTCTATAACACGTGTGTATAATCACCTTACTCAATTTCGTTATCTTATAATCGCTCCCTGATTATGAAATGGTTTTATCAGTGTACATCCTGTATTCATTATGATAAACAGTAGATAAATAAGACCTAAATTTACTGTTTTATCATTCCATATTGATGTTTATAAAACTTATTTTGTTAATGAGCAGCAAACACCACTTTCAACTGTATATGTTTTTACTTTTTCAGTCACTCAACAGACTTCGAAGTACACCGAAACTGGCTGGCAATCACACACAATTTGACAGTAGACAAGTGGTACTATGACAATACATCAGAATGGACCTTGGATTATCCTCCATTCTTTGCGTGGCTGGAATTTGTCTTGTCATTTGTAGCTAAATACTTTGATCCGGAAATGTTGTACTTAACTAATTTAAATTATAAATCTGACATGACTATACTGTTTCAACGGTTGTCAGTTATTGTACTGGATTTTGTTTATATTTACAGCGTGAAGAGGTTGGTATTCATAAAATGTTCATAAAACATAGTGTACAATAGATCTTTGTTATTCAGTGGGCTGTTTTCGAGGCAGGCATCAAGCTGTTTCATCTTTTTCCTTTTTTTAAATAATTTGTTCAAGAGATGGCAGGATGAGCTGGACAGATCTCTGTACTCTGTGTAAGCGGTGCGCGTCAATGCTGAGCAGAGTATGGGCTAGTTGCAACAGCGTTTTATGTATGGGAGCCAGCAGACTTGACTGTCTGACATCTGTACATGGGTTGATGTATTAATGCTCACATGAGTATTGATACTTTGATTCATGGGTCAGGCAGGGGGCGAGTGAGATGGTATTACTAACACTAGTTATAACTTATTATAATACTAACAAATTGGATCCTAGTTATTATTATAGCTATTATTAGTTAGTTATCTTAGTTAAACGTTTATTATTATTCCTTTATTCATTTTCATTACATATTATTTATATTATTTTTGTTTTTACAAAATTTTATTGTTATTATTGAACTAACAACCAGTAAAGATTTGGAAGTCATAGAGTCTCATTCCAGCAGTGGGATGACACATGCTAACAGTAATAGTTAATTAATTTAGTTACCCCATTGCATAAGACTTAAACATAACTTGGTAAACTGCAACATACACCTCTGCCAAACCCCTTTGGGGATTCCAGACATTTTTATGTTATGTGTGTAAATTATTGTAATACTAGCGGTCCCGCGCGACTTCGTCTGCGTCACATTTTCCCCGTTTTCGCAACATTTTTCATTGCTGCTCCGCTCCTATTGGTCCTAGCGTGATGATATATAGTCTATGTCCTTTCCCAGGTTGAAATCTATCTTCTTGCCAAATTTAATTAAGATCCGATCAGCCGTTTATTCGTGAAAAAGTAACAAACAAACATACAAACAAACAGAGTGACTTTCGCATTTATAATATTAGTATGGATATTTCCTGCTCTGTTACAGACTCTCGGGCTTTGTTGGTGATGGAAAGCTACTGGTGTTCATATTACTGGTGACTTGTCCTGGTTTGCTAATGGTGGATCACATACACTTCCAGTACAATGGATTCCTGTTTGGTATACTTCTGTATTCTGCATCACATATCATAGAAGTAAGTTTTCACTTTACATTGCTTCAGTAGAAATTATTCTTGTTTTTTATTTTGTGAAAAATAGAAACAATGTTGAAAACATAAATAATACTTTAGGGTTGCGCCTTATCTAGCAGCAGGGAATCGCAATTTTCCATGCGCCTTTCGCTCATTCTCTTTCGCAGCTAAATGCCGCGCTACCTGTAATGTTAATTACCAGCAACTTCTCCTGTATCGAGTGTGGTAACTGTCTCACGAGATCCTATTACCTAGATAAAAGTATTCTATGTGTCAACCAGGTAAAAAACTATCAGAGTGCCAAATTCCATCCAAATTGGTTTAGTAGTTTTGCATAAAAGAGTAACGATCATACATGCACCCATGCTCACAAAGTATCTAATAGATATTATTGTAATAGGACTATAGAATCATAAACTTGATTGAATAATATATTATAATTATTAATATAATAATATTGAATAATAATTGCCCGCAGTAACCTAACAGCAGCCTTATTATAAATGGAGTAAATACCACTTTGTATATTAATTATTGTTAATTATGAATTGATTTATTCACAAAATTATTTTTTGTTCCAGAATAATTACTTAACAGCAGCATTTTGGTTTGCCGTGCTGTTGAATTTGAAGCATATATTTTTATACATTGCTCCTGTGTACATTGTGTACCTATTGAGGGCATATTGCTTCACAATATCTTCAGTGGATGGTGTGCATACTCCTTGGTACTCATTCTCTTTCACAAATCTGTTCAAACTGGCATTTACAGTACTCTCGGTTTTTGGGCTCTCTTTTGGACCTTTCATACAACATCTTCCTCAGGTATAGAAATTTAGTTATGTTATGAATAATAGTAGATTATGCACCAAGGGGATAAAGTAGTGTCTTATGTAACGGGCGCCGTATTGAATCCCGAGCAAAACGAAGGATTTTAGCGTTAACTCCCGAGCGGAGCGAGGGAGTTTAGAGTTAACTCCCGAGCAAAGCGAGGGAGTTAAGACAAGAATCCTGAGTGCAGCGTGGGAATCAAGGTCGCCCAAGACGAAGGCACCTTTATCCCCGAGGTGAATACTGTACTTTTCACACCATCTACGAGAGAATAAAAGCAGTAGTACTAGAATCAAGTATTCCGGAGTCAAATCACTATCGTCACTCAACATTTTTGTGAGAATTTGCAATATTTTAAGTAATAAAAAATATTTTAAGTAATAAAAAAGTTGTAACAAAAAATAACAATGAACAAAGCAAAGCAATGTCCAGTATTCGCGCCTCTTTTTAATTTGTGTTCTATTTTTCTTTTAATTATATTCTATCTCGTGGTGGCCAGTTCGATTTTTGAACAATTAATTTTTTTGTGCAGATAATGATGGTGAATGCGTGTATATTTGTATGCGATTTATGTTCCAAATTCAAATCACATTATTGACCAGCGGGTCATAATGAAATTCAGTACAATATTATTGCCCTGCTAGACCTCAGGTCTTTAATGACTTACTTTAGGTTAGGTTTGCATGCAGGGTTGGATTTAGGTACGATGAAAAAGATAGCACAAAAAAATTAAAAGGATAGTATTTATAAAAAATTATAGTACACTTTCATTATTTTTTATTTAGACTTAATAGTCATTAAAATCAACACCAGTTATGGCAAAATTTACTCCTTTTCTTAGTTGTGTTGCCAGTTCCTTTCGTATTTTAGTCTTGGTAAGGTTCACTTTACTGAATATTCGTTCGCAGTCGGCATTTGCATGTGGAAGTACTAAACAATCTAGGACAAATTTTGATATTTCTCTAAACGGCCTATCATTTGTCTAATCATGCCATTGGTATAGTTTGCTCCAAAATACATCGACTTTAACAGAAGTGATTTCTTTCGGTAGTATTGCTGAAGCTAAGGCACGCCACTGGCAAGCCGCTGTATGTTATCCATTTTTGTTATATCAGTGACTCTGGGAAAGGCAGAAACAATCGGAAATATCGATGGAGTAATCCCTCGTTCATGTTGGCTCAGTGTTTTAACGGGACTCAGCATTGAAAGCTTTGCTTTTAAGCAAGCACAAACGGTCGAAATATTCGTAAAACTAAGCATTCAGGAGCAAACTTTAAATTATAGTATTTTAGCGTACTATCCTTAGATGTGGATAGTATATAGTACAAAGGGCGTAAATATAGTATAAATACTATAATTATAGTACATAATCCAACCCTGTTTGCATGACATATAATTTGACATTATCGAGCAGGTGGTGTGAAAATAAATTTACTGTGAAACCTTTTCCAGCGTTATTTTGTAGGATGGGCCCATAGGTGCCATTCCAGAATGTTTTTTCATGTTGTCGACGATCAGTAGTTCTAAACTTGAAAAAGCAGCACTAGTTGCAGTGCGTTTATGGTTCGTGAAGAAAACATATGGTTTAGTGAATAAAATTGTGATATTTAATGTTTGTGGAATATTTAAGACTCCATAGCACATCCATTTTTTATTGTTTAATTTTTTTCTCAGGTGTTAGCAAGGCTATTTCCCTTCAAAAGAGGATTATGTCATGCTTACTGGGCGCCTAATTTTTGGGCGATATACACCTTTATAGATAAGGTGCTGCAACATCTGGGTGAGTAATAGTTTTAAGGGTCTATTGGAGTACATTTTTAATGCTTTCACTGCCCAACAAATATCAGCTTTGGTCTTGTTGAAGTACGTTGTTAAATAAATGAACTTCCACTAGTTTGCGAGAGTGCTCTCGGCGCTCGGCTCTTAGCGCTCTCGTTAATTTTGTTAGTATACATTATTTTCGACTTTATTTCTTAAGGATTATATTATTGATGTTTGTTTAGCAGATATTTTTGATTTTTACTGTCATACTGGCACTTACTAACATATTACGATTTTCTGTTTTAGCAAACATTTTTGGCTTACTGCGAATCCCGAAGTCCGAGGCGTCAATGACAGGCGGGTTGGTGCAACAATATGACCATGCAGTGTTGCCGACAATCACTCCAACGGTTACAATAGTACTGAGTGTACTTACAATGTTGCCAGCACTCGTCAAACTGTGGCATTTGTGTGCTGACAGGAGATACAGGGTGTTGAGTTTTATAAGGTATGTTTCTAATTGAATTATCCCCGAGATTCGACCTTGCATGTGGATGCAAAGTGCTAGTTTATTAAAAGCTATCAATTTACGCAAGTGTTTATGGCCGTGAGCAGGCGCGGCTTGAGTACCTATACTGCAAATTAATAGTGAGCAGTATTTTGTGACAAAATGGAAAAGGGGCGTGTGGCTTAATAATTACAGCCGCACAGGGTCGATCTTTAAAGTCAAATAGCGCTTGCCGAGGACGTTCTGTGGATGGGTGGTCATCCCTTACATATTGAAACCCCTACGTATCTCGAAAGCACGAGCAATTATTGTTGGTTCGTAAACCTAAAAGTGAAAAAAAAACCGTTTTCCCTTGGGGTATCGTATTACTCGGTTACTGGGTTGTCGTAGTCAGAAAGGCAGTTGCTCGATGCTAAAAACTGGAATTCAGCTGCCGTCAGACGAAAAACCCGACTTAGTAAGGACAAGGCCAGGCAGATGAAGATTGTACATAAAACATACTAAAATGAAGGTAAAACTGTCATTTTAATGATATTTTTATGATGTAACAGGTGCATGGTGATATGCGCGACGTGCTCGTTTCTGTTTGGCTGGCACGTCCATGAGAAGGCCATTCTCTTGATATTGATACCATTGAGGTAAGCAGACATAAATAGTCTTTTTTACAGCCACTCGCAAATAGAATTTATGAGAATGAACTTGGAATAGCTGTCAGCTTCGAAGTAATTTTTATAGAAACTGTTGATCGCGAGTTTGCATAACATTACATCACGGTTGTAATGCCCGGAGGGTTAGGCAGAAATGTACCTAATAGTACAACCAAAATTCGCCAATTTTCTTCAAGTCCAATGTAATAGGGAGCGAACCTATTTCCAACAACCGGCACAAAACCAGACTCCTTGGCTGCTACTGAGAAATTCCGGATAAAAAAACCCAATAACACTGCCCGACCTGGGAATTAAACTCAGGAAGTCATGCTCAGCAGCCACGCTTGCGACTACTTGACCAACGAAGTAGTCAAATCGCGAGATAGATCTATCTAAAAATGTACATGTGTGTGTATGTGTGATGTGATCTTTTTGCTCGCGCAATATGTCCAATCTTGATTTTACAGAACAATTTAACGCAATCAAAAAGATCATCATCATCAACAGCCTATAATGTTCCCACTGCTGGGACATAGGCCTCCTCTCTATGAGAGGGAGTGGGCCGTAATCCACCACGCGGGCCCAGTGCGGTTTGGTAGATGTCACATGTCTTCGAATTTTAAGTTGTACATGCCGGTTTCCTCACGATGTTTTCCTTCACCGTTTTTGAGAGCAACAACGCCCACTAGTCACCCACCCACTTGAAAAATTCCTGTATATCTCGGCTCCAATGCATTTTGGAAATAATTATTCATAAAAGAAAATGAATGTCTTATTGTGTTATTACTTATTAAATATTTTTCATTAGTGGCCGCAGACTTGGAAAAATCATGCCACTTTTACCAAAACCCCTTTTATAGGCACATACCATGTTTTTCATATACTTTCTAACGCAATTCAGATATTTGTGCATGGTTATCATCTTGAGCTGATGATGGAGGTACAGGCCAGGATCTGTTGATAGTATCCCTGGAAAATCAAGAGCAACCCTCAAATTTTATGGGTCTCACATTTTTTTTCGAACCGACTTCCAAAAGGTGTAGGTTTTCAATTCGTCTGAATGTTTAGTGTGTATTTTTAGCGATACCTTTGCCAATTGTGAACCAATTTCGATGTTTTTTTTTGAAGAATGTTATAATAATAATAATATTCATTCACCATTGATGGTGCAGGTCAATTGTGCATACGGTACAACGGGAATATAAAGCTATATCCAGTATAACCTGACCTCATTTTGTATGAGCTCCCCGTACAATGAGACGTCAGCTTTATTTGGTTTATCATAACTTGATTTGTCGTCGTGCTTACCTTATAAGTTAACATTTATTTTCATTTCAGCTTCCTGTCCGTGCTGGGCCACGTCGACGGCAAGCAATTTTTAATTTTAACAACAGTAGGGAATTACTCACTATTCCCGCTGCTTTTCCCAAAGAATTTATTTGCTATTAAGTTTTTCATATTATTAACTCACGTAGCTTTAGCTTTTGTTAACGTTCGCACTTTATATGAACCCGCGAAGGTCAAAGGAGGTAGAAGAGTACGAGTTCTTCGTTTACCGATGTTGAGACACATAGAGTCTCTATATCTCTATGGTCTGATAGTTCTTTGTGTCTATGAGAACGGAGTCCACGTTATCTGGGGCTTAGACAAGCCCTTCCCGTTCTTACCGCTGATGCTCACTTCTGTATATTGTTCTCTAGGAGTGATATACGTCTGGCTTCGGTACTATTTGTATTTCTTAACGTTTAATGTTAGTCAAGTTCCTACTTTATGTTCAGTTAACTTAGCAGAGAAATATAAGAAGACGAGCTAAATATGTATAACATATAATGTAATCTGTATTGTCTTGAACGCAGCATGTGGAACGTGTATAAAACACGAAAATTATACAATGAGTGAGATTTATAGGAAATCTATCTATCTCTTTATATTTTTATAAACCATAGACGTTTGCAACTCCTTTCGTGAAAATCCTCGAACTTCATCATCTGCCTAGCCTTTTCCCTACTTTATTGGGGTCGGCTTGCAATCCTACCGGATGCAGCTGAATACCAGTATTTTACATGGAGCGACTGCCTATCTGACCTCCACAACCCAGTTAGTACTGGGTAATACGGGACCTTGGTAAGACTGGTTGTCAGGCTTTCGGGCCACTGCCTACCTGAAACGGCTGCCAAAGATCCACAAATGACAGCCGGGACCAACGGCTTAACGTGCTTTCCGAGGCACGGAGGAAACTGTATGCAATGGCGGTCACCCATCCACAGACCGACCTTGGCAAGCGCGGCTTAACCTTGAAGATCGACCAAAAATCCTCGAACTTCTTGTACAAATATTTATAAAAGAACAAGAATATATAAGACGCACTTTGCACGCGCTGCGGTGATAGTACAGTCTATGTTATCATTCCACTAGTCCACGGAGAAGTTTAGTAACAAATTATTACAGTAGTACCAAACTAATTATGCGCCTCGACAATATTCGTTTTCGGGAATTCTATCCATCACGTCCTGTGTTACATGATATAACATACGATACGTAAGTACTTATATTAAAAATAAACGCTCATTATCGAGTTGCAGAATTGATTTCTTACTACTGTAAGCTTATTCGTAGTCAGAACTGAAAAGATTTAAACTAAGTTAAAGATCGCTTGTAAATGAATTGATGTGATAGGCATGTAAATACTGCTGTCTTAAGACAAAAATAGGCATAATAAATGTTTTATAAATGTAACGTTGTTTTATTACTTTTGGTCGAGAAGCTGGTCTACTCAACTGGTATATAGAACCTATTTTTTTTTTTTTAACAGCGATGGGCTAGCTTTTGACTCCAGTCTATGTCAGAGATGACAGAGACAAAGTCGACGAGATGGTACGAGATTACCCAAAAGAAACCTGTTCACTCTAACTTTGAAGAGATTAGAGTTGTAAGCGTTCGGAAACACAGACGCAGGCAGAAAGTCCAACTCCTTTGCTGTGCGCATTATGAAAGACGTTTGAAACGCTTAGTGCGAATTGGTGGAATAAAAAAAAATGTTTTATTACTTACTCCATACATTGGTATCTTTTCAACTACCTTATTAAATACAGCGATAATTTAAGTGGCAATACCTAATTATTACCGTTTTTGACATCTTTTCAACTACCTTATTTACAGCGATAATTTAAGTGGCAATACCTAATTATTACCGTTTTTGACATTCAATAAATATAAGTTTACATAGGTTTATAAAAATACACATTTTTGTTTGTAACTTTGATTTTTACGTAGGTATAAACAGGTAGGTACTATCTCAACATCTCAAATGTAATAAGAAAAACTTGTGGACATTTGAAATACCATCGACGTAAAAATCGCCTTTATATCGAAATAATCATAATAAAAATTAATAGTTATTTACTTTTCTAGTTACTGATGTAGGAATATCATTTATTTTTGGCATGGACTCATAATTTGCATGCATTTTTAGGGTTCCGTACCCAAAGGGTCAAACGGGACCCTATTGTATTGATTGTATTGTATAGTGGGCTGGTTTCCGCAACTCCACGTCTAAAGCGCGTATTTTGCGTACGGGTGGGAACATTACTCCAACCACCCCAGCTCCCCGAGAAAGGCCAGCAGCCCCTTGGTGTTGCTGACGATCTCGCGGAGAGTACCTGGGTTACCTAAGTACTTTGCCCTGTATGTTGCAACCTCTGGGCAGTGTAGAAGCACGTGGGCTGCTGTCTCGTCCTCCTCCATGCAGGCTCTGCACAGTGGGCTATCTGTGACTCCTAGGACGAAGAGGTGTTTATTAAAAGAGCCGTGACCAGTGATGGCGGCTGTGACCTTAGAATAATAAAGGCTGTGACTATGCGGAGCTGTGATTTGGTCAACCGAAGCACCCGTTTGGTGAGGCGGCCATCTATAGTAGGAAGTGCCTCCTTGGCCTGCCTACACTCACCATGGTCTAGCCACAGTTTGTGGTGTTGATCCCTGGTGCGTTTCCTTACCAGAGTCCGCAGATACCCGAAGGGGAGTGGCACGATGGGTTCTGGTCCCACTGCTGCCATACTGGAACCCCTTCTAGCGAGTTCGTCCGCTGCATCGTTGCCCCGGGAATCGCTGTGGCCCTTAATCCATTGTATGGTTATGTTGTTGTGATTACCGACCTGTTTTAGGCGCTGGTGACACTCGTATGTTAACCCGGAGTTGACCGTGTGGTTGTCTAGTGCTAACAGTTCAGCCTTGCTGTCTGAAAGTATGCGGATAGAGTGGTCCTTAGCCCTTCTGGCTAAGATGGCTGATGCGGCCAGGGAAATGCCCATGCATTCCGCCTGAAATACCGTGTTGTGGACCCCCAGTGGTACGGCAATATGGATGTGGAGATCCTCTGAGGAGACTCCGGCCCTAGTACCTGTACCTGTTTTAGATCCGTCCGTGAAGATCCGTAACTCTGCAGGATTTAACCCCTCGCAGCGGTGGTCCTCGTGGAGCTGGATCTTGTATTTTTTGTCGAATACAAATTGTTTTGGTACCCGATCGTTAATGGCTTTCGCCAGGGGGAACTCGTTGTAGAATCCCTCTAGTGCCGCAGTGTGTTGCGTGTTTGACTAACTCCACAGTTGAAGTGTTTTGAGGCGTGCTGCCGCCATTGTTGCCTCCTGTTGTATGTACAGATGGAGCGGCGGAAGCTCCAGCATGGCTTTGAGAGCCGCTGTCGGAGTGGTTCTAACGGGACCCTATTACTGAGACTTCGCTGTCCGTCTGTCACCAGGCTGTACCTATCTCATGAACCGTGATAGTTAGCCAGTTGTAATTTCTTCAGATTATGTATTTCTGTTGATGCTACTAAAACAACAAATACTAAAAACAGAATAAAATAAATATTTAAGGGGGCTTCCATACATACACATTAGATCTAATCCAACCTATGGGGAATTCATATGGAGACTGCGGGGACGCCCGAAGCCTCCCGGATATGGCCTCCCATCCAGTCGCCTACTGGCACGGTGGAGCATACCGGGATTTTTCGCGAGTTGGCGGGGCAGCCTTTGTCACATGGCTGGGGTGCTACTTGGGCCCCCTACTGACTGCGGTCGGCCAAAGGCAGGCACCGTGCTTCAGATCCCGCTACCCTATGAGTTACCCGGCAAGCCTTGCCTAGCGACCAAGACCGGTTCTAAACAGTGCAACTGACAACATCCTTCTCCCCCAAAGGCACTGGCACTCCCGCAAACCGTAACACAGCAAGCTGCTTGGACTCCGGCGGGATGGTGGTCGCGATCCAGGCGGCTCCTTGCGGAGCCTACCATCGCTTAAGTGGGATCGTTCTGCCGGAGCATAGGCAAGCCTGTGGTGTCGTCGCCCGGGGTGGACCGCTAGGCGGTAGATCCCAAATTACCCCAAAAAGTTAGTTTAAATATCACTATCCTACATAGTTAACATAGTAAAAGTTTGCCCGCGTTTTTTTTCTTATTATACCTACAACGCATCTTGTTGCAGTTTTATGTAGTAATAATATAATTCATTAGAATTTATTCCGGAAGGTAAATAATACCTGAGCTTGGCGATCAGGAGTAGAGTATTCTCAAAACAGGAACCCTAAAAACCCTTTTTTGGGCAGTCGTGTAAAAACCTTCCGTAAATATACCTAAACAGAAACAAGACGCCATATTGTTTTACATAAGCCTTTCTACGTCTGTAATTACAAAGAAGCATACATTTGTACTGTGTAAGAACAACGTAGAGTGTCTTGTATTTGTCTAATACAAGACAAACTCGAAAGGACACGTACGCGTGTTTACACGGAATAAAGTGAAGGCGTACGTCGATCGCAGCATGAATATTCATAGCGGCCTAAACACAGCCGTCGCGCACCTTATTACACGCAAATTTTGAGGTGCGAAGTGACACTTATGTGTCGGCATTGATGCTAATAGCTTCTGAATTTTGTTTACTAATAGACACGGAAATTATGAAGCACGAAGAAGCCACATGTGCAGTTCAACAGTAACTGTGGATTCGAATCTACCAACTATTCCTCAGTGAATTTAAGTATTTAAATGGAGAGGAAATTAACAGACCGATGATGAGTTGAACAGACGAAGTTATTGGGTTTTGGGCACCGAGTCACATCTTGCCCCCTATTAAGTTCATGACTTGCGATTGTTATGAAAGGGCAAGTTAATGCAAAAAATGATCATGAAAAGATTATAATAAAAAAAAGCAAGCTTTAAAATAGGTGTGATGTCATTTTTTTCGTATTCTTCTCAGTAAATCCTCTTAATCGATACCCTTATAGTGGGGAGCATACAAAATAACTACTTAGACCGACACATTTGAGAGTGTGACAAATTGGATTAGCTAACCATGCAATGTCTTCTACTAAACGTGTATCCAAAATTAATCAGCTGAGTCGGTTGGGGATAACTGTTTTAAAATTCAGTTGCAAGATTTGACCTAAACAAACAATCATACATAGGTACGTACAAACATAGCAAGCTAAATAAAAAACTTTGTAAAAAAAGCGACACAAGTATAGCGCCAAACAGTGCCGTTAAAAAGGTAAAAAATTGAACACAAAACAATCTAACGAGCTCCTGGATGAACACTAACATACCGAAATAATTCATGGTTTAATAATCGTCCAGAAAACGTGAATATTTTTCCCGTTCACACATGAACAGATAGGTAAAGTTATTCGTAATAGGTTCAATCGCTCGATTCATTGGATTGGAAGTTTGAAAATAAAAGGGAAATGGGGCGGAAGGAGTTGTTCATTCAAATTGTGATTCAGCAATTTGTTACTTAACTTGCTGTTAGTTATTGCAATGAAAACAATAACGAGCTTTCAATAGCTACCGATCGGATAGCCACAGTGGCGTAGCGTACGATTTTACCTTTTTTCTATTTTCAAACTATTTTATCTATTTTTTAAATGGAGGGTTTTAAATGTAGATAGAGACAAAAACATTAATAATTATAAATATTAATTATTTTATATGCTTGATTGAAAGTAATTCGTAATGACAAGTCGTATAAAAATAGATAAAAACTACTGCTTTCCCGCCGACCAACTGGATGGGTCCACCAGTTGTGCAGTCGCAGTCGGGAACGCTATTGCAAAATCCTTCGCCACGGCATGGGCAGTTGTGTAGGTTTATATTTTTATATAGAAATAATGTTTCATTGAGACCCTTCCGACGGACTTTTCGATCAGGAGGTATTCCAGCGCACACAAAAAGTGTGATCACCAAAATGTGTTGAAAGAATGAATAAAGGATAGTAATTTAATATTATCATGTAAAGTATACAATAAGAACTAAACATTAAAGCATAATTAACTACAAAATAATATTGAATAAAACTAGAAAACAATTAAAATAACTCTAGGTAACTAGACACGAGAAGTAGACACAAGTCTAAGCACATTTTTACTTACTTTCTTCAAATGTTTATGAAATTACCTACATAGCTTTGGCTGGCTGAGTTAATTTCATCAATCTATTTTTCCAGAGACAGCGCTGTGTCTGGCTCATTTGTAGAACTTTTTCCGACTCCTGAGGAAAATGTGATGGCAAGCTGGAGCTGCAACGAAAGACAATTATAAAAAAAGTAGGACCCTTAGGTACTTGGATTTTCCTATTTTATTGGATGGCAATCAAGCCGACAGTAGCCTAAAGACATCCGCAGTATTAGTGGCATCGCAATGCCGTGTGTTCTCTGAGACAGATAAATAAGTTTTGAAGTTTGGAATAATAATTAATTCGCAGAAATTGTTTTCCACAGACAAGCTCCTTCAGACATAGTGTGACATAAGATTCAGAACAAGGATTTGCACGAAATCCTTTCACAATTTTAGAATGAGTAAATAGAAGTGGGCAATGGACAGGCAGATCTGATTGCTCACTTCTTCCTTTAGTATTATAAGTATTCAGCATGTAAACTTGTATAGTTGTATTCAACTCAGCTATCAAGCCCTCCGGTCGTGAAGAGAGAACGCTGCAATTATAGTATGAAAAGTTTCGACAGGAACCGTCCTTCGGGCAGGGGTCACTTTCATTTTTCAAAATGGGGCCAAAAATTTAAAACGGATTGTTCAGGCAACGTTGAATTTCATACATTGTACGAAAACCCGAACCAAAACGACTTAAGCAGGCAAAACTTCTCCATGATATTGTGGCCTTTCACTTTTAGGCCCTTTTTTGAAAACTGAATGTCCCTGCCTGAAGGGCTCCCGTCTTAAAGTTTTCATAGTCATTCCCTCATCACTGTCATCACGCCCTACCTACTCAGCTGCTATTAAGTTTTTATGCTAAATATTCGCCTTCGTTTTTTCTTTTTTTTTGCCATTGGTGCCTTGGGGAGCTCCCCCAGTGCATCGATGGCAAAAACTTGAAATATTTTTGGCCCAAAATTCGGAAACGCGAACTAATAACAAATTAAAAAAAAAAAATGCTCAGATTTTCGATGAGGATGACCAATGGGCCCTCGAACGGCAACCCTAGACCATGCACCGAAAAGGGTCACAGGATAGCGGCTTCGTGGTTACCTGCGAGACCGCTACCCAGCGTTTTTCAAAATGGAATAAAATAAGTTAAGGAATCAGGTGTGACTGTGCGTAAACATTTGACGTCATAACGTCAAATGTTATGCAAAATATTTAGTGTTAATTCTGCAAAAAGATCCAGGCTTGGATGCAAGATTCCCCACCCGCAAATTAACATTAAGTATTTTGCATTAGACTAATAAAAAAAACTAAATAGGTACGCACACTACAGGGACTTTCTCTGGTAATACAATTTCAGGGTAGATTCTCTGAGCTGCAAATTTCGACAAGCTTTTCGAGCTGGCGCCGACTTGTGTGGCCGTTTGTCCTCCCTTTGGGAACCTGTGTGAAAATTACAGGTAGGTAGGTATTTATTTTGCTAACTGCTTAGGTACAGGTATTAGGTACTTAGGTCATAAGTTTTGTATTTTCTAACTGAATCACTCATAATCATGGACTTAATTTTGGTATTGGGCCAATGAAGCGCCATAGTGATATTGTAAATAGTACCTAAGGTCGCCTTCCCACTGGAGGACCAGAGCGGTCGGAGTATTCCCGTTTGTACAACTAGAGCACCTATTTTTTGAGGGCACCAATGCATTGTGCACCGTATATGTGGCACTCAATAATAGGTGCTCTAAAAATAGGTACCCAAATGGGAATACTCCGAGCGGTCCAGTGGCCATAATTTCGTCGGCCGCCGCCGGTACCCCGACCCATCAGAGTCTCAGGAAGGGTCAGGGGTGCATAGCAGCATGGTTCAGGGAGATCGTCGTAGCGGGAGTCTACTTCTCCCCGAGCCGTACTCTCGCAGAGTTCCACAACTCCCTCATATATGGAGTTGAGTGTAGACATCTGAAGCTATTTCCTCCCCATATTTGTGCTCGGGGACTTCAATGCTAAAAACTTGGCTTGGGGTTCTCGTTGCACAGATGTGCAGGATAGGATGGTGGAGAATTGGGCTCTGGAGGCGGACCTGGTCGTCCTAAATCGGGGTTCCGTCCCCACGTGTGTGCGGATGCGGGGCGAGTCGGTGGTGGACATCTCGTTCGCTAGCCTCGCTCTGTCACCGTATGTCACTGACTGGCATGTCATGGAGGGGGTGGAGACCTATTCCGAGCACCGGTGCATCCGGTTCGATGTCTCCACCCAGGCCTCAAGCGCGCCGGTCCTGCAGGCCCCGAGTGGTCCGCGATAGGCACTGAAGCAGCTGGACCGGGAGCTCCTCCTGGAAGCCTCGATCGTGAAGGCCTGGGTGACATCACCGGCCAGGCCTGCCGACATTAACAACGGTGTGGTTCCAGGAGTTCGGCCAGGAAGCGCCCAGCGTCAGGTATACTGGTGGTCGCCAGAGCTGACGTCTCTGCGCGAGGCGTACGTCGTAAATCACGGTATCACAATATTTTTTTATATAAATTAATAAATAGTTTTTGATTTTAATATATTGTCACAATGTCGCGATGAAATGTCAGAACCAACAAAATTGCGGATGCTAGGTGGCGCTGAAGTTGTGCACAGAGCCAATATGTGAACACCTCCATTTGTAATATACAAGCCACGGCGCTTTCAACGACACGATAATCTGTCGTCACGACATAGTGGGAACGGAGCCTAACAAGAGGATATCAATGAATTGTAACGATTTTTACACGACAAATTTTTGTCGTTGGGATTCTTTTACTAGAGGGTTGGTTGATTTGGTTACCTAGTACTTGAATCGTGTTTCACTTTCAAACGTGCAATTTAAAGTCTTGCTGTAGACTAGGGTGCACTAGCGAAAATACAGTTGTGGTCATAAAATTAAGAACGATTTGAAGTTCCAGACTTTTTTATCTCAATCACATCATGTGTTGTTATGTGTTCCTTCTTTGAACTAACTAGTTATGTTATGAAATAGCCACATGAATAGAGCAAACCGAATTAGGAATACAGAATTAAACCGCCAAATATTTTTTTACAAATTGTATTTATTCTCTATCGTAACAAATTCAAACAGTAATGAAGCTGGACAAATAATTAAGAACGATTTATTAAACTGCTCGATAGTTGTTTTATATGAAACTCAGATTCAACAAATCACATTAATGTGAAGGGCATAAAGAAAAGAAGCAATTTGATACATTTTAAACTAAAACTAATAGTCAGTAGCAGGTCCACGTCTTTTAATTACTGCTTTACACCGGCGAGGCATTGGACTCCATCTGCAATTTTTGACATTTCGCAAGAGAGGTAGAGTTTCATTCTTCTAAGAAAACGTCGTACAGCTCTATTAAATAGCCACATAGTCGGTTTGAAACCTTTAATTTCTTGATGTCGCACCAAACACGCTCTATTGGGTTTAGATCTGGGCTGTTAGCTGGCCAATCTAAGACAGAAACTGATTGCGATGTGAGAAATTCCTTAACGGTGCGTGCAGTATGCTTTGGATCATTGTTGTGCTGGAATGTCCAAACAACCGGAAGCACGTCTTCAGCGGTAACATTTTTACTTACTGTATATTTGTGTATTGGTTTTGATCTATGTTTCCTCCTATCAGCTCAACAGGTCCAACACCATGTCCAGAAAAGCACCCTCAAATTTTGACATTTCCCCCACCATGCTTTAATGTCTTTTTTGGGTACTGAGGGTCGAATGCTTTATTCGGAGGTCGTCGTACATATCGTTTTCCATCAGAACATACCCTGTTTATTTTAGTCTCGTCAGAAAATAGTAGATTGTATCATAAGGGAGCAAAATAATATTTTTACGGCAAGGGCGCTTTTTTGAATCCAGAGCGTAGCGAGGGATTCAAAGTACGTCGCCCGAGCCAAAAATCCATTTTGCGCCCGAGTGGCGCTGAACACTAAGATGTTCCGGATTTAAAAAGTGCGCAGCAAAGATAATTGCGGTGCACTTTTTGAAAGAGGATTAAAAACTCGTTACTGCCCGCTAAAAGTTTCTTATAGAAAACACCACCTTTGGGTACTTAAAGGCGAACCAATTCGTTCGAAAAGGACGACTTGGTTCGCCTTTAAGTGCACCCAAAGGTAGTGTTTTCTTTATAAGGAACTTTTAGCGGGCAGTAATGAGTTTTTATTCCTCTTTATTTCAAAAAGTGCGCCGCAAAGATAATTGCGGTGCACTTTTTGGATTTGGAATATCTCAGTGTTCAGCGCCAAAGAAATCGAACGCAAATATTGTTTGAATAAAGACTGGCTGGTACGACGGCCCATAGCCGCGCCGCCAGCTGAATAACAATAAACTTTCATAATTGCGAAAATATCTCAAATTTTAATATAAGTTTTTAGTTGTTTTATTATTAGATACCATTTAATTTCAATTTAGTTGTATCTATTTTTTATAAATAATTATATTACAATAGAATACGAGGCGCCTGTTTTCTCATAGTGGGTGATGAAAAGCAGAGTGTATCACTCGGGCGAAAATTCATACCTTCTTGCAAATCCAAGCCGGGATTGCCTATGGCACCGTTTCAACATGGGCACCTTCCTTGCTACCCTTCCATGCAACTTTTCTTCTACCAAACGCCTTAGAATAGTGCGTGCCGAGATTGCTGAAGGGATGTTTTCACCAAAAATATTCTTTTCATTACTCATACTCTGAAAGTAGATCTGAAGTTTCCTGAAGAGCGGGTTGAAAGTAATACTTTTCAGCCCTAGGGAGAATCGCTTTCAACTGATCTCGTATTTCTGCTTTGATAGTCACGAAAGCCGCATCAATGCGTTGGACTAAATCATCCTAGTCTCAACTTCCGTGGCGTTATTTCTTTGGCTCGTTCTTAGAAATACGTTTACGCACAACTAAAGTCGAGATAAGACGAGTATGCCGCGCGTGCATTCGCAACAGTGGCGAACAACTCGAACAAGATTTGTGATTTCTGAATTAAAGTTTTTTTTTTTAATTTCAAATTCTTAAAAAGTTGGTTCCTGTTTAAGAAAGAGATAGGACACTACGCACAAGTGACATAACAGTATCTATCTACTTACTTGAGGCGTGTTATTTATGCTAAAACTACTGTTTTTACTGTAATTTCGAATATCAGCCTAGTGTCTCGATTACACATTTAGTTAAAAATGAAAAGGTATTAAACGTTTTTTGGGCATACTGCATACCGTTGGAAAGGGGACAGACTAGAGAACTTTTTAAACGTATTCGAAGATCCCGATCACTTTTAGTTTTTTTTTTTTTATAGCCATTTAAAGTTGAGTTTTAAGTTTATTTTTCGTTTGCAAAAACTTTACGAGCTATTAAAAAAAGAAAATAATTGTTCCTAGCAAGTAATTTTGAATTTGATAGAATCATACAACAGTAGACATCAAAATTAAATTGAAATTTTAAGTTTAAACAATTTTTTAATTTGTTTATTTGACCTAAAATGATGAATTTTGGAATTTTTCAAAATTTAAATTAAAAAGTTGTTATAAAAAAACCGGTGAAGCAAGGAATGAGTTATAGGGCGTGAAGAGATAGCAAATGACCTCTCCTTTCGACCTATTCGATTTGGCAAACGATGCACCAAACACCCTGTATATTTTTAAAACACTTTATTATATTTTAGTTTCAACAGTTTTTTTTTTAAACAACATTGATTTGGGCAAAATATTTACCATTTTTTCAATGATGAAAATGAAAAATAAAGGCTGAATAGCTGGCTGGCCACAGAAAAAAAAACAAAACAGGCAGGAAAGCGGCAAACGGTTTTACTCATTTTTTCTTTAGCTAATTCATGTTTTTATTTTTACTTTCCTTGTACTATTCGTAATGAAAAGCACAGTGTTTACCTCGGGTTAAAGACTTATTTAGTCCCTCGAACTATTTGCCAAACCCCGTCTCGGGACTAAATAAGTTACTTTCACCCCTAGGGTAACAATGTACTATTTCTCAGCTCATTAGACCCTGGATTTTGTTTTGCCAAAGTAACGATTTCGATCATCTCGACGAGATGACTTTCTCTTTAGGTACACGCGGAACATTTGAAGTAGTTTGATACGTGGCAAAAAACTACACAGCGTGGAAAACCATCGTTTTTGAGCATTGCTGATGGTCGGCTATCTTTTCATACAACCAATTCTTCTCCCGAAGTTTAATTATTACTTCCCTTGTAGATTTATCACAACTTTTATTTTTCCCTATTGTTTTCATATGAAGCAATCACCTTTAAGACTTTTACAGCACTAAATGGCGCCAAAATTATACGAATAGTCACATACAACCACAGAGCCACAGAGTGTTCTTATTTAAATGTGAATAAAAACATCAACCATTCAGCGTTCTTAATTATATGACCAGCCAGTAAATAGTCATACTAGGTTCCGAACTAATGTATAAAGTTTTTCTATTTATTTTTTAGCCAATCATGTGTATAAACGAATGTACCGCTAGTATGGAAAAGTTTTGCAATACCGAGGGAAATACAAAAAAAAATACCTGCAATTAGTTAGGTATACTTGTTAGTTTGAAAAAATCTTCCCTTTAAATAAGCGTTCTTAATTATATGACCACCACTGTATTTTGGCAATCGAATGTTCTGAATTTGTTTTGTATTTCAAATACACGTATGCATCAGAATGACGGGTAACTTAAAAGTATTTTGTATTTTAAATACAAAATGTGAAAAATTATAATAATTCGTATTTTTACCCACATTCATTGGACATTGATACTTACAAAGCGCCTTTAGATTTTTTTTCAGTTAGTACAACAGGAACATGGATGGGACGTAGCATGATGTCGAATGAAGCCCTTTTCATACCAATGACACCAACCGACATTTTCGCATTATGCAACTCTTCTTCTGGACCAGCCACGACAAGGTATAAATATTTAAGTCGTCCACTTATTCTTAAAAAAAATAAACCAGGATTATGTAGTAGACAAATCCATATATTTTAGGTATAGGTTATTTTTGAAATAAAAAGGACGTAGGTATATGAAGCGTTGGTTATAAACTAAACATTTGTCAAAGAACTGCCTACTATACTTAAAAGTTTACACAACCCCTAGGGAATATCTAGTAACAACTAGTTATTCCCTAAGGCTTGGTTGTTTTGTTGATAAAAATTCCAAATTAATTTATGAAGGTAACTATATGTGAGTCAAGTACCTACATACATATATGTCGGATCCGGTCATTAGTACAGACAGAAAATGAATCGGCAAGCGCGCCAAAGGTGGCATCACGCGACCTACTTACCAGTTCCCACACCTAAAGCTCGCTTCTGCAGAGTCGTGGTGTTTCGAGTTTGCAGCAAGAAGAACAATGAGTGTCTGATCGCGGCAGAGTCATGACGTGCCGGAACTGTACCCGATTCATGGTGTCTAGAATTAGCACTATGACCACCTCCAAGGATATTACCGTTAAACATGCCGTTTAGGCGATAATTCGATTTTTCATACTAGCTTCATACAAATTTTTCGTAAAAAAAATATATTTCCTTCGTTTTTGGGCAGAATTAACTCGAGTGTCATTTTTGTACATAGTAATGACTAATAGAAGCGATATCCGACATAAAAACAAGCACTTGCAAATTGAAATCCCTAAGGTGAATTGTTACGGTTTACTTATTATTCTGACGCCGAATACTCGTTGGTGAAAAAAAGTTTTGCATCAAAATTTAATGGGAAACTTGTTAGTCATGTTGTTGCTATGACTGGAATAGTTCAAATGTGAGTATTCGGTATAGAATTACAGTACAGATTTTATGTTGTGTAGTGATTAACGATTACCCTGTCGAAATTTTGTTGCATATTTTGCCTGATAATTATTTACAAAGTGACGTCATGTTAGGTGGCGGGATTTTAAATCGGGTTTTTGTTGCAAACACGGCAAGGGAGTTTTCGTTAACGACAGTCCTTTGTGTACATTCGGTGAGACATAATAGTGATAACAAGCTTCAATCGGTTTTGACTTTTTTAGCGACGAATGTAACTAGCAATAGGGGATAATCCAATTTTTTTTTTCTTTGTCCGTCGGGTAGTTTATTGAAAAGTATTGGACACGTATTTTTTCTTTTTTCACGTGGTCATAAAAATACGGAGATATATTGAGTTGAAATGGCGCATGACGTCACATGTAGGTAAGTTTTATACCTACTTGTGTGACGTAGTGAGCCCCCACTCTCCAACTTTAATGAGTTTTAACTAAGTAATTTTTTGATATTTTGATAAAACAAAAAATACGTGTCTAATATTTTTGTATTACCTGTCTGACGGACAAAACAGAATGTCGTTTTCATTACCCAGTCCGCACCCCTATTACTGGCCATGACTTAAGTGCTACGTTCAGGCGTTTTTCACCGTCGCCAACGTCAGCGCCAGCGTCGCCAAGACGAGCCAAGCGAAGCGCAAAGGCACTAGCTACCTTTTCTCGAAAGGTTTCGTCGTTTTTTTGAAACCTCATAGAGTTGGTTTCCGATGTACCAGATAGTTCATATTCTCAGGATATGATGTCAATAATAGACTAATTAAATATACAAAGTCTCAATTGAATAGCTCTAATACTTTAGATTATTGATATCTAAAATACACCGATTTCGTCACTGACACACTGATACACTGATGATCATCAAAATGTTTGGCTACTTCCTGAAGTGTTAGAAAGCTGAAATTTGGTATATAATCTAAGTTTAGTATACAACCAACAAAAAAATTCATAAACTTATAACTTTCGCCCCCCATCCCCTAAAATGGGGGAGTGGAAATTTGTATTAGACTTCAAAATGTTAGGGTACTTCCTGAAGTGTTAGAAAGCCGAAATTTGGTATGTAAACAAAGTTCAGTACGCAAAAAAACACTACCGTGCCCCCAGATAAACTAATAACTTTCGCCCCCCATCCCCTAAAATTGGGGGGGGGGGTGGAAGTTTGAATGAGACTTTTAGAAATTAGAAATGTTTTTGGTGGTTAGAATATATGGATTAGGAGAGGATACATGAGAAATGAAAGAAAAAAAACCGGCCAAGTGCGACTCGGACTCGCGCACGAAGGGTTCCGTACAATTATTTAAAAAAACGAGCCATTTTTTTTTGTATGGGAGCCGCCTTGAGTATTTATTTTATTCTGTTTTTAGTATTTGTTGTTATAGCGGCAATAGAAATACATAATCTGTAGAAATTTCAACTGGCTAACTATTACGGTTCATGACATACAGCCTGGTGACAGACGGACGTACAGCGAAGTCTCAGTAATAGGGTCCCGTTTGACCCTTTGGGTACGAAACCCTAGAAATCAAGCATTAAAGTGTCAAGTTTTCTAAATAAGTGGAGGTAAAGATTGCATAATAATAGTGATCTTGAATCACTCACTCAGAATATCTTGACATACCTACCTACTAAGTTAGGTAAATAAATGGAAGAAGACAATGTTAGAATGTTATCGGTATTGTGAGACTACAGACTACAGAGTGATAAGACCGATAAGACTAACTTAATTAAGTATTCATGGCTCACGCAGTACTAAATTAATATAAAAATAGGTACCTACCTGCAAGGTAACATAATCTACTTGTCCATGTACTGATTTTCTTTGATAGCGTCGCTTAAATCGAAGCTGAAAAAGTAAATAGGTAATTATAGGTTAAAGATCAAGATCAAAATCACTTTTGATTATTACTAAAATAAATGTCAGGTAGCCCTTGTCTAACCTGTTCAATTAAATCGATATCGTCTCTAAATTCAATAGTACCGGTCGGTGCTTTGGTTTGTATTTGAAATGCTTCTATTTCTGCAGGAGGCATATCACTGAAAAATGTTAGTCAATTTATGAATACGTAGGTATACTGAATTCAGGCTGTTTGTAGTTTTAACATAGACGTGCTATTAAAGTATCATTCGTCATTACTTCAGTCCAGGGTCACTCGCTGCACTGCTGGGCCAAACTTTTTTTTCTGTAGTGGGTCAGAAAGGCATTAGCCCACCAGACGCAGCACCCGTCAGGTCGGAGGATCACACTTCCCGATTCCATGCATCCAGGTGTTTCCACTTTGACAGTGTCGTTAACAAAGCGATTATAGTCTCAGGACCATAATCTATATTTTTTTAACGATTTTTACCTCACAAACTGCAATGCTTCTGTATTTTCATCCCACACCCAGTGTCCATTCTCATAAAGCCCCCCAAACGCATCATCTTCTTCATCAGCCATTTTTATTCGAAACTACTAAAAACCACAAATCAATAAACTTTGTAACGGAGTTTTGGCTGACATGCAACATAGATTAATAGACTAATGACATGCAATATGCATCGATACCAGAGAGATTATTTCAAAGAGTCAATGTAAAATAATTTCAAATTTAAAAAAAATGTTGGTGATTCCAAAAAGTTTAGTTTCCTATCTACTCTATGTACCTGCCCCTTAAACAAACGCGGTCTGCTGAATAATGCTCTTCTTATCGTGTGAAGCTTGGTCTCTGTTCTGTACTCCAGTTCCAAGTGCCGAAAACAAAATGGAAGCAACTTATCATATTTCACAAATGCTTCAAAAAGCGTGTATTTATTTACGTTTTTACAGATTTGTCGTTTGTAATATTTTTTGCAGGCTTTCTTATAAGCGTTTGCAATGTCAAATTGACGACCAGACTGAAGACTTAGCGTGCCCTGGGTCAAATAATACTTAGAACCGAGTGTAAATATATGAAACAGCGGGGTGCATCTAATAAAGTCGTTCTTCAAGAGACGAGAGGGTACTTAGTATCGAAAAGCTCAGTTACAACTAAGAGCATAAAAATGTTTTATTAGGGACTTATAATTGTTACTGTCGATAAATCCACTGTGTATTTTTTATTTGGTTTTTAATTTAGAATTGTTTTCAAGTTGATATTGGACTACCTAAGGGAGCTCGTAGTTTTGATTATTTTTTGGCGTTATTACATTACATCCCTCGCATCATCCATAAGGTTTATATATATCATCTCATTTCGGACAAACATGTGGTGAATACATCACTATACAAATATACCTGTCAGTATATTTGTGTATCTTCATCGCTTGGCTCAACACAAAACAAAATCTGAGGAGAAGACAATAAAATTGAGCTGAACTAAATTCACCGCATCATAGCGTTTTACAAGCGTAACTCAAATCGGAAACTTTTAAAACAGATGTACACAACACTAGCATCCAATGTCTTTCCCATCCGCTTTGCGAGCGCACGTAGCACAGTTTACGTGCTAGTTTTTACAGCGGTTTATGACCGTGGAGTAGATTGAACATCGCTCCCGGCGAAGGATTATACCCGCTCGAAACGTGCTTCCCGACGAATGGGTATACTTCATTCCTGTATCAACACCGAGTAGCTTTTGATTTCATCGAATGCAATCGACTTGCTCTTTATTAAATTTCCCTGGCTCTTAACCTAGATATTCTGATGGAATAATATCTAGTACATTAGCGGAAAAGCTGAACATTTTATTAGGAAGAGAGGGGTGTGGTGGACTACCACCGCTCTTTACACGGAGGTTACGGAAGCAATTATGCTTCTGTATACGTCCTATTTTTAGCCAAAAAACTTGTGTATTCTGTGGCGGAAGCCAGATCACCAGAATCGATCACTAGATTTTCATTTTATGGAGTGCTTAAACCTTATTTAAACTTTAGCTGTTGTACTGGGGTTGCACCTTATAATATAAATTACAGTGACTTAGTATTATAGTACTAATATGATTGCCTTTTTTGTGCAACTTTGCAAGCGACATTATGGCAAGGGCCATTGGGTTATTTCATTAAGATTTTCTTCAGGTCTCGTTACGTTTACATGGGACATAAACATCTGACTCAACATAAATGTGACTGCCTCACCGATCAGGGAATACAGTCGCCACGTTGAGTAACAAAATGTTTCAGAACCTACATCATAGTTTGTTTTGACGTCATAATAAATGAATGGAACTACAGTTGAGTTTCTATTTCAGTGGGAATGAAACAAGCGAAATGAAATTGGAAAGAATGTTCATCGAGTTGGAAATATGTCCGGTTTACCAGTTACACGTTCGTTTTGTTTGCTCCCAAATGTTAGTGCAGCGACAGGCCACCTGGATATGAATTCGAAAAGTACTGGTTCATTACTTCATAGATGAGAGTTTTACATAATTATATACTGCGTAATGATGAATATTAATTGATGGACGAAGAGGGAGAGGAAGACCAAGGAAACTATGGATGGATTGCTTTGTGTAAGCAATGATTTGAAAATTGAGTTAATAATAGCATGACATATTATGGCCAAGCAGTTATCTTGGGGCAGTAAAGTGATGATTAGATTTGAGTTTTACATGAAATAGGTACCTGTTTACTTTATCTGTATGCAATGTTACTGATATTGCTGATTACTGCACTAAAGAGGGAACCCTGAATACGAGAGAGTGGGTAACCACGGATAGCGATACCAGTATGGTACCCAGCAGCTTAGAATATTTACAATAATTACCCACGTTGAAAGGTCGACACCTTTCAACGAGGCAGGAATGAGAAGTGGCCTCATGATTGAATGGAGTCCGCTAAGGCATCTCACAGTAGTTAATGATCACTGACGAAAGAATAGTTCCTTTTAAATTCACCTCTTCATAAAATTTTATTGTTATCTTTTTTACATAATTTTGAGAAACCGCAAATAATTAACTACAGTGGCCGACTCACATTTTGCTAACTTAAGTTATGCTCGTATTAATTACTTTGTTTCAGGCCTCTAAAAGCTTTTGGAGGCGAACAGTAAAACTCAATGGGCCGCAGGTGCCCGCTGGGATATAACAAAGTGAATGTTTCACAACAATCAGTTTTTAATTGTTTTCACTAACACTTAACATACCACACTATCATCTCTGTATTTTCAATTTGTTAAGTATTTTAACAATCGAGCATAACCTTCAGCGTGTAAGGAAAACTCATCAATACCCGCTGATTTTTGCCGACGAGAGGATGGATATAATTTTTTAGGGTTCTGTACCTAAAGGGTCAAACGGCACCCTAATACTGAGACTTCGCTGTCCGTCCGTCCGTCCGTCCGTCCGTCTGTCACCAGGCTGTATCTCATGAACCGTGATAGGTAGCCAGTTGAAATTTCTACAGATTATATATTTCTGTTGATGCTATAACAACAAATACTAACTACAGAATAAAGTAAATAAAGGGTGTAAAACACCTCTTAACGAAGCCGAAAGGCACTGGTTCTCCCTGTCATTGCGATCATTTTTTTGTTCTATACCATACCTGGGAACCTTCTAGTTACCGAGATATTAGGGCTCAAAGTTCCAACTTGTTGACAAGTATTTTTTTATAGACAAGTTTTTTATGTAAGTTTGTAATGTGTTTGTGTGTGTTTAAGATTTTTACTTTAAACACCTGCACGACCCCGTACTATTCAATCCGTCCATCAGCACAATGTTTTGAGTGCGTTACATTGAGTGCTACCACAAAACATGATTTTACACCCCCCAAAAAAAGTCGTGTCCCAGCAATATTTTTTGCGTAAAATTACTTAGTTTCATGTACAGAATGCTTGGTTGACGGCTTCGTGATGAGGTGATTTACACGGTGTATTTAATAATAATAATAATGGGAGCGGGGCTCCCATACAAAAAAGTGATGTAGAAGTGAAGTATAAATATTGGTACGGAACCCTTTGTGTGCGAGTCTAACTCGCACTTGGCCAGTTTTTTATCAAGATGATAATAGGACATTACATTTTTTTTTTTTTTTTTTTTTTTTTTTTTTTATTATAAATAGGCTCGCGTTTGACCACTATCTCACCTGATGGTAAGCGATGATGTGGTCGACGGTGAAGCACGCTTGCCTAGAAGAAACCTATTCACTCTTGACTTGAAGACCCCCAGATTGTAGCTATCGGGAAACACAGACTCCGGCAGGGAATTCCACTCCTTAGCGGTACGCATAATAAAAGTATTCCCAAAGCGCTTAGTGCGTATAGGTGGGATGTCCACCATGTACCGATGGCGCATCGCCGTACGTCTGGTAGTCCGATGATGAAACGGGCTAGCTGGAATTAGGTCATGCAATTCCATCGCACACTCCCCGAAATGTAACCGGTAAAAAACCGATAGGCTGGCAACTCGGCGACGATGTTCAAGGCTCTGGAGCTTAGATTTGACCAGTGCCTCATTGCCAATGAGCCTCTTGGCCCGCTTTTCAACCGACTCAAGTGCATCAAGCTGGTATTTGGCAGATCCGTCCCAGAGATGAGAACAGTACTCCATGCATGATCGAACTTGCGCTTGATACAAGCTGAGCAGCTGTTCTGGCGTGAAGTACCTTCTCACCTTTGCAAGGACCCCCAACTTTTTGGCAGCCAGCTGTGCCTTTGCCTCAATATATGAGCCAAAATTGAGGGTTGATGTTAAAGTTATGCCAAGAAGCTCAAGATGGTCTGCTATTGGCACGGTGACATCTCGGAAAGTTGGAGCAGGGTGAAATTGGCTCTTTTTTGCGGAAAAAAGACACGCCTGGGTTTTGGTAGCATTAAACCTGACCAGATTGGCATCTCCCCATTCGGAGACTGCTTGCAAGGACAGGTTCAAACGCTCCACCATAGCCTCACGGAGAGACCGGATCTGAGGCCCGGTAGCCCGTGCGTTAGACAAGTATCTCTCAGCAACAGTGCTGTCGTCTGCATACCCAAAGGTGCCGGGTCTTAGCAGATCGTCAATGTGCAGCAAGAATAATGTTGCTGAGAGTACGGACCCCTGAGGGACCCCAGCATTAATATGCAGTTGGTCCGACGAGCAGCCAGAAAAGCATTACAGCACGAGTATTCAAGCAGAAACTCAATGCACTCAAGAAGTTCATTGAAAAGTATCATGTCTTCATGTAGACGTGTCATGATGGATGTATGTAGGTATAGGTACTCTGTCGAGCGGCAGAAAGGAGGATATGTTTAACCTACTGGATTACAGTTTCAGGCAAACACTCCAGCGTTTATGGAAGTGGAGCGTAAACGATACATACTCGTAGGTACAGAATTTACTTTGAATGTTTTAATGGTTCCCTGTTAGTAACCGCGCTAATCCTCAACCGTGTGCTAAACTAAGTAGATACTCATTTGATCACATGGCAGAGCGCACACGATCAAAGCAGCCTCCTGTGTGATCGTGTGTGACAGCTAATTCAATGAATTAACACAAGCACAAGTGACATACATGCTCAAAATTTTATATTTATTCAAGTAAAAATGTATGGCAACTAAGGTTATTCACTTACAACTTTTAGAAATGTTTGGTACACTTTACATGTCTGGAACTCACTCTGTTTTTCCGAAGTTTCTATCCAAATGCGAGTGGAACTTGTAAGTGATTTTATTGTCCATTCTGCAAAGTAAAGAAAAAGAGCACGGACCGATAAGTAGACAAGCACTTATTTAGTTTCTCGCTACTTCCGTACCTAGGTTCAGTGAGCTGTTTTTCTGTTTTACAATAATCGCTTTAAAGAATAGAAAGCGTAGCACTTATGTTGTTCAGTCAGATATTCAAGCTCTATTGACTGTACCACAGAAATTAACATCTGCACATAACAGTGCGCTTACAGCTTTTAATAAACACTCGCAAGTTTTGTCCGTTTACAACATACACACAATAGCTTTGCTTTTATCCCGAATTGGAAATAACTTGAGTAAGTATTTTATAAGTTTTAAGGTCCAGAGTTGGATGCACTAGTAACATTAACATAACTTTATATTCAGTGAAGTCGAGAGCAAACTTACTAGTGACGTCGTAAATTCTGCCAAACTTACAAACACGTTGGATGGAGATTCCGATTTGCAAGTTATAGCTGTCCATGAATTATAATCATGAATAAGAAGTTGAAATATGGAAGATCATAAGTCGCGCGCCGATGAATCTTAACATTTTTGAGGAAACGCTACTTCTGGGGTAGTACTTGTTTTGAATTTGGTTTTCAAATCTAGTGCATGGCATATTCAAGTTCAATACCGAGTAGGTAGGTACGAGTATGTACAGACTGGGACCAATCAAGCTATATAACACCAGTATTCTCTCATTATACGGGAAATCTATACAAAACGATGGTCATGTTAGGTATGCTGGAAATGTATAGCTTAATGTTTCGCCGAGTTTTATTTTACGGATGTGAAATCATCAATTTTTTTTTTATTTGATGATTTCCCGCTCTGGGCGGAGTGGAAGGGAGTGTCAGACTTGTACTAACTAAAACCCATCCATGTTCCTTCTTAGCCCTTTGTGTTCCAGGGCCACGGTATCTCTTTCGAACAGTCCCGAAGCCCCGGCAGGCATCGGCCCTTTCGGACCCCTTCCAGTTTGCTGACATATGCTTGAGGCGCGCGTGGAACACGAACGGGCCGTCGATAAGGCCTGTCGTCATAAGATGGACGGACGGTGACCTAGCCCATCACTCACCGTCCACAGGCCCGCGCCTACGGTGGCAGGGGCCACTATGTGGCTCCCGAAGTCCGGGGCGTCTCCCGCAGCGGCTGAGACGTGAGGCTCCCTCCCTCTCACGTTCCGCCACCTCTTTCACTAGCATGACTCATTCGCAGGAGGCGACGGCTTCCCATTCCCTCTCGGTTCAGACCATTGATTGTACCAGGGCCGGGCGCGAGAGGTTGTCGTCGCCAATGTGTGTACCTGCCTTCATATACAAGTTGAATGAATTTTAAAATAATACTGATCTCTTTGGGTCACAGAAAAAAAAACAAACAAAAACCTTATTATGACATGATTTCTTTTTGGTATACACATATAAGAAGTCTTTTACTAATTTTACTCTTTGGACATGATGACCAAAGAGTAGATGACTGCGACGACTGCAATAGACAATGACATTTTACGCTATGAACTATATAATTTTTATAATACGCGCTTGAAAAATTTTGTTATTGCTACTTACTTTAATTTGCTAATTATAATAATTTTATTTTGATTTTAATTTTTAAAGATGGCAGATGATGACGATGATGAAGGGGCTTTCGGAGGCCTTTTTGAGGATGGGCATTGGATTTGGGACGACACTACACAAGAATTACTTTTTGTGAGGTATGTTAGTGTGGGTCAGAACGTCCTCAGGCTAGGTAGTGGACAACCAACGCAGGTAGTTGGTAGCAATTCATTAAATGAAACAACGCTTAGCGGGCTCCTTTATCCTTTAAGTATTTGCAGCCTGACTTATTATAATCTGATTGTATGCCTCGAAGATGTAGGAGTGTAATTAAATCTATATCTAGAAAATTCCTTTACTAAGCAGGTTAAATAGAGGATGAAAGTTAAAAAGAGTAGTGCGAGTTGGTATTTGAACTTCTGTTTATAATATACATATAGTTAGGTATGTGAAATGAAAGAGATATGTGCAGCAGTGGACTGCTAATGGCGTTCATTATATAATACATAAGAGTGTATATGTTTATTAATTTAATAGCTGACGTTTACAGTAACCTGTCTCCTCAGCCAGTGGAATGTATACAAATTCAAACCAAAGCGCCAACAGGCGCCATTGAGTTTAGAGACGACGTTGATTTAATTGAACAGGTGACAGTTATTATATATTTTATTGTTTAATTGATACCTGCTATTGATATAGCAGGTTCATCTTACATGATTAGTGCTTGGTTCCTACCTACGCCAATTTCAAGTACCTATACAACATAAGTATTCAATATGCCAAGATATGAAGATATGCATACATAGGGTGACTGGTAATTAGTGACCGTTACTTAAACACGTGATTGTAGTCATGATAACAAACAACTTTCCCAGAGAAACTTTCTTTTTATATTCTTTCAGTTTTATCACAATAACACAACAGCTGCATGAAATACGCGCGCGCGCGTTTGTGACCTATCTACTGTTAGCCGAGGGACGCCATTCTGTCTCATTACTATGATATCGTACCGTGCTACAGTGGGTAGGCAGAGCAACGGCACCCGAATTTCATACAGCTGTTGTGTAATTGTGAGAGCGGCCACTAATTACCAGTCACCCTATATTAAGGGGGAAGTGCTATGCTTTTTTAGATCCGCTATCGTCGTCGCTATCAAAGAAAGGTGCTACCAGGACAAGCGGACGTAATTACTCTGCAGGTTTATATAATTATACTTATTACTTGTCTATGTGTAAGTGTGTATTGTTGTCTGTATATGTGTATATCTATGTATTATGTTGTTGTTCGCCCCGTCATTGTGTTTTTTTGTGTTCTGACCATACCTGAGTACCTTCTAGTTACGGAGACATTAGCGGTCAAAATTCGAAATTTTTCACAAGTTTAAAAAAATACTAGTTTTTTAAAGTAGGGTAAAACCAGGAGAGATGGACCACATTTTGTTCAACTTTAATATCTTTTTTATTTCTTAATAACTATTAAACAATTTAGTGATAAACTAACTAACTATTAATAGTCACCATTTTTTTATTTTAATATGACACGATTATAGCATCTTTATGGAAATAATTGAAATATTAAAAAAAGTACCCTCGGTCCATCTCTCCCATACTATACGGGTGAGTCGGACCACCCAGTAAGGAGAGATGGTCCTAACAAAAATAATCATTAACACTTCCAAACAAAAAAATAAACATTCAAAACGAAATTAACAAGTAACATAAGCAATTAAATGAAAGTAAAATCTTCTGTTTTTCATCGTATTTCCGCATCGGTCGCACATATCGGGATAATTGGTGCAGCCTTCATGGGACCAGCGTTCACAGATAATGCACAGCAGCCATCCATCTTGACTCAGGGTTTCCTCATAGTTTTCACCACAGCCTGCACATTCGTTGTCATCCCACTCAGTCAATTCAGGACTATCACGCAGAGTTATAATCTCTTGTTCACTATCTTCATCAGAACTGTCTTCAATTTTTTGTTTTTTCTGTCTTTTATTTTCTTTCTTTGCAGAAATTTGTCTTTTAGGTCCCTTCTTTTTCCGTGTTACTTTTACAATCTGTTTAGTTTCAATAGAATTTTCTTTTTTCATTTTCCTTGATTGATTTTCTTTTAAATTCTGAATATTTTCAGTAGAGTTCAAAATTTCTGCTATTTTTCTAGACCTATGACGGACGTTTGCAGTTCTTTATATGATAGGTATCGGAGAAACCACATCTAAAATCTTTCCAGGCGTTGCCTTTGGAGAAACAGCTTCACTAGTTGATGGTTTTTGATTCCATTAGAAAAAGCTTGAAAAGCATCAATTAATGCTCTTTCTGTCAATTCTCCTCTACATACTCCACTTTTCCTCTTATATGTTAAAGGCATATTATCTACAAAAGAAGAGATTAACACATTAAGAATGTATGGATTAAAAAATAAGTAGCAATAATAATTTAAAACCACTTCAAATTTGCAAAACAAAACGGTTGACTATTGGTCCATCTCACCCATACATAACATGGTCCATCTCTCCTAAATTGAGTGGAGAGACGGACCACTTTCTCATATTCAAAGCAAAATAAACAAACGAAAAATTTGAGGTTATTTTATAATTTCATGAACATACTAGCACAGAAACGTCAATTCTTATTCTAAAAATACAATATCTTATACATACCTTCGTTTTTTAAACACCCACACAAAAAAAATCACGCTTCCGAAACCTTTTAATACGTTTTTTACTAATTTTACGAACGAAAATCAAATAGTCTCGCTTTCTACACGGAGCAAACAGGTTGACAAGAACTCGTAAGTGTTGTCAGCCTAAATAAATTTAATAGTTTGGTAGAAATTACGATGGTCCGTCTCACCCGCTGGTCCATCTCTCCTGGTTTTACCTAATAACTTTACTTTAAATACCTCCATGACCCGTTTACTATTCAATGGATCCATCAGTACAATGTTCTGAGTGCGTTACATTGAGTTTTACCGTAAAACGTGATTTTCCACCCCCAAAAAAAAAGTCGATTCCCAGCAATAATTTTGGCGTTAGGTTACTTACTTTGATGCGCAGAATGCTTGGTTGACGGCTTCGTGAAGGGTCCCCTACACTTTGTATGGAGGAGAACATACACAGGAAATATCTACTGACGTACCCACTGCTGTACGTCAACATCAGTAAGTGTAGTGAAGTAATAGTCCTAGCTGAATTTCGGCCATCGGCGCCGGAGTAAATAGTGCACAAAGAAAGACACAGCACTCTTTCGACCGTGCACTATTTTTTCTCTCATCAACCAAAATAAATTAGTTTCAAATTTCAGGACGTAAAAGACATAGCATTGTATACTGCACCTATCAGTATTTTGAGTCCAATGCTTATAAACCTGCTTCATATGCCAACTACGGAGAGATTTCTTAGAGCACTCATTCTTTGCTGCGGATATTATTTACAGGTAAAAGTTTTATGAATGAATATGCATGGTTATTTTGTACCTAGTTTCTATTTCTATTCTATACTAAACTAATATCATAAAGTGGTTAGGTTCGTAAGTTTTGATTTTGACGATAATCTTCAGAAATACTGATCCAATTTATCCAAAAAATATTTTACTATAGTTGCTACTGCTAGTAATTTATAATTCTTTATAAAAACATCTAGATCGCAGATGAAATGGCAGAACGCATGATAGAGCTCCAAAAAAAAGTGAGAACTCCTATGTGTGATCTAATCGAAGACATATTCCGTGATAATTTGGCTGACTTGAGAGTCTTGGTTGCTAAGGAATATTGTATAATGCTTATTGGTACGTCTTTCTTTCTTTTTCGTGTTGTTAGTGCTAACCTGGAGGCAAAGTTTTTATGCCGCCCATTGGCCTCTGACTTTGATTTTCATGCAGTCGAGAAATATCTCTCAGGCATGTTTGGTTTCCTCACGATGTTTTCCTTCACCGAAGTTAGTGATAATGATACAATACGCACATGAATCCGAAAAATCAGAGGTGCGTGTCAGTCAGTCCAACGGTCGCATCACTAGGCAGTTAGAAATAAAATGTCACTTTTCAACGTTTTTTTTTAATTTTGTTAATTTATGCCGTAGGGGGAGCTGAGACGAAGAAATTTCATCACATGGGTCCTCTGAAGAAACGTCGATCGTTATCGGACAAAGACGCACGATTATTCGAAACGTTACTACGAATGAGCATACAGATTGTTTGGCTGGCGTTGGGACGCAAAAGTTTTAATCAAATTGGTGATTTTGAATTTTAAAAAAACGTGGACATATATAAATCAAACTGATCAATATTCTCCATGGTATAAAGTTATTAGCTGTCCTGTATAAATTTTCAGTACATAGGTACTGAAAATTTGTACAGGACTATTTCGCCCAAGCCACCGGAGTTTTTCAGTTTGGTGGTCATTTCAGTTGTGGTAAAGAAAAAAAAAAAAACAATCAAAAATGTTTATTTCGTTATTACACGTTATACAATGTTATAAAGTTGGTGGCGTCTCCTTTTAAGCATATAAATGCCTGTACCAGGAGGCGCCTCTCTTTTATATCTTACGAGTGTAATAAGTTACAAAACAAAAGTGTAATGGAAATGAATAATTAAAAGTCTCTTTCTAGTTTTTGTCATTAGTCTGTTGGTGTGTGTGTGTGTGTATGTGTGCTTGGTTTATTTGAATTATTCAATCTGGTGTGGCGTACCACACCCTGAAAAAACCACAAAGTATTATCCGATTAAAGAAGTTTTTTTAGGATTTTCAATGAATAGTAGCGGATTTTATAAACTCTTTAATTTTCAGAACTAGAAATTCACCGTTTATTTAAGTCTGAAATATTCAACAATGTGGAGCACACGTTGAAAACAGGATACATAGCGCACATGGTACCGGAGGAGCATAATGTGCTGCTTGGACCTTGTGTCCGTCACGACAAAAAGCTCAACACTCGCTCACCGCTTATGAATGAGGTGTTTTGTGACCGGCCAATGGATTACCGTTTAACAGGACTTGGTATTGTTCAGTATCCAATGTGAGCATTTATTATTTACCTACATGACATAACGCATGTCATCTTAGAAGAGTTAGGCCTAGTTGTCCGAATAGTACCCACACCCCCATTTCAGGAGTTGTTTAGGAGGGTGAGCCTATTGCCATCAAACGGATTCAAATCTAGACTCCGTGGCTGTTGATAAAAAACTGTGTATCTTGTGCTTAATTTTTGGTGTTCCTAAGGATGACAACACGACTGAAATATTTACGGCTCATGGTCGCGGAAGTGGAAGATTGTTTGCTGGCTTCAGATGCGACTCTGGGCATCATTGGATTGCCGCGTTCTAAATTTGATACGATGCTTAGGCTTGTTGTGGAAATACAGCCTTCTAGTAAATCTAAAGCTTCTTCCATGTTAGTATTTATAACTATAATAAGAAGTTACTTTCACCTAGTATAAAACGTTTGCAGTTATTTTGTTGCGGCATTCGGAATAGCTAGCTGTAATTTTTAGTCAGAAATGTAGTTGTTTGCTATTAGATCTGTATTTCCAGTTATATTTAAAACCTAGAAAAACACGTTTAGCTATTGGTCCCGGCTGTCATTTGTAGATCTTTGGCAGTCGTAACAGGAAGTCAATGCCCCGAAAGTCTGACAACCAGACTTACTAAAGGGTATCGCATTTCCCAGTACTAACGGGGTTGTGGACGTCAGATAGACAGTCGCTTCCTGTTAAATACTCCCCAACCGACCCCAATATACTTGGGAAAAGGCTATTCAGATGATAATATATTCGACGTTAAACCATTCCATTTTAACTGTTTATTGAAATTGAAATAGATATTAGTTTAAGCATTTATTAGAAGAAAGTTGAGCTTATTAGTACTTCGTACTTCTACGTACTACGTACTTCGTACGTACTATTAGTACTTACTTTGCTATAATTGACTTTTTATGTATTAATCATATTTATTTAGTCATTATTTTATGCAGGCAGCAGCAAAGTGTAGTCAAAAAAATGAAAAAGCCTTTATACCCGCCTATTTTAATACCAGAAAAGGACTCGACGTTGGGGTAAGTTCTTCTTTTCACGACTTTACTAACACAGCTGACGATCAGACGATCACTGCATAAATTAAATATTGTTAATACATACACAATAATTATAGGCTCTAGAGGTTTAATAGAATAATCTGGAATAAAGAAGTTCTGAGTAAAATTACCGAGATAGGAATTTTTCATTCACTACTCTTTTTCTAACCATTAAGGTCTCGTACAGACGAGCAGCACTTTGCAGTCGACAGAGCCAACTTCAGCTGTCGTCAGAGGCAACTGCAGCTGCCGCCATTGGTCGGCGTTTGCCGTCGACACGTGGTCAGCAAAAGCCGACCAAGGGCGACAGCTTAGTATGAGCGAAGGGCGCGTGCTGCCTTGTCAGTGCGCGCAGCGGCGCACTACACCAATGCTGTCGACATGGTGGGCAGCAGTCGGCGTGTCGAATACTGCAGCAGTTGCTTTTGTCGACAGTAGTAGTTGCTTCTGCCGACAGCTGCAGATGCCTCTGTCGACAGCTGAAGTTGGCTCTGTCGACAGCAAAGTGCTGCTCGTCTGTTTGACGCCTAAAAGAGCTAATTGAATATCTGCCAAAGTCCAAAAACCTTCATACGTTTTTTTTTCTTAGTGTGTTCTTCCCGCCTTTTTTTCCTGATTGGGTTGAGAAGAGTAACCCGGTGAGTGACATCCAACATAAGCGCTGGCTGAATAGAATCACGAAACTACTTGGTGTACATCCTAATGCCCATCGGGTGTGATGATCACTAGACTTTTCTGACACATTTTATTGAGAGAAGATTTTTAGCAGTTGAAAAAAAATAGAACATGGTGTGTCTTTTATTTAAATCCTTAAGAAATTATCTGAAAAACCTAAATCTCACGATTTTTTTCACGTCCTCCTAGAGCCCTTGAATAATATCGAATAGATCAAACAATAAGACTCTGTGGTTTATTCCCCAAATTATAGGCAATGGTGTACATACAATCATTTTGCCTGTTATTGTTATTCAGACGCCAGTACGCAAAAAACACCCTTTATATTTAGACTGCCAGACAAGTGTTCGACTCCTGGCTACAGTATCAGTTGCGCTAACTATCACTAAACCAAGTGACATTCCTTTCATTTATCACTTCGATAAGTGCCTGAATATTTCTTCAAGGACTCCTAATTTGTGGTATCTTGCATTATGTATTACAAATCAGTTTGCTTTCGACACGATAATTGCGTCTTGAACAGCCGGCACGCTATTTCAGCTTTTGACGGATTCCTGAAGTTCGACATTTAGAATTTATCGTTGATATTCGGTTGTTGTTAGAAAAATAATCTAATATTAATAATAAAGCTGAAGAGTTTGTTTGTTTGCTTGAATACCTAATTTCAGGAACTACTGGTCTGATTTCAAAAATTCTTTCAGTGGTAGATCAATAGGAGCGGAGCAGCAATGAAAAATGTTGCAAAAACGGGGAAACAGTGACGCAGACGAAGTTGCGCGGGACAGCTATTTAAATAATAATTATTGTAGAACTAAAAAGTCGTCAAAGCTGTCTCACCGCCGACGGTTAGCAAATAGGAACGAGTTGATTGTTTCGCGTCTCCATACTCTGAACTGATACTACCATCTTGGTATTTCACAAATGATAACCAACAGCGCTCTCCAAGGGCCAAAAGAACTATGCCACTCAATACTGATGTTTCTTATCCACTACCGATAACTAAAGAATTCCAGAACGTTCGACAGTAAAAAAAACTTAAATAACTCTGCAAGTGTGACTTATTACTACCTACTTCTAATTGGTAGAATCTTGTTAAGATTTTAGCACACAATAAATATAAGCTGGCGATGATACGCGAGGGTAAGGGCAGGGCTAAGGGTGCACTTTGAAAGTGTTTGTTGGACCGTAAGCGAGACTCACTCGGCCGTCGGTGAACCGCTCATGGGTTCCTAACGAATTCATACACCACCGATGTAGTGGAAACTCGGGCAAGGGCGAAATCATATTATTAGATACAAACAAGAGCTCCATGAAATTGGATTAGGCATGTTAATAATATGCGGCCTGTAACAAGGTCAGTAATCTCTAATTGAATTGTACGTTGATAGGGCTGTTTTAATCTTGAGATGAAAGTTTATTCACCTATTTTCAGGTGTTGATTTTTAATAAGTATTAGCTGACCCGACAGGCGATAGATGTTGTGATCCAAACCACGTAATTTTTTTTATTTTTTTTAACTCTGCGTTCCCTAGAACTCAGTTTAGATCACAAACATAAAAAAAAACCGGCCAAGTGCGTGTCGTACTCACACGCACACAGGGTTCCGTACCACCAAACAATAAAATAAAAAATATTTTTAATATTATTAAATTATTTTTATATGTAACAGCAAAACTAAATTTGTTTTTCATAGTATGTTAATGAAAAACAATGTTACTGCTGCAGTTTGTTGAAATAGTCCTATATCTCAAAAACTAAACATCATATCTTATTCAAACCAATTTTTGTTGAAAGTTTTTTTTACGTTCTATAACCCTAAATATTTTCAGAATTTTCATCCTCTTACTTTAGAAATTAGAGGGGGGGACACACATTTTACCACTTTGGCAGTGTCTCTCGCGCAAACTATTCACTTTAGAAAAAATAATATTAGCAACCTCAATATCATTTTTAAAGACCTATCCATAGATACCCCACACATATGGATTTGATAAAAAAAAAATTGAGTTTCAGTTCTAAAAACCCCCAACATTTGTTTTTTTCTATTTTTGTGTGAAAATCTTAATGCGGTTCACAGAATACATCTACTTACCAAGTTTCAACAGTATAGTTCTTATAGTTTCGGAATAAAGTGGCTGTGACATACGGACGGACAGACAGACAGACAGACAGACATAACGAATCTATATGGGTTCAGTATTTGGCCATTCGGCTACGGAACCCTAAAAAGGTGACAAATCTGACTATTTGTTCTCAAAATCTCAAGTGATGCGCTTGATAATTGAACACCATTTATTCCCGACACATTATGGAACATACTTAATATTTAGTTATATATATAGTTTGATTAACCCTGGCTTAGCGTATACTATTTACACGAAACATGGTGGATATCAGCGGTAGTTAAATATTGCAGCTACCAAAGAGCCAAAACAACTAAATCCACAATTTTCACGACATCCATCAAAGGCAGATGCGGCAGTTGTGTCAATGGGCTATTCTGACGTATAATTCACATAAGGCAGTGTTTAAGCCGGCACCAGGGGTACTAAACATTTACGATACGTCGCTCGTCCTCTATCCCGGAGAAGTCCAATCAAAGTTGCAAGTCCGAGGACTTAGAGCAACGATATTATGTATGACCCTGGATTACCAGATGGGGTGTTTGGTGTAGGATGCATCTTCTGCCAATAATTTTGGTCGTAAATGTAGACGTGTCACAAAGTTTTTCTCATAAGTAAACAACATGTGATTATAGTTATGAATCTTCGACATCTATTTTGGGATATCCAGTTAGTGTAACTGCAACCAGTGTTGTTTGTTACCAAAACTATGAAAAAAAAAATACACAAGTCATTTGCCTTTGTGGGATTTCTTATCGACAAAATTAAAAACTTTCATACAAATATTCATCCCTTATTAAACCCTGTTTAGGAAAAGCATTTTTAAAAATCCTTCCTTGGTGCTCAATTTCTTTTTAAACGTTTGAGTTAAATTGTATGCTTCTAGTACCTATTGATTTAGGCTGTGCCTACAATAGGTAGTACAAACGAAATTAAGAGGGATCTCTAGTGGGCCTTTCTCCATACAAACAAACGTATTCCGCTGTTTTCTTCGTGGATAAGAGACGCATTAGTCTAGCTAGAGCAATGATTTTTTTCCAAAAAAAATTGTTGTTATTAATACGAGTATATGCCCCTATCATTTTCTTTTTTCAAAACATAATAACTAACAGAATTATGACAATCCAAAAACCCGAAAAAAAGCCCGCCATGTGCAGACGACTACCTATCAAACAAATTAGATAAGTTTTTAACAAAAATAAAATTATAGAAGCATAGATATACTTTTCCTCTAAATTTTGATATGGGAATTATTTAGATCAGTTTTGTTTTGAAGAAAAAAACAGCGGAATACAAAACGTCTTTTGGTTAAGATTTTTGTAAGTAAAATCAGCCTGAGCTGCAGTTGTCCCTTTCGCACTATACGGGGGCTTAGTCGAGCGCATCGCGACGGCAATAGTCTCTTCAAATAGCTTTTCTTTAAATTCGTTCAAATTTGTAGATTTTGAAGAATAGGTATTTCCAGATTTTGAAGAATAGGTATCTACTAGGTTTAAGAGGGGACTCTATTAAACCTAGCAGTTTAGAAGTAACGACAGCCAGAACTTTAACAAAATCGAACAGTCACACACAGTTTCTAGTTTCAGAAGACATGTTTTTATTAAAAATGACTCGAGTTTCTAACTACAGTGGACGTAGGTGAACTTAAATATACACGAGAAAAATTGATCCTGCAGACGTGAACGTGCTGTGAGTTCACTTGATAACTCGAGCGGACCAATCAACTTTGGAAACGGTTATGTTTAGAGGTCAACAAAAAAAGAATGAAAGAAACTAAATAAAATTCTGATAACCAATTTGTATTTCGATAGTAAGATTAATAAAATGTATCGGAACGATTTTACGTTTGTATGTCATTGTTTTGCAAAAAAACAATAGTGTGTGAAATATTTTTTTTAACTGAAAACAGAAATCAAGTAAAACTTGTATGCTTCACACAAATCACAAGTAGTAATAAGTAACTATTGTTTGTTGTTGCATAACCTAATGTTGCTAAAGCAAATAATGATTTAATAGAGCAAATACTGCATAGCTAACACGATGATTGTGATTCAAACAACATTATTTAACAACCAAGCAATAAAAAATCATCACGTCGATTTGTTAAGCAAAAAATCCAGAGCAGACGCTATGAAAATATTCATGTGCGACGAATGACCTTGCATTTGTGTCAATAGGCACATTGACGTTTTAGGAGCACAAAGAGACTTACTATTGGTACCATTTTTGAGCCATTAGCTGATAGGCATCTCAGGCGACAAACGCACACGTAAACACTCCTAAAAAAACAAATAAAATACACAATATTGTTCTCTAAACGTTAAAACTGTAGTGCTAGTGAAAATGGCAGTGGTTTCCGGTATGTCTGTGGAAAAGGAATATGAAAAGTTACATGTGAAACAAGAAGATATTCAAAATTTGATGACATGGCTGAGTGAGCAGGCGCATCTACCACATCAATTCATCACTGGTAAAGTACTTAATTAAATAGTTATTTTTCTTTCCAGTCAATAACATTTCTGTAAATAAAGCTAACCTACTTTGTTTTTACGATACAATTGTTTGAAACGTTATAACCTGGCTTAGCCTAACAACATGATTTAATAACAGCATAAACATATCAATTACCGTATAATTGTTTGGATTTACCGGAATATAACCATAAAATACGGTTAATACAGAGAAATAATTTTCAGAATTGGACGTGATATTAGCATATCACAGTTGTGCATGCGACGCCGATTTGACCAAGCGGGTCATCGATGTCAACTACACGCTAAAAACATTGTTCCCGTTCTACCAGAATAGAAGAATTGATGATTGTCTGGAATTGGCATTTCAGACTTGGTACGTACCTATTGCGTGATATAAAGCAATTGGTGAATGTAGATCACTTAAAAGGCTGGTCAGCAGCTGACTAACTTCTTAACAAAAAAATTTAAGAACATTTAGGTGTATGGGAAGTTACTCGTAAAAATCTTTCAATTCATAAGAGAACATCGTAAACTCGAAGGGTTATGCAGAGGTGTACCTAATAGTACCACCCAAATTTCGCCAGTTATTTTCCCGATAAAAATTTCCCCGACCCGGGAATCTACCCCAGCTCAGCAGTCGTCATTACGACCACTGGACCAACGTGGCAGTAACGTGAATAAAGTCCTATGTAATTGTGTAAATTCAAACCCAGAGAGCGTTTGAATACATAATTGAGATTATAGGAAGCAATTTTGTTGTCATGCAAAAGTATTCTCGTGTATCTTATTTTTTATACAGGATATTTTTTGGTTCTTTTCAGGTTAATTTATCCACTACCAACACTAACAAAACAGGGTTTCAGACCAATATATTGTGAACTTTTGGATGCAGATCCAAAAAAGTTTGTTTACAGTGATGTTATCAAGTAAGATTATTTCAGTTACGTATCATTCATACAGTCATCAGACTAAGTGTTCCCACTGCTGGGACACAAGCTTGCCCTCTGTAAACCGGAGTGGGCTATTGGCCATAGACCACCACCAGGGCCCAGTCCGGGTTGGTGGATGTCACACTCCTTCAATTGTGGTTTGGATTCTATAAGGATTTCTAGGACATGTTGGTTTCCTTACGATATTTCCCAGGTTTCAGCTACGTAAATTAAAAAAAATAACAGAGATTAGTCTAAAACCACGTAAAAATTTCCACGTATCAGTAAAAGAAAATAATATCAAAACTTTATTGACTTCAGATATTAAATTTTTCTTAATTTTTCAGGGTTTTTTTAATGGTTGTAGATCTATGGCAATACGAGCAGGGAACAGTACCAGGTGTTGCTCTTATTGTAAATCTTGACAGAGTATCACTTGGTCATATATCGAGAGTTAACCTAAGTGTGGCTCAACAGTTTTTCTATTTTTTGCAGGTACGTTTCCTAAAAAGTAATTTTACTTGCGATGTAGATACAAAGGTGAACTCGGAATCGTCTAAGTTCATCTCATTAAGTGTCTTTCCATAATAATAATAGATATGAGAATGATAGTACTCTTTTCCATTGTCTAAGACAAAGATACTATCTGACCTACTTTTGACGTAATTACCTCTATATCCACAATCTGTTCATAATTATTTTTGTTATTAAGATGCCAAGAACTTATATTTATTTTGAAAATGCCTGCAACAGATTTACTGGCAGTTTATCTTTTGCAAAAACAAACAATAATTTTATTACTAAGCAAGAGGAAGCGTAGAGTTTCTCTTTTAAGTTAGAAACATGTTAAATCTGACTATCGTTTTCAGGAAGGTATGTTTGTGTGCCTCAAAGAATTCCACTTCATCAATGCTCCAACATTTGTTGACAAATTACTTTCTATGGTTAAACCGTTTATGAAAGATGAACTGCTGGATATTTTGAAAGTTCATCAAGCAAACTCCAAGACCTTGGACGAGTACATGTCAACAGAAGACCTGTTCAAGCAGGATAAAAATGATCTCAAAGGTATAATCCAAACGTTCTTGGATGTTAAAATTCTTCTCCAAAGTAATATGTAGATATTTATTCGAAAGAGAATATGTACCTCTAATCGCAGCCTTATGTTTCAGATGAAATGTGCAACAAACTTAGAGCCAACCACAAGTTCTTTGAAGAAGAAGCACAGAAAAGAGTTGACGAATCAAAGAGGCCGGGCGGTCCCAAAACTTTGTGCAGTTTCTTCCTTGGCATGGAAGATTCGTTCAAGAAACTAGAGATAGATTAAAATATAACGTGAAAAATATCGCAAGTCTGGCTGATGGAAGAGAACTTAGAGAAGACTTGAAAAACTGTATTGTACAAACTGTTTTTAGGACAAAATAGAAAGAAAAAAAAATGCATGAGGAGCTCAACAGGTGCAAATATGAGTCAGTTATATTTATCTTCCGATTAACCGCTTAGGGATTGCAAAGAATAGTGATTGTAGTACAAATATAGATATAATGAAGCACGTGTATTGACACTGTCACGTGGCAGCACGTGCAGGTGCACCCCGCGGGTAGCAAGTGACACAAAGGAAATTGCTTCTTTGCATAGCGGTCTGCTTGCCACCTCTTGCAAAACGACCAAGAATCTGAACACACGTAGGTAATATTCGATGGACTCAACTACGAGCTTATACTCTAATGGCCTAGAAAGGTATTTTGAAATAGTTTTTCACTTATATTTCTCAGTATTCGATGTTTTGATGTCAATATTTAATATAAAAGCTTTTTATTCGTTCCCAATAAAAAAAACAGAAACATCTATTAAAAGTTTAATTTCAAGTTTACAAAATATTTAGTCGACTCGTGTAAAAGTTAGTTTTAATTTCCTCTTGCAGTGTATCGGAGTTTCAAATCTTAGTTTTGATATTCTTCATAAGTTTGTGAATTCTTGGAAACTGTACAATCCTTAGTTACAGAGTCGGTATCGGCTAACCAACGCTTTTGTCTGGAAAATTGAGGTCACAGAGCGCACAATGTATCAACGTTTTCGTCGCATTCGCATTCTATTGATACAATCATTTCGTTCGCAATGGCGTAATGGTCTAAAATAAACTGAAATGGACTGCAATCGGTGCACCATTGTCCCTAAATAGTGCACAAAAGAAATTCGGTTTTAGCGAAAAACGTGCATTCTCTGGTAGATAAAAGAATAACGATTTCGGTTAATCCAGAATAACTGCTTTGGAACAGATTTCTGTGTTTTTGTGTCAGCGCTTTCATAATAGTGCTGACAATTATTCAACAATATCATAATTATGTGGATGTAGCAGTATGTAAATATTTTTAGTAGATAATAAAAGAGCCGAAAGTCGTAAAGACAGGTCGTCACTACCTGAGCTACGCCAAGCTGTTGCACCTTATAAAGGTGCTTTCATAACCTTAACACATGCGGGTATAAAATTAATTGCATCTCTCATCCGGCTTTCACACTAAACGACATGTGTCGAGGTATCGAGGAGATTTAGATTAATAATTTTCTAATCCCTTTCTGGTGAAAGTAAAATTAAAGCTGAAAAAAGTAATTTAATCTACCGGTGTAGATTTTAACTCAAGATAGGAGCTGTCTCTTACGAGCCCCCTTAACCTTAACCTACAATGGGATGTCGGTCAAAGTTAAGCTTTTTCAGGATTCCATTCCAGTAGAGGCGCCAAAGTAAATTGCTGTCTAGAAAAAGTCTAATATTTTCGACCTAAATATTTACCGACACGGTCGAATCTTTTTTATTGTTTTAGAAAAAGAAAACTTCTTTCTTGTTAAGACGTTGTTGGTGTGTATTTTGTATTTCAAATTAAACTCTAAACAGTTTGTACCTAATTCATTTTGGCTAAATTCAATGTAGGCTAATAAATTACTGTCAGACTCAATTTGCGTATAAGTAATGCGAGTTACCCTATGCTTGTGAACTAACGTTTACATGTGTGTCATGAGCTAGTCCAGTACATCATCATATGGGCCATAACGCGACGATGTCATGAAGTTAGTTGCGTACCTGTCTCATTAAGTATCCCGTCTGGAATGAACCCTTGCGTGATTCAATTATTAATGAGAAGCCACGGTCACTTAGTTACATTAGTTCATTAATGTGGGTGGCACAGCCACCGTCTTCTTACATATAACATAACACGGACCCACCTTGGAGATGGGCCGACATACTTCGGACCTACATAAATTACTTGTAACTCCTACGAATGGTGAGGTATTATTTAAATCATCTTCTGCCATTGTATTGTTTCGTAAAATACTGAATTCAAAAGGCTTATTTTCATGCTCGTAAACGATGTTTAACTGCGAATAGTCTCTCGTATTGTGGAGTATGTAAATAGTAAAAGCGAATTTAACACGAATAAAACGAAAGATTTCAATACTAAAATCGACGGATGGAATAAAGTGCATGTGCTGTTACATAGTAAATAATTCTGGCGAGAGCTACGCCATCCGCACTTGCAATAAAACGAACAATGCAATTTAGCTAGTGCTGCATTCATGCGATGGTTTCTCTGTAAAAGTTGGTTGTTCCAACCGTGCATGGCTCTCGATTACCGACACGGGTAAATATAAAACAAAATACCGGGAACCACAATACGTGCTGTGACATTCGACTACGTTTAGTTGGTAGAAAATGCAGGTAATAAGAATGAATGGATTTCGATTGATGGTATTGGATTTGAAGACTTAAGTGGTAATATGACTTAACATTCATTGCAATGTCGTACCGATCGCTTACATTATGGATAGTTGCTATTATTACTGATCGAGATCGTTAAGATGAAGAGCACAAAATAACAAACTTTGTTGCATTCCCTAGGGTTCCACAATCAGTGCTTTTCTACATATTTATTGTAAAACAACAGTAAAGAACGCCGTAACGACACAACACGGTTACAGAGCGCGCTTCCTCATAAAATGCAGCGACGTCCGATTTGTGGGAATAGCATATAAAAATTTCAAAGCGCCTGTATGCGCGTGCAGTGTCCGCGGCTGCATCACTCGCCGCTTGCATAAAACATGCAAATTGGACCACTTCACTGGTGTGGTGTACCTAAGTTCACTCGCTTTTGCACTTTTATGTAAAATTGTTGCCCATTAGTCATGTAAATATCGTTAACTGCAACTCTGACGCACCTCTACTCTATAGCGTTATTCTAAAAATTATCTTTTATTCTTATGCAAGCAGGCCAACGCTAAGCCTTTGTTATCCAATCTCATTTGTTTTAATTATATTATATGAAAGCATACATAATTTAGAAAATGTGCACCTAAGCAAGCCTTTGTTTTGTATATGGTCATGGTGCCTAGTTTTTCAATAGCGTTTTAATTGGCATTGTGGTGCAAAAATGATTTTAATTATAATTGGGAATGCAAGAACACAATAGACCGTTAAATGAAGATGGATTGTCGGCGCGATTGTTTAGCGTATGCGACTGAATAGCGAACGTTCGGTTCAGTAATGAGCTTCTGAAGTACTTAATGAATGCCCACTTTACGGTTCTTCCATTCTAAGCAGATACATGACGGTCTTTGTCCCCTTCGCCCTCTTTGTTACAGCAAGAGATGCTAAACTAACATCGATGCATGGAATGCGCAGCTATATTCAGAAATACAGTTGCGTTTAGTGTAACTGCAAAATTAACTACCGAGGTTTTTGAATTGACGTAGTAAATCTTTATAATACTTCATTTAACTGGTGGTACAAGTTTGCCCACATAGGAAAATTGTAGGCTAAATGGTAATAAAAAGTGCTAATACTTTTTCTCATTCCGACAAAAAATTAAACGGTGACCTCTACGTCGCCTTGGGAGTAGATAAAGTTTGTCCTGTCGAAGGTGGCTGGGTGGAGATTAACCGCGGCGAGGTCTTGCGTCGACTTCATCAATTATGTTCCGCCCTCCGACTCCCCTCAATCCCTGCTGGCTCGTCCAGAATCGAAGGCACGCCTCCTCGCATCTGCCTCGTGATGAGACCGTTTGCAGTTTGTGAATGATTGATCTCGGCACAATAAATAGTCACGTATCTTAAGACAAATGTTGGCTATCAGGAAAAACTTGCTTATTTTGCTTTCTTCCGGCTTTTTGTGGCAAGATATGTCAAAAGATAATGAGCATACTTTCATAATGGTTTATGAATGTGGGCTGTTTCTTTATAAGGATCTTTGTCCGTCAATCGGACTTCACGACTTTCACGTCTAACTGCACAAATTGCATAGCAGCAACATAAACAGCTTTATAATCTAAACTAACCTTTACTCTCAGATAAAGCTGAACCAGTGTATACAGTAGTGGATAATGTGCGCTATTTAACAACATCGTATATCTAATAGGAGCGTATGCAACCGGCAGCAGTGATCATTGTTCTATTGTTTATGGTTGCACAATTACGTCGGTATTGGCGTTCAAACCGCCGCTGAAAACAAATTGAATGTATTAAACTCGTAGTACAACTTTATACACAGTTTATACAGCCTGTTTTACGATGTACGCGTGTTGTTTTGCTTTATGTTCGTATAATGTTGCGCGTAGAAGTGACTAAATAACAAACGTGAAAGGACAACGACTTGTAAGTTCGCTAGTCGCCAGTACTGTCGATAGTTGCTATTTATGGTAGAGGTTTAGCATACAAAAACTATTATTTTTGCATGGTAATGGGTTCGTGAATATTTGGTGGGGGTAAACTTTTTTAAGACGAATATCTTTCAGATTTTAATTGCTTCATCGTAGTCAAAGTGATGCTACGGAATTGTGTGTTAGTTTGTGTTCTTAGGCTTCTGGCTGATTGACGTACGTTACGAAGAGGTTGTGGCTTGTGAACCCGGGGCCGCGGTGTAGTGTCGCTTTACCAATGAAACTGATGTCATGATGCAGCAACAATTTAAAGCATTTCCCAACTTATTTCAAAAGCAGGCGCTGGTATTGTTTGGCTCTACTAAAAAAAGTGCATGATCATAATGACCGATTTTCGGGTACAGCGCGCGGTCTTTTATATAACGATTTTTTAAATTAAATTATTTAAATTCAATTGATAATTTCGTGTCTGGTGGACAATTGCAGAAAATTAAATTATCGGATTATTTTCAGGTTATACAGGCCGTTGTTTTGCATCCTCGTCAAATTTAAGGTTACTATGCTAATGATTCTCGACCTGGATCTATAGTAAAATGGGTAGGTAATATTTATTTTTTTCTTCATATTTACGGAAATCGGTATGTATGTGTGAACCACCTGACCCGTGTTTTAAACGCAGTCTGTCTGATCGCCCTATAACCACGCTTTCACACATACAAACAATCTCAAACGTTTATTAGATAATTTCTTATTCCTTACACCACGTTAAGGGTTTTTTTCTGAAATTCTGACAAAGTTAAACAACAAGAAAAAAGCTGCGTTTATTAATAATTAAATATGGACTGTAATTTAAATTGATTATTTATGTCTTTTGTGACAACCTCCTGAATTTTGAGGAGGATGCAAAACAACACCGTGTATAAATGTAGTATCATGAAAAATCTACCACTTATGTTGTATAGCGGCTTTTGTCGAGTTTGTAAACGTTTTGAAACTGCTGTCGAGATACTGAGTTCTATCAGCAATTGTGACGTCGATATTTTAGTACCTATAGGTACTCCAATTTGTGCCTGAGAGGCGACAACGTAATTTATAAAATTGGAACTATTGATTCAAGAAGGAGGGAGCTGAAGGTTTAAACAAAAATGGCATTTAAAATATTGTAATTGAAGTGGCCGATGGGCCGGTGTGGGGCACTTGGTGGGAGCGCCTTGAGTGCGACCTTTCTCCTCTAATGGATACCGAAAACCTTCTTCACTTTCACGCGAAAAATCTTTTTGGAAAATAAATGAATCCATACCGTATGTAAATCGGACGCCTTCGAAAGTTTTTATTGAAAAACTTGAAGAACTGATGAAAATGGGGCCGCGACGTTTAAGATATCTCCGTTCATCTTATGAATGTACCCGCTGAATCCCAAACGTTCTTACTTTTGCATAAGTTACTTTTATATTGGCGGGCCACTGTGCTCTCATACTCGGCGAGGTATAAGAGGTAAATAATGTGCGGTCGCTGCGTGCAGTAGTTCGGTGAGACTAATAAAACATTAATCGAGTTATGTTAAAGGGTTCTGGTATAATTAAGTTATTTAAGATTAATTAAAGTCGAGTCAGGCAGCACTCGCAGGCGAGCCGAGGGCTCACAGTCTCCGCAGAGAGCCTGAGTAATTGATAAAGCTAACCCTACCACCCTTAATCACGGTCAGCTCAAAGTTAAACTCGATAAATAGTTATTTATTAAGTTGTCTGAAAACTTATTACTAAGTCTACTACTACCTACTAAGTTTATGAGCAAAGTGTACAGCACTGGTCCCCGTACATATTTTGAGATATTTTGGTCAAAAATAATATCGTGTTTATCTTCTAGTTTGTCTTTTTGAAAACTTAATATTCGTGATTTACAACGTATTATGGTTTCTAATGGAGTTATAGAGAACAATTAATATGAATAATCTATTAGGTTGGGAATTAAACTTTATCTGAAACATAAATAACTGGCTAATTATATAAGTTATGCGAGTTTCGGATCTCTGAAGCTTTCGTGATGACTTGTTTACAGTTCTCTATTATATACCACGCGACGTCGTGACTCATACGCTCCACTAGGCTACTTATTAATAAACATACAAAAAATAAACTGCCGACTTCCTTTCGCGTGCCTACAGACATAAAAGTTCTTCGTGCGTATCCTAACAAAAACATAAATTAGGTAAATTTATATAAGGGGTCATCCCTCCGTTACAAAATGTTCGTAACGACACCGAGGGTCAATGCGCAGTCAAATCTCCCCCGCAAGAATTCGAGCGGCTCCAGATCGGCGAAATTATCAAAACTTTTTAACTTACAACTTTTCCTTAAACGAGTGGAGCGGGCTTTTTCATTCGTTTGGAGCTTTTGCGGGCCTGGCTGTTCCGTGATAGTGCCGTCCTTGTTGCTCGCGGAGCTACGGCGGCGGCAGAGGCGGCGGCGAGCCTCGGTCGGCTGGTGTCTCGCGTGCCGGTTCCCGCCGCGCGCCGGCCCGGTCTCAGCCGGTCTGTGTCGCCACGCGAAACATTTTCAGTTCTCGTCGCTGCGATGCCGGTGGCACACGTCACGCCAGTCGCCCGCCGACGACGCTGCGTTACCACGATCGTGGCGTACTTCTTTACCAACTAATAAATCAAGCGAACCGAACGAAGTAAACCCTCACGAACAGATTATAACTCGATATGAGATAACAGGCTCGCGGCACGACTGCGGTGATTAATCACAGAAGTCCGTTCAACTCGAATGATCTGAACGGAAGCATAATCTCTCCGATTTCGGTTTAGGTGCGCGTAATGTAAACAGATAAACATTGTTGAAGTTTTCCGGAATCGTTAGTTGACTTTAGGATTTCAATAGTCCTGGGTGCATTGTATGGACTGATGCGAGGGATGATGTTGGATTGGGAGAGTAAGGTGTAGCAGTGTGTGCGGGTTGGTGTGGACCATGGGGGGTGGTGGACAATGGACAACGGGGGTGCTGTGTGCGGCGCTGGCGTGCGTGCTGGCGGACTCCTGGACGGCGTACCAGGAGCAGCCATGCTGTCGGCCCGTGTCGCATCACCGTGTGAGGCACCACAGAGGTGAGTCACTAATAATCTCATACATCTCCAACTTTTCGGAACAAACTGTTGAAGTAGTTTTTGTACAGGTAAGTTAGACACAAAGCAGTTCATCGGCCGAGTCTATTAGTCACAGCATTATGTAGGACGGACAGATACGGCATCATTACAACTTCAAATATTTACCTAAGTGTGACGTTTGGACTATTTTGTAGATAGCTATTGTAACTCGTACATATTTGAGTCACTAATGCAGCATAAACATACTAATTAAACTATCAGTTTAACACACTGTTTATAATAAGAAGTAAGTACCGCCATAAACTTTTAGTGAACTCTGGTAGTCGGGTCAAATACGCTAACGGACTTGGGTAACTTTTTAGTAAGAAGACGTTTCAATTAATCCTAAATAAACAAAATAACTGTATAAAATAAAGAAACAGCCGGCTGTCTAAAATTTATGTCGCATATGAATTGAAGAGATAGTCGGTAATAACCTCATCAGTAAATACGAGCCGGTAACATAAAGATTGTCCCGTGTTCTGTGCACGTTACAGTCGCACGCAAACTTATGTTTATGCGTTGTAGATCCACCGGGAACCGTGGGCCCTCGGCCGCCGGTACCGTGACACACACACGAACACTCAAATACAACATTTACCCTATCCAACAATCGTAAAAACACCATAAATGAATAAAAAGATACGAAAAACTGTAAACAAACCTATTCCAAGGAAATCCAGCTGGAATTCTTTATATATCAGTTTTTTTTATCTATATCGAAGTTCTTGGAATAAATAAGAATAAAATGAGGAATTTAGTCAAATTTTCTTTTATGGAGACATGGCAGTGGATTTCTTATCTTAATTTTATAGAAATAATGATGCTTTGCTTTGATATTGAGGTATTTATCACGCAATTTCTCAGCTTTTCCTCTCTTATTGTGGCTGTAAAGTCTTAAAGTTTCTTCAAACTGTCAAAGTAAGTATCTGCCTACTTTAACTTTCAAGAGCTATGAATTTAACCAAAGTTGTAATACAACAAAGTGTACAATAAGAAACATTGTTCCGAGTCTAAAGATAGTTTACTTTGTTTAAACAGTGGACCTACATCAGTCATTTCAATTTAATCAATACAATTTATTTGAATTCAAATACACAAAGTTATAATAGGTTTCATTCAACATTTGTGGAAGCGCTGTTTCATGATCAGTAAATATTTAATTTCATGTGGACACCGTCGTTTCCGAATTCTTTTCGGACATTGAGCGAAGGACTTATTGGTGTCATTAGCATGGAGCTAGCATTCCTCAGTGACGCGTTAACGTAAAGAACGCACTATATTAAAAAGCTTGATCTCATCTAAATAGTATTTCGTCAATTTTCCTTCCTTAAAAATATTTATATTCTTCAGTGCATTGTACCATTTCATTCAAAAAGAGAAGCCAACTGTTACGAATGTTACGATCAATGAATTTAGTTTGAAAGCAGGTTTTTTTTTTTGTAGGCGACGTTCTTTGAGACTGGCCACTAAGATATCAATCTTTACTACCTCTTATTTATTTCTTTGGAGATAATTAAATAATACACAGATACACCTCAACGGTAAAAGTTTAAGAATAGAAAAAAAACTGTCGGGTATAAAAGACTAGATACTAAATGGCAGTTTACAATAATAATGCAGCAAAAAAATTAATCACGTTGATAAAAATTCGAATAGCTGTTAATTATGTTACCTACATACATTTAATATCACAGTGCTAATTGGCAATAAACTCGTATTCATTGAGAATGATTAAGATAATTTTCCAATTATAATCCGTTCAAGTGATTATTATAATAATCCGAGCTTGTTGGTTAAATACATGCATATTTTTAAACGAAGTTAATTACATTCTGACATAATGTTTAATTTAATGTTGAAGTTACTGGACCATAAAGTTTCAGTACAAGAAACGAGATTAAAAAGCTTAGTAAGGTCTTACAAATCGCAATGCGGCTCAAAGTCTCTAAGCATTTATCTTTACAAAGGGCAAGTATTGTAATATGTTTTGTATCTTATTGTAAGGGGCTTGCTTCTCACAGTTAACGAAGGGGCCCCTTTATGTGGATTGTGGAGCAAAAAATATGCACGATGGGTGCCAGGGGCCGCGGCGCGAAGGTGAGGGGCGGAGGATCATGCGAACCGGTCCTGCGTGCGCCCGCGCAGGTAATCGACTCGCGCTCCTTTTGACTAGGGCTGCTCACTGCTCAGTGATAGTGTAGTGATGTGTGATTGTCCAAATGAATCTTTGTTTAGGATGTTAATGTAGAAGTTTTTCTATTTAGTTGTTTACATTGAGGGGATTTTTGTTGTTCACTTTAGTAGAGCCTTCAAGAGAGAATTTAGGAGACAATTAATGACAATATTATTTACAAATAAGAGTTGATGCCACAGTAAATATGAAGTTTAAGATAAAAACATTCTAAACAGTCTTGAAAACCCGGAAAATACCGTAGTCAAAACATGAAAAACGTCGCATCGTGACCTTTTTAATTTGGCTCACCACTTAACTGTTGGCAACCCTACTCTTGGCTAAATTAAGTAATAAACGAGCCAACATAATCGAAGCATAAGCTATGCCCAACACTTTTTTATTATAACGTGCTACATCATTCCAATAGAATGTATCTTAATGGTCGTAACTATTAGGCTAGACAGGCACGCATATCTGAACTCGCCTTTTTTTTCTTTTATTTATGGCTTAATTTACATGTTACGAAGATTATTATGTAGTGGTTAGCGATGAAGATAGTGTAGCGAAATTTGTTAGAAGTAAAATGTAGTGCACACTGACACCTAACTTAATTTATCGTTTATCGGGAAAGTTAGGCGTGGAGCGCATGCTTAGGGTACCTGCTGCTAGAATTTTAACGGTAAAGTATTGTTACACAATTTTGTAGCTCAATTTTCCCTTGTTTTTGGTTAGCGAGCTAAGCTGAGTAATAACGTGGAAGCTAACTACTTTTAACGATGTTTGGAAAAATTATGTGGTTCGAAAGTCAACTTGATGGGTTATCATAGGATGCTAATATCATAATGTTGGATGTACTTACAGTGTCAGTGCCAGTAGTACAGTGCCAGTAGCTTAATAATCGTATATCTTAAGGTTGAAATGCAACCCTCAAAATAAGTTGACTTCCGCATTTCGTTTTATGATTCTGAAAACTGAAGTTCAGTAACATTTGTGTTGTTTTTCCTTACACCGAACTTTCGCCCCTTTCCTTTTATTTTAGAGGCATAAACAGGTACTTGTAAGCCACAATTACTTTACGCAGCATTACACGTCGATTAAAGGGCGATTTTAGCTAAACAGAGCGGGGTAACAACAATAAATGTTGGCGTTAGTCGGTCGCCCTCGCAGCTCGCCTGGCGTGTGGTCTCATCGCGCAGAGCCGGCAATCGTTCTGACAGCGAGCGATGTTATCGCTATTTAATATAAACCTATTTACTGGCCCGCATTCAGCCGTACCACTATACCGCTATACCGCTCTGTAACACCCACAGGTATCGCTTACCGAATTATCTTTGGATAGCGGATCGTGCTCGTTGCTTAGAGGCTAGATACATGTTTTGTTCTCACGGTAAGGTTGTTGATAGACATTTTGTGTGGTAAGTGACGTGAATTTAATGTACTGGTTAGGTCAAAAGCGTTTGTAGTGTTTGAGGAAATTGGTTCTCTATTAATGCGGATTTCCAAATACCTACTTAACTCGATCAATTCTCTTTTGTTCACCAAAAAGCTTTCTAAGCTTCGGTATATCCATGACCTACCTATAGGTGCTATCGGAGTTATTACTTTGTTATAATGAAATCATGGAAGGCGAGATTATTTCTCTTTCCATTCTACAGTACATACTTGCGTCTACATAAATCCCTTTACGCTTTGAAACAAAACTATAAAACAAAATATTTTGAGATTGTTTTGTGTCATAAACAGAAGCTTGTTGGTTTTGTTATCGCAAACGGACGAACAAGTACTTCATCTAAAAATAGGGATTAATGTATTACGGAAGTGAGAAGGTTTAGCTTTGAACTCGTAAAGTGTTTGCGGTACCCTAAATACGCCTGAATACAAAACATCTGTCAATAGCAGGATTATTATTTGGATTTATTTTTCTAAACACCGCTTATTATTTTGTTGTATAGTTAATCTTTTATTTGTTTGGTTACAAAGGAAAAATTGCGTCTTTTATTTTGTTGTTTTTTAGGGTTCCTTACCCAAAGGGTCAAACGGGACCCTATTACTGAGACTTCGCTGTCCGTCCGTCCGTCTGTCACCAGGCTGTATCTCATGAACCGTGATAGTTAGCCAGTTGAAATTTCTACAGATTATGTATTTGTTGCTGCTATAACAACAAATCCTAAAAACAGAATAAAATAAATATTTAAGGGGGCTCCCATACAAACCGGATGGGGCCCGAGAGGGCCGATGCCTGCCAGGGCTGCGGGTTGTTCGAAAGAGATACCGCGGCCCTGGAACAAAAAGGGCGAAGAAGGAACATGGGTGGGTTTTAGTCAGTACAAGTCTGACACTCCCTCCCGCTCCGCCCAGAGCGGGAGAAGTCATTTGATGATTTCCCATCCCGAAAAAAAAAAAAAGGGGGGCTCCCATACAAAAAAGATTGATTTTTTTTGCTCGTTTTTATAAATCGCGCGAGTCGGACTTGCACTTCTTTGCACTTCAACACCATCTGAAAGTGTAACAATACAAACACAAAAGAAAAGAGAGATTTTCATTTTTCAACTATAACATTTTCCGAAAAGCTTGAAATACACAGTTAATAACCTCATTCCGTTTTCCACTACATGGAATCTAATTAAAGTTGCTCGAGAATACACAGAACTGCAACTGCTGCACTGCTGCAGTTCAGCTGCATCCGATACGAGTAGAAGCTGACCTCAATAAAGTTGGGAAAAAACTGGGCAAATGATGAGATTACACAAAACTTTCAGATAATAAATACAAGTTTCAGAAAATATTTTCGGTAGCACTGATAACTTACAAAGTAAGTAAATAATGAGCACCAGAATCTAGGATACTAGGTACTAGTACTAACCCAGTTCCAGCATTTCCTCTTAAAAACGCCGACAATTGCGCTGAATTGAAAACCTGACGCTTTCCTGAAAACCTGTAATGATTCCGTCGCCGGCGGGCGTTATAATCACTCTAATTACGTTATCTAGACAACACGGTTTTACCTAGGTTTTAACGAGTTCCTCGAAACAGGCGATATTAATCGCTGTTCACTTTAAAACTTGTTCCACTTTAGAAAGAAGATAAGGTTTGTGAGTACTTTATAAGATTTTTATGCAGCTTTATTTGAACCTCGATTTATCTAATCAGTTCATATTACCATGCATTTCCCGAACGACAACATTAGCATACACAAACATTAGTATATTATCTAGCGCTTAACATTAATCGAGAAATAAAGTTTGGAATTATACTACTCTATAAGATGTAGATTTCCTTATTGAGCTACCTGTTTAATTTTGTCTAGTGTATTTTCACGTCTACTGCATACCGAATGAGCCAAGGGCCAAAACAACCATTCTGGAGCGCTGAAACAGCCAGAGAGCGTCGCGGTAGACTTCAATCAGTCAATCAATCAATATCCTTTATTTCAGGCAACTAGGGCTCATAAATCACAATACATATAAGTATAAAAACAATAACTATAAACTAATAAATACTTTATACAAAAATAACTTAATAACTACTGCACACGAAGTGACGGCGTCGTGTTGCGCTGCGAGGTGTCACGTAGCTGGCCGCGGAAACGCCGATACAGCACACCTTTCGGCCAAAACTCTTCCTTGAGGAAGGTCACCAATGGTGAGTCGGAACGCGCACCACAAACGACTTGAAATTGGTGTTATGGCGCGTCCAGCTTCTCAACCCTCAAGGTACAGTTGGTCTTCACCCGCCTGCCGGCGCCGTCCCACACTGGTTACGATACGTAGGCTTCCTCTTCTTTCTCTCCACCTTGATGAAGCCGTCCGCATCGCATGTGTTCTTCGGTGGAACCTGCTGTTCGTGGTCTATCACAGCGCCCTTAGTCGCGCTCGTTGCAGAGCGACTCTGCTTTCCCCCTTTTGGTTTTTCTGTTTAAAAAACCACTGGAACTCATGAGGAGAGGCCTTTGCCCAGCAGTGGTATGGCGCACGTTAACAGTATCAGTATTTTTATCTTGTTATGTCAAAACCTAGTACTAGTTCATGGAGGGGTTTATATTTCTACGCATGATAGTCAAGAAAGCTTTTCGAATTTAACTTCTTAGGTCCTTTTTACGAGTCCACCGAAATTGACAATGGTTTTTATGTTTCATATTTTCTGAAAATCCCTCACAATTTCCAGAAATATCCGTTCAACATTAAGGCTAAACACAAGCAAGAATAAACAGGTGACTTTAAAACCGTTCGTGAAAGTCGTATAGTAGTTGTACATGATAGCTTTGTTATCTTTATACTATCGTATATCTGTAATGTTCCAAGTAAAGTCTTGCCAATATCGTACGAAGTCGTGTAGGGATTTCCTTGCAGTGTTAAGCGAGGTTTATTGGGCGTGTAGCGTCTCTGGCAAGGCGAGCGGCGGCGGGCCTGTGTAAATCGAACTGACAGACCTGTCTCAGATTGACTGACGTAGCTTTAACTGCGCTGTTCAAGGTATGTTATCGTAGGCATACAACTTTGATTTGAAATTGCTATTCATTGGATTTTTTCCGTGGAGGTTTCCTTTTTATTTCAGAGTCAGATGAATTGGATTTTGGTTTGTGTCTAAGCGATAGTGAAGTTTTGGTTACAGAATGATGTCTGTTAAGTAAGAAGGCAATCAATTTCCTAAACTTGAAGTTCAAGTACAACGTTTCTTTATTTGCTTGAACTACCGGCTTACGTCAAGTTATAAATATTTGTTACACATAACAAAACATCACACCTGTATTCTCATAGGGCTAAGTAGAGATGTACCTAATAGTAAACCCACATTTCGTCAGTTGTTGGCGACGCTTAACTTTTTCAACCTAATTACCAGCACTTAGGCGGTGGTTGAAATGCTGCTCCAACTCCCAAGTAAACCCAAAATGTCCAAAACCTGCTGATATCACAAAATTTTTGATGTTTCCCTTTTCAAAAGAAAGTATGTTAAATTAAACTCCCATGTATTGGGGTCCAACCCTATTGCCATCAACCAGGCACAGATGCAGACTCCGTGGCTGCCACTGAGAAATTCCCGATGGAAAAAGCCAATAACGCTTTGGTCGACCCGAGAATTGCACCCAGGACCTCTTGTGGATATTTGTTATTCTTTTCCAAATCAGAATACAAAGGAAAATTTATCCCTATAGTTTTAATAGTATTTTTCCTAATCTGGCACATAGCTTCGTATATAAAGTGCACTGAGAACAGGTGCACTCTGCCTGTATGGATAATCTATAGCTTTTTAGGATTTATGGCTGCCCGTATAAAATAAGAGTACATTCTGGTCCCGTTCGCTTTTGTGCATTTAAAAGGGAAGATTACTATGTCCGTGTAAATTGCAGTAGAAGTAGCATTTTGTAGAAAACGAGGGAAATAGCTTTGAATATGAAAACTTATTTATCAAATCCTTTTTATATTATATCAGGTGAATCAATAGCCTCGAACAGAAAGTGGGTTTAGATTTAGAGATTAAGATAGTTACTAGGTCAAGTTGCTTTCGCAATAGATAATCTCGAAATACTAATTGTATTTCGATGTTATTTTTACTGCAAAGTTACGCCATTCAAGTGGAGTGAGGTATTAAATACTTTTATGTTGCTGAGATTTTTTCTGAGACAGGAGAAAAAAAGATCGGCGCCATCTTTGCGCGTTTTTGCCAACTACCGATCCCGGAAGCAATATATGACAGAATTGACAATCTGTCATAAAAACCAGATTGACGTGAGTGGATCCGAGCGCGACCTACGCTACTTACCTACCTATCGAGTTTATATTTATTTCTAAAGCAAAGTAAGTTTGACTAAATAAACAATACTATTTAATAACATTAAACACGGAACTAGGGCATCTTATATTTAATGGATAATAAAAAGCACCTAACTCTTTTATAATGGCAGTTTAAATATAGTGGCAATGCCATCACTTCGAAGTTATGCGATTATACGTTGTATTTAAAGTTTTATAACTCATCTATATTGTACGGCAGCGGTGCGGTGGGCAGGTGGCATTTCCCGCGCAAAGCGTAAAACTTGACGAACTGACAGATTGTCATCTTGGGGCCGATACACTGACAATATCAATTTTATGCTTTATTTAGACGGCAAAGCCGGTTTTAGTATTAAATCCAATAGAAGCAATAGAGCTTTTAGCGCTATATGATCTCCAGGTAAGAATACTCATAAAGTCGACACCTACGCTAAGGTCCCTTTCCGTAAAAGACGACTTACGGATAACGCAGCATCCAACCAGACTCTGAAAACATAGCAAGCTAGCTATACTTTTTGCCTGGACGGCGCGGCGATCGGAACGGACGTGCTACTTGACCATTATCGTGTGCATTTTTGGGTTATGTTTTTGTTCGTGTACTGATTATTTCATTTTGCTTGTGTAATCTCTATTTGATTAATACTTACAGTCTTTCTTTTGATATTTTTATAATTTTTGTAAAAGTGCAATTTCAATGAATTAAAGTTTTTTTTTTTATGTATTGCTACATGTGGCGTTCAATAATTCGTGTTCTTATACAACGGATTCTCACTACATTGTGGATTCGTAAGAATTCACTCTCGCTAGGCGATACGCAAAAGAAGCGGCGGCGCTGCGTAGATGCATCGCAAGCTCGGCGGTGGCGTAGACGCATTATGAACTCAGCGTAGCGCGTCGTTGCCTCTGCGTAACACGGCGTAGCGCATCGTAAGTCAGCGGCGTAGCGCATTATAGGTGCAGCGTGGAGTATTGACCGAAGAAAGTTAAACATTTATATTGAAAACGAAATAAGAGAAATACCAACTGTAGAGTTTCCCGGTTACTGAATGAATTGACCATCGTATGCTTGTTATTTATCATATATCTGTCACTATTGTTAGAACTAAGTACTTGTCAGACATGGCGTTCATGCAATACCAACTAGAGCCACAGCCCAATACGAAGGCAAACTAAGACCAGGGCAGATAGTATATGCAACCAGTTAACACCCTATAATCTATTTCGGTGTAACTTTAAGCACCTAATCTACTTTATCATATAAAAAATATGATGTCACAATAATAGATGATGCTTACTATCGATTTTGATACCGAAACCAAATCGAGTTAATTTAAAACGCCTACGTGCCATAACACCGCTCGTAATTGGGTATCACCATACCGAAATAAAAACCATATCGATTCTCTTACATTGTCACAAAGATGTTTATCAACGTTACAAATAACGATTCGAATGTATTTACTTTCACTTTATTATTGACCCTAATGGAAGCGATAGCGTTTATTTACTAGGACGGGTGAGTATTGAGTGTGGTATTCAAATATTGGTCCGCTGTCTTACTGATAAGGGAGGTAACGTGACACTTTACCGGTATTCGAGGGACAGTGGGACTCCGACACCGGTCGACGTCGAAGCCTCGGCACAATCCGGCCCGGTCCCGACACCCCACCAACAGGAACGCTTTTATTACTAAGATATTCAATAGACACTGTCTGTTACTGTCAATACTAACATTCTCAATGGCTGAGTCGGGAGTTATCTAAATCGCTTTACATGTAAGTAGTGTTCGTGTTTTGTGGTAAGCTGAGGCTGCTTATCTTCGCGTTATGGTTTGGTTGCTACACTTTGGTTGTTCGATGGTTGATGGGCATGTAAGTGGTGAAATTTAGGGTCTTTTACAACTAGGGATATCAAACACGTTAATTTTGGAGCCGGATTTAGATATAAAATATAAGAGGAGAGTGTAGTCTGTACCCATGAGAAACAAAATAAAAGTAAATGTCTTTTACGATTTCATTGTGTGTGTATACTTGTGAGAAAAAAAGCGCTATAATATTATTTTGTTCTTATTCTCTTAGTGCTCTGGATATGTTCATGTCGCGCCTTCGCGCCAGTACCTCATGTCAGGTAGCGATACTTATCGCGCATTCCCTAGGTATTATACTCGAAGGTACTCGTTCAAGTTAAGTATGAGCTTGTATGCTCCGACTCTTGATAAAACGAGATTAAATAGATGAACGACAGAGGGATATGGTGCTACTTAGACGAATCTGATGGGTTTGGTAAAAAAAGATACACTGTGACGGGACCATTTGTTTTAATATGTTTCTCAGCCGTGTCTTCCAATCTTTCTTTTTTATTTAGAACTGGTGATGAATTGACACTTTCCTAGAAACAGAAAAGCGGTATCACAGTCTGTCTATTTTACCAATTTGTTTTCATCCGACGCCTCATTATTCATAGTCTAACGCCAATAAATATTGTGTACACAAAGTCTCGTCATTATTTTTGAATATTCATTTACAGTCGTTGAACTTTCATTCATTCACGAGAATTTGTTGTACGTTTGTGAAATTTCTGTAAAAACGTATAGACTTGGACAGCTCAATGGTTTGGTCGTTTATAAAATAATTATAATTTAACAGCTTCGGTGACCCCGATAAAACCGAAATATTTGGATTTTATCCAAATATTTCGTTTTCGATAATTGCTCTACATTAGAAACATAGAGCCCTCATTCAAAAGATCTAGATAATAAATATGATTGCAATGAATAAAACAAATGGATAGGCGTATAACTTATTTATCGTTCAATTAAGTAAGTGATGTTACAAATTCCCGGGGTGTCGGCGGCGGATAAAAATTAAATGGCTGAGTTTCCGTGCCACAAATATAGACATCAGTTCCGCCGCTCGACGCACGCATTCTGTATTCGCGCTGCGTTGCATTAAATTGCGCATACATTAAACATTTCAGCCAAACGAATTAAATTTCGATATGCGTAAAAGCAACACGAACAATAAATTGGCAATTATTTCCAATTTTTTGTGCAATTCATACCCGCCGGCCGGGTTGTGTTTATGGGAACGCTTAGTTGAGTGGAATGATTGTGTAAAACTGTTGGACGGGCTCCAACGAGCGGCAAGCGGGTGCTCCGCCGCCGCGAGAAACAAACGCTACAAATAAAGTCAAATAAGTGAGCCAAGCAGAACGGGTGCCCCGCGCCCGTTGCAATTGCAGTATCGAGTGTTTTATTGGACCGTGATGAAATATCGATATGAATCATAGACGCGTGCCCGATACATTCCTCACAAAACAGGAACATCTACAATACCCACTATTGTACTTGAGTTTACATGTAAGCAAAAGTATTATAATTGATGGTAATGCATTAGGTTTTTTCTCTGTAAATGAATGTGACAACATAAGTTCGAGGAACGGTCACCGAGTTATTTCTGTTGCGCCGTCCTTTATTCTGAGAACTGGTTTGTGTATGTAAGTATGTATCAATGTGCCATTCCGCATCGGGTCTTGTTGCCTGTTCGCGGTTCGATAGGGGCAATCTGACGGAAATGATAGGGACGGCTGTGGCTTGACGATATCTTGTTACCTGAGAAATATCTGCTATGTTTGATACGAGGGATTTGCTCAAGATTCCCAATAAGTAACTAAAGATAAAGATGCTGAGATTTTAGTCATTCTGCTTTTACTAATAAAAGCTGAGCACTGTTTGTTCCCCTTTAATAACTAAAAAGGAATCAATTGAAATGTTCTAACATTCAACCAATGAAGAATGATATGCGGTTCAAATGAAAGTACTTAGCGGTGCCATTAAGTGTTATATTGTGTTTGTGTCACATGTCTATTGAGGATGAATTGTCTGGAATCCTGAACTGAATATTTATATAATTGGCATCAATTGTCTGGCTCGTTTTATAGTTATTAATAGCTTTATCACGTGTCTGCAACCGCTAGTTATCTTTGATGCTGTTCGTTTGTTAACTTGTTCTCACGCCTTGTTGAAGGATTAACTAGTTTTTATACTCGTTTATCTAGAAACTGAATCCTATTATGACGTTATAAAATACACATTTTCTTTACAATTCTGAGAAACTATTGAAATAATCAATTTTACTAATGTGCGTTAAATAAAACATGCGTTATATGTAGCCTATAGTAGACTCCAACCTAGTAGAACTACAGAAGGCGCGCTCGACTCAGTGTTGGGCTGGCAGGCTGGCACGGCTCCAGTCGTTTCAATTTGATCCCGCGGGTCACCCCGCACTGTAAACATCCCTAAATGATAAACGCATAATTTAACGCCCCAACGAAACTCGAAAAATTGTGCATCCATTTATTTTCTCGATCATAGCAGCGTGAAGACGTTCATATTTGAAATTTATGATTTCACGCTCCGACATAATAGTAACAATACGTTATTCTGTATTAATATTATACTTTGATATATTTTTAACTTGCCCCTTACTATAGTTCACGTTTTATGTTGTTAGAAATGGATTATTAAAGCTGTTTGGAACGTCAAGCCTTGATTACTGAGCCAATAAAACCAGATAGCAGCAGTTATATTACCCGCCTTTATGAAGTTTTTTATAAGCAGTTAAGAAGTTTATTAATCCAAAGAGAGATGTAAAGATTTTTAAGATTATTAAAGGGAGTTGAATGCAGTAAGGAATATTTTATTACTCACAGTGTAACGGTTAATTGAAGTTTGGTTTAATGAGAGGCGCTTGCCCCTAAATTGGTTAGGCAACATACTGGAGACCGATGTACCTACCTACTTCAATTAAAACCAAGTTCAAAAATCGTCGCGTTCTATTTCAAAACGAGTTCTAAGAAATGCAAACTCAGACTTTAAAAATATAGAAACTGATGAAACAATAAAGCACGATATCAAATATAGCTCCGCAAAAACTTGCACAAAATACTCCCGAACCATCAGGTTTCAGGAATATTCAGTGAGTATTGTGTAAGAGCTGTTTGCTGGGCGGCGAGGTAGCGGCGTGGCAGCACGTAGGTATAGCAGGCGCGCCGCGGGGACGCAGCGTGGTCGCAGCGGCCCGCCGATACCATCGCAGCCTTCGTCGCAGCCCCACATAAATCTAGCTTTGATACATTTTGGTAAGGAGCCAAGCGCGGTGCATCGGCCGGCCCGCGATCCACTCGACCTGTGCAACGCGAAATAACATTTCCTTTTATTTGTACCGCACCTCACTTTTTATTACATTGTCCGAACCAGGAACAATATTTTTCCCTTTTCATTTTTTCCTACACGTAAAAAGAACAGAAACTGTATAGTGAATTGTGTATTCATCTGGAGCGACCTAAACCGGACTGGAATTTAAAGGCCTACTTAACAATAAGGCGGCGACATTCACCTAAATGTTTCATATTTTACGAAGAACTTTTATTAAAGCTCTTATATTAAAATAAATTACCTTCATGAAAGACATTCAACTAGACACGGTTGAATTGAAATAGAAGAATGTAGGTACATGTGTACAATCTAATAATATAATATGTTTAGCTAGGCTTTTGCTTCATTGTTCGGTTCCAAACAAGGTAACAGGTTTTTTTGTCTTCTTGACACACGTACACTTACGTATGTATTTTTGCTTTGACCCACTCAATTAAGTTGAACAATGAAACTTTTGTGTTGTGGCTGACAACAAAATTGTGGTGTGTAATCGCTTGTTGGAAGTCCAGTCTGCTGAGTGCAGTAATACTGCTGTTTCACCGCAGCGATATGCGCTGAGTGCGGACTCACCCGCGCTGTTCATTCGATATTCATATTAAACAAATCGGATTGTAACAAAGATTTATCTTGCGCAATAAAGGCATTGTGTTTCCGAAGCTCGGCGCTTCGTACTCAAATAAATACATTGAAAGTTATTTTATGAAGTGGCTACGGCCATGCAGGTGTAATGAATCACTTGCAAGCATTGACTGATATTATCTGTGTCGGCCCCTGCTGGGCCGCCCATGTTTCTACGCGAATATCTGCGAACTTAATTATTATTCGAAGTGGGTGGGTCATTTTTACACGAATATATTTATTATCATGTCCGTAAATTCTCTGTTATGAAAATAGCGCCCCTGCTGGGCCGCCCATGTTTCTACGCGAATATCTGCGAACTTAATTATTATTCGAAGTGGGTGGGTCATTTTTACACGAATATATTTATTATCATGTCCGTAAATTCTCTGTTATGAAAATAGCGCCGTATTTTCATAAGTAAAGTTCTTTATAATTTTAAGTCATCTTTTCTGGGTCATGTAGAGTCAAATACCTTGCTGGTAGGTTCGTTGATGCCGTAAAGCACCGTAGGTGCTAACTTCATAACCATAAGAGCTTGCGGTACCTACCTAATAAGCTCTAATTATTAACTTTCTAAACTGCTCTTTGAACCTGGTTTATAACCCTCACCCGAAAATTAAGTAGAAAGCATCCAAGGTCGCCTACCTGCCCAAATGAGTGCGCAGACAAAATGTTTGACGTACCGCATCCATCTCCCTAGTGATATAACTGTTGTTCATAATTAGGCGCTAAATTCTCACTGGCCGGGTAAAGGTCAGCAATTAGAGAGCTTACTTTTCTTGGATGGACGATAACTTAGTTAAGTAATAGGGTTCATTTTCAAGTCGGCGAGGTTCGCTCGTTAATCACCGAGTTGCGCGTTGGCCGTGCTTCCGTCGCCGACCGACGCCGGAACACAAGCTTATTTTTGATTGTTTTTGATAAAACAAACAAAGACAAATGAATAAGCCAAATCGTTAATCATAACCGGTTTAAACTGAACTTCCTTTCGGAATACTTATATTTTTCTCGGCGAATATGTGGCTGTTTCTCTTGTCGCAGTTAATTTATGAAGAAACATTTGTTTTATCACAAAAAGCGATCAAAATTTACTGTAATAAATCACTACTGACTTAGTCTTCGTCGTATATAATTTAATTTTATATCGTTACCAATTCGCACGTTTGACACTCAGATGTCTTAATAGCTTTATCGCAGGCGTATGGAATGGAAATTGAATGAAACCGTTTTGTAATTTATTAAGTGCATAATAATATTACGAGTGAGGTTGTGAGAATGACTCGGGCAGGCGGCACGGTGCGAGGCGGAGCGGTGTGAGCGTGTTATGAAAAAGCGATCATCAGCGGCGGGAGCTTTGCTCGCTCCGCACCCGTTGCCAAATTAATGTGTCACGAACTGTATCGCCCTATGATATTGATGTTGAAAAATGATGCCATTTGACGTTTGATTGCAATCGTAAATCTCAAGCGAGCTGTTCGAGTATTGCGCCGCTCTATTCGTAATTGACGGTTGACTAAATTTTCCGCGAAGGCCACTTTCAAACTGCCTTCTGACCTTTTCCCTTCGTGAAACTACGTAAGGGAGATGTTAATATACTATCAAAAAGTAGATATGTAACTTTCAAGGTCTATTACGCTTCGCTAAGATAAATGGGGAGGATAAAAGTTGCGTTATAACGATGTAGATAAAATATACTTGGGTAGCGCTGAATCAGTTGATATGGATACTAATTCGCTTATTATTTGTATAAGTCATAACGTTGCTAATGATTAATAGTGGCATTATTCGGCGAATGTGGAGCCGAGGCCGAGATCGGAATGATTATCGTGAGGCTCACGCTCCGCTGATCACAGCACAAAATTAATTTACGTATAAGGCGGGTGGCTACGCTATGCTTTGGTATATCAACGGTGTATCTGTATCTTTACGCTCGTTTTCACATGCGGGGTGAGCAGATCTGTGAGGGGTACCGGCATTATTTGCGGTGGTCTCCCCAACATGATTTATGTACCAGCAGGCGCATAGTCTAAACCACGGCAATTGTATTACAACTCTACAAAACTTTTACAAAATATGATAAAATTACGAACGCCGTTATCAAAACTCATCAAGTAAGTAGGAACCTATAAAAATGAGCAGATATCTCCTTCAAGTACTTCAGTACAAGTACAGTTTTATTATTCAAAAATATTGAAATAAATTCAACAGGCATCCATTTCTCTGTTTGATTTATAATAATATGTTATAAATGTATACACAGAGTTATATTTTGAGCCCGGCCATAATCCGGTAACTTCTATTCATAGGCCTAGTGGCTGTCAGCCCGTCGAACTCGGCTCCAGTGTAGTTGATCTGTAAAATTGATTTCGATTCGTGCTGACGAACAAAGGCATCGCGACTGCCTCGGGCCGGCGGTACCTCGCTGCCTCGATGCACTGTCACACAGATACCGCCATCTACAACTGTAAATGCATTTGGTTTATTTGGTTGATGTTGGTTTACATAAGGTGTGCCTTGACTCAAGCACATTTAAGTGCATAAGCAGAAGGTGGGTTAACGATTTTTCGTTCCGTCTCATCAAGATCAAATGACACCAAAATATTGCATTTTCATTACTTACAGGGATTGTTATTTCGACTCAAAAGGGAAGAAAATTTATCACAACATGTGACTGTAGAACTTAATAAACTTGATTGAATCGTATAAATACATGTCTCCCCGCATAATTATGGATAGGAACTTCCTAAAATAGACGTGTGAATAAACAAAAGCCTTTTAGAAGTTAGTAATGTCAGAAAAGAGAAACAACAGAAATAACTCCAAGAGTTTCAGTTCTCACATAAACTTTGATATGTTATGATTATTTCGGGACGTCCATTTTAGAATAAGTAAAATGTATGTCATTTATATTTAGAATGCAGTTTACATTTCTGTTGATCGTATAGATTCATTTTTATCTCATTCAAAACAGTGTAGTGACATTAAACATTTTTTAAATTTCTGTCAAGCAGTCATTTGTATGATTGAGAAATCGTAAAATTCTTTATTAAAAAAAAATGGTTGGTGCATATAGACGCACAAATATATCGAGAGGTTCTAACAACAATTGGTCGAATTCCAATATTTTAGATAACAATTCCTTTCCAATATCAATTTTATTTTTCGATGTTTGTCAATGTGCGAATCTATTGGTCGTCTGAACGTAGAATAGAGCAGGACGCAATTTTAGAACAATGAGGTGGGAAATTGGTTTCTAGCATGAGTAGGTAGTGGGGAGTTGTGGCGGGTAAACTGGGGGTATCCTCAGAGTTTCTGATGGCGGTTGTACAACAAAACCTAATCTATCCACTGTGGCTTTGTGAATATTTGTCAGCGCCGAATAGTTTGGAATTGGGACGTATGATTACGTTACTTGCGGCGGCGGCTTATGGATATAGTTTTAATACCTCGATCTTTCCATGTTTGAATAAGTTAGCAATGGCGAGAGGATAGACAACATGATAATCCCCCAAATTCAAATGCTCGTAGGATAGCAACTAACAACCAACATTCTTGTTGGAGTTCTACCTGAAGGAATGATGTCTCCAAATGTTTTAAAGTTATCTCAGCGCGTTCTTTACGTTTAAGTTTTCCATGTATCCAATCAAATAAGGTGGTAAGAATTTAAAACGATGTATAATACCATCCATATCGCTAGCCAATCGACGGCGAAAACCACAATATCCCATTTTCCTCAATTGGTTTTTATAAACTGCGATAAACAAGCTGGCTGGGTTCAATTGTTTTGATTAAACTTCGGATTAAAATTAACTCCAGAAAGGTCATCCGCCAGTGGTTAATATTAAATATGTGGTTAATAAATTATTGGTTCTTTGTATTGGCAGTAGAGTCCATCAATTCGTCTGCCATGCGTCAAAATTGTGGAAATGAAAGGTTTTCGTAGTTCCTTTTTTCCCTTAAGCGACAGATATTATATTTCTGCCGTCCACACGTGCCTGCTGGCGAGTTGGTGACTATGGTTCGTCAGGATGGTAACTACCTATATAAAATGATATTCAGTGGTAGAGTCACTGGTTTCTCGCATTCTTATACAATTTTGGCGGCCCTAGTCCTTGTATAGTATGCTGTACTGATTTGTGATACAAGTATTCGTAAATCTATATAAATAAAAAACTTTTTTACAAAAAAAAAATAACCGACTTCCATAAAACACTAAAAAGTGGCAAATAATTTTAGTTTCGGCAGTCGGTGACTTGTTTTTTTCATTTACTTTTTTGCCACCGACTTCCGAAACTAAAATTATTTGCCACTTTTTAGTGTTTTATGGAAGTCGGTTATTTTTTTTTTGTAAAAAAGTTTTTTTTTTAGCCTTTTCAGTTGTGGTATCTCACTTTAATCCTAGTCAAGTATCATTTTTACATAGTAACTAGACACCAGCACATCGTCCATACATACGACAAAGGACAAAATGCATAATAACGAGGATGACTCAAAAAGTACCTAAGCAAAGATAATAAAATTCATATGGCTCCACCGGGCAAGCTTCTCTACCAAATGAATGAAAAATCATCTAAATCGGTCCAGTAATCACAGAGAAATCGGTGTACATACGTGAAAAATTTACATATAACAAAAATTTTAATAAAATGAAAACTATATGGCCAAACTATATTATTTTTTTATTATGGTACCAAATGGCAGGTATTCCACATCAAACTAAATAAGAATCACGCAAATCGGATCATAAATCTCAGCGTAATCGGTGTATACACCTGGAAAGTGCATACCGTTACAATTCCAACAAGCCCAAACACAGCTAAGATTCATTGCCTTGTTATGGAGTTCCGAAGCCTGTCTCTTGGATTCATCATCAGATCTGATGGTACAATGGTTCTTATTGGACGCAAATGCTTCACTTGTTGTAGAAAATACCAAAATCACTGTACGTTTTCCTATAAAATTTGAAGAGTTCCCTCGATTTCACCAAGATTCCATCATCAGATCCCGACTTGGTGACTATGGGACCATTTGGGAAGTATACCCTTTCCAACAAAAAAAGAATTTTCCAAATCTGTTGGCAAGCGACGGAGTAATGCGCGAACAAACATGAAAAAAAAAAAATACAAACATCCGAATTGAGAACCTCCTCCTTTTTTAGAAGTCGGTTAAAAAGAAAAGTCTTGACTTGAGGTCCAAGCGTTTGGGTTGGGCGTTGATGAGTCAGTACTCATCAACGCCCAACCCAAACGCTTGGACCTAGAAAGCTGAAATTTTGCATAGAGGTTCCCTTTATAATGTAGACAAGGAATAAGGAAGGGTTTTCCGAAATTACACCCCTAAAGGGGTAAGATAAGGGTTGAACGATTTTATGGAAACCGGTCATTTTTAACGTAGGAAGCAGGAAAATTTATATACAAGCTTTTGGTTGGAAATAAATAAATACGTATTTTAGCGTTGTTGAGAATCTACCCCCTAAGAGGATTAGATAGAGGTTGAAAGTTGCAATTGCCGAACTGTACGCGGGCGAAGCCGCGGGCGGAACTTGGTTAAAAATAAACGTTATTTTGAAACCTGCAAGAATAATGTAAAAAAGTCTACGTGGCGCTCATTCGAATAAATAGTGTAAGTACTAGTTTTTTACCCTAATTAGGCGACAGACATTGTTTAACTATAAATGAAGAATCATTTCACCGTGTCAAGGTTCTTTACTTAGTAACTATAATCTTTGCCTCGAATATATGATGAACGCACGGCCGCCAGTCAAGCTATACTATACCAGTTTATGCGGGTCTCTCATTGCAGAAGAAATCTATACAAAGCGAGGCCATGATATACTGGAAATATATATAGTTTAACTAGCTGTGCCCGCGACTTCATCCGCGTGGTATTCGAATTTTCTAAAATAGAAGTAGCCTTAGTTACTAGGTATTATATCAGCTATCTGCCAGTGAAAGTCCCATCAAAATCGGTCCAGCCGTTCCAGAGATTAGCCCGAACAAACAGACATACAGACAAAAATTGTAAAAAATGTTATTTTGGTATATGTACCCTATACATATACATATGCATGTAGTAAAAAGCGGTTTATAGGTAAATTACAAACAGACACTTCAATTCTATTTATTTGTGTATAGATGTATAGAGGTGTCGCCGTCTTTACATACGATATTATAACGGTTATGAAGTCAGTTAGATGCTCTGCCTACGTATGTACCAGCCTACCATTGAATGTAGTCTGTACCCAATGAAATATCATTATAGAGCAATTTGTTTGATGGCGTAGGCGTGATATATTGTTATACCCCATGATCGCTTATAGCTATCATTATGTTTTCTAATTGCAATACTCAAAGGGATAATGACTTATTTAAGAATTACCATAATGGGCTACGCTTTGATTGTATTATGAATTTATATGTAGCGTATAATTCTAACATTAATAAACGTTAGGTGGGACGTACATTTTGAGGTATTTCAATAAGCAAACTGGTAAAGCATGATGTTAGTAATATTTCAAATAAAGGTGTCGCTGTGTTTTTTATTTATTACCCTTTGCGAGGTAAATATTTTATGTATTTAGTAGAAATGAGAACCCAGAGGAAGGTGCAAAATGTCGTAAGTAGGTAAACCGAGCTTGTGGTTAATCGTAGGGTTTCGGTTACGTAAGCCGCATTTGTCCCGTAGTCACTTTATGCGACAGCTGCGGTGTTCTTAGAGAGATTACTCTCAACGGAAACAATATTATCTTAACAACCCGTAAAAGTCTACTGCTGACTAAGGACCCTTGCTGCTACAATTTTGACTGAACGGGTTTATCTTTGCTAGTAATTTTTATCAGCTCACATAAAACTTATACTGCCCACCCAAAAGGTACTAAATAACCCTACCATACAGCGATCGCCAAACCGCCATCGTTTGGAGTTCAGCGCTACGGTTCACTGCACCAACTACAAGCAAACACCGATATTTTCTAAGGACAATTTAAATTAAATGAAATATTTTTTCTAATTTCAATCTATATTTTTAATATATATATTTTTAATTTGTTTGTTACGATCGAACTCTAAAAAAAAATAGTCTCACTTCTTTCTTCTAAACTTCGTTGGAAGTCGCATGAAAAGTTTCACTTCAAAACTACTGGACCGATTTTTTTACAATTATAAAGCTACATACACTTTACCGAATAGCATAGGCTATATTATATCACAATTTTCGCGGACGAAGTCGCGGCCAGGTGCAAGTTTTATTATAAAGGCACGTGCGACATTATCTTGATATCCAAACAAACAGTTGACATCCATACTAATATTATAAATGCGAATGTCACTCTGTTTGTTTGTTTGTATGTTTGTTTGTTTGTTACCTTTTCACGACTAAACGGCTTATCGGATCTTAATGAAATTTGGCAAGAAGATAGATTTCAACCTGGGGAAGGACATAGGCTATATATCATTACGCTACGGCCAATAGGAGCGGAGCAGCAGTGAAAAATGTTGCGAAAACGGGGAAAATGTGACGCAGACGAAGTTGCGCGGGACCAGCTAGTGTCTGATATATTATACAGAACTTTAACGTTGTCTCAAATCGTATAAATCGTATCGTATCGTATAAATTATGGCACTTACCTGTACATACTTTGTACATGCAAGTAAAACTCGTGACTTGTTTATTAGATGTGACCGCGTAGATGCTCGTATTCGTGAGGAACTGCTATCGTAAATCTGCCTGGACCGAAATGGGTTACAGCATCGAAACCATAAATTGGCCATCCATAGTTTACGATTTGGTGTGAAAGGAACCCGACGGGTTTCGCCCTCCATACAGATGGGACCATACACTTAAACTTTGATACTAAAATATCTGGCATCTTTATACAGCCTAAAAGGTAACATCAAGCAGAAAATTGCTCATCTCACCTTGGAATTTTAATGTTACAAGATGGCGAAATTCTCGTCCACGAACTTTTAATCTGAACTTAAGCTTCATCAATATAAATTGACGTTAAACTTGTCATCCAGGTCACGTCGGCGCCAATTTTAGAAGAGTGACAGTTCTTCTAAATGTAGATGACGACGATATTGTGATCGTTGAAGTCGTTGGGGACGGCCGGGTGGCGCCTGTGTTCTCCTCAAGTGCTAATTGAAATGTGCCAGAGAGCTATGTATATTTCATGGCTTTAAACAGGCTCGCGGGCCCACAATTCCGACGCGACGCCGCCTATTCATTAAGAAAACATTAGTTCATTAAAGCTTTTACACTAAATTTCTTTCCCGACCGTTTCGCTTCTTAACCGCAAAACTTTCGAATCAAAACACTACCACTATGTTGCTCTATTCAACCACCTGAACAGAGTTTCGTCTTATATGGTAGCAATTTATTTTACAGGGTATTAACCTTCGAAATCCTTTTAAAGCTTCCAATAAATTTTCAAATCCTCTTGCAATGTAAAAATACTTTGTTTACCCAAAATAAACTCTTGTGTTTTGTGCTAAAGGCCCTTACGATTAGGTTCTTTGTGAATCTGATAACAACGGATTTCAAAACAATAAGAGCAAATGCTCACACAGAAACAGTAAACGGTAACAGCCAAAGTGATCCTTTAGTGAATCGGAAACAGGCTCGAAATAATTCCAATGCGACGGAATCAATCAAAGCTAGGTGTGCCTTGAACGCTCATTGATATGCAAGGGATCCATTTATTACTTCGCATTCAATTTGCAAATATTTTCTTAGTAAGAGTGAGAGTATTAACTGAAATATTTATGATGAAATAGACCCATCTATTTTATTCGTTGCCAAGCACAAAGGAGATAAGGTACATTTTTTAATAAAGCCGTACATTCTGTTGGACTAGTAACAGTATTCGTGCCAACAGCCAGCGGAATATATTTAACATTTCGCTTTTGGTATTTGCAGTGATACGAGGGTTGTTTATTTATTTGTAAGGATTAAACGTGAACCGAGCCCGCCTAGAGAGCGCGGCGGTAGTGGTTCCTACTTAAACTTTGCTAAACGGCCAGCTCCGCTGAAAGCCTTCTAAACTTCCACAGCGTTTTACGCTTCCCATTCTGTGTGTTGAAATAATATTGGCAAGGATTACTACACAACTCACGACTACTGTTTGCTTGTTTGGGCACACTCGGCACAGATGTGACAGTTCCGAAAGTACAGTAATTATGATGCAGACAACATATGAATTAGGTCTGAAAAATGTGACTGAGGTATGAAAAGTTCTAATTTTGTTTCGCTCAAATAATCTAGACTCAGACTAAAACGTACAAAGGATAAGTACATTAGATATTGATTCAAATTCCATAGTAAACATTTACGAAAATCATAACTGGCATTAACAGTGACTTGTTTGGGAACTTGTCAGAAGTTTCCCGAATGATCCTGGACAAGTTGCGCCATTCGTGCAAGCGGGACTGCGCCCGATGCGAAACTGACTGCCCACTGCTGTCCAGATTAGATACTACTATGAAACTGCGGGAAACTTTTATTTATCGGTACTTCTGAAATTAGAAGCTCTTGTTGTTTGCTGGTACAATTTTTACAATTCTGAATACACAATTGGTGCATTTTCTTACATAAAATCCTTTTTTTACTTATTAAAGTTACTCTCTTTTGTGCTTAGTACTTGTCTTAACTTTTCTTTTTTTGTGGTTCCGGCCGTGATTATTCATAACCAGTAACCATAACAAATATTTTTACAACCGGCATTATTCCCATCTCGTTATAGTGATTGATTGTTTATTTTTATTACTCCAGACATGAGCAAGATTTGGGACTGAAATGGATTCAAAGAAATAATAGATACGGACATCAACAAAATTTAATTCGATGTCGATCAAAGCGTCAGTTCCTGATAACAGTCAGGTGATTTATTTAAAAGATGAAAACCGAACCTGTAGGTAATCAGGACACGCGTGCGTATCTAGTGGGTGTAATAAATCATTGAAATGACTTCATACCGTGGCGTATAAAATAGTAAAACTGTATCATGCATTTTAATGATAGTGCGCCCACATGTGGCTTTGTCGCCCGATATTTTGTTTACTTGATTGGATTCGGAATGTTGACAAAACTGGTGAGCTGTTAATTTATAGATAGGGGCTATAAGTTTGTGCTTGGGTAGACTAAGCGTGTCACTACACCACACCAATCGATCGACGTCGACTAATCCATCCTACCATCGATCGACGATCGATCGATTGGTGTGGTAACACTCTATTATATATATAGACTCGTGGAAAATGATACGTATCCTTTGCACGAAGTGAATTGTTTTTGTTCCTATGTGATTCTCTATTAGGAATCTGCCTACCTCAGTTTAGTAAGATTAAGATTTACAACAAAGAAACTGTATCCCTTACCTTTAATTACAGATTTCACACACACATGCTTGTTCTTTCTAAATGTTTACAGGCCAGTTAACTCAAACCAGACACATTATATCTGAAACTATTTACTGCAAGGCGTATTCAATCCTCGTATTCAGACCTCGGCCTCCGGTATATTTATTCAAGCGGGTTCAGTAAAAAGAGTTTGTATAAAAGTTCCAGATTGATTTATGTGCAGTATTTACAAGTGAATGGTAAAAGCACCTGTGGGTAACATTATTGTTTTCAATTGTAATGTTAATTAGCTAACTGGTTTAGAAACTAAACTCTCGTCGGTTGAGCAGACTAACAACATTTATTCAGCTCCATTTGCGATACGCTGGTTTTTTTTTGTGAATTGCGTCTCTCTGTTCAACCTAGGAGGTTGTGTAAGGCCTCCAACCAGGGCATAAATAAACTAACAAACTAAGCGACTACACGCTAAGGGCAGCCCCTGTGCGGTACGAGCCTCGGCTTTGGGCTCGCGAGGGGGAGTACAGCATGGGTACAGCCTGTATCTGAATAATATCATTATTTAGGGGTTGATTTAAAACTACTGGCACAGCATCGCAGGCTGATATGAGCGAAGGTCGGGGACGGCAAGGACTGGGACGTCGCGACGGACCTCGACGGCGAGGTCGGAAAAACGGCGGTCAGCGTCTGAACTTTTAAAGAGTACTAGTCTTTGTGCTACTCTCCTGGAGGAGGGTGATAGCATCATCGGGAATGAAGCGTTTCGCTGAACGATTTTGGTCACACTTATACAGTTATGCTTCTATCAGCCGCATACGGAACTATCAGTGTAAAGCGCTATTCCGCCACGTTCGGCTCTGAACGTGGTCTGTTCCTGACTCCTCGTCAACAAGTTGCGACCGCGTAGAGCGCTGTACACGGTTGGTTCTGATGAACTCTATCTATAGCATTCGCATAATACAAACACATTTGTCCTCATTTTATACTCGTTTGCCGTGAAAACTGAATAAACGCGGAAAGCTGAACGGATGCGTACGCATCTTAATACAAAACCGTTGTTTTCTATTGACAAAAGCTGAACAGAGCTGAATAAGTGTGGTAAGTCCCTTAAGGGTAGCATGTCAAAAAAGTTAAATAATATTTTAGGGTAAAGTCAAATTATAAGTTTATTAGAATTTAAATTGTAATAGAAAATAAATTGAATTGTTAATAACGTAAAATTTAAAATTAAATTAAAACTAGTATTTCATTATTATTAACATAGAGTATTTGTATTTGCTTTTAAATATTGGTAGGCTGTTAAAGAAAATATATATATCAGATTCAGCTGAAAAGGCTTTATTTAAAAAAATCAACATTCTGTTTAAAAGAGCATGCTGACCCAGGTTTGTGTCACATGGTCTAGAAGCAAACGGCCTAGTAGTGCGCTTAGACCGGAGGTGATAATAGCGAGGTACTTCCAGGTTGAGTTCGTTAAGGAGATCTGGAGTTGATGTTAAATCGTTTACAATTTTATAAAATGTCGTCAGATCAGTGAGTATAATTTGAAATAACTTAGCCGTTCCTCGTAATCGGCTCTATGCGGATGCCTGTGGACCTCGTTATTTTCTTTTGAACGCGCTCAAATCGGTCTATATGTACATTATAAATCGGACTCCAGACAGGAGATGCCTATTCCAAGATGCTACGCACAAAGGTGTTATAGAGCACTTTCAACGCCAAGGTTCTCTTGAATTCTTTGCCAATTCTGTTCATAAACCCAACCATTTTCTTTGATTTTTATGATGTTATCGATGTGTGTGGTAAATGAGAGACCGTTGCTAAGCACTACACCTTGATCGCGTATGTTTTTGACTTGTTGCAGTGATGTTCCGTTTAGGTAGTACGTCGATGGTATAGGATGCTTTTTTCGTGTAAAAGTCGGTATACAGGGCGTCGATCTGCTGGCCAGAGTCAATTCTCATGCTAATTTCGTCAACATATGACCCTAAATTGGTGACAGTGGATTTATAGCTGCAAAAACCATGCTGCTGAGGGGAAATTTGAGTATTAAACTCAAATTTCCCCTCAGCAGCTATATTCACATTTGTTAGTAGAGGGCAAATCATTGACTCGAAAAGTTTTGAGAATATAGACAAGATAGAAATAGGTCGATAATTTTTAGTATCTGTACAATCATCTTTTTTGAATACTGGAACCACGTTTGCTTTTTTCCATTCTGTGGGAAATGTAGATGTTTCGAGCGATTTATTAAAAATTAAGGGGATATGTCAAATTACGAGCACATTTTTTTTAAAAGAGGGGTGGCAACCCGTCCGGACCAGCACCCTTGGTAACATCGATTCTGTTCAACGGTTCTTTACATAGGTAAGTAGTACGTGTTTAATGAAGCATTGCGGTTTGTCTGTTTATTTGCTTATACGTTCACTTCAACATAACGGGTTTTCATATGGCTTACAGAATTAAGTACTTTGTTTATTGTGGAAAGTTTTTGTAGGTTTACAGCACCTACAAAAACTTTAAGACATGAACACACTGGGTACAGCAAATAACAACGTTTATGACATTATGAAGAAAGATCTTGGCACATTTATGTAAACTTATCAACTTTGTAGGTATGTGAAAACGTCTCTATTTTCATGGGAAGGTTGTAGGATCATGGTAGTGATATTAATTTTGAAATGACAGATTTAATGTTTAGTTGACTAGGCTCGTTTGTCTTGTGTAAAAGTGTTGTGGGCAAAGGGAAATACTTCTAAGGTTATTTAATTATTATTATTTTTAATTACCACTTTCATACATTTTGACCGTATAGGTAGGACCGTGTAGGTAGTATTGCACTTTTATAAGAAATAGCCGTTTTTTTTTTCAATAAGTGACGAAACATATTGACGCTTCCACTGTGGATCTAGAATCATCTGTTTGTGCATCGATGTTCTTCCAACCTGTATGTTAAACAAAACTGCCGATAGCTACGCATTGCTATTTTCATTAAGTCAACTGAACTCAACTATGCTCCTTAGAATTCCTTTACTTACACCTTTATCGCATGCACATTCAATTTCACAAAAAAATATGACATACAAAATTCTTGACATTTTTTCCAAATTCGCACTAAACTATATTCGATTAAATCCATTAACACAGAGATATTTCATTAATTATATTTGAAATATCATCATGTGATGACAAGATGTCTCCATTGATGAATGGAGAAACTTCCCAACCTATCACCAATTCCATATATCTCTGTTTTTGCCCAACTGTCCGCTAGATTAGCAGATGACTAAATACATAAAAAAACTGCTAAAAACCGTACATCAATTAACCATGCAAGCAAGATCAGCAGTATTAGTTTCAAGAAGCAGCGGTAAAATAGTATTTCGTGTAAAAATAGGATTATTTTCTCAAAGCTCTGCTTTTCCCCGAGACACTATCCACCGGACGTCTGACGGTCAGACTAGGTAACGGGTCGGATTACCACGAATAATAAACGAGAAATAATACGAGAATACCTAGCTACACAACACACAGTGACCACCTCGTTTACATAATAACTACCAAATCAAGTTTATTACGTTAATGTTTGAATGCTATTCATGTTACCTCATTTACAAAATTAATTTGATTTGTTTAGCGATCATTTTGGTTGAAATATGAGACGCGCACATAATTTTAATAGTTTTTTTATTTTAAATGTAATCAGAAATATTGTTTGTATTTACTGACTGGCTACGATTAAGCAAGAGTCATCAAACAAGTAACAAGAATGCATACTGCGATGGTCGTTAATGCCAAAAGAACGTAAAGCTAATTGTGGCAACAGCTTAAGCAAACGCCCGAGGTGTGGGACATTGTCCGCGGTCGTAATCACCGCGTACCGTTGACGGCCTTTCCTTACTTTCATTAAAGATACATTACTCCTTTTATTCTTGTTTAGATTGCAAATTCTCTCCCAGTCCTTTGTCTCATTTAGCATTTATTTACGGCGTATTCAATTTAAATACCGCTCCTTTCGCGTTTTATCGCTGTAGAAATTGCCTGAGTTGGACCTCGCTGTTTTATTTATTTGTCAGTTTTGTTCTTGTTGTTGGTAGGCTCCGATTCTGTTTAACTTCGAAGGTTGTCTTTACATTAGCTACATTATTTATTATTGGAAGTAATACTAAATCTTGTTTAAATCTCCTGTTCCATAATTCATTTGACATTACAATGAGCCGATCGAAATGATTAACATTGTAGCTATTGTAAGTGTTCCGATCGAGAGAAATGAAAATAAAATCTGTCGAAAGAAAAGAAACGTTGCTGAGATGAGGAGTAATAATAAATAATACTACAAGGTTGGGGGGTGAAGAAAATCTCAACTAATTTACATCACAATATCGTAGACATTTCCACGAGGGCCGATCATTAGGTATTTTTTTTAAAATATAGCGTTATGTCGTGTCGGGGCGTAAGTTTGCAGAGGCGTAATTAAAACTTAAAACTTTTATTATGGGGAAAGCGCGGCGGGAATGTGAACTGTGCCAAGTGTCGGATTTAGTACGTGCCACGAGTCCGCAATGCAAGCTAGGCGTCGAGGCAACGAGTGCGAGACGAGGCATCGAGGCAGTGGGTGCGAGGCGAGGCTTCCTCCGCAAGCCACGCTTTACTCACTTCCCGGCTTCCATTCATCTTACAGAGAAGAATTTCCTGAAATGTGGGTGAAGGTTTAACGGGAAAGATATTCTTCATTTCTACATTTGATTTTTCACAAAATATTTTAAAGTAGGATGTTTGGCAATAAAATTTCGTTAAGTTTTCATTTTTACATTATATCTTCTCTCGAACATAATATATCGTAGTCCGTTCTTCTGATACTAAATACATTAGAGAAGATAACCAAACCTAGTTTGGTTTTGTCTTGAGTACCGAGATCACATGAATACTTACAATTGTATATCGGTGAATTTAATCTCACGTGGTGAAAGCCATGTTATATCTAGTGACAAAGGATATCGATCCTTTGTCACTAGATATAACATGGCTTGGCTCTTACAAGTACGTATCTAACCTACATTACTAAGAGTGCTAGATATGCAACACACAGATTTAGATCGTAATCTTGGCGGTCGATATATGGATATACAAGGTGTTGTTTTGCATCCTCGTCAAAATTAAAGAGGATGTCACAAAAGACATAAATAATCAATTTAAATTAGGTACCTAGTTAATTATTAATAAACGTTGATTTTTTTGGTTGTTTAAGTTTGTCAGTATTTCAGAATAACCCCCTTAAGTTGGTTTAGGGAATAAGAAATTTTCGAATAAACGTTTTAGATTCGACCATCAACTGGGCACAATTCCAGACTCCGTGGCTGCTACTGAGAAATTCCTGATGGAAAAACCCAATAACACTTTGCCCGACCTGAGAATCGAACTCAGGACTTGATGATCAGGAGTCACGCTTGCGACCACTATAGACCAACGCGGCAGTATGTCTATACAGGGTATTACTTAAGGGTGTGCTACAGACCATCACACTGAACGTGTTTCTCATCATAAAACCTGTTTTGCAGCAAAAAAAAAATCTGCTGCCCAATAGAAAATTGCAATACCTATTCGACGCAAATGTATGAGGCAGCTGATATTTTTTTTTGCTGCAAAACATGTTTTATGATGAGAAACATGATCAGTTTGATGGTCTGTAGCACACCCTTAAGTATGTTTATACCCTTTCCGTTACAACCTGTATACTTATTACTTATACTCGGTAAATTAACTACACAGCTAAATTCAACCGTGAGTGTGACTGCATAGGTTTTCTTATTGCTCTTATTTCCTAATTTTGTAAGCAAAATTTTTAGCTTTACTTTTCATAGTTGACCTTTTTCAACAAGGACCTATAAAATAGAAATCTTCAAACGAAACATCTTGAATTTCCTAAATAAAATTAAGGGAATTAAGAAAGCTTTGATATTACTACAAACTATGTAGTTTAATCTTGATGAAATTACCTAGGTACTCTATTAGCTTTTGTGTCAACTAAACAATATTTTGCTTCGCTTCGCTTTTAAATAACTATAAAACAAAGTCCCAAGGTGTTAAAAGGTTAAACTGTCTGTCTAATCACTTTGAAACGTCCCTTTGAAATTAAATGGAAATTAAACTTTAAATTAAAGTGGTATCGGTCATTATCAAGAGTCTCAAATAAGTACTAGTGCCTACTAAATTAACCTACCTACTTATTTTCATATTTGAAAGTAGGTAAAGCTGGCCTAATAATTAATAACCGACTTCTAAAAAAGGTGAATTTACATTTTTATTTCAAATACCTCCGCCGATTTCACCGTGATACCTCATCCGATTTAAGTGATTCTTTTTTCATGTGGTAGAAGAAGCTTGCACGGTGGTCTTATATTAATTTTATTAACTTTGCTTCGATACTTTTTGAGTTGTCCTATATAATAGGTATGCAGTTTTTCTTCTTCGTAGATAACGTGCTAATAACTTCTAGTTACAATGTAAAATTGATACGTTTGAGACATTTTTTTAAGATTTTTAAAAACCATATTGAACGTTACGTGTTCATTTGCGGCAAGAACACTGCAGGGCTAATTAGAAAGGCACACGTCACGTGTACGGGACGTCGTCGGTCGGCCCGTGACGACGCCGAGACGCCTCCTAGAGTTATTTGCCCTCTCTTATTGCCCTTTTCAGCTCATAGTCGGCACCTACAATGTTCTAGTACTCCGTTTTGAACTTTGAACCGGTTCGCCTTTTGTGCAGCCAGTAATGGGACGCACAAACAGCTTACGGTATGTAGATAGGCAGTGCATGTTAGTTTTTTGTTGTTTAGTCAAATATGTGTTCGGGAACAATATTTATTTGGGATTTGTAAAGTTCTTTTTTCGTGCAAGGAGACATTTTATATTTTATATTCATGGTACACCGTCGAACATGTGTTTTATTTTTATAAACAACTTAAGTTTGTAATTAAAATTCTGATAGTTTAAAGTCGGTTTAGAAACTTAAATAATGCGCTGAACCACTTCAGCACCATACATGAAGTTATTAAGGGTAATTTCTAACAATTTTTTTCTTTGGTTATTAAAGGTAGTCAGTGTTTTTCGTATGAATTCCCTTAACTAATCAAGACGCCTTTGATAAATTAAATAAATGTCACGTACATTAACTTCAGATATCCCGAAATAGCAATGCGATCGTCTTAATTCTACATAAAATTAATTTCCGTGACTAAAGTTGTTGAAAGTTCGCGAAGTGTAAAGACAACTTATTCTAAGATTAACAGTATGCTCGTAGACAGGCGTGGGAGACTCAAATCCTGACCTTAATGTTTCACTTACCTAAAACCTTGTTCTTTATGGATAATACTGAAATACAGCGACGAACTTTCAAGTCAAACTCGAAATTATTCAACAAAGTGCTCATGTTAATGAAATATTAAATTCATTTCTTACATAAAGGTGAAAATTTGAAATCCGTCGCGTTTTGAATTAGAACGTATTATGTTAACTTTATGCTAAAGTATCTAATTGTATTAAGGGTTCAAAAGTTGTGACATTTTAATTTAAATTACAACTCGTTTTGTGTCCGTCCATCGTACATGTCCTGTGTACCTGTACGTGACATCCATTGTAACTAACTTGTGTGACCTACTGCAAGCAAATAATGCCATTTGTTAATATCACAAATAACTTGGAGACTTATTATATTATTTTAACAAAAAAAGGTTTTAATGTAACGCGTTTGTTAAAGTCTGCTTAGTACTACATCGTAGGTGATGTAACTAATTAACATGTGTCATTGAATGTATTCGGAGTTGATAGTCAACCTTCAGTAATTATAATTGAAGAGGCACCAGATATTCAATGAATTGTGCATTAATTGGTATTTATTTGGTGAAAAACGAAGTTAAAACCAGGTAAAATATGAACGACGCTTGGGTATTCAATATTTTAGTAACTATTAAGTCCACGGAGGATAATAACAGTTGACAGTTTGCTGAAGTTACCTCCGTCGTGGTCTGTAATATCAATCAATTTCCGTCAGTAGCGACGTAACAGATCTACCGTCTCCGTCCCTCGAGAGGCCAGTTTGGCTCATCCAGAAAAGGAAAGTCACGAATTCATAACGGGACCATTCTAACTCCCAACAAAATAAGTATATTTTGCTGATTCGAGACGAAATTTGCAAGTCTGCCAAGAATATTCGTACCAAATCGTTTTCCTATAATTGGAGTACATGTGAATTTGTATTCAGTGGCGCATCCACGGCGGATGGAATTTCGCCATTTCGTGGGAACCTCGTCCTCCATCATGCGTGCTTATTGAAGTAATTTGTGTAGCCCTGCGTGTATCAGACTGTGTTACTTGAATTTTATTGTAGGTATACGAATATTTGCTGTATGGGCTCAGATATGAAATTGCCCAGCCGTTCTCCTAAATGTTCAGCGCCTGTAAAATTATTGATAAGACGAAGCGTAGCTTACAGAAGACGAGCAAAGTGGAGAAGACTCAGATAATAGGGTTCCTTGAGATTAGGTTCTGAGAACGCTTGCTAAAAGTTTTAATGATCGTAGTTATGATCTTTAACGCGTTAACTAGAGTTGCAATTAGTGCCAAATCGTGACAAAAATATAATGTTTGACGTGCTTGTTTAAAGATAAAATGAAGAAGAACTGCACTCCACCTACCTACGAACTTTAAATCGCTAATGTAGGCTAATGTGTTGAATTAAAACCCTCTAAAAATCACGAACGCTATTACCCACTCAATGAGGTAATTACCATCTCATTTTACAGAAGACGTGTTTGCTACGAGACTAGAAACTATTGTTGCAGTAGGAAAACAATAGTGATAAGATATAAGTAATAGGTGTAAATAAAAAAATATTAATAATATTTTTTACTACTTACTGACTAAAATCAACAATTGCTACGAAACCCGTAGATCTTCTGCTACGCTCGTAGCAGTCGCTGATTGGCGGCTTACTAAAAGAAATAATATTTTAAACAATTAATGATAATAGAAATAAAACTATTTTACCTACCCCTATACAGTAGAAATGGCGACTAACTAAAGCCAACGATTGCTACGAAAAGCGTAGACCGTAGACCTACTGCTACGCACGTAGCAGTCCCTGATTGTAGGCTGCATATTGTACGTGTGCGCTTTTGAATGAGCTGAATTAAATTACATGTGTACTCATATATATGTATGTTTACGGGACGCGTGCTACGCATCCGCTTGGCGGTCCATTGTTCCCGCTTTGCCTCAACACTTCTGTTATTTAGACGTACGACGGAAATGAAAAAGATATTGTAGACAAGTGAACTGTACTAAATGTATTTATTTTGTGTTTCGTGTCTTTTGGGAAAATGATTACTTTTTCTAATGGAAACGCAAGAAGATACTCGTATCATCAGTACATTTTGCCTTTGGGCCAAGCCGTATTATTGTATCACTCTGTCAAGAACTTCACACACAAAAACCCAAACACTTGGTACGAATCAGGCACCGAATCCAGCACAGTTAGAACTATAAGAGACTACTCACACTTATTCAGCTCCATTCGCGTTTTGCTGAACGATTTTGGTCACACTTAGGGACTACTCACACTTATTCCGCTCCATTCGCGTTTTGCTGAACGATTTTGGTCATATTTAGGGATTACTCACACTTATTCAGCTCCATTGGCGTTTTGCTGAACGATTTTGGTCACACTTAGGGACTACTCACACCTTTTCAGCTCCATTCGCGTTTTGCTGAACGATTTTGGTCACACTTAGGGACTACTCACACTTATTCAGCTCCATTCACGTTTTGCTGAACGATTTTGGTCACACTTAGGGACTACTCACACTTATTCCGCTCCATTCGCGTTTTGCTGAACGATTTTGGTCACATTTAGGGATTACTCACACTTATTCAGCTCCATTGGCGTTTTGCTGAACGATTTTGGTCACACTTAGGGACGACTCACACCTATTCAGCTCCATTTGCGTTTTGCTGAACGATTTTGGTCACACTTAGGGACTACTCACACTTATTCAGCTCCATTCGGGTTTTTCTGAACGATTTTGGTCACACTTAGGGACTACTCACACTTATTCAGCTCCATTCACGTTTTGCTGAACGATTTTGGTCACACTTAGGGACTACTCACACTTATTCAGATCCATTCGCGTCTTGTTGAAAGATTTTGGTCACTCTTAGGGACTACTCACAGTTATTCAGCTCTATTCAGCTTATGCCCATAGAAAACAACGATTATGTATGGAGACGCGTACGCATCCGTTCAGTTTTCCGCGTCTATTCAGCTTTCGCGGCAAACAAGTATAAAATGAGGACAAATGTGTTATTATCATGCGAGTGCTAGAAATAGAGTTCAGCGCTGTTCTCCGCGTTCAGCGCTGTTCCGCCGAGAAGCAGAACTGTATAAGTGTGACCAAAATCGTTCAGCAAAACGCGAATGGAGCTGAATAAGTGTGAGTAGTCCCTAAAGCAGTCCAGGCAGACAACAAGAATAAAGAAAATCAAAATGTTAACAGTTCATTTAAGACCAGATGGCTTACTACCACTTAATGAATTCTTATCGACCTTTAATCCCAGTGTCATCACCCTTCTTCCCCCAGGGGCCCAGGGCAACACTCCTAGACAGGGGACTTAGTAATGATCATTAGGGAATGGTATACGTATAGTTATGAGTCAGCGTGATTTTTGATGTCCCTTTTATTTTTAGTAACATATTTCGAAATGTCAATTGTCACGAGGAGGTGCCCTATACGAGCTCTGTGTGAAGGAACACCATGTAACCGTCCGCAATCAGTTGAATCAAATTTTTTTTGCTTTAATTTTTGACCCATAATAGGAATTTCTCCTGTAGTGTAGTTTCTCCCGTGGCACATACAGGTATTTCTTGCACGTTAGAGGAGCTCGTGGCTAAATATTAACAGCCGCTCGGGTCGATCTTTAAGGTTAAGCCGTGCTTGCCGAGGTTGGTCCGTGGATGGGTGACCATAATTACAAACCGAGTTTCCTCCGTGCCTCGGAAAGCACGTTAAGCCGTCCCGGCTGTCATTTGTAGATCTTTGACAGTCGTTACGAGTAGTCAGAAGCCAAAAAGTCTGACGTCCAGTCTTACCAAGGGGTATCGTATTACCCAGTTACTGGGTTGTGGATGTCAGATAGGCAGTCGCTTCATGTAAAATACTATCACTCAGCTGCATCCGGTAAGACTGGAAGCCGACCCCAAGATAATTTGGGAAAAGGCTAGGCAGATGACATACAGGTATTTCTACAATGGAGTTGGCCAAAATTATTTATAGTTTTTAATACGATCGAAATCAATTAAATTCAATTATATATGGTTAAATTTTGAATAAAAACGAATTTTTAATTCAATTGTTTTCAATTTTAGTTCCTTTATTTCGTTCCCACCACACAAATCCAACGAAATTAAATATTTTTCGGTATATTCTAATTTCCCGTTAATATCCGGGTATTTTTATGTCTTTATGACATCAAATATTTCTCTACCAGTTATTCTACGTATGCCAGATGAGCCTTTTTTTTTCGGATGCGAAGTCATCAAATGACAGGAGTCATCTGGATGGAGCCCGCTCTGGGTGGAGCGGAAGGGAGTGTCAGACTTGTACTGACTAAAACCCATCCATGTTCCTTCTTAGCCCTTTTGTGTTCCAGGGCCACGGTATCTCTTTCGAACAGTCCCGCAGCCCTGGCAGGCATCGGCCCTCTCGGACCCATTCCGGATTGCTGACATCTCCTTGAGGCGCGCGTGGAACACGAACGCGCCGTCGACACGGCCTGTCGTCATGAGACCGACGGACGGTGAGCTAGCTCATTACTCACCATCCACAGGCCCGATGCCAGATGAGCCTAAAACAGGAAAAAAAAATTACACTTATTGTAATTTCATTTTCTTTTTCATACTACTTGACTTTAAATATATAGGTACCCTCAAAACAAAAGTTGGTCTTAGGTGGCCCCATTTTGATTTTGATCATCTTGATTTAACATAACTTAGAAAGTGTGTATAGTTTACTTTTTCAAGTCTTTACTAGAGAATCCTATCTAACTCTAAAGTATAACCTACAAAACTCATTGAACGTAAAAAAAAAACAGAAAAACTACTAATCGCGTGCCGTATAGTGATCTATTAACATTGGCATTGCATAAAGGAATTACCTTCAATAATCAGTCGTTACCTTTTTTCTGGGAGTGGTGTTAGAAATTTGCGTTTTGGCCAGCTAGATTGATCAAATACCTGTGTGTGCGTGGGTGCGTTTATAAACATTTAAACTCACATACCACCAATCACCATCTCACAGACCCAGAACAATTTCCTGTAGGCCATACAAATATTAGTTCCGTGCGGGAATCGAGCCCGCACGCAGCGTAGCAGCCAATCGTTCAGCCACTGCGCCAACCGTGCCGTCAAATCTTCAGATTTTCAGGTTTCTGACCAAACGTTATACGACTGCCTAAGATCTACGAATAATATCCGAGACCAAATGCTCAACGTGCTTTCCCAGACACACAGGAGTTCCGATATGTAATGATTGGTTAACCATCCACGGACTAAACCTCGAAGATCGAGCCACAAGCCCTTTATATCTTATTAAAAGACAGATAAAATTTTCTTACGAATGTGGTCTTTTTTTTAAATAAATAGTTCCTATGTACATAACAAACTTATAAATTAAATAACTAAAATAACAATAGACCATAAAAGGGCGTTGATAAACTCCTCCTCAACGCCGTCAGCTGGTAATGTGCTCAAGAGACTAGCAGCATTGCCACGTTGTATGGCAATAATTAGCTAAAAGCCAGCCCTTGGGTCACGGGAAGCGTCAACTAGGCGTTTCGAAATTTCCTTAAAAAGGCTCTGAGCACTCGGACCCCACGACCCCAAAGTTTAGTCAGAGAACCCCAAACGGCTCGGAAATATAGTTACCACAAAGGTTACTATATTTACGCCACTTGAGGATCTCCGTTTTTTTTCTTATTATCTTAGAATATATCATATATATCCTAAAAATACGGCTGCTTAAAACATGCAAGATCTACCTACGCAGCTTAATAGTTCTTCTTTATTCAGTCCCGTTCTCCGTACGTCCTCAGTATTTGTTTGCACGTAAGCACCGAGAGCGTGACGCGGCCGGCATGAGGGACCGAAGCTATCAGTGTCACGCTTCGCTAACCACGCGTCGTCGCCCGCATCCGCACATGCCATATTTAATTCCCCTCCGAACTACACTTGGACGTTTTGATAATTTTATCGTTTAGGTGTACATTGGTTGAGTCATATAAAACCTTTGTTTGTATTGGGAAACACATCTTGGGCATTTTTGTTTTTAGTGGTACTGTCTCACTGCTGGGCAAAGCCCCCCCAATTTCTTCCATGAGCTCTTAACCGTATCACCTTGAACCAGCAGCAGTTGCTTTAGTTCAATACCTAAGCGATTTTTAAATCTTTTACGCAACCAGAATAATACGTGTGGTAAGGATATTTCAATGAGCACCGAAATAAGTTTGCAAACGATGGATTCTGGCTCAACCACACAGCTGGCTTTTGAATGCTCGTAAACGAATGTTATTCGTGAGGACATATTTATATATCCACCTACAATTTTTGGAATTCATGTGTGAAGTTTCAGAGGAGAATGCAGTTAATAGTTATGCTCCATTATATCAATCCATCATTGAACGATAACAGGACAGTTTTTCATAGAACCTATCTATACTAACGGCCATTGTTTCATGTAGGTAACCGAGTTCCCGCTACTATAGCAACAATGCAACGGTAGCAAATCTCTTGTAAAAATGACAAAACTAAGCAAAAACTTTCAACAACAAAAATATATCGCGTTTTCCGCGATACACGTAAAAAATGTTTCATACTAAATATACAGCAAAAAAATCTTTGGAAATTACTTTATCATTTTCAGTTTTGTATACAGGCCTTTACTATAGTCAAAAACTTAAAAGCCTTTAAAGTCTTTGTTTTAAATTGAGATTTGATAGGTTAAAAGTGTGACACGACACTCGATAAAATGATGAATGAATTTTTCGATATTTTAAGTGCTATTTTTCACGTGCGTGCAATGATATTACTGCGTATAAGGCCAAAATATCCTACGGCCGTCACTTTGTAATTTTAACTGACTTTTCCGGAATAACAGCGTTAAAATAACGAATAAGCAAATCAGTTATAGGTAAATTAAATAAACTGACAGTAATATGTGTGCTTATATTAATTACGCCAATCAACGCCATTAATGAGGCAATAACAATCACCTCCGCCCTCATAATCTTTAGCGGATTAATTCGATGCTTTCCCGAGTTGACGAAAATTGCTTTGTATAAAATTCAGACGGCAGCAAAGCTCATTTCACGGCTGCCGCACCCATATTTTACACTATCCAAAAGAGGCATTCTAAATAGCAAGAAAAATCTTGTTTGCTTTCGTGTATAAACATTCTAAGTAGCACAGTTCTAAAGTTCAATTTTGCTCGAAAAAGGTCAAATCGGTGAATATACGAAGCTTTTTGTTGTATCAAACGGCGAAGTAGTTCGGTTATAATGTATGCTCGCTTGTAAACCATGTTGGAATTCGTAGCAGAAGCTGCAAAGAATCACTTTGTATTGCCACCCTAGCATGGAGGCATAAACTGGGTGTTACATAGATAATGCTGTGTTTGAATTAATGGAGACCACAGGGCGTAAGTATTATACGAGATTGAATTAATTAAGTAATTTATTTAGTTACACAACGTAATCGCTCCTGATCCGAAAGGATTAGGCAGGTGTTCTCTCTCACATATCGCCGGTTACGATATTTAATCTCTATGAGATAAGGGGAAATTCAATTGCTAATTTACTATTCATGGGCACAATCTAAATCCTGTTAATAGAATTATTATGAAATAGATAAGATTTATTTTGAACCTATCTGAAACTAAATTACCTTTCCCGACCTGTCAAAGATCAAAAGAAACATTCTCAAGATGAAACCATATTGAAAATATTTTCTTCAAGAAGTTTGATGGGTAGTATAAACTATCTCCCTAATCGGATTAGACCCAGGTATACAATACGCTCCACATAAAGTCATTCTGTCAAAAAGCTCGAATGGAGGGCTTCGACATAACGACAGACTTAAAGTCTTGAAAATCTTGCATCAGGGGGGCCACGCTGTATATATGAGTGCACTAAACCGCCTTATCTCCCCTTCTTGTTTAGATAGACGCCGGCTTCTTCCGTAGAATGCATCTTTAAGAAGTTCATAGATAAGATTTTATGTCGAAAATAATGTAGATCAGCCCAAATGGGGAGGATGCTGTGTTGTGTTATATTGCAGAGACTCTATTACGTGCAAGTTCAAGAGCCGTTTCATTGCATATGTAGAAATGGGGTTGACAATGTAACAATAACAAAAGTTTAGTATTTGGGGCGCGAGGTGCGTTGCCAAAGCGGGCAGGATTGTCGAGGTCATGACACGGCGTAGTTGAATCTGCTGTCACCTTAGTGGTGCGGGTCCACTCTGCACTCACTGACCTACATCCGCTTTGGCACCGTTCACAATCGCCGCTTCAACTTAATTGTCCCGACACTTTGGCCTTCCTAACGACTGTGCCGCAATCGGCCGATTTAAGGGGCGTACTGAACACTGCGCCTGCAGCCGCTCGACCCGCTCGAGCCGGCGCGGCGAGCGGCGACATCCATCCGACATCAAGTCAAAGGCCGCTACGGAGATGACGTTATGCAAATCATACCTTTATCGCAATTCAACGTTTGTTAGCAAAACACTTGTTCCTTTCACAATGATAAAATAACACTGCAGTGGCATGTGTATCTACATAATGCATGGTGCTGTCGAATAAAGTAAAAATACGAGACATTGTGTGAGTGCCACGTTACGGGAATATACAATGAAAAGAGGGAGGATTACAATTTGCCTTTGTGATGGCGTCGTCGAAAATTACATTAATCTGGCGTACTTGTGCCGAGGCGGCGCCGCAACCAACTTGATTAAAAATTCTATTAGTTGAAAGGCACAGACATCTTCTTAATAGATAAAGTGCACGCCGCTAGTTGTGGTGACTTGTGGTTACGATCCTTGTTATGGGGCACCCGACATACTTGTGCTAACCTTAATTAGATTTTTCTATGCCATTATCTAGCTAGCTAGTTAGTAGTGTTCGGTTTACCTATTATAAGTAGTGGGCATGAGAAGATAACGTGGAATGTTTGTAATGTGGAATGAGTTTAATGAATACTCTCCGTATTCGAACTTTTTGTTGTCCCGTAACTTTTCACGCCTATTGTTAGCTCTCCCTGGGTAAAGAAACTGGTCGTGCGTAGTATTTCGATTCCGTTTCGGTGTAAATTCCATTTGTGACCCAATTATTACTTTCGGGACTTAAGGGAAAGCTTACACATTCATGTTAATTTGAATAAACTTTACTGAGTATATAAAACAAAAAATGTTATTATGTTGATAATTATTTTCAACCCTGCTGAGACGTAATAAAAGAAGATATTGTATAAGTAACTGAATACATAATTTCGAGCTCTATAAATCCTGAGCGAAGCGAGGGATAGAGAGTCCGAGATGATTTTTTTTTTGACGATTGTGTACTCAACTTTTTACCATTGACTGCGAAAAACTAAAAGTAGTGTACTATATCACAATTTTTACGACTTTGGAAGCAAATATCTCATCAACCATTGCACAAACAGACAGACCGACAGACATACAGGCATGCAGACAAAAAGACAGACAGACAGTTTTCGAAAGTCAGTGTTTTATATGGTATGGTGTGTCTGTTTGTGTATGTGAGTTTAAATGTTTGTAAACGCACCCACGATACAAGAGAAATTCAAAGGTTGAGGCAAAAAAAAAAACATTTATATGTCATGTTTCCAAATAATCCCACTGCTCATCTGACGAATAATGGTTTGCTAACTGCCACTCACCTGCAACTAAGAGACCAAGTTGTTATGTAGCGGCAGAAATAAAGCAGCTATTGCTTTCTTAGTACACCTAAAACAACAAGCCTTTGTTGCGCAGCATAATGTAGGTATCTGACACATAAACATTTATAACTGAATTAAGCGAAGCATCGTCACCTTACCGTGGTAATTGTAACAGCGAAATCCGTGTAAAAACAACACGGCTTGGGCTTGGGCGCCTCCCGGCCTTAATGAGCGCCCCGGGCGTCCGCTCGACACTTCAGGCGCCATATATCTGTAATTTTTGCATCACCCCTTTATGTTAAATACTCAATTGAAACATTGAATCGAATGCGTAGTAATGTTTTCTCATTAAATTGTTTTTGCTGAAATTAATTTGAATGCTGAATACTTTGTTTCATGATTTCACGGATTTTTTTTGGTTTGTTTATGTTTGCAATGATAAGAAATCACTAATTCACTGTTACTCGCAAAATATGTTTCAAACTTCTTTTAATATACATTTTAAGGTACAATATAATTTAAGCCAGAGGTACTTTAAAACCATACGTTCCATCAACATACCCTTAGGATTTTACCCGTCTCCAAATGTAACTGAGATTTAGACCGTAGCTATAAATGTGCCAATTTTCATACCAATCCTTTGAGGATTGCGGCCTCCATTTTCGGAGATACATACAAAGTTGTATACACCTCATGTTATTAGCGTGACTGTTTGAGATAAATATGATATTTCTCACAAGTCATAATATTTACGTAAGGTTTTAAGGCACTTTAAACTAGATACATTTCTGAAAATCTAACTTGAAATTGTAAGACGAAAATAAATCACAGTATTTTAGCAAAACACGTCAGTGCGGTTTCTCTAGAGTATTTTCTTTTAGATATCAATGTGGAGTACAGAGCCAAACGCGGCTACAGAGCGGCGACTCGGACAGCGCAGATTTACGGACACTGCCGTTATCTCGGACCGCATCTCCAACCGGACGAACGCGCAACTCAAACACGCAAAAAGAATGCAACACATCCCTAACTATTGAAATCCCAAACAGCGGAATAAGTGGAGAAGTGAGAACCGCACCGCAAGCATAACCTACCTGAGCTCTGCGTCCAGCGCCAACTTTACGTTCGAGTTTAAATCTTTAAACAATGATAAGGGACACTATACTAGACGCTTAGTAAAACGTTTACTGGAGAATTGTTCTTTTTAAGTACACAGACAACTCTCTCTGCAAGTCGCCGACATTTGTGTGAGCTCTTTGTAAATACGTAGACTTTATTTGAACTGCTGGTGTCTGATTTACTTTCGGTTTTCGTGTACTGGGACGTTAACCGGGAGTTATGGGACTGTTTTATTACCTGTGTACATTTCTGCTGCGTACGTATGTATAAATACCACTGCTTTTTAAGAGCAAAATGTTTTTTAAAATTCTTAATGACACACTCCTTTACCGAAGTTACTGGAGGGGGGAGGATCATGATTCTTCCAACTGGATTCTCTTATATTTGCTCTTCTTTGTTAGTTCTTCTGAAGCGTTATCGAGTATCGTAAATTATATCGAACATACTTACAAGGCAACGGTTTTCTCAAAAAGCTTTGGTGCTTCTGAAACTTTATAGAATATTATTTTAAAACTTATCGTTCCAATATTTTTCTTTTAAATATCCGGCAACAAATCTTAAAAATAGAAGAGCATTACTGGCACTTAAAATATAGCCAAACAACGGGTAGTGAAGCTGCGGGCAAAAGCTATTTAGTTTAATGCTAGCACGCATGCATAATGCAGCGCTTAAAGCGCTAATTCTCTCATTTTCGAATACATGCTAGGATATTAATACACTGACGTGAATGTAGGGCCGGTGCACACCGGTTACAACTGAAATAAAAAAGGAAACATATTCTGCACCACAGCTGCTGCGGTCGGCAACAACATGTTTAGTTCGCGAACAAGTCCTTTTCTTATTTTAAATCGTTTTGGTTGTGTATGCTAATATACGAAGTCATGTTAAGTTGTTAACAACTTAATAAGAAACTTATCCGTGAAGAAATAAATTGTCTGCAAATAACTTAGAAGATAAACATACAAACTACGATTTGTTTTTAAATTGTAGGGAGTATCTACATTAAAAATAAAATACCTACTATAATCTAATATTACTATAATCTAACACAGTTACTTTGAATGCCCACGTTTTGCTTTTAAGTTTCTATCAAACGTCCACCTGTAAAGGAACAAAATCACTGGTTTAGTAAATACAAACACAGCATCAGCTAAGTAAACGCTCAGCATATAAGAGATTATTATATTTTCTAAATAAACACACCTTTATTACTGCTCCCCTGAGGACTTGGTTGGAAATAGAACAGTCTATCCCTTTGTTATTGAGGAATATGGTAGCTGAGTATATATACCTATATGGTATTCATTTTGGTATAATATGTCACGGGACATCAAATGGACATTTTTCAAGATACCTAGATATCGCTTGATGTTATTACTCGAGGTTTTTGTGTTTATTGTTGGAAACCATCTTGATCTATAATGTTGGCAATTTGCTTTTTTTCTGACTCAATCACGACTTCAGTCCGTACTGTGACTGCAGTCTTGGTACATTAGCCATAGGACACGAGGCAACACAAAATAAAACTTTGAAGAAGTTATTACCGGGTTTGTAGCTGTAAAAGCTAGAAAGAAGAGGCGGACTGGGTAAAGAAAACGACATTCAACGGTAATACAAAAATATTAGACACGTATTTTTTGTTTTATCAAAATATCAAAAAATTACTTAGTTAAAACTCATTAAAGTTGGAGAGTGGGGGCTTACTACGTCACAAGTAGGTATAAAACTTAGCTACATGTGACGTCATGCGCCATTTCAACTCAATATATCTCCGTAGTTTTATGACCTCGTGAAAAAAGAAAAAATACGTGTCCAATACTTTTCAATAAACTACGCGACGGGCAAAGAAAAAAAAAATTGGATTATCCCCTATTGTAGGATATTTTATTTTGTGTCTTAGGTTTGTTATATTGTTCAATATATTAAATATAAATATTAAATGATCCACGACATTTATCATATGAAATTTATTGCTTTTAACTTTCGATGGGGTGACACCACCAACTTCCGCACCGGGTGCCACCCAAGGTAGCTACGCCACTGTATTCAACTAAGTCGGCAACTTAAATCCAACCCCAACAACACCGTCAATTACAGAAACAACATTTAAACGTAAAAACAACAGCACGAATTCAGTAGCAACACGAGTTAACCAGCGCCGGCACGTTTCAGCAAACAGTCGTCCGCTCGTTTACTTGTTGCGGTATTTAACCCTGCGATGCGATGGTATCAGCATAATGCGGTCGTCATTGCTGCCGTCGCGATACCTCACCTCGTTATTATGGATTTACATTTCAACCGCACTTACCCGTATTGACTATTTGTTGTAAATTAATTTATTAACATTATTATGTCACTTTGCATGAATATTTTAGGGATCAAGTGTGGGAACAGTTTGATGTTTGTCAATTATTAGATTAAAGTTTTATCATCATTACCGGTTCTACAAATATTTTCGATAAACTTATTTTATAAAAACAAATCTGTGTTATGATGAAATGAATTTAGCGTTCAAGTCGCTATTGTAATAAGGAAATTGGTTTTTCTTCCAGGAAAAATACGTTTATGAAATAAATCCCTCGTATACTCGATACTGTATAAGGAAACTCTTTGAAGGGTGTTAAGCTCAGCACACACTGTTCTCGATAAAACTTAATTATAATAAGATCATGTGTTCATAGTGCAGTGGTATGGCATACGGTTCATTAGAGGAGCAAACAATGAGTTCATTAGTGCTGTAATTGGCGCGGTGTCCGGTGGTGTCAACATATCCATGCTTATCACGCGATTCGCTGAGCAAATCATCACAATGTAGTAATTAGCTTTCATTTGTTCACGATGCCATTTATAAGCGGCCAATAAAGGCTTAAAGATGTAATCACGACTTGCTTAAGTCCAGGAATTCATCAAACATATGCAGCGCACACGCTGCCCAATCGTCGCTTCATCGCACCAGTTTCGATACGCAATCATGCCTACGCGCTACGCTTAGTGCTTAGTAGACCCTCTTATGTCTCGTTCACGACCTCGTGCGATGCAATGCGTCAAGTGGCACGGATGTGTGTCACTTGTATCCGCGTGAGAACCGCGCGCCTAATGTCGTGGCTGGCTCTACACAATAACTTACATTTTGTTTTCATCGCAATCGTTATCGTAACACGTGTCTGAACGTGTAGTTCGTGGCCGAGCGGTTACGCAGGCTTCATACGCCTCCTTTATAATCAACTAGCAGGACGAATAAGTAATTGAGGGAGGATCGGACTAAGCCTTTTGATAGAGGAAATAGCCGTCCGCACTTACTTAACTTTGATTCGATGACCATCGGCCCTGCGCAAATTGAGTGTGAAATTAGGATAGTACGCATCTGTGTTTTGTATTCTATGTTTCTTTAGGACTTGGATAGCTTTGTGAACAAACTTATCCATTATTTAGTAGGTATAGATATCTGTATGACCTCTATCTATGAATCTTAGGTGTTTAGAATAGTAGATCCATACGGTTTTATCAGTTAATCGCAACGAGCGGTTCAATAACCTGATAACAAGGCTTTTATATTATCAGCTGATAAACATCCGTTATTGATCATGGCAAGCTTAATCATTTCTGATCGATTGAACGAGTGATAAAGGATTTGGCCAACAGCTTGATATATTGGTGGGTTATCCAAATATTTATTAGAAAACAGGAGGCAGCTGCAAATTATTTCATTCTCAATTCACCTTATCTCTTTCTAGCCTTCCACAATGTCTAAACTCAACAAGACATATAGAACTTGGCAGAGGTTCTAAATTCTAGAAACAAAACCGGTCCCGAACAAGTATCTGTTTGTAAGCCTTTGGCTTAGTTTCCAACAATCGTTAACCAGAACCTCAGTTGATGCTTTGGTCTGTAACACGATCGGGTTTACAGAACATTAATCAGGTCCTTCCAGGCAAAGAGACCGAGATATAGCTATGTGAATAGTTTACCACTTCGACTTAGTAGTGGCCTATGTCAAAGTGTACGGCTTATATAATTCTAAAGCCCTCCTACGCTTTTGATAGAAATTATATTATATTACTAATATAGCATTTCCGGAAACATACTATCCATACTAATATTATAAAGCGTTTGTTTGTTGGGTTCAAAATCAAAATATGTTGTGTTGTTACATAGGCCTACATGGGCACTTATTAAACGTCGATAAAAGGTTGGTCGTTTCCTATGGAGAAGAACCGGCAAGAAATTCCATGGGTACTCTTTTAAAATCATTTGGTTTTACACTATTTGTAAGTTACAGCTTTAGTACTTTAGTATGGGAGGACAGCGTAGGCCCGACAATATGCTTACTACACAACGTAGAACAAGATAAAAAGTTAACAAGCATCTAGTACAAACAATCTGTAAATAAAACAAAATAAAAATTATAAATTTATTCAAATTTATTTTCTAGATTTTAGTTCGGTTTTGTATAAAAAGCGTGTTTTTTAGTTTTTTTAAACAATTTTTTTATTTTATACTTTTTAGTTTGGGTGGTTGGCTTGTTTTTTTTTTAATTTTAAACTATTATTTGTTCTAATATACTATTAATTCCGTGATTACTATAAGTAACTGCAATTATTTTCCAAATTATTCATGTGTATGTAAGTACAGTTGTATTAATAGTAAAATCTCTACTTCAAAGCGTGTTTTTTAAAACTATTACTTGCTCTGCTGGATTAAAAATTCTCTTTGGTATTCGAAAATTTCCTAATATTAGATAAATCGGTTAAAGATGATGGTTGAAATTTAAAATCAACATCAGTTCCTGCCTTATCGACTATAGATGAAATTATATAAATTAACAAAAAACTTGTTTTGCAAATTGAAAAATGGAATAATTTTATCAAATTAATATATTGTCATCGGTCCTCGATAAATCTACAGAGTTTGAACGAAATCTGGCCGTTTAATGTGGGTCCAAATCGCGCCCAAAAGATTCGGTTACAAACAAAAATACAGGTGAAGCTAATAAAAAGCTTGTAAAAAGCGAAAATAAAGAGGAATCTGTACAAAAATAAAAAGAATATTTTAGAAGAGGACTAAACTAAACAAGTGAAAAATGTTGAACACGCTAATCTCAGGAACCACTGGTTCGAATAGAATAATTATTTTAGTGTTGGATAGCTCATTTATCGAGGAAGGCTATAGGCATCAATGAAAATGTGACGCAGACAAAGTTACGCCGATTAGCTAGTTTATTATAAAATAGGTTTCTTAAAAAAGCTGCAATCAGTTTTTTACAAGAATACAAAATCTGTTGAAAATTGCGTGAGTGTTAAGTATTTAATAATTACTGATGCGTGTGACTCCATTCTTCATTAAATTCCATGTTAAAGATAGTATCCTGTAAGTGCCTATGTAGCTTAAAGTTTAACTGTAGTTAGGTAGAGGTCGTTGCGAACGTGACGATGGAGCTGTGTGGTGGCAGGGTGTCACGTGAGCTTGCGTGCGCGCCGGTACGACCACCTGCCAATAATCACGGTCTTCTTGCCCCCACATAATTACTTACCTTCTCAAATTGCATACGGAATACGAATACATGGTTTTGTTTTTAGGGATGTTATTTTGTTGTTAGAACTACTGTTCTTTTCTGCTTGTGATGCATGAAGGTACTACATATTTTGACATTTGATTTACCTGGGATACATATTTTTATAGTTAACAAACAATGTATTTATTTATGTCTGTAAATAAACTCGTCTTTGTACATAAGCCGTAGTATTTCAACAATATCTACGTATTTTGCGGGTACAATAAAGATTAAGAAAAAATTGAGTAAAGAAACTTACACATAGTTTCAGGAGTAGATACGCATTGTTAATAATTTAACTGTTGAAATTAATTGCCTATATCAAACGAATCATGTAAACCAACACCCATGGTTCCGATAATAGTGACACGACACACTGGGGATACTTTACTGCATTTATAAGTACTTACTACTAAAGTTTTTCTGGGGTTTTAATTATCTCAGAGTGAATGGTAACTTTTTACAAACCCAATTTAATGATCCAATAATAAATTTGTTTTTATTAATACAACACATTCTGTGTTTTAACACACATATATTAGAGTAACATTTTTCTTGGTATGAAATACTGTTATTATGTTTCAATTGCCAATTCTAATTCTTATGCAAACAAAAGAATACCTTACAATTCATTGCATAAACCAGCCATGAATCGACTTTAGTAGGAGTTTTATGCGTTTCTGCTTTTCGTAAATCACAATTTATGAAGAAAGTATTTACAAATTAAGTTATCCTTTCTAACCTATTTATAATTAAGTTTAAAAATTAATCATTTGTTGATAAATCAATATATAAGACAAGAAGGAGAATTTATTAAGGTAGGAATGAGCACTCTTCCATTGCAGTGCAATAAAATACAGCATGATCAACTTTTAATATGACAGAATCTTCAGGGCAATTCTAGTATTTAAAGTAGTTTATCAAGAGAAATACCGCAGTGCACTAAATATGCTTTTCTTTGTTTCAGATCATATAAGAGAATTCTCATGCGGGAGTCTCTTCTACCGCACATTGTATTTGAATGAGGAGAGAAATACACTTTACGTTGGTGCGATGTAAGTACTATACTACACTACAATGCAATTTTATAACATAACTTCTGAACGTGGCTGTAATATACATAAATGAGAAATGTAAGCGCCGAGCTCCGGGTGTGAAGTTTTGCTTTATTTCACAAAATAATATACATATAAACAATATTCCTCGGATATATAAAATGACGTAAATCGGGTGAAAGTTAGTGTGTCTTTGTCTGTTGGCTATCTATACCAAATTAGGAAAATCAGGGAAGCCTATACGGTACAACCCTATAGTAGCTAAATTAAGAAGAATTTGTAGAGAATTATGAGATTTAAATCTAAACTCAACCTACTTTTGTAACAAACTAATTGGAAGCCAACAATCCCTCTATATAATAACTCGCAGTTACCGAAAATACCTTGCATATTATGTTGTTTCACTACTAATTATGCCTAAAAATACTCGGAACTTTTTATCAGAAAGCACAATATAAATACGAGGTTACAATAGTGCCTGATTAGTGCTGTTACCACAACCACTCGCCGTCACTGTAATGATTTACAAGGGAAATGGGCTTGAGACATGAAACCGTATTATCCACCAATTTCTGTCAACTTTTATTTGTTCTTGCTGGGTCATTTTTCTTGTCACTACGTGTACACTGTTTCGTTCTGTGTTTGTTACATTTCTGATACTAATTTTGTTTCTGATGCGAGTTTATAATATAATGTATAAAGCCTTTTAGGTAAGGTCAAGTTAAAGTAATTGGTTGTAATTATAAGGAGATCTTCACTTACATACGTTTCTGGTTCCAGGGCTTTAAAAAGTTTCATTCAGTAACTTAAGTTAGTCCATTTCACAAACGCTTTGATTCGATTTCGATTCGACAAGGTTTATGTCTATGTTTCTTCGCATAATAGATCGATAGACGATACGATTATGCTAATCGAAATCGAATAGAAGCGTTAAAATTGTGAATACGGGGGCTGGACTTATGACTGTTTACTAATTCCGCCGATAATGTTCTCTATTTGCTCTCTAGTCGTTTATGTTTGTTTGTCTGTCTGTCTGTTTGTTTGCTTCTGTTTTGACAGCTATCCATCACGTGTCCGAAAGCTTGCAATTCTTTCTCATTTCCCGCGGGAATGCTTTTTACTTCATCCAAATGTGGCCGCGAGCTAAGTAATTCACATTTATGATATTTTTCGTATAATTCCCCCGTCCAATGCATATTTTCTTTTCATATGTACGCGTGAACTTTTTGCCTACCTCATCAAGTAGAGTGTAGAAGCATTATGGTATTTAAAATATCTGAATGCTAACTTTACGGATTTTTTTGCTAACTTTGTACTCAGCGTAAGTACCTAGTTAACTTTTATTTAAATATGCACTTTATAGCAAACATTAAATATTTTATAATTTAATAGCATAATGACTACCTTGAAATATTCCCGAAGAAAAGTGTTTTATTTTATTTCGTGGTTTGAACAATGTATAAGCATATGTGTTAAAACTTTGAAAGAGTAGTTCAGCAATGGATTAAGTATTTAGTAAATATGCTCAATACTCAATTATTTATTGCATTCCATATGTATTACAAAGATGTCGTTATCAAATAAGAGATCAGTATAGATATAGAGATCAGTACCCTGTCGGGCACAGCAACATTAGGAGAGAGGAAAGCTTTCTCTCAGTAACAATAATAATGTTATTATAAATTATTATATCAATAACCAAAAATAAATAAGTAACCGCTTCTTATCATTTGACCAGGCCTGTATTTTTATTCGCCAATCATTCATTTTATCGATACTTTTATACTGATTTGATTGAGACAAAGTAAAAACATTATTTTATGTCCAACGTTAACACGTAATGTTGGACTTTACGGAACTCGTAACCACTTCACACAAGTACTAATACAAGAACATCTATAAATCTTGACTCTCAACAACGATACATTCTCAAATTCTCACACTAACTTTAACAAATACGATGTGAACTTCCATTTATTTTGTTAACAAGCCACAAATACTAGTTGCTATAAATTAAGACGTATGTAAGAAACACAAGTCACAACTTACATTTGTAATAAACTTTAATCAAAGAGGGTTAATAAATTAATTGCTTTGCACAGGGAGACGTGGATTATTAAAATGGCACTAAAACTAGCCGTTCATTTTAGTAACAAAGCATTAATGTTAAACGGCTAACAATTCTGCATAATTTATACGATTCGTTGAGCAGATAGTGGACGCAGAAAAAAGAGAAAAAATGAGGTTGTCTGTGCATATGCTACTCGCCCACTATAGCTACCGAGCTCATTCAAATCCAACGTGGATTACTTTTGTTATTTGAATACGTAATGCAGCTAAGAAACTATTATCATCTTGTGCTTCTACTACTGCATTACGGTTATTACCATAAACAATTTCATTTAAGTGGCCATCTTTGTTACAGGGATCGTGTATTCAGATTAAATATGACGGATATTAGTCAATCACATTGCGAGGTAAGTGTAATAAAAAACTAATTTTTTTTTTTTAATTTTCCACGTTAAGAGCGTTTACATCTTACGACATTTCATACAAACTTTCAAGTCCTTATTTACCGAAATTTTACCTAAACGATTTTAATGAAACTTCATACGCATAAGCAAGATACATAGGTCTAAATAGTCACTAAAAACATTTTCGAAAAATAGTGTAAGAGCTAAATTACACCGATTATAAATTATCTATACAAACAGAAATTTCGAATTATCTTTATTTTTAAAAATCATTTCGAACGTTTTTTAGTAGCTTTTTAGACCTATGTATCCTATCCTATGACCTATGTATATATAAATACGAATAAGTACATTTCAGTATTTGGAAAATTGACACCAGGCTATGCTTAGTTAATTTTTAATTTCCCTATACTCCAGAATTACAGTAACACAAACACTCAAAAAATACCACCCTAAAATTAAGTACTAAAGTTTTTAAAAAGGTAAAATAAACCACTTACTTACGGTTGCTGAATACTAAAGAACACTTTTACGGCACTACACTGGATTTTTAATGCATCTTGCTTTCATATAAGCTTTTTCTACATTTTCACACGTAAGTGTATACTCTTTTGACATTAAACCCTTGTATTCTGTTGTAAAAGAGGATGGGTGCATTTTATTTGCTATTTACGACATTTACGAGTATCAAGTATCCATCTACGTGTAAATAAAATTATAGCGTTATTTCTTGTCTATAAAAGGACGGGATTCTAGACTATTTTCAGGGCGTTGAATCAGAGCAGGCGGGTATTCCGAATGTGCTTAATATGTGAAACTGGATTATTTCTGTATTCCACGTCAACTACTGAATCATTGCGCGACGAGGCGGATAAAATCTAGTTTTCATTGTTTTCGTGTGTGTCGAGGCATTGTTATAGAGTTTTAATTTTATTCCAGTGTTACAATTGTATTTGTATTGCTAATGTACCGAGTATTGCAATTAGCACTTTAATCCAAATAAGTAAAACACATAACACATTTTAAAATTCAAAATTACATTTAGACACACACCGCAACATGTGCTAACTGAACACGATTACTGAATTAGCAAGCATATGTTTCCAGCATCACACGAATTATGTGAAGCATGTGTGTGACTGTCTGCCACAATTTATCTTAGACACGTACATGTTTCACGGTGAAGGCAAACATCACGATGGAACCTTAATGTCCTTGAACCAAAAATTCAACATAAATATGACATTCACCAACTTACATTGGGCCCGCGATTACGCGTGTTCGATAACTCAACTCAAACTCAAATACAATACCTTCATTAACTTTATTGTCTCCACATTAGGGTTTCCTGTGTCTTGGACGCCAGTCATAGTATAGTTTCTCATAGAGAGGAGTACTATGACCCAGCGGTGGGACTGATATTGTCTATGCAAGCTAGAGTGCCTCGTGGGTCTAGTACCGCTACTACTGAGTATGAGCTCCTGCGTTCGATTGCCAACTCGGGCAAAGTATTATTTGGGGTTTTGGGGTTTTCAATCACAAATTAGAAGCCGAAACGGAGTCTGGATTCTGGCGAAATATGGATGTACTATTCTAGGTACACTTCTGCCTAACTGTTCGGGCATAACAGGCGTTATTTTATGCTACGTTTACGTTTTGCAGAGAGATGCGTTGTTATTGGAGGCTAGCAACGTGGCCAGGTGTGTGAGCAAGGGCAAGTCGGAACCTTTCGAGTGCAGGAACCACATCCGGGTGCTCCAACCTTTAGGGGACGGGGAGAGGCTGTATGTATGCGGGACCAATGCTCATAGCCCGAAGGATTGGGTGGTTTATGTAAGTAAATTAAATAAGTATTTTTAAGTAAAAATAAATTTTATGTTTTATTTTTTATCAAAAATTGAAGTAAAGCAACAAAAACATATCGTACCTATGTATGTATATTTTTCATTTAAATATTATTGTAGAAAATGAAATATTATATTTAAAATTTAATATTATTCTAGAAAATATGACTGATGTTTTTAAAAGTTCTTTCCATAATATCGTTATACAAGTACGTATTATGTTTTTAGTAGTTTCATCCTATTTTTATTTTATTCTTCCCTCAGTTTATGAACAGTTAAATAGACTTAAAAGGGTTTCGAATCCCTTCCTTAATTTATAAAGAGTAGACGAGATAATCTTAATTACTTCAGTAATTAAAGTATCTATCCGTGATTAACAAAGAATCCTTCAGTAATTTAGTCTTTAAATGTAAAGCAATCAGTAACATTCTCTTAACGATAACCCGTAAAACGGTTAATAGCTTCGATCATCATTAAGTAGTTCGATCAATCGGGTAGTTAGTAGTTACTAGACCCAACTAGTTACTCCGAAATGTAAGATTGATCTATCTATTCTCTCCCTCATCTATCTTTACTACTAGAGAGAATTCTAAGTTACCACGTTTAATCCATCATTACGACTTGATCCATGTTATTATGTAAAAGCCCCAGTTTACGACACGCTTTTGGGGTGTTTAGGAACTGAATTTTTAATGTGTGGTAACATAATGGATTTCTTTGTTTTGAATTAGCGAGCTTGCATTACACGTGTCGATTTTAATACAATAGAGATGAGACCTACTTTCTAAAATTCTAATTCCTTATTTTTTATCATTTAGCTGAACCTGACACATTTGCCCCGACATGAGTACGTGCCGGGCGTAGGGCTGGGGGTGGCAAAGTGTCCTTACGACCCGGCAGACAACAGCACCGCCGTCTGGGTGACGAACGGCAACCCTGGCAGCCTACCCACACTGTACGCGGGAACCAACGCGGAGTTCACGAAGGCAGATCCGGTTATATTCCGCAACGATTTGTACGATTTCCGGACGGGACAGAAGAAGTATAACTTCAAAAGAACGCTGAAGTATGATTCGAAGTGGCTTGACAGTAAGTTACTATAGTTTTAACTGACGACTTCGATAAAAGGTGGAGGTTATGTACTACGACCCTAGCACCTTTTTTATGCTGCACCTCTTTCTCTGAATTCAGTGTTTTTTTTTCAATTATGAAGCTCGCGCGGTTGTCCTATATAAATTTTAATAACTTTGCTTAGGTACTTTTGAGTTATCCTCTATAGTAAATACCTATGCATTTTTTCTTCTTCGGTGGCAAAAAAGTAAATGAAACAAACAAAAGTCACCGTCTTCCGAAAGTAAAGTTATTTACCACGTTTTAGTGTTTTTTTATTTATAGCTTTAATACAGGCATTTAACCTAAATCGTAGCACAGAATCAACTTGTTTTAATATTTATGTGAGTACTAAAATTCTATCTCCAAAGCTTAGTTATCGGTTGGTCTTAAACTTATTATTAAACTGTCAATGTAAATCAAATAATCGAAATAGTTGTCCATTGTCTACGAGAACTATCACATTATATTTATCGAAATTATGACCGAAGCTAGCAAGTCGAAATTCTGTTAGAAGTTTTCAGGCAATATGAATGATAAATAAGTCATAAACAAGGCCAAGAATATTTAACTGATTGTTTGCAATATCTCATTTTCTCATTTACGGTTGAGTTATAACTAGTAGTACATAATGTAGTAATTAGTAGGTACCTACAGTTGTCTGAAATTCTATTAATGTATCTACTCGTAGCTTAAAAATCTGTGCTTCAACAGTATGGCAGGACCATCCGTTGGTTACACGGCGGCCTGAATTATTCCGAAGTGAGGCAATAAATATAAATTTAAAAAAAAAATATTAAATATTTATATTAAATATATATATTTTAACTCAACTTTTACGTATTTTCCCCGGATGAAATTCACAAACCTATGCAAAATTTCAGTTTTATTGAATAAAGTAAACCTAGGGATGTTCATTATATTAATAGGGATATTGGGTCTTTGTCCCTTATTCCGTACTTTCTTTTACGAGACTACTAAAACCTATAGGTGCTTACTCTTTATCGTAGGAACATAAAAGGAAATAAAGAAGAACCTTGTACAATGTCTGACCTGTCAGCTAAACGACCCGAAATAAAAGCCTACATTTTTATTAGTTATTGGAAATGTTAAAGAAAAGTATTTTATTCGAGCGCGTTTCAGGATTTTCACAATGCCTACACATTTGCTAATGAAATCGACATCCAAAAACGATAAAACCGTGCCTTTTTTAAAGAAAATAAGTATGTTTCGAACTACGACTGTTTTTATTTTGTCGCAGAAACTAATTTCGTGGGCTCTTTCGATGTTGGAGAGTACGTGCTATTCTTCTTCCGAGAAACTGCTGTGGAGTTTATGAACTGCGGGAAAGCGGTCTACTCGAGAGTGGCGAGAGTCTGTAAACATGATACCGGTGGAAAACATATATTAAGCCAAAACTGGGCCACTTATTTGAAAGCGAGGCTCAATTGTAGTATACCGGGCGAATTCCCCTTCTATTTTGATGAAATTCGTAAGTATGACCTCATATTGTGCAAATTTATGAATCTTTTAATTGTACATTTTTTGTAGTTGTTTCAAAGGTTGTATACCTTGATAGAATTTAACATTCCAGGCTTTCATTTCATTGCAACGTTGTAAAGTCCGATTTTATTTAGGATGCAAGTTTGTAGTCACATTTAAGTACCAACATTAAATTCTCTGAAAGACTGACGAATACCTATTTTGCTGCACCTTTATGGTTGTTTAGTTTCGCTGTAAGTTAAACAGCGCTCGTATTTATAAAGGCTGAATTCATGTAGGATGTATGCTGTTCTACTGGTGACTTTTATTTTGAAACTTATACTTAAATGCGTTGTCCAGAGAGCGTGTATCAAATGCCGGGCGACACGACGCGGTTCTACGCGGCGTTCACGACGGGGGCTAGTGATGGACTGGTGGGCTCCGCTATTTGCACCTTCTCCATGGACGACATACAGGAGGCATTCGCTGGAAGATTCAAGGAACAGGTATGCTATCTAAATTGTCTTATTGTTCTGTTAAATGTGTGTTCTAGGAAACTAATGAAATTCCGATTCAGTAATTAAGCTGAATTTTACGCTTTTGCTGAAATAATTTAGTCACAGAAAACATTAGTACACCTCCTGATGCCGCTGGGACATTTTTATGTATACTTTGACAGATGTTAAAAATAACTTAAACCAAAATTGAAAAGCCAGGAGACAAATAGGATTTTCCAATGACACATGATAAAACCGTGGGACCAGCCCGTTTGTACCAATGGCCTGCCATGTGACATATCACATGTCGTCTAGGGATGGGCACATCTCTTTCGCGTTTAATTGAATGATCCTCGTAGATATAAATAGGATGTTTCGTAGAAACCTGCAAGTTAACGTTGTATAATAATAATATAGGTGATTAAAATGAGTAACAGCTGTAATTTCTTGCCAGCTCTGCGCACTGGAATTAAGCTTATGAGGGCGCTAGTTATGAATAATTATACTGTTTTTTACTCTTAACTTCTGCCTTTTCATACGCGTTCTTTTCAAAGAGTTTGTATGGAGATACTATTGTCTAGTTTCGCTCAAAAAATGCTGCATTTTGTAAATGAGTTATGACATGGTTGTACAATTATGTTATGTTTTATAAAACTCAAACTCAAAGCATTTATTTCAATTAGACAATTACAGGCACTTTTGAAGGTCTAAATACAAAAAAAAAACGCCAAGCTACTGTCTACAAGGCATAATAACTTGTGAAAGTACTGTAGTTGCCCATTCCAAAGCGTAGATCTCCATGGAGAAGAATGGGCAAGAAACTCCATGCATAATCTTTTAAATCAAAATATGTTACAAAATCTTGGTTACATTGATGTAACTTTACTTATTATTATCTCCTCAAAAAAAGCAAAGTATACTTCATTTTAGTTTTAGGATTAATACTACCTTCACCACTTTCGTTGCTAAACGTTTATGATTACGTAAATAGATTTTAAAATAGGCATGTGTTTTACGCAGGCATCATCAAGTTCAGCATGGCTACCGGTGCTGAGGGCACGTGTGCCTGTCCCCCGACCCGGTACATGCGTCAACAACACCGAGGCCCTTCCCGACAATGTCCTCAACTTTATCAGGTAAGCTCCACCATGTATTTTAAACCTAAACGTGTTTTATAACTTCAATTAGCGGTAGATTCACCTATGCACCCATCTCATTTATTTCTGTAATAAAGATTTATGTGGTGCTTAATCTACCTGCGCTTTTAGTCTCATATCTTCGCGACGATACTAAAAATAAATAGCAGTAATGTACAGGTCTGCATAACTAACTAGGTGTATTAAAGTCTTGTGCACACTTTCAAGACATTGGTGATGTTGAAGTTTAATTTTGCTCTCAGGAGACTAATCTGAGCAAGGTTAGAGGGCGGGAGTTCGACGCGTATCCTTTAATTGGGTCACACACTAATTGTTGTCACGCTGCGAGGTTCCCACTCTATTCTAATTTGGGAACTTAAATAGCTTTTGGATATTTGATAATTGACAAAACTACTGTATATTGGCCATCAGGGACTGTGCATTGGGGTGGGTGCATTCAAATAGCCTTAACAGGTTGTCATGATTTTGTAGTTAAATAATTAGTATAATTATGTTAGGCGCACCTTATGCAGTCAGACCTGCCACCAGCTTTCTGACTAGCTTTTTTTTTACATTGCTCAAGTTTTTCTTTGATTTGGGATTTTTATGTTGTTCACGCCGTATAATTAAAATTTTGCGTTTTTTTTTGTGACTATATTAAGGCAGACTAAAAAATATTACATTTCAGACATGGTAATTACCTCGTCTACGCCTATTCTAGGATAGGGCTATGACCGAAGCGTCTAGTACATTAATTGCCTAGGTCGTGCGCTAATGGACAGGAAATCCTAGTGTTGTTATGATTAAAGTTATTTATGGATTTTGTCGGGATACCCATCTGTCTAGTGTTCGAAACCGCAGTTCCGTTACATGGTTTTGCATTAAGTCCATTTAATAGGAAACTCGTTCTCAATCAGAAGCTGAACAACTTTCTAAGCTTAACATTTGTCACCATTAGCTGGCGAAATACTACCCACAGCTGTTTATGCTAAGCAGAGATACAGGCTTGAAGATTTATGCGGTTCATTCCTAGGTCTCACCCACTGATGGACTCAGCAGTGCGTCACGAGGGCGATGCTCCTGCCTTCTACAAAAGGGACCTGGTCTTAACCACCATCGTAGTCGACAGACAGTTCGTCGACATGCTGGGAGATGACATCACATATACAGTATTCTATGCTGGAACCAGTAAGTCTTCAATCACATCGTAAAATATGACTGGAATTCTAAATAATAATCTAATGAAGATAGCAGTAGCCAACCTTTTTGAAAGCTTAATTCAATCACTTCTTTTATCGATTTGATTTATTGAGAGCTTTCTGCGGCCATGCAAATTCAACTTAAAGCTTGATTTGATAGTAAAACTAGTTTTTGATATGACTTTTGAAATCAATTGGAAACTTTACTCTTTCGACAGCAAGCTTGTCGTGGATATTCAAAAACGTGCATAGGAAAATCTACGGCGGGTGTGCCGGCTGACATTATGACGCTATTTTCGTTCTAACAGAATGCAATTAGCCACATTAGCTAATGACTGATATGTGACGCAGGCGCAGGCGAGGTGTACAAGATTGTGCAGTGGGCGGGGGGCGGGGGAGGTGGCTCTCGTGTGGCGGACGTGTGGCGCGCGGCCGGGGACGAAGCCGTGCGAGCGCTCGCGATCTCGCGCCGGCTGCATGCTTTATACCTCGCCACTGATAATCGCATTCGACAACTGCCATTAAGAGCTTGCGCTCACCGGTGAGTAATCCTTATCTATCTTATCTGCTCTTAGCTTCGTACGAGATTATCACGAGTTCTGCTGGCTATGAATGCCCTCCGTGTGCGGGCACGTTGTTTGCTGGCGTTCTGGCTGCGTACTGATAACCTTCTTTAGTAGCTGTGAACGGGCGGAGTCCGGGTATCATTTCATCAATGATAATAATATAAATTATGGTGCTCGACCTTCCTGGAAAATGTGTTGTTGTGGGCGTGAATATTCTCTTGACGTTGCATGTGTGTAGCTTCCCAAAGAAAGCGCTTCGGACAGCTGCGAACAAGGTTGGTGCACAACGCTAATTACATAAATCTAATCAGAAGTGTGTTTGAGGTCGTTAGTGAACATGTGGTGGGCGGAGCCACTCTTGCGCCGCTTGAATTCTAGTTCGGTTTCTTGTTATCGCATGGGACATCTGCCGCTGCGTGCGTACACAGGCGCGCAAAGATAATGACAGAATCGGAACTTCATAGTTTTATTAGTACTTAGGTGAACCAAGGGTACAGAAAGTTAATCGTGGAACACCTAGGTGAACCACTTTGGTGTTCCACGGGTCAGTAACCCTATTTAAAGAGTGTCTCCTGAACGTTGTGACAACTAGATACAAAAAATAATAATACTCACACTATAACTAATAACTTTCACGGTCAGTTTATGTCTACCCAATAAGTTGGCTAACATGGGATTGTGTAAAAAAATAATTTCTGCAGGAGAATCTTTCTTAGCTCAAGTTAGCCAACTTTATAGCTAGGCGTAAACTAACTGTGAAAAGGCTATAGCTTGCCTTGTTTATCGTTGATGGAGCGTAAGCTGCGTTTTAATGGGTTTGGAGTAAAATACAATTATTCTACTTTGTGGAGTGAGGTAGTTTAAAATAATAAAAGCTTTTCAGAAATAAAATAGAAAATGTTTGTAGTAAATTAATGCTGAGTGGCTTTTATTATCATTTCGAATGTTTTATGAAACAACACAAAACGCTCCAGAAAAACTAACAAGAATAAGTGTTTTAAAATAATAAACTCGTATTTCGTTGTACAGCTACGACAGTTGTGTCCGCTGTGTCCTGGACCCCTACTGTGGTTGGGACAAAGAGGTGGGGGCCTGCCGTCCATACAGCCCAGGGTTACTTCACGACGCCACCAACTCTACGCCATCAATTTGCGAGGCCAGCGCGCCTCTGAAGACCGTCAGAGCAGGATATGGGCAAAGTGTCCATTTGGCTGCATATGGAAAGACCCCAGAAGCGCTGAAAGACCAGCATGTGATCTGGTATCATCATTCAAGAGAGAAGGGACGGTACAAAATTAGTTATAAGTAAGATTAGCGCTCCTATTCATTTACATAATTTCGGTCTTTGTGATTTTGGATGTTTTGTTAATGTTTTCGTATTTCTCTAGTTGGGAGCGAGTTCTGCAGACATCAGAACGTGGTTTAGTGTTACTGTCGGTGTCCGAGTCAGATCGAGGGCGGTACGAATGTTACTTTGGACCCACTTTGATCGCGTCTTATAATTTGGACATCGATATTCATAGGTAACAATCTTCTTTGATTTTTATTTTGATAATAACCAACCAGGAGCCTGATTTGTTTTTTTCTTGTCGGAACCAACGAACTTTCACATTTAGATATTGGTCTAGCCTCCAACAAATACCAGACGAAATACATACTTTCAGTCGTCGATTTTTTCATAAAAATATTTCAAAAAGGTTTTACTTTGACCCCAAACTAGGCAACATGCGGACTAAACATAACATAATATTCTGAATATTTCTGAACTCGGATTCTATGAAAGTAAAATAACATCATGTGTAGCAGTTGAAGGCCTTAAATATCAAGGTAAGATTGTACAACATGACTCTCTTTACAGATGTACGCAACCTAGTAAGTCGCAGGAGTACAAGCAGGTGTATTCCGACTGGTGCCACGAGTTTGAGAAGTACAAGAGCGCCATGAAGGCCTGGGAGTCACGGCAAATGGTAAGACTATGAACAGCTGTTAACCTTTACTATTTAACTTTACTCAATACTCAATACTCAATACTTTATTGCATTCCATAATGTGTACATGTAACAGTTGGTATGTTAAAACATCGAATCAATTATGGACCCTGTCGGGCACAGCAAAGTTAATTTTCAATAGGAGAGAGGATGAAGGCGTTTTTTGTTAGTAAAAAGAAAATAAATAATTATTAAATTAAAATAGTATCATTAAAATAGTTGCATTATTTGCTTTTATGTTATTTATTTATATATTTGGTTTAAAGTTATATTTATGTAAGTATTTTTATATTATATATTGCACGAATTACATTATTGACAATGACAATAAGCTAAATACTATTTATGTATTTTAGGTATTATGTAAAAATAGTTTTTATTGTTGTTGAAATTTATCGTTAAAATATTCGTCAATAGTGTAGTAGCTTTTGGTTATTAGAAATTGTTTTAATTTATTGATAAACATATTTGTTTTATTAATATTTTTGATGTATTCCGGTAACTTATTGTAAATTTTAATGGACATAACAAATGTACTAGAAGAGTGCATTTTTAATCGTGAAGTGGGTATATTTATTCTGCTTTCATGTCTAAGTGCAATTTTTGTTTGGATATCTCCTCTTTTGGTATAGTATTGCGGATATTTTCGTACAAATTTACAAATTTCAAGTATGTAGAGGCAGGGCAGGGTTAATATTTTTAGGTCTTTAAAATGAGGTTTGCAGGAGTCTGTATCTTTGATATTTAATAAAATTCTAATCATTTTTTTCTGTATGGTGAATAATGTAGGCGCGTCTGTACTATTTCCCCATAAGATAACTCCATATTTGAGCCATGCAAATGCGTACGCGTAATATGTTACCAGTGCTGTTTTGAGATCTGTTGTTTTCTTGATTTCTCGGAGAGCGTATGAAAATTTGGATAATTTTGTTCTTACTTTTTGAATATGTGATTTCCAATGTATATTTGAATCTATGTCCATGCCTAAAAGGGTGAATTTATTTACAGTTTCTAATTTTGATCCGTTGTATTTGAAATTTATACTTAAAGGTGTTTTTTGTCGGGGGTGGAAAGTTATTATTTTAGTCTTATTGTAATTAATTTCAAGATTGTGTTCGTTCATCCAGTGTGTAATTGTGTCAAGTATAGAACTCAATTTTTGGTTTAAATTTATATTATTATCACATGATGTTAAGATTGAGATATCATCGGCGAACAATACGCATGACTCACTGATGTGATTAGGGAGATCGTTTATGTAAACAAGGAATAGCAGGCACCCTATCACAGTTCCTTGTGGTATAGAAGCGTTTACGGGCATGTTTTGGGATCGAATTAATTCTATTTCTTTTGATTTATGATTGTAATGTTCTATTTCTACAACTTGTTCTCGGTTGTTTAGATAAGATGTGAACCATTCGTGACTTTTTCCGCGGATACCGATGTTATATAGTTTATTTAATAATATATCAAATTGCACCTTATCATATGCTTTTGACATGTCCAATAATAATCCTACAGCGTATTTTTTCTTATTAATTATATTGAGGGCTTCTTGTATATATTTATAAACAGCCAAAACGGTAGATCGATTTTTGCGAAAACCATTTTGACTATCATTGAATATATTAAATTTTTCACAAAATGCATAAACACGATCACACATGGCTTTCTCAAATATTTTTGAGGCTGTTGATAAAAGAGCAATGGGGCGGTAATTGTTTGGGTCGGTTTTTATATTTTTCTTGTGGATCGGTTTTATAAGAGCTTTTTTTAATAAATCGGGAAAAACGCCTTCTTCAAAAGATTGGTTAAGTAGTATATAAAATGGCAAAGTTAATTCGTCAGCGCATTGTCTTAAAAGAGTGGGTGGAAGTTCGTCAATCCCATGGCTTTTTTTGTTTTTTAAATTTTTAATTATTGTATTTACTTCGTAAGGATCTACTGGGCTAAGATATAATGTATTTTGTGTAGTTGAAATCGCTAGAGGTCCTTTTAGTTTGCTGTTGGTAGGTTTTGTGCTGTCGCCACCAATAGACGTAAAGAAGCTATTAAATATGTTGGCTACCTCTTGGGGTTTTGAAGTTAAGTTATTATTTATTTGTAGGGTTATATTGTGTTTCTCACTTTTTAGTTTCTTGTTTGTGCGTTCATTGATTATTCCCCACATTGTTTTAACTTTATTGTTAGATTGCAACATTTTATTTTTAAAGTGTAGTTTTTTTGCAACTGTGATAGTTTTCTTCAATGTTTTTTCATACTTTTTATAATATTTTGTTAATATTGGATTTTTTGTCTTTGTTGTTAATGTCTTTAATAGTCTTTTATTTAAACAAGATTTTTTTATACCTACAGTGAGCCAATATTTTTTATATTCTGTTTTTAGTTTGATTTTACGCAACGGTATACATTGGTTTAGAATAGAGATGAGTATGTCATTAAATGTTTTATAATTTATATTAATGTTTATGTTGTTTTTAAGAATATCGTTCCAGTTTAGTTTTTGTATTTTCTCTTTGAATTTTAATATATTTGTTTTATTAAATAGTCTTTTCATTATGTACCAGTTATATTTAACTGATTGTTTAGGTATTTTTAAATGTAATATTGTACTATGGTGGTCAGAAAAACCTAGCTCTTCTGTAGTTGTGTACATGTCTTTGAAGACAAAGTTCGTGAATATAAGATCTATGCATGTTGCGGTGTTTGGTGTAATACGTGTCGGGCTTTTTATATATTGAGTAAAATTATGTTCTTGCATGAGATTTAAAAATTGATTTGTTTTTTCATTATCCGATATTATATTAACATTAAAATCGCCGCCTATTACTATATTTAATTTGTAGTATTTATTATTTATATATTTTAGAATTTGTTTCAATTGTTGATAAAATACTTCCTCCTCTCTTCTATTCCAGTACATAGTTATTATCAGTAAATTTTCTTTTGGTAATTCCGTGGCGCAAAGTTCTATTATATATTCTATAGACATGTCTGAAATATCATTTCTATTTATGCTGTCGATATGTTCCTGTAGAAGTGTACAAACACCGCCACCTGTTCTAGTTCTTCGACAGAAGGAAGATGCAAATTTATATCCACTAAATTTAATGAGATCAAGTTTTTCTTGAGTTAGCCATGTTTCTGAAATGCATATTGCTTTATACAATGGATTTTTATCAATAAATGCTTCAAGTATATCTTGCTTGTTATTAAGGCTTTGAAAATTTTGGAACATTATTTTAAATGGTAGGTCGTTGCTTACGAAATGTCTGGTCCTTAGTTTCGTAGGACATATTTGTAGCGCAAAGCTGGTTGGAGTTATTCAATATTATTTCATTTTCTTGGGTGTTGTATTCGTATTGGTGTTTGTTGTTTTCTATGTTAATTAGTTTTCCGTCTATATATAGGTGGTTTTTCCTTATAATTGCATGGGATCCATTTTTCCTGGCTTTAAATAATTCTTCTCGCATTTGTGCTCTATACATTCGTGCATTTGCATCTAAGAATTCAGATATGAATAGTCCGGTTCCTTGAAAGTAAGTGCTATTGTTAATAATATATTTAGCCATTCTCTTACTAATAAATTCTATAACAAGCGGTCGGTTTTTAGGTCCACCGGGTCTTCCAAGTCTGTACAGGTCTTCTATATATCCTGAGACGTCTATGTTGACTATATCACGGAACAGTTCTATTAATCTGTTATGAAGTGCAGTTTCAGGCTCGTTGTAGTAGTCGGCTAGGCCGTAGAGTACAATTTTTCTATGGTTATTTTCTTGTATATTTGGAACTTTTAATGCTTCTGTAGCTAGCTTTCTTATTTCTTCCTTTAATTTTTCATTTTCTCTTTGTAGTTTTTCAAATTTTTTATTAATGTTTTCTATTTCTTGCTTTCTTTGGTCGTTCTGTGTTGATAAGGTGTTTGTTTTATAGTCTAAATCTTGTTTTAAATCTGTAATGGCATTATATATTTCTCTATGTATTGTGTTTTGTAATTCTTGTATAATAGACTTGTTGTTTTCTTTAAGATGTGTGATTATTAGTTCACTCAAACCTTGCATTGTTAATTGCGTATGTGTATCATACATGGTCTTTACATTTTTTTCAGTGTGGATAATGTCGTTATTTTCTATAGGTATGGTGTCGCCTATGAAACTCAGGTCGTCGGAACAAGTTGTGTCGTTATTTGAATTTATTGTCTTTTTTCTCAAAGTGACATTTGCTTCCTCAGGTGGTGTAGATAATAGCTGATTGATTTCGGTGCCTCTAGGAATACGTAAAGGGGTGTTTGTATTTCCAGTCTTGGGTATTTTGCAGATGCATGTCTGGCATTTCCATGTATTTTTGTTTTCCAGTGTCATCTTTTTAGTGTAGTAGTCTTTTGAAACACCGCCGCACTCTAGATCGTATCTGCATTTACAGAGCACACAAATAAGATTTTCTCTTATAGGTAGTTTATTTTTACATCCAGCGCATACAGGTATAGATGCCATTTTGATACTATTTATGTGTTTACTTTTTTATCTAGGCTAGTTCACAATGACAAAACTTAAATAAGCGACCTCTAGCGTGTAGTAGCAAAAGTTCTTCTTTGAACGATTTTTTGGATACTTAGTTTCGGTGTTAAGCGATAGATGGCGCTGTTTTATGGAATTGTGTTGAAGATGATAACTGTCACTTTTATGGAAAATTTTGGAAGTTTTAGTGTCATTAGAATGATTATGTACCTTTTCTGATGGTTTTCTTTCTTCTTTTAAGTATATTTTCGTATTTTACACTTTTCCAAAACAGTTCGCACCACCATCACACACTCTTATTCGTAAGATTTCAAAATGTGGAGCCGTTAGTGCTTCTTTTTTGTATTGTTTATTTTTATATCACTGGATAGGTCTTTCACGCGTACTCCAATTTCACACACTACATATAGCTTAGACATTTGAATAAATACTTTTTCTTAAATATCTAATCACTTCGACTATTTTTATGAATTAAAAACACAGAGCAACTTCTTTGTTTACACTCGGTGGCGCCCTCTCCTCCTTTACCTACATTCATGAATCAAAAAGGTATAATGCAGTAATACTTCGGGCGGGCTTTGCAAATATAACTGCATTGCGATCAGCACATCTAAACGGCGTTCAAATACTGTCAGTGTCAATATTCCATATCCATAATGTTAGCATATCGACGGCACGGTTGGTGTGCTGTGGCTGAGCGATTGACTGCAGCGCTGCGGTTCGCGGGCTCGATTCCCGCATGGAACAAATATTTGTATGGGCTTTGACCTAGAGGTAGTTTAGGTCTGGCTGTTGGTGTATGTGAGTTTAAATGTTTCTAAACGCACCCATGATAGAGGAGAAATGACGGCTTTTGAACGCGATTTGGAGTACTAATTGTGTTCGGGTTTATTGGTAAAATCCGCTTAGTCTGTAAACTGGAAATGTTATGTAGATACTAAAGTTTTAAATAGTAGAATCAATTCACAAAATACTGCTTTATCTACAAATATTTGGAGCAAATCTAGTCGTTCTTTTTAAACGGATCATTGGTCATTCTATAAAGGTACTCGTACACCAAACGTTCCTCCTGCCATTTTGAACATATCCAGATTAATGGAACATGTCCATGTTATATCGAACGCTCGTATCCCGACCTCGTTAATCTTGTTTTCAGGCTCTTACAAGGTTCAGCACACAGCTTTGTATGACTAGTTGCACTTTAGACTTTACGTGACTGACAATAAACTTTCCAATAAATTGTTCAAATCACATATACACTCGAATATTTGGCACAAACAATTGGAATCGATACGGCGCGACGAGTTGTAATTGCTCCTCAAAATCAAGAAGGTAAAATTACCCATGTATAGGTATATTGACGAAAATGTTTTGTAAACGATGTTTCAAAAACCTTGACATATAAATAATATCAAGGTTTTTTTAATAAATCGTTTAGTCAAATATTACTGAAACCTATATATAGTCAATAAATCGAGTTTTGTAAGTTGGACTAATAAAGTTTTTGAGTAGGTACCTAAGTTAGCCACAGAAAGAAGTTTGAAAGAGCAGTTCAACTTGAATCGAGGTACTAAGAGAATTTAGTCGATGAACGTTTATAAACTCGATAAGTACTTATGTAACTTAGAAAATACTTCTTTACTTGAGTTCAGAAGGTTAAAATTTCTTTTCGATTCAGTATAGTTTACTTTGGATACGAAAGAGACTTAAATCTCCTTGACAATTCTTTAATAAGTATGTGTTTCTGTTGAAAATATTTAATCACAGTTCAGACCTCAGTAGTTGCTAACAACTGTTATCAAATCACCAATCAAATGGCACGTGTTTTATTTCCAAAACTCTAGTGCTTTATTACGGCCAATTTACTAGTTTTAACTTAACAACTCTTGGAATGAATAGTTAATAATATTATGGTGCGTAATTACTTACATTCGTGCCGGCTCTATACAAAATATGTAATAGCTTTAACATTAGTTTAAGGGTACCTTTGTAGATTATTAAATACCTTACTTGGCCTCGATCCTATACTGCAAAGGAGGCGGAAAAAGTTAGAAGAAAAGTTATCTAGATTCGCGGAAAAGTTTCTTATCGTGTTAGTAGACGAACTGCGTCCCTCCTTATGTTTTTGAGGGTGATTTAATCACAAAAAGTAACAACGCACTTTTGTTAAAATTCTTCAACGTAAACTTATTCTACCAAGGGTAAATAAAATTATTTTGTTACAAAATCTGTCACAACAACAGTAAAGAACGCAGTAACAGATTGCAATATTCCAATTTCAAGTTCCCCAGTTCAGCATCTACGATTTCCTTATTGGCAACGATTTGTATCCAATCTCTCACTCAAGACGTTCCCTTTCCAGGCAAATTTATTGATAGATATTGTGTATTTCAGCAGTGCTCCAAAAGCCTGAATGCATCGAGCCAGCAAAACAGTATGTCCAACGAGATCGTGGCTTCGCTGCGGTGATAGGGCACAGCTCACTAGTGATTAATGAACGATTACACACACCGAGCCACGCTAACGTAAACTACCCGATATTTTGCAGACGCAACCCTGCCCTTACTACGGTACCGTTCTCACAAAAACTTTTGCAACAAACCTAGATTAATTTAAGAGATATGATTCGAGTTTTATATTGTCTTTTACCTTGTCCGTAAACCATTATCATATATACCGTTGTTATGCATTATTATTTTAGCAAAAGCTAAAGACTCATAGAATTGTGAAACGATTTTCAGAATTTTCCTGTATAAATGCTCTTAATGTATGATTTAAAGTTTGTAAAAACTTTCTCACATAAATTAGGACTGTCAGCAGGCAGAGTAAGTAACATTCATACAGCATGTCACGACAGACGAGATTCCGTGGTGAGGGAGCCGAACTAAAAGGGGAACGGTAATGTAGTGAGGGGATGATCTGTTAAAATAGATTTGTTGTCCGTTCCGAAGACTGCGCACTGATGGATGACTGACTTCTGTTCAACTTTCCCTCACAACTTTTTCTTTGTTATCAAAATAAAGTATCGTATAGTTTATATTAGTCATAAGTAATCGAGAATAAAATAAAATATAAACGAAAGCGACTGAGTATAATATAGTGAGGACAATGGGTCTCGTCGAAAAAGTTTAGCGCTTCAATGAACGAGTAATTATACTGTTCGCCTTCGCTATGAAAAACTACTGTAAATATGTCGAAATTTCAGATTATAAGGGTGTGATTCCACCTGTATAAAATGCTGTGATATCAGTTCTCATTGGATCATTGTGCTGGCGCATAATATTGTACGATGTGATAAAATTATTTGCAAACAAAAATATTAGACGATATATAAAATCTTAGTTTAATACCATAAGCAGAAAATTAGATTGCACCAATATTCAACAAAGATATTTACAAACTTTACACGCCAGGTTATTTAACAACAATGAAAAACGTGACAGTTCCTTGTGTTAACTAAGTTCATAAATAACGTTCAAGTTTAGTGCAGTCGATGCGAAAGCCCGTACTTGACAAGTGGAGTACCTAAACTTATTTATAGGAGGTCGTGTTCCCTAACTTAGGGAGTGTTTCAAATAAAGAGCAATACAAACGCCAACTTAGATGTAAGATATTATATATTATAATGATGACATGCTTATTTGTACCGTGTCAAGCGTTGATGCGTAGATTCGTAGTGTATCATTTATTTGTACGAGTCGTTTTGGAGTAGCGGCTGACTGTTGCGTGTTAAACAACGGTTCCACATCGTAGTTATGCGGTTTATGTTTCAAAAAGTTGTTATTGATTTGTTGCCACAAAATGTAATTTTAGGCCCGACTTCGGACTTTGAAACCGAATTTAATAGTTGGTCGTGTTTTTGGTTGAGTTTGTAATAATCTCGCTAGAATAGTGCCTTGTGAAGCATGCTTACATTATAATGAAAAACTTATTAAAATTTATTGAGTAGATCATATTTTTGTGTACTGTGTAAAGAGAAAATTAATGATGATAGTTTTTAAGTGATTCATTCGTAAAATAAAGCAATAACGTTCCACTGAATTAATAGTCACCAGTATTATATTATAATGATCTGCAGAGAGTAGATAGTGAGTGTATTCGAGAAAAACTAGTTTAAGATAATGAAGACGTACGATTTATGTCGATGTTATGTTATGGCTGTACTGAGCCTTGCTTAGTTTGTCCTATGACTTGTTATTTATTGTTGTGCTAGCCAATGACGATTGGGTTTTGTTTGAGCGGTGAAAAGGATGTCGATTAGTTAGGCAGATAATATTACACTAAAATAATTATATTCTTGTATTCTATTTAATGCTACCTTGCATAAAATATGTACCATACGTGTTGCATGTTGTTACTGCAGTTAAAATTATACAATGTGGCATCAGAAATCTTTGCATTTTATTTATTCATTACAATATTCGTTAAAAAATAACAGTAATTCCCATTACTCGAATGTTAATGTAAAAAAATATTGTAAATAATTACAAATGTAGAAGAAACGCTATGAAATATGTTTATTGTAAAATATATAATTAAGTTAGATTGTAAGCAGTTGTTTTATAAAAGAAACAAGAAAATAAATTATTTTAGATTTAAACACTGTGTTTATATTGGGTTGTTTATTTTTGTTGAAACCTTCAATCCCTTACCACTTCGATCAATATCCTTTTGTTTAACCTAAGGAATTAAGGAAATATAAATTCAAAACTCAAAGCATTTATTTCAAATATACCATTACAGGCACTTTTGAAAGTCAAAAAACAGAACAAAACGCAAAGCTTCTACTACTACTACTGCAGTTCTAGAAACAAGGCATAATAACTTGTGAAAGTACCGTAGTTGCCCATTCCAAAGCGTAGATATATATGGAGAAGAATGGGCAAGAAACTCCATGGACACTCTTTTAAATCAAAATATTATTACAAAACTTGGTGATACGGGTCCTTCATCTGAGTGCCTAAGTTCCTTCCGAAAGTCATAGCGTTAGCATTTCCTATTCTCCGTCACTAGTCCTACTTCGGCTGAAATAAGTAGAATCATTAGCTTTATACTTACGCCATAACTTCACTACACTGAATAAATTTTGACAACAGTAATCATCTCGTGCAACCTTCTGTTCATCATCAGCCTATAATGTTCCCACTGCTGGGAGTCAGGCCTCCTCTCTATGAGAGGGAATGGGCAGTAATCCACCACTTGGGCCCAGTGCGGGTTGGTAGATGTCACATGTCTTCGAAATTTAGTTCTAGGACATACCGGTTTCCTCACGATGTTTTCCTTCACCGTTTTGAGAGCAGCGGTGTTGAAATAAATTACACAAAGTAATGCGTCTGCCTGAGTTCGAACCTACGAATTACTGCTCGTAAGTCGGGTCTGCCACCACTGGGCCATCATCGCCGCTCTCACAATAACTATTACAAGTGTATTAATTACTGTAATATATCTGATTCAATGCCCTTAAATCAGGTAACATAGATTTACCAGGCTCAGATTGCATGAAAGATCGTATTGCAAATTAACTTAATTAACGCTTAATTTACAAGTGCACCGGCTGTTAGGACTGGCAAAAAGTTCCACCGTCTTTTATTTCTGTCTACCCGGGAAGTACCCACTAATTACTTAAATACCCAGACATAGTCTCAAAGATCTCGGTCATTTCTATCAAATTTTCAGCAATCAAACCGCAGACAATTCATAAGACACTAAAGTGGCGTACATTTAGTCGGAAAGTAGACACTGCCAACAAGCTGGAATAATTCTATGAACGAAAACAAAAAAATACGTTGAAAATTCTCCATTCAATTTCATAAATCAGTTTGGGAGCGTCTGAGCTCCTTTTAATGCATGTCAACAGCCGGGACATTGATGACAGAAAGGCTTACATCGGCGGCACCAAGTGTGTTCAATACTTCATAATACCATTTAAATGACAAACGAGAACTTTAAAGATAAAATTAATTTTAATTAATATGCATAATGTCAAAACTTAAATGTACTTTCCTAATTATGGCTCTCCGAAAAAATTATGAGCGATTATAACTGGAATTCTCAATAATAAGCTATTCTTATATCTTTTTACGGGCAATGAAACCGTAATTTGGGTATCGTAAACGGCGCCTGTCTTAGATTGGCGAACATCATAGAATTTAATTACTGAGGGAGACTGGAATAATTGGCGACTCGCCTGTAATGGCCGCGCTTTACGGCCAAATTAATAGATTTCCGCAGCGGGACCCGCTGAACCACCACTGAACTCATTTTGATATTAATTGCTGACCTAAAATCAGCCCACTAATATACTTTAATAATTGAAATGGTCAATTAATTATAAATTGTCCCGCTGATACTGATGTCCGGTGGTTATTGAATCGAAGGATAGAGATGTCCGAGTTATGATAAGATTAATTAGTATTGTTCTCGATATATTTTACTAGGCATTGAACAAATCTAGGTCGAAGTCTCACATAGCTGCCTCGGCCTATAAATAATTGTATTGATGGGCAATTGGCGCCAGTATGCCGCGATTTTGTTGAACATACGTATACGTACAAATCTGTGGATATCGGAAAGTTAATTAATTACACGAGCCACGCTTGGGTAAACAGAACAATTATGAAAACTGACTGACTTGAATTTATCAAAGGGAGTGTATGAACCTTTACGTCCAATGTCAATATTGACAGATTTAATAATACCAAGCTAGAATTAATAATTTTGTGTCAGTGATTAATTAATTTATATTGGTAGGTAATCAACGAACCTGTTCAGCGTTTTGTAGTAGACATATTAGATTACGACGGAGGAGCTCGTGCCTAAATAATAACAGCCGTTCGGTCGATCTTTACGTTAAGCTACGCTGCCTAGGTTGGTCTGTGGATAGGTCACTCTATTCGAATACTGGTATTCAGTTGTAGTCGGTTAGACTGGAAGCCGACCCCAACATAGATGGGAAAAGGCTAGGCAGATCATGATGATGTAAAGAAGATGGCTGAATGTCACTCTGTAGTACCTACGTTATGTGGTAGAAGTATACTAACACTACACGGGAATTTAACCCGTATAGTTAGGCTGTTAAGCGTACGAAAAGAAACGGGAAGCATGAAGGTGAGAAGCGGAGAAATGAATGATATTATTTTACATAATGATGAAATTAATATAGTATCGATAGTACAGTACAAACACTCAGATTGATAATAGCAATTTATATTATGAATACGATGAATAACCATAAAACGAATACAATGATTGAGCGATCAGTTAAAGGCCAAAGTCTATCACAGTCACAGTTATTTATTTCAGCTAGTTATGTCCAAAAATACACGAATTTAGGTACCTACCCCGAAAAGTAATTTAAATCTGCAATACATGTAAAAACTATTTAAATAACCCCGCCCAACAACAGCTTGAACTATTAAATTAAAACAAGGCAAGGCATGTCGAACTCATTACAAAGTTTTATTTTTAATGTAGTATAATTAATTCTCATTCCGTATGTTCTGGTTTGATGCAGTATGCAAACTAAACGCAACGCCTACTACTTGAACTGAGTTGCTAGTTAAAAAAAAGTTGAAGAAAGCTCTCTTTTTGATTTATCGTTTTTGTTTTAATTTTGTATTTTAATTCTTTTTGCACAGGGACTTTGGCATTGGGCCAGAAGGCGGTAAGAGGAGGAAAGGATGCTACTATAAGGATATTCTTTCCCTGTTTTCTTTTTGTTCTCCGTAATATTTTGTCACCTGTGGCAAAAGCAGCAAGCAGCCTCTTAACTTTTAGTTTAAATCTTTAAATTCATTGCTATTATTTATTGAAGTGAAACTTCTTATGCAACAAGTTTAACGCTACCATGGAGGGGGAATATTTTCTATTACTCTCTAAGAGATGGCAGTATTACAAGATTTGAGACTACGTAGTTCTACTAGGTACCCAAGATGGCGTGCAAACAGTTATGCATTCGACACTTCGGTATGACCAGCCTTCGCTCAATTTCCATGAGTAGAATAATCTCGATAAACTTGTTATAATTATGTAATAAAAATAATACAACAAGAAAACAACAAAAAATTATTTAGAAGCTCAATGAAATAACGAGAGTGAATGCGTGGCACTCGAACGCATGCGTGTAGTATTACGAAGTTTCACTTCTTCCGCGCGGAGGGACTCCACGCACTGATTTTGTATTCTTGAATGCCCCACTGCAGGGGAAAGGACTTGCTTCCCTTCTTTGGTTTTCTCTGAAAACGACCCTTCGGTTCAGCTCATTGAGCTGTATCGACCAGACCCAGGTACCGTGTGGAGTTGCTAAGGTGTTTAGATATTTTCACCTGACTAAATGTTCTTGCTAAACTTTGAATCTATGTACTTCATCATGCTAAGAGGTTCCTAGTCGATTATAGTACGTAGTTCAATTGGGTATTTTTAGGGTTCTGTTGCCAAATGGTAAAATCGGAACCCTTATAGATTTGGATTCGTCCTAATATCCGTCTGTGTGTCCGTCCGTATCTATGTTATTTTATTCCGAGACTGTTGACACCACATAATTGGAATTAGGAGAACAGGTGTCTTCTACGAACCACTACCCAAAAGTGACGTGAAATAACGAATTAAAAAAAAATAGGAGTGGCTCTCTAATTCTCTATACACGTAACTGAAACTTGAAAAAAATACATGCACGTACCGACAATTCTTGAATGATATAGAAGACCACATACATTTTTCTTAAGTCAATGGTTGAGGATATATTCGCTTCTAAAGCTATAGTAAAAAATGTGTCTTTCTAATTTCTAAAGTAAGAAGAAAATTCTGGAAAAAAAAAATAGATTTGTAGCACACAATTTTTTTTTGCGAAAATTGTTTTGAATAAAATTTACTTTTTAACTTTTGAGATACGAGACTTTTTCGTGAAATTGCAGTAGTAACTTGGTTTTTCATTAACATACCATGAAAATCTTAATATAACAAAATTTAGTTTTGCTGTTGAGTGCAAATTGATCTATGAATTAATGTTAAAAATGTTGTTAAGTGTGCGAGTCAGACTCACACTTGTCAGGTTTTATTATGGCTTAATAGTTTTATTGTATTTAAGAGGAGCGAACATTATTGGAAATGGAACAAATTATCAGTATGCAGATTATAAGACTACCATCACAAAGTTATTGCACATCTACTAAAGTCAAGAACTAGGACAATTTATTAATCGCTAGACAAAAACAGACCATTTCCACAAGTTCAAGCATCGGCAGTGTAAAGTTGTAACTAGCTTTACGAGGAAACCAGTGTTTATAGTTTATTTGTACCACTGCTGTAGTAATCAGGAAGTTTCCTTATTTACAACCTTTATGCTTAGCCGACATGATACGGATCCTATTATCTACTAACTGGATAAGTTTGTTTCGTTATTTAATTAACTTCGCTGAAATTGCTCAGAAATGTATCTACATTTGTCCTTTTTGTATCACGTTAAAACATAACAACACACCGCGAAGGGTTAGGCAGAGGTGTGCGTGTAGTTTGACATCCACATTCCCCCAGTTCCAGACTCCGGGTTGCTTCAGAGAAATTGCAGATGGAGAAACCCAGAACTGCAGTCAGTTTTTTTTTTTTTTACCACTACACCATCAAGGCAGTCTTTTAATTTGTGGAAAAATATTACATAATGTAACATCAAAAATCTATGTTCAAATAAACAAACGGTTATCAAAAATCAAATTATTTATTTCAAGTTGGCCATAGGCACTTTTGAATAGTCGAGAAACAATAAAAATGAAGCTACAGTCCCAGTCACAAGACATAATAAATAACTGTGAAAGTACTGTAGTTGCCCATTCCCTAAAACAAGACATGAAAAAAAGGTTTACGCACAGCCATGTCGTGCAGGTGTTTAGATTGTGAGTTCAGCAGGCACTTACGTTGTGTTATTTAGTTCATCACCGCTCCTCCCAAAAGGGTGAAGGTAGACATCGTGAAAATACCAATATGTCCTAGAACCCAATATTCAAAGACAGAGCGTAAATCTCTATGGAGAAGACTCTATGTCTATATCTCTTTATGTAGTATTACAATACTGATACTTTATTTGTGAATCATAGAGAAACAATAATATATTCATAATATCGCTGAATACAACTCGCTACTGTGTTCTCGATCTCGGTAATCGAGATTCGAGTAGTTTCCCATAACTTGCTCTTGTGCTTAATCCGTTAATAATATCAATCATTCTGCCATAATCTGTATCATAAGCTTCGACTAACTGTAGGCGAATTATTCTTATAGATATCGGTAATCTGTCTATACACAATTTTACCTACTAAAAGCCATATTTACTGACTACGGACTCGACTAAGACAATTATATAATTACCAACGTTAAACGGGACAATGCGAACAAAACACTTCAACCAACTTATCTGTGCAGGCGGAAAAACACAGAACTAAAATAAATGTACCAAGTTTGACCTATCGATGCATTTTTTCTTGACAAGCAGCGCCACCTTGTACTGCACACTTTAGGTTTTTGGTTGGACTGGTTGTCAACTTGCCAGAGCCTTTGGGCTCTGGCAAGTTGACAACCAGTCCATAACCGCTGGCTAACCGGTTGCTCTCGGTACAAGTGTCCTTAGCAAAAATATTAGTTATTTTTTTATAAAGTATTTAATCTAGTTTATACTTTTTTTTAATGATTCACAAATCATGAGAGACCATTTTTACCAAAAAAAGATCTGGTAGCCTCTCTTTAAATCTCTGAACTTACTGACTGAGTTTCTTACTGACTTAAAGGTTTCCTTTGCTTTACTACAACTTTCTCCGTCTTGTTCGAACTAGTTCCGTCTATAGTAGCGAAAATTTACTCTTTTTGAAAGATATCTTTGAGTGCTATAGTTATAGTTTTTTCTTAATAATTCGTGTAGTTCCTAATCTGAAAAATCTTAAAGGTGGGTATTAAATCTATACTAATTTTATAAAGCTGAAGAGTTTGCTTGTTTAGTTGAACGCGCTAATCACAAGAACTACGGGTTCCAATTGAAAATTTCTTAGTATTGGATAGCCCATTGACCGAGGAAGGCTATAGCTTATATAAAATCACGCTACGGCCAATAGGAGCGGAGCATCAATGAAAAATGTTGCAAAAATGGTGAAAATTTGGTGTACGGTCAGCAAGTAATCTGGATAAATAAAACCGACTCTTCAAATCACAATTGTTAACTAAACATAACTCTACTCCAATAGGTACTAACAATAAACTTAAAAAGCTTGTTCGCATTAACTTAGCATTAGGGTAGTTTAAAGTAGTTTCAGTATCGACAACATGTGTACTTGTGTACTACCAACACATTGCTTTCTTATTTCTCTCAGTGCCAACCGAACCGCATAAATTACCGCTTTCCTGTGACTCGTTGAATGTTGCTTTATTTTTTTGTGTTAATACCGCCAACTTAATTTATCGCACTGTAGAATGTACAGTCAAGTCTTTTATACTATAGTCACCTTAAAGACTATTTTTTCTACTCATTGCAAGATAGAATACTTTAAAGAATCGGCATATCCCATTCCATCTTAATATCAATACCGTAGAGTGACATTCAGAAATCTTCTTTACATCATCATTATCTGCTTAGCCTTTTGTCAACTATGTTGGGGTCGGCTTCCAGCCTAACCGGATGCAGCTGAAGACCAGTATTTTACATAAAGTGACTGCCTATCTAACCCCCACAACCCAGTTAGTAGTGTGTAATACGGTACGCCTTGGAAAGACTGGTTGTCAGACTCAGGCCACTGCACCTCTCGCGTCCGGCCCTGGTTCAATCCATGGTCCGGAGCGAGAGAGAATGGGAAGCCGTCGCCCCCTTCTGCGAAGCAGTCATGCTAGCGAAGGAGGTGGCGGAACGTGAGAGGGAGAGAACCTCACGTCCCAGCCGCCGCGGGAGACGCCCCGGGCGTCGGGGGGCAACCAGTGGCCCCCGGCCACCGTAGGCGCGGGCCTGTGGACGGTGAGTAATGGGCTAGCTCACCGTCCGTCCGTCTCAAGACGACAGGCCGTGTCGACGGCGCGTACGTGTTCCACGCGCGCCTCAAGGAGATTTCAGCAAACCGAGAGGGCCGATGCCTGCCAGGGTTGCGGGACTGTTCGAAAGAGATACCGTGGCCCTGGAACACAAAGGGCGAAGAAGGAACATGGATGGGTTTTAGTCAGTACAAGTCTGACACTCTCTCCCGCTCCGCCCAAAGCGGGAGAAGTCATTTGATGATATCCCATGCGTAAAAAAAAATAAAAAGGCCACTGCACACTGACTACCTACTACTAACGACTGTCAAAGATCTACAATTTACAGCCGGGACTAAAAGGTTAACGTGCATTCTGAGGCACGGAGGAAACTCGGTATGTGTGGTCACCGATCCATTTTCCTTACATCTTCTTTACACCTCAGACCGAGTTATAAATGTGTTTCATGAAATGGCCAGGTCATTGAAAGGGATTTAGTTTTGAGTCGTGGATTCGAAAGGTATCATGCGTCTTGTCCTGAAAAATAAAGTAAAGAATTTAGCAAATTGACGAATGTCTAGAAGACTTGACTGTATAAGTGTCCTAAGAAAAAAAAATCTGTTTGAAAGCATCGTCACAGTATCAAAATAAACCTTTACAAAGCCATCTTAGGAGTTACGACTCGAAGGCTGTGTCATCATAATAAAATGCAAATTGACACAGATTTAATCCCGACTTATACCGCGGCGCCTAATAACTGTTAATAATCCGGGAGCGGCGACGCGCAGCCTCGGCCGTGTCACGATATCACATACTAATACGTAACACCAGTGTTTACTCGATTGTATTCCAACTGCTATGGCTTACATTTCACCATATACGAGTAGCTGCGATTTTAGATAATCTCTTCATTATATTTCTCTAACTTGTTTTACTTTTCCACCAGACAGTTTTAAGAACCAAGAAGAAAAGATTTCATAAGAAACTTTATGACAAACAAGTGCCTATCGTAGTCTGTTAAACATAGGACACAGTTCGGGAAATTGTTTTCTCTCAAACTAAGTTTAGGAGGCCAGTACACAAAAATGTTGACTTTCTGAAAACTCGGCATTATTATATGCTCTGGTAAAATATTGTATCTATGAGTTAGATTATAACGTTATACGCTTCGAACTGCGCTTGATGTTCGATTAAGTTAGTTTGATCTGACGCCGTCAATAAGCGTAACGAATAAACAGGTACTTACCAAGTAGGTTCTAACTTAATGATCTTCCACGAATTAGATATTGCTTGCTTTGATTTAAGTTAATTATACTAAGAAGGCGCATATTACCAATAATTTTCCATCTAACGTGCCAGTTACAGTTGGTTTAGCCAGAATAATCAGATAACATCCAGCAAGGTCTACTAAACAAGGAAACATTCGGTCCACAAGCTCCGAACCGTCCCGGGTAGGCCCGATCGTTAGCAAGGGCTAAAATAATGAAATGTAAATTAATACGTCATCTTGGATTAGCAGAGGATCGAGTTCTTTAATCCTATTAGCCCGACTTGTCGTTAACGATAGGCCTCTATTACAATATGCCGACAATTATTCAAATCACTACGATTTTTAATTGGGTCACTTTTGATAAAGTGGGAAAGGATCGAGTGAAACCGAATAATCGAGCAGATGTTAAAATGTACAAACAGATATTTATTTCGGTGCGAAGTTGAGCGCTTTCATTTCTAATGGATATGTAAGGCCTACTAATTAAACTTTTTTAATCTGAGCAGCGGCAGCAAGGTGTCGACGCCTCGAGGCCACTCCACCTCATCGAGATAGCTCTTTCTCAATTTAAGGATCTCGGCCAAGCCGTCTGATAAGCCCCAGATTTAGCGCTGAGCGAATTTGTTCGGGTAATTTACTTTCCAAGTTGCGAAGACAATAAAAGTTGGCGTCGGCTTTACTTTTGAGTAGCTTTATTTTGTTTTGTGTAATGAAGACTTATTTTACAAGCGATAAGTTTCTTTTTTGTTGAAAGACTCCATGTAAGATTAGTGTAGTCTGAGTAGATAGTTAGGGAACAATAATGAGATTTGGTAGAAGCTATACGTTACCGACTCGCTCTGTAGATATGTATCCCCAGACTGCAGGTAAGTGGGCAATCTCCGTTTGTGTTACCTTGATTTATAGATCTAATTAAATACCTTTACGCAGACCATGAATTGTCTCAGAATCCCCGGTATTTCGTTTCCGTTTACCAATGTAATAAACGTCTACGTGTGTAGTAGATATTAATTCAGATATGGTTATCATTCCAGATTCTTATTCTATTATAAGTAAGTACTGCTGTAGTTAATAACTAGAATTTAAACAAAAACTTATCACAGAAACCAATTATAAAAAGCTCATTATTTGCTGCAAAAGCAAGTTTTATAAAAAGTTAAAATAAAACAAGATCTATCTGAGACTTTGCATTTAAATTACAAAACATTTCGCAGAATTGGACCGAGTCGAAATGGGCGGCTGACCGAGAGATGTTTTCGTGTTTCTGCTCAAACGTTAACCGACAGATTGTGGGGTATCGCAGCATCTTCGGATAGTAAGATTAAGGATGCGTGTCACGAGCCTTGAGCGGTTGAACCTGTCAACGACGACCTCATCCATCAACCCTTTCTCACTGCGGGTAAAAAGTAGTAAAAACTTCGTTTATATACAGTCACCTAAGGTAAAGCAGTTAATATCAGTGCCTTGATCTATATATGTAGAAAGATTACCATAGAGCGGGTTTATAAATACACACGTGTAAACATAGTGAAGTAAAAAAAACCAGTCATGTGCGATTCGGACTCGCACACACTGGGTTCCGTAGCAACAAACAATATAGCTAATAAGTTATTTTTCGTAGGATGTTAATGAAAACAAAGTCACTGCTGCAGATTGACGAGAAAATCCCTCAAAAACTAAATATCAAAAGCATACCTATCAATGATTGTTGAAAGTTTTTTCACTTTTTACAAAACATTTATTTTATTTCAGATTTTTTCTTCAGTTGAGAAATTAGAAAGGTGGACGCATTTTTTACAGATTTTTAAGCATAGATGTGTCAAGTCATATCTCAACTGCCATTGACTTAAGATTTTTTTTTTAGAAAGCTCTACATATCTCATTTTTCAAAAACTGACGATAGACAACCCACACGGTTATCTTAAAAAATTTTTTTCATCCCGTAGTTACATGTGAGCTACCCCTATTTTTATTTATTTGATAATTTTATATCACTTGTGTAGCAGTTCATAGAAGACACTTAACTCTACAAATTACGTGATGCAAACAATCTCGGAGCAAAATTACTGTGGCATATGGACGGACAGACAGACAGACGTACAGGGCGAATCTATAAGGGTCCCGTTTTAGCCATTTGGCTACGGAACCCTAAACGAAAGGTATGAATATGGAACGAACATAACGAAAACTTAAAATTATCATTACGAACATAAAAGCTGTAACGGTCGGAGCTTAATTTTCGCTTTGCTCACAGTACCGTTCATGTAAAACTAAACTAGGTTTCAGTATAAATCAAGAGCTATAAAGCGTATAAATGTCACAAAGCTTTTACTTTATTTTTTGCAAAAAAACAAAAAAGTTTGTGACATTTTAACTTACAAAATTATCGTCATGCCCCAAAATGTCCATGTAGTTACCCTAATTAGCCGCTGTTTAACTTTAATAAAGGAAATGTAAGGGTAACCCGTACTTAAAGTTGATGTTTATATCGCCACATTTAATTTCAGCGAGGCTTCAGTGTGGTACAATGTTAAGAGCGGGACGAAGGGCGGTCCCCTGCTGACTTGACACATCTCTTTCGGACCGAGTATATATTCCATATTGGTAATATTCGACTCCGCCAAGAAGCATGAAAACGGCAACAACACAATTTTTGAAGAGCAAAGCGTGAGTCATCGAAGAAGTTTATACATTATAGGTGAGTTAAGCCTTTTTCATATATTCACAACAGCTTACTAACGTACCTGTTTAATCAGCAATACATTTGAGATTCTGATTTAAGATAATACGTACAACCCAAATCACAGCATTACCTATTAGATGCCTAAATAACTGTTTATATCTATGTACGTACTCGTATGTAGGTATCTACATTACAGCGTCTCCCTAAAGACGCCGGTGGCGGCAGTTAATTGTCACTTTAGGCATGACCTACTAAGCACCTGTATACCTTTACATGACCTACTAGATTCAGCAATATCTGGAGGCAATTATAGGTATATTTGTAGCCAGATACGTCAATAATGAGTAATCCCGCATTGCTATGCAAGTAAATACGTTTATTGAAAAAACAACTACGACCGACAAAAGTCCCTGTTTACCTCATAACATTATTGTTTCAGCATACTTCAGCAGTTAGGCAACTTTTATATGGTAATGAATACGCTTATGCGAGCGGAGTAGGGGTGTCACAGTCACGTGATGTGCCGTGCACTCGCCCGTGGATAACTGCCAATAACAGTATGTTTTACCCTGTCATTAAGTTACGCTATGTTGTATGTCTACGTGGCTCCGAGTCTGCGTCAAACCTGCAGCCGCATTTAAAACAACCCCTTTTACTGTAATTACTAGATACCGACCAACTTTGACTCACGAACACACGACATTTGTGATTTCGTTCGTTGGAGCCAATTTAACACGCTAATGCTATTTCTCCTCGCAAATATACGAATCTACCGGTACATTACTTTTGTACTCGTATTTGTAATAGAGCTGAAAACTTAACGTATCGATCGGCAATAAAATATAGGGTTGGTCGTAAAGAAGCCAATACTTTGACTAGCAGAGGCTGCGAGGCGAATGTTTGTGTGTATCTGGGAGCGTTTCCCGCTATAAATCACCTCATGAGTGTGGGAAAATAGTTAAAGCGGAAGATGCGGTTTGCAAGTGGGCATCGGCGATACGCTCCGTGCCCACAACGCGCGCATTTACATACTCGCACAAAAAATGCTATATTTACTCCATATATTTTCCAAAAATAAGACCGCATTTTCCAAGCACTTATATAGCCATATAAAATAAATAGGATCTATTTTTCAAGCGTCCACGTTGCAGGTAATCGAAAAGAGAGCCCAAGTTTTCGTAGGCACGAACTTTCTGAGTGTCTTCTCGTGGCTAAGGGTTCAAAATGAATTATTATACTGTCTCATGAAAAAAATCACTTCCCCAAGTAATGAAAACTCGAGCTGATGCGCTCGAGTGCTGGTACTCCAGACCTGCGGATATTACGGCAATATATTTCAATTACATATAAGAAAAAGAACAAGTCGTTTGAAGTAGCTGAAAGGCCAGATTACAGTCGTGGAGAAAATAATAAGGAAGACCTCGCTAACGAGCCAGGGACGGCAACTTTTAAAAAGAAAACGTGTGGGGAGGCAAGACGCTTGTTGAGAGTGATTAAATTTTATAAGTATTATTATTTTCAGGTACTCTGCGCGAGTGCCTGAAAAACGTAAAAATAACTTTGCATTTTTTTACGTTCGAAGCTAGATTCATGTGGATCTTTTTTTTCTTTTCATTTTTGTGAAACTTTCGTGGTTTATGTTCCCTTGGTTCTAGTTGGATTATTTACCATCAGTTAAAAGTTTTTGTTGGTAGACCACGCGTTTACAGGAAAACAAATAACTTTTAGCTAGGCTGTGTATGTATTTTTGGTGTGCAGGGAAGTTGGGCGCGGACGTAGGGCGAAGATTAGTGCGATTCAATGGAATTTAATTACTCGCTAGCGGCCCAGCCATAACGACGCAAAAATATTTATGTTTATTGTCGGAGCTAATGCCGGAATGAGACCGCACACGACCACACCGCGAGATACACTTAATTTATCTTTAATTAATGTACGCACTTTCATGATGACAGCTCATCAAATAAAATAATGATCGATTTATAAGAAAACATTTCTTTTTCATTTCTCCTTTCGCAGGTCTGCTGGCAGAAATATATGAAATAAGCAGTACCTTCGTACTCTAATGTTGTCTATTGTGTGTAAATAAATAGTAAAATAAATAAATAAAACACAGCGAAATATATTTCTAATAGAGTGTGTTGTCTCTAGAGTTAGGAAAGTACAGTGACCAGTAAACTGTTATAAACTGCGACTGACTGAGTTTTTACCTATTATTACATTGTCTTGGTGAACTTCTAACTATATAAGCTATCATTCATTCCAATTGCTACGCAGGGGTTTAACGACTAGCAGTTAAACCCATTTTCAATCTAAACCACATATACGAATGTACGTTTGTTCGAATTTTCAGTGAAGAAAATACACGATATACAAAGCATTTAACACGCCACAAAAGTTATAAGTCTTTAAAATCGAACAAACGTCGCACAGTTCATATTTATTTCTGGACTCGACAATTACGGTCATTGGAACTTGAGCGTGATGTTTCCACTACATTTCTCGTAATAGCACGCTTTTATAACCGAAGCGTAATAAAACTCGTTTAAATATCACAAAAGTGGTTGGATTACGGCAGCCAAGCGCTTTATACTGCTTAATTACAGCCCTCAACAGAAATAATTGGGAACTTGGGGGATTATAGCCGGACTTTACAGGAATTAAAGATTTTGTGAGAATGACGAATTGAATCCGATTGGCTGCCTCCAGTTACCGATTAGATTGCCGTTTGTCAAGTGATTAGCGAGTTCTTTCGAAGTAATTAATTAATTGCTTCCTTTTTATTAAAGAAGGTCTGGTTATTTGGCAAAAATCGTGATTGTACCTTGTTGCCATTAGTATAGAGTGGATCATTAATTCCCTTAACTGAATCCCTTAATGGCCTCTTACGGCGTTCATAGAAAATGATAGGGTGATTCTGTGCACTGCTTGTACTTATTGGGACTATACGGTCATAAATGAATTTGGAAGATACGCCATAAATAAGAGCTCTAAGATAAATATTCTGAGAACATTCTGAAAAGCTTTTATTTCGTCTAATATCTATAACTCAAACTTAGAATACAGTACCTTATGTACCTCCTTTTGGGTTGCATTCCCATTTTTAAAGAAAAAAAAAACAAAATATACTTAGTCATAGAAAGTTGCGTTTAGTGACAAAGCATCGGCTCTATCTTAAATCTAAGCAGGTATCCTAATACTCAAACATACAGTCTTCGAAATACACAGCAGGAAATATAACAAAGTTCTAAAATAACAATCGATCTTGTTGTCAAAATAGCTTGAGTTTAGCTAGATTTAGTTCGATCGCGAGCTGGAACAATAGATTGAGTGAAATCCCAGTAAGCTGGGTGAATCCATCGGACGAGCGACACGACAGGACATCATTTTGTATTGTTCGTTAACTGAATGGGAACAAATGAGTTCATGATTTAGCATGCGATGTGTATCACATCTGAATATCGGATCGCGCCGGGCTTCGTTTGCGCTATGAATCAATAACTCTGTTAAGCTGTGTTTTCATTAGGGATTATTCAGCATTACGAACGTCGACGGTGCGAAATCAGTACTTAGCTGTTTTATAGCGGCTCATTAGTGTGTTTAAATTTAGATAATCTTTATCTAATCCCTCGCGTTATAATAATATTATATGTTTAGAGCTGTACCACAGGAGTAACCTTCACAATGGGGTAGTAACTATGTATTTCATGCTTTTCAAGTAAAATGTAGACCAAAATACATAACCAGCTTATCGCCTAATAATATTCTGATTTTCATTAGTTTCCCAGTATTCCAAGCTCGCTTCTCCTATTTTCATTTTCATCAGGCGCGAACAAGCCTTCTCAGTGATATTTAATTGCGTATATTATTGCGTATCACCCCGTATTGCGTTTCCGCACGTTCGGTTCTAATTGCGTCGTTAAAGATAAAACTAGGACGCAATAACGTACCTAATCTCAATAACGTGTTCCCTTCTGTTCACTTTACATCTTGTATGCGCTGAAAACATGGCAATGGTTTTGATTGGCTGCGTTTGACAACAGAATAACGTTGAAATTGAAATGGAAATGTATAACGTATAAATAATGGAACACATGTTTGCAGGTTTTCACAAAAAGTTAAGCTATTTCCCGCTGCAATGTTGTTGGCACCTTTAGTTTCATCGTGACAGCTTTCACAAAAAAACTATATGACGATGTTACGCCGTGATCATGTTACCTGCCGATCCAGTTAGCGTTTTCCACTAGAAACAACCGCCACATGTTTCCTACTACACGTCAATAATTGATATGAACGACATAAAACAGTCACGAAGTTTTCACGTCCCTTCTTGCTGTTACCACCTTTTGTTTTATAAACTTTGCGTGTAGGAAATGAGTTTTATGCTCAATAAATCTGTTATGCTTATGTAGTCTTTAGTCAACCAGTTATAAATGCCAATTTTGCATGAGCTATGGATTATAATGTGCATCTACTTAACTTAGCTGCATTGGCTGCTAATATTCAGATCAGTCTTGATAATTTTTATGGGTTTTATTAGGTTAGAACGTTCACAGGTAATTTAAAGTTTGACATTTTCTGAAAAATTATACGGACATTTTTTGGAGTCAACGTAAAATAAGAGGTTATTTCCTGGAGCTGTTACTGGAAGATGTAAATATAATAAGATTTTTAATCTCATTCTGCGCAAAAGTTGGGGACAGTAAAATTTTCGCGGAGTAAAAATAAAATATGGAAGCAAGTCCACGTTTCAAGGTGACCTAATTACGCGTCTCGAATCAACTGACACCGTGTAATCCAATGAGTCTTCGTTAACCATGGCCTATATACATTATAGGTACACTTTCATATATTATTACAAATAATTAATGGGCCTAGGCGACCAAGCTCTCCTCGGATAAAAATAGAGAAAACGATTTCCTCCGATATAAGACCTAGCTAGATCGTTTTTTTTATATATTTTTTTCCCGTGAATCCCCAATATTGTTATTGCTAGATAGATAGATCGATCATCTATATATCAATATTATTATTGCAACTTTCATCAAACCGTTAGAGCCGTTTTGGAGAACGCGATTAAAAATAAAATATTGCTCATTTAATAGCATTTAACTTAAGTAGAAGGGTAGGTACCTAAGTAGGTGCTTGATCTCTAAGGTTATAGTTCTGACGTACTTGAAAGCAATATAATTGTATAGGTACGTTATTAAAAATATTTCTAGCGTTTAAAATATATCAGCAGAGTACTTTAGTTGTAAAAAATATTGCTTATAAACTTAATGGTAATATAAAAAAGTGTATTAGCAAAGAGAAATTGTTCGTGCGGCTAGTGGCCAGCGCAAACTGATTAATTCTCGGCCGCTGTGCGAACTCCAGAAATATTAGCTCCACAGATATGAGATTGCTAATTCCACTAATGCAGCGGACAAATATCGCAAGTTCCCCTGACTCCACACTAGCATTTCAACCATTTTGCCAAATCTATTTTGCCAAGCAGTCGGACGAAGCTAGACAAATTCTAAATTAAAAAGCAATTCGATTATTACATTTGAATTGACTGATAACATAAAGCGATCACGGATAGAATCCAGTCAGCCGACAATGGCTATATCGACAAGGTTACGACAACTACACACTGTACAATGCGTATCATATCGACCTGGTAAGCAAGGAATTTAATTTAAAAACTTCCACATCACAGGCATGTATACTGATTTTTTTGTACGCATGAGAATTTCGTATACTTTCAGTTTTCATATACCAACTAAAGAGGTACATAAAATTGGGCAGGTAGACGTATTGTTACTGTACAGTATAATACGCATCATGCAAACTTGCGTGTCGCATTCGAACAGTCCAAAATTTGATGTAATAATGGGAATAAAACATATGATTATTGCCCTTAATAAAAGACAAAGTTTTGTTGACGACGACGTTGAACTGAGAACAATAGTTGTGGAGAATCGAAAGGTCCTTTAATAAAAGGGTGTCCACGCAAAAGTTTTTTGTATTTTAAAATTAAAAAAAAAACATCAGTCATACGTAGGGCACCCTCACGCACAAGTGCAGTCTATTCATTTGCCGGATGGATTAATTTCCGCCGTGAGATCGTTCCGAAGGGAAATGCGATTGGAACAAAGTGTACGCGACGGTTACAGGGAGGGGCGCCGATATATATGGTTTATGTCTATTTCCCTTTGAAAGGGTTAAATCTGTAGGCTTTTATATCACACCAAAAAACATTACAAACGATATTAACTTTAAAAAAAAACACGTTTGTTCCAGTTCATTCGCAATATTTTATTTCTATGGGCCGCATATTATTGCCAGGGCCTTATTATTTTCCCATATGATCGGTGTGTTTTGGGTATTGTTCTGGGGCAGCGTCATAACAAGTTCCTCGCCTTATTTTTCGCGTCGGGCCTGTTGCCTACCGAGATTTAACTTTATTGCAATGCCGGCACACTGCCAAAGCAGTACTGGATGATTATTAAGAGAGTTTTCTTTTTCTTCGAACAAGGAAAGACATGTTTATTTTGCAAATTTTTATTTTATTAACTTACTTGGGATTCTATTCCTGTTTATTCTATTAAGATTATTCCTCTTTTATGCATGTCTTCCCGAGTCTTCCGGCACATAATTTCTATTCATTTTAAGAGTCACTTCGATTTTCTAAATTTATGTGCGCAAGTTTATGATGCATTTTACGATGGCCTCTCGGTCAAACACGCGACTGCTAAGGTTTATGGTACTCACGAAGAGTTTATAACATGGCTAAAATAAAGGTTATTATTACTGACAAAAACCCGACATAAACCGTCTAATGATGAGCAGGAAACACAATTAAGTTTGTGTTTTATTTCCACGCCATGTACTGATACATATTTTCATCCAGTTCGTCATCAAGGGGAACATTAAACAAACCACTTTGTGTTATGGTAATTACTTGTGTAGAGTTTCTTTAATGGACTAAGTTACAAAAGTATTTACGCAAGGAACGTCTATTTGAATGGTGTAAACATAATTTGTGGACAAAGTTGTAGATGTAATGTTTTGCGTGACGATGTTGCCAACACAAGCGACCGGATTTAATTAAAACTGTCACATGTTGTTAATTTTTGTAAGGATTCAGAAAATTACACTTTGTCGCCATTACGATTAAAAGTTTGAAACAAGCATTCGGTACGTGCGGTTTTCTTGGGTTTCAGTAACGTTATGTAAATAAGGTTCTGTATGATTTAAGAAGTGATTTTAAATTAAGCTTTGGTACAAATGTTATCTCAATGGGTTTATCAATCATTTTTATACGTTAGGAAGCTGAAAACCCTCCAGGAAATGAATATGCGCTGTTGTGAACCATAACGGTTCTATCTTTTTCACATTTCCAGCTCATTAGATGATTAATTCAGCCCAAACAGATTGAGCCTACTCCCTAAACTGTCTTACGTCCAAATTGAAGCGCTGTTCAATTTTAATAGTTATCATCCGTAACGTTCAGTCCCGGGAGCTGCGTTGGACACGGTGTCTTTACTAAAATCCGGCCATACGCCGCTGATAGATGACATTTAGTGCAGACAGAGTTGTTCCCCCGAGTACCTTTCGCTCCAAGCCGTTGAACAAGTGCCAATGAGGACCAATCTCCAACAAAATTTGCAAAAATACGCTGAAATCGACTAGAAATGAGTTCGTGCTTCAGATACCCGGATCTCCTATCTAAACGAACTCATGACTCCAATTAAAAACTTTTCATTATATTATTTTAATTTAATATAATTTAAATAAATAATTCAGAACACTACAAACATTTTACCTCGTTTCTTATGCCGTTTATATGCGTCCTATCCAAACAAAACGTGTTTTTACTATAATTAACTTTGTATTGACAAGCTGCTCCATCGGGACCACAATTTAATTTTGAAGATATTTTTTTCATATTATTAGAAAATAACTACTTCAGGTACTTGGTATTCATCCATCTGCAAAGAAAAATAATAGTTTAGTTAGTTGTAGGTTTATCTAAAAATGAAGTACTTAAAGCTTTTAGAGGCTGATCTGTCATCTTTGGAAAAATAAGATTACCTACTTATATTCCAGTGTTTACCAGTTTTTTTTTATAAAGCATAAACTTTAGTATCAAGCCACTAGCTTCATACGGTCTAAATTATTAGTTCTCATTCTAGTATTACTTTTTTTTAAATAAATAAGTTTAATTTTGAAGACAACTAAAAATTATTTTTAGAGTCAGCCTCATTAATTCAACTGTATAATATAGCTATAATTAATAATGAATTACTCTATCATACCCTTGTCATATCACTCTGCATTCTTCTGTTAAAACCAGTGACCACTTTCTTCGTCGGTTTGGGAATGGCATTAGAAGTTAGCGCTTCGTCCTTTTCTACAATATTGTTTTGATATAAATTATGTTTCGTCAATGCGTTAGAATTAACGCTATTCGCTATTGTTATGCTTTCAGTGGTAGTCGGCTCCAAATTAGACAGTTTGTATTTGTCTTCGTAATATGATACCAGCTTCATCATCAGGACATCTTGGAGAATAGCTTTTTGCGTGTTGAAAACGTTCTAAAATTCGAAATAAAATACAAGTATTTATAAATAGAAATAGCGGTTAAAAAACCTAAATAAATAAGGTGAAAAATGTATTTAAGACAAATTAAAGAGACAATGACCTATAGCAAGGCACAGTAATGACAGGAGGACTAAGGCTATCACCGAATGACGTGAAAGAACTGGGGAAAGAAATGTGGGCTTTGGCTGTGAGAGGGCCAAACAACAAAGTTGCTATCGGGGATTGGTACAAGAGAAGAGATGCCTATGCCCAGCAGTGGGCAACTTTAGGCTGTGGATAATGATGAAGAAAGGGACATTGACCGAACTGTGTTCAAATAAATACTAAATTCAGTGCAATTACTACCAAGCTAAAATACATAAAGTGGTGCTAGATTTAAACAATTAATACTACTTATTACAATGAAAAAATAGTAACTCATTGATTGTAATCGATAATATCAATGATTTCGTTTTGATTAAAAGAATTCAGCGATTGCGATATTTAGGTACAAACACTAAACCTCACCTTATTTCTTCGAAAATTCTTGACGATCATGGGCGTCGAGTATGTATTGTGGGTGGAACGTATTTCATTTTGAGTCACATCTATTTTCTTAGCTTTGTTGTACACCTTTGATCCCAACTCTCTTAGGAAGTTGCCAAAATCATTGTCTAAATGCGATGCGTTATCGTTTTGGACCTGCGGCAAATAAATACATTCATTAGCATTCAGGTGGAAGTAGTGCCTCATTATAAACACAATTCATAAAATTTATATATATATATATATATTATATATATATATATATATATATTACATATTATATATATATATATATATATATATATATATATATATATATGTTATAGTGCTGAATACAGGTTTTCTTTAATCTATGACAAGTACATACATGATTTGTGCCTGAACTAGGTACGTAATCCTGTGTCGCAGTCGAGTGAAGGTAACATTAATTCATTAAATAATTACATATCATATTAATCTTATTGGTACATTTATAAACAGGTGTACAAAATTATAGTATCTTCTAGCTCTAAGCTATAATTTTATAATTAATAATAAATCTGTGCAGGTACCTGTGAGTTTGAAGCGACACTCAACTTGAATATGAAAACCAGAACAACACTTATCCACTGTCCACGGAAAGTCCTGCTCATGAAAACAATCGAACTGAACAACATGAAGCATCGAAACTAGAACGACCTTACACTATAATCGTTTACAATTGAAAGTGTTATTTCGTGCTGCGGGTTTACGATCGGAGCTAATCTTACTTTTCACAACCTTTTATTTTCAATTTTTGTTGGAAAAATTTATAGCAGTATTGAAATTTGCATTATCGTTAGAATTCTTAAAAAACAAAAAGTCGGAATGAACCGTCACGTATGTATCGTGTGACTAAATGCAAGTCGAGCCAAGGCGAAATCTGAGCGTAGGTCTAATGGTTTCGCCTTGATCCTGAGCGAGTCGAGAGCGCGCAGTTACAGTGCTAGATTTATTAGTTCAATTACCCAGGCCCTGTTCGGAGCCGCTTCGCTTGCTTGAGCGCAGACGCGAACAACTAAATTTTGCTCAGGTTGCAACACATTCTATGTTCACCTTTCTTTTTCCTTTTTACAACGATGGTAATGTACAAACCTAAATTAGGAACGCTTTGTTGTTGCAGAACAAACTTGGCTTTTTGCAAGAATTAAGCCATTGTACCAATCTTTTTGGAGATCGACAATGTTTTGATAGCTGCGGGTATACATATATGCCGGATGTTTACCGTTGCGTTGTTTAAACATAAGTCATGTGGTGTGTGTGCTTAGCATGAGGTCCTGGGTACCCAGATCGGACAAAGCGTTATTGGGTTTCATCAAGAACTTTACAGATCGGATGACAATCGGCTCGCCCGTTATTTCATGGGACTTAAACATAACTGGCAAAATGTGGGTGGGCTATAAGATACCTACACCTCTGCCTAAGCCTTCGAGGATCACATGTATGATTTTATGAGCGTATGGGCTATGCTGATCAAGTAACCAGTCGCATTGTTAAGCCTAAAAAGAAGCCATGTATGCCATGCAGTCAGTCAGTCAAACTGCATGTTTCAAGGTACAGGAGGGATATTCCTGGGACCTCTGTGCGTTGTAGGAACTTATAGATCAAAAAGCTAATTTCTTGCTCCACGCCAACATACATAAGCATTTAAACACAAATACGATGTTCCAGAAAACTAATTATGCAACGGACTTTACGTTAATAGTAGTGAAGTATAAAATCTTGCAGCCATAAGAGCTATATCGTTACGTGATTTGCTTTTTACTGCTAGTAGTAATTAACTAACAGTGTTATAAAGCTGGTGTAGACCGGCGGAGCGACGAGCGGAGCGGGCTGTGACCACAAACACCCCCTGTCGATACAACTTGGCCAACTTTCAAATTTGTGGGTTGGCGCTTTTAGAGCTCGCTTATATGCACTTAGTTTTACATACGAATTAGTTAAGAGACTGCTGAAGTCCGGATATATGTCCAGGAAACTGTTTCGTTTTATTTAAACAACAAGGTTTGTTTAAACTGTGTCATTCATTCTTGACTATTTGCAAAAAATCTATGCATAACATTTGTTAGTCGGAATTTTGCCGGCTAGTATAATAAGGAGTGCATCAAAGATGCACATTACCTACCTCGATGTCAAGTATTTGCACCACTGTATGCGTTATTCTCGTTGTTCACCCTAACAGAGAAAAAAAGACAGGCATCAATAAGTAACCAGGACCTTGGTGTGGTGCAGTACAAAAGGTACTCTCACACAAAAGCTACTCGTATTATGGAATTTATGAAACCTTTGTCCAACATGTGACCATGGCCCACTGTGTATTAGGAATTACGTAGATAAATTATACATTTCTAACATTCCCGAAAGGCGATTAATTCAATTGTTGACGGCAATTAAGCATTATTTTATTTATAACAAGTATACACGACTATGATCGCGTGTAAAATGTGAATATAAAGCGATTACATAGTTCTATTAATTTTCTGACATGCCTATGGTTTTCTTTCGCCTATTTAGAATAAAATAAGGCTACTTTGACCATGTAAATAAATACTAGGTTAGTGGGCGGCATTATTTTAAATCACATGACAGCGCATTCTTAATTAGGTTCTCTTAATAAGAAGGCGCTTCTATTAACTCCTGCAAAACTTGCAGAATTTGACATGAAATTTCGTTGCAAGAGAAAGAGAAGAACAAAAACAATCAACTTCGTTCCACCTATTTCTTTTTCACTATATTTAATAGTTGCCTGAAGTAATTATCTTTTAAAAAACCTTTAATGAAAACTAATATTCAAAGGCAGGTTCACACTGTTTTATTACGAGAGAAAATTAATCTGGCAGGTTTTTCTGAGGGCACAGGGGGTCAGACGGCTAGCTACACCATCCAAGTCTCGATTAAAATGTGAATTTCTTTAGAGAAAGGACCTGCAAAGGCTCGGCTATAAGCCAAGCCAACCTATAAAAACACAGGTAAATGAATATGTAATTTTAGTTTCACACCTAACAAGTTGGGCGCAGATTAGAAACCACGTATATGCAGCAAATAGCTTCCAGCAAAGTTAATAGAGCTATCCTATCCCACTGTCATTGTTGTCAGTGTTCGTCGGCAAAGTTTTACAGCTAACAAGCACCAACTTCGCATCTGCAATTAAAACAGCAATATTACGTGAGACTACAACTGTTCGCTAAAAACATCAGCCAAGTCAGTTTAGTGGCACTTTCCACGACGTTACGTTATATCGAAATACCACTAAACTTACAAGTTTATTCTTTTCGTAATGCGAAATAAAATATCTTATACTCGTATCTCTTGTTGGGCGTCAGAATTCAATTTGTTTCCAGCTTTAACTTATATGACGTGCACATCGGAATCGACTGGTACTGCTACGTCAGGAAAATCTGCCTTAATGCCTGCATTGATTGCTCAATAAAACCTGAGAGAAGTTGCATTATCGGATTAAGTGACTGAGAGTCTGCAATTTATTGAAGCTGTGAAATATACATACATAGTGTAAATTATTCGCTCATACGTAAGAAGAAATAAGTTTTGCAAGCAATAATCGTATTTTCTACTTTAGCGGACAAAATATGTATAAAGGTGGTCACTAAACAATTCAGGTCAGCGACTCGTTATATTGATGGAACGGGTCCGAATGTGAGATAGTGTTCGCGGGCTGTGCCGCCGCCGGCCGATAGCCGCGCGCTCATGAATATTGTAGCAGCACGCTGGATCCTCCAGATTCCGAGCCTGTATCAGGAGCTTTATATACCTACACCTTTACATTATTTCCCATGCAATCCCTAAATGTAAGTACGGACGGCTCGGACCTCTGTACTTCACCGCTTTTTGTTTACGCAAAAAAGTTACATCTATGAATATTTTCAACGTCGTTTCGGGATAGTAAGGACTTAGTTTATCTTTTTCGCTCAGGAATGGTAATATATTGCGGCGAGAACTTTTTGCGGTTTAGATATTTTGGCTGACTATGAAATAGCGGACGACCCTTTCGGGAATGACGATACAAATACGTATCAAAAAGTTAAAGTTGAATGGTTAGAGTTGAGTATGTGATGAGTTGGATATATTATTCAGTTTGGGTGTGCAGTGCTCGGCGGCGCGGGCGCGGCGCTCGCGTGCAGAGCTGGGCGCCGCCGGGCGTAGGCACTAAGTGGTGTGGCGCGACGATAATACGTCAAACCGCCGACTGCGGTTCACCCACCCCGTCCGGCTAAAATTTAATAGTACTCCACTGTACCTAGCCGCTACTACGAGGCTACACTGTTATCTCTACGGGAGGTTAGGTTAGGTTTCGTCAAGTCGTCGCCACCGCGATGATATCTAAAAGAGGTGAAAATTGCAGTTAAGTCCTATGTTCCTAATTTTGTATGTTAGTCTTAGTGCCCTATATTTTTAGACTATGTTGTTTACCTAAATATTAAGTTTTATTTTATGTTATGCATGAAGAAAAAAAATGTTTTATATTGATTTTTATTATTTGTAGCTTTTTGAAGTCCAAACAAATTCTCATTATTATAAACATAGGTAAGATAAACGAAAAAAATACATATTTTGATTAGGCTTTAGCTTTTTAATTTTTTTTCTACACATTATTTAATAAAGATTGAAAAAAAACCGAAAAAACCGATTTAACCGGTTTCATCCGGTTTTGTAAACAAGAAACCCGAAAAAACCGGTTGTTCAAAACAACCCGGTTTTCGCATGCCCTAGTGACTGATAATTAGTGATCAATACTTAAACACGTGATTATACTCATGATAACAAACAACTTTCCCAAAGAAACATTTTTTTTATGCTCATTCGATTTTATCACAATAATACAACAGCCGTATGAAATTCGCGCGCGCGCCTCTGGCCTATCAGCTTGTGATGAAAGTGAATGAGTATTAAAAATAATTTTCTTTCCACTACCAATCAACCTATATTTAACCGCAAGAGGTCAAGTTCTCTCTTCATAAGCGTTAGTTTCACAAAGTTTGTTTTTGGAAACTTTAAGGTAAGTAAACAGAAGTCTTAATAACGACGTTTAGTTTTTGTCAACAAGTTCTAAAGTTAACTATCGAGCTCGTGAATAATTTTAATCCCCAACGTGGCACATGTTGGAAATACACTATTGAATTGAGTGGCATTTTTACGTTTATTCTATTACGCACTCTAAACTAACGCACGTATGCAGTAGTTAAGTGACTATGGGTTACAATTCCCGGCAGTAACCCGGCTGGCATCGACGGCCAAAAATTTAATCTACCTTTCAAATCCGGCACTCGATAAATTTTAACAGCGAACGCGTTTAGTCCGATATGTCGGTTGAAAGGTTTACTGACGCTATTTGACCGACAGCTCTAATTGTCGGGAGTGCAGACTGCAGGTCATTCGTATGGCACGTGACAGATATAGTATGCAACTGGAGCGATTACCTACTCTATATGTTCACATAAATACATCAAGCAACGACCTAGTGGCGCAGTCTTTGTTATAAATAGAGTTTGTAACTGTCTTTATTGGCTCTATGTAACGATAATATTATAGTAAACAGTAGTTTAATACGTTAGGACACTTTTATTACAGGTTATAAGAAGTCACTTCATAACTAGTATAAAATTACTAGCTGCTGCCCGCGAATTCGTTCGCGTGGAAATTTTGATGGGTTTTAGGTGTATGAAAAATTAGATGCTGGCCGATTCTCAGACCTACCCGATATGGACACAAAAATTTTGGTTCTGCCGTTTCGGAGGAGTTTGGTAACAAACACCGCGACACGAGAATGTTATATATTACTAGCTGTCCCGCACAACTTCGTCTGCGTCACATATTCCCCGTTTTCGCAACATTTTTCATTGCTGCTCCGCTCCTATTGGTCATAGCGTGATGATATACACGGTGTAAATCACCTCATCACGAAGCCGTCAACCAAGCATTCTGTACATGAAACTAAGTAACTTTACGCAAAAATTATTGCCGGGAAACGACTTTTTTTTGGGGGGTGTAAAATCATGTTTTGTGGTAGAACTCAATGTCACGCACTCAAAACATTGTGCTGATGGACGGATTGAATAGTACGGGAGTCCTGCAGATGTTTAAAGTAAAAATCTTATAATAAAAACTAGTATTTAAAAAAATACTTGTCCAAAAGTTGGAACTTTGACCCCTAATATCTCCGTAACTAGAAGGTTCCCAGGTATGGTGTAGAACAAAAAAATGATCGCAAGGACCAGTGCCTTTCGGCTTCGTTAAGAGGTGTTTTACACCCTTTATGCCTAGCCATGATATAGCCTATGTTCTTCTCCAGGTTGAAATCTATTTTCTTGCCAAATTTCATTACGATCCGATCAGCCGTTTAGTCGTGAAAAGGTAACAAACAAACAAACAAACCGAGTGACTTTCGCATTTATAATATTAGTATGGAAGTATGGATGGAAGATTTAAAGCTGAAGAGTTTGCTTGCTTAGTTGCACGCGCTAGTCACAAGAACTACGGGTTCGAATTGGAAAATTCTTAGTGTCGGACAACCCATACACCGAGGAAGGTTATAGTCTATATAAAATTACGCTACGACCAATATATAATTTCTGACAGAAAATATCTATGCCAATGACATTCTTTGTCAGAAATTATACGTTGCTCCTCGCCTTTGGTTTTATGGCATACGGGCCGCGAACCACCAAGGAATCTTTAAGTGTCGCGTTACAGGCGGGTCCCTCTAGTCCAAACACCACATCCTTGCGTTTGGAGTAGCAGAACAAAAAATAATGAACCATGAGTCTCGAATCAATTTAGTTCACATATTTTTTTCGCGTGCGGTCCCTCCTCCGTTTCTCCTGTAAGGAGGCTGCACCTGCCCAACAAAAGGTGTAAGTTGGGAGGCATGATATTTTCCTACTATCTCCTCATTGACACGCTCGAGACTAAGTCGCACTGCTCAAGACCTCGCGTATCTTGTATGGCCCATCACGCACGGGAATAAATTAAATACGAGAAGATTGACCTCGACCAGCATCGTTGGGTCCTTGGGTTTTAAGTAACACTAGGTCGCCAACCTTGTAGTCGCGTGCGGGGCGGCGATGTATGTCTGCGTACTTCTTCTGCATATCTTGCGCCTTTTCGTGTACGTCTCGTACGTAGAACAGTCGACAGACGCTTGAGATAAGGCGTAAAGTTCGCAAAAAATCTGTCGTTATATGCTATAACGCGCATATCGTTAATTACTTCTGCTGGCGCACGTAATTTACGCCAAACGTGAGCATAACAGGTGAATAATCTGTGCTATGAGTCACGGCAGAGTTCATGGCAAACCAAACGGCGGGCAGTAGGGTATCCCAGGTTGAGTGATCCCGACCCACGTGAATAGCTATTAACGGTTTTAGGTCATGATTTTTGCGCTCAATGGAGTTCGCTTCAGGTTGGTAATAAAGGGTTAGTGCTTTGGTCTATGCCAAAGGCCACCTAGTGCATAATTTCGCTGATGAACTGCAGCCCGTTGTCGCTGACCATTCGAAGAGGAACACCGTATCGTAAGAAACCTCATTAGCTAGGATCTTAGCGCAATCCAAACTAGTTGCGTTCTTCAATGGAAATAACTCCTCCCATCGTGAGGAGACGTCTTCGATAATCACGACCCACTCGTTACCAGACTTTGTCTCCGGAAGTGGTTCGAAAAGGTCAACAGCGATGACTTCGAACCGCTGAGTCACGGCTGGTGACTGCACAAGCCCAGTTGGGTTACGATTGTCTACTTTGTATCTTTCCCAACTCTGGTCGGGGAAAACATGCGCGTTAGAATAGCTACAGGCTCTTCCGACTCGAAAGGACTCGATGCATAACTCGAACAGTATTCAGTTTGGTCAACCCTGTCAGAATTACCAGAGTAGCCACGATTTCCAGATTACTTTTTATAAAAACGGTCATAATATGGCCGTTCAAAACAACGTCCGGAGTGGAAACAATGCGACTCACAATCTCGTTTGTGGTTTGGTAGATATGGTGTCACCTTGTTTCGCAGACAGAAATTTGACAGAATTTCGTTTCCCAGAAAATGTTTCACATAATATTTAGTCCCCGTATTTTTATTTCAAATATTTTTGTTTCGACTACTATTTACTTGAATGAAAAATATTTTACAGAAACACAATTCAAAGAATTTTACAATCACATTTTATTATTTGACTAACTTATCAAACAGCAGAATTATTTTTCAACGAATATTGTTTGTTCGATGTATGTTTCCATGGTATTTTATTTCAACGAAATTAATAACCTTAAATTAAAATACTGTCTTTAAAAGTCAATATGTTGTACTACAAAAGTTAGTGACACAAACGAATGGCTGCAAAACAGACTCCACGTAGTCTTGCTTGCCCTACCCCTAGAGTGTAATTTAAGCCCGCGTAGGCGCGGAGGGATGAGGCGGCCCGCGAGTTGAGGAGCAGGTGGTTTCTAAAGATCGCCACCGCGGCTGAGGCTGGCCGGCTTGCCGGCCAGCAAGCCGAAGCTGCAGTGGTGAGCGTTAATACCATCTGCGACGATAAACTTGCGTGGGGCCGCCGGAGCCCCGCAGCGCCGGAGCCGTGACAGAAACCTTGCCTGTTGCATGTTACATGCTTGCATGCATGCTGCAAGTTGCATGGTTGCTTGCATGCATGCTGCAAGTTGCATGCTTGCTGCATGCTGCAAGTTGCATGCTTGCTGCATGCTGCATGCAACAGGCATGGACACCATTAGTGAGAATAACAAGATTGTTTTCCTGCTTGACAATAATTTACCCGCATTATTTTTGTGATCCCGGTGTTGTAATTTTGTAGGAGGGTATGTATTTTTCAAAGGTTTGAATTTTAGAAACTGTCAGTCGATTTAAATTTTTTCTTCGTAATAAGTTTTATGTGAAACAAACAGTATGTGGTTAAATAATATTTGATTTGTTATTCTATGATATGAATATGCTAACATTAAATTTTATTTGAAACAAAAATCGATGATTTAAATTTCTTCAAAGTAAGTATTCTGCGTATTGATTATTCTATGAAATGATAATATGAGAAACAATTTATGTGAAACAAAATTCGATTAAACAATTAGCGATGAAACAACGCACAGCCGGTAGATATACTTATTTACTTCAAGCGAATTAAAAGTCTTTTCAGTTGTTTTGCTTTGTTAGCATTTATCACATTTTGACCTTACAACGCCTTGTTAGCCGCAACCATAGCAAAACAAACCTTTGTTATTATTTTTTGTGGTTTAAGCATTAGAACATGCCGCAGTAGTGGTGTTTGTGACAGTGGAAGCATCATGTGTAGGGTTGTTACTAATAGTACGCTTACTCATGGTTTTTGGTAGGTCTTCCTATCTCCGCGGACTTCACTGGACTCCTCAATGTGTCGCCACCTAAGTCTATTAATTATCATTTCGTCGAGAGAATTAATAGACTCGCGTGACAAACGTTTACGGATTTTGTTATCCAAGAGTCCATACACAGTGTCAATTTTGGCGTCCTCACACAACGCATACGGTAGCGTGTTGATGAGGTCCCTTATCCTACATGCAAACACTTCACTACGCTGAGGAACCGTATGCTCTTCTGCAAATATCTCGCGTAATATTTTGTACCCGGGTTTTATGGTGCCGTACATAGAACGGAGTTGGGTGATGGTGTCATCCCAGTCGTGAATGTCTTTTGTCACGCCCTGGTACCACAGCACCGCCTCTCCGGTAAATAACATGGGCAGCCCATGCAGCGCGTGTTCGTTGCTGACACAGTCCTTTTAAACACTTGCACAGCGTCGATGAACGGTTCAAATGACTCGATGCTCCTCTGTTCACTGTCAAAGCGGGCCGAACATGTACTAAAGTTCCCTCCTCCATATGAAGGGCTGGTTCCCAAGTTCAGCGTGGCGCCATTAGCGGCAGTCATCGACGTAAATGACCGCGCATGAGTGATGATCGAGGAAAGAAAGGTTTCGATGAGTCTCTTGTTCGCCTCCGCCTGAGACCTAGTAAAAGCCTTCCGTAATAAAGGTCGTTAGGTCGCTGAGTTGCAACGGTCCTGCTGATGGTGGTTGATACCGCTGCTGCTGCTTGTGACGGCACCTCTTCGGGCACCACGACGCTGACAACTTTTCGGGCCTGATTGTCAGTGTTGCTCTGCTCCTCATGGGCGCACCCGTGGCGACGGCCTCCAGCTCGTCTCGGCTCAAGCGGCATGATGAAGGAGTGGCAAATGGCAGATCGCACCCTAGCAGAAAAAAAAAACAATCATCGATCGAACGTACGAACCCGTTGCCGGTGATTTCCTTGGTCCCACGTTGGGTGCCAATGTAACGATATTACTAAAGTAGTTTAATAGTTTATTACAGGTTACAAGAAAAATCACATCATAACTCGTATAAAAGTATTCTCCTAATCCATTGGAATTCTCTGTCAAAAATCAAATATTATTCCTCCACTGTGGTTTTACGGCATATAGGCCACGAACCACCAAGGAGTCTTTAAGTGTCGCGTTACATCTATTTATTTATAGATTAAAATCATATTATATCGATTATTAACCCCCTTCAGGTTTAACAGATGAGGATATATGTCTTCCCTCAGGAATTTGGGATCCGCAAACCTGAGTGGATCAACTCGTGCTGAAAGGCTGTAAGGATTAACCTTTGAGTTCGAACCCTTTCGCGGACGATGAATGAACGCCGTTTGCCTTAATTAATCTGTTCTCAGTTGTGGCTCGCCCTTAACAAGATGAATTATATTGTGAAGATTGCATTCCGGCGATATATTGAATTTCGTGTAATGAGTAATTTGATCCGTGCGTGTGTTAGCTATGATTGAGTGTTATGAACGATGCGATAGGGTGAGACACGGCAGTTACGTAGAAAGATACTAAACTTATAAATACGAAAAATAAATTAGTTTTGAAGTAAAATCTCAATTCGCAAAACATTTAATATTAGTAATAAGCAAACAATGATACATTTAATATTTTTGCATGTTTGTGATAAAAGTTTCCAGTTGTGTGTGCTGGAATAGTTAGTGTTGATTGCTGACAACAGATTTAAACAATTCGAAGTAAAAAGTAATCGCTAAACTTCTTCGAGTTATAAGCAATTTAAGCCTAATTAAGAACTTGTAATGAACATTTAAAAGCTTCTACGAATTCGTCCATTTACAATACGACGAATTCAATTTAGGCCCGGAGAAACAAAGTTGTGTTACAAACAAAGTGATTTAGAAACCGAGTCATCGTGAATAAACGACGGTGAGTTTATAGATCGTACCAACAATTTTTTTTACTGGGTCAAAAAGTATCATAATAAAAAGTACAAAACGAATTTTTGATTAAGACTTTTTAGTGTAACTTCAAGGCCCACTCCACCGCACCACTGACCCGCACTCCGTCGCAGCCGCAGAATTTAAAGCTCGTACGCAGTCGCGTTGTCAGTGTGTTGTCCTAGGCGTGTTTTCAATACAAATTGATATACTTGCTTACAATATTAAAATCTACGCCCCGCGATACGTAACGGAGCGCGGTGCAGCGGGATAATCGCGTAGGGTGGAAATCCAAATTTAAAATTTTGGTTATTAGTTTTTTTGCAATTTGCAGGTTTGTGTAAGGATGTATGTTGAACAAAATATGATTTGCGGCCGTTATACGCATTTATTTACAGAATTATAATCATTAATATCATCAATACAAACTTCAAAAGTTCATCTAATCCCATTGAATAAAAAAAAAAAATCGGTTATATCAGGTCCTTGACCCATATTAGTAACACAACAATACAAATACAGTTTAGTCAATATTCATGCAATAAAAAATAAAGTAATAATTAAAATAAAACAAAACAAAATGAAATATGAATGACCTTTATCTTCATCCGCAAGAGAACTAAGGTTACCGACGCAGCCCGAAGAACTAACAAACACTTAAGTGGCAGTGGGCAGGGCACATTGCTCGCAGAACGGATGGCCAATGGGGCCAATTTCTGGAATGGCGACCTCGTACCGCAAGACGATGCGTTGGAAGGCCTCCCACGAGGTGGACCGATGACCTGGTGAAGGTTGCGGGGATCCGCTGGATGCGAGGCGCATGGGACCGGTCAATGTGGCGACACTTGGGGGAGGCCTATGTCCAGCAGTGGACATCTTTCGGCTGAAATGATGATGATGATGAATGACTTTTCATGATATATTCATTCAATTCATCGGGTCGGTCATTTAGTTAGTCCCTTCAAAATGGTTGAGTTGAATGATGGCTGATACATGCGTCATGTTCGTGAACGGGCGCTGTCAGTTGTGACTGGTCATCTCTTATCTGCCACGGTTTATTTTAATTACTTTATTTTTGAATTACTGATTGAATCTTTTACTCTGGACGCTCTTAACATGCCCGTATTTCTACATCGTTCTCACATATTTGTAATTCTTAACATGAATGATGTAACCAAGATTTTGTAACTTACATAAAGGGTCTAAAACACCTCTTAACGAAGCTGAAAGGCACTGGTTCTCCCTGTCATTGCGATCATTTTTTTGTTCTACACCATACCTGGGAACCTTCTAGTTACGGAGATATTAGGGGTCAAAGTTCCAACTTTTTGACAAGTATTTTTTTAAATACAAGTTTTTAATGTAAGATTTTTACTTTACACAGCTCCACGACCCCCGTACTATTCAATCCGTCCATCAGCACAATGTTTTGAGTGCGTTACATTGAGTTCTACCACCAAACATGATTTTACACCCCCCAAAAAAAAGTCGTTTCCCAGCAATAATTTTTGCGTAAAGTTACTTAGTTTCATGTACAGAATGCTTGGTTGACGGCTTCGTGATGAGGTGATTTACACGGCGTATTTTGATTTAAAGAGTGTCCATGGAGTTTCTAGCCCATTCTTCTCCATAGAGATCTACGCTATGGAATGGGCAACTACAGTACTTTCACAAGTTATTATGCCTTGTGACTGGGACTGTAGCTTCGCGTTTTAATTTGTTTTTTTTTTACCTTCAAAAGTGCCTGCAATGGTCTAATTTGAATGGGATTAAATTAACATAAAGGTTGTATTGCTATTTTAATGATTATAACTCTGTAATAAAGCCACATTTTTAACAGCTGCGAATTACACTTTAATCAACATACAAACTGGTACCAACCCGCTAATTGCAAAAAACGTAAAAAAAAAATATTTCACGAGCTACCCTGGCGCCTCCCCCTTTAATGCAATTATCTGTTTTGTACATCTTAACGTTAAAACATTAGGTACCCACTGCAACAATTACAAACGTAGATTGTGTACGTAGAAGTACCTACCTATGAAAGTTTCAGTGCAAGTCCGAGTTGAAGTTCAAGTTGAAACTTTGCTTAGCAGTAACGTCTACTGATTGCTTTCTCTCGCAACTTGCAAAACTCTAATTAAAGTAATAGGCCGCTAAGTTGTTCGTTTGCAATAAGTTTCTGATCTGTTCAACTATTTATTATTTGGAGTTAACTTTCGACTTTCGAGCAAGACGTTTCTTAATTTAGTTCAGGTGATCATTTTGGTAGTTTATTAAGATTGTTTTTTTTCGTAATCACTCCTATGAAGACTGTAATAGCCTGGAATATTCCAAAAGAAATATCGCAATTTAAAGACTTTGTAGAAACATATTGGTAGCTTGCAAGACAACTATTAAAGGAAACCGTAGGTATGTGCACATTTAAGCAGAATTGTGTATGAAAGATCATGTAGTGTTTACTCTCTTATATCACAGTGCAATAAGTTACAAAGATGAGTGATCTCAAATAAAAATATGTAGAAGTATCAAAATAAATTGTCCACATCGTGGTCAATAGGAAGAGTGCCATAAGTGGTTTTAATCTAAGTTTTTAACTAATGAAAACCTTGGTTCAACACATTATAAAACCATAGTGCTAGTTCGTGGTTTTGTACACAAAATGTCCTGAAATAGATGCCACATACATTTTAGTTCGGTTACACATTAAAGCTGGCAACGTAGAAAATGGGATGTAATAATTTGAAGTGACATTATCTTTCTATTTCTCTTGGTTAGGAGCTTCGGTACCGCTACAAAATATCTGTGTTCACGCCTTTTATGGATACTTGTGACTTGCGTCGTTGGCTTGATGCTTAAGCCAGTCGGGGGTCAGCAGCGATTGTTGATTTACTAGACGACTAATGTTTTGAAAGATTGTTGAACCTGGTAGGTTTCTTTCAAGTATGTGGCCGCGTAAATTAGAAAAGGCGTACTAAGGCCTGCAGCGAAAATGTTTGACGGGTATTTTATTTTTCACCCAGATATCATCGTCTGCCTAGCCTTTTCCCAAACTATCTTGGGGTCGGCTTCCAGTCAAACCAGATGCAGCTGAGGACCAATATAGTACATGAAGCGACTGCCTATCTGACCTCCACAACTCAGTAACTGGGGTAATAATGGTAAGACTGGATGTCAGACTTTTTGGCTTCTGACTACTCGTAACGACTGTCAAAGATCTACAAATGACAGCCGGGATCAACGGCTTAATGTACTTTCCGAGGCACGGAAGAAACTCGGTATGTAATTATGGTCACCCATCCACGGACCAACCTCAGCAAGCACGGCTTAACCTTAAAGATCGACCAGTGCGGCTGTTATTATTTAGCCACGAGCTAGATTCGCCCAGATTTATACTTGTTTAATATATGCATAGAAGTGGGTTGGGTTATCTCTACTTAATTAGAATCAAGCGTGCTTCATAAAATAACGTCATTACAATTTTATTTTAAACATTAACGTGATTAGGACACTCATTCACCTTATTCTGAAATAATACACCTACATTTTTGTGAGTACACTTGAGGGTAGGTACCTATATTAATACACTGACCTTTTAGTTTCAGAAAATGGACACTAAAAGGTCACTTCAATAATACACATGGTTTTCGAAAACTGCCCGGCTAACTGGAATTAAGCTCGTATCAGTTATGTATGCTGTATATTTGGTACAAAATATAACTCCATTTACTTTTACCCCTACATCGAAGATTAGGACTTCTCCGAAGATAGCACAAAGAAAATAAAAACTAGAAAAAGGGGATTACGCACAACTTGGTATCCTATCTTTGTACAAAAGCTATTTGAGAGAACAAAGGGAATCTGACTGGAATTGGTGTATTGTTACTGCGGTCCCTAATAATGGGAGACAAGAGGCAAAATATCGCAAGCACAATGTCACATATGTCATCCATTGTCTAAGATATTAGAGTTACAATCAATCACGGGTGTGTCCGTGACATGTACGTAATTAGGAGCGAACCTACGGGAGAGGCTGCGCCCTGGTGCGCCTATTCCGATAGAAGACTTTGTCGCAGCTCCCATGTCGATGCAAGATTGTTTAGTGTATCGGCACTCGTAACATCAGTGGCGATGGCGTCAAGAATATAATGTGTTTATGGAATGTGTTTATTCAGTGTTTTCAGATGAATCCAGGCTGTTGGCAAATATTGTAACGTTACATGTAAATGGATTTGGGAATCTCATATCATTTTCAGAGAAACGTGGAAAGTAGTTTTGAATCTGTCAATAGAATCAGCCACACAGAACTTCATATCTGTAAGATTAGAAAGTTTGAGAATCTGGGTACGGTTTTGCCTAGTCTAGTGCCAAATATCTTTTTTATTCAAATAGCTCTTTCTTTATGGTGTGGTTTGATCATTACCTGGTGGCAGATTTCTTTATGCCGCGCATGGGCCTCTAACTTGGCTTTACATTACGTCGAGCAATATCTCTCGGGCATGCTGGTTTCCTCACGATGTTTCCCTTCATCGAACCATCTGCCTAGCCTTTTCCCAAACTAACTTGGGGTCGGCTTCCAGTCTAACCGGATGCAGCTGAGTACCAGTATTTTACATGAAGCGACAGCCTATCTGACCTCCACAACCCAGTAACTGGGTAATACGATACCCCTTGGTAAGACTGGATGTCAGACTACCCTTCCTCGAACCAAGTGATAATTTTAAAATACGCACATGAATCCGAAAAATCAGAAATGCGTTTGTTGCGTTCGAAATCGAGACCCATGACTTTGGCAGTCCGAAGGTCACACCACTAGGCTAACACTGCTATATATAGCTTATGATAATTGCGTGTATTGGTATCTTGGTTCACGATGCAATAACGTTACTATTGATCAGAATAAGGTTGACGTCAATTGTCGAGGCAGCGGATGTTGTGACGTTCCAAGGGTCGCATCGTATCGTCGACGTCAACGCACGCCGCCCTACGCGGGACGTTACACCATCAGACGTCGACGTCCCGACGTTTAATTAAACACTAAGTGGCTTCCCGCATTTCAGACGCATCCAAAACTTTAATGTTGTACTAAGATAATACGTTATGGAGCTACTGTGGTTTAGGTATAATTTCCTTTGGCTGAGAGAAATAAGATTCTGTTTCTGAGAAATACATATAATTTCGCCGCTATTTGTAAAATTAAAATGATTCTGGTTTTCAATTAATTGTTGCTTTTATGCTTCCAAAATTTTAATTAGCCAGACAATTTTATGTTACTGAGCTGGCACGGCGCAGACTGGCTATAAACATATGCACTACACCCTTTGTTTTACTACGGGGATACTCTCACCAAACCGAGAAACTCAATAAAATTCACTGCATTAAGTTCTTTGACTTCTGAAATTAACTTTTGGGACTCAATTAATAACTTTGTGGCTTCTAACTTGTCAGGCGCATCTTAAAACGAATTTTTTATAGTATTGTGAAGGCTATGTATAATCGATAGAAGAAAGACAGTGAATGGAAGTAGATATTTCACAGTTGTCTTTTAAATTAAGACAAAATTCCGCGCTAATTATTCAAGATACTCTGACCGAGTGACTTATTCCTTGCTTTGCTTTTCAGACTAATGCATACTTTAATTTCCTGTAGACATTAAAGGTTAGAGCGCTGAATTGCAAGTATTTACTAAATAGATCCGTTACAAGTGCTCAGTTCTAAAGATGGTTCCTCGACCTTTACAGCTATACTCACTCCTAAATGGAGTTATGCCCGACTCGTCACTGTTCCGATTCGTCACCAAAGTGTTTTTCGTGACTCGTCATCATAAGAAAACAAATGAATTAATATTTAATAATGACTTTCCCGATTCGTCATCAGTATAAATTTGCGTGTAAAGTACAGTTAGCAAGAAAAGCATTGCAAGATTTTTAGATCAATTTATTAACAAATACCTCAATTTGAAAAATCTTAATATAAATAAACAAAAAACCTTTTTTTCGGTAGGCGTCAGTTTAGAAAACGTCTCGTGCCTATAAAGCACACTAATAAGTAGGAGGTTACCTCATAATCGGTTATCTAACATTACTCCAAGTGAACTACTCAAGCCTATGAAAACCAGGTTCTCATAAATAAGAGGGAGCTAATCTCACGTATTCTATCAGCTACAATTATGATGCCCATGGTGACAAGTGACAAGATATCAATTTTCGAGGAGTTGTTTATATCTAAAAATCGGTTCATCCGTTTAGGAGCTACGACCCACAGACAGACACACAGATACACAGATCCACAGATACACACGTTAAACTTATAAAACCCATCTTTTTTGGTCGAGGGTGAAAATATTTAAATATTTAACAGTTGTGACTCGTGAACTTTTGTTTTTCAATGATGAGAAGGAACAGTGACGAGTCGGGCATAACCCTCTAAATGATCTCAAGGGTCTTAAAGAAAGAAAGAAAATCACATTTTACAAATGTCTAGACTATAGCTAATTAAAGAATAAGTAATAGGAAGAAAGTAAGTATTCCGAAAAAGCAATTTTAATATTGTTGCTTTCTATCTTAATAATTCGTAAAAGTGCTCCGTTAAGATAATAGGGTTCGCAGATCGTGAATCTTCTTAATTACCAACAATGTTGAAATTAAGCTTTTAATGAGTTTTAATTAACAAGTTTAGGGACGTTGCGTGAAAATACTTAATGATTGCCGCGAGATAATTTAGACAATATCTAACGGTAAACGACTAACGAAATAACAATTACAAAATAAAAGGAAATTATGGGAGCTTGGATAATATTTTACCATGGTCCCATTCGCTAATTCAACACCAACAGCCAATTTCAATATAAAGTAAAATAATGTACAGACGTACATTGTTTACTCAGATGTCACTTGTGAGTGTAGATGTCAATCCCTACTTATAATGATATCAATAGATCAGCTTTCTCCTTTTTAGGGTTCCGTAGCCTAATGGCAAAAAACGGAACCCTTATAGATTCGTCATGTCTGTCTGTCCGTCCGTATGTCACAGCCACTTTATTCCTAAACTATTAGGACTACACAGCTGAAACTTGGTAGGTAGATGTATTCTGTGAACCGCTTTACGATTTTTGTACAAAAATAAAAAAATATATAGATTAAGGATACCCCCCCCTCCCCCAACAGAACTGAAACTAAAAAAAAAAACATCAAGCCTATACGTGCGGGGTGTCTATAGATAGGTCTTTAAATATGGCATTGATGTTCCTAAAACCATTTTTATTCGAAGTCAATCGTTTGAAAGATAGACACTTCCAAAATGGTTAAACGTGTGAAAAAAATATTGGGATTTAGAACGTAAAAAAAACTTTCAACGAAAATTGGTTTGAATAAGATTTGATATTTAGTATTTGAGATATGGGACTTTTTCACCAAAATGCAGCAGTAACTTTGTTTTTGATTAACTTACTATGAAAAACAAATTTAGTTTTGCGGTTGAGTTGAAATTTACAAATGACCGTTCAAGATATTGTTATTTATTTATTTATTTATTAGGGATAAAAAACGGTTGTACAATCATATGTTTTACATGATATATAAACTTAAAATAATAGCACTTATTGCACAACCAACACCATTATCCACTGATCACTAGCTTAGGATTAATGCTACGTGAGTAAACATATTAAAAATATAATATAATAACAGTGATTACGGACGTTCAGTTTATAAAGAAGAAAAAAAAAATCTTAACAAATAAAAGAGAACAAAATTACGAAGCTAGTATTTGTTCGACTACAAACTCCTTAAATTTGCTATCGGAAAGGTTAAATATATCAATGCTCTCAAATTTATTGTTGTAAGAATCCACAAGTTGACGCAGAGGAGCGCGAGAACCAGCATTAGAGTGGCATACTTGGCTGGTATTTGTAGACAGTAAACGGTATGGGCGCGCTCGTCTACGCACTACTGTTCTCGGAACGAGGTAACATAGTTTATTGGATATTTCAGTGCAATCATATTTGTTGTGGACAACACTATGAAGAAACATTGTTCCAAGAAGCAGTCTTCTGGATTCTAAAAAAAGCAGGTTGTAATCATTTAGCATTACATCATACGAACCTTGACTATGACTACATCTCCAATGCATGGCTCGCAGGAACTTTCTTTGTACTATTTCGATTGAGTCAATATATTTTTTACTGTAGGGGTTCCATACCACAGTTGCAAACTCCAGACAAGGCCTAACTAGAGATATAAACAAATATAAGTAAGTAGATGGGCGTCTAAAGTCTCTAGTGTTGCGCATAACAAAACCGTACATTCTGAGCGCGTTGTTGATAATAGTATCGATATGTGTGTTAAAATGAAGTTTTGGGTCCATTACCACCCCGAGGTCCCGCAGTGATTGCACTCTATTTAGTTTTGTGTTCGATAAATAATAGTTATATATATGTTGTTTTTTATTTTTTGTAAAAGTTATAGCGTTGCATTTGGGTAAGCTCAGTAGGAGTTTATTTGTGGCACAATAAAGAGAAAGTCGATCTAAGTCTCTTTGAAGTAATAAACAGTCTTCAATACTTTTTATAGTTTTATAAATTTTTGAATCATCCGCGTAAAGTAGAAAGTTGGAATGTTTGAAACAAGCAATTATGTCGTTTATAAATAAAAGAAACAATAAAGGGCCTAAAATTGATCCCTGCGGGACTCCGGACGTGACTGAAATTAGCTCAAACTGAAGAGCTCAGACTGAAGTTATCATATTGTTTGGGGCTATGGAACACTGTGTGCGAGTAAAACTCGCACTTGGCCCGTTTTTGTCTTTTTGTGTATAGGAAACATGACAGCATCACGCCTGTATTTTTTTTATTTAATCCGCGAAGGGTTAGGCACCCACATTTCGCCAGTTATGCTTTAATCCCATGTAATAGGGGCGAGTCTATTGCCATCAACCGGGCACCAATCCAGTGTCCATGGCTACTGAGAAATTCCTGACGAGTAAAACCAAAAACAATTTAAACGACCCGAGAGTCGAACCCAGGCCCTCAAGCTCAGCAGTCGTGATTACGGCCACTATCCAGCGAGGCAGTCCAGTTTTTGGCAAAGAAAAATACCTACATAACCTAACTATTGTTACACAGCAGTAAATTCAATAGCTCCATTGACAATAACACACAATGTTAAACATCTCGATGACACCAGAGCAGAGATATACGCAATTTATGCGGACACAGAGCCAACGGTCCGGGGCGAGGGTGCAAGTGGGTCACACTTAGGAGTTGGCTGCCAACCTGCCTCGGAGGTGCTGCAGGTGTGATCTAGAAAAGACCCATTACAAGCTTTGCAATTTTTTGAGAGAACATTGTTTTTTCTTCGTTTGTAAGTCGTAAGAGAAATCTATAGCTAGCAATATACGCCCGATAAAAGTACCTACTCACACAGCAATTCAAGATTAAGTTGTTGTTGAATTCCACTATATTATCTAAATGCCTGACTACTTGTCTATTTCATACCTATCCTCGAGATGTTTCTGATATTTTCCTTCTGACGCGAAATAATGAACTACTGAAATGTTACTTCATACTCTTTTTCATGCTGTTTCCTGCATTAAGAGAAACACAAGTTACAACATGAATTCTCGCATTTCAGTTTTCTTCCAATTAAAAGTTTTTGATTAAATAACTACATTCCGCACGCGGATGTATGGATTAATTAACTCAACTTATGATTCCAATAAACAACTACAAATGAATTGATTTAATTTAGTAATTGAATACGTGTGCTGATTGTGTGATGTATCATACAATAAACTTCTACTTGATTAGCCTAATTACAAGCGAATCGGGAAAATTGCGTAATCAATCAATTTGTTCTGATTTCCCTAATGAGTTACGAAAAACTAAATAAACAAGGGAAGTATACAGTAAAAGTGAAGGTAAATTATACCGAGCATGTCTCTAGGACGCGACAGGTTGAATGTGGACAAATTAGTAGCAATTTGCGTCGCAACGTTCCCGTTTCGGACCAAATGTGAATATCAAATGAGTGTTTAAGCCACCCATTTGGATCACTCTCGACCGATGCCAATCATTTCAAAATTGATGCTTGCGGCTTTCACTCGACGACTGTTAATTATTGCTAGTGCTATTATTCCAGCTGCGGTTTATTACCTGTTTCTCATATTTTATGCCCTTTATTCTGATGTTATCGTTTTTAATAAATATGTAGCGATTTGTTATACGTCTGCCGCCCGAGAGGCGGTTGTGTGGGAGCAAGGTAATCTGGATAATACGTAATTGATTTTTTTATACTGACTTGCTGTTTTGACATCGAGAAAATAGCTTTTGATATTCATTCTTAGCGTAGGTACTTATGAATGTTCTAGTCTTTATTCTTTGTTAATCTACGAAAAACATAAAGCTGCTTAGTTCTCAACAAGATCTTTAGAATAGCTCGTAATTGCAGCACAGAATGAAGAACCAGAAAATAAAATGTTAACTGTACATTGCAACTTCATAATCTTGAGCGCGACTTTCATAAAACTTGTTTAAAAGCTCTGCTCAGAATTTACCTGCTTTTTGTATTAAATAAGACAGTAAAATAGAAAAAGTTAAAAAGTTGCGATACTCAGCTAAAGTTAGGTACATGAAGTGGGGGTCCCGGCAACGTCTTGATTATGTCTCGACCAGATTGAATACCGGAACAAAGGGGGCCTTATTGTTATTCACCCCTGTAGTATAGCAGTGACAAACTATTTAGACGACGCGGGCGTCTCAGCCCTTAAACGGCACAGTTGATTGTTTTCAGCCAAAGGTTAACTACCTGTGCAAAGCTGGAGGAGGCGTTAGTCACAATCTATTGCTGTACACAGAGAGAAGAGGCTCCAGGCAGTATTCATTGTTAGCAGTTTGGCGGAGAGCTCGTTTGTGATTGTGATATCACTGATGTTCGACTTTGAGTAGTGTTAGGAATTGAGCCATTCAATTAAGTGATTTTATAGAATATCAGGACGGTGTTTGTGTTGTATTCCGCCATTTATGTTTACACGTCATAATACAGGTTATATATACTTCTGCCAAATCTGCTTATCTCTGTAATAACCATTGCCAATCAGATAAGAAACACAATGAAGCATCAGAGGATATGATGCATATATGCCTACGTTCCCCAGTTTTTAACCGTAAGAAGCTTTTTGAAGGAAAATATAATTTTGCACTTACACTTCTTCTTCTTCTTCTCGTTTGACAAAAGCGTACTTAATTATTTCAGCTCTATTCTAAAATGCGCCATTGTTCTGTGACGATGAAGTTATAGGCGACGTCCGGCACCATATTTCAGTGCGCTATCCAATCTTCAAACGTAATACTTTATTATAACAGAACTTTAGGACACCTGGTCACAGGATGGATCTACTTGTTTTCTTATCAATTTATTTAACACTTGAAAGATTTAATGAATATTTAAAATGTTTTAGGGGATGGCGCTGTTTGTCGAGATACAGGATCCGTATTCTTGTCAGAGGATGTTAAAAACTTGTATAAGTCTATTACGTACTTATGCTTCTTGTTGGTTAAATAAAGAAGATTATTATTACTTATTTTAACATCATGATATCGCCCCTGAATTCCCGAAGGGTAAGGCAGACTTGTGCTTCATGGTACACCCACATTTCGCATGTCGTGTTTAAGATTTTAATGGTAGTAAAATAGTAAACGTATGTATCACACTTGGTTTTCTCCATGATAAGGACTTATAAAGGCCTCAAACAAAAAAATGTAGTTGAATAGTAAGTTGGATTTTAGCTTAGGTCTTGTGCAAAAGATGTATTTTCTAGTTCAGGGCTGTCTTTTTCACTAAAGCTTCAAACAGTCTGTTCCTAGCCATTTTCCCTGACAAAACCAGACGACGTTTGTGCACAAATGTCTCGAAAATTATCCTAACAATTGTAGTAGGTACGATAGGCATTTTACGTATATATTTCACAGCCATAATGAAAAGCTCTAGTGTACGTATTTTAATAACGTAGCAGAAATATTGAGTAATTAAGTCCCAGACATGTAATAATGTAGAGCCTACGCTCGTTAGTAAATACTGGTACTTATTTATCTTAGTTCGTTTTATCTGAGCTGAGCTAAGACACAAAAGGAGTACAAAACTGGCTGTAAGTAGGTATGTCTGTTTCTCTGTCTTATTTCTTGTGAATAAGATGAAGACGTCAGACATTTGAATAAAATATGAAAATATAAATACGCTTGTCTCCGAATCTAGGCGGAAAACCAATGAAAAAATAAATAAATATTTTCCCACTACTCATAAGTAGTTAAATTTTGCCTATTTTTTGTTGCCAAGAAATTGTTTCTACCTTTATTTTTACCCATTCTCAACGGTACGTTTTTATTTATTAAATTTCTCGTATCGCTGGTCAGAATCCCTCTATAATCTATTCACGTATATATTGTGCCTGCATGGGTAGGTAACTCGAAAAGGTCGCGTTGTATATCGGATTTCTGTTATATTTCACGTCTCAAACACCTCCTTTAGATTTGTTGTTTCAGATCGACGGAGCTGAAGTCACATAGACAAGCTGAAAACTTGATTAGGGGATTGAAAGAAACAACAAACAACGAAACAAAAATCAACGTAGAAGAAGCCGTTTGCGCTGGTAGTTACTCAAATACAGCGAATGTATTCTTTGTTGAAAGGGGAAACGAATACGATACGACTTATTTTGATAAATAGAACGAGCGTGTCATCCGGATAGCGGCATATTTTACAATAAGGGAGCGTATGAGTAAAACAAATTACTTAAATTGCGTGTCAGGTGTCGTGAGGTGAGACAAACATGAGCGTAGTCGGCGCCGGCACGACGTCTGTACGACAGACGCAGTAATTGCACCACACCGGTTTATGGGCCCGCAATAACTAATCTTTCTTTTCTCCAGCGCCATTTTTTAGCGGGTGACATTTTATTTTGCGGCTCGAAATATAACATCACGAACGTAGGGATGGTCTTCCCGTGTTGTTGTATTGTTAGAGTGTTCTCTGTAGATGTTCTTTTACATTGATTGCATGAAACCAAGGTTTTGTTTCTTAAAAAAAATTTAAGGTGAAGTTTTTTTTTTCCTTAAATAATTAACATTTTTATTTTTACTTTGAATAGTTTCTATATTACATATGTACATTATTTACAGACTACAAATAAATATAAAATAAAAATAAAATATGTACAAGTATCAAAATTACAGGGCGTCAAAAAATTCGTCGACATCGCTGTCGACAGGAAAAGTGCCCAGAAGGCTGGCCGCATTGCCACGTTAGATGGCAATGCTGATTCTTTGACCAAAAAAGAGGCCAGCCCTCTGGTCCCGTGAAGCATCGACCAACCGCTTGGCGATATCCCGAAACACAAGATGGGCACTCGGGCCCCATGGCCCTAGTGTTTCAACCCCAAACGGCTCAAATACATAATTACCAATTAAATTATTGTATTTGAAGGTGAATTATTAGGTGAAGTTCAAATTTATTTATTCAGTACGCTACAATCATGGATTTAAAGAAACAGGGTAAACACATTATATTGAAGATTGAATCTGGATGCTGCTGATTGAGGAGATGTCATAATTATATACCTATTTAGGTACCAATACACCAGCAGGTAATAATAATGTGGAACAATATGATTTACTCATAGTCTGTAGCAGAAATACCACAACAGTCTTTAAAGAACAAACGAATTCCGCCACTGGCATCGCAATATACAAATCGTATAAGCGTAGAGATTACGTTCATAAACAATAACAATTTTAAAATGGAAGCATCTGAAGAAGCTACTATTAAATTGATCGCGCGTAAGAACGAGTAGTAAAATAAAACGGGTAAAAATCTCGATCGGTTGCGTAAAGTTGAAAGGAGGATAGGAAAGCGGTGGCTCCGACGACCCTCGGCGTCCTCGAACTTTGACAGTTTATATGAGCCGTGTAATGGCGCCTTAAACTAAATAAAGCTTTGCATTTGGCTCGTGTATCGTAACCCCCCGCTACGCTTGCTTTGTCTCGACTAGATTAGAACTTGCTCCAGCGACGGATCTTCTCTACGTAAGTTTATATCCATTTTAATAAATTCCGCAGCTCTTTCGATTTTCTATTTCAAATGCTGAGACTGGCTAGCTTTTAGCGTTTAATATGCAAAAAAAATAATGAGGATTTATGCTTCAAATTAATACAAAGTTAATGAATTAGAAGATATACCACAAATAAAGTGCAATTAATGATGAGTGTTTTATCTTTATCAACCAAATCATCTATTTAAAACAATGACAATAATTCAGCACTATCAAATCATGTTTGCTTTGTAATCAGACCGCAACAATATGGCAGGTAGGTATACGTAAGTAACTGATTACCCAGGCAAAGCCGCACAGATACCTATATTCAGTGACCTCAGGTGCCATGCGAACTATGCATAATATGTATGTATGAGGAGTAGGTGCGTATGTGTGGAGGACTAGACTAAGTGCGGAGATAGGATGAGTGATGTAGCTGTCATCGCCGCAGGCAGCTTGGACTCAGTCCAGTCACGAATGCAAATTCATACCAGAAATTGACTCACTATGCTTTCCAGGCATATTAGTGCGAATTTCGTCGGATTAGCACTCGCTACGGGCTACATGTCGTGGCATTTGTGTATGACGTTAGATGTTACTGGGTTTTAGTACGCATAATGAACTAAAACCACAACCAATAGTCCATTGAACAAACTGAATTAAATCAATACTCTATCCTAGTCCTTAGTATACGTTTTGTTCAGTTACTGCTAAGCAAGGAAGTGCACATCTAGTTACCTACCTGCTTGCGTTAATTTCGTAAGAAGGCTTTTAGTCTTCAGTTAGAGCGGGACTTAGTCTCTATAAAAACGTTGAGATGCTTGGTCATCACAGTTCCAAATAGATAAATGGTCATGGTCTTTTGGCCTATAGTGCTTTCCGGACAGCACGTGTTACAAAATCATGGGCTCTGCCAACACGCCAACACGCAATGTATAATTAAAACTTTACAGCATTTTATAATCTTATGCTAACTTTGTTCCTATCTAAAAAAACAAGTAAATTATCAAGTGGGTTCTGTATACTGAAGTACTATTATAGTACTACATACCAATACAACGGCAACTACTACTACAGTTAGAGCCCATGTAGATGTGCATCATATCACTTAATGTCTAACAGAGCTAATATTTGGCTATCAGTTGCACTTAACTGCAATTGGCAAGACCACAACGGGCTCTGCAATGCCGCTATCTGTTTTCGATAAACAAGTGATCGAAATCAAATGGGAAACTCGATGTAGGGAACTATGCGGTCAATAACTTGATTAGAAATTTAGGTTGCAGCCACAGAAATTACGGCACTAGATAAGATTAGTAGTAAATAGAATCTATACAGCATGTATCATAAACGTGTAGATATATAATTGAGCTGTCCCATACATACTGGAGCCAAATGTATGGGACAGTTGATTTATTTTTCACGACTACGAGGTCCGTCCCATGGGGTAATTTATTTAGTTTCATGGTCTATACCAAATCCATAAATACAACTACAATTTTCTGACCCACGTTGTTTGCTGGCGAAGGGTATGCCCCAATTTCTTCCCCAATGGTTGAGAAGAAGGGTAAAAAAAGAGAAGAAGCCAGGATCAAACAGGATGACTAATAAAAACAAATATCGCCGTTCCGTCTGCCAAACGTAAATAGTTGTAATAGCATTTTCCGCTTGTACTTTGTGTCATTGAAAACCTGTTCAGGGAGCAATTTCGAGCTGGTAGGAAACGTTAAGTAAAAATAAAATGGCCATGCTATTTTATCCCTTCAACTAAGGACAATCCAGAAGAAAATATTGAAAGAAAAATGGTTTTAGTCATACATCTATACTGAAAATCGAAGCTGCACCAAATCAATAATAATGGAACTGCTGAACAGGCTGAAATATCCAATAAAGATAACAGCCAATAAGGACTGTTGCTACATTGTTAAATTGTAATAATTTGACCGTAAAAAGCAGCGGTTATCTCTTTAACTCCCGAATCAATTTGCAAAAGATTAGGCGAGCCAAAGTTTTTAGCTTTTGTTTTCCTTATTTTTACAGACAGTTTGGAAAAGTTTTTCATTTGATGCCAATATCAACTTAATTCTTTATCTCCTTTGTCTATATTTATGAAATATGATCTCCTTCGCAAACTGTAATTCTGTATACCAACGGTTAAACTAATTAACTAAAAGGAAATCCTATCAAAAGTGTAAACAGTACTGTGTAAACACAAATACGTATGTAAAAAGGAGCAAAACAAAGCAATTTCGATCTCTCACCGCCGGAACTCGATGCTGGCAAACACAAGATTATGACGTGTAAGACATGGCTGTTATTCCGTGTTTATATCGGATTCTTTTCTATTTGTTTTGTAACACAAACACCATCTAATATGAACTATATTATAGATAAATCGTCTAATGGAAATAAGGATATTATAAAAAGTAATTTAAAAAGTCTGTCTACTGTTTCAAGAAAATCTGATGCGAGTCTGCTCTTTCTTATACATCAACACAAAATAATAAAATTAGTGTCCGTTTGTAATGTCATAATAACAGCTTTTTAGTGAATGCATACAAAAGTATTTAAGGAAATTATACTAAAAAAGAAACAATTATTTTAATTGATGTCTACCTGTCTGTTTGATACGGCTTATCTCCGAAACAGCTTGATCGATTTTGACGGGCCTTTTAATGGCAGCTAGCTCATGTAATAATGACTAAATTAAGCCACTCTATTTTAGAAAAAAGGTTAGGATCCGTGAAAAAAAACAACTCATGAAATTGTTAAGAAAATCCGATTCAAATAGGGAAGTAATACTTTTACATTTTCATGCAAATGAATGTCGCGGGCAACACCTGGTTTAAAGTAAAGAAAGAAAATGTATTATCTTTGCGTAAGAATGACTATCCTGTCTGTCACCCTTGGGTGTTATAAAAGGCGGCTAAAGGTTGGTCGCGTATATAGGCAGATGACCGCTACCCTAAGGGCTGCGAAGGTCAATCCAAAAGGCAGCTTAGCAACTAGCCAACGTTATGTCAGCGCTTTGCCATGTCAGTAATGAAAACGGGTCTGTTCTAAGAAGGAAGAAATAGTAGGAATATTTTGTTCACTGCCTCATTGGTCTAGTGGGCTCAAGCACTACAGTTGAACCTGAGGTCCTGAGTTCGATTCCCGGGTCGGCCAAAGTGTTGGGATTTATGCCCGGTTGATGGCAATTGGCTCGCCCCCTATTACATGGGACTTAAACATAAATGGCGAAGTGCGCGGTATACACCTCTGCCTAACGTGTGCCTCTGCGTGACGTTAGGTTATGTTAAGATATTGTAGGAAAACAATCTCGAACCGGAATGGAGAATTCGAATATCAATAGAAGAATAAAGTGAACAGAAATGCTTGAATAACTATAACTAAAGCAATAACCAATAAACATCGGCGAGGCACGGCCGCAGCGTCTTTAGTGGAGTACAAATAAGGCCGGTGCTCACTGCACCTTGGTCCCGCAGCGCGGATGTCGCCGTCCCGCACTTGGGCTTAATGGTGCGAGTACACCGCCCGATCTGCATGTGAGAAATGCAAATAATATTGATTTGCACTGTAAATACTCGTACTCTAACACAATGGCTTCTTTATTCAAGTATGCTGGATTTTTCTCTTTGTGTCCTGGGATTTCTCTCTTTGTAGAGTTGGTTGAACAAATGTTTTTAGTATTTAGGTACGCATATAAAATTGTAGAATGCGTTGTAAAGTCCATCAACACTGAAGATATGTTTAGTAAACGCCTGTTGGAGTTTTTCAACATGATAATATTTAGTAACTTTATATCACTTTGTGGTCTTATTGTAATCTGTGGTTGTCCACTAACACTTGCCTACGTGTCTCCACAAAAAAAACTTCGGTGTGAATGCATTATAAATTAAACAATTAACAAAAGGAGAATAACCTGGCTCCTGAACTACAGGTACCTAGTTCTTAATCCAGGGTCTCACATAACTGGATCCTGTTTCTATGGCTATAAAGAAATTTATTAAGATATTTAATTACTTTACAATTTTTATCTATTCTGTAATTATTTTATAAAACTGAATATTTACATAAACTAACTTAAAAACAACAGGACGCTTAGGCGTCAAAATACTCCTCCACATCGCTGTCATCCGGAAACGTGCCCAGAAGACTGGCAGCATTGCCACGTTGAATGGCAATGCTAATTCTTTGCCCAATGAAATAGCCAGCCGTCTGGTCTCGCGAAGTGTCAACCAGTCGACGAGATATTTCCTTAAAAAGGAAATGCGAAATTTATTTATTTAACCAATTTTGGTACTTAAATATAGGGACAGTCATAAACTGAAAACCTCAAATCAGTACCACACCTTAAAGCATCAAAATCCTGGTCACATCACGACATAGAAACAGAGCAACAAAGCAACCGTTATCTCCCATTATACCCGATCCGTGAACTGTGTACCCAATCCGTAGACGCCAATTACCTATCCCATAATCAAGGAGATTCGCGAAAGGGTTCGGACGGGGCTCAATCAAACTTTGGCAATCATCACGCCTATCTAATCTCCAGGGTAACAATGTAACCGGGATTGGATACTCAGCGGACCACATTAACTACCTCCTTATTTATATGTAATGATAACAAGCCTAACAGGACAAACCGTAGTTTGCGAGCCTTTTATTGCGGCCACGTAATTATTGTATGAACATTCTGTTTGTTACTGCGACCCTCTAGGACTTTGTGAAAGGTAAAATTAATTCTATATTCAACTGGTGATCTCTAGGGGTTGTGTTGTTGTAGTTGTTTGCTCTTCAGGAGCACCTGTTCACTGTTATTTAGTTAGAGTTGAGTCTATAAGCCGGTTTTATGTGAACAAAATGATAAGTCGTTCCTTGTTAACTGAGCACCCCCGCTGGTCTCCAATCAGAGTGAACTCGGACCAAGTAACGCCAGTTCAATTTCAAATCCATTTTTGAATCGTATGATGTATGATTCCCGTTGAATATGAAGTAGGCACAGACTTTCTATATAGCTACATTATACTAGACAGTTTTTTAATTTCCGGTGGCCTGGAAGCATCCGCTACGAAAAAGTGTTAATTGAATGTGAACGCGTGTTTGCGGAGATAGAAACGGATCTAAAAAACGATGTTTCTGTTGTTTCGTGAATAATAAATCAACAAACGTTCGAAAATTCATGTATTCTACACGGCTTTGCAAAAAAAAACCATGACTCGATATCCGTAGGTGATGTGCAAACAAAATGTAAGCGCCATAGAGACGTAGACTGAGTCGTCTCTCGATTTATAACGTCGCAACTACGCGTACTTTTAACTAGGAGCTTTGAAGTTATAAAGCCAGCTATACATTAGGGTGAATTTCGACAAATGCCATTTTTTTTATCATATCGGTGAACTTTTTCATTTATATTTTTTTTGTATATTTTACAGGTTTAATGTAATCTTTAAGATATCACATATCCCCAAATTTAATATCATCAACGTATCACTTAAGACTAAGGAGAAAATTCAGTTTGAATTCTGGTTTCCACCGATATGACAAACCGGCACCGATTTTTTTTTTCTGTACACCGGTATGATAAGTTTATCCACCGAAATGATGTACATATCCAGCGATATGATGATCTATCACCCTTTGAACATCAAAAAATGAAATAGTTAGTAGGTACCTATATATTTTTACAAGGGTGACTTAGAACTGAAGACCTGAACTAAGGGTCTTATGTAAGTAGATCACATCCAAAGAGAACTGAGTTCTTAGAAATTCAGTTGCAATATTTTTTTTAAATGATGTACCTATTTTATTATATATACTTTCTTTTTTATTATAGGTACTATGAATTTAAAAAAAAAATGTTTATTTTTATTATCATTGTCTTTGTAATAGTATTATACTTTACTTAACGAAATGATACGGGATCTACCGATATGATAAAACGAATCACCGAGATGATAAAATGATCTAGCGATATGATAAAGTAATCCACCGATGTGACAAAACTGTGCGTTGATCATGAATCAAAACACCGATATTAGATATAAGACACCGATTGGTTTTTTCGGTGTAAATTATCACATCGGTGGTAATAAAGACCACCGATTACAGCGATATGAGAACAGCGACGTGAGAAATAATACACTTTTTCGAAAATTAGAAAAAATGCATAATATCTAGGATAAATTCAACAACAGTCAATGAAGCTAATTTACTTACTACCTGTGTTAGAACCAAACAACAAAAATAAAACTACTCATTACACTAGAAAAATGCAACCACCGATACTATAAAATAATTGTCCGGGAGCAACTGAAATGGCGTACTTATGTTATTTGCGAGAATATGCAGCAATTTGACACAAATCCGTCCTGACTGCGCACTAGCACACACTAACGAGGAAAATAAAATTGGGGTGGGGACGCTGTCGGACTCGTCGATGTAAAGTTAGGTTTAAATTACTTTTGTCCAGCGATATGAGAACATTTTGCAGGACAGGTACTTTTTTGCCTCTCAGTAATAACAATCGTTAATTATGTAATAAAATATGCTATGTAATAATAACAAAACTAATATTCTATAAAATAGAATAAGTTATATACTTAACTTACTTATTTCTATTAGTGTATAAGCTTTTTTGTTTGTAAAAAAAGTAGAGGGACAGCACCGATTTGAAAAAAATAGAGGTTTATGAATTTATTTCAACCTTTGTAAATAGTCCTAGGCAAATTATATTTTTGCCACAACCCAATAACTACCTATTAAATACTAAAAAATATAATTCAGAACGATAATCCTTTTTTAAAATACTAATTTCACCGAAGACAAAAAAATAAGTCATTTGGGAAATTCACCCATTAGCGAGTAAGCTCACGATAATATTACTCTTTGAAGGTATCCGTCGCATTGACGTGAACTAAAACAAGAAGTCCCGAGTTTGAACGCGACCGTTAAAACAATGGCCACAATGGGTATGAGCTAATTTATACATATAATAATAGATTAATAAAACCCAACATCCATTAGTTCCTGTTATTATTAACACAGGATTATTAATATCATTATCACATAATTCTATCTAAAATTAATTACACCGCAAAGATAACTATAGCTCCATTAATTAGGACGAACCGTTAACGGTAACTGTTATAGAAATACGAATAGTTGGCAAAACAGTATGGCAAAAGATAGGGGTTTGGTTGAATAATTCATAAGAGGAACAAATAAAATGGAACCCACAATCAAGCGTGCTAGGAAATGTTTAATTGAATTGTGATGTCGTATACAAAGAAAGGGTCAGTTAGCGTGAAAAGTAGTCTGGAACGGCTGAGTCGGATAATCTAGTCTAATGAAAATCTAGTAATAGCTAATGGATTGCTTTTAGCCAGAGGATATGTTAGACTGGACTCCGAATTTAGAGCAGACGCTCCAGTTTGAGAACCTGAAATGCGTTGCTATTTACAAGACGCAAATCCAAAAAGAAGGGGTTTGGCAGTTCATTTTATGAGTATTTTTATAATAAAATGAAACCTTAGTTTCATTCATCGATAGGGAAATCAACTTTTAACGTCACAGATCTAGTAAAATCCGGCCGCTTTCATTGATGTGTACCAATATTTATGTAAAGTTCTACAATTTGATTACCAAACTCAGAAAAGAAACCTTTTTTTCTTTTCCTGAACGCTTTACTCCAATTTCATCTTGCTATTTACGATTTACATAAATTAATTTTGCTCTGAAATAAGTAACTTTCTGACTAATACAGTCCGTCTTTCAAAATCATGAAAGATCAATAGTAATACTGGAAATGAATACATTTCCACGGACGTCGTAGATCGCGTTAAAAATCCTAAAAGCCGATTATACTAGAACGTATATTGGTTATCTTCTTCGGAGCCCTTACTACGGATCCCAATGTAATCTGCACTCTCATCAGTGTTGCAATTTTTCTAATTCCAATAAACAGATGGATGTTTGTATCTAGCGGGCGTCTTGCCGGGTGCGAATATTTATATCCTAAGAATTTGTAACTAATGGAGCCTGTCCAAGACGAGACAGCAGAAAGATGACAACAATGCCCCCCAAGGGCAAGCCACTACTTCTTACAAAAACGACATTAATATTCTACACCGACCGGTGGTGGAGCTGCTTTTAACTTTATGGGACATCACGCGAATTGAAGAAGGCAGCCAGACGAAGAAATTAACTTTTTAAATTAACCTTTTCACTCGCTCGGCTGGATGGAGCAATAGAGGGGAGAAAATAAAATGCCACCTATGTGTCTTTATTTCGGTTTGGGCACACAGATGAATAAAACTTAGAGAATTAAGACAAATGATACTTATTTAGCTTTTTGACTAATTTAAACAAAACTTTGATAATATTGCTGAAGAAAACTGAAATTCTCGGTGTTACAGGTACCTATTACAAAATTTCTACCTTAATAATCTACAATTATAAACTGCCTTAATCAGAATCCTAAAGCCGTCTAAAAGCCTAACACTTATAGATATCACAGGGACACAATATTATTATCGGCAAGCAATTTCAGCATTTCATGAAAAACATAAACGCCGTAATCCACGCTAAGTCGGAGCACCAAAAATCTCGACGCGTGATTTTCCCGAAGCGATTTCCCAGGAATCGTAGCTCCCAATAAAAGACAACATAAAAAGCGAAACCCCTAAATATTTCCCGCCAATTGATAGGTACATACAGCAGTAAAGTGGGAGAGCCAACAGCAGATTTATAGGGCGCCAGTCGAGTGCGTGCTTTAATAAAAAAAATCACAAAGGTAATTCGCACGACAAGTTATTACTGAGCTAGAAATATATATGGTTCTCTCATATTCTCTTATGAATAAATGGGAACAATTTTTAGTCTAGTACGGCAAGTTAGCGCGATGATTTATGTTGTCATATGCTTTAAAGTTTCGCTTCAGGAGTTTTTAATATTTTAAGGGGATTAATTTAAGTAGCGATATAGTTGCAGTATGGTGTGGAGCCTAATTAATGGCCATTGGGAAATTAAGTATGTTAGCAATAGCAACTTCCTACTGGCTACGTCTTTGTGGATGATTTTAGACATCCGCAAGTTGAAGATTAATTTTAAAAGGCACTTATTCTCCTGTTAAAATACAAATAATAAATATGACCAGGCTCGAAAACAGAACATAAAATAAACTTTTAATTTTTTCGTAAAATTCTAAATACCGGACGAGTTGAGGTCAACAGTGTGTCGATGTAGCGCGTCCGGCAGCGTCCGGTCATCCGGACTTGTTCAGTAAGTCAAAACTGTCAGGATCACGCGCGCTCAACTCGACTGGGCGGACCCGCCCGCCCAACGCCGTATTTCACAACACGCGAAGTACCGCATCAACTTTGCTAACTTTCAAACCAAGCTTGTTTATTATTTTTATTGAAACAATACAATTTGTTGAAGATGAATTAAGCAAATAATTGTGTGACGAATTGAATTACCTACTGTTAAAATAAAACTTTGTCGTTGACATTTTTTAGCCCAAAACTGCAATTTAAGTTTCAATGTTGCTCTAAAAAGCATATTCACTGTCCAGAAAAATACAAGATTAAAATTTTATATTTCTAAAAGCTCGACGAGATATTCTCAAATTGCCCGTCCTAGAAATGAAAGTGCATTAGTTTAGTTTCCTCACAGTTTTAATTTTTTGCTAAATCGGTACGGGAGAATTTGAGCGTATAACATTTTACATACAGAAAAAAATTCAGACTCTTTATAGCGTTAAGAAAGAAATTATGAATAAAATATGCTTTTCCTCTGTCCGTATACCATTTTCCTTTTTGTAAGATTAGCTACTATTAAATATTCAGAAACAATTCCATTTCATTATACAGTGGAGTAGAGAAAACCTCTAGCAAATGAGCTTACCAATGTTGTAAAATGTTAATTTTCTATTAGGACAAAGTTAGCCGCATCGACACCGCGACCCCGGCCACCTCACCGACACATCTTCATTAGCCAGCCCGTAATGTCACTCCAGGGAAATAATATTACGTTATAAGCCGCCTTCGCGAAATAATGCGCTTTAATAAACATCTATGTAACATACACATTGGTTTTTTACCGGGCGGTGGAAGAATCACTGTAACATCTGAAACATTTTATTACGTAAGAACAAAGCACAAAGTCTTTTAAAGAGCAGGAAAATTCAAACGTCTCATTTGCTACGTCAAGTTCAGGATTTTTTACTTGAAAATAGAACAGTAAAACATGCCGAACCAAAACGTTTCCTGTAAAAAATTGGTGTAAAATGGCCGCACGTTAGGAGCATGATGTAGCGTAGATGAAGGCACTCTTGAAAGCAGAATGTTTTAACTTTTTGGCCGGATCCTCTGTTGGCAGGGGATCCAGATAATGTCACCATAACAGATTATGTCTTGGCACCGAACAACCACTATGAACGCTGAAGACATCACAAAGAGGTTATATGTGCGTATAGTTTGCTTTCTTCTTACATTGAAATAATTCGGCTATTTTCCTCATAAAATTGGGATGAATCACGGCGGATACCTATTCAAAGACATTTTGTGAGGCTTGCTGTTATTCCTGTTCTGAGTTTAAGGCACTGTTATGTTTTACTATTTAGTCCTATTAACAGAACTTTAAAAAATATGAATTATTTGATAAGGCTCGACATTAAAGTCAATAAAATAATCGCATAACTACTCCATCCTAACTGAAACATTATATAAGATCACTGAAGCCAAATCAACTGATTCCCAGACACAACTAGTAAACAGAACATGTCGATATCACGATACAATCAACTAAAATTATGCATTCCATCTAGTTAAACATCGTTATCTGCACACCTAGCAAGACTAGCAACCATCTACCTACTAATACGCTACAGATGTCGTCCTACATACATAGGACATTCCAAATAGTTATGGCTACACCTGCGAATACCATCTATAGATAATTGGAGTAATAAATCCCGGGAGAGTGGGCAAATCACGACTTATTGCCTCCACTTCCCGGAGACGACAATTAAATCAAGCTGTAAAGGCACGTCAAATTGTTCTAACGCCATTCTAAGTAGGTCACACCTGACCACTGTCCAGAATAGTCTAGATTCACTAGCTAATATACTCGTAAAGAATGTTTGGATCGGCGATATTCGGAACAAATTGGTCCGAAAAATGTTCAATTTACGTTGCTGAAAAATCAAATAAAATTGTAAAAGTGTATAGTTTTACAAAGATTATTTGCAGTAAAAGCTCTAACGCTTTGTGGCACTAACGCTGTTAAGGTATTATGTTAAGAAAAAACATGTAAAAAGGAACTTTGAGACCGCCATTGAGCAGTAGACTTTAATATAGGTCAAACTGTAATGACTAGAAAAAGAACAGGATAAACAGCATCCATAATCCAGCGTATATTCAGGCACCTCTGAAACACCACAAAAACTGAACCAAAGCAAATAGTTTAAAAAACCCTATCTCAAAACACAGTTCCATTTCGTGTTTCACGGAAGAGATAGCTCGAAGATATAATATATGCCAGTCGAGCATAATCCGGTTAAGTGCAAAAGACATGAATGCTTCCAGGTGCGCGCCGGCCGGGCAGACCGCGAATAAATTGAGCTCATAAATCCGTGCTGGCGACTTATGTAGCCGGCCACGCCGAGACGCGACAATTAAATCATGGAACACCACTAATTACTTGGCATTTTATTAGGTCATAATGATCAAATATATTTTCGTTAATTAATTGTAAAGAATTGCAAGGTGGGACGGTTTTTGGATGAATATTTATGACTGTTTTGAGAGCCATGGCTATCAATTATAAGGAAATATGTGATATTTTTCATAGAATAATTATTACTGCAGTAAATCATCGATGTTTAAATGTAAAATGTCATAACAATCCACAAGAAAAGAAATTCGTTAGGCACTGGACTGCCACATCAACACATTCGAAACTCCCCGTTTCGCAATACGCGAGAAAAATGCAATGAATATTAAAATTACAAATAAACGATGGTAACCGTATATAATGTCATGCGAGTGCAATAAAATGACTTTATTTTCGGGTGCTGCGTCATTAAGGGTTCGCCGCGTCGTAACCCTTGATGTCGCTCGTAACTGTTTATAGTAACGCCTTAAATTAGAAAGCGGTAGGTAAGCATAAATTATAGACCCACAAAAGAAACCAGCAGAATACCAGTCAAGATTAAAATGTAATTGCTTCTGTGCCTTATCTGTGAACCGGCAATAAAGCCTGAAGCTTTTAATAACGTGTTACAGGTATGTACCGTCGAAGGTTAAGGAAAAACCGGTATCCCCTTATAAGAAATCCTTAGACAGCCTTTTGGCTTCTGAATCTTTTTCGAGGCGAAAAAACAAAGCTTTATTGGCTCTTTTTGGTACACCTTCGTCACTGTCAATTAATGATGCTAAGTTTGTCTTAACACCAATAAGTAATGAACTCAAGGACTTAAAAATGTAAATTGTCCAATTTACTGCGTGATGCATTTTGGAAAACAATATATGCGACAATAGTAATTAATGTACCTGCGTGCTCATTAAATGCTTTATTTCAATAGCTTAATTGTATTATCGCTTAAACTAATTGGTATTTTGTATCGCTCGGGGTTTGTTAATTATAATAATACTGATTTTGCTCGAATCACGTAAGTGACCAGTTGTTTAACTATTTAACATTATTGTTTATTTGGTGATAAATTAGGCTTAATTTATGTTAGTGCTTTTTCTTTATGTTGGGCAGTCTAAATGGAGAAACATGACTTTAATTTGATAATGCCGGTAGAAAAGCTCAAGTTCACCCTGATGAAGAACACGACTTTACTCTTGAACAAAGAGGAACAGACCATTATCATCCTAATTTAACCAAATTAGATAGGAGCACTTACCTGCAAAATAGGCGATGTTATTTTAGGCGTGCATCCCGGGTGATATAACAAATAACATACCGCCTATCGCCAATCGCCATCCTCAAAAATATGTACCTAAGTAACTAATTAAGCACCACTTTATGAAAACCTAATAACACAGCAGTGTTATCATAACAGCATTTACACGTTCAACCAAATTTAACGGGCCACCTTACCTGGTTCACGGAGGACGCAGGAAACTATACCCTGGGGAAACTTACCGACCATTTCAGTTCGCATTTAGATATCGTTGTGAATGTAAATGTAATGCGGTTGTATTAATGTAAACTGTCGGGTAAACTGCGTTAAAAAACTCGAATATCGTTTGAGATTACTAATTTAGGTCGCAAAAATTTAAAAGGCAACGTACACGTATGCAAGGACTGCGTGTCCACTCAAGCCATTTTTGATTCCTGCCTATGTAACTCCATGCAACAAACGCTCGCTTATGGTCCACGCTCAGGTGCTTCAACATAAAGGGTGTAAAACACCTCTTAACGAAGCCGACAGGTACTGGTTTTCCCTGTCATTGTGATAATATTTTTTTTCTACACCATACCTGGGAACCTTCTAGTTACGGAGATATTAGGGGTCAAAGTTCCAACTTTTTAACAAGTATTTTTTTTAAAAACAAGTTTTTAATGTAAGATTTTTACTTTAAACACCTCCACGACCCCCATACTATTCAATTCGCCCATCAGCACAATGTTTTGAGTGCGTTACATTGAGTTCTACCACAAAACATGATTTTACACCCCCCAAAAAAAAGTCGTTTCCCAGCAATAATTTTTGCGAAAAGTTACTTAGTTTCATGTACAGAATGCTTGGTTGACGGCTTCGTGATGAGGTGATACACGGTGTAGAGCTATGCAGGGACAGCCTCGCCTCAACTGGATCCCGTTTATGGATTTTTCTTTGAAACACATAACATAACATCACGCTTGTGTATCCCTGAAGGGTTAGGCAGAGGTGTACCCATTAGTACACCCACATTTCACCAGTTATATTTAAGTCCCATGTAATGGGGAGCCTATTGCCATCAACTGGGCACGAATCCAGACTACGTGGCTGCTACTGGTAATTCCTGATGGGAACACCCAATAACACTTTGCGCGACCTGGGAATCGAACCAAGGACCTCATGCTTAGCAGTCGCGTTTGCGACCACTACACCAACGACGCAGCCCACGACATACACGATAAGCATGTTTGTATATTTTTATCTATGGGCCAAACAAAGGCATTTAATCTTAAATGATATATAATCACTTTATTACGAAAACCATAGGAAAAGATTACTATATCCGAAATCTGGATAAAAGGATTGAAGAAGTAGTTCTAAGCTGTATACCCTGTTTTCTAGCAACCAGGAAGGATAGACGACGGCGAGTGTTATTGTAAAGACGGAACTTGATTTTAATAAATTTTAAGAAGAAAACTAAGGATTTCATTTCGAATCCGAATCCCAAATCCACATTTTGGAATGAAGTGATTTCATATCATTTAAGATTAAATGGAGGTGATCAGCATCATCTCTACTCAAGCAGTCCTACTGCGCCGCACTCAAAGCATAGTAGAGCATTCTTGTAACGATCACATCGGGTCGGGTTGAGCCGAAGTGACACTATTCTAAATTCAGCCGAACCTCCGATGACCAAATTTAGGTCTGCTATAAGACCGAGAGATAGCATTCCTATTTCTGAGAAATACTAGAAGAGTAGATTTTATATTATTATCCTTAAGATATCTACCTGAATCTATAAACGTTTGAACTGAGAGTATCTTAAGTCTCAACGTGTCGGATAAAGAGAAGTCAGTGCGAAGTCAACTGTCCTAACTTGCAAACTTCACCTGTTGCCAAAGTTACCAACTATTCCAACTCAAGCGAGATAACATTAAGTAATATTATTACAGTTGTTGCTATTTTTCTGCCACATTCTGTAACAGAATTACTTGCATGATTTATGGCACGTAACTTCCTTTGTGCCGATTGGACGCTCATGAATCTCTGGGGATGGAATGATATGTTAGTATTGACGCCCTCGGGGATGGTAAACGATAGTTTGGGCTCCTAATCTACGCTAACATAGTTAAATTGTGCTTAAGAAAATAAAATTAAAACATTTTCTAAGATTTCAGATCCATTTAAAGATATTATACAATCCATATTTTTTTTAATTTCCGGGCTAAAGTACCACACAACCAAAAACTATATTTGGCAAAAACAACGCGTTTCGAAATGGTCGGCAGTCGGTTAATGTTTAAGATAGAGAGGCTTCGAGGAGCGCGTCCGGTTTCCGGAGCCGTCCCTCCGACGATTCAATTTAGTCCGGCCCGCGACAAACTCCATTGATTGTTTCGATATTCCGGTCACAAACGGCGGAAACTCTAACAATTTTTCTAGTTCTGGAAGGACAGATTTTTATTATGTTTAGTTGTTACACGCGTGGCCATGTTCTTAGTCTCTTGCGTGTGCCTATTGAGTATAGACAATAAGTAAACTCAATCATGCGCGTGGAAAAATCATATATTTATTTTTACGCAATAATATGTTGATTGTATCATTGTATTCACGACTAATGAAATTTAACACATCTAAATATGCAGGATGTCTTTTAACGTGTAATTATGTCGACATAGCGGAAAAGACTCGGCGTGGCATTAAAATATAGTAGGTTAAGTTAAAAAAGTTTCAAAACTACTCATTGGAACGGGACAAACCGGCAGATAGCCGTAAAGTATGGATTAAAAAAGTAACTATTTTAATATACTCTAGCTTTATGTCTTTTTTAGTTTAACAGCGTTGTCTGATTCCGGAAAAACACGCTTTTTCAGGTTATCTAGTGTTGTTTGTCATGCACGAGCGAATCACAATAAATGCGAAAAGTTTGTGATTGAATTGTTTAATACGAGTTTTGCTTACCAATGACCTGGCAATAGGAACCATAATATAGTTTATTTTATATCCGGAGAGAAACAAGTTGTCCCCCACATACGCTCGCTTTCCGCCGGCGCCGCACAGGCACAATACACAGAGCCTTCAGTGATTTAGTTTTATTGTCATGCACCCTCCATTCGCTGCGATATGCATCCAGATTATTCACGAGAAGGTGGTATTGTTGTTTTAATATCGGTCTTCTAAACCCAACGTCAACTTAGAATATCTACATAATATGCAAAGCGTCCCAAATTGGGGTCATTGCTGTATGAAATCTATTTAGTCGTAAAGGTGACGTTTGATAAACTTGTAACGATGTCCCTGGCACTCATCCGTGACGAGGGATGATAAAAGGGTCATGGCACAACCTTCACGTGAGTACCAGCGGTTTACCTCGCATTGTAATGTGCCCTCCGCGTTGGCCAACTCCTTTGAATAGTAATTTCATAGACGCCACCCCTATTATTAAGGGTAGTATAAACCCGACTGCTAGTCGCCGTCTCAGCGGGTTAAACAGACGAAGAGAACCTTTAAATTAGATGCTTTGTGCATTGCAGTCGTTTCGTGAGCGACTGTGCTGTTCTGTCGGCGAACCTTTTATCTCTGCTGCGATATCTGTGTTAATAATATATTTCAGCTTGCTGCTGCATAAAGTCTGAGCTCTATTCAAAATCGAGCGCTTCTCAATAACATCGTTTAAAAATTACTTACAAAAACGGGAGATGTATCGGGACCGTAATAAAAATTGTTCCGCCAAAATCATAAAACGATCTTCTCCGTCGATGAATCGAGGCTGTTAACCCATATCGCGCGAAACGGCCACCACTCCATCCGGGGACGATCTTTGGGCGAGACGTGACCGAACGGGCCAATAAAATCTTTCCGAAACGCTAGCTGGTCCTATGTTGTAAAAATTGTCGGACGTGACAAAGACGAACCGTTGATCCTCCGTCGACCTGCCCCGTCGCACGTCGCCGCAAACTGGAATGCTGATACAGAAACGAGTTTCCGTGTTTTTCTTTATTTACCGTCGCTGTAAACAAGCTTTGTGTGAACTGCCTAGGTAAACTAAAACAACGGACTATAGAAAACAAGATCGACAATCTCGTGGTGTTTCATGCACAATCTTTGTAGATATACATTGGTATATATTACAAAAGAAAAGAAACGAATTTATTTCTCCAATCGTATTTCAAGGAAAACCTTTGATTCGAGCTGAGCCACGAAGCTTCGGATAAAATAAAGCTGGAACTTGGTTGGTAATAATTGTGGAGCTACGCATGGCGGGGCTTGGTTCGAAGAGACATTCCGATGGCGGATAACAATAAAACTAAATCATCGGGAAGTTATCTATCTCCGTAGTCGACGGGCCCGGGAAGCGAACATGTGCACCGAATGTATTACACGGGATAAGATGTTAAATGGTGCAGCGTCAATGACTCCTACTGTTCCTAATTTTGTTTCCTCTTTTGTTTGTTTCAGTGTTTGCTTTGAGTCACTAATGTGGATTTATTTTCACGTGTGCCTACTCGAAGGATTCCCTGTGCGTTTCACAAAACTATACAGTAAGTAGAAGAACAATCCACAAATTGATGCAGTTTCTGTATTCATAATCGACTCGAGCACTTGAAAAACAGGTTGGAGGAAAAAAATAAAATATTAAAACCTAGAAATTAATAATGAGGAGAAATCTGTCTGAATTCAATATTAGCTAACTTGAGGAGAAATTTTATTAAACCAAAGTTTGAAAATCACCAAATTCGACGGAAAGCCCTTATCTAGATTTAGGTCTCGATTACGTAACCGACCTTCGGATATTTTATCTGTAGGGCTAATGAGACTCGAATATGATCGATTGTCTACCTACCAATAGCTACCTACCTATCTACCTGATCCTTAGGGTGGCAAATTTGTGCCGAGCGATAAAAAAATATCAAAAATGTCGTGTATATGATATTTACACAAGACGACATTTTGCAAATTACTGATCCCATTAACTTTCCATTAAGGATAATTGGGGCTGGATTTGAAGACGTATTTAATTAATATACCATGTTTTTTTTTTTAAAAAAGGATCTCAAGGATATTCTCTAAGTTTGGTGTACATCGGATGGAGGATAGATTAAGGCAAAATAATAATTTAATTTCATAACATTATACGAGTAATACCTACCAATATATTTTTAAATCTGTTAAAATAGCATCATTTACACTATGTTATGAAGGAACCTCTAGGGTTCATAATAATGTGCTACGATCAATATAAGTCAAATCAAACACGATCAAATAGTTTAGCTTATTGTCTGTGACAAGACAGTCAAGTTTTACAACTCAATCATCTGTCTTGGCTTGCTTGATCTTTTTAACTAACCATAGAAACAGAGATTTTTTTTCAGGTCACGTAAAACGGCAAAACAGTAAAGGGTAGATAATAATTCAAAAAGAAACGGACAATGGACTAAAATTAAGCAAAAAGTTAAGTTCAAAATTCTTTTTACAAAACTTTCATTTCACGTAACAAAAGAAATTGGATTCTACCGCGGATCCGGCTAGGCAGATATAAATGAGTTGGTCAGCTTTAATTATTGCCGAAATTAATAGTTAGTAGATAACAGCACTAGTTACGTTTCTTTCTCTAATAAATAACGTGCGCCGGCCGGTTCTCGTCGATAACTTAATTCAATCTTGGCTCCCCTCGTCATCTTGCTCACAATATGCTTCCACAAAGAATTGTTAGGTGATGAAACGCGACTTTTCCCTTCCACCTACACACAAACATGTCTATTCTGCCGATGAATTATTTCATTGGAATATTTTCATATCGCGTATTTTCCTTTCTTGTTTTTTTCGTTGGTAATTTTTCTCTTGTATTGTTTTCCTAAATGGGTTTACATGCTTACTTGCATTTTTACGAGGATTAGATGGAAGGTTTTTTTTTATCAAAAAGCAATATTATTTTACCGGGCTTGCTCCATTCAACGAGCCTTGTAAAACATAAGAGCCTCTTGAAAAGGACTTAATTAAAATTGCAGATGAACAATTCACTTCAGGCGCGCTACGGAATCTTTAGTCAGGCTTCCAGTTAAATGCAGAAATATTTGCATACTTATAAGTCGTACAAAATAAGTTTTAATAAAACTTTGAACGATTGATAAAGCCACATGTCAGCGAGCAGACAGAAATAAAAGAGCTTGTTCTACTGCCAATATGAAATATGAAGCTAACTGCGTTCAGACTTGGACGCTAGGCGACTCTTACTCATCTTCGAGCTACATTAAACTGCAAAACTTTAAAATGCTAATAACAATTCCAGTTCATACGGCTATATTTATTCCTAGATTTGCTTGGGAAATCTAGGAATAAATATTGGGAAAACTGGTGCAGAAGCTAATCAGTCCTATTGAATAAGTTACATGCTTCTGTGTACGCATGGTTGCATACCAGCCATGTCGCAGGCTAAGGTTTTTTTTTTTTAATTTAATTTTGTTCCGCTGACAGTAACATAGTGTTTTGATGGTCATCGTTCAGCCCAGGGTCACAGGGGACGGGACAATAACTGTGACTCATGTATTTTGGTTCCACCACGTCATCTCGTTAATTACTGATCGTGTGGCTCACCAATGTGTTAGAACGTTCAATGAGCCTTTATGTATACCTATTGAAACTGACAATTTAATCGAACCAAACCAACGTAGGCGTTTTATTTAAGTTTTTTTTTCAGGTCATTTTCGCAGTAATCGCTAACGTTAATTGTGTTGCCGTAATCAAACTACGAGCGTTTAAATTCCATCAACATATATTCCAAAATTCTAAAGGTCTTCTTTGTTTCTGCACCAAGACCCTTAAATAAATTCCCAAAAGCCTGATAAACACAATATAAACTATTGTCCCATTTATTTAAAACCTACACCTCAAGTTTGTCATGTACTAAATCTATGGATCCATTAAAATGGAAAACGTACTTGAAACAAAATAATTTACCGTAGAATGGGAGAGCGGGATTTTCTGAAATCAAATGGCCGTGTCGACGAAGCCTTCGCGTTTCTTATTCAATTTCAAGCGAAGACGGCAAGGCTCGGGGGCAACTACTAGGCCGAAACAAGTCTGGGTGTAATCCCTCAAATCCAAATTAGATTTTCTTTCACTGCCTCTCACTATTGACAGGTTTCCGGCATCGGGTCTTGTGCTCCGTGTCTCGACGCTCGGCTTAACTTTTATCCTTACCATACCTCCGTAAGACTGCCAGTTGCGACTAATTGGAAAAAAGCAGACGACAACATTAAGTTATAGTGTCGGATTGGCTGCATTGCTGGCGTTGTTTTCAATCTGATTGGGGTTTAGAAACAATTATTGACTGGCGTTAGTGCAATTACTTCCATGCTTTTGAAAAAAAAAATGCTGGTCTTGTCTTAGCTTATTGTTAACGCATCGTTGCAATATTTTAGTCTAAAGACTACCTAACGAGAGGAAAACCGACCTAATTAATAAGATATAATAAACAATTAATTAACTAAACAAACAAGACCCAAAACATAATAAATTCAAACATTAAGCCAGAAACATGCCAACAAGCAAAAATACTAGCACAAAATTAAATTCATACGTGTTTTTAATTGCCTATAAATTTTCATTGAACAAATTTTAAGGGGTACACGAAAATGAAAAGGCGTTGTTACAAGAAGAAACAATAAAATAAAACGCGACGGTAATGAATAGGCTTTACTAATATTGGGCCAGATTTAACAGGGTGTAAGTCGATAGTGGGACAGGCGATGTGGCGTGCCTTGGGTCCGTGAGCCGCGCACGCACCGATATAGACATCACTTACAATGCCCTACACTTGTACTATATAAATATTTGATACAATTATTACGCACGCGTAAGCTTAATTGCTCGTTAAAAGCCGCTTGTTTTGTAAGTATATATGGAGTTGTGTGTCCTTAAAAGATGTTTATTTCTTGCAAGAGTCTTAAGACAGTATATAGTGTGTGATTTTAATCAAGCAAGAAAGTTGGCCTGGTTAAAAACTGAAAACTTTGTGCATCATTTTAAAAATTGCTCGTAAAACACACAAGATACTGCCTAAAGTATCATCATGAATCTCCAACCGATGTTCTTATTTAAAAGCAAATAGAATAAAGAGCGTATCTAAACAAATCCCGTAAAACGCTACGTAAATGTTCGTATTTTCGCCAAGTTAATACATGTTTCAGTTCGGAAAACAATTTTCGTAAATAAATTCTCGTTTTTACGATCCGATATAACGAGTTCATTCTCCTAACGTAAGGGTCGCCTGACATGCATCCCTCAAAGAATTAAATTGAATATGAGAGGAAATTACACGGGTTCATATCAACGCCGTCTCTTGTTCCAATCGAATTTCCCTCTGAAAACAATGCCGAAACGGAAATTAAACCGATGTATGAAAATAACTGAAATCTTCAAATGGACGCAGATTTATGTTTTTAGGTTTTGAATGTGTACGTACGGATTTAATCAGTTTTGGAATTGTTATTCGATGAATATTGAACAATTATCGTTCATTGAGCCGTTAACCTGCAAAATGTAGAAATATTAATTTGCTGAAAGCCATTAGCGATGTTTATCAAATAACTACGTGTCTGACAGCAGTCATAATTTAATATCTAATAAATAATGTTATATTTTAATAATAAAATGTATGGATGGAAAAAATGAATATTTGTGCGAGTAAGTTTCAGTATGTTTGCAGAAGATCTGGTGTTGTTCGAGAGCTAAGTGATTGTAAGTGGAGGCGAGTTCTGGCGCCTCGCCGGAAGTCGTTCCCACGTGACGGACGCCGGAAGTGACGGCGCGCGCCGGATCGCGTTCCTTCGTTATGTCGCCTTACCATCACTCTCTAGAGCCTTTTATCCGAGCCGTATTCAATAGATGCCATACTTGTGCCTGGGAAACAGAGGTAAATTGAGGTATTACATTTGTATTTGATGCGTGTTTCTATCTGGAAGATTACGGTATGTTTTTTATAGAAATATATTCCGAAGGTTTGCTTCTAATATAAATTGAATATTTTCTAGTGAAGAAATAATGCGATGACAATATTGATGTTTTCTCGTTGGTCTGTTACAACATTAGATAAGAAATATAATTAATATTAATACCCTAACTCAAGATGAATGCGCATTTTCATCTAGTGCGCTCAAGCAATTTCTTAGATAGCCGTTTCAATTACACTAAGATGTAGAGACATCAGGGATTTCATAAAGTATGTGACTGTCAGAGTGGCAAAAATATGTTATTTTTCACTGAGAATATATTTCAGTGTCAAGCTTAAGTGTTTTTATCATAAACATGATTATCCAGTGCGTTGAAATAATGCGATACGCTACAACTAAATAATATCTTGCTAGAAAAAAATGGCTGGTATTATTTCATTTCTGCAGTTTGTAGTTTACACAAAGACGCACTTCCAATAATTTATTTAGCAGGTGTATCGCAAAAGACTCGCTCCCCAAAATTTTTTTTTTAAAAGTAAACTGGCTGCAAAAAAAACGTGACGAAATTAAGTAGTTGACATTGACAAAATGTTGAGTAATACGGGTTAAAGTGCGTCGTTGTTTTTGTAATGCCTTTTCTTATGACTGGCCCTAACGATTATTCGTCCCATTGTGAGCGGCAGGACATTGCCAAGAGCCCGCGGAGAAAGAGCTAAACTTACAAAACTTCCCGACTTGTTCAAATAGCCGGCTTTTGTTCGAGAGAGACTTATTGTTCGGGACAGATTGCGGAGGATCAGCACTGTGCGACGTATTCGGGTTTTTCTGGTTGTAATAATATTGACTGTTTTTTTTTTTTTTTTTTTTTTTTTTTGGGTTTTTTTAGATATTTTAACTAAGATACTTATATTTTAAATAAGGAGTTAACTTAGACTTAGAATCGAGAAGTTATAAGCTGTTTTCGAATATAAACATGTAGCGACCACAAAAAGCAACATACTACAAAAAGTACTACAGCGCCATCTATGATACGACGGAGGAACTAACATCAATTTCCTACAAGTCGCAAGCAAAGTTTACATCGACTTCAGTATATATAGAGAAACCCGATAACAACTATCGGGCAGTTGCCCGCCAGACATAACACCTGTCTGGCCGGAGGATCCTCCCTTTTCTAAGGAGTATCGAGGAACTTTACACCCTCTTCCTCATACCCCTAAAAACATTATGCAACAGAACTTATTTATTTATGGAAAACATACTACGTCTTCATATTTTAACTCTAGTTTAGGTAATAGGTACGTATGTATTTAATAACCAAGGTGACTAAACTCTATTTAAGCCATATATGTGCACTACTTAAGTATTATTTTTCCCAGCTACTAACCATAATTCAAATAGTTGTAAAACACAGCAAAATACGCGTTCTTTTTTTATATTTTTTCCTGCATCCGAACACAGCGCACTGTGCGGCGCGGTGCCGGCGTCTAGCCGTCGCCGTCACGGGCCGGTTGCCGGCAAACCGACCCGGAGCACCCCTAAGCTAAATCTTTGCACACTTTACAATACTGCTGCCCTTTTATTGGCCCCGTGTTTATAGCCTCGTAATTAATTAATGAACTTTCAAAGTTATCATTGTTCACTAGTTCATTTTACGGAGGGCAAAACGCAATCAGGGTTATGTCAGAAATGGGAAACATAAAACTGCGGTCACCAGCCACCATTAAATATGACCTTACCGCCTACAGTGTTACGAGTATTATCGCAAATGAATCATTATTATTTAAACAGAATATTATCATAACATAAAGTATCATATTTTAATTTTAAGTGAAACTAAGCTGGCTCATATATTTTTTAAACGTAATACTGTTTTCTATTTCACCTTAAGAGCCACAATGATAAATAAATCGTTTTATGTTACCTCGTATGTCAGTTTATTATAAAATGAAATAATTCCCCGTCAGCTCTTCCTATCGGTATCAGAGAAATTTACATTTTAACAGCGGGTGTACAGTCACAATGCCGTACGCGATGCGCTCAACGATATTTATTTTTGCTTATAAAGAAAAGCGTATTATCCCATATAACTCTGAAACGTGTAGCAATATATTCAGTAATAACGAAATAATATGTTTTGCGAGATAGAATTCATATTTCATAAGCACTCATACGCATAAGATATTACAGAGAGAGTGGTGCTTTTCCTTTATTTCATAGTGAAGATAAAGGGTAGCAGCCGATACGGGGGAGCTAACTGACTCCGCGTCAGCCTCCTCCAGATTCATTCCCTAACATTTGCGTCACATAATATTTCACGGCGGGAGCGACAAAATTTTATATGCATGAAGACAACCGGATTTTATTCGGACATATGGAGGCAGTTTATTTTATTCCAACGAAGCCATATGCACTTACGTGCCTATAAATGTGTTATTGTAATGCTCCAATGTTGTAGCGATATCATTTTATCACACAGGCATTACGCTCGCCGCGCGACGGAAAGAACTTAATAAGTTATCTAGTTCGCGAGGCTGTCACGTTTTACTTTATAATTTTATGTGTTGGAACACATTTAATATTTGATAGTAGCGTCAAGTTTAGAGACGCCATAAGTACAACAGTAAAGTGAGCGTATTAAACGATATTACTAATTCAATAGTTGGTTCCAACGTCTGTAAGTGTTATGGCGCCTATAAAAAGCTCATTTGGGCGGCGGTTTAATGATCACATCTCCGACACGTTGTGTACCGCACTCCGCAGCATCGCAACACCGAGCTATATTATTAAGAAGCTCAAATTAAATATCATATTTTACCTTAATGCCGTAATTCGGTGCACGCCTCTTATAACAAAAACATTCTTCTAAATCCGGCGAGATTGTATTAACATAACCGCTTTGTTAAATGGAGTCAAGATAATTTGTGGACGAAGTTCGGCCTGTAATACCTCGCAAATTGCCGGATAAGACTGTGTGAGACAACTGTTAGTTTTAATTAAACTGCTGGTTGCGCTCGCGGGGAGTCCTCGGAATGAGAAAATTATTCTAATCTTATAAGCCTGTCGGTGGGCCAGAGCTCGGCTCGGAATTAATATCATGTGGGTCGGCCCGTTGACGCGGCCCGCTCCTAACACATTCGCAACACCGCACAGCGGCGCGCGGTAACGGAGCGAGGCGAGAGGTGCGCGATCCGAACATGAAAACCTACGACGAACGTAACTCTTAAGGCGATTTGTGGAGAACGTCTGTTCAATTTAATGAAAAGTATAAAGCCACGACGAAATCACCAGAATGAGATAATCTGCGGTATCAATTTGAGGGGAAACGTGGTAGTAGGGTGTCTTGGGAGACGTATTTCATTAGACGTCGCGGCCGACCGGCGAGCACCTGTGCTCAGTGCTTCCAGCAGCCGGCACTCCCTGGTCACGTTAAACTTTTGAAATAAAGTTAATCCGAACTTTTAATTCCATGTCTGAAAGTAACGGTTAAAAAATTGTTAGCAATAAAAATCTTTTTATATCAAAATGCATTTTGAGCTGCATTAATACTAGATAAGTACCTCGAGGGTGATTATCTTCCAACCACGCTATGCAGAATTATTGCTAGCGTAGTTTAGTGAGTCAGACCGCTTGTCAAACTTTGGTAATTTAACTTCAAAACAGGTTCCTGTTGGTGTACCAGGGCCGAACATTTGTTCCAGCGCGTTTGGGATGTAGCCTGCTCTGTGACAAGAACATCAAAGACACTTCGATTGAAAATATTGAGCAAATTTTAAACGCTTTCGCTTCAAATAAGCTCATGTAGCGCTTGATCACTATAAACGAAGCTGTAAAGTTTGTATCATTACGTTCTTTTATAGATGTTGCTCTCGTAGCAGATGTTAAAACAAAATTAAACGAACACTCATTGGTATCGGATAGCTACACACCGTAAAATGTATTGTGTTTGAACATAATATGTAGTACCTAACAGTACTTATTAAACTTTGTCCCGGCTGTATCTACAAGTCTCGTAGATTTATCTCTCACAAGTGCTGCAATAATCTTTATCCAGCGGTTGACCCTCACTGTCCCTTACTAGTTTTATGAATCTATTTTAGAACTTATATGTCTTTTGTAGGTCATGTTATTAACAACATTTGCGGATTTTATTCTAGAAAAATATGTTCTTAAAGCTAAGTAATTTATATTTTCTGTCATATAAAGAAGAGTTATTTTATACGTGTTACGATAAAATAGAAAATAAATTCCGCGCTTGTAATAGACCTAATAAAGAAAAACACTAAAGCACTAAGTTCTAATTTAATTTCCCTTTGTTACCAACAAAGCGGCAATACCGAGTAGATTTGTGACTGCACAGAAATTCACAGTACTATAGTAACATATAACAATTTTATTATGTTAGGTATGCGTATAAGAATATCTGGAAGCTGACTCGAACATAGTTGGAACAGTTTTTTTTGTGTTAGGGAAAAAAAATATAAACTCGTCTTTCTTCTACCTCTTAAACACTACGACAGCGAACTTGCTTCGCAGATGCTACGATTTTGCTACGCTTTCGCGGTGTGGTTACTACGCATACGCTACGATTTTGCTACAACAAGGCTCAAGCTTGCTACGATTTTGCTACGCTCATGTCAGTGTGGCTCATAATGTTATCGTTGCATTATTTTGTGTATTTCAATAGCATAGCATAGCATTTTGCAGACTACAAAATACTAGATTTTCAACATACTCATTTACTACATAATTTGCAGTCAGCTGATTTGTTAATTACGCTTTATTTTATTAGTTTTAAGCGGAAACGGTACAGTAACCAATTTCTATTAATTGGAAAAGCTAATAATTCTATCGATACAATTTCAATAAGCTAAGTGTTTATATGAACTTAACTATTGTTTACTTTACAAGATACGCCTAACTGGAGCCTTTTTGTTTGGTTGCCCTGTGACGGATTTCGGTAAAGTTTTTCAAGTTAGTACCTACAGAAAGGGCTTTTGTTGTGACGCTTCGGGTGCAGAGAGTAAAAGCGGTGACATGGACGAACCTTTTGTCATAACCCACAGACTGTGAATAGATAATGGTTGTATAGTATTTGTTGTTTTGTGCTGTTGACCCCAGTGTGTGCACGCATTGTGTTGCGGGACCCCAGGTAGATAAATTAGGTGTGTACTTATTTCAATTACAATTTGCTTCAACAACAAAGAAGTATTGGCTGTCACGATAAGTACAAAAGATGTATAACTACAAAAGATGAGTTACGTTCGGAAAGATGTTCAAGTTCTAGTAGCAATTATATCAATGAATAAACTTACTCCTGTACGTCGATTCTGTAAAATTCAGACGACAACTCACATCTCACATCGCTATCCACTGTCACTTCGCATAAGGTTCAAAATGACCTTGATTTTGTAGCCAAGGGAGTGTCGAAGTGACGGGGGAATTACCTTACAGAATGCCACTTCTTACGTCATCTCATACTTCATCTGTCAAAATCTCTCTGTTAATTTAGTTCAACTCGCTGACACGCTCGTAAAGGTGGCGCTAGTGTAAATTCGAATTATCAACCGGGTTTTTAGAATACCAATCAAGAAACTCACAGCGGATTCAGATTCGAAGTTCTAAGTGAGGTCTTACAGAATCACACCGCTGTATGTAATTGTGACTAACTGTGGCTCTGTAATCAGGCCAACTGGCTGCAACATAACATTGGCATAATAAACTGTTTCAATATCGTATCGCGAGCCGCCCCATCAATCCTGGTACAGACGCCGCAGTTACCTGTCGCTTTTAAATCATATGAAACAATTTGTACAAACAAAGACGCGGTCGCATAAATTTGTTTTACGCAGCTCTGCAGCGTTCGCCCAGCGACTAATTAGAACATAAATCTGTCTTAATACAAATCCGTACTTTTTACGACGGAATTCCGTGTCCGTATGAAATTCTAGTGGTATGCTCACGGTATTGTTTTCACACTTCTACCTCTAACATTTTTATTCTGAACTGAACGTTGTACGACGCACTCGTTCTAATTACTAAAGAGTTTAAATACCTACTAGCGCGGCTGCTGGAACGAAAATGTCGCACAATGTGAACAGTTACTTACTGTGTAGTATTTCAGTTGCAGTGGAGTTGATTGCTAGACAATTATAAAATATATGTTTTCCCGATTTTCTAATTTTGTGTTAAGAAATAACAGTCAATTTTGTGTATTAGATTTAGACATATGTCACGCAAAGATGTGCTCAGAAAAATGATGGAAGATTTATTTATGAAATGCTATTAAATTACATTATTAAAATAATAAATTCTCTAATGAACCTAAAAAATATGAGATTATTTTCTTATATGTTTTTGTAATTTAATAATGATCCAGCTCAAGAAGTTATTTTAAGTAGATTTTCCCGTTCATCCTCTTGATGTATCTTCGAAGATTAGCAAAAGCGAGAAAAAATAAATTCTGAAATTCTTCGGCTACATTCGGATTTTATTATTTAACTTCCCTATACACAAGTTTTCGATGGAATATTTTCAGAGAGAAAGTGGAGTGATACGCTTTTTTTTCATCAAGCTAAAACGTTGTAAGTGGTAAGTATATTTGTCAATAGGTAAGCTGAACATTTTAATACGATGTACGTTTTATATTCAGGGCACATGTACACGAGCGTGCGTTATTGCAGCGGGGTGGGATTTATGACGGTGCCCATTTTAAAAATAAAGCTATTCCTTCTAAAATATTGTCATATCTGCTTTAAATTTTTCACTTTATACGCCCCGTAGGCCACATTACAAAATGTCGACCGGGTAATATGAGAGAACGCGTGAATTTTTGATTTTAATTTTATTGTCGCTTCCATTTCTGTATTCTACGGCCCGATGCTTTAAATACATATTTTATTTTATGGCTGTCCAATTTGCATTTCTTTATTTGATGCTACTTTGTTTTGAGAATATACCGAATACCATCAGCATCTGATGAGATGTCCATGTATAAACAAATATCAATTACTTATCTACTTGTGCAAAACCCAGAAAGTCGCAGCAAAAACAAATCGTGTGTGTAGGGACCTCCCCCTTTGACACCTTGGTGTATTTGAATTATTTGAGATGATGGTAAAGCTGCTCTACCGCCTATTCACCGTCTTAAAAAAAAGGAAGTTATCAATTCGAACCTTATATTTATTGTTATTTCCAGGAACCAACATACAATGATGTTAATAAAAAAACCGAATAGATATAATGAAATTCATGCTCACTAGTTTTCGAACACTTTGTTTGGCTTTCGCACAATGGAACGTGTCTTTACCACTACAAAACCGCTACAAAACTAATAAAGAGTTTCTTTTTTTTTAAGATCTAGGACATTTTCGCGACTTAAAATCTAAGATGGCACCGACGAAAATGTTGTTTTACCTTCATGGGTGGCGTTTTCATGGCTTTCGGGGTCGCTGATAACGAACAAAAGGTCAAAAAGCCTATGGTGCCCATGAAAATTTTCGAATTTTCTTTCATGGGTGTCATTTCAATGGTTTTTGGGGTTGATGATAACGAAAATGAAAATCTAAGATGGCGCAAATGAAAATTTCTGGACTTTCCTTCATGGGTGTATTTTTAGTGATTATTGGGTCGATGATATAAGAAAAATACGAAGTTATAAGGCATATAACCAATAGGTATTATGTTGCACTAAACATAATTGCAATAATTTTAGTCAAAAAAAACCTTGTAAACCTGAGCGAATATTTCGACGGGCTGTCAAATTTACTAAACTGGGCCCTTAAAACATAATCCTTTTTATTCAGACTTTAATCAAGCAACTCAATGAAATTATTTAATTTTTTGAAAACAATGTAAATCTTAATCGCTTCATCACTTAACAAAATATCTATGAACAACGCAAACTTTAATTAAAAATAAGTAGCTTAGTAAACATGGCCTCAGTTTGAATCTAAAAAGAACGTCCATGGGCTACTAATCTTTTTAAATTAGATACGAATTTTCATTTACTTTCGAACAGAGTTTCTTTTCTGATAGCTACTTAGACAAATTAAACGCGTACATCATATTTAAGCTGCAATATAGACCAAGTTGAGATATACATATTTATTATTCACAGGTGTTGTTTAAAGTACAAACAACTATATAATTAAATAATCCCTGCGTATTTGTAAGTAACTGTAGCCTGTAGTTGATTAACTTGTAATGGGTAGGTGGTAGGTATTATTAATAAGAGCAAGCAGTAATTAACGTAAGATAATAACCGGCAGCTAGTTATTATTATTATCGCAAGAAACATAAAAGGGGAGCACGTTCTGTCGTAAAACATCTAATGTTTTAATTCCTGTTTACTTATTTTGTTTATTACACTCTCTCCATAAAGGCTGTGCAGGTGTAAGTATTCTCACGAAGCAATTAACGTCCAAGTTGAAGGGTTGCTCTTGAACCTCAAAAAGGAAGCAAAGAAAAACAGTAATGTGGTCTTAGCCATTATTTTGTTGTTTCCAAATGTTTTTTCGCTCAAGGTATGAAAATAAACGTGTAACCTCATTACGACTTGGCCGTAACTTTTGGCTCTGTTTTTCACCTAAATATTTTCGTTATTTTTTCTTGTGGGTTTTTTAAACAGTAGTGTGCGCTGGGCGAATTAATGCCGCGTGTCATGAATTTCTGTAGGAGGTCATAGAGCGACCGCGAAGTTAGCGCATGCAGTTGTGGGAGTGGGCTATAACTTTACACGCAACATTAAGTTGGGACGTAGTCGCGACACGAACTCTAATGGGAACTAGGCATTGTTCCACTGGATAAGACTGCTCTTTTTAATCTGTGTTTGTGTTCATACCTACAACCCATTTTCATATGGAACATTTGTTTTATTCTCTTTGAAACAAGTCAGCAATTGCTCTTTGTTTGATGTTAGCGTTTTTTATCATCCTGTCAGGATTAGTTCAGACACTTAATAATGTTATTAGAGGAAACATTGCCTCTCAACTAGTGTCTGTTATTGATTTTGGTGTACGCAGCGATGGCAATCTCAACACAGTATGTTCTTACAATATTATCGGTTGACTTAATTACTCTATTGATTGATTTACAATAAAATTAATATGATACAAAGCTTCTTACCAAGAGCCTTCTATAACTGAAGATAGAATCACTGACAACAATATGCCAGCTAATATGTTAAAACGAAAATGGAAATATTTTTAGCTGAAGATGTTTTATATGAGTATGTATAATAATATGTATTTTCAACAGCGTTGTTTAACATATCCTTCACATATACATTTTGCAGGTAATACAAATGGATTATTGTGAAGATATACATTTATATAATAATACGTACGAAAATGTTATAAACCTATTTTCGTAGAGTTGGAACATAAAGTTTCTTCAGAAGATTATTTGAGAAATACGATTACACACTTTTACTCATGTCTAAGTTCGTTACAGGTACGGGAGCGATCGTCTTTACTGGTAATGTTGCCTTAATTTATTCACAGGCGGGACACGATCCGACCCTAACAAGATACATTAAGAAAATTAACGTTTGACTCAGTTCTCTCTTTTGACACGGAATGCCTTGATTGGCCTGCTTACGTCACAGAAATTTGATTATCGTGTGTGCTATAAAAATAGAGGGAATTAATTCTATGTTTGGAGAGCTCTATCTTTTGCGGAGGTTTCGAAAATGTTTAATTTGTAAAACATTGCCTGAGCGCAATTTCTGCCATACCTAGTAGAAAACCCTGTCTCACATAATGGTGCAAAAAGCCCCTTAACAAAACCGAAAGGCACTTGTTCTACCCGTCAGTTTTTTTTCTGTTCTGCCCGCGAACCTTAGTTTGCGGAGAGCATTTAATTGGCTCAAAAAATTAAGAATCGTCGACAATTAGATTAAGGAAAATGCATACTTACCTAGTTAATATAGTTGCTCATACAATTTCTCCTTTATAAATATTTCGTGATCCACGTATCGACGTGAATCTGAATGATTGATGTTATTACTTAGTACTTAGTGTCATACAGTGAATAACGTCTTAATTTAATTGCAAGAAAATCACAGGTATTAGGGTAATTTTAAAATAGGCGATACGTTAAGATTAGTGAGTGTAACGAAACAGTCTGAGTCCCGCCGGGCTATCGTTTAAACTAAGTGCCTATAATTCGCAGGAGTTTGCCTTGTGCCGCCGCCGGCCGTGGGGAACCGCGCTCCGACGCTCTGAATTATTTCTTACACATAAAGGTACATAATAGTAATCCCTCACCTTATTCAAATTTTTCGTAACATCAGCTTTGCCTGGGGTCTGCCTGCATAAGAAATACTTTAAGTGATAAGCCCGGATTATATTCTACGACTTTACCTACTCAAAGCCATGGAGTATCCATATATTACATTGAAGTTATTATTTGTAAAGTATACACTGAAACACAAAGAAAGGAGGTATCTCATGAGATGACAATTAATAGAAAAGTATGGAAGAAGAAGACATGCTGCGCCGACGCCAAATAAATTGCCATAAGGTCAAAAGAATGATGTTGACATAGGACACTGAAACACGAATACCTCATCATCTGCCTAGCCTTTTCCCAAACTTTTTTGGGGTCGGCTTCCAGTTTAACAGTGAGCATGCAGCTGAGTACCAGTATTTTACATGAAGCGACTGCCTATCTGACCTCCACAACCCAGTAACTGGGTAATATGATACCCCTGAAGACCGGATGACCGGACTACTCGTAACGACTGTCAAAAATCTACAAATGACAGCCGGGACCAACGGCTTAACGTGCTTTCCGAGGCACGGACGAAACTCGGTTTGTAATTATGGTCACCCATCCAAGGACGAACCTCGGCAAGCACGGTTTAACCTTAAATACCGACCCGTGCTGCTGTTATTATTTAGCCACGAGCTCCTCGAAACACGAATACCGAAAATCGAAACACAGATATCTAAGAAGACAAATAATTAAAAAACCATTTATATTGCAATGCCGTAACAGGCAACTAAGTTATAAGAACCTACCTATTGTCAACATCTTCAAGACTACACTTAGTTCGCAATGAAGATATTGAATTTGAAAAAAAAAACTTACCTTTAATGTCCTCCCAAGAATCAGGTTTGCTTTAGGCCGTTGACGTTGTTCTGTGATTACCTTTATAGTTACTCTTTCATTACATAACAGCGTAAGCCTGAAACTGAAACGGAATCTTAGTAACTCGTAAAAACTTTCATTATTAAATGTGTTCCGAACTAACTCCTGGTATTGTTGAGCCCTAACATGGCAAGGCATTACACATTCTTTTTTCTTACAAAATATCAAAGGCCAATTATTCATATAAAGAGATTCTTTACTGAGCGCTTTCCCGGCCAAGTGACAAAGTCACGGCCCAGTTCGCTTTTTCGAAAGGCGCCCGTTGTTTGTGTGCTATTTAAAAAAAAGGTGTATTCATTTGAAGTCTTCCTAAATATATGATGAAATCGAGCTGAAATACCCTTGAAAATTCTCAATTACCGACCTACCAGCTTTCAAGCTAAACCCATCAGTGACCGTAAATGCGCTCACCACTTGTCAAAGCGTGTGTCTACGTTAACACGTTCGATGTATGCGTTTATAGGTAGGCTAGGGGTACGTCCGGCAGTCCTGCAGGGGTGGCGAGCAGTCGGCCGGTTTTATTGGCGTTACTAATGAGTTGCTAATTCAATTTCATGGACGCAGGGTCTGTGACGCGTCGCCAGCGTGCACGGACCCGCTCAGCCGCTTGGCTGCACGCCCCCCGCTTTAACAAGTCGAACAGCGCTTTGTGTGTTGTTTAAGTGTGCTAGTGTTTTGTTTAGTAAGGAATGTTTGTAGGAGAATTTTTTTATTCGTTTGTAGCTGAGTTACATTTTATATAACGACATTCTGCTAAAATAAAATAAATTTCTCAGTAGCAGCCACGGAGTCTGGATTTGTGCCCGGTTGATGGCAATAGGCTCTGCCCCTATTACATGGGTATTTGAATATGACCGATATTAGGTACACCTCTGCCTAACTCTTCGGAGATTGCAGGCGTGGTGTTAAGTTATGTTCTGCTTAAATGAAAAAAACATTCTACCAAAAATGCGTGAGCAAACGGGTAGGTACATACATTAACTGTCATTTATAGTCTAAGAAGAAAAAAAAACGAGCCAAGTGCGAGTCTTACTCGCACACAGGGTTCCATAGCCCCGAACAATATAATAAAAATATTTTGAACGGTCATTCATTAGTAAACTTCCACTCAACCGCTAAACTAAATTTGTTTTTCATAGTAAGTTAATGAAAAACAAAGTTACTGCTGCAGTTTGGTGAAAAGTCCCATATCTCAAAACTAAATATCAAATCTTATTCAAACCAATTTTCAATGAAAGTTTTTTTACGTTCTACATCCCAATATTTTTCCATTATTATTCTCCTCTTACTTTAGAAATTAGAGTGACACACGTTGTACCACTTTGGAAATGTCTTTCTTTTTTTTTTCCTACCAAGTGTCAGCTGTGTAGTCCTAATAGTTTCGGAATAAAGTGGCTGTGACATACGGACGGACAGACAGACATGACGAATCTATAAGGGTTCCGTTTTTTGCCATTTGGCTACGGAACCCTAAAAAGAGGTTAGCATTTTTCAGACAAGTTGCTACAACCATGGGCGGGCCGGCTTTAGGGCGGGCGGCACGGACAACTTCCTGGAGTTCCCGGAACACAACGCGAGACGAGTTTTGATTGATTTTTGGCGCTGCTTAATTTATGGTAAAAAGGGCCTCGCAAAAGTTATTCGTACCGATGGTCGCAGTGGCAAAGTCGAAATTGAATGTGGCCGAATATAATCGCGGCGAATTTTAATATTATTGAATAAATATGGCTGAATTCTAATAACCACACCTTGCCTTTGTTTGAACTTTGATCGTATTCATTTTAGAAATAAAATTATACTTAAGCTTTTTGACAGTGACACGTTAGTATTTTGTTGGTAAAGCAGTAAAGAGCAAATGAAATATTCAAAAGTTTTTAACTAAGTTCACGAAAAATACGTCTTTCAAATTACATTCCCAGACTACATGTCTTGTCAAAACTTAGTCAAATGGCTCCGCACGTCAGCTTCTCATCCATTTACTTAATGCGGTCAATAAAACCATTGTGTTATTTGGTTTATGACGACCTGCTCGTACGCTACCAAAGAAAGTTCGGGAAAATGAAGGAAACTTTTGATTCCCCTGCACCAAATCATTGTGGCGAAAATAAATAACCTTTTTGTCTAATAGGTAATGTTAGGAAAAGCTTTGTGGCGAAACTCTTTTGTTATAACAATAACCATAAAATCGTTTATTTATTTTCATTGTATTTTCGGAGGGATTGTGTCCCATTCTAGTTAAGGAAAGGCTGGACGTATGATGTGTATTGAACGAAATACTTTCTTAAATAAAAAAACAAGCTTTATTTAGCACCTTTGTAGGTCAATTGACCCTTTGAGGCCCTTAGTTATCTTCGACAACGCAAATGTTGGAGAACGTTTGACAGTGTCCGAATAGTAACAATCTGTTTAGTACATGACTAGTGGCCTGAAATAATAAAATCGGCCGGCACACAACATGTTACCTTTATAAAATCAGCATAAAAACCTGAAATACGTGCCTGGTATGTAACAAACAGCAATAAAAACGGTAACAAGTTGTGACATTTGTCCCAATTTGTTTTACTCAGTTATGTCTTGTTGTAAGTGTTTATAAGAAATAACAAGTATCGAAAAGTCAATACTACGCAACTGTCAGTTCCGTTCAACAATAAAGTTACGCCTGAAAGAAATAACACACTTTAAAGTTAGTGAATTCAATCGCTGGAAGACGGTAACTTTGTACAATTGTTTTCTTTCTCAAAGTGTTGCACTTACACGAATTTCTAGAGATACTGTGTATCGACTCGCTCCTGCCGCTCTGTTGCAAAAACTACCTCAAATGGATTGCTGTAGTAATTCTTGTACGAAATACTACCTTCGATGGCTTAGACTTTAGTTTACGAGTATAGTTTGCTAACAATACTTGACTGTGTTGCTTTCAGGCAAGTTTGGAGTACACGAAATACGGTTGGAGACGCAAGATCTCGAAATGTTTGGTTACTGTGGTTGTATGACTCAGATAACATTGTTAAGAACGAAATCTAAATAAAAGACAAGTTTCAAAGCCATTGTCAGCTTGCTACATAAATTATTTATCTTCCAATACTTTGAGTTTAAAATCGTGAAAACTGTAACATCCTAGATAGCACATTATAACTTACGATATGCAGCTACATAAACACCATTTCTCGGCGCCTATTCCACTTGCGAGTTAGTTTGAAGCCTGTCTATCGCTTACAAGCACCATTTAAGTTAACCATTAGGTACCCTCGGTTCACGTTAGTCGAACAAGTTGCAAGGATGATAAACAACAAGCTGCTAGTACGTTTTACCTGTAAGTTTCTGCTTCGTCTCTGAACTGCTATTGGCAGTTGTGTAAACCACAATTTACTGAAGGATTTAGGTTTATAAAAAGCGTTGTCTTTTTTCTTTAATGTTGGGTGGCAGGGGTTGAATCTTCTTTGCTAGTGTAGCTGCTCTTCTCTCTGCATGTAATAAGCCTCAACTGTATATTTCCCCCATCTATTTCAATTCTATTCTCATACAAAAGGACAATAAAACCGTTATAGTCACTTATTCCGCACTAGCCGACGTACGAGTATAATGCAAGAATTCGTCGAATGCAAAACAGGAGAGCAAACAATTGTATGCGCAGGCACCATGTTTCAGTGCCAAGAAATAATCTCTTACGTGACATTAACATACATCATGTGCAGAACAGCTGCCAAAACTGTCTGCCAGGGGTCTCGCTCCGCACTACTTACTAACTAAAACAATATTACTTAGCCGAGTTATTCTGGCGCATCGCTGGAGTTCCCGCACCCAACTCCTGACTTTAGTGCGACAAGACCGCGACTCGGTACGTGCGCCACCTAACCATTGTAGCTTCAACTAGTTAATTGTACCGATTGCTGTAAACCAAGAATTAGGTTGGTGCTTTCTACGAGAATATACTGCAAAGAGGCCACCGTTACGAATGTTACAATACACCTTGGTCTGAAAAGGAAATTGTTAACCTAATTGAGCACTAAGCTACACTTTCAACATAAAAATATACCATGTAACGGTTAGAGCTGCGCAGGGTAGGCTGCGCAGGCCGTTAGCAAATAGGTAGGTAGGTAAAGTAAAACAGCTGGACCAGTTAATACATATATTAAGTGAGCACTAAATTAGGTCGCGGGTAACTGTCACTATGTTCTGTTCCGTTCACTATCACTTGTTAATTAAATGGGGTACCGTCCCTTGGCAGCACGTGCAGACGTGGGGGCCGGTCGGCACCGGCTCAGCAGTAGGCCACCGGTAGGCAGGTCAAGGCCTGGGCAGCGCACAGACAGGCCGCGCAGGTTAGGCTGCGCAGGCAGCGCACAGACAGGCAGCGCACAGACAGGCCGCGCAGGTTAGGCTGCGCAGGCAGCGCACAGACAGGCCGCGCAGGTTAGGCTGCGCAGGCACCGGCTCACGTGGTGGTAGGCCACCGGGCACAGCGCCAAGCCTTAGCGAAAGGCCACGTGCGCAGGGTAGTTGCGCACCGGACACAGCAGTAGGTAGCTTGATAGGTGGAGTGCGTAGGCAGCGTGCAGGAGTAGGTAAGCGTCGCAGACCTCAGCCTGAGCGAAGAGCCCCTAAGTCGGGGCACAAAGAATCTTGAGGTCAGAAGATAGTATCAGCTAAGCCAGCGGGATCGAAATGGCCGAGTCATAGCGTCCTGTCAAAAACTAGTGTTGTACCGCGTTTTTAGTGAGGTCCCTAGTTACTTACTAATTATGACATTTTAGGATTACTCGACTAATTTCAGTTGAGACCCTCACAACGCTACAGTACCCCGGCTTCAGAGAGAGGATTTTACCTGTATAAAATCCGCTAGAACTGCTAGTGCTTGGTTAGTTAGTGGTTAGTTAGTGGTTAGTTAGTTAGTGGTTAGTTAGTTAGTGGTTAGTTAGTTAGTGGTTAGTTAGTTAGTTAGTGGTTAGTTAGTTAGTTAGTGGTTAGTTAGTTAGTTAGTGGTTAGTTAGTTAGTGGTTAGTTAGTTAGTGGTTAGTTAGTTAGTGGTTAGTTAGTTAGTTAGTGGTTAGTTAGTTAGTTAGTGGTTGTTGGTTGTTTTTTTTTTTTTGAACATGACAAGTAGTACGACACAAAATTTAAGGGTAGTTACCATAGAGACCTACTCTGCCAATAATAAGTAACGCCCCTTGGGGTCCCCAGCATTCTCCATGGCAACGCCGTTTTAACGAATAGATTAAATTTTGATTAGACTATTTTCAATTGAGTAACTCCTCTTAAACGAACTCACGCAACTCTGTAGACAAGAACCTTAGTTACCACAGTGGATGTCATCAGTATGATCACCAACCGACCAGTAGTTAGGTACCAAAGGAGCTTAGGACCCCTGCAGCCAAAGGTAAATAGACAAACCCCTGTTGGTAATTGACCTCCCACGAGATGTGGTGGTAGTAGTCCCTTGGCATCGTTTAACCCAGTGTGAGACAAACGCTAGCTAGCTAGGCCTACGGGACTACTGCGGATTCTTCCACTTTAGATCCTTGATATGCCAGGTACCCAGTGGTTTTCCTTGTGTATCCACCAAGTCATACACCAGTGGTGACAGTTTTTTAGACACCTTACATTTTACAAACTTAGGGGCTAATTTTTTGCTGAAATATTTGTCCTTATCACTCTGGTAATACGTACGTTTCCAGACTACATCTCCCACATTGAATTCGACGTCCTTCCTACGAAGGTTGTAGTTACTAGTATTCCTAGAGAATGCTTTCAGTAATGCTGATTGTACCTTGTCGAAGATGGTTGATAGGACACCCAAGTTCTCTGCATAGTGGTCCCTTGGTTGGTATATTATTTCCTTTATATCAGTGTTCTGATAGTGTGACCCGTCAGCGATTAACTCCCTACCGTAGACCAGAAACGCTGGTGTGTAACCTGTGACCTCACTGGTTGAGCTATTTAGTGCAAACTGAACCTTTGGGATGTGTAAGTCCCAGGAGCGCTGGTCATCATGGATGAATGTGGATAACGCCGTGATTATAGTTTTATTGTATCGTTCCACTGTATTCACTTGTGGTGTATATCTTGGTGTGTAGTGTATATTAGGAATATTGTATTTTTTAAAAAGGTTTTTCATTTCGTTAGAAGTAAACTGTGTTCCGTTATCCAAAATAACAACTTGTGGTATGCCATGGACCAAGAATATATTGTCTTCTAATAGCCGTACTATGGTAGTGGCATTAGCGTTCCTTATGGGAAATAGTAGGCAGTATTTAGAGAAACAACAAGTTGCAACAAATAGATACGAGTTTTGACGTCTAGAGAACGGTAGTGGTCCCACTATGTCTATACTCAGCATTTGGAAAGGACGTGAACACTCCTTAGGCTTCCCCATTAGTCCTAGGGGAGCGTGATTTGCTTGTTTGTGAGCGATACAAGTGTCACATGCTGTTACAAATCTTACCACGTCACCATGCATCCCCGGCCAGTAGTAGTGTAGTGTTAGTCTTTTGTATGTTTTATGGATACCTAAATGTGCTGCGGTTGGTTCGGCATGGTTATTAGTGATTATTTGGTGCCTATCTTCCGTCGGAATGACTTCTTTCCATTCGAACTCACCTAGTATTGCGAATTTACTCTTTACATAACGGTACAATTTGTTATTTTTTACTATGTAGTTTGGGAACGCTGTTGGGTTTTGTTGGCAACCAGTGTAGATATTTTTGTACCAAGTGTCGTCTGTCCGTTTAGGCGGTTCTGACTGTGTGGAGTTTGCTTGTGTGAGAGCTGCAATTGGACAAGCCCGTGATAATGCGTCTGGTAAGGTGTTATCCGCACCGCGTCTATGTTGTATGTCAAAGTTAAAGGCCGACAACCTTACTCCCCAGCGCGCAAGTCGTCCCGATGGGTTTTGTAGTTTGAGAAACCATTTTAGTGCGGAATGGTCTGTGAACACTGTAAACTTGATGCCATTTTCTAGGTAACAACGCCAATGTTCCAGTGCCACAAGTACAGCCAGTGTTTCTCTCTCTGTAATACTATAGTTTTGCTCTTGCTTAGACAAGGATTTACTCATGTAAGCTATGGGATGTTCAACGCCGTCCCTAATTTGTGTAAGCAAACCGCCGATACCATAGTTACTGGCGTCTGTGTGTACCTCAAATGGGATGGTGTAGTCTGGACACGATAGTACCGGGGCCGATATTAGTATATTCTTTAGTTTAGTAAAGGACTCTTGACATTCTTTAGACCAGTCAAAGGGGGGAGCCTTCTTACTCGAGCTTGTTAGTCTATTTAGTGGTGCTGCTAGAGCACTGAAGTTTGGTACGAAACGTCTATACCACGATGCTGTTCCTAGGAATCTTTTTACTTCTTTTGGATTTGTGGGTATTGGAAAGTTCTGTATCGCTTCTACTTTTTCTGGGTCTGGATGTAGTCCCCTAGAGTTAACTACGTAGCCTAGATATTTCAATTCGTCCCGGAAAAATTGGCACTTTTCCATGTTTATAGTTAAGTTAGCATTAGATAGTTTATTGTATACTTTAGTTAGCAAGGCTATATGGTTCTCAAAATCTGATGACACAAGCACTATGTCATCTAAGAAAGCAAAGACCCTATTCTCAAATTCTGGTCCGTAAAACAATTTATCTACCATTCGTTGCTGCGTAGCAGGCGCATTTGTTAGTCCGAACGGTGTGGTTTTAAATCTGTATGTTCCCCGGCCAGGTATGTAGAACGCAGTTTTGTTTTTGTCAGATTCATTTAGTGGTAACTGCCAGAAGCTTTTGTATAGGTCAATACTGGTTAGGTATTTCGCATCCCTTAGGTTGTCTAGTATTTCCGAAATGTATGGCAAGTTGTAAGCATCTTTTTTAGTAATAGCGTTCAGTTTCCTACTATCCAAGCAGAACCGCAACTTGCCATCCTTTTTCGGTGTTAGCAGGACTGGGGAAGACCATGGGCTTTCACATGGTTCCACCACATCCAGGTCAAGCATCTCGTCTAGTTCCTTGCCAAGAACACGCTGTTTCTCTGGAGACATTCTATAGTAACGTTGTCGTATAGGGGGTGCATCACCTGTGTCTATACTATGTGTAATTAGGTTAGTGCGGCCTAGGCCTTTTTTAACTGAGGAAATGTTCTCGAATTGTGTCCTTATTTTCTCAGCTGTTACTTTTTGTTCCTCAGTTAGCTGTGCAAATGAATGCAAATATATATTTTGTTTATTGTTTGCATTGGTGTTATTTATATTAACGAGGAATACTGATTTTATATTCTTAGGGAATATATGAAAGGTGTTCCAAAAATCCATACCCAGTAAGATAGGAGTGTCTATTGATGGCACCACATGTGCCTTGATAGTGTGTAGTTTTCCTTCAAAGGTTATTGGTATGTTTATTGTACCTATAGGATGGAGCACTTGTCCCCCAGCAGCGACAAATGTATCTGAGTGGTCCCTAGGCTGCAGGGTTAGCCCTAGGTCCTTAGTTAGGAGTTTGTGGTAGTCCTTACCAACAATGGTAACCGCCGAACCTGAATCCAGCAAGCCACAAACTGGCATGTTGTTTATTTCTATAGAAGCGTATGGTCTTATGTCGTTGTGAGGTTTGTTACTTATTGTTGATACAGAGTAGCAGGTTTTGAATTTTGTGACTACAGCTAGCCAATCTTCCCACTCTGTTTTACTTAGCCTGGCGTTAAATTTACTATTATAACAAACCTCATTAGCTAGTTTTTTGGTGGATGACACTTCCCGCAATCCGGGTACTTGATCCCTTTTTCTCCGCATTTAAAACAAATTAGGAAACGATCTGCAGTACACCGTCGGAGCGAGTGCGAGCTTGACCTACACCTAGGGCAATAAGGTTGACCTCTGATTGGTGTATCCGTGCCTTTACTGTCTATTAACGCGACCGGTTGAGCAGAGTGAGAGTCTTCCCCGGATGTTCCTGGTTTTTTATAGTCGTCCCTGCGGCCATACCCATAGCGGCCATAGTATGGTTTGGAGTTAGAACTGGGAGTTTTATTTGTTGGTTTGACGTAAGCAAATTCTGGAGCCAAAGAGTTTAGGTTTGTCTTTGTTGGATCTTGATAGTGTGCTGCCCGCATCTTATATTTTTCATAGTTTTTACAGACAGACTCTAATTGCTCCAGACTTTGCACGTTACTGATAGCTAGTACTTCTGCATACATTGGTTTAATATTGTGGACGATGATATCAAACATCTCTGCATTTGTGGGTTTTGTATTTAATCTACTGAATAAACCGCTCATTATGGATATGTAGATAGTTATGTTTTCCGTTTCACCTTGTGAACGTGTTCTAATTTCGGTAAGCAATCTATAATCATAGTCATCGAAATCAAAAGCAGCCTTTAGTTGTTCTAATAGTTCTTCCCATGAGGTGACGTTTGGTCTTACGTGCCTATACCAATGCAGTGCATTATCCGTGAATATATCAAACGCGAAGTTAAACATATCATCACCTTTTATTTGCTTACTTAAACTAAACTCCTGTATTTTTTGTATAAAAGATCGCACGCAAGTTTTGCCATCATACTTAGGTTTATTTGGTATACTGTGACTAGAGCATGTTACAGTTATGTTAGTGTTTGTAGCAGCAGTTGTGTCAGTTCGTTGTGAGGTACCTGAACTAAACTTAGTTTCTAGTTTGGTAATTTGTGATAAGAGCATATTATATTTTTCTTCTAATTTTTGCTTAAGTATTATATTCTCTGGGTTGGTTGGATTAATACGGGCTAGTCGGTATTTGATATGATTTTTGTAAGATATACCTTTTGCCAATCCCGCTTCATTGTTAATTTCACCTAGACTCAATTGGTATTCACCTATTGTTGCCTTTACCGCGCATAAATCGTCAGTCTCATCAATGCCCGATTCCTGTATGTCATCACTAGTATATTTTTTATACAAGTTGTTTATTTGTTTTCTTAAGCTTAGGCAAGTGCCAATTTCACCACCCCTTATCAAGACTTCATATTCTAATTCAGCCTTCCTTAGATGTATGAAATTAATCGGGTGAGTTCCCATTATCACAAAAATTACTAGTAGATCTTAAGATTAACACAACAACAATTCTATACCACAACGATGTACAAAGAGCAAGTGCGCTAGCGATCAGTTCAGAACAGAGTGACAGATAGAATAAGCTTGGGCGCCACTGTAACGGTTAGAGCTGCGCAGGGTAGGCTGCGCAGGCCGTTAGCAAATAGGTAGGTAGGTAAAGTAAAACAGCTGGACCAGTTAATACATATATTAAGTGAGCACTAAATTAGGTCGCGGGTAACTGTCACTATGTTCTGTTCCGTTCACTATCACTTGTTAATTAAATGGGGTACCGTCCCTTGGCAGCACGTGCAGACGTGGGGGCCGGTCGGCACCGGCTCAGCAGTAGGCCACCGGTAGGCAGGTCAAGGCCTGGGCAGCGCACAGACAGGCCGCGCAGGTTAGGCTGCGCAGGCAGCGCACAGACAGGCAGCGCACAGACAGGCCGCGCAGGTTAGGCTGCGCAGGCAGCGCACAGACAGGCCGCGCAGGTTAGGCTGCGCAGGCAGCGCACAGACAGGCCGCGCAGGTTAGGCTGCGCAGGCACCGGCTCACGTGGTGGTAGGCCACCGGGCACAGCGCCAAGCCTTAGCGAAAGGCCACGTGCGCAGGGTAGTTGCGCACCGGACACAGCAGTAGGTAGCTTGATAGGTGGAGTGCGTAGGCAGCGTGCAGGAGTAGGTAAGCGTCGCAGACCTCAGCCTGAGCGAAGAGCCCCTAAGTCGGGGCACAAAGAATCTTGAGGTCAGAAGATAGTATCAGCTAAGCCAGCGGGATCGAAATGGCCGAGTCATAGCGTCCTGTCAAAAACTAGTGTTGTACCGCGTTTTTAGTGAGGTCCCTAGTTACTTACTAATTATGACATTTTAGGATTACTCGACTAATTTCAGTTGAGACCCTCACAACGCTACAACCAATTAACGTTGAGGCTATAATAAGAATGAAACATGGAAGTATAAGCGTTATAGCACATTTATAATATAATATTGAAGTCGCTGAAGAACTTTCAGCCAGAAAAAAGATAAAACTGTACACTTCAGTTTTATGAATTTTATTCTGTCCAATGCAATAACCAGCCTTACCTAAAATTCATTATGTACTTAGTAGCAGTTTGCATGCAACAGTTCGTTCGCTGTTGCATTAAAACGTTGGCATGTGCACGGTCCCTAAGGCAGACAACAGCGGAGCCAGCGCCATTGACCCATTTATGTAAAGGTATACGTTTCGGTGGGATTCCGTGGTATCAACAGGGATTAATCCCGCGCAAATCTGTATTTTAGTGGCACAATCTATGCTCACCCAAACTGGGCCAATTAGAGCTTACTCGCACTAATCAGAATATCGATGGTGCTATATTTCCTTGGCTGTTGCGTATTCGGGTGCTGTGTTGTGTGTCTCAGTTAAACATGGCGCTTGGGTATTTCACGTGTCGCTCGTAATCGTTCTGTGAATGTTGAATACGTAATACTTAAGTTGGTCTAAAGAGGATTTTAGTTCTCATGATATTATAATGCTGATTGATAAAGAAATATGATCTCTGTTTTCAGTTATCTTATCAAAACATACATAGATCACATCTCCTACGGCTCCAATTCAGCCTTTGATTTTAAAGGATATTTCTTGAACAATTGTTATGCTAAAAATAATGTGGAAGATCATGTTTGGGCTCAAGAATGCTTAAGATATTTCCGAAAGCCAATTTATGATACCCGGGCTTCTGTAAACACCTCGACACAAATACTTACGCCTCCCAAAATAAAAACAAGTCGTAAAATTAATGGCTTAGAAAAATTACGGAACACAGCCGTAATAGCGAACTGAAACGTTATCGAATTTACAGAACTTCGCTGTGAAGTCACGAGAACAGAATTTCAAGGAGCAACAAGATTTACTCGGTTCACAAACTAAACACAATATGGCACATTAACATCAACCAATCTACCTGAATTTTGTACCTACTTACTTGTATTCTATTAGTACAAGCTAACTATCATTTCCGCCACAAAACAACAGAAGTCCGCCATACAAACTGATGAACAGAAAAAAAGCAAAAAGAAAAATAAGGTAGTACGTTATTTACCAACTAAATAGGCAACGTAATTATCCCCCGAATCCCGAGCCAATTCCAGTGTTTAAGAAAGATAAACGAGAAGGAAAAGAAACTGTTCTAACAAAACTTGTAACTCACCCCAACTGGGGGTGAATTACTTAACTGCTACCTGATGAATGGGGTTATTGGATTTAACTTTAATTTAGATAGTTATCATCCTATTAAGGCTTAATCTTTGCGTTCGTTTTGGCTTATGACGTAAGCTGATTATTAAGCGGTATCTACATTTTGGGCATCGGTGCGAGGGGCGATCGGAAATCGTTTACTTTTAACAATGGCGCGGTGTTTTACAATGTTGGGATAATTAAAAGGATTAGAGGTTTTGTTTATCTAGATTAATAGGACGAAAACTAACCGTCTCTCGATAATGCGGCACAGCAAATGGCCAGTGAATCATCAGGCAGGTTATCGCAGTTCTCTTCTTTACTCTTTTAGAAAGAAATAAAAAAGATCATCAGTCTGTTCACGCCTCGAACAGTTTTTCAAAATGCAATAATTACCTAAGTAACTACTTCAGGCATGACAACAAAAAAAAGACTGAGACTTATGCATTTGAATAAATTCACATTGAAATCATAATTTTGCCCTTCACATCATGGAATTTTCAGTAAAATGTTTTACCAGACTTCCGACCATAGGGAAATGTTGCTAAATAAAAAGGTTTATCCATACCATGTATGACTTTACTCACTCTCTCTCTCTCACTCTTTTGGGACAGACAACCAGCGTAAATAAACATCAATTCAATTAAGAACAATGATATACGAGGCCGAACTTTTTAATGTTTAATTATCGCAGTCATGAAATATATTTTCTGCCCGAAGTGGGGAGAGGCTTATAACTTCATTCCGGGCCGCAATTACGTTGCTGTTTATTTTTTGCCGAACGGCCTGTGTGGCATTTGCAAATATTTCAAAAACTGCAAACATTCGTCATTAACTTATTCGTTAACATTATTCATTCGGATGCCTTGTTTTTCAACGTCTGCCTTTTAATGAAATGCCATTGAACTTATTTAGGCAACTATTGTTTGAAGGAACCTTGCTCCATTCAAATGCAAAGTGGACGTCGTCTTCAACTGATTGTCTCTTCAAGAAAAGTGGAAGCAAAACATTTGTCAAACAAAATATAAATTTAAAAAAAACATGCAATTTGTAGGTTCCTCTACACAACTAATTTCCAAGCGACCTCGGGACTTTCAGTAAATATAAGTTTCGGCAATATTCATGGTGTCGAGACACATTATGGAGCGAATAGAAATGCCATTGCAGACACAAACAGTCGTCAGTTAGGGACGGAGCCACTCTAAGTTCCTATGCTGCGTACGTGATTACTCTCTAAATATTCCACTTTATTGTGCAATCCTCTCCTTGTCATGTGAAGAAGCGAAGCTAGGAGGAGCCTGAATAATTTAGTCGGTCGGCGGCGGATATACCATTTATCCAAATTGTCGTCTCCGGCGTGAAGCAGGGGCGGGAGTTAAAAATGAACGAGCTGTCAGTTTCGCGTCGTGCTCACACCGATTTGCTCCAGAAAAATTTGTAACAGCAGGGAAGGGTAGGTACTATTTATGTTTGCCGTTTTCAGAGTCAATTTGTAAGCAATCTTGTTTATTTGCTCGTATAAGATCTCTGTCAGAGGTGTTCAGTTTAGGAGACTGTGCTCCATCACTAGTCGAGTTAACAACCGTTTCGTCAAACGATAAGTATATAACGACCAACTACCTATTTCAGTGTAAACTTCACTAATGATCAGTGGAGTATTTCTAATGGCCCCTCGGGTCAGTTGCTCATCGGAACCCCGCGATACATGGAGCCCCTAGTTCCTGACAGTCGTAGTAGATAAAGGCCGCCAAAAGAAAACCTAAGTTATCCCGGTCGCGATTCTAGCATCTCACCTTCTACAAAGAGACCCTATTTTTCTCAAGTGCTCACGGCATCCAATAAGTAATTATAACGACTACCTAAACAAGTATAAAATTAAAAGCCTCCTCGTAATGCAGGGATACGTGAGCTTTATTAGTTTCTGTGGAAACGAAATGGCTCATAATTATAGCAATATTTGAATTGGTTTTTCCATAAACTACAATCGCATGTTCAGAAACTATTCGAATGCGGCAAAATTATTATTTCGGTGTCTATTTCTACACAAGTTGAAATAGAACGATGTAAAGTCACAGCTTTAATAGTGTCGTAAACGCCAACAAGTTTTATTCAACAGATGCAATCAAGATTGGGTAGTTAAGTAGGTATACCTAGTACATTATTAAAACTGGAAACGTTGACCAACTCCTATTATACAATGAGTTTACTAAAATACAGGGTGTAACGAACATGTTTCTTAATCGGACCAATATCGTAATAGCGAAAAAATTATCTGCTGCCCCATACAAATCTGTCTACCCAAATGTATGAGGCAGCTGATATTTTTTTCGGTATTTTAAGATGTTTGTCCGATGGAGAAACATGTTCAGTTTTATAGTCTGTAGCACACCCTTAAGGATGTATATACCCTTTCCGTTACACCCTGTATATCCAAATATATTTTTTGATTCCATGTTCCTAGGCAGGTTAGGTACCTAACACATATAATAATAGGACATGTATAAAATTCTTTTTAACGCCTGTAATATAAAAAGGTTTAGGTTCAGTACAGAGGATAACACTATTTCACCGACATAAAATTGAAGGAGCAGGTAAATCAAATAATAAAGGAAAATTCCATTACTGTCCCAGGTCAGATAGCCGAAGATTTCTCGCGAAAAAGAATTTCATTTCGTTTGTAAGGAAGTTTAAAAGTAGTAAATAGAAAGTAGATATTCAATCAGTGCTGGTATTCGATAGGAATATTGAAACATGATTTCGTTTGCGAAGAATTACTGTTAGTAATCATACTACCGACCGAGCTAAAGTAATTTTGAATGAAAACTGGATTAAATTTGTTGGCATTTTATAAAAGTAGGTACCTACCTACTTATGTGACTAAATATGGCTGGTAATTGTGTGTAAGCTACTATGACTTATCCATCGAGTCCTAATCAGACATCATTTCAGACACCTTTCTCCATATAAGATTTCTACATTATGTTAACCAATGCCTTTAATTCTTAATGTCGAGATAAATAAAGATTTATAATGATGATTATTATATTGTGGCGCATTGTGTCACAACACTATTTAATATTTCGATTTGCAACCCTAATGTGTCACAACACTATCTAATATTTCGATTTGCAACCCTAATGTGTCACAACACTATCTAATATTTCGATTTGCAACCCTAATGTGTCACAACACTATCTAATATTTCGATTTGCAACCCTAATGTGTCACAACACTATCTAATATTTCGATTGGCAAATTAACCTCACGTGTGTATTCCGCAAAGGGTAAATAAAGTAAGGGCAGAGATCTACCTTCACACACATTTCGCTAGTTGTATTTGAGTCCCATGCAGAAAGAGCTTATTGCATACACCGGACACAAAATAAGACTGCGGCGTGCTGCTGGGAAATCCCTATTTGGAAAAAACTCAATGATACTGCTTGACTCAGGTATTGAGCCTAGGTCCCCAAGCTCAGCAGTTTTTACTGAGAAGCTAGTGACAAATAGTGTTACGAGCTGGGTATGGGATAAATTCAAACACCAATGGTTAAACACCAGATAGACTGACTGCTCACGCAATCGTCCTAGGATTATTCCCAAATCTCTCTTCTATGTATACAGTTCCATAGTGGAACATTCTAGTCTCGAGCGTAATCTAGAATGTTCTCGTAAAACAACCGACGTACCTAACACGAGCGTGCAAATCTTAATCTTGTAATCCATTCCAACTACAGTAATTTCACAGTTAATAATGTCATATGGCAGTAAAGCTTCATCTTTGTTTTTGACTGATTTAAAAATCCAAAAGTTAACCGGTAGGTAGGTAATGTTTTTTTAATTAAAATAAACGTTTTTAGTTTGAACCTATTAGTACTTTAGTAGTCGTTGCATTTATTTTGCAGGTAAGTTATTCAAAGCTACTTGTGTGGTGCTTGGATATTACCGTTCGAACATCGCATGTCAACTTCGAAACAAATTGGTTTCAGCTGAACACACAGCTAAGTAGGCCGTAATATTAGTTAAACGGATTTAAATCTTTAATGCATTCCATTTTCATAACTTCCGTGAATCATTTTAAAAATTGTTCTTTAAATTTTGAATGTTTTTTTTTTTTTATGTGAAAAAAAAACATTCGTGTCGTCTGTTGACAGCTATTCTCCCACGGGCCTATTTATTTTACCCTTACTGGTTCCATATTTATATATACCCTTACAGAGTCCATATGTATGTACTATCACCAAACTGCATATCTGACCACGGTAAGGACTATCGTTACTTGCAGCGTCCGGCCGCTATAGAAGCGCTTATTAACGCTCAGCTACCAATAGCATCGCAGCATCTGTTTTTTGCCGAGTCCCTTGGTGTCGTAAATGAAAATAAAAAATTGTGGTCAAACATCTGGGAGCCTGAGATTGTGTTTAAAACAATACATATTTAAAAAACGGTCGTGTATTTTTCGGTTGGGTCTTTTTTTTGTTTTACCACTATTGGTCCGCAAACTATTTGTGCGGACCAATAGTAATAAGGGTGTTAAACAGATGTCATCGTGTGCACGGGATTTTGTTTGAAAAGTGTCCATATTCTCACTTTCCCGATGGTACCTAGCCTGCCTTTTGTAATATTTTTTTTACAATATGTAATGCAAAATAAATGATTATGAATATGTGTAGAGAATAGTTGGCCTGTAATTATATGCATTCCACAGGCGAAAGGATAGGTTCGTAATAAAAATGGAATAGCTAGCGTCGAACATTATATTTACATACATACCTACTACAATAATGTTATAAATACATCACTTGGTTGAGGAACTCGTGGTTAGATGAAAGCGGATAAGCTCTTGCCAAGATCGGCCCATGGGTGCTATTTCTATTTCATACCGAGAACCTCGTGCTTCAGAAAGCACTTGAACCTGGCTGTCAATGCTGTCATTATTAGATATTTGACATGCAGAGTGTCAGTCGGTCTTACCAAGAAGAATCTTGTAACTCAGTTTGTGAACTGGGTTACGGAAATCAGATAGGCAGTCGCTCCATATAAGCCGCACGACGAGTCGCCGCGCCGCCGCGGAATATGTTTGAGAAAAGTCTAGGCTGCTATAGTAATGTGCATCTATGAAATCCCTTTGTTTGAGCAAATGAACAAAACAATTAAGACGGTCGATGTTATGTGTAGATGGTAGAGGTATTATGATTCAGCACAGTTTAGTGCAATCACAAAAAAAAAGATCAAGCCAATCAATGAATTAGTGGGTAGGTTATATGGTGTTTTTCCCGTCTACAGATAACAAAAGGCTACGATCAGGTGGCGTACCATGACGTCTTTAACTTAACATTATTGTTCCATTCTTATTCCAGAGTGAAAAAGAGACGGAGCTATACAGGTCGTCTAACTCCATCTCTTTCCCACTCTGGAATAGGAATGGAACAATAATGTTTTAAGGGTCATAGTAATCCCCCTGGAATAACATGATTATATATATGATCAGGTGACCCACCATGACGTCTTAAAACAGTATTGTTGTACTCCTTTTCCAGTGTGGGAAAGAGATGGCGCAAGCCATCCTGTATAGCTCTAGGCCAGCTGGTCTTCATGGGCCTTTCAAATAACCTATTTTCAGGATAAGATAGTTTCCAATTACTGAAATACACTCAGAAAAAAATTGCTGGGTTTACATTACAAAAACAAGAAAAATCTGTTATAATTTTTATTAAATTATTAGTTAATACATTAAGGCATTAACGGCCACTTTAACTAAAAGCTATAAGTAAATGAATCTAGCGCAGCTTAATGTTTCTAGAACTAGAAGGGAGGCATTATTAACTCAAAATCAAATGTGACCGTGACATTCATAGAATTCCACATTTTAACTCAAAATACTTACAAAAAATGTAAGTACAGTATGTTTTCAATTTTAGTCATTAAATATAATTTTTTATAGTCACAAAGGACGAGATTTTGTTATAAAAATGCACTCTTCTGTGACTAATAAGGCTAAACTGGTAAAGCTAAACTTAAAGTTATTTGATAAGTTGGTGCAGACATAAAAGCATTATCTCACTGCACTGAAGTGCAAACTTAATACAATGACAATGAAAATAAGAAGAAGTGGTCAATCCCGTGAAGAAACTGGAAACTGAACTACATTGTGATAATCTCCAGAAAAACTATCTGATAGTTTTGTACAAAATCTATGCAAAATATTATACGCATCTGAGACACATTTCATTTTAAACTAATCAGTGTTCCCTGGATGGTAGGTCATCCACTTCTACTTATGTTCGTGGTTGAGTATCTACTGGGTGATTGGTAAACGAGGGACATACTTTTTGGGAGTGAAGTACTCATAAATATGAACAACTATAACACTGAAAATAACTCCGGAATATAAAAAAAATCTGCTGTTGCCAACATTTTTTCGAGTTATTCGACCAAAAACTTATAACTGATAATCTTTTCACGATTTCTTGATTGATATCTTAATAAAGTTGTTCAAAGTCAAAAGGTTTATTACGTTTCGACTTTGAACAACTTTATTAATAAATTTTGCTTGTTCAATATCATAAGTATGTATTTAGCCTTTATAGTATGTCCCTCATCCAAACTGACACCTCGTAGAATGTTCTAGCAAGGACGACGGTCGGGTCCGCGACGACGCGGCGCTGCCTTCAGGATGTTGTCGACGCGCAGGATCATCTCCGCGGCTTCGGCAGCAGATAGCAACACTTGACGCTTCACTACGTACGACTCAGTGATGCCGAGCTTCTTCATGTCACCTACGCGGCCGTTCTGCATGTCTGTGGACGAAATTGATTACGAAAAATAGAAAAAGATAAATAATAGTTGACGAAATTGGTTAATTATCCGTCAGGTCTATTTTTTTAGTATAATGTATCCAACGAGCAAAAATGTTTTCAGAAAGAGAAGGCCGCCATCCTTTACCAATATGTTTCGATATCAGCAAAAAAAAAGATATCAGTTACATAATAAACACGGTGTAAATCACCTCATCACTAAGCCGTCAACCAAGCATTCTGTACATGAAACTAAGTAACTTTACGCAAAAATTATTGCTGGGAAACGACTTTTTTTTTGGGGGTGTAAAATCATGTTTTGTGGTAGAACTCAATGTAAAGCACTCAAAACATTGTGCTGATGGACGGATTGAATAGTACGGGGGTCGTGGAGGTGTTTAAAGTAAAAATCTTACATTAAAAACTTGTATTCAAAAAAATACTTGTCAAAAAGTTGGAACTTTGACCCCCAATATCTCCGTAACTAGAAGATTCCCAGGTATGGTGTAGAACAAAAAAATTATCGCAATGACAGGGAGAACCAGTGCCTTTCGGCTTCGTTAAGAGGTGTTTTACACCCTTTATAACTAAAGCTATAATCAATTTTAAACAAAGTAACACCTGGCCTTTCTTTGTATGAAAAGATACCTCTATCCTGCAGTGGTACATGAATAGGCTGGTATAATTATTAAACTCACCAAGTCCCATAGTGATCTCTCCCTGTGCGTGGTTCGCGCGCAGCCGTGAGATGAGGTCGGCAGAGTCGTAGCCCGCGTTGTCGGCCACCGCAGACGGCAGGCGACGCAGCGCCACGGCGAAGGCTTCGGCCGCGGCGGACTCTTTGCCGGCCGTGCGGGCGGCTACCCGCGACACGGCCTCGGCCATCAGCATCTCACTGGCACCTACATGAAATAGGTGATTATTGTACTCCACAAAATAGAAGAAAACATGATTCACTGAAACCTCCAAACCAGGAAACTTCTGTATGTTGTTTTACTTTTGTGTTATATCTAGAAATCTTAATAAACTGACATTCACAACTTCACTTCAAATCAAGAACTGAGATGAGACAATTTATTTTTTGTATATGTTAATCTTTTTATTGTGATCTCTTTTATAAGGAACGACAGACGACGAAGTCAGAACTGATAGCCTCGCACAAAAAATGTTGTATGTGCTTTGGAAGATTGAATACAAATTAAATAAAAGCTTTTAAAATATAGCTCACCTCCACCATAAATAATTTTAGGTTCCTTGACGGTAGCAGCGAGTACGCAGAGTGCGTCGTGCAGGGAACGCTCCGCCTCGTCGATGACTTGTTGAGTGGCGCCGCGAATGACGACCGTGCAGGCGGAGCCCAGCTCCACGCCAGAGAAGCGGATGAGGCACTCGTCACCAATCAGCACCTGGAATATGTCAATCATTTATGTTATCTAACTCTTCTTCTCACGCTGCGTTCCAAAACGGGGATAGTAGACTTTGGCACGATGACTGCTGGGCGATAGTCTCCACACAATGGGTGTCAGGAGATGGACGGTGAGGCCGGCCGAGAAAGCGGCAAGACACCTAGATGCGTCGAAGCGGACCGAGAAAAGAGTCCGTGAAAGGAATTGAGGGGAGGCCTTTGCCCAGCAGTTGGAAACACTAAACACAACAAACACACTTCTTTTCGAATTGATGGCCCAAATTACATCTGACCAGTATGTAGCGACCTACACAACTCTGTTATTGCTTCATTTTAATCCATACTTAATAATGTTTCTTACACGGAAGAAAACTTATGGGAATCTTTCAGGTGAACATATTTGTGATTATTTTATACTTTCGTGTTGGAAAAGTAATTAAAATAAAAACTTTGCTTACTTTTCGAACACGAAAGTATAAGACGAAAATTAATTCGTTAGACCCATCACCCACTGCCATTTTTCCAGCGATGCAAACTCAAAACGGTATACAGTCGCGATGCTGCTTACTCTATTACTTCGCCCACGTAACCACGGCTCTGTATTGCTATCTCCTTCTATGATGCGACGGCATGTCGCCATGCTGTCGCGTCATAGAATCTGTCGCCCGTTGTAAATGCTAATGCAGCGTGTGTTAGTACGCTGCTCATAAGCATCATTACAAAAAGTCACCAAGGGCGAAGGTCCAATGATTTCAGTCTACTCTTTTTTGTGAATACCAGTTTTTTTTTATATTACTGTAGGGCATTGAGAGAGATTTACTACTATCTTTTTCTAACAGTTATTATGGATGTCAATTCTGCTGCTGAAAATACTGTCATGATCTGCATTTTATTACCAACATACAGAACTGAACTTTATTTAAAATTTGATGTGCCGCATAGGGTAGGAGAGGAGCATGGCAAAATGCAATTCCGTGATGATAGATGAGGCTTAATGCCTTAACAACAGTCAAATATATAATGATACTAACATAATTATTATTATAACATAGTTTTACAAGTGAGAAGCCAAACTAGTGTGAGTAAAAGCACAAAAATTACCTGTTCAATAACTTTGCAGTGTCCCAGTTTTACTTTTTCGGGCGAGTCGAAAGTGGACACGATTTCTCCTCCAGTCACGAGGGCAAGTCGCTCAATACCGTCGAAATCAGCGTGTTCGATCGCCATGACGCCGGCATCAGCGAATAGCTGCTCGGGGTAGTTGTAGATAAGTTGCCTGGTGAAGAAAATTCGGAAATTCAAATACAGGTAACAGGGATTTTACATAAAGTAGTGCATTCAGTATTGTACTTTTAATGTATTTTCTATTATTGTGTGGTGTTCAGCAAAATCACCAAAAGCTGCAATATTTTTATTGACATAATGTATGAAAACAATGATAAAGGCATTTTATTTGACCTTTTTATGACAGTCTTCAAAAATGCAATGAGATTTGTAAAATATTTTTTTTTTAAACTTTTGTTATATCTTTTTATATAAAATACAAGTTATTTTTTTACAGTTTTTTCTCGCCAAACTTTACAGTTTGAGAAGCGAGAAGCGCTCGCTTATCATACATAACTTAAAGTTACAAACTTAACTTAAAATGAAATACCCAGTATCAGACAATAACGCATTAGTTCGCTGATAAAATTGTTGGCAGTAAAGTGGTTCACAGAATACATCTACCTACCAAGTTTCAGCTGTGGAGTCCTAATAGTTTCAGAATAAAGTGGCTGTGACATACGGACGAACGGACAGACATGACAAATCTATAAGGGTTCCATTTTTTGCCATTGACAACCAATTGATACAAGGGAGAGTGTCAGACTTGTACTGACTAAAACCCATCCATGTTCCTTCTTTGCGTTCCAGGGCCACAATATCTCTATCGAACAGTCCCGCAACCCTGGCAGGGCTATGGAACTCTAATAAAAGGTTTTACCCTCATACAAACATGCTTTGATTTTGACATATCTCATAACTTTTCCAATTAATTACCTGTTGATGAAGACATTGCATTTGTGAGCTAAGATTTTGTTGACTTTGTCCTTCATCTTCTCTTTCTCAGCAACTTCCAACTCTGCAATCTTAGCCATAGAGTCCACTTTGATGGTAGATCCAAACACTTTGATCTTGTCTGTGTCCATGGGCGTGTTGGCAATCAGGATGTTGGCATTCTCAATGCGCTTAGGTTGGTGTACTCCCACCTGAGAAGGTATTGTCATTATTACCTCTACACTAGTTTCTGGATCAAATGGAATGTTTTGGATTAAATAACAGACCGCCTGCTGAGGAACCATACATGTTTAGTAAGTTTGGTAAACATTGAATGTCATTACAAATGATTGGTAATAATCTACCTTCTTGTTCAAGAGGAAACCTTCATCCAGGAATGATTCTTCCAATAAACCACCAGATATCTTGATAATCTGGATAGCCTTCAGGTTGCCGGAGCCTTTAAGACGGAGGATTGCATCCACAGCTAACTTTGTAAAGTGTCTGTAATTATATATAAATACATGTTTTATGATCTACAAAGCATTAACTCTTATTGAGTTTCAATAACTGGCTGTATTCTGTTTATACTTACTCTTTGTGGTTGGAAAGAATTTTAGAGCTCAATGTTGTGCGAGCAATGTTTCCAAGGTCCTCACGTAGGGCAGCTTCATTAGGATTCTTCTCATGGTCAAAGCTAGAATCGGCTAATGCTTGTTTAGCTGCATCAACGGCTATACGCCATCCTGCGATGATTGTTTGTGGGTGCAGCTTTTGTTCAATAAGCTTCTCAGCTTCACGAAGCAGTTCAGCAGCTGACAAGAATAAACATAATTTTATTAGAACAACTATGCTACATGATAAACTCAATATTGTTGTATTCCATTTAATTTGACGCTGAACATCTATAGGTCAGGTACAGTTGTGTAGTTTAAGTTAAAACTTGCTTGCTTGCATGCTTTGTTTATTTCCTTTTTCAAAAAGGATACTGAAAAAAAATGTTTCATACCCAATACAGCAACAGATGTGGTTCCATCTCCAACTTCCTCATCTTGTACTTTTGACATGTCTACCAAAATTTTTGCTGCTGGGTTATCAACACCGATGGATTTCAAAATAGTAGCGCCGTCATTTGTAACCTCAACCTACAAAATATAACCAATTTATTAAAAGTTCAAAGACGCATTTACCAAGCGTTTTTCAAATTCATTAAAGAGACAATTTGGTCAAATAATAAAAAAACATGTACCTGGCCAGCATTTCTGCCACAGGAAACTAGAATTTTGTCCATTCCCTTCGGTCCCAAAGTACTTTTCACCAAATCTCCTATGGCGATGGCACCAATGAAGCTGGACATACGCGCCACTTCGGCTTTTTCTTCTTCGGCTTCATTTTTCAAAATTCTGATGGGATTCAGTGACACCTGCACAATAATTTCATGTGATCAAGACGCACGTGCAAAAAGAACAACGGGTCGAACACTTCTAGATTATTCACTATTCTTTTAAGTTTTCGGTAACTGAAATACTGGAAACTCTTGGTACTATCGAAAATAACACATTACTGCTTACCATTTTGGCTGTTCTTTAAGCTGTTTCTATCAAATACAAAATTAAAATACCGGCGACAAAAATTCTACTCCAAGAAACTAGAATTGACAGTTCAAGAAAAAAAGCAGAAGTAATGTTGCCACACGAAATTTATAACAGTTCCAGTTATTTTTATCTGGCTAGTATTATAGTGTCATGAATGATCTTTTTTATTTATTTTGTGTGCCTTATGTAAGAAGTACTCACAGATATCAGCTTTAGTTATGCTAGAAACGCAGTTTCTTTTAAGGAATTTTTTTCATCTAAGTAAACGAACTCATTAATATATCAACCCTTAGAATATTACTCTAAGAACTCTTTAACCAATTTAACATTTAAGTAGTGCTACTGTAATAAATGTTAAATCTGTCAATTGGTCTAGCAGTCGGCGCTATAAATATGTAATAGCTAGTCAATATTGTCCCAGTACTGGACAAAGGCCACCCTTCATTCCTTCCAACGTAAGTGTATAGGTTTTTTTGTTGCATCTAACTTTGTATTAAAGTTCATATCTCTTAAACTTTGGTGAGTTCAGTTTAATACAATATACAATACAATATCCTTTATTTCAGGCAACTAAGGCCCATTAATCACAATACATAAATATAAGTTTTAGATCACGCCATGTGTTTTTCATTAATGAACATTACAGTGGTCCGATATTTTGATATCAAAATAGCGGGACCACTTTCTTTGTAGAATATTTTTCGTACAATTTCACTATGAAAGTATGAATTATTAGAAATATTGTATTGGCATAAAAATATAAATTCTGCAACTCTACGTCTTTCAATACTTAAGGCGGAAACATACTTACGTGTCGTGGCGTGTCGTGACGCGCCAGGAGCAAATCGGTTTCATACATTTAATATGGTTAGGGACATATTTGCATGGCGTGTCGTGTCGCAACGATGTATGAAACCGTATGCTTCGTGCGCGACACGACACGCCAGAAGCAAATCGGTTTCATACATTTCATATGGTTAGGGACATATTTGCATGGCGTGTCGTGTCGCAACGATGTATGAAACCGAATGCTTCTGGCGCGTCACGACACGCCACGACACGTAAGTGTGTTTCCGCCTTTACTGTGTTCTGAGCATTGAAATGTAATACCAAGAATTATGTCTAGTTCTAAATAAGAGTAAGCACAGAATCGTTAATATAATATTTGGAACTTTGTCTTTTAGAGTTTAAGATTCATTTTAGAATAAATATTTATGAACTCATGACTTTTTATTTTCAAGTGACATTTTAAACTTATTGCCTTTTACCTTTCTCCGATGAAAGGACTTAAATAAATATATTTTGTAATTGTAATTTAACTTTATGTTAGAGTGTTAAGGTTTATAATAAACTGAAGTTGTTAATATTAAACTTTTTTCTTAGAAATATAGATGTTTACGTGTGTGCAAACTGTGGACACTTTTACGATTCATTTTTGTTCCTGATCCTTAATCTAGTACTATTATTGATCGAAGGGTTAGGGACATATTTGCATGGCGTGTCGTGTCCCAACGATGTATGAAACCGTATGCTTCTGGCGCGTCACGACACAACACGTCGAGTCGTTGCGTGTCGTGACGCGCGTAAAAGTGTCCTTGAAAATAAAAAGTCATGAGTTCATAAATATTTATTCTAAAATGAATCTTAAACTCTAAAAGACAAAGTTCCAAACATTATATTGACGATTTCGTGCTTACTCTTATTTAGAACTAGACATAATTCTTGGTATTACATTTCAATGCTCAGAACACAGTAAAGGCGGAAACACACTTACGTGTCGTGGCGTGTCGTGACGCGCCAGAAGCATTCGGTTTCATACATCGTTGCGACACGACACGCCATGCAAATATGTCCCTAACCATATGAAATGTATGAAACCGATTTGCTTCTGGCGTGTCGTGTCGCGCACGAAGCATACGGTTTCATACATCGTTGCGACACGACACGCCATGCAAATATGTCCCTAACCATATTAAATGTATGAAACCGATTTGCTCCTATATTTTCTTTTTTCAAGTGATAAGATTTATAATAAACATTTCGTGCAGAGCGGCAGTTTTGATGAAAGCGCCATCTGTGCTTACATAGTTGTACTAATAACGACCAACTCAGTGTGTAACACTTGACATAGTTCTGCTGCTGATTTTTATAAATAATGGCACGGAACCCTTCGTGCGCGAGTCCGACTCGCACTTGGCCAGTTTTTTTTTTTTGTTGTTGACCGATTTCTGCACTAATTGTAAACCGATGTTCAAAATTATTTTTTTATTCGAAAGCCTTTACTCTAGTGGTGCAGGTCGTCCCGTTGTCACCAAGTCAGAATCTGATGGTAGGATCCCAGAGAAATCGAGGACAACCCTCAAATTTTATAGGTACTTATAAAATGTTTTTCATGTACTTTCTAACGAGGCACGTCGCGTATACGTATACGTGGTATCTTATAAGAATTAAACTTGTTGAAGGTGTGGCTTGTAAAGAAATATATTTACGCGGTTTATTGAAAATAGTTTTAAAGTGTTTCATGAAAATACCTAAAGGTATAGTTTTCATTAGATAAAGATTTTTGTAATTTACGCCTTTGCGTGTTTCCAGTTATGTTCAAACTATCAAAATGAATCGAACATATTCTCGAATTTTTATAAGGTTAATATATTCTGCACATCGAAATGGGTCGCTAGAAAATCTACGAACAAAAACAATATTTAAAATAACAACACTACTCCATGCATTGCCTTTTCCAGAATAGTCAATGTTTGTAACTGTAAAATATGCACATTTATCCACTGATAGTTACACTAATAGTTGACTCGCCAACGCACCACCGCGCAGGCCGACAGTCCGACAACGACTGCCCCCCACTACACGGACCGGTATTAATAACCGAGCGACGTGCGCGCCCGAGGCAACGTTACAATACTGTAATCGGTTTGTAGTGAGATATATTGATATCTACATACACTACATCCCTTCCTTGTTTTAATTAGTTTTTATGAAACCGGAATATATCTCTAGCTTAACCAAATCACAGCACAATAAATATTTAGTCAATCACAATATGTTTTAATTTAATGTTTCCTTTTCCCCTTCTTTTTCTATTCCATTTTCTGATTCATTTACATCTTCTCCTACGTTAATTTCTTTATTTTGGTCACTTATAACTTCCCTTCAACTTTCTTCAAATGAACTACATTTCTTCGTGATGTACCTTCCCAGTTTTATCGTTTCGAACACATAAGTGTCCACCTTTACTCTTTTCTACAGTATGAGAAGTTGGATCATAATTTAGGCTTAGTTTATCTTTGACCATATTCTTGACGTAAACTTTATCCCCAGGCACTAGTTCACATTCACGCGCTCTTCTTTTCTTATCTGTATATTCTTTCCCAGTTTCTTTCTTTTCTTGATCTCTGTATCTAACATCTGAATCTTCTGGTTTAAGTGTATGTGTAATGTCTCCTGCCATAGGTATATTGCCACGGTATTGCCGTTTGAAAAATGATCTGTAGGAGTTTTACCTGTAACACTATACGGGGTACCGTTATACATAGCCAAATACATACTTTAACAAAGCTTCTTGCCAGTTTTTTCGTTCGACTTGACAATTTTTTTTTTTTCTTTGGAATATCTCGGTTCTGACGTTCGACTTCTCCGTTCTGTTGAGGCCAGTATGGTACCGTATTATGCGAAACTATATTCCTTTCAGTACAGATTTTTTTTGAACTCCTCTATGTAGAACTGTCTGCCATCTGGTTACCAAGTCTGCTAAAAATCTCTTATAGACATTTTATTATGTCAGCACTAGTAATTTTACGACAAATCTTTACCTTCTTGTATCCACTGAAATAATAGACGATTACTAATATGTAATCGATACTTGGTAAAGGACCCAACAAATCAATACAAGTATCCACCCAAGGTTAACAAGGTAATGCCCGTTACTTCAATGGGTTTGGAGGATTTGGAGCAGAGACCAACGTTCAGCCTTTGCAGCATTTGACCAAGTTCTCAGTTTCCTGGTATCTAGGCCACTAAACTTTGGTTCTTAGTCTCGCGTTCATTAGGAATATTGGGTGCCCTTCGTAAGTAGCTGTCAGAACGTGACTGCGCAATTTTTTTTTGAATCCTCTCAATAAAACTCCTTCGTAAAAGCATAATTCGTTTTGTAAGATTTTGTAATTTTTTACCACTTCATCCCATTTGTTTTTATAAAGGCCTTATCTTGTTTTTAATATTTCCGTGTCTTGCTTTGATGCCTCCATAATTGCTTCCAGTGATACTGCTATTGGCCAGTTTCCTTCAACAACTTGGTGTATATAGTTTTCCAACTTGTCTTGTGACGTTTTATTTAATTTGCACAATCTTGATAAACTATCTGCTACATTTTCCTTGCCAGGCCTGTATATTACTTTAAATGTATATGCTTAAAGTAGTACCCACCTTTCTATCCTTGCACATGGTTTTGATTTAGGACCGAATATAACCTCGAGTGGTTTATGGTCGGTCACTAGTTCAAACTCTTTTCCAAACAGAAAAACATAAAAATGTTCCACCGCCCCGACCAAAGCTAAGGCTTCTTTTTCTGTCTGGTAATATCGCCTTTCAGTCTGTTAGTGTCCGGTGACCATACGCTATATTCATAGGTGGACGAAATGATTAAATAGTTGTCACATAATTATCTAATGGTTTTACACCTCTGTGTGATAATTCGTGTCCTAAAAATTGAACCTTTTCTTCCCTGAATATGCACTTGTCTTTTCTCAGTACTACATTATTTTCTTCTAAAGTTTTCATTACTGTTTCTAATCTTCGATCATGTTCTTCCAAATCCTTCCCATAAAATTAATAGTGCCATTACATGGAAATCATTAAATGACTTCTCCCGCTCTGGGCGGAGCGGGAGGGAGTGTCAGACTTGTACTGACTAAAACCCACCCATGTTCCTTCTTCGCCCTTTGTGTTCCAGGGCCGCGGTATCTCTTTCGAACAACCCGCAGCCCTGTGCCATTACATCCCAATAACATTTGTTCCAGGGTTTTTTGAAAAATTTCCGGGACACAGGATATTCCAAACATTAGTCTTTTGTATCTGAATAGACCTTTACTTGTAATAAATGTTGTAATGTGCCGAGAATCGGGATGTAATTCAATCTGGTGAAAAGCATCTTTGATGAAACATGATTTTTGGTAGTAGCTTGTCCATAGTGGGCATGGGCAATGGGTGATTTTCACGTAAAATTGCTCTATTGGCCCGCCTCATATTTACGCAAATGCGGACTTCTCTAGTATTTTTCAAAACCGGCACTATTGGTGATACCCATCTTGAGGGTCCTTGAACTTCCTCAATAATTCTTTCTCCAACAGTTCTTTTATTTTGTTTTTAACTTTTTCTTCCAGTGGTATGGGGATCCTCCTTAATGGTTGAGAAATTGGTTGTACTTTCTCATCGATTGGTACCTCCACTAAAAGATCCTTGAATTTAGGAAACTCTTTATTTCCTTTTGGTCGATTTCTAATTCGATTTTAAGAACACCCATAGCCATGGCAGTTTCTTTCTCAAGCAGATCTCTAGTTCTATCAGCGATGACGTAAACCGTTGCATTTTCTGATCTATCTGCGATTTTTAATTTTGCGTCAAATGGTCCCTTTAGGTTGAGGGGGTTCTTACTTGCGTAACCATAAAAAGTCTTGTTGCAGCTGTTTGTTTGGTTACGAACCTGTACCTTATTTTATTTCATATTGTCCCAGGTTTTGTTTGTTGTTGTTTCCCTCATATTTTCTTTTATTCTCTCCACTCTGTTTATGTTCTCAGTTGATGTGCTGCTTCCTCCGAATTCTTCTATTTATCAACTTACAGCTCCAAGAGTATTTGCTTCAACAATTATATTTGTCAGTGTTATTGTGCTTCCTGTTTGTAGAAATCTTTCTAAGCTCTTTAGAACACTTTTCTGTAATTTGATCGATTATATGATCGTCTTTGCCCTTAAACTGACATTTTTCTGCTTGTTGTCTAAGCCGTACTAGGATTTTTTCAAACTTTTCATTTGCTTCTTGTTTTATCAAACGAAAAAGGTGACGTTCATATATTATCTTACTTTGTTTAGGTAGAAAGTATGCTTCGAGTTTGGTTATAGCCACTGCGAAGACGTCCACTTCATCTGCTGGTGAAACATTCGCATCTGGTATATTATAGAATATTTCCTTCAATTCTAGTCCAACAAAGCAAAGCGCGTTTCTTCGCACTACTGTCTATTTCAGCAACTTCGAGGTAGATCAACAGTACCCGCTTCCAGCGTTCCCATGTCGTTCCTGCTGCACCATTAAAATATTTGTCAATTTAATGACCAGTATGTACATCAATAGTACCACTACCTGCTGACCAAATTTTTTGACTTATCAATTTATTGATCAATGTATGTATATATATTCTATTGCTATAACCGTCATTTTCTGATGACTTGTCAATTTAATGACCAGTAGGAATATTCTATTGCTATTACTGTCGTTCTTTGATGACTTTTCAATTTAATGACCAGTAGGAATATTTTACTGCTATTACCGACGTTCTTTGATGACTTGTCAATTAAATGACCAGTAGAGATATTCTACTGCTATTCGATTTATTATTTTAGAACTAATCCTGTAGCATAAATCAAGTAATTAAACATGTGGTCCTGGTTCGACTCCCAGGTCGGGCAGTGTCACTGAGTTTCTCCATTAGGGACCTCCCAATAACAGACCTGAGTCCGAGTTGGCGTCTGGTTAATGGCAACAGGCATGCTCAACGTTATTGGTGAAACGTGGTTGTAACACACATTGTCGCGAAAGATGAATTCGCGATGTTCCAAACCTATAAATGTAAATATTTAATTACACAACACTAATAAGATAGCAACACTAAATCAGTATGAGCAACCTGACGACGCAAACCCAAGCCATTCTTTTTGCCGCCTTTTGCCATCACATAGTTTGGCTAGCAGCTAACTTAAATTAAGTAAATTCAGTGCAAGAAGAGTATATGGAGATTCTTGTCATCCGTGAGGCGCGCCACCTCGAAAGCTAAGTACCTAGATATTAACTTTCTGTTTATGTACGGTTTAGAGATTTGATATGTTCATTAATGTTCTATGAAATTATGTTTACCAGTTTGAATAACTTATACCTAATTAAAACACCTGAAGTGATGGTCGTGTCTTAAGCCGCGGTCCTAGTTTAATAAGATGTTTCATAATCACGGCTTAAGGTGTAACTACGACCCTCACGCGCAATAAGTCTGGCCGGACACGCGCGCTGGGTTTGTGAGAAAGTCCAAGGGCCAACTTCTCTTGCAAACCTTATAACATAATCCCCACAGGCCCAAGTAAGCGTCGACGGGCGCTAGCGTCGACGGACGCTATAAATGTTGAGGGGGACATTCCAGACGTGAAGGCTGCAAGCCGTATCAGTCTGGAATGTGTGCTTCTGCAAATGAGGTTAATCCGAAATTTGATTAGCACAAAGGTGTTCGTTCCAGATGCGGAGGCTATATGCTAAATATGAGCCGAAACAGTCTGGAACACTTGATATAACGGAGGAAGTGAAACTCCAGAATCCGTTTGACACGGAGGTGTCCTAAATGATAAAACGATGAAATATAACCTGCTTGCGAGAAAGCAGAGACAATTATTATATTAATCATAAACAGATAGGTAATAGGTACCAACCCAGAGATTCATGGGTACATAATTTTACAGGTGTCCTAGCCGGACCTGAGGAAATGGATAAACTAATGGTCGACCTGATGATAACCACTTCGGTGCCTTTGAGGACCGAAGCATAAGAGACTGGATTGAGAGACGCTCCTTATCGGTGTGTGATCCGTATCTGTGAGTATCTCAAACGTTTCGTGGGGGCGTGGGTTTCTCTTCACATCAAAGCGAAGCAGTAAAATCCTATAATATTAAAATAAAATAAGTCACATTGTAGTCTAGAACATAACCAGAATATAACATAGTAAAGAAGAGAAGTTCAATGAGAAAAAACCATTCCATAGGAACATTAACTATAATAGCCAGTCCATAAAAAGAAAACCTCAAGAACAGGGAGGTAACAGGGACATGTCGATGAGAAAGAAAAGGAGGCTTCAATGTATTTTTTGCCAAGGAGCGCACTTCAATGATCAATGCGATGTTGTTAAAACTGTGAAAGAGAGGAAAGACAAATTAATCGATCACTGTTTTGTTTGCCTAAAGAAAGGTCATCAAAAAAGAAATTGTAAAAGCTCAATTCCTTGTGCATACTGTAACAAAATTAACCACCATAACAGAGCACTTTGTTATAAGAATTGCATTAATAAAACCGAGGATGTCAAGACGTTACACGTCAACTCTATAAGCTCCACCGTATTACAAACAGCAATAGTTAAGGCTCTACGTAAAGACGATGATTCTGAAGGAACGGTCTGTCGAGTACTGTTGGACTCGGGTAGTCAACGTACTTACATAACGCGAGAAGTAGCTTCAAAATTGAACCTTCCTATCGAAGAGGAAAGCACCTTATCAGTTTTCACGTTTGGATCGAAAACTCCCCAAGTAATAGTAAGCCCCGTAGTCAGGTTACAGATACGTACAAGGACAAATTATACTTTACAAATAGAAGCAAATGTTGTTCCTCATATTTCACATGGAGTTCCTTTCCCTGGTATTGACATAGGTAAATACAAAGATGATCTGATTTTGGCTGACGACGGCTCATTGTCACCCACAATAGACATATTGATCGGCAATGACTTCTACTTTTCATTCATCCTTGAAGACAGAATTCAACTGGAAAGTAACTTATTCTTGATTGACTCTAAATTCGGTTATTTACTGACTGGAAAAACTAATACAAAAACCACGGACACATTGTCAGTATTAACTTACTTTCAAGGAGTAGAAAACAAATTGACACCACCGGATCTCCCGTTATACAATGAAAACCTCAAATGCTTATGGGAACTAGAATCCATTGGAATATGCGATTCGCCAAAATTGACTAGAGACGAACAAGTAATCAACCAATTCAATGATACCATAAAACTAATAAAGGATAGATACACTGTTAGTTGGCCATGGATAGATTACCCACCTAATTTAGAAATTAATTACGGTTTAGCCAAAGGCAGACTAGTCAACTTACTCAAACGATTAGATTCCGATTCACTAACAGCGTACGATAATACATTGAAAGAACAACTAGCAAAAGAAATAATTGAAAATGTACCAGACGATGAAAGGAGAATCGAAGATATGGATCATCCTATACACTACCTGCCGCACCACGGTGTTATTCATCCAGGCAAGCCAACTCGCATAGTCTACGACGCCTCGGCAAAGACCAAACATAGCAAAAGTTTAAATGAATGTTTACATTGCGGTCCACTTATGCTAGAGGACTTAACCGGAATGTTGTTAAGGTTTAGGTCACATCAGATAGGAATAACAGCAGACGTAGAAAAAGCTTTTCTACAGATAGCATTACACGAAAAGGACAAAGACGTAACTCGATTCTTATGGTTGAAAGACATAAAAAGGGCGGCCACGGAAGATAACATTCTGCACTTACGATTCTGTCGGGTACCGTTTGGAGTGATATCGAGTCCATTTCTTCTAAATGCTACTTTGAAACATCATCTACTGCGTTCCAATGAGGAAAGTCTAAAAAGCATAGTAAATGACATCTACGTCGATAACCTTGTCACAGGAGCAGAATCTGTACAAGAAGCAACAGCAATGTATGAGTCGTGCAAGATCACATTTGAAGAGATTTCAATGAATCTTCGAGAATGGAGTTCGAATTCCAAACAATTCTCCGAGAACATTTCTTCATCAGATGTCTGCAGAGATGTAGAAGTTAAAGTATTAGGTCTGAATTGGAACACAGACGAAGATACGATCAGATTGAGACCAAAAAAGACTAAAGAGGCCACCACCAAGAGAGAAATACTTAAAAACATAGCATCAGTTTACGATCCATGTGGATATGCCGCACCAGATTTATTACCAGCAAAACTTTTATTACAAAATCTGTGGATACATAAATTCAAATGGGATACCCCATTACCAGAAGAATTGACCAATGAGTGGCAAATCATTAGAGAACAGTTAGAAGAAACCAAAAACATTATTTTACCAAGGAAATATTTCGAACAAAATGGTGGTGACAATATCCAACTGCACGTTTTCACAGATGCATCAACCAAAGCATATGCTGCAGTTGTATACATTTCTAATGGAAAAGAATTGAATTTTGTAATAGGAAAATCACGGTTAGTACCCATCAAGGATCAAGACAATTTAAAAATCCCAAGACTTGAACTATTAGGTGTTTTAATAGGTAGTCGGTTGCTGAAGTACGTAACCAAGTTCCTAAAATTTGAATTTAGAGAAAATATTATATGGACAGATAGTCAAATAGTGATTGATTGGTATTACAGCAACAAACTACTACCACCATTCGTTGCAAGGAGGATAGAAGAAATAAAGGGAAATACACCAGCTACAATAGGATATGTTCCAACAGGATTAAATCCAGCAGACGTGGCTACTAGACCCACAAGTTCTAAGGAAGACAAGCAGATATGGTTATCCGTACCAAGTTTTCTACTGGGAGACTCCAGAACTTGGCCGAAAGGTTGTAGAACCGAAATATCTTTACTTAACGAAACTGAAGTCACTATAAATCCCACATGTTCTTCTGCTGAACAAGACTTTTCTTTTCCTGTTGGGGAGGATCTCACGAGTGGAGAAAAGGTCTTAAAAGAGCAGGAACCCAGAAATCAGTTAGATGAGGAATCAGGAAACAACTCCACAGATAACTGTGAGGACAATACACTATCACAAACACATAGGATTAAAAGGATTCAAAAGGAACATTTCCCTGAGGAAGTAGAGGGTAAACATACTAGTTTACAACGAAACTTAGGCGTATTCACCGACATAGACGGTATCCTACGTTGCAAAGGAAGATTACAAAACGCTGATTGGTCTTATGACAAAAGATATCCTATATTAATTCCAAAGGATTGTGATTTCACTAACACAATGATCCTAGAAACACATAAGAAAAACTATCATGTAGGAGTCAACCACACTTTAAGTTTGATCAGATTATCGTACTGGATTCCTCAAGGAAGAAGCCAAGTAAAGAAAATATTAGGAAAATGCACAAATTGTGTCAAACATGGAGGAGGTCCATTCAAATTACCAACCACTCCAGCGCTTCCTAAGGAAAGAGTAAACTATAGTTCACCTTTTACGTATACCGGAATAGATTATTTCGGTCCTCTTCAAGTAAAGACAAATAATAAATTAGAAAAAAGATGGATATGTCTGTATACATGTCTAGCAGTACGGGCTATACACTTGGAAGTAGTTAAGGATCTTACGGCTGAGGAATGTCTCTTAGCACTAAGAAGATTTATATCTTGCAGAGGAATACCAACACGAATAGTTTCAGATAACGCACTACAATTTAAATTAACTGCAGAAATACTGTCAAGCAACTATTGCATCACTAATAAAATAGAATGGAAATTCATACCACAGTTAGCACCGTGGCATGGAGGATTCTATGAACGACTTGTTGGACTAGTTAAACACTGTCTCAAGAGAACTCTGACGAAAAGTTTACTATCAGATAATCAACTAAGTACAATCATAAAAGAAATAGAATCAGTCTTAAACACACGCCCACTAACGTGTGTAGGTTCTGAACTAGAAGATATTCTCAAACCTTCAGATTTTCTAACCTTGAGTAAATGCATCGAGACAACACCTTCAGATGCAGAATTTCCACAAGAAGGCACAGTAACAAAACAGAATCTAGTGGAAGGTTGGAAACGTGGACAGAACATGCTGAAAGAGTTTAAAAGAATGTTCATCGATCAGTATCTACCAAGTCTAAGGGAGAGATATCGACACTCTCCCAAAGAACCAAGGATAACAAAATCAAAAATTCCAAAACTGGGAGATATCGTCCAGATTAAAGGAGATACGAAGAACCGAGAGAACTGGAAAGTCGGAAAAATTATATCTTTGTTGAAAGGAGCCGACGGTCAATGCAGAGTGGCACGAGTAAAGGTGAATGATACGGAATTCACTCGTTCCATCGCACATCTTTATCCGTTGGGGGCTGAAGAAGATATATCTGGAAAAGATAAAGTAATGTTTGAGTTTGAAGGAGATGTCACACCAAAATTGGATGACTTACCTCTGCTAGAAGAACTCGACTCAACTATTCTTACCGAAGAAATATCCACAACTCCACAAACCGCTGTAGAAACCGCTGACAAACTTGAAACAGAAAAACACATAAGTAGTGAAGAAATAGAAAAGGAAATAACTCAAAGAATACTTACCACAGAAAATGATGAACCAACAATTATTGATGAAGAACTCAATAATGATAGCATACCTAAAAGCACTGATACAAATGAGTTAAAACAAACACCCGAAGTGAGAGATGTGAGAGACGCGTCCATGAAAGCTCGAGAAAAGATACGAGAGTGGACGCGAGACTTGATGGAACACATATAGCTTCTGTCGCCGTCGGGAGTGTCGCGAAAGATGAATTCGCGATGTTCCAAACCTATAAATGTAAATATTTAATTACACAACACTAATAAGATAGCAACACTAAATCAGTATGAGCAACCTGACGACGCAAACCCAAGCCATTCTTTTTGCCGCCTTTTGCCATCACATAGTTTGGCTAGCAGCTAACTTAAATTAAGTAAATTCAGTGCAAGAAGAGTATATGGAGATTCTTGTCATCCGTGAGGCGCGCCACCTCGAAAGCTAAGTACCTAGATATTAACTTTCTGTTTATGTACGGTTTAGAGATTTGATATGTTCATTAATGTTCTATGAAATTATGTTTACCAGTTTGAATAACTTATACCTAATTAAAACACCTGAAGTGATGGTCGTGTCTTAAGCCGCGGTCCTAGTTTAATAAGATGTTTCATAATCACGGCTTAAGGTGTAACTACGACCCTCACGCGCAATAAGTCTGGCCGGACACGCGCGCTGGGTTTGTGAGAAAGTCCAAGGGCCAACTTCTCTTGCAAACCTTATAACATAATCCCCACAGGCCCAAGTAAGCGTCGACGGGCGCTAGCGTCGACGGACGCTATAAATGTTGAGGGGGACATTCCAGACGTGAAGGCTGCAAGCCGTATCAGTCTGGAATGTGTGCTTCTGCAAATGAGGTTAATCCGAAATTTGATTAGCACAAAGGTGTTCGTTCCAGATGCGGAGGCTATATGCTAAATATGAGCCGAAACAGTCTGGAACACTTGATATAACGGAGGAAGTGAAACTCCAGAATCCGTTTGACACGGAGGTGTCCTAAATGATAAAACGATGAAATATAACCTGCTTGCGAGAAAGCAGAGACAATTATTATATTAATCATAAACAGATAGGTAATAGGTACCAACCCAGAGATTCATGGGTACATAATTTTACAGGTGTCCTAGCCGGACCTGAGGAAATGGATAAACTAATGGTCGACCTGATGATAACCACTTCGGTGCCTTTGAGGACCGAAGCATAAGAGACTGGATTGAGAGACGCTCCTTATCGGTGTGTGATCCGTATCTGTGAGTATCTCAAACGTTTCGTGGGGGCGTGGGTTTCTCTTCACATCAAAGCGAAGCAGTAAAATCCTATAATATTAAAATAAAATAAGTCACATTGTAGTCTAGAACATAACCAGAATATAACATGGGAAAGAAGAGAAATACACGCCGTCGCGACACACATCTCTGCCTACCCCCTTGGGGAAAACAGGCGTAATGTTATGTTAAATAATTTAATCAGTATGTTTTTTCCTTAACAACCAAGATAGCATTTAATTAGTTGCAAAACAATACATTAACGAACCACTTTTTGTTTTAGCCTTTACAAAAATTATTTATTAACAGTTAATATGTCCAATGACAGATTCTAACGTATTATAAAGGGTGTAAAACACCTCTTAACCAAGCCGAAAGGCACTGGTTCTCCCTGTCATTGCGATCATTTTTTTGTTCTACACCATACCTGGGAACTTTCTAGTTACGGAGATATTAGGGGTCAAAGTTCCAACTTTTTGGACAAGTATTTTTCTTTAAATACAAGTTTTTAATGTAATATTTTTATTTTAAACACCTCCACGACCCCCGTACTATTCAATCCGTCTATCAGCACAATGTTTTGAGTGCGTTACATTGAGTTCTACCAAAAAAACATGATTTTACAACCCCCAAAAATAAAGTAGTTTCCCAGCAATAATTTTTGCGTAAAGTTACTTAGTTTCATGTACTGAATGCTTGGTTGACGGCTTCGTGATGAGGTGATTTACACGGTGTATTCATAATTTGATTTTTGAAGTGTAATAGTAATTTGAATTTTTCTTTCCAAAATATGATTAGTTATCTCCCTGTAGGAGTGTACTTTTTTTTTTTTTTTTTTTTATATAAGTATAAAACTTACGGTTTTATCCTCGTCGCCAATGTAAAATATGCACATTTATCCACTGATAGTTACACTAATAGTTGACTCGCCAACGCACCACCGCGCAGGCCGACAGTCCGACAACGACTGCCCCCCACTACACGGACCGGTATTAATAACCGAGCGACGTGCACGCCCGAGGCAACGTTACAATACTGTAATCGGTTTGTAGTGAGATATATTGATATCTACATACACTACAGTAACAATAGTTGGTGCGTTGTTGCAAACATTGGTCATACAATCATAATATTAGCTAATTTCACTTTTATTTACTATTTAATTCTGTTTTTATTTTATGAAAAATCACTTATATATATCCTTATCGAAATAAAACATATTCCTTTCAAAATCTTAGTGTTGCGGTCGTTATTTTCACAGTTATTTAACGCGCACTGCGGGCATTTCGACGTCTTAATGTTGGCTATAATTGGACCATACTAATTTGAAATAACGACCACAAAAGCATTTGTGGTCTTATTTTTCGAGCCGTTTTTGAAGCGCTCATCGGGAATCTAGTACTATTATTGATCGAAGCCCTAACCATGTATGAAACCGATTTGCTTCTGGCGCGTCACGACACGCCACGACATGTAAGTATGTTTCCGCCTTTAGCCCCGTCCACCATAACTAAACCATCATGCAAACGACTCCAGAAAAAAATAATCCCATAGAGAAGTAGAAAATTAACCATACAGCATAGAACGGACCAATCACAAGAGAGTCAAAAATCTTTTACGTTATCTGATTGGCGAGACTGAACAACCTGATTTGTATACGCAATCATATTGTGACGTCATGAATGTGTCACGCTGATTGTTCTTCTGTCTGTCATTCGAGAATTTAATTCGCCGTGCCTTCGCCATATTTACGTCAATGAATTGAATTACAGACTCAGTTAAAATAGAATAATATAATCTAGTTATTGAATTGTGAAACTTTACAGTGAAATTTTGTACAAAGTTCAAAATAATCTCACAAAATGGAAGACCAAGGAGGAAGCTCAGGGCCTAGAGTAAGCGATAAGCGTTTGGCTCAGACTCAAGCCAAAGTCGATGAAGTGGTTGGCATTATGCGCGTTAATGTTGAGAAAGTTTTGGAGAGGGACCAAAAGTTGTCCGAACTAGACAATCGTGCAGATGCTTTGCAGCATGGAGCTGCGCAGTTCGAACAGCAAGCTGGCAAACTGAAACGAAAGTATTGGTGGCAGAACCTAAAGATGATGTTGATAATCGGTGCTATTGGGGCAGTCCTACTTATCATAATCATTGTGTGGGCAACGTCCGGCGGCGGTAACACAAGCGCGCCACCAGCACCCGCGCCCGCTCCAGTCCCCGCGCCCACTCCAGTCCCCGAGCCTTCAGGACGATAGTCATCCAGCAAACTTATAAACCTTTGATATGGATACTTATTTATGCTGCTCTGTACTAAAAAACACCGCGAGTTTTATGGCAAATTGCGACTGAACAGTATGTAAGAAATCTATATTTTGTATTCGAAATGATTAACCAACGCACACATCATATTTCTTAAGATATACACAATGGTAAATGTTTTGATATTTTTCTATAAATTGTATTAAAATAGTACCTAACTGTTGATATACTGTTTTAAGTGAATTGAATTCACTCATAAAAGACTTGTTTACAAATTGTTATACTTCTAAAGGAAAATTAAATAGAAAACATTAATTACTATACATCAGTTTATATGTGTAATTTATAAAGTGGCCAACTATTGTACAGAATCACTTTGTGATCGGTAGTATTAAATATAAAAGATTATTATAATATTACAAATCCTTTTTTAACAGCTGATTTGGGTTGAAAGTTAACACAAAGAACTGATATTTAACTGCACAAATTAAAAGTGTAATGAAACTTAAATGTGATTGTACTTGTTGCTTAAAGAGGGACCCCCTATATTATCAGTGTTGCAAAATTAATATATATTAAGTTAGGTAAAATATGTTATTCAAAGCAAGTTTATGAAGCACTTTGTATAAACTATTAATAGAACTTATTTCACATTATGCTGCTATTCAATGCAATAGTTTATTTCATTGCAAATTCCAGATTGATTGTGGAGTATGCATAATGTGAAAAAAGTGCTAAGGCACAAAACCATTTAGTTTTTAATTTATTTTAATATGTAATTAGCACATTCTGTCGGTTGGTATTGATCATATTATATTATTTAGTTATGTCTTATCACTGTTTATAATGCATTTTCAAAGATTACTAATTTTAATGGCAGTTGGGACCAACTTTGCGCTTATGTTGCACGGCATCCTGGGCCAAGTTACTAATTGGGCCTTGACAGTAAACCAGTTCGATGTTGTATGCAAAGTGTATGTAATATCATAATCTTAGTTGTTTTGTATTCTGTAAGAAATAATAAACATATGTATTTCTTCAATATTGTATGATTTGCCAGTTCTTAGACAAGTACAAGTCATATCAAAGTCACACACTTACTTAAAACTTATCAGTTTTGTAGATGTAGATAAGAAGCCTGTGATTCACACAGTAATTTCATGACCTCAGCTGTTTTGGAATTGCAAAATAATTATTATAATTTGATAAACAAAGACTTCCACAAATTATCTAAAAGAAAAACAATGGAATTGAGAACCTCCCCTTTTTACAGACTAAGAACATTGTGCCTAAGAGCCTTTATGAATTCTTGCTGTATCAATGTTACTTCCATATTATACAGTTTGGGCCCAGTAGGTGGCTACGATTATTTCAGTTGTCAGAGGCATTATTCCAGCTGTTGAGAGTGTAAATGCTTTATTTTAAAACAACTACAAAATACAACAAATAGTATAGATTTCATTTTTTTATCCACTTACGACAATCATAAAGTTTGGAATTACTCTTTCTTTGAGGCACATGACATTTCTGAGGCACAGGGCTGTGGGACTGTTCGAAAGAGATACCGTGGCCCTGGAACACAAGGGCTGCTCAGAAGGAACATGGATGGGTTTTAGTCGGTACAAGTCTGATACTCCCTTCCGCTCCGCCCAGAGCGGGAGGAGTCATTTGATGATTTCCCATCCCAAAAAAAAAAAAAAGGCACGTGACATTACATGTATTTCCAGTTTGTGTAGATAAGTATGGTTTCAGTAACCAGAAGGGGTCAGCCATGCATGCGTGAATTTAATGGTGAGTTAGTGAGGGGTTGTCCTTTAATTAATAACGCGAGGTTCTAAAAGGGAGGAAGAGGTCAGAAAAAAAAAATTGTGCGTGGAGTCCCTCCGCGCGGAAGAAGTGAAACTTCGTAATACTACACGCATGCGTTCGACCGCCACGCATTCACTTTCGTAATTTTATTGAGCTTCTAAATAATATTTTGTTGTTTTCCTGTTGTATTATTTTTATTACATAAGTTTATCGAGGTTATTCTACTCATGGAAATTGAGCGAAGGCTGGTCACACTGAAGAGTCGAATGCATGACTGAATGAATGTTTGCACGCCATCTTGCGTTCCTAGTAGAACTACGTAGTCGCAAATCTTACAAGATTTGTGACTACTTCCAAACTCACTAAGTGCCCATTTACGCAGGCGCGGCGCGTGGAGCGGGGCGGTGCGCGGCGCGTTCCGCTTTAAATTCAAACATAAGGCGATGTATGAGAGCGTTTACGGAGAAGCGGTCTGACGCCCGTTTGCTTGAGATATAGGCGGCCGACGCTGCGTTATGTCAAACAGACAATACAAGCAAACGGTAGTGCCCGGGTTCGATTCCCATACGGAACGAATTTACAACGTCGTAGTTTTATCCGAAAATAATCATTTTGTTTTTATTTTAAATTTTGTAGTGATTTTTTTTCGTAAATTGTTCAGTTTTTACTAGCTTTTATTTAACTTGCAATGTATGTATGTATGTTTGTTTGGGTAGAATCTTGGAAGCTAAATAAGAACCACTTTCCGATGTCCGATTGAGCTGAAATTTTGCACACACCTTTGGTTGTAAGAACAGAATATTAATATGACAGACATAACTTAATCCTGCAGCCTGGATCGTCTCCTCACGAGAGTACTCCTCAACGGTTAATAGCACAGACATGAAACTTTGCATACAAGTTTATATTTGATGGATAATCACGATTTGTATAATGAACTCATCCTGCGGCCAGGATCGTTTTCTCACGAGGGCACTCCTCAACGGTTAATAGCACAAACATGAAACTTTGTATAGATACGTGTTCCATTTTGTTGGATAAACATAATTCCTGTCGTTTCCACGACCAGGATTTTTTCTCAAAAGTCCTCAACGGTTAATAGCACGGATATGAAAAAAGTGTTGCGATAATGATGTGATAGAAATGATTACAGCAAATATCAAAAAAGTTTAAAACAAACTTTTATAATGATGCACAGAAAAGAAGATATCTAATCTTGGAGTAAATGGAAACGATAAAAGATAGTTTTTATAGCATTTACCATTCACGCGACCAGCTTATGTGAAAACTATTCTTTATCGTTTATGTAATGTTTAATTTAAGTAATGTTACAACAAAAAAAAACACAAAAAATATATTCTTAATGCCTGTGATTTGATCCTGCAACTTCTGATTTTCAGTCCAATCGCAGTGCCACCAGGCCATTTACTACGTTCTATTCTAATACATGATAATTATGACGATTGTCAGTTTTCAAACAGTTGATGAATATGGTCCCACGTTACTACAAGCGTTCGACGCCGCGTCCGCCGTGGCGTTATGTCAAACGCTCAAATACAAGGAAGTGGTCCCACGTTGGGCTGCAAGCGGTTGACGCGGCGTTGTCACTCGACAATACAAGCATACGGCAGTGCCCGGGTTCGATTCTCATATAAAACAAATTTACAATGTCGTAGTTTTATCCAAAAATAATCATTTTGTTTTTATCTTAATTTTATTTGTGTTTTTTTTTCGTAAATTTTGTTCGATTTTTATTTGTTATTCATGATTATCTAACTGTTTTTTGAATGGTTCAAAAACTAAAAGTATATATTTTTAAACTAGATATTTTATAATGATTTGAAAACCCTACATAATGCATTAAAATAAAACAGTGTCCTAGTTTTAAAAAGTAATATTTAACGTGATAAAAAAAAAACACAAAAATGAAAATCCTTACTTGTTAGGATTTGATCCTGCACCTCCTGATTCACAGTCCGGTCACAGTACCGTTAGACTATATACTTCATTGACACTTGAGCCGAAATAGACATTCTATTCTAATGCATGATATGAAAATTGACAGTTTTCAAACAGTTGAAGAATATGGTCCCACGTTGGGCTACAAGCGTGCGACGCGGCGTCCGCCGCGGCGTTATGTCAAACGCTCAAATACAAGAAAATGGTTCCACGTTGGGCTGCAAGCGGTCCACGCGGCGGTATGTCACACGGACAAGTTTCCAGCATACGGCAGTGCCCGGGTTCGATTCCCATCCGGAACAAATTTATAATGTCTTAGTTTTATACAATAATAATCATTTCATTTTTATTTAAAAAAAAAAAAAAAGTTTTTTTTTTTTTGAGCGTTTGTGTATCTGACCTCCACAACCCAGTTAGTACTGGGTAATACGATACCCCTTGGTAGGACTGGTTGTCAGACTTTCGGGCCACTGAAATTATTATCTAGTGATTGCTGATGATAAAAACGTAAAGTACGAACGAAACTTTTTTTCGAGAATTTAGCTAATATGGCAACATTCATCGTCAATCAAAACAAAAAATACCATATTTGTCATAAATATTGTCACTTCTCTGTCTTGATCAATTAAAATCGTAATGTTTGGTTTTGTTGTGAATAGTTTTGCATATTATTTATTTACCCGTCTTATTTGTTTCGTGGTGAAGTAGACAACACGAGAATGTTAAGGTGTGCAGAGATGATGGCGACTAAAACAATGCCAAAGATTACAGTTGTGGCTAGCATGTGTGGGGAACATCGTAATACGATGTTCCCATACTATGGGGAATATGGTAATGCCGATGCTGATAGAATGCCCGCGACGCCGGGCTCTCTCTTATTTGAAGAAGTTCTAATAAGTTCACAATGATATGCTGCTTAAAATAAATGTTTTATTCAACTTCGTAATTCATGTTTTATTTTTGCCTAGTCCATGGCGCAATTATACTTGGTCGTTGCCCGAATTCGATTGCCTTTGGAATTCATCAAACGACCAAGTGTAAATGAACGCGGCCGAGTACGCGAACACACTCGTCCAACTACATTTTTTTTCCACTATTGTAAGCTTCTATGTATTCCATTGCGATGACTAGTGTAATTACGCCATAGAAGAATCACCGCTATATGGCGGTGATTCTTCTAGGCTAGGCAGACGCCTAGCCTTTTCCCAGCTATGTTGGTGTAGTGGTATGTAACCCACACGGTCGATTTTCAGTCTATGCAGATGCAGCTGAATACCAGTATTTTACATGGAGCGACTGCCTATCTGATCATTAAAGAGTAAGCGACCCAAAATCATTAAATATCGTGATGAGTTGTGCAAATGCTCCGCAGCATGGATAACAAGACAGGCCTGAAATTTTACGTAATTAGGTTACATTGGATTGTAAATTAAGATGAAATTATCATTCATCTTCTATTAACAATTATAAATTGTCCAATTTACGATAAAAAATAAACACCATTTTTTTTTTTATTTAAAAATAAAATGATTATTATTGGATAAAACTACGACATTATAAATTTGTTCCGTATGGGAATCGAACCCGGGCACTGCCTTTTGCTTGTATTGTCCGTGTGACATACCGCCGCGTGGACCGCTTGCAGCCCAACGTGGAACCATTTTCTTGTATTTGAGCGTTTGACATAACGCCGCGGCGGACGCCGCGTCGCACGCTTGTAGCCCAACGTGGGACCATATTCTTCAACTGTTTGAAAACTGTCAATTTTCATAAAATTGCCGAAATAGACATTCTATTCTAATGCATGATGCATTAGAATAGAATGTCTATTTCGGCTCAAGTGTCAATGAAGTATATAGTCTAACGGTACTGTGACCGGACTGTGAATCAGGAGGTGCAGGATCAAATCCTAACAAGTAAGGATTTTCTTTTTGTGTTTTTTTTTGTTAATGATGTTTAAATATTACTTTTTAAAACTAGGACACTGTTTTATTTTAATGCATTATGTAGGATTTTCAAATCATTATAAAATATCTATTTTAAAAATATATACTTACTTTTAGTTTTTGAACCATTCAAAAAACAGATAATCGTAAATAACAAATAAAAATCGAACAAAATTTACGAAAAAAAAACACAAATAAAAATAAGATAAAAATAAGATAAAAACAAAATGATTATTTTTGGAAAAAAACTACGACATTGTAAATTTGTTTCATATGGGAATCGAACCCAGGCACTGCCGTATGCTTGTATTGTCCGAGTGACATAACGCCGCGTCAACCGCTTGCAGCCCAACGTGGGACCACTTCTTTCAAGTATTTGACGCCGCGGCGGACGCGGCGTCGCACGCTTGTAGCCCAACGTGGGACCATTTTCTTCAATTGTTTGAAAACTGACAACCGTCAATTATCATGTATTAGAATAGAACGTCTATTTTACACAAGTGTCAGTGAAGTAATTGGCCTTGTGGTATTGCGGCCGGACTGTGAATAAGATGATGCAGGATCAAATCACAGATGTTTAAATAATTGTTTTGGTATTTTTTCTTTTTGTTCTTTTTTTTTTATGCTGTAAAATATTACTTTTTGTAACTAGGTGTACTGTTTTATTTATATGCATCTGTATGATTTTCAAATCATTATAAAATATGTAGTTTAATAATATATACTTTTAGTTTGTGAACCATTCAAAGAACAGTTAGGTAATCGTGAATAACAAATAAAAAAAGAACCAAATTTACGGAAAAAAAACACTAAGAAAATTAAAATAAATACAAAATGAGTATTTTGGATAAAAGTACGACATTGTCATTTTGTTTCGTATGGGAATCGAACCTGGGCACTGCTTTAGGCTTGTATTGTCAGTGTGACATAACAAATCAAATGGTCCCACGTTGGGCTTCAAGCGTTCGACGCGTCTCCGTAAACGGCAAAAACGCCAGACGCGCCGCGCGACGCCTATTGCAACGCCCCGCGCCACGCGCCGCGCCTGCGTAAATGAGCCCTGAGTCCTTACGTTTAGTTTTTTTTTTTGCGATGGGTTTGCTCTTGACTCTAGTCTAGGTCCGAGATGACTGCGATAAAGTCGACGATGGTACTAGCTTACCTAGAAGAAGCCTGTTCACTCTAAACTTTAAAGAGATAAAGGTTGTAAGCGTTCGGAATCATAGACGTAGGCGGAGAGTTCCACTCCTTTGCTGTGCGCATTACAGACGTTTGTAAACGCTTAGAGCGAATTGGTGGAATAGCAATAAGGTGTCCGATGGTAGAAGATAAAAAGTCCTGAAAACATGAAGATATTTTATTTTAGTTGAGCTAATTTTAACATAATTTACTACGATAAGATAATAACATGAATGAAACAGCGGTTGTAGGCGGCATTAAACTTATTCATACTAAGCTTGACTTGACACCTATACATTATGATAACGCGATGTCCTTATATGGAATTCTGTCCGGCCTCTGAACAGCGTGCTTGCAAATTGGATTACTAATTCGTACTTGTTTTTTTTTTATTAAGTTAATCATTAAATAAACATAGGTACATAACTTGCCTTAAAAGGAAGGTACTGACGTGAGCATACGGAGACATAATTTTTATGTCAGTAACGGTAAGTATCCGTACCTACTATGCGAATCCAGAGCAAGGAAGTCGATTGGTATAATATAGGTAGGCTAATTACTTTGAGTTGGAACGAAATTCTATGCCTCTGGTCCTGCTTAAATCAACTGGTTAATGGTTACAAGATCACCCTGCCTATCCCTTCGGAAAATAAATTCATGATGTGATGTTTTCTATACAAATAAATAAAACTGAAGTCTGCTTTTAATTTCAAAATAAAAGCTTTTACTGAATACATTGTGAAAGGATATACGGTACATTTTCTTTTTTTTTGTGTGTTTGGGACTTTTACTGGCAGGTAGCTGATGTTATGAAAAGTTACATAGGCTACTTTTATTTTACAAAAAAGATTAGGGTTCCGTACAAAACAATTAAAACCCTGGAAATTATCCGATTCAAATAGGGAAGAAATATTTTCATAATATATTCACGCAGAAGATAGTCCTGGTGATAAATAATATAATATGTATAAATAATATAATATAAATAATATAATATAAATAATATAATATAAATAATATAATATAAATAATATAATAATAATAGTAAATTATGGAGTGTTAGTTGTTTGTTACCGACTTATGTATGAACGAACGTACCTACCTAACATTAATTGAAGACGGCTCCACAAAACGAGCTTTTACTTTAATCTGACACATGAAACCAGCATTAAAATCAGTTCGTACTTAAATTATATGATTTTGTTTACCTACATGTTTTCCTTCGAAATGGACGGCATTAAGATAGGTAGTACGTAAGTATGCTCTTCATTTCAGTCTCCACGATTGCCAGATAAAATGATTTAATACGTGTTAAAACATGGTACACACGGCGAGACATCAAGCTTTAGATTTCCAGTATCTTTTACACTGGCTGTGATCCGTAGCTCCTTGCCGAGAACGAACCACGTCGATGAAGAGGGTTTCACGGAAGTAGATGAAGCCCTGCTCGCGAAACCAGTGTGGTACCGCACCCTGTGGATCCAACATGCTGCTACGCCCTGCTGTGCCTACGATGCAGCACGACGGTTGAGGAAGTCGTGCAGTATTTGAAAGTGAAGACCAACTGGACTCTGAGGGTCGAAAGGTTGGGATAGCGCCACAATATCAACTTCAAGTCGTTCGTGGTACAGACAGCATCAGTATGTGCTAACTCCTCAAGTTTTAAAATGTTACACTGCTACAACATTGAATTCGTTACAAATAATCTAAGAGTTCAATGTGTTGACTTGGATTCGAACCATCGCATCTTCGAACGACGGCGGGCGGCGGTTTGAAAAAACAGCCAGCGAGCCCATGTGAAAAGTGAGGAAATTGTTATCAAGTATCGTCCGTGTTACTTTATCTTTAGGTCTGTGTCTAATCGATAGATGTTATAATTTGAGGGTATCCATTAATTTTACTTGGTAATGTTACGTGGTACTCACGTTTTATAAAATAACCCTCAAGTTAAAATGTTAGTTTATGTCAATCAAAAATATTTCTAGCGCTTCCTATTTTATTGTTTTCGTTAATAGGATATCACTTGGCTAGGGACCCGTTTGACGATATTATCGACGTTTCCGAGGAAGGTTATGCGACACCACGCAGCGAAACACGACGCCGACAGCATTACGTGTTTAGTTCGGTATGGTATAATAAGGATTTTTTTTCTATTAGTTGCACCTCTGCCTAACCGTTCTGGGATGACCTATAGGCGTGATGTTATGGTGTAGTACCTAAGTAGCTGCAATGAACATTCTATATTGTCTAATGACTCCGTCGATTCCGGATCTGTGGCGTCACGTTTAATCTTATTTCTCATTTCTGTCTGACATTCCGTAGCACTGGATGCAGTGATGCTAATTTCTAAAAATAACCAGTAGGTACTGCTAGTACGAGTAGGTACTTTGAGGCAATACCGAAGACAAATAATTTATGCGAGCGTGTAAAAATGTATGCAATCAATTTTTCCTCGAACATCTAATTACATACCTAGTAAATGGGCCGTGATTAATAAAAGTTGTGCATTTATGTACCTAGCACAACAATGGTAAAAGTTCCAGTTTGCATAGGTATGTACATACCAACCAACCTAAATCAGCAATTTCTAACCAATAACTTACCTTCTTTTTTATTTTGGTAGACATCCAGTTGCATTCGTATGTACTTACGTAACATAACTTCAGGCCCGTCTGTGTTCATCGAAGGGTGAGGGGTAGGTAGGTACCTACTCCCAGATTTTATCAGTTACCTCTAAGTCCTATGACATAGAGAGTGAGTCTATTGCCATCAATCGGCCGTAAGTCTAGAAGCTGCTACTGAGATTCTATATTCCTACTAGAATTAAATGCGAATTCCTATACCTATTGGGTTTTGATTTTGTTTTGGAAATATACAAAAAAACACGGCTAGAAGTAGAAGTCGTACTAAAGACCGCATCTTCAGCAGTAAGTAGTCATCATCATCATCAGCCTATATTGTTCCCACTGCTGGGACGCAGGCCTCCTCTCTATGAGAGGGAATGGGCTGTAATCCACCACGCGGGCCCAGTGCGGGTTGGTGGATGTCACATGTCTTCGAATTTTTAGTTCTAGGACATGCCGGTTTCCTCACGATGTTTTCCTTCACCGTTTTGAGAGCAGCGGTGATGAAATAAATTACACAAAGTAATGCGCCTGCCTGGGTTCGAAACCCAGTTCGGTGGGTATGTAGTGCTTACGGTTATTAGACCAACCAGGAATCCAGAAAGCTTAGGCCGGTTTAAACAAAAACCTAGCTTTATGTTGAGTGCACCACAGGCGCAATAATTACCATAACCGCTTCTATGGACCAATGGAATGTAGTACGGCTACCAACTGAACTTTACCAATTCATTTTTTATGGCATTTTATTAACTATGGCTACAGTTAAATTACAGAATGTGAAACACAAAACCTCGACGTTTCCTATAGTTAAGAGGCACCGAACTACCTAAATGCTTTCAGGTTGGCGTATATTTATAAGAATTACCGTACAAAACGGGAAATGGCTCCATTCTCACACACTAGGTACCTACTTACAATAACATTACTTTCGTTTAAGTTTCCTGGGTGACTTTAACAGTTGTTAGGTGGGATGATAGTCCGTTGGATTAACTAACTACTTCCTAGAATGCTTAGTATCCTGTTGCCTGGATTTTCCTAACAGTAGAAGACACAATAAACACTTAAACACGAGAGTCGACACACGGAAGCGCGATTAACGGTTCAGTGCAATAATATTTAGGTATTCCTTAGTGTTTGTGAAAATGAGCACTGAATTCTGTTACTTGTGAATTTACTTACCGGCCATTTACGTATATAAATGGTAACATATACTTAATAACATTCAGAAGTGGGAATGGAAGAAGAAGCCATGGGGTCGGCGCACCCCAAATAAATTGTGAAAAAGGTAGCAGAATAATGACGATGTATGAATATGATTACAATTTGCCTTTTCATTAAAATCTAGGTACCTACCTATGTATTTACTATGTAGGTTAATAACATGAAATGACTGCACGCAGACACCTACGGACAATGTAACAGCATGGGGAACAATTTCATTTACATGTGATGCGGTGATGCCCACATAAGTGAGCAATGAACCAACCATGATGTCACTCAATTACAGACAGACGAAACTTATTACCTACATACAAGCTGAGTTATACATGTGTGCCGCACCGTATAAATATAACTACAGGATGTTTCAGCCATCCAGTATGCACCTATCTGAAATAACTAAGTTTATTTTTATACTTAGTTAGGCTGTATGGCTTGTGATTACCTCTTCAGAACACCTTTGACCAGATGTTTCTTAGGTATACCTGAGTACTAACAAACAAGCCACGAAAACTATGGATTGAAGATGCCGCCTAGAACTACATAGATCTAGGCATTGTATTTGCAAACTGCAATGCAAAAATAATGGCAAAGAGCTAGTCGGACTCGTGCACCGAGAGTTATTTATTTATGTATTTTGATTGCAGCACTGAATAATACAACACAGGACCAACCATGACCTCCATATACGCGTCATGTCCAAGGATAAGTGCAGCGTCGACCCCGTAGCTCGTCGAGTTGTACCCTGAAGGCGTGTATAGACTCTGAAGCTTTTTCACGTAAACTGCACTGATCCTGTATCATAATTTTCTTGTAGCATAGGTCGAGTGCAGCATGTGGGCGCATAGCGTTAAGCACATTGTTTGGCTTGCAGCCCGTAGCGATGCGTAGCGATTATTGTAAAGAAGAACACGCTGCGTGGTGGGTACAGCGTAGACCATATATCTTAGCGTGTAGTGCGTAGCGTCTAACGCGTAGACAGAAGATGTGTAGCGTGTAGCACAAAGCCTGTGACGTAGTCCCTCTAGTCCGTGCCGCGTAGCGTATAGAGCGTAAACCACGACTTGTAGCTTGTATTGCGGAGTCCGAGTTGCGTAGCGTGTAGAGCGTAGACCGCGATTCGTAGGGTGTAGAGCGTAGTCCGTGGCGCGTAGCGTGTTGTGCGTAGTCAGATTCTGTAAAGTGTGCCAAATATTTTGTTACACTTTTGAGCCCCACGTGGAATGTAAGAGCCTTTTCACAGGAATGGAACCACCGCTTGGTAATATGACTCTCCGAAACAAAACCTGGGAAAATTTTACTGTTCACAGTACTATAAAAATGGATATGAATAACTTTTACTAAAGGACTCTTCGAGCCGGAAAAGCGTTAGTAGGAAGTCGTGATCGTTAAAACCTCTAATATGTATGTTCCTCAGTATTTCGATACATTCTTCACATTTGTGTTTGTCCAGTAGGTACGTATTTACGATACATAGTATAAATTTATTCATGTATAAAAGTGCATAACTTACCTACTTTGTTCGATTTATAACCGGTTAATCTGCAATGCTCCTCCGCGATTTTAATTAATTGCGTTAATTGGCGCACAGAAACACTGGCATTGTGTAGCTATTTATGTGTGATCTTGGTACCAGAGGGGCCACAAAATAGCATTTGTCTTGGGCAAGCTGGTAAAGTCAATTTAAGATAAAAATGGAATTTTAAATATGCGTCAGTTAATAAAGGAAAAAAACTATAATATAGGAATGTAAGTAGGAACTTACCCGGACGACTTGGGGAGGTAGGCTTACTCAAGTAGTCGAAGCAAGATGAGGTAGTGAGGTAAGTTCTATTCTAATGGTAACAATTATCGTGGTGGTAATTAAGTTCAATTAATACGGGGATCGCTGACCCACACCACAGATTAAGAAAAGTCTACTACCTAGTATCATCACACCCATGTTGTTTAATTAACAGAGATCGGATATAGGTAGCGAATACAAGGTTTTGTTTTACATTCTTGTCAAAATTCAGGAGTTTGGCACACATGACATAAATAATCAATTAAAATTACGGTACCTAGTTAATAATTAATAAACGCTGTTTTTTTTTTGTCAGTATTTCAGAATAACCCCCTTAACGTGGTTTAGGGAGTAAGAAATTATCGAATAAACGCTTGAGCTTGTTTGTATTTGTGAAAGCGCGCTTATAGGACGAGAATGAGACGGCGTTTAAAACACGGGTGGTTCATATTTACCGATTTCCGTAATTTTATTATTGATAATTGTTGTAAATTATTGTAAATATATTATACTCTACCTATTCCGATCTCTATTAATTAAGCTTAAATCGTTAACGTCATCCATCATACGACGTACGTACCTAAGTCGATATACAATAAAAAAAACGGGCCAAGTGCGAGTCTTACTCGCACACAGGGTTCCTTAGCCCCAAACAATATAATAACAATATATTGAACGATCATTCATAAGTAAACTTCCACTCAACCGCAAAGTTAAATTTGTTTTTCATAGTAAGTTAATGAAAAACAAAGTTACTGCTGCAGTTTAGTGAAAAAGTCCCATATCTTAAAAACTAATTATCAAATCTTATTCAAAACAATTTTCGTTGAAAGTTTTTTTTAACGTTCTACATGCCCATATTTTTTTCAGAATTTTTCTCCTCTTACTTTAGAAATTAGAGGGGGGGGGGACACGTTTTACCACTTTGGAAGAGTCTATCTTTCAAACGATTGACTTTGAAAAAATATGGTTTTAGGAACCTCAATGTCATTTTTAGAGACCTATCCATAGACACCCCGCACGTATAGGTTTGATGTTTTTTTTTTTTTTTGTCAGTTCCGTGAAGGGGGGGTATCCTTAATCTATTTTTTTTTTGTTTTTGTACAAAAATCGTAAAGCGGTTCATAGAATACATCTACCTACCAAGTTTCAGCTGTGTAGTCCTAATAGTTTCGGAATAAAGTGGCTGTGACATACGGACGGACAGACAGACATGACGAATCTATAAGGGTTCCGTTTTTTGACATTCGGCTACGGAACCCTAAAAACGTACCTACTTAGGTGTGATGTTGATTTGCAATCATTTCAAAATAAACCAACGTCATGAGAAATTAAATTAGGCTTCAGTTATGAAGCTGGTGACGTCATCTCTTTTCAAACTGCCTGAAGCAATCAGGGAAGCTTACGTCATGGCACTGTTGTTTCCAATCGCAGGTACATACTTTACCTGCCCGGTGTAGAACAACATTGGGTGCGTGACTTGGAGCTCCAGTTTGTAAAACAAAGACTGGCACTGTTTCTTCAGGTCTTGGGCATATTATAACTGTGTGGGTATAAATTTATGAATGTCGTTTCGCTAACAGACATTTAACTGATCAACTAGCAGGAAAAATATGTATAAAATCGTTCCATTGAGGCAACCGGCTGTTTGGATACGGCTGAAATATCCTTGATTGTTGGTGACTAGGTATAGATGCTTTCTTCATTTTGGTTTAACCCAGTCATAGGCTTAGCTACCAAACAGTCACTGGGACTAAAAATATAGGTTCAGATTATTATTATTCTAGAGTCCAGTAAGGTGATTGACATACATAGGTTTTTCTCCAATGCAATTACAAATAAGTGCAAATAAATTGAGTTGGGCTGAATCGGCTACTGAACTTATATTACACTTGCTACCACTTATAACACCTTGATTTGGGCTATCTGATTAGGGGTATCGTATTACCCAGTTCTCACTGGGTTTTAAGAGCTCAGCTGTATCCGGTTAGACTGGAAGCCGATCCTAAAATAGTTGGGAAAAGGCTAGACAGATGATGATGATGATTTTGATTTGGGCTGGTTCGAGGTCACGCAGATGAAGAGTACCTGGAAGGATATAGGGGAGGCGTTGGCCCAGCAGTGGAACATACTAGGCTACTACAAGAAAAAACGGGTTGCACTCCGGGAGTGCCAGCAGAAGTGAAACTCGCGTCAGGACACGTGACCTAACGGTAACGTGCCCTGAAGCGAGTTTAACATTTTTTTACCCATCACAAAAGTGCACAAAGCCGCTAAAGAAGTTTTCACTTAAAAAAATATGCATAGAACTTCGTTATAAAGAGGCAGGTAATAATCGATGCATAACAGTGAGAACATTTTATTACATTGTTGCATATTCACCTGTTTGCCGTGACAGTCAATGTGAAATCACATGAACAAAATATCGGGTGTCATCGAAACTTTATAGGCTTGTGAGGAAAAATGCGGAAGGCGGCGATTTGAGCAGGGTTCCGCTTTCCGCTCTGCTTGTCACCAGCCGCGCAGCGTGAGTGTCACAAAATTGACCCAGCCTTGATCTTACCTAGCTAGACTATCCGTCACACTTTGTTCTTCAATACTGAAACAACCTTGGAGCTGTAGAGGAATACGCGGAATGGCATTAATTGGTGTTTGCCTATTTTACTGCTGCTTAGAAGATTAACTCTCATTGTATTAAACTAGATCTTTTTTAAGAGATGGACAGGCGACATTGTTGCCGTGGCGGGGCAAAAAAAGGTTGACGCTGGCACAGGAACATGGTTATAGGCGCAAGCAAATACCTGTACCAAACAGTGTGTGATGTGGGTGAAAGTCAGGCTGTTGATGATGATGAAGAAGAGATTTTATTTAAATACTTGCAAAGCATTCTGACGCCGCGTCGTCAGGAAATGGTATTTTATTTTTGAGACGGAAATGGCATTTGGCTAGCTTGCAAATGTTATGAAATGTTTTTATAGCGCGATATTAGCTTCAATCTTGTTTTGTAATGTTTACATGTTGCTAATGCTTTGGAAGCTAAAATACGTCTTGGAAGAGATTTATCGTGATTTAAATCAACTTTTTCATTTAAATCATAACCCACCTGCCACTACACTGTGTGGTTTCGCGTGGTATAATTTTTTGGTGCACATAGGTAGGAATTTACACACCAAACTCACGCCTTCCTTCCATGGGGATAGGCAGAAACTACAGACCGCCACCTGTTACAATTCTGACATAATTCTTTCTAGGTAGAACTTCGTCCTAGTTTGAACATCTGGGTCAGAGACGCACGTGACGTAGGAATTTATTGTAATTGTATTATAAAAAGTACCTTCAGGTGTAGGAAAGCAATCACAATAGTTCTCATTTTGTGGGTATAGAAGCTCCATCTTTATTAAATAACTGGTGGTAATTCCTAGGAAGAATACTTTCCGTAAAAGTAAGTAGCTATTACATGCTATTACCTAGTAAGCACACATCTTAAGAATGCAATTTGCTCTTCTAGGGTTTCTTTTGAAATTAAAAGCATGTGGATGCAACGTAGCATCGCACCTTGTAAGGTACTTATAAAGCCAGTTATTAGCACTGTAGCTGTAGGTATGTAAGTTCTACATATAGCAGCATTACTTCACGATCTTGCCCCGTGTTCTATTCCTAATCGGTGTGGTCATTCACCCGAGCTTATTAAAATTTAATCAACGTTCTTGCCACCTTTTGAGGAGCTTATCTGAGGAACTGTCGGTACTTTTTTTAAGCATAGTTTAACAAAAAATAATGGATGATACCATTTCTTATTGTATTCCTGCTTCTTCTATGGCGTGATGTGAATGACCTCTAGGTTTATCGCTTTCATCAACATTCCGGCCCAGACAGTACAGTGCAGTACTAGAATAGCAGTAGTTGGCACGTTACTAGGATTTGTCTGTAACATGATGGGTACATTCCAAGAGAGAGGTAAAAATCAGAAATTTCTTTGAAGTGTTTGCATCTGCGAAAATATTTTTTAAAGTAATTAGATGATTATAACCTTAAATAAGTATATTCAAACAGTTCTTCTGGAACAAGCTACTTACCCAATATTTATTTATTTATTTATTTATTAACTCGTCATCACTATCATTACAGGAATGTCCTAATTCAATAGTGTGGCCATAAATACAGTTTCATTATTTACCATAACATATTCTGTGCAGCGTGATTTTTGTGAACTCACTCAGAGAACAAGTAAAAAGATCTATGCTGTCTGCTACGTCATTAAGTACACGCAAGGTACGCGATATAGGGGCTTTACTCAGTAGATTGGTCCTACTGCTGGGAACCGCCAAAAGACGTGGCCTTCTCCGTCGCAATACATAATTATCGGGCACACACAGGTTTATTTCTTTTAATATACCTGGGTTTGAAGTCTTGCCACGCAACAATTTAAACATATAGGTAGCAAGAGCTATGTCCCTCCTTGTTTCCAATTTATTGTATCCCACCATGCCTATAACAAACAAGGTTGGATACATCAATGGATAAAATGGATATACACCATACAACCTTAAGTACAGAAACCTAGTAAATTTATTTTGTATACGCTCCAGCATGAGACTGTATTTAGCTTCATGTGGAGCCCATATGATTGCGTTACATTCGAGCTGACTTCTTACCAATGCATTGTACAAAGAAGTTAGCGCAGCGATGCTTGTAAAACCCTCTGCTCTTCTTAGGACGAACCCTAGGTTCCTATAGGCTTTTTTACAAAAATTTACGACGTGATTACGAAATGCCAGATTCGAGTCAAGGCGTACTCCTAAATCACGAACCGTTTCTGATCTTTTCAATAACGTGTTGTCCACTGTATAGTCATATTTCTTGGGCATTTTCATCCTACTAAAAGTTATTACCGAACACTTTGACGTATTAAACACCAACTTATTATTTTTTCCCCATTCAACAACCCTGTCTATGTCTTCCTGTAAGCGCTCAAAGTCCTTTTGTTCTTTCACAGATAGTAGCAATTTTAGATCGTCAGCAAACAACAGGCACTTGGCATTCTTGACGACTTGGGGCAAGTCATTTACCATCACTATAAGATCGAATGGTCCCAAATTGCTGCCCTGACTTACTCCTGACCTCGTAAAATAGGGCTCAGATTTGTACCCAGCATATTCTACATACTGCTTTCTGTTACTCATATGATTAGCGAAGAATTTCAGCAATTTAGGAGTGCATCCAACTGCCGCAAGCTTTGTCAGTAAAATGTCATTATCGACCAAATCAAAGGCTTTTTTGAAATCAAAGTATGCAGCATCCACCTGCACTCCTAAATCAACGCTAGGAACCACATATGCCATAAAATTCAGCAGATTTGTAGTGGTGCTATGACCCGGCCTGAACCCATGCTGTGAGTCGGACAACGCGCCTGAAACCTGGTTCAAAACACAATGATGGATTACTGACTCAAATACCTTCGCTGGTACCGACAACACCGCCACCGGCCTATATCCACTAACTTCACTCCCTGCTTCGCCCTTAGGTACTGGTATTACTCGTGTAGTTTTCCAGCGTTCCGGAAAATATGACTGCTCAAAACAGACATTATATACGTATACCAGCGGTTGTGTTAAATAATCCCTCGTGTCTCTAAAAATAAATGGTGGGATGCCATCTGGTCCCGCCGAACGCTTAGGTTTAAGTTTAGTTAGAGCCTCCCTTACCTGGTTCCTATCAATACTCCCTATATGTACTCGGGAACTACTTGTGCTACTTTCGGCCACGGCAGCTTGCACGTCTAGTTTTGCTTTCAGTGGACTGTACACGGACTTGAAAAAATCAGCAAATTCGTGAACACATTCGGTGTCCGATAAAATTTGACCATTTTTAGTAATTTTTTTACGGTTCACTATACCCTTTTTGCTTCTCACATAATCCCAGAAGGATTTATATAAACTAAATATAATAAACTAACCTAATTTACCAATAGTTAACTATGTAATTATTTAGTTTTTATAAATTTTTTGACGACACGGTTGGCGCAGTGGCTGAGCGATCGACTGCTGCGCGCGCGGGTTCGATCCCCGCACGGAGCAAATATTTGTATGGCCTACAGATAGTTGTTCCGCGTCTGGCTGTTAGTATGTGAGTTAAAATGTTTGTAAACGCACCTACGATACAGGAGAATTCCTAGTTTCGGGGACCGCTTAAAAAAAAAAACATGAATGTCCAGTCCGTAAAATATGTTTTTTAGTCTTTCTTGTAATTTAAATTCTTCCCAACTAAACTATATATAAGGATTTCTATTGTATCTGACACTAAATGATAAATCGTAAGAGTCAACGGAGAGGAAGGACTCATTGTTGTATTCAAACCGATCAACCTGTTATGTATAGTAATAGGTTGGATTTAAATATCTCAAAATGTTATGTATGTACATTTACTCGTAAGCCAAACCCTATCAAGTATGATTACAAATTATCGGGCATCTCAATTGCCAGAGTCATCACCTATGACTTTGCACATCGAGACGTCGAAATTAGAATCGAGATCCAAACCCAACATAACATCACAGGCACCCCGCGGCTCCAAATAAAAACATCTAAAAAAAAAAAACCGGCCACTCACCGTACAAAATGTAACAAATTGATCTGCCCATAAGGCCAAAAGGAGAGTGATTTGCGTGTTTGTAAGTTAAGCAATTATCACAGATAGAAATTATTTTAGCGATATCTTTAAACATAGCTGGCCAGTAATATATAATGTAATGAAACCTTCATAGAGAATTTGGCTGGTAATAATTAAAAATAAAAGTAAATGACAGCTGACAAGTTCGATGTAAACAATGTCACAACAAAGAAAATTAAGAAAATATTTATAAAAATGAAAACGACCAAAAATGTATTTTATTTATTTTAATTTGTTTTTAGTATTTGTTGTTATTGCGGCAACAGAAATACATAATCTGTAGCAACTGGCTTACTAACACGGTTCATGAGATACAGCTTGGTGACGGACGGACAGCGAAGTCTCAATAATAGGGTCCCGTTTCACCCTTTGGGTACGGAACCCTAAAAACTATGTTTGTTAAACAAAAAGCAGCTCTACGATTAACATTAGGCATTAACTCTCATAAACATAATATTAATTCATCTCATCTTCAAGTCAAAGTGAAAACTATTTTAAGAAAATGACGTGAAACATACACTAATTCATAGCTTCTTTGTTTACCGTCGTAAATATAAATATGCATCATTGCGTTTGACGACGACGATTCCTGGATGCCAATGTTTCATTGATTTATATAAAGTTATTACTTTATTATAATTTCATTATTGCCGTCTACGTTGTAAATAGAACCATCAGTCAGATCTATGAGTCTGTCTGACGTAGGTTTTATACAAGTCTAGAAATTTTGTTTCAATTGATTATTTTCTGAAATGGTACGGACGCTTTGCGAGTCATACGGTCCTCATGTTAACGCAATAAATAGAGCATGCTAATGAATGAAGCACGACTACAGCATCTAGGAGCTGTATACGGGCTGTGTCTTAATACCCACATGTCAAATTAAATTACAATGACGCGCCATGGCTCTGCCTGGCGCCTTAAGAAACATTTAAAACAATTTTTTGGTATGTGAGAGTCATCACCACCATTTACAGCACAGCCCCTTATATTGTGCACAGACTAACACTACCAAAAACTAAACGAAGACTAAAAACTAGACATTGCGTTTTCCGTAATCTGGGAATTCCGTAACCTGTGGTCCTTTTATATTTGGTATAATACCAACGGTCAATATAGCTACGATTCAACAAAACAACTGCGATGAATTTCTGAATTTGTTGAACCATTCATTCCAGTGACCTTAGGGAGAGGACAACCATGTTTGGTAGGTTTCCAGGTTGACAATAATGAATAAGACATCATCCGAAGGTAACACATAGGACAAACTCGCACTCCTGCATAAACTGCAGCGAAAATTGTAAACATGCAACTTCTATCAGCGCTTCGCTGCATAAAAAAATGGGAAAAGGTAATCGAGCAAATAAATAATATATAGACGACTACACGACTATTAATGAGATACCTTAATACTAAACCGAGCGGCATTAACTATGTTTGCGAAAAATTAACTAAAATATAATTATGAACAAAATAAACTAAATAATGAATACTATAATAGGAACGGTTAAAATTCCTAAAATGAGGTACTAGTGGGAAACAGTTAATCTAAGATAGCAACTAAAATTTTAAGTCACCGAATAAAAAACATATAAATACTGAGATAATATAAGCAAAATTAATAATACTAAATAGATGAGTGGACTGTAAAAACGATTTGAGTGAGATGAGATGAGTCAATATTCGAGTCAAAAATTTAAAATTTAAAAAACCCCCGATTGAGAAAACCTCTAAAAAAACAATAAAAATAAATTAATCCAAGCGTCGTGCTAAGCGGTCTACTTAGCGGTCCCCGTTTTGACGCTGGTAGTTTGGTACGTATTTTGTTGAAGTGAAAAGTCCTTCAGCCGCGTTGAGCACTTTTTGGTAGAAGAAAAAGCTATGGATTCGCGTGACCGACATGCTCGTGACGTATTGCACAAGACTAGCGAAGCGAATGATTTAAACATTCAAATGAGATCACAGTAATTCCGTTGTTTTGAGTTTTCACTGATCGAGATAAAACAACGCACGGTAGCTGAGGTCAGTATGTGGATGGGTGATCAAGGTAAAACAACGGTTGCCAAGGTCAGTATGTGAACGGGTGATCAAGATAAAGCAACGGAAGCAAAGGTCAGTCTGTGGATGTGTGATAAAGGTGCTACTCTTGTCAAATGTAGGTTTTTAGCGCTTTACAGATTTAACCTACAACGAAGCAAACAACCAGTTTGACCAAGAGGTATCGTATTACCCAGAACTAACTGGGTTGTAAAGGTCAGATAGGCAGTCGCTTCATGTAAAGTACTGTTATTCAGCTGCATCCAGTTATAATGGAAGTTGACCACAACATTATTGGTAAAAGGCTAGGCAGATGATGACTATCAAAATTTAAAGCAATACTCATGAAAGGGTGTGTGTTAATTTGACACAGTGCATCTAATAATCCACATTTATTAGGATTTAGTTTAGCTAGGTACAACCTATTCTTGACATTTCAAGTAAAACAGAAAACGTTCTTACACAAAAAGGCGTTAATTAATTAATCCTTAAGCCCACACAGGGCGACGAACTTCAACGTTTCGGCAATTACACGCCGCGATAGGTACTCATAATGTCATTTCGAACCTGTATAAGTAAGAACTGCATCGTATCTACATAGTGCTTAATTTACAATTTCTATACTTATCGACATTACTTTGTGTAATTTATTTCATCACCGCTGCCTTAAAAACGGTGAAGGAAAAAATCGTGAGGAAACCGGCATGTCCTATAGAACTAAAAATTCGAAGACATGTGACATCTACCAACCCGCACTGGGCTCGCGTGGTGCATTACAGCCCACTCCCTCTCATAGAGAGGAGGCCTGTGTCCCAGCAGTGGGAACAATATAGGCAGATGATGATGATGATACTTATCCACACGAAAGGTTCATCGCCAGGGGGGAGGGGCGGCTGCACCCCTTCTCCCCCCTAAAGGCTCAGGATTAGTGACATAGTAGACATCAGTTAAAATTTTCCCTGTTTTCGTTTACTGTCGAGAAGAGGCGCAACACCGAGAAAAGTGGAAGGAATGGAGGAGTGGGATAGTCAAGGCTAAGAAAAAATAAGATAAGTTTAAAAAGTATGAAATAAAAATAAAAATTTTAAAACCCCTGGGGACCGCTAATTAGGTCGCTTAGCACAAACACAAAACAAAGCGGATCCCCGACGCTACGACGCTTGGACATTTTTTTTGTTAATAGTTTCCTTGTGTCCGGGGTTTAAAAAATCACTATTTTTAGGGTTCTGTACCTCGAAAGGAAAAATCGGAACCCTTATAGGATCACTTTGTTGTCCGTCCGTCTGTCTGTCTGTCAAGAAGTTATCAAGCTGGAATTTTTATCAAATACTCAAGTCTACTGTCCTTTGGAGCTGTGAAAAAATATAACTTCTAAGCTAACGCAATCAAAAGATACAGCCGTTTATGCCGCAAATTTCCGCAAATTTTCGACACTCGCAAGGGAATCAAAACCTATAGGGTACTTCCCGTGAACTCAGAATCTTGAAATTTGTTACGAAGCAACGTTTTATAGCACAGATAAAGGAAAAATTGCGAAAACCGTAAATCTTTAGTAACATCATATAAACATAAAATAAAAAATATTTTTAATAATTTTAAACTTACTACCCCTTTCCTTATGAACGCGTAAAGGTATTAAATTGAAATTCATATCAGATACTCAAGTCTATAATACCTTTAAGCTGTAACAAAATCAACCTTCTATGTCAACGCAATCAAAAGAAACAACAATTTATGCCGCATATTTTCAAACTCGCAACTACTCGCAAGGGAATCAAAACCTAGAGGGTACTTCCATTCGACCTAGAACCATGAAATTTGGAATGAAGCAATGTTTTACAGCACATATAAAGGAAAAATTCCGAAACCCTCAAATTTTTAGTTACATCACATATTTTTATTTATTTTCTTCAGTAATTTTGGTTTGTACGGAACCCTCGGTGCGCGAGTCCGACTCGCAATTGGCCAGTTTTTTTTATTAAGTCTGAATGTATGGACCCTGTGGGTATTTTATTTTGACTTGTTTTTTTTTTCTCTCTTTGGTTTTAACCTCTGCAGTTTGAGTACTACGAGTATAAGCGACCTACACAATGTCCTTTCTTTGGTATTGTTCGTCGTGTCGTGGAGCTCCTTAGGTTATAATAATAATAAAATCATTTTATTTCGGACAACTATCAGATCCATAAATTGTTAGTAACAGGTTTGCACTTAAACACTATCGTTAGTAACTTAACTAAAGACAAATTAATTAGAGCACCATCAGCTATAACACGAAATACAAGTGTATAATTCTTTTCACCAATTGCCTTACTGTGGTGGAAGAAGTATCGGCCGCCACAGCTTTCAGGATGCTATTGTGACTGCCTGTTGGCTGGCTGTTTTCTTGCGACCATGTATTTTCACTATTTGGTATTATACACCAGTCCATGTGCAGCAGCAAAGGTCTCACATACCTTAAGCAACTCCACGATCGCTCTCGGCGACGGCCCCAGGAGCACCATGTCATCCGCATAGCTGATGTTGTTGCAACTAACACCATTTACCCTGCATTCGACATTCAGGCTGCTTAGCTCGGCAATGAGGTCATTAACATATAAATTGAAAAGCCGGGGACACGACAGACCACCCTGTCTCACCCCGAATTCCAACAAATATGATTCCGAGAGCGCATTAGACCATTTAACACGGTTAGTTTGCCTACGATACCAATTCTGCAGTACACTGAGCAGTTCCTACTATATCTACCTGTCGGTATCAATTCCTCAATTTGCTCGAAAGCACGTCGTAAGATACGAGATCAAAATTCTTGGTGAGGCCAAGGAAGCATGCCTACACGGGCTTATCTTTTCTTACGGCCAGTGTAGTATTTGACAGTATGCTTAACACCCAGGATAGCACTTTCGGTCGATAGTCCAAGACAAAACCCAAACTGTGCATCGTGCAATTTAATATGCAAGAGTCAAGCATACTGACGAACACTTTGGCCATAACAGTTGCAAGAAAGACTGAGCGGTAGTTGCTTATGTCCGAGATGTCTCCTTTCCTATTCTTCACGATCGGCACTACAATGGTCTTAATTAAGTCTGCCGGCAGATACGACCTCAGCCGCAAGACGGGGCTTAGCCTCCAGGTTACCTGTGGACTTCCAAAATACACAAATTTATTCGTAGCTTGTTGTTCTGCTAATACGTCCATTTTAATTTGATGCTGCTTTATTTTGACAGTACCAAAACCAGCTTGAAAATTTTAAGCGCCTCGTACATTTGATCGTAAACAGTCCCAGAGGTAGGTCGATCGGCCAAAACCCAAAGTAGGAATCTAAGCCTGGCCTCTCGGACATGATTGTTCCAACCACACAACGGACTAGCCCGCTTGGGTCTCTTGTGTGCTTCATTAGATTCCTTTACTGCGTCACAAAGGACATCTATAATATTTTTGTACAACTTTTCAAGAACAAGTTTGTGATCATCCAAGTTATGACCCATAACACCACCAACTCCTGTGGGAAGTCTACCTCCCGCAGCCTATTAGAGCACATGTCACTCACATTTATTTTTGTCGCCCCACACAAGTGCATTGCGGGGCCCAGCCCCGCTCAACAACTTTGGCCTAACTACATCTAAGTCAAGTTTAATATACATAGGTAAGTGATCAGACACATAAACATCTTTATCAATACCAACACTAACAATTGTCTGCCAGGCTGACGAAGATACCACACAATGGTCCAACCACTTCCTACAGCGCCGTGAGCCTGACTAATGAAAGTGTAATAATTTAGAACACATCCTAACTTCTTTGTATCAGCACAGACCCAGGACTGATCGTTACATAAATTTAACAGTTCAAAAATTTAAAATAATTCAAGCGGATGTGCATTAAAATCACCCATTATAACTATATATGTTTTCAACATAATACGTCGCAATTATTGCATTTATCTCACTTAAAAACTCGGTAAACAAAGGCAGGTTCTCCGGTGAGTTTGTTTTGTAGGCATATACAACAATCGTGCGATTACCCGAGACAACTTTAATGGCCAGGCTTTAATGGCGAGAGCTATTATAGGTTATTACCGATAGAGACTCAAAAACACCCTTTCTCCAGAGAATGGCCACTCCTCCTTACAGCCGGCGGCCGTCCCCTTCTGAACAGTCTCCAGCAGACTTACCAGTGTATTCAAATTATGAACTTATAGTTCCTAAAATAGGAATATCATGTGGTAACAGCAAAAGTCTCCTGTAGACAGAACAAATCGGAGCCTTCACATAATTATTCTTTTATAATATGATCAGATCTTTTCGCAGATGTACATTTAAAACTAGTTAACTTTTACTTGCCCGATATTTAGACAATCCTTGCTGAATTTTACTATAACCCTCAGGGGCCTCTCTATTTGTTCGGTACATACAATTCCAGAAACGTTTAAAAGTAATACCATCAGGTCATAGCTGATAAATGAAGAATGAAAATATGTCTACCTTGTGTTTATACATATAGTTTATAAGCGTTATACATTTTATAGGACTTGATGTTAAGCTTTTCTAAGAATACACTTTCGTTAGTTTTACTTTTGTTATGAGTTGAGCTACACGAAAACTGACAAATGATTGCACTGGCTGGACAGGTCCACTCAAATTTGTGTGGTTTTCTTTCTTCAAAAGACCATCTCAGACACTTATCTGCATAGTCCTCATGTGAGTTGGCCAAGATTATGTCTGGATCTTAAAAGAGACTTCATAGTTTCTTTCTTCTTTTTCTTCTCAGATAATCAGGTAAGAAACACCGGCCTCATTTAGTTTAAAAAAAACACGACGTGTGAAACTATTTGTAAAAACCTATTTGCAAAATTAAATATCACTTCTTTTGATTTCGTCGTCATCCTCTTCAGTCGGACAGGACCTGCTGACCTATCGGCGCAAACATCTTACACTTCCTCCGTGTTTTGTTTTCCTCCTGTTTGAATTGAAAACATTACATTAAATAATCGAATAATTGTGTGACACACTTACTGTTGATCTGCATCTGGTTGTTATATTATACGAGTACGGTCTACGTATGAATAGGACTTGGTAAGATTTCTCTAGAAAGCTTACCGAAGCATGCGTGTGATCTTTGAAATATAAGTTTGGTATTCCATAATTTATTAGTGGCTTGAACAACGTGTTTTACTATTATTTATGACACACATCTAGCAAAAGATAACATTCCAGAAGTTTTTAATAATTCAAACAACATTGTTTCCAAAAATAATGTTGACGAATTTCAACCTTCAGGCGGGAGAGTAGTTTCCTGTGGTAAAAGAGCTGTCGGCGGTTATAAATGGAGCATTAAGTGTGGGGTGGAAGCTTTTCGAGGGATGACTAGTGTTTACATTGTTAAGCAGTCGGGGTCTTACGGCACATGTGGAACCATGTCTATAAATACCGCTCAGAACCGTTTCAGTATCTTGTCGACAGTAACTGATGGTGTGGATTATCAATAACACTTGTAACGGGATATTTACCATGTTCATTGTTTTAAGTTCCCGATATTTCGGCGCTGTTGCAAATGCCATAATCATGGATAAACTGAAGTGGTGTGGATTATGTTGAATGCCGTTTTTGGTTAAAATTGGCCAAACATTTCAGGCAACTTTCAGATACTTAGTAGCTTTTAAAGCTTATTTCGTTAGGGTAGGTCAACCTCAGAAACGTTTATGACTCTGAAGCTAATTAGAATTTACGATGGGGGTCTGATTTTCAGTTTTAGCAAAGTTTTCGTCCAGATTGCATCAAATAGATTTTCATTTGATGCAATCTGGGCGGTAGCTATTCATTTTCTAGAATTTACAATTATGTGAACATCCTGGCTTGGCTGGTATTGAATTCATAAGTGCAATCCAACCTTGGTCCGCTTCTTGGGATTGGATTGGTCCAATTCAATAAGTACCTACTAACTGAATTCCTGGTAAATATCTCGCAATGATTGATATTAACGTAGGAGTTAGAACATGAGTAATGTTTCCTATTTGTAATGAATACAACGAATATTACATATTCGCCTACTGGTTGACGTGGACATAATTGGATGTTTTTGTCTTAACACTCTCAAGACATGACAACGTTCTGACTCATATTAGGCATCAAGGTCCACTGGCTGCTTTCATACGGCTGTTGCCCTAAACGGACTTTTATTTATTTGGCCATTGTTTAAAGGTTCCCAATCCTTGTCAATGGGAAGTTAATGATTGTAATCTTTTAACAAGACAATGCTAGCTTACTGCTGCTCGTAAATAAGAAATCAATATAGACATTCCGAATATTTCAAACTGGGAGAATCTTGAAGATGTTAGGAAATTTCCGCAGTTACGTCAAATTCACGTCAAATGGCCAAGGTGACCAGCTAGTTTTTCATGACTTTTTTACTGCAGAACTACCGTTTCTGCAGTACCTAGCTTGTTTCTATTGAAGAGGCGGAATGACGGCTAGCGGGTAAACAAAAATTCCGATGATGAATAAGATAATCGTATACAGGTAGTAGTAGTTATGGTGTTGACTGCCTTAAACAGAAGAGACGGATTCAGAAGAATGATTCATCAATCACATTACGTAGTGGTTGGGACGATGATGTCGGAGGTAGCGTCTATGCATCATGTCGAAGATGCTCGAGTGCGAGCCATGGCATGGCCAGACGTGGAATGAGCGAGAAGCATAGTGTGGGCCGAATGACGCCGAGCGAGTCTCGACGCGGCGTTCGAACGTGAGGCTATTTAAAACTGTGCGCAGGCCCCCTGGCGCCGAGTCGAGCGACGACTAATGATCAGTGCTGCCTTGTCTGCCGTTGAGTGTGTAGCGACGCTGTGATCCGTGTTTACATAAGAACGTTTCAGTGTTTGTTTAGTTTCACCTATTCCACAAAACACAAAACGCTAAAATGGCTGACAGTGGTCTGAAAAGGAATATTCCCATCAAGCTTGGTGACTTTTCTGTCATCGACACTGAATTCTCTAGCATTAGGGAGAGGTTTGACGCCGAAATGAGAAAGATGGAAGAAGAAATGAGCAAATTCAGATCGGAACTCATGAACAGAGAAAGCAACAACTTCTTCAAAAGTACAACTAGGTATTTATTTATTTTTATTTTCTATACATAATTAATTACTTACAGTTTAGTTTAACATTACATTAACTAAGTCGGCAACATTAGTTTTTTTTCTTATAACACCGTTTTTTATCCAGTCAATTCCTTAATATTACCATCCAAGTTGGACATGTCAATAACGCATGGAATTTATTTTAGACATTTGCCAAGAGGTTCAATAAACCGAGTTGTCTCATGGCTATAATATTATTCAGTCCGTAACAGTTACGTTGCCGGGCTTGTTTCCTAAAAGGGAATCTTGAATTAATGATTTGGTTAGTTTCGCAAGCCAGCCGCCCACATCGGCCGGGTCGGCTGCTTCAAGAAAGTTTATTCAAAAGGTATTATTCGGGATCAGTCCGCGGAACGGCAGTAACTGCAGACAACTCAGTCGCCTCCATTTAAAGCGTGCAGCGATACATAAGCCCGACGCGGGATGATGTCATAAATAGAAATAGCGCCGGTTGCGCGCCTCTAAACCAGAGAATTTTGTAGCTAAAACACAGAAACGCGTCAAATTGTAAACACAATGTATCCGCAGAAAGAGGGCTTATATAAGCGAACCCTGCGCTATGAATGAGCCTACTTGTTTTACGACGCTCAATGAAGGAACGTTGCAAAAAAACATTGCCATCGTCTCGTACAGAGCTACAGTTTTTTTTGTTAACTGTACAATCATCTTGAATATCAAGGTTGGAGTCGACATATGTCACGTGTATAATTTCCCACAACATTTATTTAAATTCAAAGGTTATCGGAGATGCAGAGGTTAACATAAAAATTAAACAATTAAGTAAATGCACGATGTTGATATCACACCTTGGATTATAGGGAAAACGACTGCATACCGTCGAGAAAACCGGTTTACGATTGTTTTATCAACACGGGCATTGAAGTTATATAGTTTAGTTGGCGCAAACGCGCTGAAACTATGTTTACGGCATGAATACATGACCCACTTGGAGCGAGTTGGTTCTGTTTCAGTTGCAAGTTTAGTGATGCAATACCAGCCTTCACACAGTCTCAGTACCATTCGACATCTCGCGACGCTGCGTAGGATTCGTGCCCGTTAACCTTATAATTCCTATTCACACATGTGGGCAGTCAAATATGTATAGAGGCAATACGATTTGTATACGACATAATGAGCAAAATAAACAACGATAGGACTTGCTAATACCACGTCACTAATATTTTTAGGATCTTGCTCAATTTCGTTCAAGTGTGGGCTTACTGGTCCGCCCATGTTCCAATGGTTACGTGTGGGTTGCGTTACAGTAAAACCTGTTTGGACATATTTGGCGGTAGCAGCTGTTAACAAATGCCTACATACTTAGCAGAATGATTAAAGTTAAGTCGACAATTTTTCACTTTGTCTGATAGCCGCCGAGACATTGACGTCACTTGCTGTTTGCAATGCCCATTTTTAACGCTGCGATATGTATGCCCATTTTTTATTGTATGCTCTAACATAGATAGGTATTACTTATAATAATATTTAATATCTTCCTGCTTTCTTATAATACTTACTTAATATAATAATATTTTAATACTATATTATTATAGTATTATTATGTATATTATTTAATCTTTTAACTTAGATATAATAATTATTATAATTTAGTATTTCATATTCAATCAAATTCATATCACATTCCGTTTAAGTGTATAATGTTTCTCTTGTTTCTTGTCCATATTTTACAGTTGTATAACGGTCTGCTTTCGTCTCATTGACTATAATAGTCATTGATGACGTAAACTGTATTGGTTCAATATTATACTCTCATAAAATTTATCTCCGGTTGATTTGATACCCCTCGTTTACATCTGGTTTATTGACTAAGGTTGCCACTTTCGAGTGAATAACATTCATCTGGGAGATAAATATTTGTAAAGAACAGATAGTTTTTTTTTAAGTGAAACTTTTTATGCAACTTCAAACAAGGTTGCGTTAAACGTTTAACCCTACCATGGAGGGGGAATAGGAAGAGACAGAGCGAGAGTGAATGCGTGGCACTCGAACGCATGCGTGTAGTATTACGAAGTTTCACTTATTCCGCGCGGAGGGACTCCACGCATATTTTTTTTTTATTTAGCAGCCAGTAGGTACAGAGGGTCAATGAGAAATACCCAATAACAATGGCCCCTCTATCTATTACTCTGAACTACTCAGAAGTTGTTAATCTACTTACAAATAATTATAGTCATATTATAACTTCGCTGTAAGTTCTTAGGTACGATTCCTCCCAGTACTTACAAGTGGCAATCCTACGCTCAATTAACTTAATAGCCGTTTGTTTCCCTTCACCCCAACTTGTATAAACGACCTTCAACTACCAGATACTAAATAATATTGTAAATACTTGGTAGTTTTGGATTTCTAATATTACCAGACTTACATTGTTCAATATTGGAAAGAAAATGTGTCGTTATGGGAAAACATAGTCAAATTTTCCCCAAAGGAATGTAAACTTTATGGCCAATAACGCTCAGAACCATTTCAGGCTTGGGCATAGACAATTAAGTACTTGAGGGAAAAAATTTTCATGTCCAAAATATTGTCCATCACTACCATTTAATTATATAAAGTGGTTTTGAGCTTAAAACTAACAACATACGTTGCTTTTTGCATGTCTTACAATTTCGAATCTGTTTCCTCCGGAGGAGTAACCAAGTCATCGGAGAGGTAAAAATTCTACCGTACATCTATCTACCTATTATTGTGTATATAATCAATGTAATTATTCGTATGTAGCAGTAGTTTATTTTATAGTATGGTTATAGTACGTAGGTACGCATTAATAAATGGTTGTTGATATAATTAATCATGTACTTATGCTTGCAGTAGTCTCGCACCTGTAAAGGGCTCATTATTGTATCATATATCATTACATTATATTACTTATATATTTGTCACGTGTATCGCATGTATTAATCTTGACATTAAGACAAAATACTACTAAAGTTGGAACGTATTGATTTACGTCTACTTTACTATTCGAAGATTGTTGAGGAAAAACAAAGTTTCACGGGCGGGCGATAACTGTAATTCATTTGGGTTTTACTTTTATCAAATGGCAGAACAGATTATGTACCTATTTACCTATGTATTCACAAGAAAACGTGGTTAAAACAAAACCGCAGACTTGGCTAGGGTATAAAAGTATTGAATACCACAACATAATGGATTAATAGTGAAATCACGATTCACGACGCATTTTATCATTAGCAGTCATATACTAAACGCTTTGAGGCAAATTGTGCCCGTATTTCTGTGGTAATTATACCTTTTATATCCCGGTAGAGTTTACATCGTGTATGTGGGTTGCATACACAGCGTAGGCAGGTGGGTAGGTACTGGGAAATGGTGCAAATGCAAATGAAGCCAGCCGTGATTGTTTAATTTGAGCCTTACGCCAGCCTTTGTTTAGCTGCAATATTTGCAGCTAGCTGGAACGCAAAGAGCTATGACCGAGACAAGTACTTAGCCAAGGCTAGACTGAATAGAAAGTTAAATTTGCATTCAGGTGAACGAAAACTAGACCAGAATGAGTTACGACCCGAACGGGAAACTTTAAGACTGTGAACCGTTTAAAAGACACAGACGAAAATATTGTTTCAGACTTGTTTTCTGTAATAAAACTGAGTCAAAGGAATCTGACTTATTTCACACTACAGATTCTGTAGATACTTGTTAATTAATGCTGTAAACCGTACTTGAACGGTGTAGGAATTTGTTTTGTGTGTCGAATGAAACCTAATCCATTTAGCATTGAAGTTATGCGATTAGCTGCCGGTCGGTACGTGGTAGACCGTACACCGCACGTACAGGTTAGTACCTTGCGGTAGCGGTACGGTGAGCAAAACAAATGCTTAACCTACATTGGTCGCATGTGCTACAATGATAGGTTGCGATTGAAATTAGGACGAATTCAACTTATTTAATCGTATTTTACTTACAATTTTCCGGGGATAACGAGGTCCCAAGTTTATTCAACGCTAGATCGCAAACAATTTTTTGCCCACAATACAGACCTACTTGTCTATTGTACCTAAGTACCTACCTACCGCCCACTTGCACAATTGATCACAAATTACCTATGTCGATACAAGTGCCCCTCTAATATCGATGAGCTCATTTTGTTGACAGTGACCTTGTATCTGCGGTGATGACTTGAGAATGACATCAGTTGTTTTGTTGAAAAACGTAAAATATATTATGTTATGCACTGGCTGAATTGTTCACGGGTCATAGATTATTACTTACTCGCAGTGACCGATTTAGATAATTATGTAACCTACCTACACTGTACAGCATGATACCGTAGCTATCTAAGTAAATGGATTCGAAGTGTGGCTACGAATTACAAGTAATTATTATGTGTTCACAAACTGGAACAGAAATGGCAAAGAAATGCTATGTTCGCACCCAATTTAAATAACCAACATCCGTTCATGAATACTTAAGATATTTTCGTAAACTTCATTTAAGGCAATGGGTACCAAATCTACACATTTAAACCGTTTTACAATGCATGCATCACAATGTCAAAAGGCATTGTTTTGTAGATAAGGTACCTACTAAGGAAATAACAACTAGGTACCATTAGGTCCTTTTTTCACATTTATTTAAGGTAGTTAAAAGTTAATCATTATTGCATGCAACCCACGTGTTCGATAGTGGACTATAAAAGAATAGCGTGATAGTATTTCGCATGCCAGTAATCACTTTTGCTAGACTGAATTTAATAGCTTTAAGTATTTCTATGTTATCGGAACGAAATTCATTTTCGAATTACTTCGCTAGTTTTATCAAGTTTGTGTCTGGGTAGTTCTAGAATCGATATAATACCGTCAACGACCTCAGGGTTATGTAGTACCTAGGGTTGTAAAACTGACTCTTGTTGTAACTAGTTCATATCATAGTTAGTATTCTTTGCATGTAAGTGTTACGATGTTCTATTTAGATTAGTTCCATTTCATTTATTTAGTTGAGTTGATTTGCATACACGTAATTACTCCACATGGCAATTTATTTCCTATTTAAATGTTTGAACAATTCACATCCACCCACATTTGGATCCTTCGTCCCCGTCTCTTGAACTTCAGATGTTCTTTGTTGAGATTGTCGAGGCGACGAGTGTCAACGTTAATCAAATTATGTGCTTACCACAGACTAGTAGAGCACCCACTTCACATACATCTACCTACACGATTGTCAATAAACTTCTCTACTTCGCTAAGGTTATCTCTCAATGTCGCCACTTAAATCATACATATAATTAATTATTATCTCATTAGGTAGGTACTTACTATTAACTTTGCAAATACTTGTCGGATAATGCACGGATTTAGAAGTATTGGTGGTAGGTATGCTTGGGATACGGAGTCAAACCACCAAACAGATGGTTTCCTGTACGATTTGAAATATATATGTATTCAGAAGCCGGTGTTGAAACCGCAGTAAAATACATTTAGAATATAGAACGAAATCCAAAACTTCCGTTCCGTGTTTGGTGGTTACGTAATGGGCTCCCCGACGTGTGTGCGTGGATGCATTTAGTAATTTGATCTTTGTGATCTCCCCAGCAGCACTACACAATCCCAGCACAGTGACAGCAGACAGTTGGCCGAGCCTAGCCATTGGGACAGCCTCAATTCGCCCCTGATCCAGGATGAGGGTGACGGCAAGTCACTGAAGCTCCGTTTTGATGTTAGCCAGTACACCCCTGAAGAAATCGTCGTTAAGACTGTAGACAACAAATTATTGGTGAGTATCCATACATTTCTTAAATTAAGCGAGTCTAAATAAGAATAGAATTTCCAATAGGCTCATCTTCTTCAAATGTAGGTACCTACATGTCTATTGTATGCTTCCCGTCTAAAGTGCTGCATGCTCTTTCATACAGTCAAAATTAAAGCGTCTACTTACCACCTTATTGCAACTAGAAGGCTAAATATAATCGGATTTCGATTAATTTATAATGCCTTTGCTTTGATTGGCAGTGCTCGCTCCGCTCCATTAAAGGCTAAAGCTTGATTCCATTAGGCGTAGGCGGAGTTCAGTTAGGAATAAACGCAGTTTAATAATGCCATTCGACAAGCATTCTATAATTAACCTATTAATGTTCCTACTTGGGCATTGAACCGAATTAATTTGAAATGATATACAATATTGCAATAATTTAGAAGAAATGGTCTGCATCGACATCTGAGGACGTACAATGTATTCATTAGGTTGTTAAGAATTATTTTGCTAAGTAAATTCACAGCCAACGCTCGTTAAATTTATGGCAACTAAATGGTTACCAGTTCGCGCAATTTGCTCAACTCCACATTACAGCTAGATACCTACTGGTGTAAGTTTACACAAATATTTGGCAATGGGGCGGTTTATATCCACACAATGTTCGGTTGCCGTTTGCGTCATCACTGAATTCCTGACTTATTTTAGGCAGATTGATCACAGCGCCACTGACATGTTTAATGACCGATTTCACCAGAAGCTATAACACAGAAACATGAAGTCCTGTAAATGTAACCAGTTTCGTGAACGAGAAATGTAGGATTTATAATGCTGAAATAAACCAGGAGAGTTGTGGGCAGCACATTAAATGCGACGTTGTACAACATTATCATCATGATAATATTATTTAGGCACCTCATTAAGTAGTAGTACCTACGCCACTACGCTTATAGGGTGTCTCAATAGACAAGACATCAACGCTCCTTCACTCTTATTTTCTGTCACGGTCTAATGAAGATAAATTATCTGCGAAATAATGAAGCGTTTATTTACGTATTGAGTGTGAAAGAATGCCCGAAACTTCTCAAAGTAGGCACCATGCCAATATTAAGTATCGCTCTTGTGCACACAAAACACAGGCATTTCTTTTTTATTATCGGGGTCAACGGAGTCGTAGGGTGTAGCCAAAACACGAATTCTCTAATAACAATAAATAACAGGAGTCGTTTGGTCGTATTTCAGGTCCACGCCAAGCACGAGGAGAAGTCCGACACAAAGTCGGTGTACAGAGAGTACAATAGGGAATTCCTGCTGCCCAAGGGCACGAACCCCGAGGCCATCAAGTCGTCGCTGTCGCGGGACGGCGTGCTCACCGTGGAAGCGCCGCTGCCGCAGCTCGCCATCACCGACAGGAACATCCCCATCCAGAAGCACTGAGTGCACTCGCTAGCGGTCCGACATGACAGCAGCAATTCCATAATACTGTTAATAATTTATTTTAATTTACGTTTTATAAATTTAAGAGGTGCAATTGGCGATGTTTATTTAGAATCTTTAAGAGAATCTCAAAATTTATTAACACCATAATAATTTTATTGGTCAATTAGTATTCTCGAAAATTCCAACCAACGATATTGAGCACAGTTTGCATGTTGAATGTTGCTTTAGCGACATTAAGCTTTCTCGATGAATGATAGGAGATGTATTCAGGCAATTGTTACTTTTGTTTTTATATTGGGTATTACGATGAAGTTTTATTTGTGTCCTATACGATTAAGTAGCTCTAGGATCACTAAAAATTGGAAAGAAATGGCCTGGAAGAAATATTTCACTGAGCTTAAACGTGTTCACGAATAATGAATTGATACAACTTGTACTTTGATATTATAAACGGCTATTTGGCAAATAGGCTATGACGATTGATAAAGTGTCTTATACTTATATGTACAGAAGTCCATTTTGCTTAACACTACCTGCAATGAGCAGCTATAACAAGCACGTTATACTACACCAATTTAACAGCTTTTAACATAAAACCTACACATTTGTATTTTAGTACAAACAGTTGTTACGAATGTTTTAGATGTCAATAAAATATAAAAAGCTTCCTTTTTATTTTATTTTATTTTTACCTAAAAGACGAATATTACTTTGTTTACCAAATGCTCCAGAACTATACAGGATAATTATGTTAAACACAACGCGTTACATACCTGTGTACAATATATATTAAAAAATACTTAATCCTATACATAACTGACTACAGACAATGCAGCACAAATCGACACAGAATTCGATAGGGGACAAGGTAAATAAATACACATAATAACTTAATTCATCATTTCTATAAATGTAGGTACTGTAGGTATAATGAAACTGCCATTGTTATATTATCAAATCTAGTATTTATCTAACGCCTACATAACTAGGTACCTTAGATTATGACTCACGCACGTCACACTTGAGATAGAATACCAAGTACCTACCAACCAGGGTCATATTTAGCTGGCTGTTATCCTCTGTCATACCACTACTGGGCAAAGGCCTTTTCCAATGACTTCCAAATCCTTGGATTCAGGGTCAATGTGCATCCATTTAGCTTACTTTACTTATTAATCCCTTGATTATCGAATCATAATTATTTGCGAAATAAGTCATATCTTGGTAGTTACAATACCTACCTCAGCATAATATCTGTAACAATATCAGTGCTCTTTTCTTATCTAAGTACCTATGTTTACCCTTTCGGGGACGAAAGGGTAAACATAGGTACTTAGATACATCAATATTCTCCAAGTTATGTTTAAGATTTCCTAATTTTTCATTATTAAAGTGAAACCTTTTGTCAAAGAAAGTCAAAAGAAAATCAATACCACCTGGGAAACTTAATAACATGTTTCCCGACATAATATTCTTAAACCTGATTTTTTCCCGAATTGGTGAGAAGAAGCACAAAATGACATTGAGATAACTTGAAGGGAAAGAGGGAGGCCTCTGCCCAGGAGTGGGACAATACGGGCTAACTAAACAAAATGCTTAAACCAGTCAAGGTTTCTGCTGCTGCAATGATGATACTTTGTAAATAAAATACAAAGCACACAGAGAATTTCACATAAATACAGAATTACAGAAATATTCAGATCACGTGACCATGTGCCAAGACTTACAATACAGACACCATTGGGAACTCATTATGTACCCACATGGCTTAACGCATGCGAAATAAAGGAAACGGACATCGTTATTAGTAACAGTCGGCGTAAAACCTATGTTCACGTTCGGGCAGACCGGACGATGACTAAGTTGAGCAGTCAGCCAGTCATTGCGCAACTATTCGTGTCACAAACGAATGAAAGGTCATTGTTTAATGTAACGCGCCTGACAACTGTACACACAATTACAAGAATACCAGAACACTTGAAAAACATTTTTCTGGGTATTATTCTTTTCTGTATTAGTGACTCGGTTCTCATGTCCCCTCTTGTGTCGTTTCAGCCCAGTGTTTGTTAGCTTATCTTCTCTTTATTGGTTTGTGAAGCAGAAAGTATTAAATGTTTCTGGTCATTGGTTGTCTATTATTGACAAATAACTATCGGTTACAACTACTATTTGTCTTCTTAGAATAGAACCAGTTTCTGCTAATAGGACCACAAGCGCATTACTGGCGAATGATGAGGGCTCCGTACAATTGTACATCACTGTATACCTCTTCGTAGAAAACAGGCGTGATGTTTTTATGACTTATTCCTCAAGATGACCTAAATAAACAAACCAATCCTAACAATTAGTTTTAGTTAATGGCATTGTCACACTCTTACTCTGTCGTCTGTGCACACAACAGCATGAAGAGTGTGGAAACATTTATGTGACCGTTTTAATAACCCGTCGAGAAGCATTATAGGGAGAGATATAATCTGTTATAGTAGGAATGGACTCCAGCGTATATTAATTTAATTGCTCAGTAAAGTTAAAGCGACCCATTTCTGCTTTCACGCAGTTTATTGGGGGGATTTACCTGTCCTCGGTTAAATACCTGTGTTGCAAGAACTGCTAACTTCAATCTAGACGTGTTCTGCCTAAAATTAAGAGAAAAGCACAAAATAATGAAAAACCAAATTCTAATGAAGGTGTAATACGCTAGACAGCAGGTAGATATCATAAAAGGGTCTACACAACTTAATCGGGAAATACCAAGCTAAAACCCGGATAGCATCAGACCAAGATAAAATTATTGTTAGGATCTATAAGGGGTTTTTTGCTTGACAGGTCTGTACCTATGTACTTTTCTTTTAAACGTCTGATAATGGTTTAGACCACTTTACAAAAAGATGTACCTACACCAAACCAAATTTTGGTTAATATAAACAATGCTAGTTTATCAAAAATTTTACCAAAAAACAGACATTTGTACTAACACAATTAAGAAACAATAATAATGTTAGGTAGGTAGTAAAACAGTGGTACTCCTCTAATCTAAGATATCTCCACATAGCGCCAGAGCGCATGCGTCAGCGCCTAACAAAATCATTGGCAAGTTCCTCGACCACATGCTATTGGCGCCACTTGTACCGATTAGCAGCCCATAAACCATGAGTGCTACCACTGATATGAGTGGTTTCTGCTATTCCCAGAACTAGATACCAATCAAATGGTTAATGGAAATACATGGAAATATATTCCTAATAGCTACATAAAGTAGAAGGTATGCCTATGGGTCAATAATACAAGGTGTTAGGTAGGTACTCGTTTGTTTACTCGTTAGTCATGGTTTTCCCTTTATGGGTAAACTGAATCTCAAGGTCAATTGATAATATTTCAGCAAAATACTACAAGGTCTACTGCGAGGTCAATAACAACAAATAACATAATAAACATAATAAAACATAACAAATAAATTCATAACATAATAAATTCATAAGGACAAAATAATTAACAGAATTTAATTCTGACTAAAATACAATTATGTTCGCTTTACGCCAACACTGCCCAGTAATTACTACGAAATGTGCTTTTATGTAACCGGGATATCCGGGTCTGCGTCTTATTGCCAGTATTATCAGATTGGTCAAGTTGGCTGACCATTGCAATCTGCTGGCAAGTGCAGTATCAACAAAGATTACGAATAAAGTAAGTATTTTTCCGCCTTAATTCATGTTGACGCCAGGCCATCCAGGATGAGGACTCCACTAAAGTGTTTTAAGAAATGCAACAAAATTAATCAAGTGTTTTATTAGCTAAGCGACTGTGTGAACATGTCGACGCATTTTTGTGCGCTTACGCAGACAATATTTCGGGACATGACTGCGTTGAGGTCAAGAGCAAAGTCAGTACGTTATGCGCGTCGGTTGCTATGCTACATGGACGAAAAAGTTTTGTGAATTAACATTTTTTGGATGAAGATATTGACGACGAAAAAAATTTATTACTTATGATGATTTTTTCGAGACAAAACTCAACTTCAGGAAACTCACAGTTATTTAAACTCCAGCAACTGCTTATCCCCATAACACAAAAACACCGTAACGATAGGTACTATTCCTAGGTACATATGTTTAGATACATATATGACTAAAACAAAGTAGCATGCAACGCATGAGTGCACCAATGAACACACCCACGTCGCATCCTAAGCATGAATAATGGATACAAATGACGTGCAATTAATTATAAACGAGCTCTAATTACTCCGGCCAAGTCCCAAATGCAACTAACTGCAGGTGACAAGGCCGTCAACAGACTGGCAAGTGACACTCATAATTTTCGACGTACTCGTCTAATGTGCCATAATGCCTGTCGAAATCAATGAATAATTATAGCAGGAATAAATGTGATATACAGTTCTAATGTAGGTCGGTCGACGAACGTTGAGAACAACGTTCATTTTGTCTTGTAATGAAATACATGAGTTAAGATTTAGTATTGTCGCTCTGGATACGTCTACGTGTCGAAAGAATTAAAACATCAATCAAAATTCAAGCTAAAAATAAAATTTAAACGTGTGTGGTCTCGCTGTTATTGTGACGCAATACCGTCAAACATTCTTTCTTGATTAAAGCTCGCAAAAGATAAAAACAAACGGTAATTAAAATGTTTGAAACATGAGATAATAGTGTTATTTGCGGCGCATACGAATGTCTGTTATTTTGAAAGGCAGCGAAAATAACTGTACTTTTAACTATTTTGTCCTTCAAATACGAAAATGTAATTAGACATTTAAAATAAACTCGTCACGAGTGAAATCAATGATGTTGTGATGTTTTCACGATTTTGAAAAAAAAAAAAATACAAATTTTTGGCATAACTGCAATGTGAATGGTTTGTGTTAATATATCATATCTGAAAGTACTTAGTACATTATAAGAATTTCAACACATTGTGAAATAAATAAAAAATAACATCGCAGTTAATACATTAATGACCTGTGGCTACGGTCACGCATTACTCAGTCACAAAAAAGTCATTTCAAGAAGTGATGATAAAAGATCATCACTTCTGGAAATGACTTTTTTGTAAAAAATAATAACCGATTTCACAACAAAAAACACGAATGAAGTAACCGTTCGAAAATAACTTTACTTTCGGAAGAAGTTGCTTTTTATTTTTGTCATGAATAAACTTAACATTGAAACTAGAAGATATTAAGAGATCATCATGATGTCATCAACATATTCCAAGATGAAAAAATACGTTACTCATAAACTTGTCAAGCAAAGTTATAAACATATATTTGGGACCACTGGAAATCGGTCTAGTAATCACGGAGTAATCGGTGTACATACATACACGAAAAAAAGATGCTGGCCGAATACTTAACCTCCTTCTTTTTTTTTAACAGTTAAAAAAGATAGATATATGGTTGCATTTTATGTGTGTGCAATGTTTAAGTTTTATGGATAATGCTAATTAATCAAGTTCACTGCCAGCTTGCCGCAACATTCAGTCTTTAACATGATGCCAATCTGGATAGTTTCTTGACGTAGTCTGTGTAGTTGAGGAATGCACCAGGCGCGGTCCCAGCCAAAGACTTTGGGAGGGGGTCACACGGGGTCCTGGCCATGAAATTGGTTGGAAGAGGTTACCTCGATTAAAAAAGGCAGATGGGGGGGGGGTGGGGTTAAACACTATTAGGTACATTCTTTTAAAAAAGTAATATCAACTGGGCACCGACAAGTTCATTTCCCGAGGGTTTGCACTCCACCGGATATGTAAGATTTTCGTTTTTTGGTGTCGATTCATGTAAGGCAGGATTCAAGAGCGACCTCGTAAAAGGCGAACGGCAGATTTAGCACCCACTTCGAATTTCATAGGTTTTCTTTTTGTCTATTAATACATAAATTGTGTTAGTTTATAAATAAAAACTGAAAAGAGCGCAAAATTTCAGAGAGAGCAAAGCGAGCTCAAAAATTGTAGCACTACATCGGGTAGGTTAGATTTTCTTTCAACCATTCACGCAGAGTGCAGTCACAAGCACCGATAAGTTAGCACTTAGCAACGTTTAAAAAAAAAAAAGATTATCTTCTACTGTTCTGAAATAAAAATTCATGTTGTTGCAAACATGGTATTTTGCGACTCATATTATTGTAAAATTGATCTTATCTCAGAGTTGCAATCGTTATTTCTCGCGAAAATCTCTTTAAAATTTAGGAAAGTGCATATTGGTGCTCGTGACTGTACTTAGACGACTACTGCAGAAAACTGTTGAGATATAAGAGAATGCATGAGCGAGCGAAGTGAACTGTTTTAGTAAAATTTTTGCATCCCTGCTCGGATAAATTAATTTTTTTTTGTTCATTCATTTTGACTGGGGGACATCCCAATCGCATCTACCACCACTAGTGGTGCTTGCGTCTGATTCAGTCGCATTTGCTCCTACCTCTGCCACCACTGGTGGCAGACTCGGCGATCAAGTAACCGCCTGACACCACCAAGTATTGGACTTCACAATGGATACAAACAAATGGAAAGAAGGCAGGCCTGTCTGTCTGTAAAATAGTTGCTACTGCCACCACCGTGGACAGTCCGCTGGGGGCAAACGGGAACAAACGCATCCCAACCATTAAGAATGGCCTTTAACTCAACAGGCTCCCTAGCCCCATTAATGATATGGCTAAACGTGGATGGACATATCATCAAACGTTGACGTTTAAACGAAATGGCCAGTTTTAGCTGGCCATTTCATGAAATACAACCATTTCATGAAATGGTTGGCCACATCATGAAGTGATCAATTCTATGATCTGGCTACGACATATGCACTAAAAGTGCATATGTCGTAGCTTAACTTTTAAAAACAAAGACGTAATTCGTATGGCTATAAAGATGTCGCCACTAACTTTATTAAGTACAATATAAACTAAAAACACTTGTTTGAGCATAAACAGTTCAAAACGAAAATATTTTGTTTATCTGGGAAAAATCCTTTGGTATCAGAAGTACTATTGTAAGAATAACATTTGTGTTATACACGACTATACGAGATATGTTACTTAACTGATTTTAAAGTTTAAATCTTCAAAATATTTAAGTATAAATGTGGTGGGCTGGAGTATAGACATTTCTGAATATATATTGACTGTAAGTCACATGCTGGTAACGAAATTCTTCAAAACTGAATCTACCTATAGTATGGCAATACTAGGCATTCTTGTGTTACACCCTCAATTCTTGTTATTTATGCCTTTCCTTTGTCAATTAATGACATCGGGTTCGGCCATTATTTTAATTGTGTGCAGAGCAGCTACAGCAACAAAAGTACAGAATTTCCATTTATCAGTCATGAGATTACAAAGAAGATACCTCAGCCACACCGACTTCAAATCCTTACACATACTAAGTAAGAGTAATGAGAATCACACATTATTTTTTCACTAAATAGGAGAATAACTGTTTGGCTTGGTAGGCCAGTAAACCTAGGGAGACGACGAGTACAGCTTCGGTGATGTATCCGGTGACGACGTCCTGCAGGGTCTTCTCTCTGATAAGGTCTGCGGGCCGAGGATTGCTGCCAGCGACCTGAAACACATTAAAATATATTATTATTTTTATCATTGCCTCTCGAAAGATAACAGTAAATAAAACTCCCTTTTACTCACTGAGTCAATAAGTTTTGATTCAATTCAATTTTGCATTTGGAATAAAAGCTTTTAACAAGCACGAATTCTACCAAACGAATGAATAAAAAATAAATAAAACGTTCTGACAAGAATAAAACACTGAATTTTGTATTATTCTGTCTACCTGTCTGTATTATAGCTAGCCCATATTATCCCACTGTTGGGCAAAGGCCTCTTTCCATTCTTTCCTCGGTCGCGTGCCGAACGAGCTTTGGGCCCGTAAAGCTTAAGATCAATCAATTAAAATGTAAGAATATAAAAAAGGCTCTACAAAATTGAACGTTCTACGATAGGAATCCATTTGGAAAGAAGTTCCGGTAGGTACGGTAAAAATTCTTACGAAAAGTTGTCACGACACTTTTTGCTATAGTAAGCTATTGTAAGCTTTATTTCTTTAAAATAAAGTTGAAATTTCCTTAAATTACGTACAATTGGGGTGTGTATGTGAGTAAGGATAGATATGATTATTATTTTTAATCAATCATTTTGTCCTGACAGTTCGAGCCCGAGGGAACTTGACAACAGGCACGGGAAAGTAGAGAGTGGGACAGCCAAATGTAGGCCTTTGCTTAGCAGTGGGTGAAGTCGGACTGTGGATGATGATGCCGACCTCAACAAACATTCAAGTAATCTTCCTTCCTCACCTTTTTTAGTATAATTTTCACTCTCTCTGACGATTTTCTAATACTGTCGATATTTGCAGTCATTTTCGTTGCTGCATTTTTCAAATTCACGCTTATGAGCGAGTCTGGTGGTTCAAATTTAATTTGTTCCTGGATTTTATTGTATTCACGAATAGTATACTGTAAGGTTGCTTCTAGTACGTATATTTGATGGAGGTGGGATCCCAGTGCCGTTAAATAGCCTAGCATACTGGAAAAGAAACATTTTTATCTAATTAGAAAAAATATTAAATGTTAAACAGCCGACGGAACATAGGCTATTCTATATTCAGCAGTAGATTGAGATAGCGCAGTACATTTGAATTCAACGGCAACATTATGCTGATAAAATACCCAAGATTATTAAAATCGAAGAAATGCAATAGGGGATCGGACTGGGTAAAGAAAACGACATTCTATTTTGTCCGTCAGACAGGTAATACAAAAATATTAGACACGTATTTTTTGTTTTATCAAAATATCAAAGAATTTCTTAGTTAAAACTCATTAAAGTTGGAGAGTGGGGGGCTTACTACGTCACAAGTAGGTATACAACTTACCTACATGTGACGTCATGCGCCATTTCAACTCAATATATCTCCGTAATTTTATGACCACGTGAAAAAAGAAAAAAATACGTGTCCAATACTTTTCAATAACCTACCCGACGGACAAAGATAAAAAAAATTGGATTATCCCCTATTGTTTATTAACATCGCCACTTTTACCACCCTGCTGAATGCATCATAATTACCTCAGTTTTGAGCTAAACTATTATCCATACAGCTAATCACAATTCACACATTACATGGCTAATAATTAATTAGCAGGCTGTCATATCGCCTGTTTTTCACATAGGGCCCGAGGTAGTTTAAAAAACAATCACTCCACACTAATTCACAATTCGGAGTACCACTCTTTTATAATAATTATAATTATATCCATAGCTACCTAAAATTTTCTGGCTTTTGAGAAGCTATACCGACAGCTTTAATTTTCCAGTTCCTTTTATGGAAGCTTCGAAGTCCACTCTTTAGTCTTTGTCGTTCGTACGGTAGCTCCATGCCCAAATCTATCATATCCTTTTCTTCTAGCAACAGGAACGTCCTCAAATCCATGCCAGTGTTCATAATGGTGGTGGTGTAATTTTCAAGGTGCATACCATATAATAGATGAGGGATTTCACTCTTGTAATCTGGCCTGTGAATAGAACACGCAGATAATAAACGAAGGTCCTTATGAGAAAAATTAAATGTCAGCGTTGCAATATTGCTATCATATTTTAAACCGGCTCTTTCTAAACTGCGTTAAATGTTAGCAGTAAGGAACTCACGACACAAGAGAACAGCTTCATTGTTGCTATTGGTGTTAATTTATGTCAACTTTTTACATACTCGAATGGAGTTTTCCCATATTTCGGGCGACATTTATAAAAAATTACGTAATCAGTCCAGCCATTAAAAATTTTCTGCTTACCAACGAACTTCATTTCATTTTTAAGTCATAGATACAGTAAATAAATACCTTCGTCCTTTCTTAATTCCTGGGTAAAAATCATGCCAAGGCGGATCCGAAAAGAAAAGATATTCCTGTTGGTCCGGAATTTCAAGATGTCTTTTTAATATTTCAACTATGTCACTGTATTCATGTAATTCTGCCAGGTCTAAAGCTGTGCGGTTATATTTGTCAACTTCGGTCAATCTCACTCCTTTGGCTATAAGAATTTCTAATATTTCTGGTTGATTGTGGTGAGCTGCCCAGAATAGTGCCTGTAATTTAGTTTAGATGAAAATTATTATCGTGATAGTGCAAGTCATTACTAAAAATACACAGAAAATCTAAAATCGCGTTTACTGCAAGGAAAAGTAGATGATGTGATTGTTTAGTAACTTTTGCTGATCACTAACATTTATTATTTAAATTAATCGCACCGCACAATATGTTGTTTGGAGTGTTTCAGAGGCATCAAAACTATTACAATTCATTAAGGGCAAATATGGAACTTTACAGAGAAGAATCATCATCTTCCTTCATTTTATTTGGTGTCGGCGCAACACGTCTCTTTCCTCCATTCTCCTCTGCCACTCATCATGCTATCATTTACTCCTTTTTTTATATCATTTTTCACACAATCCGTCCATATTTTCTTTGGTCTTCCTCTGCCTCTCCATCCAGAGAAGTCTCCATCCCAATATTAGTTGTATCACAATACTCAGATAAGTCCTTTTGTTGTAGCCTTGTTGTAGGTACATTACTCCTTTTAGTACTGATACTGTTAGCCTGGGTCGTCTCCCTGCTAGGCAAAGACCTCTCCCCATGACTTCAAATTGTCTCAGTCCAGGGCCAATGTGGACCAGGTCGCTGGTCTTGTCTAACTCGTCCTGCCATCTTTTACGAGGTCTACCGCGACACCTTCTGGCTGTGTCAGGGCTCCAGAAAGTGGTCATTTTGGCCCACAGGCATCATTGGGCATTCGGCAGACGTGGCCAGTCAAGTCCCACTTTAGCTTAGCGGCTTTTTGAGCAACATCAGTAATTTGTGTTTTCGAGCGCAGTGCGGTATTGCCGCCTAGAATGCTGCGCTCCATGGCTCCTTTTAGTGTTGTATGAAAATTAAATGTTACTTACTGTCCATCCTTGAAGATCCCTTATCTCAATATTTACACCCATCTCTATCAGTTTCTGCACAACGGCGACTCTGCCACATCCAATAGCTTTCATTAGAGGAGTCTGTCCATAGTTGTCAATGCAATTCACTCCGCACTTCTTATCTATCAAGTCTGATACAATGTTGTTTATGGCTTCGCTGCTAGCACTGCTGTTTGAGCATGCACTCATTATGGGCGTTATGGAATCTGTAATGTGTTATTTGATTGATTACACAACACGAAAATCAAATGATGTCCCTATGTCCCAATTGATTTAAGAAATGAATTTAATTACAATTACTGTAAATTGACTGTTGACACTAGAAATTGCAAGGGAGACCCAAAATATGCAATGGGCACAAAGTTTTTATGAGTCCTTTACCATCCATAGCCAGACTTCACCCACTGCATAAGTAAAGTCAAAGACATCTTTAGCTTGAGCCAATCTCCACATTCATACCCATCACAGCACATACACCTGAGTATATCTCTCTAAATATATTTATTATATTTATATTTTAAAACTTACCAGCACGATAGTTGGGATCAGCACCCTGTTCCAACAGGTATCTGACAATATTATCCTGTGCATGGAAACAAGCATGCATTAGTGCAGTCCAACCACTGTCTAGAGGGTCATTCACATTGTTATTTAATCCTGAAATGAAGCAAAGATTTTATCTTTAGATAAAGACGAGTACAAACACCAATTTTAAAACCCAATGTTTTATCACACGCTTTTTTCGATTGTTTCGTATTTAGAGATAAAGTTTTACAACAAAATTTTATTACAAAATTAACTTATTTTAGTGGTATAATAATCATAACAAGGTCTAATTCACAAAGATTGTTTCTTTTAGATCCTAATGCTATGGAGAATAATGGGTTGACTAGACAAAGTTGATTATTACAAAAGGGAAACTATTGCTTTGCTCCATTCTCAAAAATATTACTTTTTTATACTGGATAGACTTGCATTTGGCCGCAACTCGCCTAATGTGAAGCAATTATGCTGTCTAAACTTTTTTTGACACAGTCATGGTTAAAATATGTTTTTATTATGCTCGGGGGAGTAACCAATACTGAAAAAGGCCCTAGACATAAATTGGCTCATTTTAATGGTCCACTTGAAGGACTAAGCGAGGAACCAATCCCCTTAACATAATTATAACATAGGAAACTAGTGAAAATGATCCAGGAATTGGAATAATTGGTTACACTCACTTGTAGTGACAATTTCTTGAACATCCTTTAAACTCCCATTGATGATAGCATCCTGTATGTCAATTTCAATCTTCTTTTTCTCATTTTGCTGTTGATGTTGGTAGTAATTTCTAGGCTGAAACATTAAAATTAGGTAGTTACAATTTTATATCTATCTATAACAAAATATTACTGTTTCACCATCACAAAAGTGAAATAGGAGTCCGGCATGTCATGAATTTTAGTCATTGCACAGGTCTTCCGCATATAATTTGGATTGCTAGCTTTATTTGTAACTTGCGAGTATGTGAGGATCTTGAAAGGTAGCTTTCTGTAGTTTCTGCCTACCTCTTTTGTTTGTTTTTCATTTGCGATGGGTTAGCTCATGAGTCTTGACTCTTGTCTAGGTCAGAGATGACAGAGACAAAGTCGACGATGGTACAAGGCTACAAGCTTAGCCAGAAGACGCCTGTTCACTCTGACTTTAAAGAGATTAGGGTTGTAAGCGTTCGGAAACACAGACGAAGGCAGAGAGTTGCACACCTTTGCTGTACGAATTATGAAAGACGTTTGAAAACGGTTAGTACGAATTGTTGGAATATCAATAAGGTAGGGATGGTAACTTGCAGTGCGTCTAGGTGTCCGATGGTAGAGGGGGTCGGTGGGATGAGGTCGTGGAGTTCTTGGGCACACTCACCGAAGGACAGTCTGTAGAAAACCGACAAGCAGGCAACCTTGCGGCGATGAGCCAAGCTGTGAATCTTGGCATGCACCAATTTTACGTCGTCAATCAGCATCTTAGCTCTGCGTTTCACAGAGTCAAGCGCGGCAAGCTGGTATTTAGCTGAGCCATCCCAAAGGTGGCTGCAATACTCCATGCAGGATCGGACTTGTGCTTTATATAGTGTTAAAAGCTTTCCAGGCCTGAAGTAACACTTAACTCAGCAGAAAGCCCAGCTTTTTGGCCGCAGTTTGGGCTTTGTACTCAATGGTGGCGCAGAAGTTGAGACTGGACGTCAAGTCAATGCCTAGGAGCTCAAGTCGACCAGTCACAGCAACAGTACGTCTACCATGAGTTTTAACAATCTATACTCGCTAGCGTCTGTAGTTAAAAAAATGTATGAAAACTTTTATAGCGCCTCTAGCGGATAGTTGGGTACTAAAATGCGCAGTATGAGTCACTATAGTTATCTATCCAACGTCACCGTGTGGTAAACTATACGACAGCGACTGGAAGTTTGGGCTTCATTTGCTTAGAATTTGGTAGTAAGCACAAACACAGCTCATGGTACCATTGAAAAAGCTAACTATAGTATTTGCGTATTGACGGAACTATTGCAGATACGTCAAGCGATCTAACTATGACAACTCATGGTAGACGTACAGATGTAACGAAAAGTAGGGGTTTGGTCGAAACAACTCATTTTTGCGGTAAAAAGACGCCTGTGTTTTGGTGGCATTAAAGAGTCCAGATTGTGATCACCCCACTGCTAGGCAAGGCTTAAGGTGATGTTTGTCCGCTCTACTATAGCCTCTCTCAAAGAACGAACTTCATCCCCGCTGCTTGTTGCGCTGGACAAGTATCTCCCTGAAACTGTTCTGTCATCTGCGTACCCAACAAGACCAGGAGTAAGTTATTGATGTTCAGCAGGAAAAGATTTGCAGAGAGAACAGACCCCTGAGCAACTCCGGCATCAATAGCCATTAGGTCAGAGGAGCAGCCGTCAACGACTACTTGGATCAACCATTCACTTAGGAATACTGATATCCAACTAGGTACAAAAATCAGCTGAGTTGCCATAAGCAGGAAGCTTGCTGAGTATACTTGCGTGCCAGACCCTGTCAAACGCCTTCGAGATATCAAGCGATACAGCAAGTGCTTCGCTGTTTCTTGATGGCTTCCTACCTCCATGGAAAAAAGACGAATTTATGTATGTAGGTAATCGTAAGTATGAGGACCTCGAGGCTCAATAATAACAGCCGCGTTAAGCTGCGCTTGCCTAGGTTGGTTAGTCGCCTTAACAAGCGCGCGAGAAGGGACAGGCGTCCCTTCTCGCGCGAACCGGTTGTGAGAAACTGGATCACTGAACTAATAAGTAAAAGGGCGGTCCAGATAGAGATGAACACTACCACAAGAGTCAAGGTAGACAGGGGATGTCTACAAAGGGGAGTCCTATCACCACAGGATACACTACTGTTGTTTATGCAGATGACCTAACAATACTGATAAACGGGAATGCAGCGAATGTGTTATGTAAAGTAATGTGTTTTAAAAAAACAAAAGGAAGTTACAAGAACTATGGTTACCAAAATTATTCAATACCAACTCTCCCTATCAACACAAGTCAAGTACTTGAGCGTCATACTTGATAACAAATTACTGGGTGAGTCATATGGAAAACTAAACTACAAAACAATATTTTAACTTGTGCCCTCATATTGGAATGTCACAATGCACTCCAACACATTACGAACACAACACAATAACTCAACTGCAATGCATAAAAGGGCACAGTAACTCACTGGGTAATGACACAGCAGATGAACTGGCTAAAAGGAGGGCGCAGACCTATATGGTCAGGACACTGCTGCCTATACCCCAAGCCCAAATAAAATGGCTGCTGTAAACCGAAAAAACAGACCAAATGGAATGGAGAAACAGTGGTAATCTGCAGGCAAACAAAGAGAGTGCAGTTCTGGAAGGTTCAACAAGACTTGCCCGCAGCATCACTAGACTGAAACGGGACTAAATTCGCAAGATTATAGGTATTATAACCAGCCACTGTCCCCTTAACTAACACCTATTCACAGTAGGTGTGGCAGACAGCCCTCAGTGCGTAGGATGCATGGAGGGGGAAGAAACACCACAGCACGTGCTCATAGAATGCAGAAGCGTGGCAGATTAACGGGCACAGATTCTTCAATCGCATCGCTCCCGGAAGCCTGCAGCAGCCTAAATAGGTTGCTAGCTTTCTGGGAGGATTTTCATATGTTTAAAGGCCCAATAATGAGGCTAAGTGCGGAAACAGCCCAGCTAACCTAACTTAAACCTAAAAGACTAGGCAGATGATGATGGTTATATTAAAAAATGAAATCACATCAATGTCTTATTTAAAATATATTTTCAATGAAATCTAGAACATTTGGTACTTCAATGGACACATTGGTTTTAGATTTATTGCATTATACTATCTGAATAATAAACTCGATGTACGAATTCAACAGTTGATATGATAATATGACGTCTAGTTATCCTGAAGATAATAATAAACCTGAGATCGATCCAGATATAAGTCTTACAATTTTTCAAAACTTAGTCCGTATTGCGCTGGAAAAGTCTTTCGGAAGAGCTTACTGAATACGCAAGTGTATTATTTTACTGATTACAAGATAAAGATTGACATCTAAAAACGAAAAGTAGATAAATAGTTACCGGCTTTTCGTAGAAGCTGTAGTCCTCGTCGGTATCCGAATCTGACTCTCCACCCGGCCTACCCGGTAAATATTGAGCCATTTCGTTTTATTACTCCTAATTATTCATAAAAATAATGATGCTTTCTCGTTTTTTAATAATTTTTCATTTAAATGATAGCTGGTTGAGGTTAGGTTTCCAATTAAATTCAAAACAAAACTTTTTTTGTTAGACCGTAACATGACACTGACACACGGCAAGAGAGTGTTGCCACAGAAAATATTAATACTAGTGCGTTCAAATTATTAAAGAAATGCTGCGTTTCCAAATTTTAACTTTCACAGTTGCTGTTTTGGCTACATATGATTTTGGGCATTCTTATAATTACTAAAATCTGACGATTATAATCAAGGGCTACAATCTTTTTTCCAACCATGTTTCTTGCTTCACTACCAGTATCTGGGTATCGATAACCTTCAGTAAACAAATATCAAGGTCCCCAAAACTACGATAAGACGACGAAGGACTTGAAACGGACGTGAAGCACATAGACTTCAATAACATTTACAGGCATTTCAGATGTTAATGAGACAACCAATGTTTTTGTACACTCGCTAGGTCAAGCTATAGGTAAATGATAATACAAATTACAAAACCAATCCCATCAACTGCACGTAAAATAATTTTGAAGCCCTGGATGACTACGGCCCTTCTTAGATGCATGCAAAATAGTGATCAACTACATGGGCATTAATCGCCCCCCCCCCCCTTAGTTAGAAAAAAATCAGGAGAATGGAAATTTTTAGTACCTACCTAAAACTATTTCTAGAGGGCGTTACTTCGCCAAATCATTCCGTAAACAAAATAACATAATCGCGGTAAATTTTGATATTTATTTGACATTCTTCATTGGTTATCGTTTATTGCATTGGTCTAGGTAGGTATTAAGGTACGGCACCTCCTACCTGCTTGTATCTAATGTAAACCATTCTTACGGCAGGAATCTCCAACTCACTTGGGTACAGAACCCCTTAATTTAATCTTACTAAGATAAAACAGTTAGTTATTTTATAATTCTACAACTTGTTTGTACTAGCAATTAAAAAAGCTTTGTGTTTGAACAAGTGGATGCCTACTTATCTTTGAAAACAAAAGCAATGAGTCTCAGTCAATTTGAAGAAAGCCGAGTAAAAAGTCTGAAGTACATTCACGAGGTTGGGAGTTATTCTCCGCGTCGAAAGGTAAGGATAATAGGCAACAGTTCCAATTAGACGACGAGGGCGTTTGTTAACATTTAATTAACGTCAGGGAGCTATTGTGTCGGCGGCAGCGCAGACACCAGCCGAGCTTTGTTGCTATGTCTTGATGAGCTGCAGTCACAATGTTTCCAATTACAACCGTTTTTTTAGAACGCCACATCGCCTTAATATGCCGTTGGAACAATGGGTGGCTCGATTTTTACTTCGAGACGTTATTAGGCGTTAACTAGAAGAGTTTTTTAAATAATCTTTATAGCAAGAGGTAGGTAGACGTGGGTTAGGCACATAACAAGTAGGTATACGTTATCAATGTACCAACTTATAATGTGAAGTTTAATTTTGTATGTTTGTGTTAGTAAATAAAAGTGGCTTAATTGTTTTTAACTGTTGTTCATAACTCAGTATTTTTTTCAAAGTTTTATTACATAAATTGTGAATGACAAGGCGGGTATAAAGGGCTGATAAAAATCTAGCACAAAAAATGTAAAACTGCAACGAGGCAGAATAGTCACAAATATAATTGGACGGTAATTTTTTATTGGTGGTCGAAGAAATGTTTGTGAATGTAATAGGGATTTTTCTCAGCGACGTAGAAGGTAAAAGATTTGATTTATCGTAGTCGGTTGGTGAGGCGCGCTGACCACCCAGCCGGGCCGGCCGCTGCAGGCCCTCGCCGCCCGCCCGCCCGGACGCGTTATTAAACTTTTCCCCATATTAAACATTCCGGAGACGAATACATTTTATTGTTGCCTCGGACCGACGTCAGAGGCCCCTACAAAGCGAAACTCAAAGACGGCAATTGCGAAATAAATTGAAAGCAATTTGATATTGCGTTGTAAGTAATAGCCGTCAGAACCCACAAGTCTGTAAGAGACATTTTGTATGCAATTTAGAAAAAATTCAACGGGTCATTTGCTTGTAGCTTTTCTGCTGAATGCTGGACTGGAGATTTATGGTTTGCTGGTAATAGATGGATATATGACATGTAATAGTCTTATTATAAGGAAATAATCGGTGTTCAAGTTTGTTTAGCGAACTTAATAACATCTAAGCAAACAAAAATGTAATTATTATAAACTCAGTGAATGTGTAGGTACGTACACTGTCTAATATGTAGGTATAGATAAACCATCCAATTAGACGCTGGCTTTGTTAACTTTTAATTAACGGAGTTGCGTATAGAATACTGTAAAGGTAAATGACTACCAAGACTGGGCTTCTATCTTATGCTACCTACTCCTTTTGACGCTATTAGTTAGAATGCCGTTGTAGCCTATAATTCATTTGTCATACAATAAATCTTAAATAATTTGTTCCTTGGAACAAATAATTGCAATAGGTAGATGCTGGACATACTTAAGGTTACCTAAAGTGAAATATTACGGAGTAGGTACAATCAAAAAATTATCTAGCGAAATAATATGTTTGCCCGATTTCTGTACTATACAGCTTGTAAAGGTGGCTGTACACTTTCGCCACAGGACACTGAGATACTCCGAGACAGGGAAAGTGCGTGAGTGTACCTACAGCCAAACTAGGAACACCAATGCTAGACAAGCTCTCTTATTGCACTCTCGCACTCGCTCTGCTTCGGCGAGAGTGTACAGTCACCATAAAACCATATCAAGGTTAGACAAGAAACAAAATTATCAAGCCTGAAATATGTTTTTGCCCTTTGCTTAATTTCCCCCCTCCGTTACTCACCATGGCATCCACCTAAGCTGAAGCCTAGCATAAATAACAACAAAGTGGGCACCCAACCTTTTACCACCAACAAAACTTAGGAAGATTCCTGTTTGAACGTATATTATTTAGGTTACTCCTTAATCTACCAATCTAAAAGAATTAATTCCATCTACATTTAATTGTTTTTTCGTCCCAGTCCATCTTGTAGACGTCTTCATCAGACGGGCGGTCTAATCCGAAATCTCATTTCCGACGAATAATTGTAGGAAATAGAGCGAGCCTCTTTAGCGTGCTGAAAAAACCCTTGAGGGGAGGAGATACGTTATCTAAGCCCTATCACGAATATTTTTTAATAACGGAAAGTGTTGCCAATATTAATATTGAGAAGACTATTCGGATATTGCGAATTTGGTTATAGCAATAATGATGTAGGTAAGTACGTAAGTAGGCATGTAGATAGGCCTGAAAAAGGACAATGCATTATGGACATCATAACACTCACTCTGCTCTGAAGGTGTCATGTTGTCTTGTCAACAAAACCTAAAGTCTAGATTGCAACCTATCTTGTAATAGAGCGATGGACGTAATTTAAACACGAGCGTCCTGTGGGCTGTGATCTTCCAAACTCAACCTGATCCTAATGCCAACGTATTCGACACAACATGTTCTCAATACAATAGGAAGTCGAATCAAAACATTAATTGGTTATCCAAATATCCATTGTTACACTAACAAGCAAATTAATCAAGCTTATAACCGAATCAAGATTCAAGATCCGTGTTGTATTGCACGTCAACGATAAACAAAGGCGAGCTTGCAGGGAATTATATAGCCTTGTAAATTTATACATGAGTGTAGTAGCTAGCTAGTGTATAAGTAACAGAGGTCCACCTCGCTAAGTGATTGGATCGGTCCATTATCTTGTATCTGCTGATTTCTTCAGAGCACTCCAACTCTTTTGATTCACTCTAAGCAATGAATGTAAATGTGCGGTATTTATCTGTTTTATCTTTAGGAAGAGTATATAGGCTATCGTTTGTAGGATATAGTCAGCAGTTATAATGAAATTGTTCTCTTATCTATTGCTTCTGGGTATGGGTTTATTGAAGGCAATGGTATGCTCCCGTTGCTTAGGATTCTAATATCTTGTTCCTACATTATTTATTATGTACCTACTTACTTTACGTAGAGTTTTTCTGAAGGAGTCAAAATGTACTAGTTTTCAGTGTAAGTTTACACTCTAGACTCACACATTCTACCTTCAATCGGGTAGGATCAACGACTCTTTTCCCAACATTACAGACTCTAGCACTTCGATTTTAAACGCTTTAATTAATTAAGACCCTTGACCAATCAATTAATCGCCACCAATATAGCTTATAAAGATTTCTACTAGCACATATCACATTCTGAGTTCAATAGTTAATTTATGTGCATACATATTTATTGCTAACGTAAGTACCTAGAAATATTGTAAGAGAAGCGAGAGAGTTACGAGGTAGACTTATGGCTTTCATTCACTGGAGGAGAGATAATGCTTGCAGGCAATCACATAAGTGGATCAAATAGCTGTAGTCCATTTGGATAATGAACTAGCGACTGTGTAGCCTCGCTGAGTTCTTTTTATTGTGCACTCCTTCATATAACTAATATAAACTACTTATTCTATATCTTGGGATAGGGTTCAATGTATTTAAATGATTGATTAAGCAGATTAGTTAATGTCGTTTTGCAATGCTATTGACAACAGAACCTAAATCAAACGCCAATTCAGCTAATGCTACTGAAATTATGACTCTGTTTGTCCAGAAAAATCATCCACATCCATCTTCAGTTATTGTATGTTTTAAGTAAAATATATGTGAAGAAAACATTTGTCAACCCACAAAACAGGATACGTTATTTAAATCTTGTTCATTGTTTCTCATTTAAATAATACTGACATTTAATATTATTAAATCTGTAGGTATGCAACAATATACGTTTAAGAGTCTTGCCATTTATGGCATTTCATGATGTCATGAACGACATAATTAAAACCACCAAAAATATTTTACTGTCCTTAATAAGTAGGTAAGTGGAAAATATAAGGTTCCCATTTACCTACTGCACTTTCAACATCCGTAAATACATGTTTACGTTCATATTAAAAATACACTTTGTTTTTAAAGCAATTAACCATAAAACCTGTATTAAAGGGCTAATTTAAAATGAATAAATGAGAACAAGAAAATGTTGTTGTTACTTTCAAAAAGATTATTATAATAAGTACACGATTGGTATTGCATAATGTAGACCGTAACATAATAAACCCCACATCTTGTTTTCAAGAGTGTCCAAACCATTTACTTTCACTTATGTACATTCTATTAGAATCCTCTTTCCTGAAAACTAACGTAACAACGGAATTACTAAATTATAAAGTGTAAATATAAAGTTGCCCATATAGGTAACGTACACATATACAACCATACATTATAACAGCACAGCCGTAGCGTACTCAAAGTGGTATCTGATCAATCCATTATCGCCGCTACTCTGTCCAGAAGCTGTTAGGCCCAAGTTGGCGACACACATTTTCCATTTCCCTCCTGTCCCTACACGGCCCAGTTCCGCGTCTTCCATAATTCAATTCATACTGAATCCATTGTGTGAATTTGTGTGACGATACTACTCGATAACACCTATGTATTGCGTGTTATGTAAGGATTTACCAAGGGGGTTCTTGTTTGTTCAGTATATGTAGGTACCTAATTTTGAAATAGTTCTTATTTTCAACAATAAAATAAATATATATACATACAAGGTGTTGTTTTGCATCGTCTTCAAATTTTTACCTACCCATTTTATTATTGATTCGGGACGAGAATCATTAGCATAATTACCTCCTTGAATTTGACGAGGCTGCAAAACAACACCTTGTATATATGGTGACTAGTAATAAGTGACCGTTACTTAAACACATGATTGTACTCATATTTTCCAAAAAAAAAAACATTTTTTTATACTCATTTACTTTTATCACAATAACACAACAGCCCTATAAAAATCGCGCGCGCGTGCGCCTGTGACCTATCAGCTGTCAGCCCCGTGACGCCGTTCTGTCTCATTATGTGCTACAGAGAGTCGGCAGAGCACCCGCGCAGCTCGCAACACCGAATTTCATATGGCTGTTGTGTTATGGTGATAAAAGTGAAAGAGGATAAAAAAGTGTTTATCATGAATACAATCACGTGTTTAAGTATCAGTCACTAATCACCAGTCACCCTTTATTACATATTTATGATAAAAAGTTTATACCGGGCCTATGTCAATAAACCGAATGTTTAAAGAACTCTTTTTGCACAAGAGCTGTGAGATAGTACCTACCCATCTACAATTCTAGGTATTTCGTTTAATTAATTAACTTTATGTTGGTTAGCTTTAATAAAAACCTAGGTGTGAGAGTTAATTAATTCTGCCATTTAATTCCAAAAAGTGTTTTTTTTTTTCTACATAGGTATTTCGTCAAGTTATTGTTTGAGTTAAGAATTAACTATTACCGTTGTATTAATGTAAACACTTACATTTTTTTTTACTTGGTACTCAGTAGGTATATACATAACAGTATCCATGTTTATACTTTCTTTTCCCTTCTGGATTGAGGTTATATTGAAGAGAAAATATAGATTTCATAAAAGTCTCACTTAAAAAGGCATCTTCTAATAGGACATAGATTAAAATTATTACTTCGTAGACAGGCCGCGCTACGGTGTTACCGCTACGCAACGTAGGCATTCGCTGCCACTAAAATGCTCTACGAAGGTCAAATGTAAAAAAACACGGCTAAGTGTGAGTCAGACTCGCGCACAAAGGGTTCCGTAGCACCAAATAATAATACTTATATAAAATATTTATAACACTCATTCATACACTCTACATACTAGTAAACCTGAATTTATTCTTCATAGTATGTTAATGAAATACACTCAGTTATTAGATTTGTTTTGAGCCCAGTGCCACTAGACAGACAGACGAACAGGACTAATTTATAAGGATTTCGTTTATTGCTACTTGGCAACGGAACCCTAAAACGCTATAGAATTAAATATTTCATTGATCTCTGAAATCTGTAAAAAAAAACAGCAGTTATTAAAGTAGATAACAGACCTTGTATTAAATGCAGTACAGCTAAAATCAAATCCCAAATAGATTGTTAATAAACAATAAGTTTACATTACCTAATTCATGACAATTAAAATTTACAAACACGATTGTCGTGACTTGATTATTACAGATTTATTTAAATAACTTATGCAACCCATTTATTAAATTAATATTTCGTTAGTTTTATGCAAATATTAGTACTAAGAATATTCAACAACGTCCAGTAATCTATTTTAAGATCGAATGTCCACTCGCTACATAGATATGCACTTTGCTTTGAGTGCTGTTTCACGGTGACATTTCTGCGCTGTTCTACATTCAACACGGAAAAGACAAAAATACGCAGACCTGGCATGAAATATAATGTTCAAATTAAATGCTGAAATTGAATGAAAATTATGCATTTTAGATGATCAAGTTCAGTACAGAAGCTAACTGTCGACGTTGGTACTTAAAAATATGTGATTGTTAGTATGTCTCCTGTGAGGAAGCTGCAAGTACAAGAGTCATACTATTAAGTTGAGTTTGAAAGCAGTTTATTATGAGAGCATAAACTTTGCAGATCATGTACCATATCCATCGCGTTGTTTACTGCAGCAGCGAGGACGCTCGTTGCACTAACGCACTAGCAGTGTTTCCTTGATCCAGTCTATTTTGGCGGGATCCATTACCTCGAGAGTAGCGGCAAGAAGCAATCTCATTGAATGACCGTCTTTACCCCAGTGTGGGGACGTGGGGGCCACCCACACTCCCACTGATCCACGCCAATCGGTAAATATGCGTGTTAAATATGTATGCGCTGTAAGATGCTCGTAAGTGTATTAGATTTTGCTTGCTTTTTCATTCTGTCAAGTTACTAAGTACACACACACTAGTCAATAAACATATCCGCTCAATTTGTTTACGCATTCACCGCACGCACCGATTTATTTCCTCGCGAATACTTGGGATACCTAAAAGTATTAGTAGCCATTTCTAATGTATCATTTCCCTTCAAGAATTTCGAAAGGTTGATTCCCATAACGGATTGGGTAAAAGATATTTGTTTACTTCGCGAAAAATTAAAGAGAGCCTATTCATATAGCGGAATTGCTGAAGATATGAAATCCATTAGTCGCTATTGAGAGTACCCATTTGTTAAGCTATTTATCTATACCAATACACTTATTTGAATCTATAAGTCGTTGCCTGCGCAAGACTAAGTGATAACTTCTATCTGGCAAAAGCGAAAACTTGGAATGCACTTCGCACGAAGTGACTAGACTTTTCCATTAGGGGCAATTATCAGGCACAACAGAGGATCCTGTGCTTTCAGCAGTGAAGCAACCCCATCCCGGCGACGGAACCTGTTAGAGATAACGTCATAAAGTCGCCGATGCAGAGCCGGACTAACGTCTTTGCTGTTGCGACGCCCTCACCTCGGGATAATGGACCGCACTCCCTGTGTACCACCCCCCTGCCCCCTCCTGCCCCTCGCCAGGCGCGAATATGCAATATTTATGACTAAAGAGCTCGAATGAATGGTTAGTTTCGATAAATATTTGGTACAAATCCATGATTTACAGTTCACAGCTTTTCTTTTCCTATTGATTTGGAGGGATTTTATGTAATTCAGTTTTTAATTTACTGTTATGCCGCGTATCGGTGTAGTATATTACAGTTTCGTACCGATATTCGCACCTATTCGATGTTTTTTTGATTTCCCACGAGAACCTTAAATTTTCCGAGTCTATTACCATCAGTTTAATTTTTCCAAACGGTTTGAGGTAGGTACCTACCTAACTAATGTACTTAGTTACACAAAAAACTGTCATCACAAATAATGACTCAGAGAATTAAAAACGAAAGCCTCAAAAACGGTTTAAGTAGGTAATTAGCTTCCAAACACGTTAGCTACAAGCTCTCGTATCTAATATTGATCAGTACAACATGATATTTAACTCAGCTCTTACGTAAACAATAATTACCGCTAACATTATCCATTAGCTTTTAGAGATGTCCATGTATAGTGCTGTTAAATAATCGGCTAGCGGCTCATGACAGCGTAAGGCTGCTAATGAAGTAATGGCGTATCAAACATCCCGTACTCCCCCGGCCCTCGACCGCTCTCTGTTAATGGAGCAATGATGGTCCGTCACTCTACATTTGACTAGGCGGCTCTCACAGCGCCGCTCGGCACTTACCTAATGCTAGTGGACTTACACACTATACTAACGTGTCGTTGTGATGTGTATGTTCATGGTATTGTGTTGTGTGGTTCTACATGTGTATAGGTATCAGTTAGTTGAGATTTGAGATGCATGATCATTTCACTATGTATGATTTTGGCTGTGGAGAACTAGAGACAATACGTTTTGGTTTTTGCTGTTTAGGTAAGGAACTATGGTTGTTTAACGTCAAAATGACATGTTTTTTATTAATCAAAGTTTTGCATAAACCAAAATACTTTATTTAAAAAAAAAACTTTATGTTTCTAAATGGTTTACTTCATCTCTGATTAAACTTTTACAAACAGACAAAACGCAACCACATTTTCTTATAACCTACACGCCATTTTCTTCGTACATCGAAAAGAATCTCAAATAGTAAAATCTTTTTAGGCTTATGTCCAGCGTTGAGTGGGTCCACAAATGTCGCTAAAAGGCTGGACGTCATTGTTTATCCGGGCAACATTAGGCGGGTAACCGGACACGCGCGCCCTGAGTGCGCTACAAGTATCCGCTTTCAACTCATTACGGCTCGGACGTGGTGCGTGGGCCGCCAACCCTCCCACCTCACACCCCCTCGCCCATCTTTGTCCTTCAATCCCTCTTACAATCTTCGATCCAATTTCGAATACCCATACATCCGTCTAATGTTGGATTCCGCGTTTGATTAGATGACATTTGATGGACCAAGGTTTGGGTGTGAATGGCACTGTAAATAAATTTGATCTATCTGATGCTTTGACACCTCCTGCTTTTGTGCACATGTGGGTGTGTGGGTGTTGCCTTTGCTCATTCCCTTTACCTTCTTCTCTTTTTATTTGATGTTTGTTTATCGTTAAACGACAAATACGTTCCAGATTGTATACAGAGACTAATAGTCCCGACATTGTCTCGTTTAATAGCTTGTAAGTTAAGTAAATGATATTTGCGCAAAGTTTCAGTAAAACAAAAAAGTTAATCAAGCAGATTTATTCCAAATTAACAATAAAGAAGATTGCGACCTCATGTCAGATGTAATCGCAAAATAAAGTGACACAAGTATCTTAATCAAGTGTCCATTCCGGGGAGTTAGAGCCGCCGGAGCTGTCCGTTATGGCCGATTCCGTATAAAACTGGACGGGCGCGGGCTGTCCGTCCCGTGCAATAACAGTTTCGACAAATTGAGTCCGCTGACATTGAAGCTGGGTACAACATTGTAAGCGGCCATTAATATACTTACATGTCAGCTCAATTAACTGCATGCAAATCTTTACAGCATCTGCGGAGAAACTTCTTGATTGCAATCAATTTCACATTCTGTAAATCTTTCACTCTGTTCATCTTAACTTTAATAAGTTATAATAATAGTTCCATATAAATGTATACCCCATCAATTACCAAAAGTAAATAGAATTAACCAAATAGTTTTGTGAAAGTTATTTTATGAGAAAAATCATGTAGCGAGCTGCGGTCGCTGCGAGCTTACCGACCGCAATAACATAACCGTTTGGACAAATTGTGGCTCGCTCGGGCCCGGATTAGCGGCTTTATGGCACAATTCGCGTATACAATACCATCTCCAGCTTCCTGATAATTGATATCAATGCGCAGCGTCCAGCAGAGAAAGGAATTAAGCGCTCATTTATCTGTGTTTCTTTTTATTACATCGCCGCTTGACTCCGCAAGGCTAATTGAAGGAGGAATTGGACAGATTGCGCGAATGACTAATCAAATTAAAGAACACAAACTGCTTACTTTTATTACTGTTTTTGTGGGAGAGTTAATTGGTATTCTTTAGCAACTTAATTTTAATGATATTGTACAACTTAGCATGACAATTTATATGTTTACTTCATACAATAATATTAATCATCCTTGGTATTCATTTGTGTCAGACTAATCAACAAGACCTTATTTTAATTTTATCAAAACTAATTTGTGTAAATAATTAAACCACATAATCTAAACATCCAATAACAAAAATGATTAAACCGCAATCAAACTTAGCCAATTTATATTTTTGTAAACTTTCGCTGTTTTGTAATCAGCTAATTTCATTTAAATCTCAAATCAGATAATACCTACACCCAAACAGCGAGCGTAAATTAGTTTTTTCTTAACACAAGCCATTCTGAATAGTAAACAAAATGAATGGGCCACCCTAAGCAAAGTTTAATCCGTTTTTATTACGAAGAAAAGAAGTAATTACTCTACCTTTAACGCTATAGAGGGTTGGAGCCCGAGGTAAAAATTTCCATAGATTTATCATAAGCAAATTAAGTTTATAATTAAAAACAGGAGTTTTGTGTAGAAGTAATTTGAATATGTAAATAATTCAGCATGTTGCTTATGACAAAATCTGACAGCGTCTTCTAGACAATGGCGGACTAGTCGAGATGAAAAGTACTGCTGCTTGTCCACTAGGTACTGCGATCATTATACATTGTTAAGACCTGATTACATTATTTGATAATGTATACGATTTACTATAGGAAATATATTGCAGGACGTGTGGTCCTGTGGATGCTGGTGTATGGAGTCGGAGGGCACGCACGCCCCCCCAATTATCCTCCTCTCAGCGCCCTAATTATTCCATTAGCTGAGTAAATAATGATAAATCAAATGATTAATAGTTAGCTCAATCAATAATACATCCAACAAACAAGTGATTGATATTGAAGTGCTGATTAATGTCAAACTGTAGCCATTTTTAATACACATGGCGAATTTCGGGACCGTAGAAAATCCTGATGATATGAAATAAAATGTTATTTTATTTATGTAAGCACTTCGGGCGTCACCACATTCACGAGTTTTTCAATTAGACAATAAAGAGAATTCAATTGACGTTTTAGGGCTGTCCCCAGCTAATATTCGCAGGGAAAACTAGTTTCGCCTTAGTAATTTCCGCATGACGTGTTCATTTGGTGTCACATTCTAACAAGTGGTTACGAAACCTGGAAGCGCATAGAGACGTTCAGTACGCTCATTCATCGTCGGTGAACATTCTCATCCTGAGTGATGGTTTTATCACTTCATCAAGATACCAGCGAAATCAATTTAAAGCCCGTAAGGCCGAGTGGACTCACCTAAGAGTCCCTAAAAGTCCCGAAGGCGGGCGTCCCTGCCGCCCGTCTCGTTCGCTCGTGCCCGTTTATAAACGGTTTTATTGCTTTCGGAGCAACCGAACATTATTAAACTTTTCCAATTTCGATTTATCACGTAGCTGTCGGAATTTAATACCGCCCTACCTTCGGCGGAGGCGATCGCCCGCCGCGTGATTACAATACACGTCGTTAATAATACGAGTTGAGTGCGGCGCGACTCAGCCGACTGCGACTCTGCCAACTGGTGTGACGTGCCGCGACCGCGACCACCCTCCGGACTGTCGACACCAGCGCACCCCTACCACTTCTAGACGAGGACTGATACTGTTCGCTTCCTCACAAGTTTTCAAATATCGTTCAATGGATTCAGTTGCTATATTGATACTGAAGATGAGACGTTTAATTTTAAGTCACAAACATTTTCATGGATTATCCTGCCCTAAAAAATCTTTCTGCAACTTTGTTCATTGCGTCAACAATGCTGTTAGGTTTCGAGTTTTTGTCATCAGGCACATTCCATTCTCAATTTTCAGGGTCGGTTTTAGGCGCTACTGAAGCGTGTAAGTCGGTGAAAAAATAGAAGGAAACAATGTAAAAACAACATCAAAAAGTAATATGGAAGCTACAAGATAATTTAATATGTAAACCGTTCCTGCTTTACATATCTGCAAATATCATAACAAAATAAAGTCTCTTATATCGGCTTGGGTTAAAATTATGAAGCTAAAACTGTAGGTTATTGAAAACGTGACTTACATTTACATGGGTTAGCATCTACGAGATTTCGTACTGAGATAGATATACAAGGTGTATGTTTCTGCCTTAAAATATGAATGAGCTGATGATTCTATAAATATTTCTGAACTTGAAAAGGTTACCATTACTCACGTATCACATTATTTAGTCTGCTAATTGTGATTGACATTTTTATTCTATTTTGTTCGTCGATTTAAGGGACCAGTAGCTTTGAAGTTATTCTGGGGCAGGAGAACCAAACGCCGCTATTAAATGCTTGGTTTGATCCTCTCCCAATTGGCTAATTCATCGTAAAAGGCCACTGCACATGATAAATTGAGTTCTCCTTTCACAAACAAAAGTGCAAGGAAATTAAAAAGTGTGAAGTAAATAAAATAATATAAAATAGGGAGTGTGGTGGTGAGAGGAAGCATCGGCGATCGCGGCCGGCCGCGGTGCAATCTACTCACATTCATAGGGCCAATCAAGCACCGACCCACTGCCATCCGCGCCCCTTAGCTACACCCCGGAGAGGTGCGGATTCTGACTACCATTTATTTTATTATTAAAAAAAAAAACCGATACTTTTATGATCTGATCTCACACGCATTCGTAGAGGTAAATAATTACGGTAAAAGGAAACTATAGAAGAGATTTATATAAAAAAAGAAAAGATCCTTACCAATCACTTGATCAAAAAACGTTCGAAAATCAATAACATCAAACATGTGCTTTATAATTTTAAAATAAGACTGTTTGGGCGGAACATGCGCCCATTGCGCCCAAGCGGACGATCCGGCCAATACAAATCCACCACAGTCACTGCTGACTTGCTGCAGCTGGCTGATTCGAACTACCACTGTATATATATATTATTCACCGCCGTCGTCGTGTGGTGTGCACGATTTCCCATCGGCGAAAATGGCGAACAAGAATGAGCATTTAATGAAATCACTGATACAAACACACAACAGAGGCTGAATACTTTAAAATCGATATCTAAAATGGAAATAAAAAGATTATCAAATGTAAATAGTAGTTTATATTTTATTTTATTTTTGGTTTTGGATGCATATTTAAATAGGTTTTTTAAGCAATGTGTTTGTTTTTTATATTTTAATTATAGCCGAGCAGGCAATGGTTATAAATAGTTTATTAAATTAGTAAGATCACAAGAAATTGGGATTATTAGTATCTACACCTCACGAGTGCAAAATCTGAAGAAATAATTTTTGTCATTTGACTTTATTTGGCATCCAAGTTCTGTGTGTCAGACCAAAAGGGTCTGACATAAGGTCTAACACATAGAAAAGCGACGTTTCACCTCATTTTCGTTATAAACGACCCCGAAAACCTCGAAAATGACACCTCAAGTGTCTGTCGCGCATGTAAGAAAAAGGTATCTGCGCGCATGGACATTTGCGCGAATTATACTTGCGTGCACGGACTTCGAAATAAAATGTACACAAAAAAAAAGGTATCTTCGCGAAAGGACATTTATACGTTCCATACGTAGTCCATGCACGCAAGTATAATTCGCGCAAATGTCCATGCGCGCAGATACCTTTTTTTTGAGTACATTTCATTTCAGTCCGCTAATGGGCCTGTTTAACCCGCTAAGTTCAGTTAAAGAGAGGAACTCCTGGTTAAATAATAACAGCCGTACGGGTCGATCTGATGACGGCACGGTTGGCGCAGTGGTTGAGTGATCGACTGCTGTGCTGAGTCTCGCGGGTTCGATCCCCGCACGGAACAAATATTTGTATGGCTTACAGATAGTTGTTCCGGGTCTGGCTGTTTGTGTATGTGAGTTTAAATTTTTGTAAACGCACCCATGGTACAGGAGAAATTAGGGCGGGCAAAGTTATAAAAAAAAAACTTCAATGGTGAGCAGTGCTTGCTGAGGTAGGTCCGTGGATGGGTGACGATACATTACACACCGAGTTTCTTGTTCCTCAGAAATAACGTTAAGGCGTTGGTCCCGGCTGTCATTTGTAGCTCTTTGACAGTCGTTACGAGTGGTCAGGAGTCCGAACTTCTGACCACCAGTCTTTCGGAAAGACTCTTTCCAAAGGAGTATCGGATTACCCAGGTTCTGGGTTGTGGAGGTTAGATAGGCATTCGCTCCATGTAATTAATTGCATGCATGAATTTACAAAAGTCCTTCCAAATTACTGCTCACTTTCGTTTTTCAAAATTGTATGCTCCTAGCTAGATCCAGTGATTTAGGCTGTTTTTTTTATTTTTATTTATTAGTTTCTATTATGTCTAATCCGAGGTACCACTTCAAAACTAAACAGAAAGCATAAGCACCCCTTAACTTGACACCGTGTGACAAACTGATGACAAAGCACAAGTAACTGAAGCTGGCTGAGCTACAGCAATCACTGTGTTTTGATTAAAAGGCTAACAAGTAACAAGCAAACTTGAAGGCGTCGTTAGATCCGGCCGATGATAATGAGGCTGTCGCTGTTATTAAAACTCCTTAGACTCATTCTGTCTAGTTAACTGTTCTCAAGAATCATTAAGTTCCTTATACGTAAGTGATATTTTAAATTGAGGAGTTGAGGTTCATAATCTTATACGTGAATACTAAATAAATGACAGGAGCTTTTTCAGTGTGTCGTGCTTGTCTGAACATCTTCAGGTGAAATGTTGTTTCCAGTGGTTCAGCTTATCTTAAAATATATGGACTCAACTCGTTTGTCTGTTTCAGTAATAAACGATGAAAACTGCGTCAAAGTTTCAGGAAAAGGAGAAAGGCGTATTTTTTGGCGAGGTTGAATAAAGAAATGATCACCTGCTATGTGCTTCTGCAGTCGTTTTGAAATCCTTGCATGAATCTTAAATCTTTCTTACCTCGATTTCACCAAAGACATAGAACAAGATCAGCACACCCAAACCAGAGTTGTCAGTGTAACAATGGGTGAGACCGTCAAAAACTATTGTAGATGGTGCGACCATAGCTAAGTCTGACCATGAGGTCAAGCTATTTTAAAAATAAAATGACATCTTACCAGATTTTCAACCAATGCTTTGCTAGCGCCATTAGTTTCACAGTTGATATCCATATGTCTATGAATATTTATTACGACAGGTCTTGTTTACGCGGTTTAGATGTTCTGATCGCATTTTGTTAGTGAAATTCGTCCTGGTTTCTAAGAAACGTTTTAGTTCCCTGCGTCGGAATACGTCCCTGCGTACAGAGCTCACGTACGACCGCTCGTAAGTTCAATGGAGGTGTTGATTAAAAATATTTCCCATGTGCGGCGTATAAGGCCCAATTGGGCAAGCAATCAACCGCCCGCGCCCTGCCCGCTCCCTGCCCGCCCCTCGGCCGCTAATCATGCGCGCTACTTGCCCGCTTATTGCAAGCTTTTCCTTCGTACATGTGTACTTTTTATGTCTTCATACACGTTACAGGTGCTGTGAAGACAAAGGAAGATGAAATTGATTACGTAGAGAGGATTACGGTTCAGTGTTGTAGATGTAGCGATATACTTTGTTGCTATTGTAGCGTTAATGTATGATCGGGTTAAAGGATTGGCTTTTAATTAGATTGTAACAGTAATTGTACTTTTTTGAACACCCAAGTTACTGGTGTATGTTGTGTGAAGTAACTAGGGAAATTATTTTTCCATTAGATTTAGAACTCTCGTATGTTAATACTGAATAAGAACTGGATAGTTACCATTAATGCAGAATTTACTCATTTTCACTTATTTATTATTGATGTTCTCGAGAATTCTTGAAGCATGCTTTAAAAAAACGATACACTGTCCTTTCAGAGTTTGTACGCTCAGGCCTTCATAGCCAAGCAAAACCGGACCAGATCAAACAACAATAACGTTATTAGGGCTCGAAATACTTAAAAACAAAAATGTATCTAATGAATGGCTATGTTCAAAGCAGCCGAATGTTTGCCATTGCCAGAAAGCGTTCGGCATCGACAAAGCGCGTCTGGCCTGCCAGCCTGGCAAAAACAACCAATCTCCATTCTTGGAGTGCGTTTAATTGGTGCGCTATCTCGAGTGCGTTAGTCTGCCAGCCCATTACAAGTATATAGACAGAATAATAAATAGGCACCTGATTTATATTAGACAGTCTTTTAAATTCTTTAAAATTAGATCTCAGTTCCTCTCGAACCAAAGATCAGGAATTTTTTGTGGTATCGTGGTATAAGAGTTAGTTTTTGAAGTGAAACTTCTTTAGCCGCATTAGATTTTTGGTAGGGGAAAAATCTATGGATTCGCGTGACCGACATGCTCGTGTCGTATTGCGCCAGACAAGCGACACGAATGATTTAAAAATTCAAATGAGATCACAGTAATTCCATTGTTTTGAGTTTTCACTAATCAAGGTAAAGCAACGGTTGCCAAGATTAGGAAGTGGATAGGTGATCAAGGTAAAGCAACGGTAGCCGAGGTCAGTAAGAGGATGGGTGATCAAGGTAAAGCAACGGTAGCCGAGGTCAATAATATGTGGATGGGTGATCAAGGTAAAGCAACGGTTGGCAAGGTCTTTCTGTGGATGGATGATCAAGATAAAGCAACCGTAGCCAAGGTCTGTCTGTGGATGGGTGATCGAGGTAAAGCAATGGTAGCCAAGGTCAGTCTGTGGATAGTAGATCAAGGTAAAGCAACGGTAGCCAAGATAAGTCCGGGGATGGGTGATCAAGGTTAAGCAACGGCTGCACAGGTAAGTCTTGGGATGGGTGATAAAGGTGCTACTCTTGTTAAATCTGTGTTTTTGGCGCTTTAGGTACAGACAGATTTAACCTACAACGAAACAAAGGACAACCAATTTGACCAAGAGGCATCGTATTACCCAGAACTACAGTTAGTTCTGGGTAATATACGATGCCTCCTCCTGTGACCTTCACAATCCAGTGGTTGTGAAGGTCAGATAGGCAGTCGCTCCACGTCAAGTACTGTTATTCAGCTGCATCCGGTTAAACTGAAAGCAGGCCACAGAAAACTTTCCTACACAAAAAGGTGTTAATCACAGATGTTAGCTAATCCTTAAGCCCACACAGGGCGACGAAGTGCAACGTTTCGGCAATTACACGCCGCCATGCGTACTCATAATGTCATTTAAAGCCTGTATAAGTAAGAATTGCATAGGTCAACATAGTGCTTGATTTACAATTTCTGTACTTATCGACACAAAAGTTTGAGGAAATGGCATTGGTATTATACTTTGTCAGTATGTTGTCGTTACCTACTATATTTTCGATAATTTACACCGTCCGTTTTAATTTCTGAAGTAAAAAACTTCTTTAGCCGTGTTGGGCAATTTTTGGTTAGGGAAAAACCATGGGTTTGCGTCACCGCCGGATGACCTCGACATGCTCGTGACGTATTGTGCCAACTAGCGACGCGAAAGATTCGAAAATTCAAAAAATAACACGGTAAGTTATTCTACTGTTTTGAGTTTTCACTTCCGTCGGCAGTCCTTATGACTGCCTCTGTTTTTTTTGTGTGTGTGTGTGTGTTTTTTTTTTTATAACGCATAGACGCAGCAACCAGGAACTCACTTATCTATAGCATATTTATATCGTGTCAAATAGTAACGAGGAAAATAAATTCAAGTAACTTTCAAAGAATCGATGATCATCACTCTGAGACATGAGAAAAGTTTTTGCTTTATAGCTATTAAAGATCAATTCATCATGTTAAATGTATCTTTATTCCACTATGTAAGCGCTTTTTCGTATCGATATATAGGAAAAGAGGCAACAAAAGTGTGAAGAAACGATTGATTTAATTGCTTCTAAATGGATTTTATAGAGGCATTCCTCTGCGTGAGCAATCTAGAGCTGCAATTCCCGATGCCATATCCAGACCGCCTAACTACCAACAATCGTTTCTTACAAGAATGATGACAGCGTCGTCTCAGACTAAGCAGGATGGCTTTCTTCGTTTTTTTCCCATTGATCTAAATTCATGAGACCGCGCGCGCACGTTCGCGGTCGTCGCTTGCGCACGAATGTCGCGCGCGGTGCAGATTCCGAGCTTTTTGCGCGCCATACTGTCTAACAAGATTGAAATAACTGCTTGCCTTTGAACAGGGGATTTGATTACTTCAAAGAATGAAACAAGATCAAGAATAAAAGATGAATTGCGTTAATTGCTAGTTTGTTTTGTGAGTCTTGTTTCAGTGTCTACACGAAGCGGGAAAATAAAAAGCTTTCTTGTTTGCTTCTTCAAATTCAAAAATCACTTTGCTTAATTTAACAAAAAAAAAAGAAAAAGATTATGTGGAACTATCACATATCCAGTAAATTACTTATCGATAATTCCCCTACTAAAACCTGATCAATCCATTTACATGGATATTATAAATAAAATTAACAGTCGATGAGAAAAGTAAAAGCAATTTATATTTCCGAATCTTAACTAGTTAATGTAATACATGTTGCAGATGGTTTTAAAAATGTTGTGAAGGTAATATTGATACAATTAATAGACACTAACATCAGAAGATCAAAACCAACTGCATAGTTTTTGGAAGCGTGGATATTTCTTTTCCTTGACATTGAATAAGAGTTTCCACCAAGTGGATCATGGCTCGATTGTTTCTGGATCCTGGTCTGTAAAGTGCCTTTGTATAGCACGTTTAGATTCAATAGGAGCAATCATACAATTTATGGCCCGTTCTAATGCTTCGGTGCCTGTCACGTGGAGTAGCGTTACTTGTCCAACATCCTACTACTAGCAATCACGTGGAAAGGCATTTCACGGAAACGATGAGAGTTTTCTGTAAGTTTAGTTTCACACATGCATTTTACTTTTCGCACAAAGATACAGTCTTCACCGATTCATACAAGTCCATTTTAAGTGTCAGTTCCAAAACAAATACTCGTGAAGTGACTCCACAGTTTCCTTGTGAAGGAGCCAGTAGCCGGTATTCAATGGGTAGGTAGGTATACCTGTTGCCGGCACAGTTGTCGCAGCCCTACGTGATTAGGAACCGTTTATGGGTCGATCTCCAGAGGCATTTTTTTTCGTGTCGGGCAGGATAAACCCATTTTAAAATCGTAAAACGTTTTAAAAATATTTTTTTATAGACAGTTCGGTGTCTAATCTACGTGATACAAGGCCAATATTATGAATAAGTTTATTTTAAATATTAAAAAAAAAATCTTAAATCCTAAAATCCTGATCGCTCTGGGTTGACCCAACTCCCGATTGAATGAAAAAAAAATATTCTTTAACTTTTTAATGAGAAGTATCATACCAAACCACTTATTTAAATGACATAACAATTAGTTAATCTTCATAGTAATAAAATATTTTTAGTTATATTAACAATACTTTTACCACAATTTTAATTTAAAATCGTGACCGGACATTTTATCTCATCGCTCTGCGCTGAGGTAAAACATCGCGCTCATCCCTAGTTACGCGACATAGACACTCTATTCCCCTCCCGCGTTGCAACGCCAGAAGTGGTCTAACCGCCGAGGAGCTGATCTATGTGCCACGTTCCCGCGTTCCAAAATTACGACGGTAAGTTTATGATTGCTCTGGATTTGGTTCTCGAATTTTATGATTGCTATGGCACGTTATTTAAATTCAATAGTAACCTTGTGAATGTCTTTGTTATGTGAATTAAGTGATCGTTATGATGTTTTTTATGAGAAGTAATCACAACTTTCTATTGCTTTTTAATTCGGCAATATTTATGATTTTGTGACTTTTTCTGATCGCTATGGCTCTGATTGCTCTGGCCAAAAAGACCAGAGCGATGATATTTTGCATTAATTATGCGTTATAAATCTATTTTAAGTAGTAGTTCCGGACTGTATCTATAAAAAACAATGAACTATGCGTATAACCTTTAATTTATAATCTTTTCTGGGTTTCTTCGGGTAACCTAAACCCAAAACCCCTTTTTCTCTAAAATTTAATGGCAACTATTGTTGCAGATTGTAACATGTCACGGGCATCAAGGAAGGCAAGCCGGCCTTCGCTGATTAAGCGTTCCAAAAACTGCACTCAGGAGAAGCAAATTCAGATCCCACAAAGCATTACATGACTCGGACCTGCCGGACAGTTTTTGGGATGAAGTCCCATATATTGACTATGAAAATTTAATTATTCCCAGTATTTCCGAGGTAGTTTTATCTTCCTTGCAAAAAGAAGATTTACCCGACTCCGACTCCGAAGACTATTCCATTTTCTGAGCTTCCAATAAACCTTATCTTCTTAGTTTTTTGATCAACTAACTATAGAAATTGTTTTTTTAATACTTTTTATGAAAATTTGTAATCATAATAATTTAAAAACAATATTTTAATTTGATCTAATCATCTGAATTGCATTTACATTGTGTTGTTCTTTTTAATTCTTTACTTTCCATTAAAGATATAGTTAAGGAAAATTTGATTATTACAAATCTGTTAGATAATCATGAAAATACTGTTATTTTAGTCATGATTCTGAGTCCTAATATAAGCATTATGATTACAAATAGTTACGTTTATAAATTGTTTATTTCTAAGAATTTTATCATGTTCTTTATAAACGACAAACGTTTATAAGGAACATGATAAAATTCTTTAATTACTTTAAAAATAAAAATATAATGAGTCTAAGTCATTTTATAAATGTAAAAGACTGTTTTAATAGTTGATTTCAAAAAGGTTTTTAATTTTGTCTCATTTATCTTTAATTAAGTCCAAAGAAATGAAGCTATGCCAAAAGTTGATTTTACAATAATATTAATTTGTTATTTTAGCGATTATTTTATATAAAAGATTCCGTATTTTTAATATGTATGACTGATAATATAGAAGTTTTTCTAAAATAATACATTTTTCTTACATATAATCTTGTTACACTTAGTGGGTACACTGAATATGACTGAAACGGCGAAATAAATAATATTTTATATTTTTTTTGTTTCACTGATTTTACCATTTATGATCGCTCTGGCACCAATTATGATTGCTCAGCCGGCCTAGCATGACCGCCGTAGAAACGAGCTATGTCTACGGAAGAATCGACAATTTGACAGATATTTCTATCGTCCCGAGCATGGCGATATTAAGAATGTAGAAAAGAAATGTTTCTTTTCTTCAGTCGACACAAGTCTACAACGTCGAGCATGACGACCATATTTTCTCTTCTTTTGACATTTGGGGGTAGAAACATTACTTCTGACAAATGTCAAACTAGTCTTAATAAAAACTAAATACGAGAAATACGTTTCGTGGTTGCGTTGAGTTACGTTCAAAAGGTTGAAATGTTATGTAAAATATTTAGGTTTAATTTCGCGAAAAAGATCCAGGCCTGGTTGCAGGATGCAGCAACACCATCCCGCCCACGAAAAATGAAAAACTCGTGCAATTGGCAACTTTTTTTTGTTAACTAAACGTAACCTTTTAACTTTCCATAGCAACGTCCCGTTGCTATGGAAAGAATTTCTGTCTATGTCTTCGTAGAAACGCGAGTCGACGGTGCGCGCCATGCTCGGGCAGAAGAAATGACAAGTTGTAAAGAAAAGATTTCTTGTCGTTTCTTGGTAGAATAGAGATAGAACGGTCATGCTAGGGGGGCTGGTCGTGAAATTTTTTGAACTTAAATATTTCCATAACTGTTTGTGTAAATTGAAGGCCAATAGTAAACATACACCATTTGAATATCATTATTTTTAATGAGATACATAATTACCATTAAATATCAATATCTGAAAAGCACCAGAGCGATCACACGAATACGCCCGTTTTGGAGATTGATCCTTATTTTATTGAAGCACCCACTTATTGTTGATGCCGACGGTTTTTGCCTCTCCATTCCCATCTCGATTGCGTTAGCGCAGTGCCACGCTTTATCGCGGCCATTCAGCGCACTAACGTCGGATTTAATTAGAAACTCCTGCATTTCGTCTCTGATGCAGTTTTTTTGAAACTGAAATGTTGAGCTCCACATATGTCGTTAAATATTTGGAGTGGTTTATTGTTCCTCTTTTTATTTAATTTAGAACAGCGTCCCTGTTAAATACTGAGAGGCAAGCCTCCTATTATAGTCAAAAAGGAATTTACTAATGAGTATTTACAAAATAATGTTAATATGTAGTCAGATTAATATATTAAAGCAGGATGTCATCAAGTTGTGAGGGAGTCAACATACAGACTTGTGTTAACAGCGAAATTACAACTGGCATGGCATTAATATGCGGTCCATGTACATAAACTTAAAAGCGACCATGGCATGTTGTGTGTCTATTTTGCAATGTTATTAAACAGAATATAAGTTCATCTTACTCCGGCTGCATTATGAGCTCATGTGGATTCCAGGGGGTTCTCATAAGGCTGCCTACACGCCGTGGCGCCAATAAACACTGCAGCGGTCACTGCCGCCATGCTAATTAAATCGGATTAGGTATTAAAGTTAATATAACAACCGCGTGCAAATGTGATTTTCATGTATAGTGGGTGTTTATGTTCAATATAATACGCGTCATTAAAATTCTTACCGTGATTATAGTAGGATTATAATATCGATTAACACTTAGGTTCGGAACCATAATAAAGATTGGGTGAATCTTAATTTAATTCAAAGATACAAAATAGATTCTGCAGTTCATTGAAACCAATTTTTAAAAAGGTTATTTTTGCGATAATTTTTTGCTCTTTCATTTTGCTTAGATTATTTGAGAGTGTCTCTGGAACGCGTGATCAACAAGCAGTGAACAAAGTTGTACATAGACGTGTTAAAATTATAAATTCTCCATTTCAGTAATTTATATAGGATACCTAGTACAAGGCTTACCAAAGTAACTAGAAGCCAGCCAATTTGTATGCATGCAGTCAAACGAAAAACGAAGGTTGTGTCCAGTTTATTCGCCACCCACGTAGATGTCAAGTGAAAATATATTTTCGGAATAAAAATTCAACAAAATTGCCAAACGGCTTCGCTGAGATAACAGCTAGTATATTTAATACACCCGAGTATGGCGATTCTAAAATGAGTCCAATCATATCATTAAAAATACATATAAAGCAAGGATATTTATTTTTACGACTAATAAATTTTGGCATAAAATAAAAAGATATGGAGGACATTTTCAGAGCTCGTTCTTTCGTTTTATCGATTTCACTTCTGGATCCATAATATGAGTGATTTAATTAACAATAAAAGTAAAATAATGGTATGTTTGATGATAAAAAAGTAATGCAGTACTGAATAATTCATAATTGGGCATTACGTATTCATGTTTGAGTAACGTTAAGTGAGTGGGGTCAAATCTTGGCTGAGCGAAGAGTGTCGGTCAACGCGCTCACTCAGTTCCTTTATAGCGCTCACTCTCTCACGGAAGTGCTTTGCGTCGATAGAATAGGCTGGATCAAAACGTTTTTTTTTTCTGAAAGATCAAAGCATTACATTTTCGTGGCTTGCATTATTATTTTGGCTGAAAGTCGAAACAGTGCCTGTTTTTGGCTAAACGTGGGTTTAGTTCGCACGTTTGAAACAAACTTTTTATTGGATTAGAAATGTGCGCACTGCTAGGTCAGTTTCCAAGAAAAGGGTTTTATTTACGTAAAACACTGAGCGCTGAAGCTTTTTCACTTTGTGAATTCGGTAAGTAAAAAATATAGGTTGGTACTCGCAGAAGACGTATCCACACCATTCCAAATTATCGCAGCAATACTTTTAATGGATCTTGCGAGTTTTTGCCTTTATTTATATGTTACGATGTGCGCATAATGGATCAGCAGACGAACACTTAGTAGATATGGGATACTTGTATATTATTGGCATTCTACTCGATTCTCGATATAAAAACACTCGTAATCGATACAATGTTTTAGCGCTCACGCATGTTGCAGTCAATAAAGTGTTTTAGTTATTCCAAATCGAATGGCCAGCTCGTCAGGCTATTTCTAAGTATTCCATCGCACACAATGCATGTCGGCTGTAAAAACAATTAAACTTGCACAATGAAAGCGCTACACATAGTGCTAAGCGCCAGCCCATTGTGTTGCTCGAGTATTAATCGAATAAGTCGGGCGGCTTAAGGCGAAGTGTGCAAATGCTGTGCCACTCAGTACGTTCGGTTTTTAACGGTTTATGACTACTATTTTCTGATTAATCGAATGAAAATGTAGATTTTTAATGTTCATAAACTGAGTGCTTTTTTAAGCTTACGCAAACTGCTTGAACTATTTTCTGTTGTAGGAAAACCGGATGACATAGTGAGTTGTGGATACGCGTGGGACCCCCGGGGTCACCCTTTTGTAGATCATTAATTGTGTCTCATAAGTCTTTAAGAACGCACTATCAAATCTTTACTTGATAGGTTTCAAAGATCTTAAAAGTTGTAGTTACCAAATACTACAACTAAATCGAGTATATTGCCAAAAATCCATGTACGAGATGAGAATAAACACATTTCCTTGGTAGTGTAGGGTGTAGTGTCGGGTGTACACTACACAGCGCGCCGTTAGTCGGATAGGTCGGCCCAAGTGAGTTAATTAACTGGGAGCGTGTAAGGCGACGCTCACGGCCGCTCTAATTGCGCGATTATTCCTCCGCGACGCCTAACTGCTGGATGAAATTTAATTAAAGTTTGTTGTTCAAATAGATTTAATTAAAGTAATGTTGTAGCGAGCGGCGCGCCGACGCCGTCGCCGCCGCGCGGCTCAATCCGCGTGAGTGCTGCGCAACTTTTCTAATTCATTACTTCTGAAAGCGTTCCCGTGATGCCGAGCACTCTTAATAATTTGTATTGTGTAGTTATAGTCGCTCGCTCTCCGCTCTCAGCTAGCGAGTGCCGGCTCGCGGCGCTCCACGCTCACCGGACGACACTTTGATATCTCCAGCGTCTCACGAGTAGCCCAATTACACTAATGGATACATTCGATCTCGTCATTACCTAAATTAAATCAAAACCCGCGATCTGAGCATTAAGTGACGCTGAAACAGAACACCCAATCGATTGAATTATTCATAAATTTAAAAATTAAACAACTATCGATATTTATCCATTAGCGAGGCGGTAGTGCCGTTGAAATTACATCGAAATGGTCTCTCGAATACAAATGTATCGTTAAAAGCCACATTAAGATAAAAGCTGTACGCCATAACTCTTATTAATTATTAAAAGTATTGTCAATTAAGATGGAATAGCATTCGGAAGACCTGAAAATAGGGAATGTTTATATATCCAAAAATAACAATCGTTGCGACGATTTGCGGCCGTAAGCGAGGAACGATGTTCGCGTCAATTACGGCTAATGGAAAACTTAAATTATGATAAAAGCTAAAGAGCTGGCGGCGGATGCTGCGTGTCCGTCCGCATCTCTTCGACCCGTTAATGATGAGCCTGTCTCTTCCTTCTTAACAGCCTTATTCCTCGTGTCATAATTTTAATACAAGTAAAGTAACCGATACACACGAGCAATTTTACAACATTGTTCCCTAAAAAAACAAGACACATGATGAAGATAATATTATTAAAATTAATTAAATTATTTGAACATAGTAGCATGTGGCGTTAGACGTTTTAATTCACTTCAGAACTTAAACTTCTTCCTCTACTGTAGATATTTGGTGGGCGAGCTGCCAGGGTTTGCTTCGTTTAATAAATCATGGTTGTGGTCATTTGCAAATGCGTGACCAGTTTGGTTATAGCCATTTTTCTTACTGTTATATTCTATATACATGCTGCCTGGTTATGGTATCTAAACTAATAATATTATAAAGGAGAAAAATTGGATTTTTTGTTTGTTACAATTTAACTCAAAAAATACTCGACCGATTTTGATAATTCTTTCATCATTAGAAAGCTACATATTTACCGAGTAACATAGGCTACATTATATAAAAAATAGAGATTCCTACCTAAACTGGAACAAGGTCACCAAGTTAACAAAATGTTGCCTATAAAAGTCATTATTTTGCGTGCGCTGCGAAAACTATTGACGCTATATAAAATAGTGTTCTATATATTAATAGTACTTATGATTGCTCACAAAAAAAGTCCAAGATGCTTTACGCCTAACTTTTATAGCTAAGCCACAATATCAGTTTCTGTTTAAATTATTATTAATATTATAATAATTACGCGTAAATTCTTCACTTTAAATTATTCGGATCGGAATTTTCGAAGTTATGACGGGTATAAAAATCTCTAATAAGAAAAAAGTCACGGTTTGAACAAACTGTAACTGTCCTACGTTTAGTCTATTAACAAATACTATTTTTAAATAAATACTTACTAATTTTCGCAGACGAAGTCGCGGGCGAAATGCTAGTCGGTTATATAATAATCTACTATTCACACATTTTGATTCACTTTGTAAAGGATTTCCTGTTCATTCATCTTTAAAAAATGCACTAAAACTTCGAACAGCACAGTTCCAAAAAATAAAATTCCAAACGTCTCCATTGCATTTTCTGTGCCGTGAGTGCAATGCTAGGGTGGCGTTGTGACCCGCAAAAGCTCGGGCAGTTTTCAGTTGATTGTAAGTCCCCACCAATTACCTTTATTTGGAATGTTGTTGGATTTACGGCAGATAGGTATTGCAAACTAAAAAAAAACGAATATTACGTAGGTACCTGCCGTTATAATTCAATTTTCGTGCACTTAATATTCTTTCAGGAATCGTCTTTTTCATTTTGCAATCTACAGAACATTGATCTTCAAACAACATCATCATCAGCTCCCTTTTCCGTCTGCCCTTCGGTTGTCGGTTATTTGATATTTGATCGGCATAGATATTAAAAACGAATCTAACGGATCCACTGCATTTGAACGCGCAGGTCCACAGGGGTCGCTGTCCCGTCCGCGTATTGCCAAACTGTATACTGCTCTGAGTTTGATCGCAGTTTGCCTTTGTAGTTGAAGAGCAAACTGCATGCCTATTCAGAGAGTGTCTGAATCAATATACATTTTGCTTTAAAATACTAGAGCAAAATACATACGAGTCCAGACGGCGATTTACAAAGGCTTATACTATTTGAGTCACGAGCCAGACTCTAATAGATGAGCTTTTGTTTATGCATATTACTCACCAGAAACTAATCTATCTTAGTAAAAAAAATGACTCAAATGGACTAGCTTTTTGCATGGATATTTTCAAAGAAAGTGCACGGACAAAACCTAGTACTGTATTATACACATCCAGGAGAATTTGGATGCAAGAGCGAGCGAAGCGAGCTCTGGACTTGGGGCACCCCGACTCGGTCAGGTTAGGTTCGAAGGGGATGGCGGGGTCTAGTGAGCGAGCGGAACGAGCGAACTAAGACCCCGACTTCCCCTTCGTGTTTGGTTACTGTAAACCCTGCAGACATAAATAGAAGCCCCGCGTAGCGGGGCTACGTCGACTATGCTTTATAAGCGAATTACATACTAGCGAGCAAAATGCATACATTATCAGATTGCTCTGAGCTCGTATGTACTTTGCTCCAATTTGTTGTGAGCAAAATGCATACCTTCTCAGATTGCTCTGAGCTCGTATGCACTTTGCTCTAATTTATTTATGATTTTAATGAGCACGATGTAGTTCAGTACAGACTACGGGTGTCTGGGTCAGTAGGTATACAGTTTGGCAATACGCGTCCCGTCCCGGCGATCCACAAAAGGTTGATCAGCTTTCAGTCAATAGTATCTTATTTTATCTGGAAGTTTGACACATAAACGGCAGACAATGCAAAATCAACAAAACAGAATGCGTAAAAAATAATCAATCACTTTTCAATTTTGGTGTAGGTACTAAATTTTCTTTCAGCAGTGGACTTAATTTTTTCTATCCAGAACAATGGTCTTCATAAAATGTAATTGAAAAATATTTGTCTGCATTCGCAAAGTGCAGGTCCACAGGCTTTGCTGTCCTGTCCCACAAACGCTCTTTCGGGCAGCTTTAAATTGATTTAAACTATGCATTAATTGATTAAAACCTTTATTCTGAATTTTGACGAGTAGTCGCAAGAACTGTAAAATACAAAAAATTACTTGAAGATTAGTGCGCCTTATCTACTCACTCAAACTACGTCTCAAATTTGGCTCTTCTAATTTTCTTTAGATCATTGATCATCGAACAGCATCATCAACATCATCCGCAACCAAACTTCACCTACAGCTGGGTATAGGCCTCTATTTCCTTGTCCTAATCTCCATTCACTAATCTCCACGCTCCTGTGCCAACTTCAAACGTAATAATAAAAACTAAACCAAAGTGAACGAATCTACTGCATTCGCTGAGTGCAGGCGTCGCTGTCCCATCCGAGCGAGTTACAAAAACTCTACTGAGTAGCTTTCTATTGATTGTAACTTATCTTAATCTGGAATAATAATAGATAGACACCAGATAATATAGCAAAATCCAGAAAGTGACCGATAGTGTAACGTTTTTTACGCACTTTTGGTGCACTTAATTTTCTTTCAGTTATTATAATTTAATAAATAAACAAATTGGTTGATTTTGTTTGTTTAAAATAAAGGTTGTTTGCCATAATCTTCAGAACCGATAATTAATCTTCGAACTACGTAAAACGAACGAATCCGCTCCATTCGCAAAGTGCAGGTCCAGTCCACAGGCATCGCTGTCCCGTCCCGCCGACCCACAAAAGCTCCGACGGGCAGCTTTCAGCCGATTACCCGCGACGCGGAGCCTAATTTGATTGCCACCCGCCATCAATTACCTCACGACCGCCGCAGCTTTTTATTCACCGACCCGCTTTCGCGTCATCTCCTACGACTTTTTGATTATATATCAAACACATAGATTTATTAGTTTGTTGCTATTGTTGTCCGTTAACTTTGTTGTCGTCTATCATTGTGAGTGATGGGTGTTGCTTTGGTAATTGTTGAAGTACCTACGGGTAAAATATATTGGATTACTTAGATTGCTTAAGTTGGCATTACATACTAACAAAAAAACTAACTAAGGGCTCATTTAGCAGGCGCGGTGCGTCGGGCGGCGCTGTGCGCGGCGCGTCGCCGCGTCTCCGTAAACGGCAAATCCTCCCATTTTCCGTTTACGGAGACGCAGTGACTGCCCGCGGCGGATCTTGTAGCCCAACATAGGAACATAATTTTCAAATGTTTGACAACTGTCACAGCATGCATTAGAAAAGAACATCTATTTTAGACTAATTGTCGGACAAAACTACGACGTTGTAAATTTGTTCCGTGTTGGAATCGAACCCGGCCACTGCCGTATGCTTGTATTTGTCTGTGTGACATAACGCCGCGTCGGCCGCGTACATCTGAAGCAAACGGGCGTCAAACAACTTATCCATAAACGCTCTCATACATCGCCATATGTTTGAATTTAAAGCGGTCCGCGCCGCGCGACGCACCTCGCGTCGCGCCGCTTTTGCGTAGGGGTCAGTTCACACCGAGACACGACGCGACGTGACGCTGCGCGCTCACTTTTAAAGAGCGATTCAAAATACAACTTAATTGTCTACACGAAAAGATACACATTTCGTTGTGAGAATTCAGAATACGTTGCGCCACGCAGCGCTGCGCCGCGCGACGCCTCGCGGCGTAGAGCGACGCAGCGCGGCGTCGCGCTGCGTCGAGCGGCCTCGTGAGATAGATTTCAGTAGAAATCAGAATACGTTGCGCCATGCAGCGCTGCGCCGCGCGGCGCCTCGCGGCGTAGAGCGACGCAGCGCGAAATCACTGGCCTCTTAAAGTATCGTCGCGTCGCGTCGCGTCTCGGTGTGAACTGACCCTAAATGAGCAATATCATGGAAAACTGAATAAAATCTTATTAAATCGAATTTTGACCACACGGTTATTGATATAAATGTTTTCGTAATTTCACAGACAGGAATCGTAATTGCTGATTATTTTATTAAAAATACTACCCTATAACATTCATGAGAAAATTTTATATGGAAGAAGGCAATAGATAGTAGTAGGAACTGCCTACTTCAACATTTTGAATGTTAATTAGCAGCTCGTAAGTCATAGCCTTATCTCTTCTGCTTACAATTACGACGTTGTTGTTTTTGACATGAGTGTTGTTCAGACCGGTATTTAAATGTAAGTTTTATTGTGAGTGTTAATGGCAGCTAACCATATGAAGACAAACGACACTTTCTAACTTAATTGACACTTCTAAAAGCCATAAACCTCTATGCTATTGTTATTGCAACGATTTGTTAAAATATTCAATAAAACTTGTTTTGGCGGCAGATGTGATGTTGTCACTCAGTTCGGGGCACGCGTTGTATGGCGAGCGTGATGTAAATAAAGAGTGGATTGCGTTGCGTTGTCTGCCAGTCAATTTCCTTGATGAACTCACAATTACGGAAATTGGAAGCGCCGCCGTCCGACGCCGCCGCCTGCTCTCCCGACACGTCGTCGCTACCAAACTTTCATGTCAGATTTACTGCACATTATTTAAATTAAATTTATTCCCTCGTGACTCAATCCACAAAAAACCCTCATAACATGCAACATGCGTACCTAAAAATTAATTAAACGCCACAGCCCCAACGGTCGGTTGACTCGATGTCAATTAAATTCTTACGACAAGGAGTCCATTTCAAAAGCTTTACTAATGAGAAGCATATGGGTTCACGTCTCGAAACCAGTATTTGTCTTGTACTTTTTGCCGCGGCATAGTCGCAGGGAGTCGCGCAGGCAGCACCTATCCTTATTGAAATCTTTACTGGCCTCATTGTTCTATTCTCAATTTGGGCGTCCTTGCAAGTTTACGCATCTCTTTCACGAGTAAATTGCTCTGCTCCGTCGGAGGAGTCATAAAGAAAATTGCTATACAGTTGATAAATAATTTATCTGAAAGCCCGCCCCAGTCACCGAAACGCGCCCGGGGTAGCACTGCGTCTCCTTCTACCTAATATTACTTTCCTTTTGTACAATTTTGCAACAGGGCCGTTCGCACGTTCCCTTGCTTTTATGGGCAATAAGTGGAACGCAATTATATTTATGGAGGAAGAATGGTTAGAAAACTAATTTTACCGAGTATTATTTCATGTAACCCCTAATGTTAATCTCCCTAATGAGTCGATGTTTATTAACTTTGCATCCATTATTAACCATACCACCACATTTTCCAACATTTTTGGACGCCTTATTTGAGCTGTAGCCTAAATTTGACTTTTTTTTTGTAGATACAGTAAATTCAATTAGACTCTACTGAACCGTAATATTAATCAAGCTTAAGGATTTTTCCATTGTAATTGGAATGAACGCGATGACGTAGTTGCTAATTGGGAAAGTTAGGTATTCAGTTTCTGGAGCAGTGGTGACTGGTGCCTAATTAGTGTGCGCAGAGGCCTCTCATTACGAGCTCGGTTTTAATTACCCGCACGAACAAACTTAATATGGCGTTTGATTCACGGTATCATCAGCTCACACACAGAGTGTTTCCATGTTGTCTGTAAACGGATTCTACACCAGTTAACTAACGGAAAACAAACCATTGTGAAGTTGAACGCGGAACAAAAACAAACCTTTGTGTGGATATAGACAACCTTATGTTTTTTTTAAGAGTTAAGGATAATTAAATAGTTTGAGACAGTACAATGTAATTCAGGGCCCATAGAAATATAGCCTCTAATTAGAACATTGTCAACAACACACACACAAACCTTATTATTAGGCCCCCAACTAGTTAACACGAACGCAATAGGTGGAACATAATAAAGGTCTATTACACGGAATTGTTAATCCCCATCCCGCGTGCTGGCGGTTGTTTATTCAGCTGTATTAATTAACAGTCAGGTGGATTACAGGGCAGACGAAACGTGGCCTAATTAGAGAGATGCCTGTCTCGCTCGGCGGAGCGGCGGCGGACATACCCCGCTACCGGATACAACGCGCTCGCAACGCCATCGCCAGTCCGTGTGAAACGACCTTTATATTATTAAATTATCTAATCTGTTGGCCGGATATCTACATGGTGTTTGTTAATTGGTAGACTTGGCTGTTTTATTGGACTTATATTCCTTACTTCTGTATTTGAAATAATTGTTTATACTCAATCAAATTGTTGCTGTTTACGCCTTCTTCCAGTTTATTTTAGTTAAATGACTAAAGAGTTTAGCTAAATTATCGGTTACTCAAGTAAAACATCAAGTTGTTCTTAATAATTCGGAAACGCTCAATCTTGAAAGCTAAACTTTATAATTTAGGCTTAGATTGATAGTTTCCTATAGTAATTATTTTAACAGTTTACATAATCGTATGAATCTAAAATATCAGTTAAATTCCAATGAATATGCAAATTGCTTTAACTTGTGAATACTGAAATTACGAATTATAAAGGGCTAATGAAAACGAAAGTTAGTCAAAGCCATTTAATTTAGTTTAGTTAAATTAAATAGACCGTAAATAACAATTTTGCCCACCGTTTTTGCCTAGATGTGTACTTTAAAGAATATTCTTCTCTCTGTTTCTTTTTATAACTTAACATTTAAGTCCATGACTGCATTGTTATTTGAGGCGCCGTGACCCCACTAATTATAAAAGTTTCAACAGTTTCAAAGATTAATTAAAACACTTATCAGACGACCGGATTGTTGATTTAGTAATTAATCGTCTCTATTATTTTAAAGCTCTGTCTGTTGGTGTCATGTTCATCTCATTTAAAGCACTAATTTATTTAAATAAATGGATAATGTATCATCGGTACAAGCAGCTTTCCAGCTTATGATTCAAAATAATGTTCAATATGCAAATAAGATTGGAATCAGAATAATATCTTTAGTAACGAAAACTGATTAATTCTTGAATATCAGATACGTTTGTATAGTATTCCCTTAGCTAACAAACCCCCTGTTTATTTAGTGTGAAGTAGGTCTGTAGGGGAAGCACAGTACTGTTAGCATAGATTTACAATTAGTATCTAAGATGTTCCTATTAGTTTTAAGCACCTATGATAAGTTAGGTTGCCCTGTTTAGGTAATAACTATAAATAATCATGTAAATATACCTTAGGAACGATCATAGGTATAGGTAAATAAGAAGTACATAGCCATTTGAGACTATTGTTTAATATATAAAGCATTACTGGTCTAATTCGTTAGTAACTAGAGCCAATTGTAGCGTAACGTAATTTTATATAACCTCAGAAATGTCTACATGCTTTAAAACATGCATATTAGTAATTTAAAACCAGTATATAATAAGATTATGTGATAGGTCAATCCGTAGAGATCAAATTAACGTAACCACGCAATTTTTATGTATAAACCTATAAGTATATAAGAGATATACACTTTTTTGTAAATAGTCCTTAGGCCGAGAACTTAATGTACCTATAAACGGCACTAATAGACGCCCTAGATCCTAGAGTAACTTATTTCAATATAAAAGTCCTAACACATAACGCAAAAGCGCTAGATAGCAGCTATTTACCTTACTCACTTTAAGTTACATAAACAAAGTTGGTGTGACAAAGTCCCAACCTTGAATCATAACAAACCACCTGATTGGTCGAGAGAATCCTTTGTTGTTTAGTTCCGGGTTCGTTGGGCGAGTCTATCTAAAAATAGGTCACAGGGGAGAAGAGCGGGGCGAGAGAGGCAGGGATTTGTACCGGTTTTCTACTATGTATGGCCAGTTGGCGGTCATAAACTTTGCACGCCTCCGCCACCCGCGCACATGTGCGCAAGTATAAATAATGCGGCCCCCGCCGCTAGTAGGGCAGTATCCTCACTACCTCCGTACCAGTAACAAGTCGTGGTTACTCTGCGTCGCGAATATTACCTAGCTAAAGTTTTTGTCAGTCTTAATTGTAAATTATCGTGTATTTTATCTATGTCTATTATTTGTGCTCTCGTATATTGAACTGTGACTCTATGTGATTATTGTTGACTGTGTTATTGTGAAATCGTGTACGTAATTAAGTGAATATAAGTGATTTCCGTGTAGTAATCAGTCGAAGAGTTTTATTTTCTACCTCTCTATAAGACGACAGCGTCACCCCCGACCTACCTTTCCATCTTCGTGTCACAGCGTTGACATTTTGGTCCTTCGAGCCGGATAAGGTTAGTCCAGAGAGGTAGATTAAGATGAGTCTACAGAGCACCGTGACTACACGCAGCAAGTTAAGAAGATTGGCTGACGAGATGAGTCGCCGTAGTAAAGACGTCGTCCAGGATTCAGGCTTGCCGTCTGAAAAGACGCCGGGCTCGCCGTCCGCCGCACCAACGGTGGCATCGACGTCTGTAAGAAACATCCCTCTGTCGGGTCCCGGCGGCCGAGTGATCGACTTTACAAGTCCGACTGAAAGACTGGCAACTACGGCAAGACGACAGAGTTCCAGGCAAAGCAGTAGAGGCTCCTCTAGGAACAGTCGCAAGTGCGTCGACAGCCTAAGAAAAAGGATGGAGTACGAAGCTGAGCGCGACTTGGTGAAACTAAAGGAAAACCTTGTGAAGAAAAGGTTAGAAGCAGACCTCGCCGAGTTAGAAGCGGCTGCTGAGAGTGAGGACTCAGACTCGGATCTGGAGAAGACGCATCGTGTGGAAGAATGGATCAACACGACGCCTCAAGCGAGTCAACCTGATACGGCGACGCAGGCTGTATCGCGCGTGCCTGTTGAAGTGGCCGCGCCCCGTACAACATACGAGACCCAAGGGAAAACCGTAAGTAGACAAAATGTAGAGTCTCTTACGTATAGCGAGTGTGGTGTGCCTCGTGAGAATATATCTCGTGTAATAGAATCGTCTGCGTCAGTCCCGGTGGGAAATATTATGACGCCTACTACGCAGACGTACTTGCCAGTGTCGACAGCAGTAAGGTTCCGTCTACCTGAGTACGGTCCCGTCTTTACCACTCCGGCCGCTTGTGTACCTCGAGTTTCGACACTCGAAGCGGAGCCACAGCGGCAGAGGTTGGACAGAGTGGTTGAAAAAGAAAGGCGGCGAGAATCGTCAGGAGATAGAGATAGAAAGATCGACCAACTGGCAGAAGCAATCACGGGCCTGGCACGACCACGACCTGTACCTCGACAGGCATATGAACTGCCGCACTTTAGCGGCGACCCTGCCGATTGGATCTCGTATAGAAATATGTATGATGATACTACTGAATTATATAGTTTTAAAGCGCACGAAAACTTAGCGCGATTGAAAACCTCCCTACACGGAGAGGCTAAGTCCGCGGTTGAAGATTTGTTGAGAACATCTACAGACCCGACGGCAATAATGCGCGCATTAGAGGAAGAGTTCGGGCACCCGACTCTAGTATTACAATATGCACTGCAAAAGGTTAGAAATTTACCCAGAGTGACGGAGAGTTGCCGGGAGCTGGGAAAATTCTCAAACACAGTGAGAAACTGCGTATCACTAATGAAGAATATACACGCAGAGGGATATTTAAATAATCCACAACTAGTTAGCGAGTTATTAAGTAAACTCACTCCAGTCCAACGTGCGCAGTATGGTGATTTTGCTATGGGTCTAGACAGTTCACAGGGGGTGGACTTGAGAGTGTCACCAAGCTTGGAAATCGTGTCACACTTCCTAATACACCTGGCACGGTCAACATCATATTATGTACAGGCAACTATGTACGAGCCTAGTACATCCAAGAACACTGTGAAGCCACAGAGGCAAGTCACCGGTCAAGCTCGACAAGCGAACAACGCACGTCCAGACAACAACAAGCTACCGTGGATGCAACGAGTCCACGCACAGATCGACGAGCCTCCAGCACCGAAAGAGTGTGTAATGTGTAAAGGAGAACACACGATCGAAAAATGCGAACATTTTAATAAGTTGAGTGTTCAACAGCGCTGGGACAAAATAAAGGAAAAGAACATGTGTTTCAAGTGTCTAATAAGAAAACACCCTAAGAGGTTTTGCCGCGCAAGCAAGTGTGAAAAGTGCGGTTTTGCTCATCACTTGTTGTTACACGCTGACAAAGCAAAGAAAGAAAATAAAGAAGAAAGTGTAACCAACATTGGAGAATGGCGAGCTTCAGCATTATTGAAGATTCTTCCAGTTACCATTTGTAATGATAATAGTGACGTACAGTGTTACGCATTACTGGACGACGGCGCTACTGTATCGCTAATAGATAGTTCGCTCGCCACTAACTTGGCGGGACCACGTGTACCTCTCATGATCAAGACAGCGGGAGGTCACGGAGTGACTGATTTAACTTCGCGAGTGGTACAAGTGAAAGTGAAGGGACCAAATGGACTATGCCATGAAATTAAGTGTCGTACCATAGAGAATGTGAATTTACCAACGCAAACAGTGTCTGCTGCGATGATCAACGATAATGCGCACCTCAGCAACTTGGGTTGCGTGGAAATGAGGGGTGCCAAGCCGATGCTGCTACTCGGGCAGGACAACTGGGAGCTGCTCGTCGGCCAGGACATTCGCCGTGGACGATCTGGTAAGCCAGTTGCCTCACTTACCAAGCTAGGTTGGGTCATTCATGGACCACTTAATAACGCTAGTCACATAAATTCTGTAAATTGCATGACAGTCTCCCTTCCTGATTTACATAACTTAGTCAAATCTCAGTTTGAGTTAGAAGCACTAGGCATTTCAGCGGACCTTCGTAAACATAAGGACGTTGAGCGTGCACTAAATGTCCTAGAGAGTACGAGCCGTCGTGTACCCAATAAAGCACAATGGGAAGTAGGCTTGCTGTGGAAACACGAGAACACCCAGCTACCTAATAATTATAATCAGTCTCGTCAGAGGTTGTACGGCATTGAGAGACGCATGCGTAGAGATGCAGTGTTTGCCGAAGCATATACCAACCAAATAGAAAGATTAATAAAGGAAGGTTATGCACGTAAAGTAGAAGGCAAAGTAGATAGCTCTCCTGTTTGGTATTTACCTCACTTCGGAGTAGTGAATCCAAATAAACCAGGGAAACTCCGTTTAGTGTTCGACGCTGCCGCTACGTCTCACGGCACGTGTTTAAATGATAATTTATTGACAGGTCCTGACATGTTGAATTCCTTATTAGGTATTTTATTAAAGTTCAGAATAGGTCCCATAGCGTTTTCAGGGGACATTGCTGATATGTTTATGAGAATTAGGATAAGGGCAGAAGATCAAGGTGCCCAACTATTTCTATGGAGAGGAGCGGACCAGGATAGAGAACCAGACACGTACGCTATGAACTCAATGATATTTGGTGCCGTCTCCTCGCCAACCACGGCAATTTACATATTAAATAAAAATGCCAGTGAGTTTGGTAAAGAGTACCCTGAAGCTGTAGAAGCTATTAGGACCAAGCATTACATGGACGATTATCTAGATAGTGCTTGGTCAGATGAGCAAGCTAGTAGACTTATTGAGGAAGTGACCAGAATACACGCCTCCGGTGGGTTTGTAATACGGGGGTGGGTCACAAATTCAACAGAGCTGATGGAGAAGCTAAAAGTAGACATGCCTGAAAGAGTGGCGTTGGAAAAGGGTGTAGGTACTGTAGAGAGGACGTTAGGTCTAATATGGTCACCTAAGGATGATGAGTTAGGTTTTGATCTATCTTTTAAACGACTACCAACAGAGTTAGTAAATGGTAGTCTAGTGCCTACTAAACGCCAATTCTTAAGTCTAATTATGTCTATTTATGACCCGTTAGGGTTCCTGTATCCTTGTGTAATACAATCTAGAATACTAATGCAACGGATATGGAAGTCAGGCATCCAATGGGATGAACTTTTAAAAGAAAACGATGCCAAGGCATGGTTCAAATGGCTTAGTAACTTACATTTATTGAATAACGTTAAAATACCTAGGTGGTATGGGTTAAGCCTGGATAACCTAGAGCTCCATGTGTTCGGGGATGCTAGCGAGCTAGCTTACGCCGCAGTCGCTTACCTAGTAGGTTATAACTCCGAAGGAAATAGGGAGGTTGTCATGCTGCTAGGGAAAGCACGTGTAGCACCTCAGAAGGTGGTTTCTATTCCGAGGTTAGAATTACAAGCAGCAGTATTAGCCTGCCGTCTAGCAGAGACGGTAGAGAAAGAATTAGGATTACTGATCAGCAATAAATTCTACTGGACTGACAGTAAGACCGTTTTAAAATGGATCAACTCTGACGCCCAAGAGTTTCAGAGATTTGTGTCACATAGGTTGGCCGAGATAGATAGGCTGTCAGAACGAGGCAACTGGCGCTGGGTCCCCACGGAGGATAACCCAGCCGATGACGCAACCAGATTTCTTTGGCCTGACAACTGCACAAAGTGGCTCTCGGGCCCCTTGTTTTTACGTAATTCACAGGAGCAGTGGCCAGCATGTTGTGAGTCCGAGGCAGCAGAGGACGACCTAGAACGCGTGCAACGGGTCCACGCGACAACTGCACCTGTGACACCGCTCCTGGACTACGAGCGGTACTCTTCATGGACGCGCATCAAGCGTGTCATGACACGCGTCCTCATCTTCATCGGCCGGTGTCGCAAACGGCGCGCCACAACAGAGCTACAGCTACAAGACCTGGAAGAAGCCCACGACCGCCTGATAACATTATGTCAGGAAGACAGCTTCAAAGAAGAACGGGCCGCCATTATAAAAGGGCTCCCCGTACCTAACAGCAGCAACATAAAATCATTAGATCCGATGATTACCGACGACGGGCTGCTACGAGTCAGAGGACGTCTGAGTGCCTGCGAAGAGCTGACGTTTGGTGAGAGGCACCCAATAATTTTAGACGGACGTCATCCGTTAACCAGAAAGTTAATAGCACATTACCACGCATTAGCTTTACATGCAAACCACGAAACCGTCGTGAATAATCTAAGAGAAAGGTACTGGATCACTAAGATCAGAACAGCAGTCAAGATGGTGGTCGCAAACTGTCAGCTTTGCCGCATCTGCAAAGCAAAACCCGCCCCACCAAAAATGGGTGATCTACCTGCCGCACGTCTCAAAACAGCAAGAAGAGCCTTCGTGCGAGTAGGCGTGGACTACTTCGGCCCAATGGAAGTAGCGATTGGGCGACGTCGTGAAAAAAGGTGGGGAGCGCTATTCACCTGCCTCACTACACGCGCCGTCCACCTAGAGTTGGCCGCCTCATTGAGCGCCGACTCCGCCATACTAGCCTTGCGGCGCCTGATAGCGCGCCGCGGGCAACCAGCACACCTGTACTCTGACCAGGGTACCAATTTCATCGGGGCCAACACCGAGCTTCGAGCAGCCCTGAGAGACTTCGAACACAACAAGGTCAGGGACGAGGCCACCAACCGTGGCATTCAGTGGCACTTCAACCCCCCGGCTGCACCTCACATGGGTGGCTGTTGGGAACGCCTAGTGAGGTCCGTCAAGAATGCGCTACGGACCACACTCAAAGAACGAGCGCCTCGTGAGGAGGTTCTTTACACCCTTCTCACTGAGGCGGAACTCATCGTGAACAGCCGACCGCTGAGCTACGTGTACGACGATCACAACCAGCCGGTGGTCTTGACACCGAATCATCTACTCCTGGGCACTGCGTCCGGGAGTACTCCGTTTACGCCGAGCAGCACTGATGACATCGATTCCCGACGGCAGTGGCGGCGAGTCAACGCGCTCGCCGACATGTTCTGGCGACGCTGGCTGCGGGAATATCTCCCAACATTACAACGACGTGATAAGTGGGCAAATAATGTGCCAAATGTGCGTGTCAGTGACGTAGTAGTGATTGTGGACAATAATAAAGACAGAAGTACATGGACAAAAGGTGTCATAAACGCTGTATATCATGGACACGATGGCATTGTACGTGTGGTAGATGTTAAGACAGCAAATGGGGTCCTGCGTCGGCCCGTAGCTAAGATTATTGTGCTTCCCACAGACCAGGAAGTAAAAGGTTGAACCCTGTTACTGGGGGTGGAATGTAGGGGAAGCACAGTACTGTTAGCATAGATTTACAATTAGTATCTAAGATGTTCCTATTAGTTTTAAGCACCTATGATAAGTTAGGTTGCCCTGTTTAGGTAATAACTATAAATAATCATGTAAATATACCTTAGGAACGATCATAGGTATAGGTAAATAAGAAGTACATAGCCATTTGAGACTATTGTTTAATATATAAAGCATTACTGGTCTAATTCGTTAGTAACTAGAGCCAATTGTAGCGTAACGTAATTTTATATAACCTCAGAAATGTCTACATGCTTTAAAACATGCATATTAGTAATTTAAAACCAGTATATAATAAGATTATGTGATAGGTCAATCCGTAGAGATCAAATTAACGTAACCACGCAATTTTTATGTATAAACCTATAAGTATATAAGAGATATACACTTTTTTGTAAATAGTCCTTAGGCCGAGAACTTAATGTACCTATAAACGGCACTAATAGACGCCCTAGATCCTAGAGTAACTTATTTCAATATAAAAGTCCTAACACATAACGCAAAAGCGCTAGATAGCAGCTATTTACCTTACTCACTTTAAGTTACATAAACAAAGTTGGTGTGACAAAGTCCCAACCTTGAATCATAACAAACCACCTGATTGGTCGAGAGAATCCTTTGTTGTTTAGTTCCGGGTTCGTTGGGCGAGTCTATCTAAAAATAGGTCACAGGGGAGAAGAGCGGGGCGAGAGAGGCAGGGATTTGTACCGGTTTTCTACTATGTATGGCCAGTTGGCGGTCATAAACTTTGCACGCCTCCGCCACCCGCGCACATGTGCGCAAGTATAAATAATGCGGCCCCCGCCGCTAGTAGGGCAGTATCCTCACTACCTCCGTACCAGTAACAAGTCGTGGTTACTCTGCGTCGCGAATATTACCTAGCTAAAGTTTTTGTCAGTCTTAATTGTAAATTATCGTGTATTTTATCTATGTCTATTATTTGTGCTCTCGTATATTGAACTGTGACTCTATGTGATTATTGTTGACTGTGTTATTGTGAAATCGTGTACGTAATTAAGTGAATATAAGTGATTTCCGTGTAGTAATCAGTCGAAGAGTTTTATTTTCTACCTCTCTATAAGACGACAGCGTCACCCCCGACCTACCTTTCCATCTTCGTGTCACAGCGTTGACAAGGTCTCTTCCACGGCACTCTGTGGACGTATCCGTAGCTGACTGCATTAATAGTCAATAAACAGCAGCCTCCGGTGTCGAGTCTATAACATGTCAGCTGACGTCGGCGCAGCGAAATCAATTAGGTTCGTTTGCGAACTGCTCCAATAAATACTGCTATCGTTAATTAGAATCAATCGTGGGATTGCGTTGGGGACTATTCTGAAATCAGTTTGCGTCGCGTGGGCGGACGGCTCTACTCTGACAGCAATTGGCTTATTAAGAAGCTAACAAAACGCAATAGCCTCCAGCTTGCTGGGATTAATTTATTTTGCTTGTATCTCTTTGTGAGTGATCGATCTTCTTTCGCTAGCTTTAATCAGCTATATTTGTTATTGATTGTTCATACTTTCTATGGGACTATAATACAAACGTGGGCGTTGCTGGGTACTTACGGTAACACTTTACTGTTTAATCACAAGTCTCATTGACTTTTTATTCTCGTTGGTTGTTCTTGTGCTTTGATTTATGACAATGAAACCATATCCGTTGTCAATTGTTAATCTTCATCGATTTATTGCCGTAATTAAAAAGCGATGCGTCTATAAGCTATGTTTTTTTATGGTTCTTAGGTTATTAAATTGTACTTCGCGCGTTTTCTTATCAAGAAATCAAAAGAGCTTCACGTGGCAAGAAAAGATGGAGCATTGATGCAATTATAAATAATGTATTGAGTTTTGATAGAGTGCTATTACATGCTGCACTTGATGCAATTATTTCACACAAGGTACATATAATTGGATTTGTTTCCAAAACAAAATGTAGATTTTGAACGGAAGTCAATCAATTAAAAATCAATGCAGTGTAGCATGAGTGATCGCTCATGGACATTTAAGAAAACCCACAAAAAGTGAGATTATACTAACAAATATCATGTAATTACTACCTTACCCGCGGTCGAAGCCACGCCGCGGTGGTGCAAACGCCGATTAATCTTTCCATTTGCATCGATTTGAATACTGATTGGAATTATACGAGTAGTACAGTCGAGTGCAATCGGGCAGTCACGCCCGAGGCGTGTTTACAACACGTTCGCCACGACAGCTTTACAACTTCGACTCCCGATTTAATATTTAATTTACTAATTAATACGAGTGTTATAAAAATGCCAATAAATATTCTCCGTAAATAAATTAGATGTTAGAGTTGCAGTAGTTGGAATTGCATCAGAATGATTATTTTAATTTACAATATATTTATGGCTTAAGAGTTGTGGAACACCTGATACGTTATTTAAGATGTTTTATTGAAATGGAAACGAGTATAATTTAAATAATTTGAATATATTTTCTAAGCATAAACATAGGCAGCTTATTTTATAATAAGAGAATTTTAAGAATTTCAACATAAGGTTTATAAAATCATTTTTATTTTCATGTCCAATATCCGATCCTTATATACATATTATAACTTTATAAGTCTACATTAACCCTACATATTTAAAATTTAACAAGCACACAACGATTGTTTTATTGCATATAGAGGAATATTTCATCGCACACTCTCAAAACAAACAACATATTCATACGTTATTAAAGTACGTACAATGTTTTATAACCTTGGTGCTGTTATAACAGGAACACAGCATCGAGCGCGCGAGATACCTATCCCGACAAGTAAACGAGATGAGACGGGACGGTAAAGCCTTCAGCGTTATCTGTAATTAGGATCGAGTGCCGGATGTGTTCGCCGAGACAGTGCCAGCATCCGGCCCGTTGGCGAACGGAGCTGATACCTAATTACTCATATATACGACGAGATGCAGATAACGACGACATTATTAATTCGCTTGATTAGGTATTGTGATTGGGAAATGACATTGAAGTGACATTTTGGGTCATATAGTAGGGTCCAGTTTCCTGTATTGGAACACAAAAACTGTTTGCGTATAGAGAAAATCGAACTTGCTGGTAAAGTTTTAATATTACTACGGAAATTAAAATCAACTTAGAATATTTTAATTATTGGTCCATGATAGTATCGTTAAGCCCTTGACGGTTACGTAGCGAGTCGCTCCAGGCACAGCCCGAGAATATGTTTTGAGGCGCTTGGAGACTAGTTCCATATTCAAGAGTTATATTTAATTATGTCCCAATAAATCAACAAGACATTTTTCACAATTTCTACTATTAGTATTAATTAAATCTAACGAGTCCAAAAGAAAACTCGCTGGGTTACGTAATGAGGGCGAGTTTTTTCTGGTCCATGACGTGACAGGCTATACAATGATTGGTGTGCGTAAATCTGAGACAGATGCTCGTACACATGTCATTATTAAGAGCGGCCGAGCCGATCCGAAGCTTAATCCGGACTTGACCGACAACTTTGTAAATTAAATTGGCTCCGCGCTACGTCGACTCCGTGAATTGCACTTCTTATGGCCCCCGTAATCACCAGCTCTGTATAAATGCTCCATTAAAAGTGGCGTCAATTACATTAATTCCTTATATGTATCAAGTTAAATATATAATGTAACTGGAAACGTTCTCTAATTAAATGTCATGTGCATAGCATTTTCCGTATAAACAATCTTGTAGAATGCGAGCAACAGTTACGAGAAGCTAAAGACGATAGAAGAGAGACAGAAAAACTAAACTTATGGTCGTTGACATGGAAGTGTAATCTAATGTAATGATGTGTAACGCTTTGTCGTTTTTTTTGTGTCAAGAATTAATTTGAGTTTGAACCTTACTAATATGATTTTAATTTGTTCTTTTTATGTTCAATTAGGAATAAATAATAAATACTGCAATGTATGGTAGTTACGACTTTTGTTCAACTTTTCTTTAGACTGATTAGTACTTTGTTCGATGTAGGTGCCATCCAGAGTTTGAGGGCATTGCAAATAGTTGAGCCGTAATTAATGTTAATCGGTAACAATATAAAATCTACTGACATCGTTAGAAACTACGCGGAATAACGGTTAAAAATAATAATTGCGATTGCACATAACTGATAAAATTATCAAATAACGTTAACCTGATATAATTTGCCTTAATTAGGCTAGCATTAAATTCTATTTTCCTGTGAGCATAAAAACAAGGCACACAACCATGACCATCCACGAGTAATGTTTCTAAGAAAATGCGTCTCTACTACAAGCAAGAAGTTCATTAAGTAAAACATGAATCTTGATGAAAATTGCTTAATGGTAAGTTGTAAGATTGGCGCCAACGTCGGAACTGTGCGGAGGCCCCGCTCCGGCCCGCCCCCGGGCCGCGTCCGTCTCGTCCGCTCAAAGAGCCCCAAGTGGCAAAACGTGCCCAGTAATAAGGAGCAAGTTATTCATTAGTGTTTTGAGAAAAAGTTATTAGTGCCGACAAGTCATGCGAGGCGGCGCGGTGCGCATGCGTTTGCATTTTTCTCCGCAATTTTCTGGATCAAAATGCAGATGCAAAGAATTTGCATTTAGCTCACGAGCCTCTCGTTTCTGACCAATACAGAATATAACGAGATGGTCAAATTAATTCGTATAAAATTAAACGAACCTGTATGTTAACTAGTTACTGGTAAGGAATGTGTATTGAGTGATTCTGGTTGTAAGTTATAGATTGTAAATTAAGAGAATGTTGTCTTGAGGTTTAATGGAAAAAATATGAATAAGTACTTGCAAGTGTTTTTGTAAAATATAAAGAAGCAAAATGTTAACGAAGAACTTGATCATTTCATTAATTGACAACATGGTTGTGCAGCGTTAATTAACGAGAGAAATTGCTCGTTCTGTAATGAGAGTTTTATGGCCAGCGGGGTACTGGTGCAAGGCAGCGCTGCAACGATGGAGGGAAGCTGCAAGACTCATAGCGCAATTTGCCGTCCGTGTTGAGTTAGCTCCTAATTAATTAATACCTACATCTAACATAGGTACAAATACTAACACAGGCTTTTGTTCTTATGAGGAAATTGTTTAAGCTTTTTCCTAGGGTTCGGTAGTTGACTTTTATAAAATGGTTTTGCACCTAGAATTTGTAGATTTTGAATCTGGTTTCAATAACATGGAAAGCTGTAACATTTTGTCAAATCAGAAAAACGATACGTAATGGCGCCAAATTGTAAAACTTAGTTACTGAACAGGTAGTCCCTACCCCAGAATAAAATCTAAAAATTCCAAAGCAAGAATGAATGAATCAAAGTAGTTATCTCAGCGGCATCCAGTATTATTGTTATTTAATAGAAGAAAAAAAGTAATTCAGATGTCTTCAAAAGCAGCATCGGAACATGCGTCGAAGAAAATCCGCTCTCACTTGAACGATATTTCTTATTTTAATTACGAAAGAATTAATAAAATACAGCTACTAAAACGTTAATGTGACATGTTAAGTCTTTTACTTAATATTAAAAAAAACGATTGAAACACAGAAAATGAACCATAGAACTAAAATAAAGTTATAATAAAGTGCGTTTTACTTGGCGTTGAATGAAAACAATCATTTCGTTAAATATACAGAAGCTATTCGTATGTAGCTAGAATTATTAAAGATATTATATGGCAATAACCATTACCCAAAGTGGATAACCATGATTTAAATACAGCTGTAGTTACAATAAATAATAGAAATCATATTGTATCTGCCTAGGCTTTTCCCAAAATATTTTGGGGTCGGCTTCCAGTCTAACCGGAAGGAGCTGAGTACCAGTATTTTACGTGAAGCGACTGCCTATCTGACCTCCACAACCCAGTAACTGGGTAATACGATACCCCTTGGTAAGACTGGATATCAGACTTTTGGCTTCTGACTACTCGTAACGACTGTCAAAGATCTACAAATGACAGCCGGGATCAACGGCTTAACGTGCTTTCCGAGGCACGGAGGAAACTCGGTATGTAATTATGGTCACCCATCTACGGACCAACCTCAGCAAGCACGGCTTAACCTTAAACATCGACCCGTGCGGCTATTATTATTTAGCCACGAGCTCTACCAGAAATCATATTGTTGTTATATTTAATGAATGTAGGTATTAATATTTTTACTGGGTGTAATTTTAATTTTATTTTCATGTAGTTGTATGTTGTGACTAATAGCATCGTATTGGACTTGTCTGTAATGTTGCTATAATTGGTGGTAAATAAATAAATAAAATAATAATAAAAAAAAACACAGAAACACGAATCGTCTTACGTAAGCAATGAGAAATATAGAATATTCGATTAGCGAACTGACAAAATAAATGACCACTTCACACCTGTAGCTGTGATTAGCTCGCGGGTTCGGTCGCCGCGGAACCGGTCACCGCCTCACAGCCACACGGCGACACGAGAGCCTCCGAAGCCACCCGATCCTATTATTTGGCTAACGAAGCCAAGGGTATCCCTTGATTATTAAAACGAACTTGGAGCCACCCACGGCGGCGCCTCTCGAGTGTTAATTGGGCCCCCGTAGACAATACTAATAAGGCCCGTCCGCGCCTCTATCTGTCTAATTAAACGCGAAACTTGAGAGTAGCACCCTCGGCGACGAGGGCCTGTTTGCCGAGCCTCCTGAATACACCGTAATAATACCGGCTAAGCGTGTTTGAGTGGCTCTTTTTCGGATCTCTGTAAACCCCCGTTTAATTAGCAGTATTAGTATTAGTATGCGTCTGAGTGTCGACTACCGGCTTGTTTAATTAAGCCAAGTCAGTAACACAATCCATTCTTGTTACTAATGTTTTATTTGGAGTTCATAAGAATTGTTTATTGTGTTTTTATGTAATGTTCAAAGTTACCGTTTATTGCAATACCGCATTTATTTTGTTAATGTTTTAACTTCTAAGAAAAGCTGTAAATGAATATTAAGAGGAAGCAAAATAATTTCAGTGGAAGATAATTAAAGCCAACCATAAACGAGTGATATGAACTATCTACATGAAGTGGAAAGAGTGCGCGAGCGCGCTATATATTTTTACGACAAGCGAAAAGTTATAACGCGACTAAAGATAATCTTTTTAATTACTGCAATGTTTTGAGCATTTATTGACAACGGCGTCTTTGCTGGTATCGTTATCAAATTATATTAAAAATACTTAATTTACTTTGTGGCACTAAAACAAATCCATTACAGTTTTATTAAATTCGATTTTGTTATAATTACAGGGCTTCTCGCTTCTTCGGTCTACATTTAGTTAAATATCAAATTCCACCATGGGTGCTTACTAGGGCATGCAAACCGGATACCCGGTTAACCGAAAAAACCGGTTAACCGACTGATTTTAAAACCGTTTTTTTAGTATAGTAAAACCGGTTTTTTCGGTTTTTGTTTATATCTTTTTTAATAAATAAATATTAGGGAAAACAATAAATTACACACTATAAATATTGAACAACAAGTTATGCAAGTTTCTCCTATTGATCTATCTATCTTATTGATTTAATAATACTTTAATTTTCCCAAACAACAGACTACGCAAACATTAATTGTCAAAAGTTATTCCATATTATGTTTGCAGGCAGATACTTACAGCTATGTTAGTAAAATTTAAAATAATTATTATTTTGGACATGCATAAGCGACCAATGCCTCAGGATTTGGCTGTCCACTCTGTCCGATACTACGCTCAGAAGTGTGTCGGTGCTACTTTTTACCCGATACCGCAGGGACGCCGTTCTTCTGCGAAGCACCCCCTGGAAGCCGTCCGTGCTGTGGTCGGCGAACATGCCGAAAACACTGCACCGCCATGGAAGTCCCAACAAACCCCTGACGCGCAGAGAATTGCAGGCTTTTTTAGGAGTAATTGCTCCACAGGTTGCACGTGTATAACGTTTGGCAATAACTTTTAAATAGTGTCACTTTAATATCCCGTGAGTATCGCGCAAACCTGCGAGAAAGCATATTACCCCTTACCAACAATGCCCTGCGCTCCCTATCCATGTCCATATCATCATTCTGTTTCTCATTGACCCAATGTAGTAGTGTAGATCCAAGTACTTAAAGGGCATTGGGTAAGTTTGTATGGACCAGTGGCATGTTTTTTTTTTCACAGCGGCCATAAAGATGATTGTTGCTCACGTATAGTAATGACTCCTAAAATAATTTTGCCGAAAATTATATCGGAGCTGAAATATCTGATTGCAAAGTTGCGTTCTTCATACAAGCAGTTTGCATACTGTTATGTATTTTATTAAAAATTAACTATTTCCTATCGTTTGCCGTATTTTATTACTTCCCAGAATTTGATACTTAGCAGCGACACTATCGAATGGGGTAATGTGTGTGTTTTTTTCAAATTAACGGGTTCGATTCCTGGCTAGAAATATTGTTTTTCACAAAACCAATGAAGCTTTTTTTTTATTAAATCGGGCTCCTGGTTCCTTTGAGCGTTTTTCACTATTCCTCATAGTTTCGGATCTAGCCTACCAGTAGTTAAAAAATTCACCCTGTATAGCTCGGCTTCGATGCATTTTGGAAATATTATTCTTAGAAGAAAATTAATGTCTGACTGTGTTATTACTACTTAACTAACAGACATCACCAGCAACATTCCTGGCATTAATACCGTCGACCGCTACATTTACTTGGGTTCCCAAATCTGCAATGATGGCAGCTGTATCCCCGAGATAAAAAGGAGAACCGGAATGGCAAAAGATGCTATGACCCGTTTAAACAACATCTGGAAGAAAAGAGGAATTGGTATCAAAAACAAAATCAGATTGATACGAGCGCTGGTATCCTATCTTCCTGTATGGAGTAGAGACGTGGACAATCCCAGCCCGAGAAAGGCATAGGATTGATGCTTTCGAGATGTGGTGCTGGAGACGAATGCTGAGAGTACCCTGGACAGCGAAACGCACCAATGCATCCATCTTAGCCCAGCTCCAAATTAAAACTCGCTTGTCCACCATATGCCAACAACGCATCCTGTCATATTTTGGCCACACGGTGCGTAGAGGCGACGAAAGTCTGGAAAAATTGATAGTGGTTGGAAACACCGAAGGCAAGAGATCGCGCGGTCGCTCACCAACAAGATGGACCGATCAAGTCAAAGACTCGTCGTCCTCCAAATTCTACACGGTCGTAAGAGACGCGATGGACAGAAACCGATGGAAGCAGATCATCCGCTCCCGATGCAACCCTCAGGCTGACCACGATCCTCAGATATGAGGGACCGACCCAAGAGAGAGAGTGTTATTACTAATAGGTAAAGAAATCTAATTAGTGGCCGTAGACTTAGAAAAGTCATGCCACTTTGACTCAAACCCCTTTGGATTCTTGCTGTGTATATTCTCAGATTTTGGACCTTTACATATTTTGATTAGGCTTTAGCATTTTAATATTTTTCTACACATTTTTTAATAAGGATTGAAAAAAAACCGAAAAAACCGATTTAACCGGTTACATCCGGTTTTGTTTTTGTGGTTTTGTAAACAAGAAACCCGAAAAAACCGGTTACATAAAACAACCCGGTTTTTGCATGCCCTAGTGCTTACTTCTAGCAAATAGACTCTGTATATTATTGACTGCATCATATTAGTTTCGATATTTTCTTACTTTGCTTGGCTGCTAACTTTTCATGAACATCGAGCCCCTTTTATCTAAAGTGAAAATATCTCTCACTAATTGGGTCGCAGACGACTGTCAGTGGTTACTTTGGATAACATGTCAGCCTTAGCTGAAACGAAAATATAGGAATCAAAATAAATAATCACTGCCCAAGAAGTCAGTAGCAGTAGTAGATCAACCAAAATACTGAAGAGCCGAAAATCTTTTGACTTATTATTTTATTATATTACTAGCTTCTTCCCGCGGCTTCGCCCGCGTGGAGTTCGGCAATTGCCCACGTGTGCGTTACCCCAGCAAAATAATGTCGAAAATAGTCATTTAAATGTCATACATAATAACTGTTGCCCGCGGCTTCGCCCGCGCGTAAGTGTAAGTATAGGATAAAGGTAAAAGTAGTAGTAGTAATAGTTGTGTAAAAGTCTGTGATTTTCAAAGTAAAGAAGCCAAAGAATTCATTATGGTTAGAGAAAAGTATATTACGGCGTTTTTTTTTAGATTGTTAGTGACCTCCATTTAGGTCACTAACAATCCAAAAAAACTCGTACCAGAATTTATTTTATACATGTCTTCCGAGTTATGGTGCCGTAGCAAATGCCCCGGTCATCCATCCACGCCTTTCGATATAGTTAATGGTGTAAATGAGCTAGCTCAGTATTTTTTACATTAAAAAATCCTCAGTTTTTTTTTTTTTTTTTTTTTTCCGTTGTTATCTGCAATCAGTCCTCGGACTATGAGCGGATGAGTTCCGTGTCGCTTGTCATGTAGAGGGTGGCTTCCAGTGATGCCATCTACTCGCAGGTGTTACGGCTTTACTGCCGGTCTTCTAGTGCCATGATACTGTGGCGCTTTAAGCGGAGCACGTAGTCTCGTTGTGTCAACTGACGAGCTAGCTCATTTGGGTGGATGGCTAGTCGTTCTTTATATTTCCCTGCTACATTCCGAATCTCCTCACCAACTGTAGGAATGGATAGTTGTTGGTGGATTTCAGCGTTTGTGGTGAACCATGAGACATTGGCTATTGTGCGTAGTATTTTGTTTTGTTGACGCTGTAAGATGGCTATACTGGAGTTGCTTGCGCTTCCCCAGAGCTGTATCCCATACATCCAAACGGGCTTCAATACTACTTTATATATTAAGAGCTTGTTATCTAGTGATAGTCTGGAGTTGCGGCCCAGTAGCCAGTGAAGATTTTTTAATCTGTATGAGAGCTCGTCTTTTTTGGCTTTGATGTGTTGTTGCCAGGGCAATCGGCGGTCCAAATGAATTCCCAGGTACTTGACACAACTTTTGTGTGGTAGGGTGGTATCTCCGAGTTTGACCGGTGGGCAGTCGTCCTTTCTGAGTGTGTAGGTGACTTGGACAGACTTAGCAGCACTGGCCTTTAGTTTCCACCTTTTCATCCAAGTGTGTATTTTGTTGAGTCCACTCTGCAAAAGATTTGATGCAACTGCTGGGTTTGTGTGACTAGACAATATTGCCGTATCATCCGCGAATGTTGCTATAACAACTCCAGGTTCCGTTGGTAAGTCAGCTGTATACAATATGTAAAGAATTGGCCCCAGGACAGAACCCTGAGGTACACCAGCTTCGATTCTGTGAAGGGCTGAGGTATTACCCGATTCTTTTACGTAGAACAGTCGATCTGTGAGGTAAGATTTCAGCATACTAAAGAACGGGTGGGGCAGATGCTGTTTAATCTTGCTTAAGAGGCCCTTATGCCAAACCTTGTCGAAAGCCTGCTGGATGTCCAAGAACACAGACGAGCAATATTTCTTTTGTTCCAGCGTTTTTCTTATGTGTTCGCACACCCGGTGTATTTGTTCTACTGTCCCTTGTAGTTTCCTGAAGCCGAACTGATGGTCGGGTAGAATGTTTCTCTCTTTAAGTATTGGGGCCATCCTGTGCAGCAGCACTTTTTCTCAGATTTCAGATTAAATAAAACTATTTAACTTTATTTTCCTTCGCGCTATTTTGGGTTTTCATTTTGACCTAATTTTCGTTATCAGTGAACCTGAAATCCACGAAAACGACACCCATGAAGTAAAAATCGAAAGTTTTTCTCGGCACCATCTTTAATTTTTATTTTGACCTCATTTTTGTTGTCAGCGACCCCGAAAACGACACCAATGACGCAAAGACGGAAAATTTTCGTCGGTGCTATCTTGGATTTTCATTATGAACTCATTTTTGTTATCACCGAGCCCAAAATCCACGAAAACGACACCCATGAAGGGAAAACAGAAAATTTTCCTTGGCGCCATCTTGGATTTTTATTATTTTTTATTAGCCACATTGCCAGTGACCCGGAAAACAACAAAAAAATATGTAGGAAAAACCAAAAGTTATACTCGGCGCCATCTTGGATTTTCATCTTGACCTCATTTTCATTGTCAGCGACCCCGAAAACCACGAAAACGACACACATGAAGGAAAAATCCCGAAATGTTTCCCCAGCGCCATCTTGGATTTTCATTTTGACCTCATTTCCGTTATCAAAGACCCCAAAAACGACAGCCCTGAAGCCATTGAGTCTCGCAAGTATAATATAACGTGCTAAAACACCCTTTTTGTCGTCTAAGGGGTGGAATTTCCTTCGCTTCAATCCATGGTCCGGAGTGAGAGGGAATAGGAAGCCGTTGCCTCCTTCTGCGAAGCAGTCATGCTAGTGAAGGAGGCGGCGGAACGTGAGAGAGAGAGAACTTCAAGTCCCAGCCGCCGCGGGAGACTCCCCGGGCGTCGGGGGCCACGCAGTGGCCTCGGCCACCGTAGGCGCGCGTCACGGAGATGTCAGCAAATCGGAAGGGGTCCGAGTGGGCCGATGCCTGCCAGGGCTGCGGGACTGCAAAGAAGGAACATGGATGGGTTTTAGTAAGTTCACGTCTGACACTCCCTTCCACTCCCAGAGCGGGAGGAGTCATTTCATGATTTCCCATCCGGAAACAAAGGGGTGGAATTGCCTAAAACAAAATACGTATTCATTAATTTATGCTCAGAAACTTCAATATTTAATTTTATTATTCTTAATTTAAAAATCACGGATTTCGCATATAAACTTTCAATCCATATCGAAACCTTTTACGAGTAGATTGTCAAAAACGCTAAAATACGTATTTATTTATATCTAACCAGAAGCTTGTAGGTATATGAAATTTTATGCGTCTAACTGTAAAAATGACGATTTCCATACAATCGTTCATCCCTTGTTTTACCCCTTTAAGACTGGAATTTCGAAAAACCCTTTTTTTGTGGATTCCTACTCTACACAAAGAACACACCCTCCAAATTTCAGGTCTCTAGGATCAGCGGTTTAGGCTGTGCGTTGATATCTCAGTCAGTTAGTCAGGACTTTGAATTTTATATATATATATATATAGATTATCTCTTCTTCTATGCATTGGTTTACCAGAAAAACAATTACATATTTAGTAGCCGGCTAATTATCTTTCAATAAATGCTGAACCAAACCTAGGCAGCTGCTAATATTTGTATTCATCCTTCTGTGTTTCACAGTACTAGATACCTCCTTTTAGTATACTTCTACTAAAACAGTGTAGTTATTTAGTTAATAATACATGTATGTGGGTAAAATGTGGTAGTGATAGCGAAAGTATGCATGGAACTAACACGTAAGTTAATAACATAAGTTGGGGGCGTGTATAAATTCTAGCCGACACTGACACCAGCCCGCGTGTAATTACACCAGATAGTGGTGTTATGCGCTTAAAACTACGCAATAATAACTACAGGCACTGCCTAAGTTTTCCAATAAACGGGAATGGGAAATTTAATAGAATTCCTTTTACTGGATTGATGAGTCTGCACGACAACTTTACTAAGAGACAATGTAGGTAGCAGAGAAAGTTGCACCGGCTCGTTTATTTGAAAATAAATTACAAAAAAAATAAACTTTATTCTTGATAAGCAAAACTTAATTTACATTTTCTGTGATACTTTTATCTGAAGGAACATTTCGTATAAGTTAAACTCCAACTAGTAGAGTAGAGTACTGTATGTAGTAGAAACAGAAACTCACAAACACCTAAAGATATTCTTAACACTAAGCACCACTTAGTCCTGAAAACATTATACTTACTGGCTGAACTCATGAAATCTTGCTAATGGATCAGGCGAGGCAATGGTTTAAAAATATCCATCTAATCTTTACGTCGATTTAGCTAAAACATTTCAGATCTGAGCTGGTGCCCGTCTGCTAGATACTAACAGGAAATGGGATGTGCCGCCCTGTTATGACTACCCTACCCTACATTTGCTAATAACGTTGCATTGTGTTTCGACGAAAGAGCGTTTTGAATTAACACAAACTGACACGTATATTGTTTATTTATTAACATGTTCCACGTTAAACATGTTGATTTCGAGAATGGTTAATCGATTTTGCATGTTTGGATCTTAATCTGTTCATACATGCAGCGGGTTTAATTAGGTTTCAACATTAAAACAAGACTTTAAGAGCAGTCAAATTAAATAAAAGTTGCCCATTTGCGGGATTAAAATTGTTTTTAACAACAGTTATTTTCTTCCAATTGGTATATCTACTTTCAAAACCTCATTCACTGTCAATAAAAAAGCAAGATCAATAAAGTTGTTATGTAACTAGGAAATAAGAGAACTTTTAACACCAGATACACATTAATGTAGACATACTATCAAACTATTCGAGGAAACTGAGCTTAAGTGCTCCAAAAAGACCATTACTTAGTGGAAGCTTTGTTGTATGAATCTTTGGCTGTGTTGACGGCTCTGAATGGGGAGGTGGATGGTATTTATTCAGCATTAGAAAGCATCCACTCTCCGTTGATGCGTCACTGACATATCCGTTAATGCTTTTTCCATTTCCCCGTCACCCCCTCCCTCACACCCTCTCACGTTCCGTATAATAGTTTGACCGAAAGCTTCGTATGATTTCAGCATGACATGTTGAAATTGAGTTCCTAAATAGAACTGAACTTTATTCATAATTTCATTTTTGCGCCGTTTAACACCTGATAGTTCTAGAGCCGTAATAAAGAAAATGAAAAGTAGCTGTTGTGTAGCAAAGCAATCAAAACTTTAATTCGCAAAAATAGACAAAGGGAATCAAGGGGCGAGGGGTGTACCTCCCCCGTTGCATAGCCCTCCAGTGGTTGCTCGCTGCCCTTTTGATTGCGCATTATTCGCGTGTTTATACAGTTAGATCGCTTTCTAGATTGTTGCTATTGTGATACCGTTTTTTGTTGGCGCGGTTTTGAAGGGGGTTTTAATTAAAAATGTTTGTAGAGAGAGCCTTAGTGGTTTCTTTCGTTTGTGGTTATTTATGTACAATTGGACGTACTTTACAATTGTGATATTTTATCGTTTGCAACTTAAGCTTATATTTCCGAGATGTTCCTCAAACGAGTTCTTAGGAAACGATTATGTTAAAGTTAAATTCCGATTAAATGTATCGAAAAGTTTTAAGGTTGTCTGGTCCCTAATGTAATGGACAGTTTTTATGTATCAATTTAAAAATATATTTTGTGAAAGTTCTAAATTGTAACGTCTCGTTGCGAATTATTGTATAAAAGTTGCTTAATCCAAAAATTGAGGAGAACCGCCTATCTCGTCCGGGCCACCCACGACGTCGTCCATTCATCTCCCCAGCGCATTTATACATTACTCTCGGCTCAAGTATCCGATTATATAACACGCAAAATTTCAATTACAACTTGTAATTAGTTTTTCGAGAGTTTTTCTTTCAGGAAGGGGGATGTGGAGGCGCGTGTGAGCGGGACGGCTGCATGTCTGCATCACTGTCTCGCGCGGTGCACTGCAACGCTTTGAGTAATGTCCATGCCACTTATTTGATTATTTTTATGCAATCTGCGCAGGAAAATGAAGGATTTATTTCCCGCATGCGTTCGCTGTTAATTAATTTTACAAAGTCTGAAATGGTTTGCGCCCTGTTCATTAACAGTTTTAGCTTTTTCATATTGTGTGATTCGTTCAAAAGTTAAATTACTCAGATACAGCTTTGCAGGACAATTAAATTCAAATGTATAATAATTATAAATATTAAGTGTACTGTTAGGAGGTTCCTCTGTCAAGAGTCCATCGGTATCCGGAACGGGGTCCAAGCTACCGTTGGTGTAGCTCGGACCCTGTTGCAGATACCGATGGGTTACTATTTTTGATATTTTTAACGGTGTAAAAAAATATATATTTATAGAAATATTTAAATTAAAAAATGTAAACTAGATGTAAAGAAATAAATAAAGGAAATAAATAAAATGTTTAACACTGAACAAGACTGCAATTATAAAAGACTGAAACACCTGAAAATCCTCTTCTCGCTAACAGTTTACGACAAAGAGGAAGATAATTTCAAAAATGTTTGTCAAACAAAGTCAGCAAAGATTCTTACTTAACCCCAAAGTGCAGCATAAGTAACGAAAACAAAGTGAAGTTGTTTTCACGAGGCAAGTTGCACAACAGAAAGCGTTGACGTCGCGTCGTACAGAAATGACCCTTTTCGTGGATTGGCAGCCTCGTCGCTGGCCACTAATGCACGGAAGCCGGGCCATGCGAATTAATGGCAAGAATAATGGCGATCCCATTATGGATTGCCGCCAACATACTTTAGCCATGAAAAGAATCGAAAGTTACATTTGCGATACTCTGAATACTGAGCGCTCTTGGACGCCCCCACCCCTCCCCGCGCCTCCCCCGGGGTGGCACAAAGATTGAAGTGGAGTGGTATTAATAAACCCAGATATTGGTTGGATTATGGTACAAATTAAATAAATGTTCCTTATTGCATGATGTACTTAAGCAATGCTGTAGCATTTGGGTTACTCAGTATCTTTTTATTATAGTTGTTATAATAAGGAAACAAAGCAATAAGGAACTGAACTCACTGCAACCTATTGTCGTTTATTGGTATGCCAATTTATTACTACACAGTGACTTATTATTAGATTTCTATTCGTTCGATAGTTTTAGTTTCGTCTCTATCTACATCATTGTTCTTTTGTCATCGTCTTTCATGTGAAAGTTTTAGAACGGAAAAGTCTTTTAAAACTGCTTTCAAGGAAATTAAAGCATTAATGGTCGTTATATTTAAGAGCTATCGTAGTGCGATGTGAATAGAGTGACAAGAGGCGAGGACGCGACGTGAACGAGACGACAGCTACTCGAAGTACCGGACGTTTTTCAGCTAACATTAGTGTGCTGTATAATGTTCACGGCTCGTAGCAGTTTCGTAGCAGCGTCGTAGCCGCACCGTAGTGCCGCCGCGCCGTCTTCACCCTGCTCGTCGTGTCGTCGTCGTCACCCCGTCGTCCCGCACCTTGAGGGCCGCACCGCGCGCCACGGTGCCACTAATTGGCAATTTGTTCGATCCTTAGATCTGACATAATGATGCGAGTTCGTTTATTTAAATGATTCGACGGAAACTTCTTGTGCCTCACAATACACTTGTACCTAGTTGTTTCTTAAATAAATCAAGGGTTAATGGCCCATTCACGACTCGCGTACGAAGGTTGAAAGTCTTTAGTTGTTGCTTGTTAATTTATTTTTTTTGTAATTGATTTTACTTCAAAGTAGTTTTTATTAAGGCAGGGACGTTTTAATTAATATACGGGTGGATATTGAGTGATCATAAAAAGAGTAAAATAAACATGATTCTCAATTTACTCCACAAGTGTACCAATTAATTGGTTGCTGGAACATTCTGCTTGCACATATTTATTATTGATCGATCGTACACATCACACCGTGTAAAAGCAATGCATCCATAAATAGAATCAATTTATCAAGTGTCGACTCGTGTATCTTATATGTTTTAGATTTCAATGTGTTAAGTGCACGTTCGCGGTACTTTTTGCAGTATGATAAGTGACATTTAGAGCTAAAAACACGTTCCATTTGTAGTTTTAATTATCTGAGTGTACTTACTTTAGTTAAATAGGCAAATAATCCATTACCTCTGTAAGTAATGTAGTAAACATAGGGGCAGCATTTATTAAACAAGTTTCACCTTCATGTTCTTTATTATCCTGACATTTTCAGAATGAAATCTAATCTTTTATGGATTACCTATTTATTCTTGTTCAAAAATGTCATTCCTATTAGTTAGTATAGTAAATCGTCTCGTCGATACAGAGTCTGTATGTTAGCTTGCATGTTTATTGTGTTTTATATTTATGGAGTCTTTAATGAGTTCGCTAATGTTTAGTTAATTATGTGAGGGCAAGCAACGTTGGCTGCATGAACTTTATAATAATCCATCGGTCGGCTTAATGACCAGCCGTGGCGCGGCGTTTTCGTTAATTAAACGCAAACAAAGACGGCTGACTTCACTTAGTTATGATCAAACACATTAGCGGGGATTTGCTCGCACTTATAGCTATTTCCTCGAACCAGATCTTGCTTGAATTCATTGGTTTTGTAATGTATTTACTCAGATGGGACCTAGTTTCAATCCATTATGTCGAGTTTTCATAGCTTTTTCTCGTTACATACCTACTTGAAGTGACCCAAATCTTGTGTGGCATGTGTAAACACGGAAGCTAAGTAAGTACTCGTTCGATCAGAATTTTACAGAACAGTTTATGCGTCGCCGTCGACGTCGGCGTCGCAGGGTGCACCGCTCCGCAAAAGTCGATTACGATAGTCATTAGTCTTCAGTGCGCGGACTAATTAATACAACGTTTTGAGTAAAGCTTCGGGATAAGATTCCTTACGGCGTCGACGAGAAAAATCCAAAATTTAATTAAAAAAGTTTAAGTGAGTTTTCACGGGCGAGCGTTCGCCTGCGGCTCTCAATAATTTAGGCAAATTCTATTCTTTCTGCAACCAAATTCTTTTGGGATTGCCTATGAACTGTAATTAACCTTTTAATCCCAACCAATACGCGGCTTTGTGACATTTATCGTAATTGAAATGAATTTCTGAAATGAAAAAAGTCTGCAGACGGAATAAGGAAATCATGATGCCGGCTTACACAGCGATAACATTGGCATTAAAGCTGTAAAAACCTTTGCGAACTGCGTGCATAAAGATACAAAAATATTCTTCAGTAAAGCATAAGTGTAATAAAGTATGATAATCCTCTTAATGTCGAGATGAGCGTGTGTGTCAACAACGAGCTCGACGTCAGTCATCACTGCGCCGGCGCAGAGGCGACGTACGTGAATACTCGGAACCCGCACACATTTTTGTGAGCTCATTAAAATTACATTACAGCTCTTATTTAAACAGCAAACAACTAAACGACGCTCGTTAATGCGTCTCGTCGTTGAGAATTTTATGGACAATCCCACCCCGAACAAACACTAAAACATTAAGCTTGTTATACACTCTATTAATTGTTGGGGAGAAAGTTTGTATGAAATTAGTAAATGGCAAAATATTTTATCGCTATGAGCTTTTAACTTACAAAATTTTATAAAGTATTTATTCTTGTAATTTAGGGCCAAACACAACTTATTTGTGTATATCTACGTTGCTTTTGTGCCAACCAGTGAGCGTGAAGATTAGCGACAAGTTGTACAGTCGAGTGATTGTACATACATTGTACACGCAGAACGGATAAAAAAGTACTACACAATACACGGCGTGCGTAACAATTAGGATACTCCAAAATAAGTCCAATGTTTGTTCGTGTCGTGTATTCACTGTCTTAACTGTATTTTATGAAGAAATTTTACTATTATGAATCAATTCTTTGTTTTCAGCTCTACTTGCTATTTTCTAAACTAATAATCAACCCTGAGGTTTAAAATTTATAAACGTCAGTTTATATTTATTTATTTTGTCGTTAATCTGTACGGATTACTTCTTGGGTGTTACTGCTCCAGAAATGCACTAGGACATACTAGAGACAGCCACAGAGCGATAGTAGGCGTAGAGCTTCCAGTAACTTCGGACAGATATAACTTTATTCGTAATCCTATCATCGAAATTGAAATATCAACATAAAATTGATATTGATCGAACTTGATGTATGAAGTTGATTATGTTCCAACGTAATTGAGTTATTTCGGTCAACTTATTTTGGTATTTCAAGGAAAGAATACGAATGTCATTACAATATAATAATACCACACCATTAACGGGTTTTTTATACTTACTACTGGCAACAGTTTTTGCCACAATTGGTAATGTACATTACCAATTGTGGGCTGCAACTGGGCGGCAACTGTGTGCTTATAGGTGTTTAACATTTGGATTACATAAACTTAGTATTTTCGGGCAGGCATCATATTTAGATTGATATTAATAACCATTTCTTTAGCAGAAATGTAGCCGTCATTGCCCGCCACTCGATAAAAACTTTACCAAACCAATTAAAGTACATTGATGTCTAGAATTCATAATATGACTGGGCAATAATCGGTTCGGTTTAAGTTCCTTCAAAGAAAATTAAAGTGGCGTGTCCACACGTTTCCACGAAAAACGTTTATAGTCGCTTTTTGTTTGACAGCATAATGTATTTTTAAACGAATTTAAAAGTATGTTTGTGTCGGTGTAAAGACCTCTGGCCAATTAACACAGTGTAGCACCCTCGGAGTACCTGTGGAGTGACTGGAGTGGCCAAACACCTCAGCACTGCGCATGAGAATTGTTTAAAGTGCTTTTCACGAACGGGGCTGTAATATTTGATCGGCAATCAACTTAAAAGCTTTTGTAATATAATAATGTACACTGACTTTTTGTAAGGAACGCGTGTGGGCGTTCATGTAATATTTGTAGTAATTATTGACTATTTGTTATTGGGAATTTTTTCGCGGAAGTTCGAATTTATGTTGTTTTCTCCTGCTGCACCTTTATTACGATGCCCTTACGTCAGTGGATAATTTTATTCCATGGAATGTAAGCCTAGCAAAGAAGGAGTAAAGGGTCTACCTTTACCTACTCCTTCTTTAGAGTCTGGATAAAAGCCTCCAATAAAATAAAAGAATTAAAAAAAAAATTGTGAGCTAAATAAAAAGTACGAAACGTCCGGGGTGGTTAGATTTATGTATTAACAAGACAATACAGGAGGTTAATAAAACTGCAACATGAATCATTAAATAAATATATTTATTTACACGTTAACGGCAAAATGAAATAATATCCTGTCGATGTTTATGAAGTTGAAAATATGATTAAATCGGTTTTATCTAGTAAGTATTTAGTATTAAAAATTCACGGAACATTTTACATTAGCCAATAGTAGGTACTAAGTAACGTCAGTTCAATTTTTTTACATACATACATATACATATTTATCGTAGAAATCTTTATTTTACATTAGGTATTCTATCTTAGAAAATTTCAGCATTTATTTGCCTTGGCAGCAAATAAATCGAGACACATCCTTTTTTTTACGTAAAATAATTAACTTTTTTGGTAATCTGGAACGTATCAATTTGAACTAAGTATATATCGCCTAACAGTTTTTTAAATAACCTTTAGAATGAGGCTAAATTATTGAATAATAACCGTATGTTCATTAATTAATGAAAAATTGTTGTTCACTATAATTGTTTTTCTGGGCTGTTCTAACCCTAATTAATTTTATATCAAAACACCATTTTTCTTTCGGAGCCAATAATTTATCATTCAATAAGTGTCTTAGTGAATAATTGGCCCTCATTGTAAAGGTTATTTAATAAACGTTTAGGTGATATATATTTTTTTCCAATTGATACGTCCCATTTCACCAAAAATATTAACCATTATACGTGTAAAAGGAGTGGCTCGATTTATTTTCTCCCAAGTGCATAGAGGTTCCAACTTCTTATTAACAAAAAAAAAGTATTAGCATAATCATCTGTATTTCAAGACCGTTACAATTTAATGCGCGAACAACATTCACTGAAGCTCTGTGGCGGAAAGAAAAACATACCATCTTATTGATAAACGTCGCACGCTGAGGTACTGCCTGCCCTATAGCACAGACTGACTCGCGAATATAAGTGACTCTTATTATAAACAATCACCTAGATACGTAGGCACACACAGCGTTTATTAGTAAGATGGGTGTTTACAAAAATGTTAAACAGTTAAACGTTTATATTATACAGAGGTACCTAACTAACCATTGCACCACTTCAGAGTACCAAATATATCACTAATTATCTACAATCTTAGCTCATTTGTGTAGACTCCTATTTAGAAAACCTTTCTACGGAAACTTATCTTTGGTAAAAAAAAAATAACATTAACATACGTAACCAATCAAAAGTAAATAAAAGTAAGAAATTACGATCAATAAAACTTCATACCTTGTATGATAACAATATTTATGTTTAGTACATGTACATACATACAATCCATAACAATGAGATCGATTTTATCAATTAATATTTTAGTGTCTGGACCTGAATCGTTGTATCACGATAAAGAGTACAATCGATAAACAATCTGTTCGCTTTCAACCGAGGGTGAACCCACCACGGTACGGAACGGAATATATTACCGATAATACTACTCTCTAAGTAACATTCAAAATAATGTATTCAAAGAAAGACCTAAGGCTCTGGGCACGTAATGAGCATTTTATCCATTGTCTTATTTATTGGTACGGGGCGTGTCTATATTGGCTAAGCGCAAGATGTGGTACAGAAGGTACAATAAAGTAGAAGCGAGAGCGCGCGCCCTACCCACGCGACGCTGCTATCTTAACATGTAAACAAGTGCTCAAATCGTATACATAATGGAAATATCGTGTTCTAACAACGTTATCGCGACTCATCCCGGACACTTTGTAAAGTGGCCACATATCCACAGCTCGACTCGCGGCCCGACGCGACGCCCGTCTAGCCTAATGTACTCTCGCGCAACGCTCGCAGCCTCGCACTAATATATTCTCGACATCTTCGTGTAGATCTGCACTTAGTCGACTCGACATGGGATACCTGGCCACCTCACACAGTTATCAATATATCACCTTAATATCAAGAACAATTCGAGATTTCATAACAGATTTCAGGTTCGCTGGACTTCATTATGAACTAAATATAAAAATAAAGCATTACACACTACTCTATATTCTATGTATGGTATTTTTGTAGGGTGATGGCTAGTTTGTATGTGGGTAAAGAAACGAATCGTCACGCTAGTGTCTATAACTGTGTCGTTAGAAAGACGTTTGTGGATGCCGAGCGTGCTCGCCCAACGTCGGGGGCTAGCAGGCGGCCTGCGCGCCTCGCCAACACTCAATGAGGTTTTACCTGGATAAAAACAGAAACAAATTAACAAGTGAACAATATCGCCCAAATAAGTTTAGAAAACATAATATATATATATATATATATAATGCTCTCATGGACTACCCTGGAAATACAACTTTAAATACATAAAGCTGTTAGGATTTGTAAAGTTGTGTTGGCATCTTATCCTGTCCTTTTACTCTATGTCGGGATAACAAGACAGGCTGAATATCAGTCTAAGTATCAAGCGGAAGCGATAGACATGATTTGTCCGCATTAAGTTTTTAAAAGTTTTACTTTGTAGAGTTATGAACCTGCGTAAGCTATCGACTAGGTAACCTGACCTCTACATATATAAACAAAAAACCGTACTGGCAAGTAATACAGCAAATAAAAAGGAAGAAAATCCACAAACCGAGGCGAGATGTCGGCGCTGCACCGTCGGTCATCGCGCGGCATCGCACACGTCAGGGTCGGGCGGGCTGCCGTAGCCGCTGGACGCGTCATCAGCGCCCGCGCAGCCACCGCCGTCCTTGTCAACCATAACGCCGCCTGCCGCCGCCCCGCCGCCGCAGCCCGCCACCCCGGCCACGTAACCACCACTTGTTGGGGACTGCACAGAACATTAAACATGTCAGACAAGAAAGTTTTTTTGAATCTGAAAATAATTGTTCAAAGGAGGAATAAAAGGCGATTTCAGGACCCCACATTCCAACTGTGGTTTTAAATGTTCAATCCAAATTTGCCCTGATAAGTGGTATATCTGCGGTTCCAAAGTGGCACATAAGATTAGATGCCATAAGTGTGTGTGGGTCTTATAATCTATTTTATAATTCACTGACGCGCCCAACAGAAGACCGTGCACGCAATCAAAAAGTCGATTAGAAATGTCGCGCGGCTGAATGGGTTCCTCCACTCGCGCGACTCATAAAATGAAATAGATTCCCCCACATTCGCATTCCGACAAGCGTTCGTACGAGAAAGATTAATGATCACAAAAGAAACATAATAAAGTGGAGATAGAATCTCCCACTAACAGTGTCCTTGTGGGAGTTATTTACTCCGTCGAGTCGACTTTTTCACGTGCCCTTTATTCCGAATGGAGACGTTCGAAAAAATATATTCCTTTCGGCTATAGCAAAATGCAAACACAATTATGCTCACTACAACAAAGGGCGGGAGGGTAGAGACGAAAGCATAAAATCTCATCATTTTGTAATAATGTGCAAAGCTGTTACGTACATAATAACCGAATCCGTATTAAATCGATAAACGTATAATAATGTAAATGGTGTGTAGTCGCACCTTGCGAAGGTGTATAATAACGCTGGTTTACGGCTATTAAGTTAATAATAATTTAGTAGTTAAGTGCTAGTGTTGGGCCGCCAGGCGCGGTTCAGATTGTGGTCCCACACTCCGCATTGGTCCACGTCAGCGTTTCAGGCGCTATTTGCAACGTAGCGCACTCCGACTGAGCCACGTACGCCATGCCGCCCGCCGCTGCCCACCGCCGGTGGGAACCGACAATACGTGCGATTTAGATAATTATACAGCAAATGACATGGCCGTTTCTATTTGAGACACGAGAAGTACTACGGTCGGAATATACGAGCACCTACTCAACTGACAAAACATCTAAATGGAGCTATTGCCACCAATGAACGGGGTCAATCAATAAGTAGTGGTTGTTGTAGATAAATCCGTTCATATATAATGGAAGCAGTCTAGACGTTGCTGAAATAGTCGTTCCATAAATATTCACCTGTAGCCCGCTTACTTGGCGGCGGATGTGGGCCAGTCCGCTGGGGTTAGCGGCCATGCTGGCGAACACCAGCCTCTCTTCATAGTCGTACTCGCACAGGATCTTATTGTCGCACAGGTAGAATCTGTCGCCAACGCAGAACCTGGAACAAACGATATTTTAAGGACTCGCTCTATACATTTTACGCTGATAATTCTCCCTGATAACAAGCGAGATTTAAAGCCGAGTGACAGTTTTTATTTCCCTTCTTACGTTTCCTTTAAAATACCCATTGAATGAACAACTGCCGAATTTGTCTATCGCTCACCTGTGATTGCACTGTTGGCAAGCGAAGCATTCTAAGTGGTACACGAAGCTCTTTGCTCGCATCACCATTTCGAAGGCGGGAATGACTTTGTTGCAGGCGACACAGTTGCCTGTGGCACCGAATAACCTGTTAAAAATAACAAGACTATAAACATAAAATACGACTTATAAATACGAAAGCACTTAACATTAAAGTCTTTTAAGAGTAATAATCTGATACAGGTAGGACAGTTACCTAAGGTAGTCTCTTTTGCAGAGCATGAGGTCTGCTTTGTAGTACAGCTTGGAGCCGACTTCTCCTAGACGGCAGTCGCAGCAGCCGCACTTGAGGCAGTCCTCGTGCCAGAACCTCTCCATCGCCTTGAGGAGGAACCTCTCTGTGATGACCTTTCCGCACTGCGCACACAACCGCGCGCCGCCCGTGCTGCCCGTCACCGTGCTGTTCACGGTGAGCCCATACTTGTTGTCATCTTGTTGACCTGTTAATAAACCATAAAACGTCTTAACTATTTAACGTGTAACACGGAAACTCAATAACGAGTGGTATACACTTAGCTATGCATATTAGACAGTAAAGGAAAAAGTAATGGTTTGATTTAATGATTCGTTGCTGGTACATGCCAGTAATTGTTCGTAATTCGCGTCATTATGGCATTAAGCTAGGCTCGATTGTTTTCTACTAGGTAATTGCGTCAATTAATTCGAGCAAAGGCGCGCCGCGTGACATGCAGTCGTTGCTCGCTGACGTCATTAAGATGCGCATACGCATTTTTCTCACACTATAAAAAAACTGCAACATTGAAACATGCGGACTCATTATGTGCATTAACAGCACCCAATAAAACTTTATGAAGCATTCGCGCCATAAAAGGCTAAGCTACAATTCTTATTCCCTTTTAAACAAATAAAGTGTTACGTGAACATATTTATAACGACTGTATTGCATTTTAAAATCAATATCGAGTGTGTTGGTATAAATAAATAATGCTTTGGACATTTAGCAAACAATCAGTTCCAATTTATCGGCATACGGTCCACATAATAATAGTGCGTACGTCAAACCAATCAAGGATCCAATTGAAGGGGTAACTAGGTGGACATAACTCATCGCAATCGATCACTTGCGCATCGTCGCCGCCGCCGCCGATACGTCTCGTTTATTGGAGCCGACGACGTCGCGATAATAAACCTAATTGGGCTATATTAATGACGGCTCTTTACTAATAAAATAATAAAGATGACGTGTGGCCTCCGGGCGTTCCTATTCACAATTAGCGTTGCGGTATGACGCCGCAAGGGGTAAGGACAACTGAGTCGCCCAGAGGGAGATCGGGGTGTAGTGTAATTACGATACAAATACATTGACCTAGCTCATAACTACTCTATATACCTAAATAATAACTAGGTAAGAAATGTTTGAAAAACTTTCTCAAAAAGACCTTATAATTTAATTTCCGCTAACTCAACTTAGACGCGCTCTCACGAAACGGAAAAGCTAATCAATTCAACGCGGTTTCCCTAAATATTCTCAGAACGTGTATGTGCAACCGCGGTAAGTTTTCTTCACGGTATAAACATTTCGTCGCGATGTAATGTCGGTTTTACCCCCCCTTTTCCTGGAGCGATTCTAAACTCTCAGTATTTTTCATAGGAATGCTGCGTGGACGCGACAGCCAAGCGTGCGGTTACTGGCGTGTTTTGACCATTACAGGTTGTATTCATGTTGTTAGTGCCGTAATTACGTGCAGCGCACATCGTTTTAACAGCCACATCGATTTTATGCATTTACTTTGCATATGGATATGTCTGTATCACATTACTGCCTCGGTAATTAATTATATCTTAATTATTGTGGGTTTTTTAAAAGCTTTCTAGCAGTTTTGTTTTTCACGGTAGAAGCTCAATCTGCAAAATAAACCTTCAATCAGTTTGGGCCTGTGTACTCTAACTAATACACTCCTGTCCACTATCAAGTAAAACAATAAAAGGCACGTTAATAACATGTAGTACATAAATATCCGCTGTAGGGAAGGCGTTTCGTATTATTTTCGTTTTATTACCTTCGGCTCGAGAATTTGATAGAGACTTGGCTGCCGCACTAGCCCGCCAGTATAATTTCGCCGACACAGCCGGTTGGCCGCCGCCAACGTATTAAGGCGCCGGAATGAAAAGAAACCCGGAAATGGATGAAAAATAATTTATTTTAGCGCGAGTAGGGTGACAATGTGGTTGCACAAGTTTATACTAACATTTGTGGTGCTAGGATTCCGGAGTACTAAGTAAATTGAGCGTTGGCACGCTTCTTCTTCACCTCTTTTGGGTCAAGTCAATGTTTTAAGCAGATATTGCCAGATAAAGCCATTAAGCAAAATATCTCATTCATAATAAGCACTTAATTAATTACTAACTAACTAAATAAATGAATAATTAATAAAAAGTTACATCTTTACATCTTTTTTTGAGGAGTCTATCGCCCGAACATCTCTATACTTGGTAAATTCTGTTAGGAGAATTCTGTTTCCTTGGCTGCCGGAGAGCCACTCTGACATACTCCCCTGCCTCGGGTAACACAATATTAATTTTCTAATTTCACCGCGAAATTACATCTAAACATGGGATCTAATTGGAATCCGTAATGGACTTTTGTTCAGAAAATCGTTTCTTAGCGACGGAACTCATTTCCGTTTGTTTTGGAAACGCGAGTAGAATGCGGGAGTTAGTTATTACCTGTTTGTACTCCATATGTATTCTAGTTATTATATAGGTGTCACTATACGTATGTATTGCTAACTAAATTGCAAACAAAGAAAACAGGAACATAACTTCAAACTTGGGTTCTTTATTAGCCGGATCGAGCGCCATTATTGGAGAATAAAACTCGCTTCAATTTACAGTTTGCTATATCGGGAGACTAAATGAATCCTTGAATCGAAAACGTAATGATAATTTCTTTAAAACCTTGTTTATAAAGGTGGAATTTAATCAAAAGCAAATTAAAACTTTTCAGTCTGCAGACATGCTGGTTTAGTTATGTCGACCACACACATGCTGGTCCACAAAAATGTGATAACCACCACATTTTCAAAATACTTGTTCTTTAGTAATGCTCCATAAACCACATAAATTCCTTGGATTTAATTAATGCCAGGTTATTATTGTAATTAGTAAGAATCACGAGCACTCCGCGAACATTCCATGTAATTTACAATCATTCATTACGTTTTGCAATTAGTTTGCCAGCCCTATGTGCTAACGATGCCTACATTGATTATGCATCATTCTTGGAACAAGATTTCTGCAAGGTTTTGTGGTAAATGATCAGAATACATATCTACATGTATAAACCCCCAAACCAAAAAAGTAGTTCCTGCTTGAAGTCATGAAATACGTTAGAAAAGCAATTTAATAGCTAGTTAGCTACAGTGTTGTGATAGGCACCCACCATAAGTTTCCTGCCTTAATATTTGCCAGGAAATTATTCATCGGAATAGACACGCAATCAACATTTTGCAATATATTTCTTGGACTTATTAGCATGTTGACATTGTAGAAGAGTGCGCTCGCTTTGTTAACTACCAGCTACTACAATAAGATGCCAAATTGCATCGTTACGACAACTACGTAAGATGCGTTCCGTATTCGCTGATATATTTGAACATTATTATGCAAGAAATTGCTTAAAGGATTGATGTTACCCGGCCAAGTGTGAGTCGGATCCGCACACACTCCGAAACGATTCCATAGCTCCAAACAATATATTTTTTATAGTATGTTATTGAAAATCAAAGGTACTAAAGCAGTTTGAGGAAAAAGGCCCTTAACTCAAAAAACTAAATAGCATTTTTTTTTTTTTACTTTTCCCCACTCTAGAAATTTCTCCTGTATCGTGGGTGCGTTTACAAACATTTAAACCGACATACACAAACAGCCAGACCCGGAACAACTATCTGTATGCCTTACAAATATTTGTTCCGTGCGGGGATCGAACCTGCAACACGCAGCACAGCAGTGGATTGCTCAACCACTGCGCCAATCGTGCCGTCATCATAACAAATATTATACATACCAATTTTCGTTGGAAGGTTTTTTTTTACTTTCTTTCTACAAATCTAACTTTTGTCAGTATTTTTTCTCCTACTTCAGAAATAAGAGGGGGACAAAAATTTTACCGCTTTATAAGGAATCCTAACAAGAAAAATACTATATTTTATAGGCAATATTAACTACAGCTGTTCTTCAGTGTTCTCGGAAACCGTAATTAGGAATAAACAAACTGAGCGTGTGTTTACTAATGAGTGCACGACTCAAGATCACTTCCTTTCGGCAGACGGACCTTGTGAACGTTCCGGAAAACGAAAGGTTGACGAAGAACGCTACAAAGACTGAAATTAATTACCATAATCTATTTTACGGATAAACTAAACATACATATTTAATTAAATTTCCATCTAACGCAAACGCAATTGCTACAGCAGAAACCGCTTATTCAATTTAATTACGAAAACAAATATAATCATATGGTATAATCTAAAGTACGATACTAATGGATTTGTATAATGATTGTGGTTGCAGCTATTCTAAATGGACGAACAGTTTATTTAGTTTAGTGTAGGTAGTGACGTTAGTCGACGGTCACTCATAAAACAATGGAGTTGATTGCGTTGTTGCGATATCCATTATGCGGGCTGTAATTAGATTTAACGAAATGCGGGTTTTGCATTAATGGCGATTAAATTGTAAAAAATAACGAGCAGGATGTTCGCCCTGAATAATGCTACACACGTTACTGAATGCAATGATAGCATCTATTGCGTTAGACAAATGTGTCCATCAGAAATGCATGTTATTTGCAGTTTGTTTGAAAAGAGGAACTTGCTCATTCATTCGAAAATTATTTATTTTCTAAATATGTTATATGTTACATTCCTCTACTTGCTCTACAATAAAAAAATGTCATTTACCGCGTTTTGATTTGGGACTCAGTTCCAGAATTTTTGATCTGATTTCTAGAAGCACGAATGAGTTCGTCGTAAAAGTCCGATCGGATTGAGATTTAATCCAGTTTAGATAATTTTCCAGACTTGTAGAGCATGACTTTTTCCACTCGTATGACGGTAGCAAAGCAAATAATACCTTTCAGTCATATTTTCAATGAAAAAAGCTGTCAATGCAACGAATGATTTTTAAGATTTCCTTTAAAGAGTGGCAATGCAGAATACTAATTACAAAACAAAATATGAAGTCAATTTCCAAACGAGCAATATATTGAATGTACTGGACCTTATTATAATCTTAATTGTGATCGAAGTCGTTAGGGTAATTAGCAGAGAATAATGTTGCTTGTAAATCTCACAAGTTGCCTGTAAAGCGGCAAATAACGAGGTGCAAAGGTGAAGGTGCAGACGCCTTATTAAAATTCCGACTAACCTATGGCAACAGAACGCACCCTGCAACAAGCCCCACCCTCCCCTATTGCCACCATCGTTAACATTTCCGTTATTAAAAAAGTACGAGACTTTGTCATCACAGAAGTTAGTTTTTTTTTTTTAAATTAAAATTATGAAATTGATATTGCTTTTACGCCGGTGCTCGCTTCCCAGCTCAACCTTGTGAAAGTTTAAATTAATTTTTGAATTAAGCCTAATGGCAGTGGTAAACGATTTCTAAGGAAAGAGTTTTCAGCAATTAAAATTTCAATTATTTGATGGCAGAAACCCGTATCTTAATTGCTTTTCATTACTGATATAAAAAGAGACCGGCTTAGCAATTTTGCGAAGATTAATCAGCTTCAACTTGAACAGGAAATTGTTGTCTAAACAAATAGATTTAATTATGGAAATTAATGATTATGAGCATGTTTAGTTCCATTATTGATGTATGCAGCAGACCACGAACAGTGCGTAGTTGTTATCTAACACAAAAACTGAACACAGTTACGCATCAAGTAATGTGTTTTCTTTTGTAATCATTTCCCCTTCTTGTTGTGCAGTCTGCAGATCTCTAATCTTCATAAGTGAATTAAGTAGTATGTGTATGTCAGCTTCTATCTTGTGCGGTAAATCATTAAATGTGACAGCTTCTCATATATGTAGATATGATTAGTTTTCTCAAAATCTGAAGAACGAGTTTTATCAATTATTTACATTGTCTGGAGGTATTTAATTCTTAAATTATAACAAACAGTTATAATAACTCCTTATTTATATTCAGCTCTCATTCTCGGCTATTGCTACTGTTAGCTTTTAGTGCTGTTACTATTCGAGTATCAAGGTATCGATAAAATGGTATCAAAATGTACTCATAATAACTTTATTACCTATTACATTCGTTATGTATATCAAGGTGTTACAAGTAATACTTACAGCGTTTATCGATAAGATGATAGAACGCATGACTTGCCCGTGCTACTACTGCACCTACGCACATTCTTACTACCAGTAGTAACACGGGCAAAAAAATTGCCCGTGTTACTACCGCAGTTAGTAGTAGCATGGACAAGTCACGATAGGTTATACATCTAACATAAATATTGTTCAATGTATTTTACAGTGGTAGTTCAATGAAGTTTTAAATTAGTTTGAAAGGATGATTTATAATGTACTATTTCTTCTTGCGTTTCGTTTATGTTAAAACTTCCCAGTTTAATAGTTTACATAAGCACAAACCCAGGGACCGAGAGCAAAAAAATAAATGCAGACCAAGGAAAAGGAGTAAATAGTGCTCATCACTAGATGATACATCGTAACCCAAAACGACAATCAAACGTATACAAAGTCGAGACAATCTACGTCATAAATTATTTTCTCAGAGAAAGGCTCCGGGCGAAACTTAAGCCTGACATAAGTGGGCAATAAACTTCAGCCAATTTGGAGATTCGCATCTGGAGGCTCTTATTAAAGCCCGAAAGTTAGTCCTTTTCATCCATCACTCGTAATACGTGTGTGAGTTATTGTATGAAAAATTGAAGAATAAATTGAGTCGCTGCAGCAGCGGCGAGACATAAATCCCAACTGAGCCCTCAATATTGTTTTAAAGGGGAAGTGGCCATAAATTTTATCAGGGCCGCCCAGAGCAGCCGCGGGCGCCGGGCCGCTGCGGCCACGCTACGCCACGCTGCCACGCCGCCGCGCCGCCTCCTACCCGCACTGTCTCCGCAATTTTCCGCCGGTGCCCGCACTGCATTTGATGCTCATGTGAATCTGTTTTGTTATTTCTGAAGAAATTGAAATCTTCCTCATGGATAACTACGTTATCGTGAAATATGGGGTAATAACCACGTGTGCGAAATTGTCCAATGCGGCAGTCTCCGACACTGGCGGTAGAAAATCGATGGGTCGTGACATGTTTACACTATTTAGTATTAGGTACATTTAATCCCGGGGATTTAAAAGAAGAAATGGCATGAACTCTTGGCTGTTAATGAGCCACTTACAAGTTGGTGATTTTTTCTTTGAATCCCTCTCAAGCTAAGGAAACTACTACACTTTGAAATTACCAGCTTTTTCTTCTATCTATTATCTATCTCACTGACTGATTCCTTGACAATGCAAAAGTACCTGTAAATGATTTATGCTAGAACTCCCACGTCATATATCCTTATACAGCTATAAACTACGCTAACTACTTATGTACAAATTAAATTATGCTTTCAAAATGTTGGCGAAGCTCGAGTATATAATTTGTCATAGGAGTTATTTACGGTAATATGACTTCAATATGTTTTCAATTTCAGTCTGCGCGACTTCCTGTAAACTAAACTCTCTATTGTTCCATCTGGCTGTCGGAAACGGGATCTCGTTTAATACTGTTATATCAAAAATCTTTACCATTTTATATCAGCCATCAAGCTGTTCAAGAATACACAGACTACAATCAGCAATACTGTGGAAAAACATACTCCGCACAAGTTTGTGGGGCACAATAAAAAATCGCTTATTTTTATCAATACGATCTGGGTGTCGGACATTTCGCATAAATGTGATATTGCAATATCGTTCGTCCCCTTTTTAATATCGCGACGGACGGTACTGGGCGGTTTATGGCACAACCCTTCCCGCGTTTTATTCGCGACCTGTTTGTCCTAATATTATGAAAAAATTGACGTCGGCAAAACGAAAACGTCTCTGCTTATATTTTTTGTTCCTTGATTTACTTTTTGCGCACTATCTGTGTTTATTAAACGTAAGTGTAACTCCTGTCTGCTTTAAATATTCATAACGTGTAATCAGTGTTTACAAGACCGTTAACAGCTCATAAACACTGGTCTTTAAATTTTAAAAAATAACAGGGTATTGTATGCAAATAAAAACATACTTTAAGACTGCTACGCTATTAAAACTTGCATTGTGTTAACAAATAGGTGCTTCATATAAAAACGACAGGTTATCATGTTTGCATCGGACGCAAATCGTATTAAAATACGGTTAAATTATAGAAGACAGCCCAGCTCTAGACCAGTTAAGTGCACGTTTACCTTTAAGGTGAAGGAAGAACAATGATCGAAAACAATCTTAAAGTAAATCGCATAAATTGCATTTTGACGGCACGGTTGGCGCAGTGGTTAAGCGATCGACTACTGCGCTACGTGTCGCGGGTGTGGAAAAAATATTTTTATGGCCAACAGATAGTTGTTCCGGGTCTGACTGATTGTGTATGTGAGTTTAAATGTTCGTAAACGCACCCACGATACATGAGAAATCACCAGTGCGGGGCAACGTTTAAGAAAATATATATATTTTACATTTTTCGTACCTACGTACAGTCAAACAAGCTATTTGGTAAAGAGACAGTTAACTTGCACCAAATTTTTTTAGTTACATTTAGCATTATATTTTCGCCTTTCAAGTACGCCTAACTCTTAAAAATATCACACAAGAGATCCGCATAAACTGGTTTTGAATGGCTGGATTGGTCGCCGTGCGTATAAAAATTCCTAGTTTGACTGTTGTACATTTTAGGATCACTCACGAAGATTCTATCACCAAGTAATTTTATTTATAGAGAGTAAAATGTCTAAACAAAAGCGTGTACTCACTGTTGGCGCTGTCGGGCTTATGCATGGCCGGAGGATCTCGAATCATGGCGCGGTCGTCACTTGAGCATCACACAATGATACTTGTGCCCTGAAACAATGGGAAATAATTTTTAAATATCATAACAACCGTTATTTAACTGTATCATTCATGTTATAGATCAGACCTGGTTAAATAAAACCCCGAGGATAATTAATTGGATTGCCGCTGCGGCAAGGCTCCTGTGGAGCCCGACGTAAAACTGCGTGCCGCGAAGCCGAACACCCCGGTGTACATCTCTCGTCTACACTACACTACTGAGGCAGAGAACATCGAGGAGTACGTGCGCCAGAGACTGAAGTACACGCCAAGAGTGCAGCTGCTGGAGTCGCGCCGCAACGTCAATTTCAAGGCGTTTGTGGTGCGCATTCCAACGTGTTATCTCCATTTGGTGTTGGAAGAAAGTTTTTGGCCGCAGGATGTGGTGTTCCGTCGCTTCCGCGGACAAATTCCACATGAGCGCACACAATCATCGTGCAAGTGAAGTGTTACTAACATAATTTTAAGTTTCTTATACTAACACAATTGTTATAGTATGTATAATTAGGTTAAGGTATTTATCTCTGGGTCGTTGTTACCTGAAAATAAATGGATTATTATTATTATTATTATTATTATTAATGTAAAATATCTCAGAAATAAATGCTTAGTTGTAGCTTATTTATGACACAAATCAGCTGATGCAAAGTTTAATGATTGCGTTAAATAACGTTTAATTAAACACAAATGGTTTTGTATATGATCTATGTAGTCCAGTTTGAACAAAAAATCTCCAAGTTTCCTCTTTCAAGACAAATCATGTGCTTTTGACCGTAATTCTTAGAGCACCCTCACACGCTACTCCCGTCCAAGCACATTGAGTTAATAATAATATACAACGTGCTTTATGTTTCTAGTACATATAAGTATCATCCAATTAGGACAGCTCCAAGATAATCCAAGACTTCAACATTTGAATTTCTACCGAACTCCAAAATCAAATTCTCCAAGTCAGTTTGCTGCAATTATGTCCAAGTTGTACGTATGCATCTACATCGATGTTGTATGCAAAGGATGTCCTTATTTACAATAAAATCCACCCAGAGCTAGAAGGAAGGTATACGCCGAGAGCGAACCCCAGCAGCACGCGTCTAGCTACGAAACCTCATTAGAATAAACGATATCCTCTCCTTACGTCCACTCCGCGAGACCTTATTACTCCGACAAACTGCCGTCAAACGGTACCAACCAGGCAAAAAGGACCCCACATGAAATGTACTCTTTGTACTATACACTAGGGTCCCCTTTCCAATAACCGAACACAACTGGAGCTTCACATAATAATTTTCTGTCTTAGAAATACGCTGCAGAGTCCAATTTCAAATGTAACATGAATAACAAACGCACTTTCTGGTGGTATTATTCTGAAGGTTGAGACGTCCAAGCAAAGCTGTAAATTGAAACTTGGGGAGGCACTAATATCTCTTGCGGCTTGTGTCGTGTGCATATTGGATGTCATCAATTCTCTAACGCCATAAATGATGGTAACTTGTGCAAACTTTTGTAAAAACGACTTGGATTGACGTAATCACAATCTTTATCGGAGAAAGTAAAAAATACGAATCGATCAATCAGCTTCTGATTTAAAAACCCCCGTTAGGCTGAGGAATTGGTTAAAAAGAAAACGTTTAAAAGTATTCAGTATTTAAAGTTAAATTATAAATCTTTTACAGTAAAAGGCAAACTCACGGGGGCTGATGAGTATTTCATGTTCGGAAACTACAAAGCGGCCACTACAAGGAACGCGCTCACAAACGTCGGAAGACACTTCTTTATCATCTGGGCCACTGGTCGCAATGAAGCGATCCATCTTTGGAATACTTCGAAAAGATTTATAGGCTTCCGGCGGCGCCGGCGCAACTCACGAGTATCTTTAGTGTATTTAATAGACAATACTGATCTATCGAATATACATTCAGACTAGTATCGCAGAGTACAGAATGCAATACAGATTTTTTTACATGATAAGGAATTTTTACGCCACTATAGAAAACCACAGCAATAATCTCGCAAATACTTAAACATGAGAAAGTCAAGATGTCAGCGGGGTCAAGTGCCTTGTGCCAACTCGGCGCATACATCCGGACGTTCAACAAAGTCCCATTAATTATGGTGCCACCAGTTATTTGGTGAATGCCTGGCATTCGGCGTGTCCACGCCGCGCCGCTGCCGCATCGGCGATTCATGCACAACATTCATTGATACCTGCCCAGTATCCAAGTTACATACAAGTAGGTATACAACGCGGATAGAAACTCAATGTTTCTATATTTACCAGCAAAGGCTTACTTGCCTGTTAATCAGATCTGAATTTTAAATCATCATCATCATCATCATTAGCCTATAATGTTCCCACTGCTGGGACACAGGCCTCCTCTTCTATGAGAGGGAGTGGGCTGTAATCCACCACGCGGGCCCAGTGCGGGTTGGTAGATGTCACATGTCTTCGAATTTTTGGTTCTAGGACATGCCGGTTTCCTCACGATGTTTTCCTTCACCGTTTTTGAGAGCAGCGATGATGAAATAAATTACACAAAGTAATGCGCCTGCCTGGGTTCGAACCCACGACTTACTGCTCGTAAGTCGGGGCTGCTACCACTGGGCCACCGCTGCTCCGCTGGAATTTTAAATACATGAATCAAAACAAGACAGAAGATCAGCACAACTTAGTGCTAGGTCTGAAATAAACTGCATCAAGTTTGAATTACAAACCTACGTATTCAGAAAAAATGTTACAGATTATAAAACTCATCGATGCCGGAGCGCTAAGACGCAGTGTAATAAAAGATTAAAACATTGAAAATCATCTGTGAAATATGTTCATGTACATGTAAATATAAAATAAAACAGAATATGCTATCAACCTTGAGTGGAATGAATTTTTTTTATAACCGCATCGAAATTCCCATCAGCACCTGTTACAAAGGCGGCTATCAAATTACCCGCGACATATCCGCGGAGCGCGCCCCGCCGAGCACGCCTCCATCCATAAATACGGTATTCGTTATGCATTTCTCATATTCATGAATCCGTTTTATTGGCCCCAATAAAATATGAACATCTCAGAATGGATATGAGAGAGCGGGCAAATCTAATATGGATTGCTGTGCGCCGGATTCGGTCCGATCGGCGGGTGGGGACGGACAGCTGCGCCGCGCTCGGGCCACACCAATCAGTAACGTGCCGTTTATCTTTTTAACAATACCTCGAGTTTAACCACCCACATAAAGCCCTCTTTATTGCATCGCAAACAATCGCATGTTGTCGACTTACGTGACAACAATCACGCAGAGTGTAGCATACCCCGCGGTAATCTGTCGCTACTTGTAGTGTGAGACTGACAAACGATCCCCGCGGCAGCACACAACACATAATGCGAATTTAAAGGGCTTTGCCCCACTAAACCACCTGAAGAAAAGGGCAGTACTCCGTCGACGTGTCAAAAATTCAACAGAGTGCCGGGATAAGTGGAATGGATGACGGGCGTCGCAGTACGGATAAAATATTCTACGTCAAATCGTACGTCACTGGCTCTCGACTTGTTCTCGCCGAGAGTACTTCGCGGAAGTCGATTATTTATTCGCTTTTACGTCAGCTATAATACGGCTCTTTTGTGCCCTTTCCGATTTATATGCGCCCATCGAAGTGTTTTATAATTTGAGAGAAAGCTACACCACGCCGCGCCACATAGTGGCTAATTTTATTCGGTCGTTTGTCTGACAAGCGTTCAGCGGATGGTAAAAAGTTATACACTACAAATTATGTTAATTATCGATGCTTTTAAAACAGTAACTTGAGTAACATTATCACAAAACATTATTGCAATAGCAGACAAAAGTATCTATTATTTAAATCAGTCAAAGTAGTAGGCAAGCTTGAGGGGTGTAAGTACGGAAAAAGTCCAAAAAGTGCACTCAGTTGATGGAAGGTGAATAGCAGTGGCCTATCAGCAGACAGGTCCATTATGATTATGTTATCAACACGATCAATTAAGCAGCATTACGTTAAAATTCACCCTAGCCATCAATTACGAGCCAGCCGGCCGGCGCGTCGACTAACACTGCGTGAGGCGAAACATGGACCTGCCCGCCGTTTAACTTACTAGTACAGTAGTGAATAGTCTTGAATAACTACGCGAATACTGTTTCCTTGAAAAGCGTGTCAGGAATCAGAATCATTTTGATACATTAGCGTCAAGGTAATCTGTTAGACTCTCCCTTCTGACTCCGCTGATCGAATTCATTATTCACCGGAGGAGAGCAATTAAAGCTCCACTAATCAATCTCAAACTTCAGGCTGAGCTGAACTCTAATCAAGAAAACTCCTATTCTGTGAAAGCTTTTCGAACAAAATTTAACTTAATTAAAAATGTAAATTAAATTCCTAGTCGCTTCCACAAGCATGACGTCGCCGCGCGCCGCGCGCCGCTCCGCGCCGCCCCGCGCACAACGCTCGGGGCTTTTGATTGCAGCTAAAAGGTTTGGGATTAGTGCGCGAAAGAGCTTTCAGTGCATTTGTAGAGCTTTTAAGTGGGAAGCTTTCGCTTAAGACACTTACATACAATGTAAATTTTATGTAGATAGCTACCTTGTGAGTGTATCTTAGTAACTTTTACAATAGTCCTTCCGTTTAATGCTCTAGTGAAATTTCGATGAAAATGTTGAATCAAAAGTGGTGTTATCGCTAATTTTGTTTGTTTCAGAAGTGTGTATCTGCAGACAAACAGCGCTAAGCGAAGGGGTTGTGGGTTGTCTGGGGGGGCGGCCGGAGGGAACGGCTCTGACCAAGGAAGTTCGGTGTCCGGAAATAAACCGCCCGTAAAATTGTCAATTCCGAGGGAGCGCCGGCGCCTGGGCCCGACAATTTTGAAGCGTGCGGTTCAACCGGCCCGCTGAGCTCCGGCCCGATTCAATGTTTAAAAGGCACCTCATGTCAGCAGTTTATTTTGATTTCACCACAAGTTTATTATTTAAGTAGGTTACCAACAGACACAGAACAACATCCGTCTCCACAAGAAAGCTCCGAATTAAAAAGATGAAATTGTAAATAAAATGTGGAGTACGTACGACTGTTGCAGCTCACGCTCTACACGTCAGCAAAATGCGCATTGCCATCTGGGTGTGCGCCAAAACAATCACTGTTATTCAGTACTTAGCTCTGCGATACAGTAAATTACACAACATTGTTTCACAGTCATTAATTCAGCGATTTCGCGATTAAAATTTAATTACATCCAACTGTCGGTATACAGAGCCATCAGATAGGGCGTAGATTGAAAAATGGTTAAAAGCGTTAGAAGCGATGTAAAAGAAAATTGGGCGAGATATATCATGAGTAGCACACGCAGATAACACACGCATAACCCATCCAATCACAAGGAGCAGCGAGCAGAAAGCTTATTATCGAGACGCGGCGTTGCGTCACCCGGGTAATGAGCAGAGCGGGACGCGCTCCTGGCGGGGCGGACCCGACACGGACCCGGCGCGGACCCGGCACGGGCCGGACTGCACACGTGCACCCAGCCGACGTACAACCCTCGCGCTTTTTGAACTGAGATCATCGCGACGCTCATCCGTGAAATTGATTCTCGAGAAAAGGAAAGACTAAAAGATAAATAAAAAGGAAATAGGAAAACACAAGCTAAGATTTGGCGTGAAATTGTTTTTCAGCACCCGGCCGCCCGCGCCGCCCGCGCCGACGCGGCTACGGCGCGGCGGCGGCCCGGCTCGGGAATTTCCCAATTACTGGGTGTGAATGTATCTACTTGATTACGTAATGGATACTTTAAACACCCAACTTGGAACGTTCAAGTATTATAGTGTTGAACCAACTTGTTAATTGTAGAATACACTTCACGACTAGTCTAAAACTAATTTGAAATGTAACCACTTGTGTATAAACACGCTTGGTTTTATGAAGATGTATGTTCTTCATTTGAGTTGACTCTCACTTATTAGAAGTAATAACATAACCTAATATCGAGCTTTTGATAGAGCAGCCTGTTAGCGCTATACGTATAAGTAGAGGCTATAACTATCTAACGGATCGGTCGAATTGGGATCTTAAAACACTGTGACATCTCATCCACTACGTGATCCATTTGCCGAAGTAAGAAGCAATCTCATTCAATACCCGGCCGCCCGCGCCCGCGCCACCCCCTCACCCCTGGCGGCGCTAGGGTTGCTGCTAACAATGCGATACTTTGTGCGCACCCGCGCCCGCGCCCGTGCCCGCGCCCGTATCACGGAACGCAATAAAACTTTACATTCCTCTTTAACTACTTTCCTGTAGTTATCAGCGTGTGATACGAAATGGGGCATAAATACAGAATTGTTTGTTGTTTGAATTTATTCTACCTAACTTAATAGGGTGCCTGAAAGTAATTCGATCCACTTAGGTAGGCATACAGGTTGTTTTATATCAACATATAATTAGCTAACAATCCATCTGTAATGCAAATTACAATGTTCATTCTGTCCCGTTTTAGACGATGTTTCGGTAAACAAAGGGGTCAAAGAAAACTCGCAACGAAAACTTTTTCAATAACCTCTCAGAATATTCGGAATAAACAATATCATTCTCTGAAACGGCGAGCGTCGTCAACCCTAAGAGTAGCGAGTATCGCTTTCCCCGATTGTATTAGATTCAGCTGCCCTTTTCATCTACATGTCGTTCTCTCTTTACCTCTCAAGAGGGTCGCGCGACTAGTGGATGTGCCGCGGACAGACGAGCGTTTCTTACAAACCATCCCTTCGGTTTTTCTTTTGCAGGGAATTTTCAGGAAGCTATACTGATTTAACCTTTGTTTTAATTTAAAAATGTATATAATTCTGCTTAATATGTCTGTTTGTTATTAAATTTAAATAAACACAGTACCTACTATTCGGTCACCAATTTGATTGTAAATCATTTGCGTGTAAATTCGATCAAGAATCGCGTTTGTACGGCATTGCTGTCGCTTGTAGGCCCGTGATGGAATTTAGATCACTATCGAGAGGTCACCATCGGCGCACAAAAACTATTTTCATCTAAAAACTCATCTATATTTTGTCGAAAAACTATGAATATGATTATCCACACCATTCCAAAGGCTATCATCCAATAAACCTGGTAGGTACCAAAGGTATCAAATCTTTTTCGTCCGTAGTGAAATTGAATATTTATCCGGGTAGTATCTCTATTCCGGAACAATTTTTATGTAGGGGGAATACAATCTCAAGATATTTGGGAGGGCCACTCCACGAGGATATTGGCAAATACCTTGCCTACATTACCTTTATTGCCTCGCGACGTTGCGTGCCCGATTTGATCGTATCTACGATTATTTGCGTATTATTCAATGTTTCTAAATGTTATTCGACTTGAACTCTAATTCGTTATTCATGAAGCCGATAACAAAGAGTAAGGTTTTAATGCAATATTCATCATTCTTTTAATGCACTGCTGTTTACGTTTCTTGTCTCCTATTTACATCGTCTATATCTAATTAAAAATACTTGCATGAAAAGAATACGTTTTCAAGACATTTGTTTTGACTTTTCATTTGACCTATAAGGTAATGTATTTTAATTCGCATTATAACGTCGCTCGTGACATTTTGTGCTGTGTTATATCGTTAAAAGTTTACAATCATTATTGTTGATTAGGTATGTAATTAAACACGCAAAAGGTTCGTTTAATTGCGTTATTTATAAGGCGTATTTTTCTATTTTGTATAATGTTGCATGTTACAATAATAACGTGATGTCTTCTAAACCGCGACGTTTGCCATTCGCGAGCTGCAATTAGTGTAAGTAGGTACATAGAGTAGAGAGAGAGGTGTATCAAATCGAACCTCCTTTAATCTACCCACAACGCGGGCGAGGCGCGAAACCACCGGTTGAAATGTAATTTGCGCAAATTAAGCCAGACAGTCTGCATAATTTAGCACATAAAACTCGCTGCCATAAGCCGGACTCTTATAATTGAGTGGACCGGACGTAATGGTGTGTTTCACGCCATCAATTCACCCATGACACACAACTTGTGTAAATGTCGCCAATGATTTGTGTTTCATTTGATATTTCGGTCGCATACTCTCTGTGAACCCAACATTCAATCTATAATATTATAATACAACATGTTTTAAGACGGGAATGTATCCATCAATATTGTATTAGGGCAACTCATCTAAGGGGTGTTCAATTACGCTGTCAGAATGTGTAGAGACTAATTCCTAACCAATTAATATTAATGAAACCTGACAACCTATGCCCCCACTCACTTTTAACAGGAAATTTGTACAAATCCTGCAAAAAAAAATATATTGTAAAAAATAAATTATGATATTATTAAAATTAATTGGGTAACTTCCTAGAAAATATTTCACGAACCTATTGTATGGATTCCATATTATACTTTAAAAGAAAACTTGATTATTCACGCATGTAATTATTTTAAATGACTCAGCTCAGACATTAAGAAACCATTCAATCAAGTAATGAACTTAAGTCTGTTATAAAGATAACATTTTAAAAGGGCAGTTCTTAATTAATATTGCATGTTTCCTTTAACTTAAGATATCAACAGAACTTGCTTACTTGTCGGCTGTCAATTTTGAGTACCTACGAATTTTTCAGTTGGAATTATACCTATACTGTATTCTTCTAGTTAACCTGGAGCTCATTAATATTTTCTTATGCATTAACTGGAACAGGCACCTGAACTAAAATTAGTAAAAGAAACTTGTGTACTAGGGTGCAACGGCCTTTACTCTATCCATTTAAACACTTGACAAGAGTTAAGTTACGAGTACCCCGTACACACATATAGGTACATAGTTTAGTGTATAGATCGCTTGCGGTACAGCTCCCCCACATAATTGTCATTGTAACACGTCGCTGTAGATTCAGCGATAATGTAGCTAATTAACGCGCAGACGAGCGAGGCTGATTGTGGCGCTGCAGCGCTCCGCGGTGACTTAAGCTGCAATAACTTAGCTGGAGTGCAGTAAATAAGTGTTCGTGATCGTCGTCCACTAGGTATTTTAATGAGATTTAATAGCGGTCTGTCAGCCGCTAGCCGCCCGCAGCCAGAGCACAAGCAACGCTATCGGCTTTAAAGGCCTTAATTGGTTCCGTACATGTTTAATCCGCTTAATGGTGGTTTTGTTGGACAACGCACAATAACAAAATCCGGTTTCTACGCCGATAATTCTGATTGATGTGAAACTTTATATACTTGTCACTAGACAGTCTTGTCATTAGGCAAATAGGCTATTAAACGGAAACGAGACACTGACATTTTGCCTTCACAAGGCATTGAGCGATGTGAAGCAGTATTATTTACATCACGGCATACCTACACACTTTTTACCTCCACCGAAACCTCTGAAATAACTGAATAATTTAATGGCTTCATTAGAAGAGCGGCGCTGGATGCTAATCGTTATTTATAGACAATAAATTGTTATACCTATTCATAGTTGCCGGAGCGGAAGGCGCATATATTCGACGAGCGAGTGTCGGGTTGACACCTGTGATTGCATTTACAATGCTAATTCACGGCACAATATCACGTCATGTACCGCCGCGCTTCACGTTTTCACAATCGCGGCCGCTGAAAACACACGCCGCACCACACCGCCACAGCGCCACACCGCGCCCGCCAAGCCGCCGCACCCAAATATTCAACTAATGTCACCACCACGTTTTACTATCCGCTACTTTTTTACAATATCCAAGTTAATTACATTATTGGCACAGCACCAAGCGCGTGCAAATGGCCCACAACGACGCCAACGACATAATATCCGATATTGACACAACCCGTGGACATGATTGATGATTTAAATTCATTATTAAAAAGATAAAACGGGGAGTGGGTCGTTACACGCCGAGATAAGCCGGCGGATAAGCGGCCGCAATCCATTATCGAACAGTTAATTGATAATTACTTTCTTCCATTACGCCGAACGAAAAACGTGGTGATTAACTCAGAATCGCTTTAACGAGCACAATGGGTCGACGTTCAATTAAAAACCCTTGTCGAATGTCGACGGCTTCGCAGAAAAGAGGAATCGACGCTGACTCAATCTCGTATACATGGAATAAGGAATTACTCGCGTGCGGAAAGTTTTTAATTAAATATTCACCCGTTTTGTAATTAAGACGCGATTCAATTGAGCACAATGGAGTTTCGTGCGGCGCTTTCCAAAGAAATCGGAGACATCTTTAACGTTTTCATTTAATGCTTGCTTACAACATATACCACGTATATGTGGGAATTTTTTACTTAACCTCTCGATTATTACCTTACTAATTATAACTTAAAAATCTTTATTATTTTAGTTCATCGAGATAAAGCTTCAGGCCTCATTCGTGAATCTCCAAAGCTTCGAATTCATTACAGTTTAACAATTATTTTAGAAGTACGTGTAAGTGTTTCCGAGTATTTCCTGTATGAAATCTTTTCTCCTGCTGGTATAAGGGGCGAGGGCGGTAGATGGAGGATGCGGTGCAGGAAGCAGACGCGCCCGCGCCGCCCTCCCGTACGTCACATGTGCCGCATTTGAGCATAATTTAAATGCATGCACATTACTCGCGAACGACGCTCTACACAATACCTTAATTTATTATAAATAGCTTTATTACAACACCAAACTCGTCAGTAGTTTTTTAGAGGATATTCGTGTTTTGTAACGAGCGTTTTAATTTAGGTTTATAACAAAGGCCACTCTAATAAAAATCTAATAAGTTTAAGTACGATTTAGTTTTATATAAAGTAGGTAAACTTCAATCAGTCTTAAAGTAAACAAATAATAATAAAACTCTAGTTAGATTATTAAACTAAATCAGAACTTCAACAAACTCCGAACTGCCTTTCGAAACGATTGTAAATTATATTTCCTATTAAATGATCAGAGGGAACTGATAAGATATAAATTTAATAAAAGTTTCTCAAAGTAGTTCAATAAACGTCTTAGTTATCTCTGTGTAATCCCCAAACGACCCAACTGGTAATCTCCTAGACGTTTAATTTCGCCGTTTTAAATGAATCGCAGATCTCATATCCCGAAAAATCCTTCCTACGATTGGTTCGTCCGACCGCGCGTATAAATTCTTAAGGAAAATCATCTGCAGAATTCCAATAGCTGGTTGCTGATGTCCAAAAACGTGATATATCGTGGTTCAGATCGTTTCGGAGCGCCTGTTTATGAGATATTTCATAACGTGCACAGTTCTTCGATCATTTATCAACACTGATTTTATACCGTGGACCAGCTCCACTGCGGGGATAGCATGCAACGTAAGATTTTTGCAATGCTAGGAGATTATTTGGGCACGTTACGCTATCTTCTGCCGATAAGAAAATTCAAACATCTAAACATTGTAACCTTCTAGAAGGTACCAACAGGTCAACGGGTAGAAAGTTTCTAAGTAAATAATAGCAAGCCATGCATGTAAAAACTCACATCTACGAATGTTCCATAAAATGTCACCTGAAGCCATTAACACGAACAAGAAAATATTTCTTAACCATGTGCTAATGGTTCGCACACAATGTTGTGATGTCGCTAATGAAATGGTTTCGGCAAAAAGTATGAACGCCGTGCGCCGTGCCGGCTTTTGACAGTCATGTGAAAATTGCTAAAGTGCTACCAACAGCACACAAACTGCTATTAAAATAAATAATTCGTTGATTGTTTAGTCCCGTGGTGTCTGGTGAGCGATACGTTGTGTGATGGTTCGATATAATTGCAAATGTGGTGCGTGTCACTACGTGATCGGTCCACAGCCTCGCGCACGGGAGCTCACTTGCTCCATAAACAGGTTTCCGTATTTTTCAATCAGAGAGCTGTCAAAGCGTTCTGACACCCTCATCCCGTCGGCTCGCACTCGCCGAGCACCGAAATTGGTTTTCTACATTCAATCCATACAAAGTTTAATGTTATTCGTTCGCGATATCACCGGGATGCTGCCGATGTTTACCGACGCGCCAAATCATATTGGATTTGCAAACTTTTGTTTGCGGACTTTATTTCATTTCACTGTTAGTTCAGGCCGAGAGAATGTAATTTTAGATATTGTCCTCGTCTATGTTTTGAATAAGTCTCTTTTATATTTGTATTGCACAAAGTTGAACATTTTATTAAAAATGCGCAAGCATTTTCGATTTAAAAAAAGTGCAAGTTACAAATTAACTGCGCCGGAAATATCCGCGAGAGAAGAGGAGAGCGCCAATAGAGCCGGCTAAAGGCTGGAGAGGGCCCGCAAGCGTTTATAAATTGAAGGGCTGGTACCTGCGGCTTAATACACCACCGTTTCCGGTTCATTTCCGGGCGGCGCGCGCGGCGCCGGATATTGCTTTTAAGGTTGCGCCGCACGCCATCGCCCGCATACACACGCGCGTTATACGCCACGCCACACGCTCCGCTACTCGACACTCAAGCACCCGCGGCCCACTCACAATCTCACCTACATTTTAATTAAACGGTGACTCACATCCCAAGTTCTCTTCGTCATCTTAAGGCTTCTATTTCCGGAACATCGTTTCCCCAAATTAATATCAAAAAGCTGTTCTAAGCCGACAACAAATTGATATTAATTTAAGATGTACAAAATGAACGCTTTATAAGAGCTGCATTAAGAACTTCGGCATCATTACAAATAAAAATAGGAGAAACATAATCCCTTGGAGCCGCTCCGGAAATTAAATTTTCCCTTAAGCTTAAAGTTTAATTAAGCAATATCACGCGAGTGCATAGTGGCCACTGCCGTAGCGGAAAACGTAGGGCGAGTGGGTTCGGCTCCACCGACAGCCGCGTCCCGGAGGATATGCGATTTGATGGACAGTCAATTTAAGAGCGATGCCAAGCCCGGCAACTGTGAGCACTTTAATTTACACGTGAACCGACCGAGAGCGTACAAACACGCGTATGACGAATGTAAAGAGAAAAGAAATTTTAATCGTTCAATTTCACAGAGTGGTTACTGCTAAAGCTCACGCCAGTATTTTAATACCATCTCATTCCTATTAACGAACATAAAAACGATTTACGTGAAATTGAAAATGCCATTCAATACCAATTTAACCTCATGTCGCTCCAAAACGTGCAGACAAAATGTCAACTGAACGACAATGACATTTGGCATTTAGTACATTAGCACAATCGAAAAGAGGGAATATAAGAACCTTAGTTATAATCCCAACTAATTGGAAACACTGTAAGGTGCTGGACACATTTGTGCAATAACGCGAGGAATCCACAATTTTAAGAGCAAAAACATTAATCTGGTTCATATTGAGCAGCTGGCGACGACGCAATCTCTTCCTGGCACCTTCACGACTGAGGCGCGGCGACACATGCGCTTTATTAATTATGTTCTACTCTCACCTTTATGCTGACATGGTTATGAATATTGGATAATGTCGCATTACGTTGGAGATTTGTTAGATTGTATGAGACTGAATATGACAGCTCTTTTTTTAGGACAGGAACAAAAGAGGTCTTGAAAAATTGATTGACACTCTTGAATCGTCAACTATCATCGCATAACATATTTACATATAACTAGCTGTTGCCCGCGACTTCGTCCGCGTGAAAATTTTGATGAATAAGAAAAAAATATAGCCTATGTCCTTCCCTAGGATTTAATCTAACTCCTTGCCAAATTACATAACGATCCGATCAGCCGTTTAGTCGTGAAAAGGTAACAAACAAACAAACAGAGTTACTTTCGCATTTATAATATTATTACTAGCTGCTGCCCGCGCCTTCGTTCGCGTGAATTTTATGTGATTTCAGGGATAAAAAGTACCCCACGATATAATCTATCTCCTTGCCAAATTTCATAACGATCCAATCAGCGGTTTAGTCATGAAAAGGTAACAAACAAACAAACAGAGTGACTTTCGCATTTATTATATTAGTATGGATTATGGGTAGTATGGATTCTATATAAGATATTTAAAACTAGCATTTAAATTTCAAAGAATCTACTAAGAAGTCTATAAATAGAACTTTCGAAGCAGTGTTATAAATTCATAACATAATTTCAATTCAAAGAAATTCATTTAACCTGCCCTACTTCTATTGCTAGCTTACTTCAAACTACTGGACTGAGTCGCGTCTATTTAAAAACTTCTTCGTAATTATTTAGTAACTTATGTCTTGTATCTTGAACAGGACGTTGTTTAACAATGAATAATAAATAATGGACAACAAAAGTATAGATATACATGTTAGTGCAGCACAAGAAACTAAATCCAAAGGCTAAGAAAAGTATTTTTTTGGGAAAAACACAAAAGGGGTTTAAAGTGCCTTATTCTTTCCCAAATTTCATATTTTCATCTGTTTATCAACTTCATCTCTAAATCACGATTCACACATTACTTTTCCCTTTACAACAGCTATCCAATTAATCGAATATGATTGCCCAAACCATCTAACTAGTGGATACCTACTTATCATCTTTGAATAATCTTACATCATTAAACATGACCGCGGGGCATATTATTAATTAATTCATGGTAATTTCTTGATTTGTCGTAATAGATAGACAAGCTCAAACTTTAATTATATTTTATGACGTGTGAATTTAATAAAATGTCTAATGTATGTTTCGTGTTTTTAATTTTTTTTCCCACCGTTAATGATTTCCATATGGTACGAGTACATTAAGCGTCGTGTTAATAGACAAAAACGTTTGAACATTGTGTTGGATCTACCTAATAGCAGTATATATATGCATACCTAAGGATAAGCATACGGTTTCAATTAGAGCCGGGTATTACGAAACTTCATAAAGCAATTACGTTTTATTACTAACTTTAATAACACAGCGTGTTGTTTTTAGTTATATTTTTCAACTTTTACATGTAGCCGGTTATAAAGCATGTTCAAAGAGCTTTTGTAAAATAAAACCATAGCATTTTATACGAGCCATCAATTAAAAAACCGAAAAATAAAGCTTTTTCTTTTTCATATTGAAGTAAAACATATTGACACGACAACCACTTTGAAAATTAATATCTATTTGTGAACATTAGTAAGGAAACTGGTCTTATCGCTTGCCCTGATTCGGCTGCATTAAATCGTTTCCATTACTTTAAGTAGAATTCGATGTTTATGTCAAACGTGGCGACGATAATATCGCAATTTATTTTATTAACACATTCACTCTAATGGGGAGGAGGTCGGATACTCGCACGGATTATATTATAATAGGTGACATAAATTATTATTGTTAATGCATTTTTTTCACTAGCGCATAATTTGCTGCATAAAAACATTACCATAACACTGATCATAAAATATCCTTTTTTTACCCTACTTGGAATGTTAAACACACTTGGTTTTAACACGTTCTTTGTATGGTTTTTCGGTATCAATGAGAAAAAGGGTGATTTAATAATGCTAAGTCATGTAAATTAATCACGATTTTTTAAAATAGTGTTCATTTAATTTGAATACCCACGTAATAACAAATTGTAATACATTATGTAAATGTTAACATCATCTGACCAAGTGGCTTAAGTAAATAAAAGCAATTCTGTCTAATTCTCTCCATTTAGCAATATATTACAACAGACTCTCAAAAGTTTCTCCGCATACATATTTTATAATACATTATTTACGGAATCGCAGCCCACACTGCACACCGGATTTAAACAATAAATAGGAATATCGTTTTGAATTTCTACGTCCATTCTCACGATTAAATCGAGGCTATTCGCACCGAGTGTCAAGTAAGTAAGAGATTATATCGTGTCGATATAGTTTGTTAGCAAAAGTAGTGTTGTTTTATCAGCCGTTAAATCAAAGCTGTAATAGCGAAGTAGTGTAAGTGCTGTAATTTACATAAATGTGGTTCATGCAGACTGCTGTGTTCTAAATGCTGAGTACGGCGCCGCCGATGCAGGGGGGAGGGGCACGCTTCTATGTTTATCTACTGCCTAACTCTATGAACTATTAAAGTTTTAACCCTTTACTTACCTACCAAAAATGTATTTAAATTAAACCTTTCATTGCAATAACTTACCGTAGTGTTGCTTACGTAGACTTAAACAAATTTTATGAACTCTTAACCCGTTACATGTAACTTATCAGCAAAAGGTAGAGACTCATTTTAAATTTGCATGTGTAAGTAGATCAGACACTTTCTTCCCGACCGAGTATACCCTCACGATCCCTTATAATACGATAATATGCCTCTATCTTTCGTCTGCAGTCACACACGACCCTTGTGTGCTAATTGAATTTAAGGAATAAAATCCAATCGCCCCGATTCTTTATTATTCAAGATCCAATTTGGATAAGGTCTGATCGGTCCGAGGGGCGGCCCGCCTGAGAGGGGCAGTCGAGAATAAAATTGGTTTGTCACTCAAAACATAAGGTTATCAGTTTTGATATGAATGTATCGGTTTATGCTGAGCTCGAGCAAGGATTGTGTTAAAATAAGAATTAATCTGTTAACCCTTACACGTCTAGAAGAAATTAAGTTAAATCTATTAGTTATACCAATCTTAAATCACGGCTGCTCAAACGTCAACGATGTTAATTTGAATAAATGGAAGTTACATTTGCGGTAGCATTTCATTTTATCACCGTTTCATGTTAATGAATGATGTTACAAGGGTGTTAATGTTCTCAAATGTTCTGGGTGCAATCAGTGCGTCAACGTTAGACGTTATTTACGGCAGCGACGCGGTGCATGCGGCGCTGTGCGGATACCTTTCGATCCGAGATAACAGTGATGACACAGTGCTATCATCGACACACAGCGACTCCACCCCCATGAGTGTGCACCACTCACCCTCGCAATAGTGCTAAAATAAACATTTGGACAAAATATTGCAATCACACCATGTGTTGTGTGGGATATTAACGTTGTTTTGCTTCATGTTTGTCTAGTTATCTGCTTTATTAAAATCGATCCTTCATTTTAATTTCACATCCATTTTAAATAAACCCTCCACAAGATTAAAACTATAACTAATAAAATATTTTCCAACAAGTGTACTTTACAAGATGCAAACAAAACTCATGAATAAGATAATAATATATCGGGTTTACATTTAATGAATGTTATTTTTCTGTATCAACCGTTGCAAGCGTGTCAACACGCGCTACGTGGCTGGATTCACGAAATTAATGGCAAACAAACATACAGTGGCTTCTATTAGTATGTGACGCACTGATTGCTATCGCACAAGATGGATTGGGGCGTGTACACACCCCATACACTCCGTACACCCCTCGGTATGCACTTCTTAACCTTTTGTACTTGGGTTCATTCTTTATTGCTCGTAATTGTACTGTACAACTTGTAATAACGCTCTCAGCTAAATTCCAAATGATGTCACATTTAATTGCGCAGTTCAAATAGCTAATGTTTGCATAATATGAACAAATGTTAATAAAAATGAAAGATGGACTATGCGCTACGTTAATTGCATTAACATTTTAATTTGTTTGATGATTATGCGGAGCTCATAATTAATTAACTGGCACATTATGAAACCAACCTTAATCGTTTGTTTTGAAATGTTTCCGCAACATACTCGTAACGTGTTCCAACTAAGGACAATGGATTTTCAAACGCATAATTAAAGTTTCAATACCAGTGATATACTTGTATCTATTATGGAAATTCTGCAAAATTTAATAAACGATCGTAGTATTAAAGTTTAAAAAAACGTTTTCAATTATTCAAAAACTGTAATTTAACAAGTTTTCTTCACGTACTGACCAATCTCCGTTATAACAGCCGAAACAATGTAATCTGCGTGAACAATCAGAAGTAATACAGTCATATTAACAATCTCCAGAGACGTTGCGAATGCACTTTATTGCCTAAACAGAGTGGATCACTATGCGCAGGAAATCATTCTAAAGAGGGAACAATAACAATCTATATATGCATATAAAATTCAAAGTCCTGACTGACTGACTGAGATATCAGTGCGCAGCCTAAACCACTGGTCCTAGAGACCTGAAATTTGAAGGGGGGGGTGTTCTTTGTGAAGTTTTTCGAAATTCCACCCCTAAAGGGGTAAACTAAGGGACGCACGATTGTATGGAAATCGGTAATTTTTAAAGCTAGAAGCATGAAAATTCATATAGAAGCTTCTGGTTGGAAATAAATAAATAATTTATTTAGCGTTGGAATATTGAATAAATTTTAATATCTTTATTTTTTTTGACGTGACAACGTCTTATAATTCGATAGAGCAGGCTACACGCACGAAAAAACATTACTCATGCGGCGTTACCTCGCTCTGAGGCGTTCCATGTAAGGCTTGAAGTGCAAGCGAGAGCGCGGAACGAGCGACAAAGAAGCACAATCGGCCTTTGCGTTCGGCAGCGTTCGACATCCGTCTCTCTCCTACTTGAGTGAGCGATGCGTCTGCGTGGACAGCTGCTATACTATAGTACATTTACATGTTTTTATCGAGTATCAAGTGCAGTGAAAAGTGAATGTGGTGTCAATTGTTTATAGCAACGATAATTACAGCGATAAAGGTAATGATTCTTTCGATATTAATTATATATTCAGTGATATATTGTCGAATATTCGTGCTTTCATCATTAAAATGAATAGCGTTGTCACGTTCAACTATCGTCAGTAAACCGACTTTACAGACAACCAATTTTTTTCATCTCTTAGTAAATGCCAACGGAAAGATATTTTTCAAAAACTATGCACATTATTTGCCGTAGGTATAAGTGAATAATCCATTACTCTCGAATCAATTTTCCTTAATACGGTAAAGTTGAAAATGTATATTCACCTCTCCTTTCTAAATCGTTTTCAAGATGATAAACAGCGCAGTTCCTTTAGCATCAATCCATCATATAAGCATGTGAAGCTTCTAAGTACGTTCAGGTGCAAAGCTGGCAACTGACAAGAGTTATATAGTTGAATATGAAACGATCATTGAAAGCACGGAAATTAAATAGCCGCTCATATCCGAGCGGTGAAGTGTCGTGTCGGGCGCGCGCTCAGACTGCCACTATGCATCAACTTACATCCGATACTCACCACACAGCACAAAGGATCAACTGCATACAATTTTTGTACTAGGTACTTATTAAAGCTCGCTTGCATAAGTGCTCTCCCACTGATTAGCTATTATGTGTTTTCCGTCTTTTGATTGTTTTGGACAGCTTAGCCAGTCAATAGACAGTATCGAAGAACGGTTGCACAGGCTATTCATTAGTACGTACTTTACTTATTAGATGTGGGCCTAGAAACTTTAACAGCGCGAGTAAACGTGTCTAATAATTTTTAGGGGAGAAGATATACTCGTAGTACAAAATCATTAAGTCCGTATTAATGCAAAACGGAACGGGTACACCCCGTTTGGTAACTTTCCCATTTGGACAACTAAACAAAAGACGTGCAAAACAAGTGAAAAACAGTGCCATTTCGTAACTAGTTTAACCATACGACAAATTTAGTTTTTCACTTCTTTTGAAGAATACCTATTTAAAAGTTCAAAAAAGAACCACACGATTTTTCTCTTGGAAACAAGGTATACTAAAAGCAGAACAGCAACAACAAAAATTACATATAAAGGAAAATCGAAGCACAGCGCTACGGGCCTCGATTGATCAAACAATTTCACGATTTTACTACCATGTAATTTTATACAAAACTGATCCACACATACTTAGTACCATTATACACTATTTTTTTTTCTATTATTACCTTTTTTTTAATACTCCGAATGGAACCAAGTTTCTGTGGTATCGTTAGGCGTAAAATAAAATCATAATTTAATTGCTAATATTCTTTGAACCAGGCAATAAATATAAATTTAATTAAATAATAAATATAACAATAAATTTAATTTTTTTAAATTAAATTTACTCCATTTAACCGAGCTGCACACGTTTTTGTAAATCCATTGATATTCTCAGAAGTGCGTGTTTGCTGGGTGGTTCCTTTTGGCATAAATACGGACATTTGACCTTATTGCTACAACATACTACGACTCGCTTCTACGCGCTACGCCACGCTACGACTTGCTACGCAATACTACGACTCGTCAGACTCGCTACGTCTTACTATGACCAGCGCTACGACCAGTGACGCCGCGGTTTATTTGCGTACATTTTGCGTTTCAAGTTTTTTGCCACAAAACAACAGTATAACTTTGTTTAAATCCTTTATTTTGCTGCGGTAACAGTCCGACACGACCGACGCTGGACGCATATCGGCGCTACGACGCGTCTACGCAGTGACTACGAAACGTCTACGCAGCTTATAAAGAAATTTTTAAACATTCTAGGATTTTTGAAAAAACATTTAAAGTCTGTTTTTCCTTTGTATTAACGTCTCTAAGTGAACCGCGCCCTCAAAGTGCATAAGTTAGTTTAAATGATCAATTAACCCAACGACTTCCTAGGCTACTTTAATACCGACTCTAATTATCATGGTTATTCGCTATCGATTCCATAAATAAAATCCGCTTCCACAATAAGCTTTAACAAGGGCTTTGACAACCAATAACTACCGCCGCATGCACCCTTATATCCGATAATAAGAACAGAGCAAAGGCTAAATGCCGGCTACATTGTCATTATTGAAGTAATAAAGGTTGGGATACATTTTTATTTTGTTTATTTGAGGTTGATGTGCCTTAATCGCCTTATTTCGATTTAATACTTGCCATGTTATTATAATAAGTATTAAGACAGTTTTAGTGCTTAGAACTTACGATGTAGCTTTTTTAGAGTTAACCAGTCATAAACAAAAAACATGAAAATTCAAGACATTTTAATTGGACGCCACGTAAAATACTGATACAATCTCTGTTAAGAGTCACTTCAAAGTGTTTTGGTGAACGACTCTTTTAAGTTTTACGCGAATAGGTAAGTAGACAGTTGTTGAGTGTCCCTAAGCTACAGGGTACTCGTAAAATATTAATTAGGGATTGTTATCATAATACGCGGTTCCCGCTATCGGTCGTAGCGCTTGGTCGCGTAGTGGCGCATGGCGGAGTAGTGGCATGGCGTACTCACACGCATGCACAGCCAGCGTGAGTCGCCAATCAACCGGCACACTCCAATCAATTCAAACCGATGCTAATGTAAACGCTATTCTTTCTTAATTGGACTAATTACGATATGCCCACTTATTAGTTTCGTGAATGAAAAACATAAACAATGATAAAACATTAATAACGTGGGGCAGATAATTATTAATTAAGTGAGTACCTATTTTTTGTTATCATTTGTTCATTCAAAATAAGATTGTTTTTCTACATGTTTTATTTTCTCTTTGTTATGTGTTAAATATTTTAAAATACATATATTTTTATGATGTCGTTTAATTATCTTATCTCAAAACTTTAAAAGTGTTCACGTAAAACTCATTTTATTTTCTTGAGTGCATCGATAAATTAGTGAAGTTACGAATGAGATATTTATTGTGAACTGTTTGTGTTCAAACAGATAGATAATGAAGGTAGTTCCATTCTAACTTGACATCGATAACCCCTCTAATTAACTGAGATAAATAAATTATGAAACAGTGATACCGTTGACTGGCTAGGATTTGGAGAACCTCCTATAGAGATGCTTGTCACGAGAGAATATTCATTCCTGTCCGGGTTTTAGCGGCTAGTGAAGTTGAAGGTTTTTGTAAATAAAGAGGATAACGAACTATTGTAGTTTGTGTGAAGTTATCAAGTCACAAGTGTCCAGCGGTCATTGATCCAGAAGAGTATTAGAATCATGATCTTGTAGATTTCTTTGATTCAATTTAATTGATATCAAAATCGTTAACATTAAGTTCCCTGAACCTTAAGGTAAACGAAAAGCGTCGTCGCCGCCGTCGTCACGTCAGAGTCAAACGATATTTGACTTTAGCAACAAAATATTTCTCGCTTATTAAAGTAAAGAAATTGGCAAAGCGTCAGGTGTTTCTGTGGAGTCGAGTCGGAGCCTATTATAAGTAATGACGATGAGTATACATTTTAGAGGAAAGCTCCTGTTAGTGTAGGCGAGCCAATTAGAAGTGTTAGGAGGTGGCGAAGCACCCGCTCCCCGCCCCGCACCCCGCGCCTATGCCCCTCGGCTGTCCAATTAAACCCGGTCTCTGCGCTGACGACGGCGCACCCGCCGCCGACGCCGCCGGAACAGAGTACCACCTCGTAATTGCGTAAGCCACTTCAAAAACAAACCTCCGCTTTTTTGCACCGACGCTAACAATGGAATCATGTCAGACACCACAAGAACACCCCTCCATTCTATTCTTCTACTGTGTAACTATTGAGTTGTTAATTAAATTCGCACAACATAACGGCCACTCGCAAGCCGAGACGAGCGAGTCGCTATTACAAGCTCATAGAGGTGATTTCAGCACAACCCGCGCTTAGCGAACCGTACTGATGCAGCTTCTTGTTTAATTACAACAATAGTGGCCCCTAATGAGAGTTTGCGCTAATAAGCACTGCAGAATGTAATCAACATGCTTCGCCGGTCTAATGAGTCGAGTTCCTGGCAAAAACAAGCACCGTCGACATTTTACTGAAGATTAATTAGGCGTTGTACCTATAAGGCAAGATAGATAGGTATCCTCAGTTGCGCCGGAAGGCCCCTGTTTCTAACGTGTAGTTCCTGGAAAGTGTGACGTTAAAAAGCCATTGCCCATCGGTATCGTATCACGTACCGGTGGCACCGGACAACGTGGTACTCCACGAATAAGAGTTGTTTGTGAACCGTGCGACAAACATGAAGAGCGTCCGCCTTTGAATAACTGCTATTGACAACAAAGTACACATCCCTGTTAAACGTCGTTAACTTAAATAAGTACGTTTGATTACGTCGTAGCTAGCTACCCCATTAAAACTTAACGAGGGGCAACCCCGGGGAAAATAACTAACCCAATTTCCCTTTGCCGGGAAATCATTAAAAGTCTTAAAAGGGTCTTTTCATATATTTTTTACCCTGAAGCGTACGTGCAAATAAACACATTTTTACATACTCGAACAAACAATTCTCCTAACGAGGCGGGAGCGTAACGAGCGCGCGGCGGGCGCGGGGCGGTGACCAGCGCGGCCCAGCAGCAACGCGCTAATTGGAAGGATACGTCCGGAAATGTGTCTCGTTACACGCGGCGCCTACCTGCCGTGGACGCCTCTACCACCGCCTGTACCTCACCTAACGACACCCCTGATTTATCTGAGTAAATACATTCAAATTGACAGCCGAAACTCGGACGAAACCCGACAACCACGACACCGCACCGCCTGCGCCCGTCGCCGCTGGCGCCGCTGCTCGTGCGAAAATGTCAACAGGAACAATCAGGACACCAGCACCGGCCGCATTCAGCGATAAGTCATTAAGATTTTTTTTTACAAAAACAACTTGCACTAATTTGAAAGACATTTAAATGTTACGACCAGTTTGTGTCGCATGCTAATTGTTGTGACATTTGTGTCTTGCGTCGGATGTGGGTGCCACTTTCACGCTTTTTATTAGGTAGAGTAGTCGTTCCAAAGGTTAAGATAGATCGAGATAAATAAACTTCCGTTGTACAACATAAATCTACGTAAAAATACGAATCTGTACACTAATTAGCCTTATTTATCTGTAACGACAATTAATATCAATTGAACGCGTAATACCATCAGTTCATTTACCATTCTCAGGGATTTCGTGATGCACTAATAGGTAATTTAATTAATAGATTTCCCAATTAGTGTTCGCTGTATAATTAATGGATGTGTGCTGTATTAGCGTCGGATACAATCTGATTCGAGACTCGTCGGCAATTACGGACGACTACAAAATACGTCGAATTCCGCGTAATTGCTGAGAATATTACGGCAGTGAACTTAATTGTTCTCGACTTAATTAATTAAGCTTTTGTTTGAAACTAACAGCAAAGTGTAGACTTGGCAATTCTAAATTGGATCTTGTAATTACCTTACCCTCCCTTTTGCTGAAACTGTATACCTACTTTCAATTATGGGCCAAGCTTTGTTAATGAAATCAATTATAATTGGGACACAATGAAATAAATTCTATTTGAGCAGTAGGAACAATCGATTTCATTAACTAATTAACTACGTTTCCATACAAACAATAACGTAGAGAGAAAGAATAATGTTTGCAATAGTACTGTGGGGGAAGAAAATAATGATAAACAAACGAATAACGTTGGGTGTTCATTTCATCTGTGTCGGTTGAGTAGATATTGCTGTCTTCATTATGGAGAGTTTGCCATTACGTAGGCCGTCAGCGAATCATTACGGATGCCTCTAATGAGTATCTCTTGTACGCCTAATAGTAATCCTTATCGACATTCCCAAGGCCGCTCCGGGGGCGGTTTGTGAACTAATTAATCGCGTTACATATACAGACTGAATTTCAGTTAATTTTCAATAGGTAATAACAATGCACTTATGTAAATCACAATCATTATGTGGGTTTCATTAAATGTTAATTTGGGTACTGTTGTAACCGAAATTGAATATAATGCCAGTAAATATTTTCAGTTCTAATTAGGCAAGTGATTGTAACAACAATGCCGGTGGTACTTTGTCTTTGTAGGGCATCGGTATGTTTAACTTTACTTCTTTATCCACATTATCCTACTAAGAACTTTTATCTCAAACTTTTATTAATACCTACCAGTTTTCCTTATCAAAGTATAGCTAGAAGCAGATCATGTGCTTGTTCTCAATCACAACACAGAAATTCGTAGGCTACGTTTTACCTCGAAAAAATGCCCTGTTTCCATAGAAACAGGGCATTCTTCCGTATACCATGAAACCAAGCCGCGGGATGATGATAGTAAATCATAAATATACAACACAAGCACTCTGATTATCTATTAGTTATTTAATGTTACGTGATTATTCTGAACATCCAATCTTATTCATGCCAAACAGAAAAAGCTTTTAGACTAAAGAAAATAAATAATATAATAAAAACGGCTTTTTGCGAGTGATATTCTTCGCAACACAAATAGAGACGCTACGCTACCTAATGCATATTAATTTGCAATTAAGATATGATCGTGATGTAATTATTATTTTACTAACAGCAATGTTCTCATAAGCAAACAACATTTTAATCAATGAATAAAAAAAAAAGTATTTACATAAACTAACTAACTAAATATAGACTAAATAAACAAAATTTAATTTATATAAAGTAATCGCTACCTACATTCCTTTTAAAATAAAGCATGGTATCAAATAATATTATTCATATTCGGTCAGCCTCATAAATATGTTAACATTTAAATCTTGTTAAGTAACTTATCTATTGAATTAGGTTACCACTTTGTATATATTAATGATGTTAGACAAATTAAATTCTGAGATAAAAGCTGTGATAACACTGAGTAGTATTGACCTCTGCATGTTTTAAGTTGCATCGGTGACTTTGGACAACATATGCTATAATCTAGTTAATTGGGGTTTTATAAACCGATGGAATTTTAATAAGAACAACGTAAAACTTTCCCTAACCGAAAACTTGCGGGTTACATATTGTATCAACGTATACTCGTCAGAGGGGCGAGCAAGGGTTGGGGGAGGCTCCACCAACTTTAATTAAGACACAATAATTAAAATAACAAGCGGCGGGCGTGGTAGCGCATCAGTATGCAAGCTCGTGGGCCCCGGCGAGAGCCGGTGGGCCCGTGGGGCCGCATACACGACACTAATCCACCGGACACATTCTGCTGCCAGCTATTGTGTGGCCCCCTCCGGATTGACGCTTCAATCTTGTTCACAATGATATTGGTACAGCCGCCAGCCGCACAGACCGCACAGGTCGGCGCGAAGGTCACGTGATAGTGTTATGAAAACAAATCATTGGATTACTCTGTTTATATACGGTAGAGCGCTCTTCTATGAAAAGTAATTAAACCGAAGTTATGAAAGTAGATTATGAGTTAACTATTGTATGAATGAAATTCCTAGGAAGTAGTCATGATGAAAAAACAATGGAATCAAAGCCACTTAATATTTTCACAAAGACTGTTTCTACTCGTTTGATTGTACTTGTCACTTTTATAAAAGCGTAATTAAGCAATTTTCTGAAGCATCCTTCCAATTACTCTGAATGGACACGCACTCACGGCCCAAATATATCACAACGTGTGATAAGTGCGATATCGTAACGCACACACGTAAACATTACCGTGAATAAGTTAACTTTCTCGTTTGAAAGCGCACTCTACCTAATTGGTCACTGAATTAGATAATAACTGTCAAGATAAATATGAGTAATTTATATTGCCTGCGAAACTAATTTAATTATGTTTATCATTTTAATGAATATTTATATCTTAAGGCTCTATCTCGCAAATTAATTAGGCAATCATAAAAGAAACAATATAATTAACAACACAAGCAGGAAAAAAATATTTTATTGGGCATCATAACTTAGGTACTACATGCAGCAATATAAATAAAGCGAATGAAAGATGATTAAATAGTATCTATTTACCTTTAATTTTCCGCTGAAAACAACAAACAAAACACGTATTTTCCAAAAACTCTGGTCTGGAACCACGATAAACAAATCCACAGTCAAGAAATAGAGCACCAAAATAAATTGTTACAATACTTGTCCACTCTAACAATTGTCACTTCAGAAAGATTTACAGGAAACTCGTTTTTCAAAGTAAATGTCCGATATTCGAATTATCGCCGGTAACGCAGAGATATGATCCTTAGACTAGCGGCGGGTAATTAGAATAATTTATTAAACTTGTAATTAAACGACAAGGATCGTTTGTACGAGCAGGTCGGCTGCTCGAGTAAAGTTTGTGCGTCGGCGAGGGACGCCGGCACGTGCAATGTCGGAGAGTACTCGCGGCGAAGTGAGGCGAGCGTGTGGCGGCAGTGGCTGGTTGGCGGGTCTCGGGGCAGGCTCCGCCGGCCCGGGGTGGAATGGAACAACACTCTAATATAATGACAGGGTCGGAACACTTTAATACTCTAATTGAAAAAGTATACTCCGACAGCTTTTAAGTGTAATTAAGGTTACGCTTCCATATTGCGACTTTACTGACTAGAAAATGCTGATTCGATGTCGATCCTCTTTGTTTAGATTGCTTGTGATGAAATTGCTTTTCTTCTGACGTTGAGATGAATTTTCATAGATACAACACAAAATGTTCGTGACCTTTCATCAACTTTATTACATTCAGTAGTGAATGTTGGTTCATACCAATTTACTACCATAACCGATCATCATGATTTTCATGTCAGCATATGGGTTTATTTATAAGCGTTAGTTAAGGTAATAAACGTTTAAAAAGACTTGGAGACGTAAATCATACGCACTTAATTTTAAGCAACGCACGTTCGACTGTCACATTATTTTGTGCTAGTGACCTAAAGACAGTCACTTCAAAGATTCCAGGATGCTGATGCCTGTTGCTCTCGACGCCTCCTTCAGCCACCTTCTTCTAGAACCAATGACAGGTACTGGCGAAATACAATATATCCACATGGCTTAGTTGTTACTTAATTTAAACTTGGCTAGCTGTTGCACGTTAACAACAAATATTATTGTAAGAACTTGGATAAAATAATTAGGCTCATGTTTAATTATACATGTGAGTAATATCAACATCCTACTCAGACCTAATACACAGGGGTACATAATATCGTACGCTGATATCATATAAATGTTAGTAGAAATCGATACCTAATAAATGTAATCGGCAAGTGCGTCACGTTCCACTACTGCTACATAGGTAAGAAATATCACAAACACAACCTCGCTAGTGAATTCCGGCCTAAATTCAATTCCACCCCTTTTCTCCGCGCCCGTTCGACTAGGAAACCAATCTTCTTTACATTCCCTTGCCGACAAATTTATACACCTCCATACATCGCGGGTAATGGGTGGCGGCGCGGCGGCTCAGCACTGGTCGGGCGCGGGTGACGCTGCTACCTCCGCCGTACATTATTAAGCAGGCGCCGGCTGAGGTGACCCGCAAAGAAACGGCAAGTGTATGTCCAGTGGCCGCCGTCGCTGAGAATTTAATTTCCACAGCCCGCCCGCCCTCGTCGCCATTGTCCGCCCAGTATTTCATTACGGCTCGAGCTTTTCTATTAATAAATCACTCTTCGCCTCCGCCGTTTAATTACGTCCCGGATCCGGCCAACGTCTGATTACACTTTCATCGAACATCTAATTAGGAGTGCAGCCGAGCCGTGCCGGGGTGGAACGTGTGTATTCTTTGTTCCGCAGATATTACACTCGGCCTATATTACACCGCGAAGCCTCCCCAGCTAAGTTCGAAATGAACGAACTTTGATTAAAATCGACCGCTTGCACTGCCGCTAAAGTATCAATTTAAATGTAGGCAATGTCTTAACATTCTAGTCATACATAGTGCTCGCAGCAATGTTATTTCGATGCCATGCAGCCTTGTCTTTTATATTGAGTTAAAAGTCAATAATGCTGTATAAGAAGCTGATATTGCTTGTCTATCCTTTCTCGTTGAAATCGGATATTATTAAAATCTAATAATATTAAAATACAGTGTGTTGTCTGCTTTGGTAATTTGAAAGACGTAATGCAAAGGCAAGAAGGTACAGAGTGGGGTAAACTGGAATAGCCTATTATATGTATGTATAATGACCCAATGAGAGGATGCATAGGTAAACATCATTGTAACGACAAGAGCATATTGTGTTGTGTGTGATATTGCATAATAATGAGTGAAAATATCGAAGTGGCAAATGACGTCGGTGGCTCAAGACTTTTTTTAATTTCCTCCGTCGGGCGCGGCGCGGGCTCAGCGGCCGGCGGCGCGGGCTGCCCGCCCGTTTAACTTATTGCCACGGTTAACGAGAATACGCCGTTGTGTGCCGGCGAAATTGAAGGATTTACTCCGCGTCCCTCCTTTATTAAACGTATTGCACACTCGCCCAGCGGCCGTGTGTGCGTGCGCCTCTACACGCAGTATGCCGAAATTACATTTCACATGAGTCGTAATAACAAGGGCGGGCGTAAATCACTAGCATTATTAGTTTCTCTTGTTACTGGTGCCATTTGTCACTTTATATTGATGCGAGAATACCGTTTTCGAAAAAAGTTCATAAAACATTAAGGCTGCTCGCCGATAACTGTAAATCAAAGTTGATAATGTTCTCACTTAAACTGGGATAATCGATCAGTGTAAGTGATCGGGTGAGAACGAGTGGGCGTAGGTGGGTGGTATACTTACAGAAGCACTTATTGTGTACGCGAGTCTGCAGCATTAATATATATCAGGAGTTATTAGAATCACAAATGAGGGTATCAGCTAAGCCCCGATTGATCTCCCAGCAAACAATAGCCGGTAAGCCGGCCGGCGGCGGGCTGGCGGGCTGGCGGGCTCACCGCACTCGTGACGGACGCAGCGGCGTGCGCAAGATACTATATCGCCGGACTTCCTGTAAGCTGAGCGTATCGCATCGCTTAAAGTTTCGCAATATACGCGCACCAAGCCCGTCCTTTATTAAAAACTATTCTCACATTTTTAATTAAAACTTGTGTTCCCCCACTAAAACTTTATTTAAGCAATAAAGGCGGCGCAATTAGCGGCGCTGTCCCCGCCGCCCGCCGGCGACTTCACCTACTTTTCCTTTGCTTTAATGAGTGTTTTTTAATAAAGCCGGAGACTGGTGCAAGTTTATTAATTTAGTTTAACTCGTGTCACGGCACCGGCCCACGGTTCACCCGCCCTAACGCTAGCCCGCGCGCTGTAACCATACTTTTTAATTGAACGCTCATCTAAGTACTACATACAACAGCTATCCTCTAGATATAGTTTGAATATATTCTTATAGTCTCAACTCAACAAATTGTGTACTATAACTTAGTAAGCCATAGATAGTAATAATAGCTTAGTAATATTGGCGCACAGCTCTACATAATAATGTATGAACTTCAGTTTCGTTTTAGAATTTCCTATATATAAATGCAGTTGATCCTTATTGAATTATTTCTTATTTAGTACCTAACATGAAAAAGAATATTTCATATTAGTAAAAATATAAAACGAGTTGACTTTTAAAAATACCTCATCTGATCCTTACGTACTTAGATATTTTTTTAGGAATATGTATGGGAAATTCTGATGTTTTCCGAAACCTACAGCTACATTACGAATCCAAAGCAACGATCGTTGTCGAGCAACGAACTAAAAGCTTGAATGACGTGAAGCCCTCGCTGCACCCCCTCCCCCCGCCAAGTGTTCCGGCCATAATTACATTCCCGTGTCTAACAAATGGAGAATCGGTGTTGATTTGTGTTTAGCCGAGCACGCGTCCGTGATCCGCGCGGCCCACGCCCCGTCGCCGTCCCGCCGCCGTCGCGCGACCGCCACGCCATTGTGCCCCACTGCCCACAGGTGAGCAACTGAGCATACTCCACCAATCCCGCTATTCAACGCCTTGTCAAATTAACGTCAGCACCGCGAAGGCATCCTTGCAGCTTAACTGCAGTTAATGCTAATGTTGTGTCAATGTCTGGTATTTTCAGGGACGCCGAAAATTAAATAAGAGACTATAAAGTGGAATTGGAAAATGTTTTCCTATTTCAGCCTTACTCATATTATTTAGAGTTTACTTGTTCATTTTGACTATGCTAGCGCTCTTATTGGTGGTATTACCAAACATACATCTAAGTAGGTACGACCTAATAGTTAATTGACAGTATATTTCGTTACTATAGGTAAAGTTTAGAGTGTGTTTTCGTTTCGTGCGAAGCGAGTAATAGCGCGCACATCGACTAAGTGAAAAACGAAGCTCGCCGGTCAGCCTAAAAGCTTCGCGGTAGATTGCATCAGCACACGGATTTTCCATTACGCGCTAGTTCTTTATTACGAGCCTTGAGAACCAAGTAAAGGTTGCCGCTTTAACAGGCTATTTTAATTAAATAGAGGCTATGTTTACCCATTTAACAGTACCCCGTCAACAAAATATTATGGCTATATCGAATGGTCCTAAAATAGCTTACAATCAATAGCAGTACATTACAATATAAAATGTTCACAAACTACATAATGGTGGAGCATCGGCTAGTCGGAACGGGGTCGTTTGTGCAATGGTTCGCACGAGCCGAGCAAGGAGTCGTTAGGGCGGTCGTATATCCTCGGATAACCGCGAATATTGGCCGCACTAACAATGTGCGTCTTTATAAGTTTTTAACGAGCTCGGACGATATAAATTATGTGTGGTGCGGGCAGTGGGTCTCGTTATCTCGCTAACGGCGCACTAGCGGAAGCTTAATGTACCGAGAGCTTTATTGTAGCCACTTACGGCCAGCGCACTGCTATTCCAACTAGTTGTACAACACTATTGTCGTCTCGTTATATTACTTTTAATACAAAAAGTAACACCGCTCACTAAGTTTAAATAATAAAGTGTGTGATTCGTAAAGGTTTAATAACACTCCTCTAGATGCGTTAACGAAGATAATGCATGATATACTTACTTATTCAAAACATACATATTTTAAAGAATAAATAAATATTTCATGGAATAATTAAATAAATTCGGTTTGAATGATTCATGAGAAATCCATATTTAATTTATATTACCTTACATGGGCTATAATTTCATGTAATACGTAGGTATCTAATTAAAACGGCGAAACCAAATCAACAATCCAGTCAAGCTGCAATACGGAAACCATTAAGGGTGGTTGAAAGTTAATAAGTAATAGGTACAGTAATTGCTTGCCAGGGACGTATTTGGACTAGCAAGACTGTTTCTTACAAAATCCCGAAATTGGTAGGTACTTACTTTATGTGAGCGAACTAAGTTTCAATGTTTGGTTTACAAAAATGTGGCGAGTTTACTTTGTGACGAATGTATAATATGCCCTTTCTCAATATTATAAAACATAAGTTTCGTATTCCTAAAATGCGTAGAATAAAACTGATTTATACCGTTTTTCTCTCTGTATTAATACAAATAATAACTGCTGATATTTATCAAAATGTAGCTCAAGTCTATTACCTCGATAGACTGGGTCTGATAAGAAAAAGAATAAATTAAGAAGAATATGTATATTTATTTAAAAAGATTTTGTCGACAAAAAGTCTGACTTATATTTTACAAAGTCCTCTATCGCCAGACAGATTGCGTCTTACCTTAAAAGAGTTCTTTCAGTATTTAAGTAAAACGTTACATACGTTTAATGACCAGATAAAAATAATACCCAACATTAAATACAATGTAGGCACACGCTGTTCTTTGAAGTCACACGGAACTTAAGTAAGTCCTGACTTATCTTATCTTCCGTTTCACTAAATGAAACTTTTTTTGAGCAATTAAATTAAAAACGGACGGAAATTAAAAACGAAGACCATTAAAACAATAACCTACCTGACAGTTCATTCTGGCACTAGGCCACAACCCCAATATACAAATGGTTGTGAGTCGAACAAAGTTTTTCGTCATAAAGCGTGATATTTTTAATATAGCCGTCTGAATACGTCACTGGGCTGTCCCCGGAGCAGGCTTCACGGTGAAATGAAGGTTATCTACCCTGCAATTAGTGCTTTACGGTATTAATAAAGAAATCCCTTAATTCCCTTCCTTAATAAAAGAAATTCTTAACGTATTTGGTGCCAGGAAAATTAATTAGCATAACTCAGTTTCCCCCGGCTCACGTTATTAATACTCTTAGGTAAATGTAAGGAACTCATTTTAAGCAGATGTTAGAAATTAATGTTACATTAAAGTAGTAGTATTTTTAGTTAAGGATAAAGTATTACCGAAGCGCTCGTCTAAATACCTTCGCAGGAGATCCCGTCGACGCTCAGAGAGCTTTGATTAAAAATACCAATTAAGATTACGAGCTTTTTATTCCACTTGTAATCAAGCAGTTAATTAGGATTTAGCGCGGCGGTGCCGGCCCGCCGGCCCTGCGCGCTACTTACCGACATTTTCATAATGATAAAATTAACGTTCTACTAAATGAATTAGAATATAACAATCCATGCACAAGCAATATTAGTTAAGTTATTTAATTTATAGCATTGACTCTCTCACTTTCTAAGTTTCTTAGAAAATTAGGTACATAAGGAGGTAGAGTCATAAATAGGTCTACTAAGTTCCAGTTATTTCCAAAGAGACAATAACTTCTACTTGTTTTAAATATAGGAACGAACATGAAAGCCAAGACATATCTCTCCCATTTTAGGAGCGGCGAAGTAACAAATCAATATTTGGAGTGAGTGCTTTTTCGTGCTATGGAGAAGCTTTTATCTGGACAACGGTCGGATGGCAGCACAAACAGTCACACGACTGAGACATTCACTTTAACATAAAACGCTCTATCTGCTCTATCTGTACCACTCCGGGGACTTCGGACGCTGGATCAACTATAATATGTTTTTAACTTACATCATTAGGTGCTCCGATCGTCAGCATGACCTAAAGACCAATCTTCTAGATAACATCTGACTTTTTGGATATAATGCCGTATCGCGGAAATGGATGCATAAATAAAATTAATGGCTTTATTATGTCCCGCTACCTAATTGTTGTATTTTAATGAATGATTTGCATTTTTTACATTATTTGTATTAGGTTTGTAGTTCTGCGTCATTCAAATATAATAACGTATATCTCTTCATAAGATTCCTGGAAAGCTAACACCGATGATGTGAGTATATTTATTCATAAACAAACTGATATCAACTGAACATTTAAAAAACTGCTACGAACCGATTAGTAAAGATAAGAAACATCTCTTTGTCTTTGACAATCTAAATTCCTTATCTGCACAACGTTCAATCTTATTTAAACAAATTAAAAGGGCCGGAAAAACATTTAATTAACGTTGCCAATGGTATAGTGAGGTTTAACCAATACAGACTAAGTGGAACTTTACCGCAAGCGTTAATTATTATCTGCGAGGAGTGCTCTTTGTTTAGTTGCTAACTCTAAATTAGTTTTCGAAATGGATCATTCACACCCCGGCAATCTCCCCCTCCCCCACCCCACTCTTAGTAATTGGAACGTTCTGAGATGACACCACTCGGCTGCCTCTAATCAGTTAACAAGAAACTCAGTGTACACCATTGTGATCTTTAATCACATGCCACACGTCACGACAAACTTGAGCCCCTTGATTTTGTACCGCACTTGTGTTTAGAACCTCTTCGGCCGAATGAGAGGAGGTATCTAATGTCCTACGGAAATTGGGCAAAGGTAAAGAATGCTGAAAAGGAACCACTTATTAACAACAAAATTATAAAATTAATTAGTTTTAGTCAAATAAATTACGTGAACAAGTCATTGAAACTGCATAATTATGGCTTGGAGTTCATAATGTGCCCAGCAGGATGAGAAATGCCGCATGACTATCAGCCGACACTTACAAAATTAGAATGTTACTTAGGCACAAAACGTAGTCGTTTTGTTTCAGCCGCTCAGCGACGGCGTAAGTAAGCACTTATCTTTACAGTTCCTGCATTAAGTCGTCAACAATTAAGCCTCATTAAATTTCATTAGTGGAACGGTCCCGCGAGTGGTGGCGCGGGCGCGGGCCGGGCGCGGGGCGGACTGCCGGTCCGACGCCGCTTAGACGGATAATCTCCAGCTGTCAGCCGCTAATGCGTTTTAGAGTACGTAATTTGAACCGTCGAGATCGGTGGTAATTAACGGCCGCAATTAAGCTAAGTGATTATTAGTAACTATGAGCGCAAAACGATGGATGCACTCGTCATGACCACTCATTGAACCAACTTAATTGGAATCTGATAGAGAAATGTTTGCCCGACGTCTTCACAATGAGCAATGAGCGGCTCATTCCAATATAATTCTAGTCCAAGCTTTCAACATTACTTACGGTCGAGAAAATATCTGCCAAGTTTGATTTTTTTACTACTACAAGTAAGATGTTTCAGCTTTCCAATAAAATGTAATTTAAGTGAAGATACACATGAGAGCAGAGTGAAGGCTTTACGTCACTTCAATTTTGTGTTAAAAGTAAGTGTGCGCGCCTCAAGTAACCCGGAGGCTGGGGTAATGTATTCCCATATATACATAAGTGAAAACATTTTAAGAAGCTCCACGGACCCACTGCATCACCCCCGGGGTTAGGGCCTAAAAGCACTATCTCGGAGCCAAAGCCTTACAACTCTTCTCAAATTCAACTTACTTTGCTCTGTGTGGAGGTGCCCGTACGTATGTTTTATACTGTACTGAACCATCTTGATACATCGCATTTGTAAAAGTTGTTTAATGTTTCTTTTTAGTTTTTGTTTTGTTATAGTTAAGCTATAAGGTTGTAATCACTCAAAGGCACAATCAGATGTTTTCCTCATTTTTTTTCTTTCTACTATTTTATACATACTTACTTCCTACATACTCTTCTTAAATGACATTATTATACAATTTTGCATGACCTTTGCAGACATTTTTTTATTTATTTAATTACAAAACTATCGTGACTATTGTTGACATACGTTTACTTGTTGTTGACGTAACAAAGGCCGATGTCCTTGAAAAAAAAAAATATCTGAGATGTTCAGACCAATGGATGTAAAATGAGTCTATAATCAGTATTAAGTAGCTTGGTGCAATCTTTATATTTGCTCAAAATGCATCTTCTAGCGCATCTTACCTGCACTGCTACAATAGTTAGCTCTAATGGAAAAACAGCTTACCCAACCTAATCCTAAGATTTGGGTACCTACATTTATTTGTATGGAAGACTAAAACATTTTTCAATTTAGTCAATATTGCAAGTTGTTCAATGAAGACTGTTTTCACACAGTAACTTGTCACTATATACAACACACTCCACAGAGATAATATATTAAGTATATCCCCCAAAACTATATTGTATCATACTATGTATACTTTTAATCCCATGCTCGATGAGGTGAAGTATCAAAAAGTTCAGCCATAGTATACGGACACAGCACACGTAACGAATTCAAGTTTAGTGTCGCACAGGGCTGAGACCGTGGAGCCGTGGTTGCAATTGACCGGCGGACAAACCGCAGCATCACCGCTCACGCGGCTTGCTTCGGGCTAGATCCCCTACACCCCCTCATTCCCCCACAAACATCCAACATTAACCCTGTGTTTCTTCTAAAAAGCCACGAGTCGAACGACACAAAGTTTGCTTTCTTCACGTCATGAATACGCGGCTATGCTCGATTTCATATAAAATAAATTGAAAAGTTTTGGAGTTTAATTCCGTTCCTCAAGCCGCCATCAGTTGGCGCTCGCGGCGGCGTGGCGGAAGCGAATCTCGATGTTTTGTAATGGAGCTTTTTAAAATGGAAGTCGAACTTTTGTCAGACACTTTTAGCCGCGCCGGAGATACATTTAAGCTTTTTAACTTTTCCACTCCGGTAATGTATCCCACACTTTCCTACGTCTGTAGTGGAGATGTCGTATAAGTTTTTTTTACTGAGTAGATAGATGAAGTAAGCAACTTTTTTATTTATGTGACTCAGCAAGTCCCCAGTTGCTTGCAATAATCCTGCCAAGAGCTTCTCTCTATCCGACTTCGTGTTTTTTTTCGTGTTCGACGACAGTGTAAACATTTTGCCTACGATCCATTAAGTAAATGCACTCTGGTCGCCACTCGGCACTGCATTAATATTGCATTTCTAACTCCTCCCTGCTGCCCCAAACCCCTCGATTGCGAGCCCTCGATGGACATTTACTTGGCCAGCTTTTTAGAAACAAAGCTAATGGACAGTGTTTTACATATCGCACGAATATTAATTTACAAATGGACGGGTAATCTAAGTCCTTTTAAATTTTATATTTCAAAGGTATACATATAATGTACTGACAGCAGTGGATATAAATAACGACTTGATTAACGCGTTATTCAAGTCATAGGTAAAGAGTTCAGTAAGGTTGACCTGCCATATTGAACGCACTAAAAATAACGGCACAACAAACCTGATGACGTATTTTCTTATTATTAATCTATTTCGCCCGTGTACGGCAAGACATAAAACGCGACGTACCAAGCTAACTCCTTTAAAAGACGTAGCGTACGATTCTTATAAATTATATCAATCTCTCAAAATCAATAAGTGTTTGTAGCTAATGTAAGCGCTTAACGAGCCGCGAGCGGGACTCCTGAGCGGATCAGCAAATGGAGTGCTTCATGCATAATGTAGCGCAGGCTGAGTGTTGTTTTGAAAAGCGTTCTGAATTTGTTATTTTCGTCACACCAGGTGATGCCCAGGCACCTCATGAAACATTTAACGACATATCGATGTACATAATGTCGTTTGTTCGACGGGCTTTATGAAGATTGTACTTGACGGTAGATATACTCCACTGTTTCTGGTCTCATTATGAAATTCGCTTCGGTTATCATTATTTTCATAACTCAAATACCGAATAACAATTAACTAGCAGCTCTAGTTCACGTGGAAATTTTGATGAGTTTTTGAGGGATAAATAATACATTGTCTTTTGATGAAAACCGCATCTAAATCCGTTGCGTAGTTTAAAGATCTAAGCGTACAGACGGCGGGAAGCGACATTGTTTTATAACATGTAATAAATATTTATAATTTAATGTTCCATGAACGAAAACTTTTGAGAACATTTTAATGCAGTTAATAATAGTTAACACTTACTAAATAAGTAAGTACTTGCACAAAACACAATCGTTCCGGAGGGACCAGTACCGACATCTGGCACATCTGGGGCAGTCAGTTCTGCCACCACCTTACGCGACATTAAGTACTCTTGCACAATGAGAACTAGAGAAGTACATCAAAAGTAGGTAAATAAAATAAGCCCCTTTGGAAGGAACCTAGTTGCAATAGTTAATGTGTAATCCCTTGACCGCGTAATCCAGTACCATCTTCACCCTCCTTATTATTAGTAGGTACCCCTTGAAGCATTCGGTATTGTAATAATTTTAGACAGGTCAAATCAGCACCTCCTACCGGAGTCCTCTAAACCTCAATACAGGGTTCATAAGAACAATTTTACTTTGGCGCACTTTTAGTCAAAAATCAAGTTTTGTATCTTATGGACACCCGGGCAGAGATCTGTCTGCGTAGCATTTAAAAAAAAGAATTAAAAGAAACGGAATATTTACCATGTTTATTATTTGTTTTGAGTTCTCGATATTTCGGCGCTGTTGCAAACGCCATGCTAAATATCCTGTTTCTAGAGTTATTGATAGACTTACTGAACATGTCAGTTTAAAAACATGAATAACTGAAGGAGTTTTATACGCAATGAAACAGTTTTCCTAGTGAAATACTTTCATGTTCAAACACAATCATCGTTCTTTCTTCTAGAGTTCGCCACGAAGCCAATATTTTTTCAGAATAGAGACAAAACTTTTGTGAGAAGTTTTTATACAGCAATTTTTTTAATACTTAGTTACATACATAAGTACTTTCACAGGACACAATTGATCGGAAACGATTTGCCTTGAACATGAGTAAATTAAATGTGAAACATATTTGACAAAAAAAATGTGCAGGCGCCACAGAACTAAAATACCATTACCAAGTTTGATATATACAAAACAATATTTCTGCAAATCTCTTATTATAGATAGGTAGTTGGGTTTATCCATAAAAATATTATAGCATTATATAAAAATATTATTGCAGTTCAAACATCAACAAATCCTAGGATTTGTTTGATTTTTGTTAATTTGTGACCCGTGATGATAATGTTGCGACGCGCGACAGCTGAAGTGAACCATTTTAACTACTTTTGGAGGGCACTGTAACTGCATTGAAAATTGATGTATTTGTCACCTGGCTGGGCTTAAAGGAAAATATTAGGTAAGCCACTACTTGGTGGTGGTGGTTTCATCTTGACCAATGAATCTACTCAGACTAATAACAGAACTTTTTTAAGTACCGTAGAACCTAATACAGGGTTGCCATCCCCAAAAGTGACTATGCTGCACACAATCTAAAAAAAAACATAAGGAAAACTAAGATTTGACACCAGTTATTATTTTAATAATCTAGGAACTAACAATAAGAAAAGAGAAATTATAAATCTAACCGCAAATTTGTATCATGAACTCATCCTGCAGCCAGGATCGTCTTCACACGAGGGAACTCCTCAACGGTTAATAGCGTGAACACAAAACTTTGCACACGCCACACGGGTTTATACTTGTTACGGGCAACGTGATTAACTGGGCATTATTAATAAGGACCGGCCATTATTAATAATGCCCAAGAGCGATGGGCAAAGTGATTAATTTATCAATTTGACCGGCCCTTATTAATAATGCCCGACAGCCCGTGGTCCATCTAATAAGTCAGTGTTTGAGATAGCTTGAATTTATCACTTGAACCGGGCAGTATGAATAATTTTGCAGACTTGCTCAGCACACCAGTGGCGAAGCGTCGAAGACGAACGGCTAACCGTATGGTAACTTGGCGTGGAGATTGTTGCCGGGGAATACGATGCCGTAGAACACACGGTTTCGGCGCGAAGGGGCCTGAATTCCCCTGACCAAAGAGATGACCGGGTTTTAACCGGACGCTTTTAAAAACTTCGCCCGGACGGCGAGGTTTTTAGCCTTTGAAATCCAAACTAGAACCAATAGAATTTTCTTTCTTCATTCGAGCATCCATGACTCAACAACTGTTAGTAAGCACTGATAAAAACGACAAATAAAGGTGAATCACTGCTGTGACAACCTCATGGGTTGTCGCACGCAGTAGTGATTTGAAATTGCACAACAGCAACCCACATAAACACAGTCTAGGCGAATTACAATCATGCTTAGCATACTGTTAATGCTGCCCCACCCTGCGCACCAAGGCAGCGCAGCTTTTACGCATTGTTGCTTAAAAACAATCCACATGCGAACATCCCGAACAGTCCAACGGACTACAGAAGCGGGGCAGCACCACCCGCATCCTAGACGCGTTATAAACAAACGGGGGAAACCTAAACGGATGGCAACCCTAACCTAATAGCATAATATACTAATTTAAGCCACATGCAATGATCAGATCGGATCCTCCTGTAAAACAGCCAAAAAGATCAGGTGGCAGATTGTAGCGATCAAAGGGATGGAATAAAAACTAGGTACCTGTGATCAGTAAGACTGTAGGTACAATCCGCAAAGAAATGCTAAGTTCCTCATCCTGAAAAGCATTCCTATTCCTGAATAACTTCTACGTCTACGTCGCAACAGATACAAGAGAGATAAGTCGTAATACGAATGAGTTGGATTCTTGGTACGAACTAAGCAGGAATCATCTCTTTGCCGTAAAGCGAAATTTCTATATCCTTACGTAACTTTATTAAATGATAACAGGAGATAACCGGCACCTCAGAATTAATTAATCCACTCAGAGATTGCATCTAAAAGCCCGCTGCCCCCGCGCACCCCCTCCACCCGGGGTCGATCCGTTTCCAGCCACTTAAACTTCACGCGGCGCGCTCCTAGCTTCCGTTTTAATTACAAAATTAATTCAAAATGTAATTAAAGTTAACAATAAGGCAGCAAACAATTGAAGTTATTTATGTTAGTTTATGCTTTATGGCGAGTACTGCTACGTTGGAAATGCGATTTACTCAAGAGCCGAGCTGAATATGCTGACTTCTATTGTTACGTCTTTAGCACTACGTGCAATATAACACAGGTCGTATGTGAGGTGGCTAGTTAATTTTATATAGGTACGTATGTTTGTATTTTTATCAAATAACACCTCCACAACTTTACCGAAACAGAGTCTTTTTCAGAAACAAAGTTCTTGAAAACACACGTTATTCTGATTTTAAGCTTGCATAAGACCTATGTAACGGTACAAGTGATCAAGCTAGCTAAGCTTATTTCAGTAAAATATTAGGAGATGAGCGGCATCGAGGACTGATCCATTCGACGTCGCTATACAGGCAATAAAGCTCTGTTGAAAAGCACTTAACAGGATTGATTCAGACCATTTACCATTCTATAAACAAACACAACCTTTCCATTATGGTAAATTATAAAACCTTTTAGCAAATCGAAATCGAAGAAAAAGGAGCGGTCTGCTTTGACGCTATTGGATATTATTATTTAAATAGGTTTGGTATCTAGCGCTGAATTCATTCAGCAGGTACCTACCATTCAAATTACTCTACGGGCACTTTGTTACTAACTTGATTTAATTGATATTTTTAAATTTAGGTATCTGCGTAAATATCTTGATAGAATAGTAAGAATAGTAAGAATGAGCATAGAACCTCGAGTCCTAAATATGAAATTTGTTTATATTTTCAGTAAATCGGATTTAAGTTTTACCTGCAAAAGTTGGAAATAATCAATCCGTGAAAACTCAAAAAAAAACTAAATAGGTAACCTTGCATAATCAGTTTACAGACGGTACAGTACGACCGTCTGCGTCGTCGTGACGATAACGCTGCCTAAATTAGCGACGGACGGTTAGTTAAACCACTGTTCCGCAAAGTGTGTGCCGCGGCACACTGGTGTACCGTGGTCATAAGTTGGTGTGCCGCGGAAAAATTAGGTACCAAATATCTTGGCACCTGATCCAGACAAAAAGTGCAAGCTTTGTTGTTGAACACTTGAAGTTTCTTATATAGAAAACGAATTTCTATTTCCTAAAGCGTGATCTATAAGTTTCTTCTCCATTCTTCTCCATAGAGATCTACGCTTTGGAATGGGCAACTACGGTACTTTCTCAGTTATTATGTCTTGTGACTGGGACTGTAGCTTCATTTTTATTGTTGTTCGACTATTCAAAAGTGGCTGTAACTGGCCTACTTGAAATAAATGATTTTGATTTGATTTGATTCCACAACCTTTGGACTGAGTTCCAAATACATTCTGCGAGAGCATCCTTTTTGGACATATATTAACGAGCAAAGAACTGTTGGAAATGAAAAAGGATCCCATTTTTTTTTTAGAAATTGAAACACACTGTTCTGGCTAGGTTTGAATTAATAATTTATGTAAATTAGGATTTTCAACGCTTACCACAATAAAAACCAAACAAACAAAAAAATTACCGAATTCCAAAAAAAAAAAAAAGTGGAATATAACTTTACTTTTGGAAGTCGGTGACTTTTGTTTGTTTTATTGACTTTTTTGCCACCGACTACCGAAAGTAATGTCGTTTTTTTGTTCTGAAAAAATCTATTTAAGTACTTACCCTTTTTAGTTGTGGTTACATCTCACACAAATCCTTGTTTAATATCAATTTTACATGGTAACTAGTCAACTAGTTAAATTTCTCAAAGTCACATCATCAGATCCTGACCTGACCATGGGCCCACATGCGAAGTATACAGTTTCAAACATTGCCCATAAAATTTCATTGCCCTTAATTTCCCTGGGATCCCATCGTCAGATTCTGACTTGATGGCAATAAGATCCACCTCAGGAGTACCAATAGGCTTTCGAATAAAACAAGAATATTTAAAAATCGGTCCTCAATTGAAGGAGAAATCTGTAAACATACATAAAAAATGGGTAGTAATTAAACCGACTTCTATTTCATAGCATCTCTAAATTACTAACTCGGCCACCATCAATGTGCATCTAAAAAGTACTATCTCAGCCACCATATATCATCGATGTCAGCTACTGTAAATACATCTCAGCATGGTTTTTATTTTAAAGCATCTATATTTGTGATATGAATTCAAGCAGTAAGTTTCTAAAATAACTATATATGACGTCCATAAAATAATTCTATCGACTTCTAATTGTATAACTTAGTACGTTTAAAACCTAGTTATGTATAACTAATTCATAAATCGTCCTGTAATTTATTGATCATAAAATGTACCTCAATAACCATCAAATTATAGCCACTAAATATAGAAACAAAACAACCGTAGCATTTTTTTGGGGTAGAATAGACTTTGTGCTTTTACCTAAAGTTTTAAGGAGCATGATCACATTTATTTACGCTGTGCGGGGCTCCTACTTCTGTCTGCGAGGTTTAAAAGTAACCTAACACGAAGTGGATAGCGGGGTCTTGGTTCGCTCACTTCGCTCGCTCACAAGACCCCGCCATCCCCTTCGAACCTAACCTGTCCGAGTCGGGTTGCCGCAAGTTCCGAACTCGCTCTCGCATCCTATGTTCTCCTTGCCGCAAAGCCTTTTTACGATATTGAAGAATGTTAGTGTTTATTTTAACTAAATAAAAGAGCTACAATCGAGTGGACTATTATATTTCTGACTACCCGAAACGACTCTTCCACGCATGCATCGAATAGCGCTCTCTCATGGGTGGTTGCGGCCAGTGGCACCTGTCTCGCTCCATCGTTGCAGTTGCTATTTTCATGATAAAAGAATACAATGTACTCCTTTACATGCTAAGTTATATTAATTATTTTTTCGAGTTGATGCCTGAAATAATTATTAGGAACATAGGTACGTTGAAGCTGTAAATGGTAAAATGTTGGCAAGTTGTAAAATCCGTGGCTGAGTTAGTAATTTAGACGGTGATGTATAATCAAGGAGACAAGTAAAACTACTTGTACTTTCTTCTTCTCTTTAGTTAGTGTGTACATAAATTGTAAAATATATAAAAAAATAAATAAATAAAAATAATTGTTGCTCTTTATTTGACGCTTTCTTTGAAATATTTAGTTGGCGTTGTAAAAAAAGACGAATTAGTTTATTAAAAGCCATCTTATTTTCCCGTGGCATACATATAAAATTAGAGGTAGGGTTTTGTGGCCAAATAAAATTCTGCGGCTAGGTTTATAATTTCCCAAAAAAAATGCAGTCGAACATAGAAGTAGAACCTTTTCCTTTTCTTTTAAGTCGGCTAAAAAAGGGAACGCCTCAGGACGATTGACAAAGAGTTGGGAGCAGCTCTCTTGTTTTATTGATATTTTTACTGTAAGTTTCACTTTCACAGCATCCTTGGTGGTGGCACAGAGGTCATTTTGGCTACATATTTTGGGGCTCGGAGGGCAGGATAGGAATAGTGCAGGTGGAGTATAGTTAGCAACAAAGCTCCACAACCACACCCTGCAATTGTATCATTCATCAAGGTAGCTCTAATTTACGAGATTGGAGTTAAATCTCCCCAGTTGGGTCCGGAAACTTCAAGGATTTCCAGCTGGACCACGGAAGATTAAACCCTACCGACGCGGCGAAGTCCGATCTAAACTATGGCAAGATCCTTCTCATTGATCATTAAGATAAATGAATTACTCCACAATTTACAAACTCGTAATCTTTGTTCTGCCTGTTCATAAATTCTGGTACTGTCGTGCCGGGTACCTTATTTTGTAACTAGAGTCGACATCTACAATATTTTCATGAACTAAAAATAATTGCTCGAAAACTTCAAAACAAGATTATTGTAGTATAGCAACACCAATTACAATGTCAATTCCGTTGTCAGTGTCACTGTCAAACAGGCGTCTAATTGGTTAGTTAGTTTGATGTTTGGTGTATTTTTATTTTTATGAAGTTGCGCTAAATACTACGGCTGTGAAGTAACGCCGTTATTTAAAAAATAGCCTTTGTGATACACCGTCAAAATTGTTCAAGGTCAAATTGTATAAGAGACCATGCCTGCTACTAGAAAGAAAGTGATCAAAACCGTATACAAAGATGAGGAGAGTGAAGCGGAAGACGGAGATTTTAGCGATTCCGGTTCAGACGCGAAATTTTCTGCAGAAGAATCTAGCTCTGAAGACGAAGCTGACTGTTTACCTTCATCCGGAGACGAGTTTAACAAGAAAAGCAATGTTAAAACCAGTGTTAAACGCACAACAAAAGTTAAGACGACCGTCAGAAAGCCGAAATTCACACAAACATTACTAAAACAAATAAACAAACAATCGTCTGCCGGTGATGAAAATGATGATGAAATCCCCACCTCACAATTCTCTGTCAAAGACCTCACTGAAGCAGATAAACTACTGCCTTCTTTTCTTAATTTATCAGAAAGTGGTAAGTTTTGGTGGTAAATAATCTATATATACAAGCATGCTTGTAACAACATGTTTCGACAGGTTTGGACCTGTCTGCATGAAATAAATTTGTATTCGGGTTGATAGTTCTGTTATGTTTCTGTCATTTTTCAGACAGTAGTGATGATGAATCTCCAAAAGTTTCGAAAAAAGCCACTACTATCTCAATTCTACCTACTGAACCGGACAAAGATTCAGGCAGTGATAATGATGTTAATATGGAATATAAAGATGTAAGTACCTTCCATGTAAAAGATCCTATAATAACCCTGTGACCGATTATACAGGGTGTTTGGTGCATCATTTGCCAAATCGAATAGGCCGAAAGGAGAGGTCAATGGCTATCTGTTTACGCCCTATAACTCATTCCTTGCCACACCAGTTTTTTTATAGCAAGATTTTAATTTAAATTTTGAAAAATTCCAAAATTCAGCATTTTAGGTCAAAAAAAAAAATTTGTTTAAACTTAAAATTTCGATTTAATTTAGATGTGTACTGTTGTATGATTCTATCAAATTCAAAATTATTTGCTAGGAACAATTACTTTCTTTTTTAATAGTTCGTAAAGTTTTTGTAAAAGAAAAATAAACTTAAAACTCAACTTTAAATGGCTATAAAAAAAAAACTAAAACCGATCGGGATCTTCGAATTCTTTTAAAAAGTTCTCTAGTCTGTCTTCTTTCCAACGGTATGCAATATGCCCAAAAAAACGTTTAATACCTTTTCATTTTTAAATAAATGTGTAATCGAGACACTAGGCTGATATTTGAAATTACAGTAAGAACAGTAGGTTTAGCATAAATAACATGCCTCAAGTAAGTAGACAGATACTGTTATGTCACTAGTGCGTAGTGTCCTATCTCTGCCTTAAACAGGGTACCAACTTTTTAAGAATTTGAGACTTAAAAAAAAACATTAAATTCAAAATCACAAATCTTGTTCGAGTTGTACGCCACTGTTGCGAATGCACGCGCGGCACTCAGACTAGAGAACTTTTTAAAAGAACTCGAAGATCCCGATCGCATTTAGTTTTTTTTTTTTTTTATAGCCTTTTAAAGTTGAGTTTTAAGTTAATTTTTCTTTTACAAAAACTTTAAGAGCTATTAAAAAAGGAAGTTATTGTACCTAGCAAGTAATTTTGAATTTGATAGAATCACACAACAGTACACATCAAAATTAAATCGAAATTTTAAGTTTAAACAATTTTTTTATTTTTTTACTTGACCTAAAATGTTAAATTTTGGAATTTTTCAAAATTTAAATTAAAAAGTTGTTATAAAAAAACCGGTGTGGCAAGGAATGAGTTCTAGGGCGTGAAGATATAGAAAATGCCTCGGCCTATTCGATTTGTCAAATGATGCACCAAACACCCTGTATTCTTAAAATAGGATTATATTTTTAAATGATTAAAACCTTGCAGAAGAACATGTTTCATAAAAGAAAGTAACACAAGTAAGTAAGTACACTGTACTTTATTTATTATCTGATTTGGTTTGGTTTTAGAAACCAACATAAAAACTTAGCTAGAAAAAATGTCTTTTCAAATAAGGTATTTATAACAGTTTTATTAAAGACACAATAACTGCAGCACATTAGATTAGTTCAACCATTTCCATACCTTGTGCTGGCATGTAATGTATTCATTCATATGCAGATTATTATTTATTTGTTAATTTTAAAATTAATATAGTTTCAATTGTATTTAACAGATATAATATTTAACAGTGGAGGCCTGTGTTCCACTTTTACTAGTAATGGGAATATTATGGGCTGATAATGCTTATACTATGCTGTATTTTACATGGACGATCTTGACAAATATTTGCCATAATTATATACTAATAATGATGTATTTATGGTCAGGTCTGGTCAAACAACATCCCAGACAACAGTGAAGAAATTGCCAAAAAAACATTCATAGAGCTTGAAGAACACAAGTCCAAAGTTGAAGAGACAAAAGCTTCTCTTCAAAATTACACATTGAAAGTTAACTCAGAAAAAGAATCTGATGTTAAAGATCTGCTGGCAATGGGAGAAGAAGCAATACCTGAAGTACCTGAACTAATTAAAGTTAAGAAGAAAAATAAGTTCAGAAGGAAGAAAGATGATAGTGACTCAGAGGAAATGGAAGACTGGGAGGAAGTTAATGGTTTGTACCAATGTTCCATAAAAATCTGCCCTGATCTTATTGTTTTTTGCCCTCAAATTATTAATACTTCCAAAAACAATACAACTGTACTATATTCAAAACGAAAAGTTACTGTTCCTAAAACAGTAAGAGTGGTTTATAACTATAGTTTAATAATTAAAAACATAATTTTTCCATTATTTCAGAATCAAAAGCTGAATCCACCCAACAAGGCATACAACTTTTTGTTAAATTCCCTGAGGCAGCATGCAGAAAGAGTAAAAAAGTTGATGTTGAAATGATGATGAAAAGAAAAATGAATAGAGTAAAAAAAGAGTATCAAGTTTACATGCATAAAGTACATGTTCTGTGTTGGTTAGGTCATGGCAATTTTGTCAGTGGAGTTTTGAATGATCAGGGGCTTATGGCAGCTGTATTATCTTTGGTTCCGTCCAAAGAGTGCTATCCTGGAGAGCGAGTAGATATGAAGTATGTTGAACAAATAACAACTTGGTACAAAGATAAACTAACACTAAAACAAGAGAAAAACGAAGATAAGTTCAAACCAAAAGCACCACCTCTTAAAGTGATTCTGCTGGAACAAATTAAAAACAGAGTTGTTACAACTAAAAAATACTTAGTTTTCATATTTGTTACTATGTTAAGAGCTCTGGGCCTTCAATGTCGTGTTATGTTTAATTTTGTAACATTGCCTTTAAAACCACCAAGTTCTGAACTATGTTCCTTGTCAACAAAGCCAAAACAAGAAAAGCCAGAGTCTGCTGATAAGTCTAAGTCACCCACTGTTAAGAAAGAAGAAAAAGCTGTTGAAAAGAAGCAAAAAGGTGGTCCTTCCAATACCAAAGCGAAAAAGCAAAAAATTGCCCAATTAGATGGAAATACTGACAGTATATTCTTCAGTGATGATGATGATGATAAAAATATAATGCAAGTTGATGGAAGTGATGACACTATTACCAGGAAAACTAGGTCTGTAAAAAGAGCAAAAACAAATGAAAATAATACAGAAAAATCCGAAAACGAAGATATATCACCACCAAAAATAGCCAGAAAACGAACCAGTCGCGCATCTCCAAAGCCAGCGCCAAAAAAAGATGAAAACAGAGAGGATGACAAACCATCACAGAAAGGAAAAAAAAAGAAGGAAACTAAAATTGAAAATGATCGTGAAAGCATAAAAAAATCAACTGATACAAAACTTAAGGAACCGCCTAAAAGCTTAACTCGTGGACAAAAATTAAAAGCTGAAAATAGTATTAATAATTCATCACAAACAAAAGAGATACCTACTAAATCCTTAAGTCGAGGACAAAAATCTAAACCAGAAAATAACAATTTATCAGAAAAAAAGGAGACCACACCGACTAAAAGCTTAACTCGTGAACAAAAATTAAAAGCAGAAAGTACTCTTATTTTACCACAAACAAATGATATAAATCCAGATATGAAAAGTGCTACTAATACGAGAGGCAGAGCCCAAAGGAGTAATAAAGGTATATTGAACTCAAATACTGAAAAGAAAATAAGTGTTCCAAAAATATCTGTGACAGATGAGAATGCTGAGGATATTGCAAGCAAATATTTTGAGGAGATAAAACCTACTGCTAAAACCAGCAGGCTTTCAAGAAAACGTTCACAAACTGCTAATCCTGATAGCTTACAGACTCAAAAAGACGAAGACAAGGACAAAGTTGTCAAAGCAAATACCAGAACAAAGAGTGCTGGAACTGCTGTGGGAAAAAGTAAATATTTTGAAAGTCAGCCTAAAGAAACTACACCTAAAAGATCTGTTAGACAAACAAAAAAACAAATCAAAGATGAGGACACCCAGAGAGTGAGCCATAGAGATCTTGCAAAAGCTAAGAAAGGGAAAAGTGATGTCACTGAAGATCTTGTAAATATTATCAAGAGCAGAGTAAAAGATGCTAAATTGGAAGCAAAGAAAGGAATAGTGAAAGGTAAGTTGTAAAATCAATAGACTAAAATACTTTTAAGTTAGTAATGGAGATAATTTATCATAATTTTAGATTACACACACAAAGATCGCGATAAGGCTAGATGGATAATAGAGATAAGGCATAACCAATTAATTTATGTTTTTTAGGCAAAATAAAGAAAGAATCCGACGAGGATAGTGATTATTTGCCAGTAGAAGATCCTAAAAAACACAATTCTGGGAGTGAAGACGATTTCAAAATATCGAAGATCAGTCCCAAGCCTGGTACCAGCCGCCGCATAGACCGACGAATTCTGTCGTCTGTCTCCAGTGATGAGCCCAAGAAAAACAGAATCGATGTGTGGTGCGAAATATTTGTTGAAGAGCTAGAACAGTGGATTTCTGTAGATGTTATCAAAGGAAAAGTTCACGCTTCCAGCGATCTTTATGTAAGTATATAGAATATAATTTGCTCTAAAGATATCCATGGTCACATTATTAAATTATTAACTGTTTATATGTCCCACTGCAGTACAAAGGCTACCTCCCGTTCCTCCTTCCACTTGTTATTGCTAGCCAGTACCAGTTCCTGTAGCTTTGCGGCTTACTGATTTTGGGACTCATCTTCATTCAAAGCCCAACTACACCCACTGCTGGTTATAGGCCTCTCTTTGCGTGCCAAGCTCCACGATCTTGTGCCAGCTTCAACCAGGATATTCCCGCGATAGCAATATTGTCGTCAGCTGAATTTTGGGACTCACTGTCCTGTTATTTTAGCCCATAGCCCCATCGGCATGTGCTATAATATTGGTAGCTCAGCAGTGTGCTTATACCAAAGTTATCTTTTCCACAGAATGGTGCCACTCACCCTGTGTGCTACGTCGTCGGCTGGGATAACAACAACTACTTGAAAGATATGACTCGTAAATATGTGCCGCACTGGAACACGGTGACTCGCAAGCAGCGCGCCGAAGCACCGTGGTGGGACCAAGCAGTAAAACCCTGGCTAGGACCAAGGAATGCTCGGGATAGAGAAGAAGATGAATACTTGGATAGAATGCAGCTTGAGGCGCCATTACCCAAGAGTATTGCTGAGTAAGTACAATTAAGATCGCAAAGCATAGAGATGCATCGTCGCCTTCGTCGGCCTCTGCGGCAATTCCATGCTCTGTGATCTTTTGTTTGTGCAATAATTCAACTACTATTCACGTTTTCTATTGCACGTATTCACTAACCCTTAGCGACACCTAAATGATTGCCTAAATATTATTGCATTGTTTGAATTTAAAAAAAAAATGAAAAAATCTAACAGTGTGCTTTTGGCTAGTGTTGTGAAAATGAGCATAAGCTCAACGTCATTCACGATGAACAGAAATGTAATTCAATACAGAAAAGTTTTAAAACGACTATTTATTCAGCCAAGACAAAGAGACCTCCTTTAGATCGAAAAGCCAATGTGATAAAGACTAATAATGAACACACACTATACACTTACAGATATAAGAACCATCCACTATACGCGTTGAAGAGACATATGCTGAAGTACGAAGCTCTGTACCCGCCCGATGCGGCCGTGCTTGGGTTCGTTCGCAACGAACCGGTGTATGCGCGGGAGTGTATATACATCTGCCGGTCTAGGGACATCTGGCTCAAGGAAGCTAAGGTCGTAAAACTGGGAGAGCAGCCATACAAGATCGTTAAGGCACGCCCTAAGTGGGATAGGGTAAGTTTTCTTTTGATTGAATTGCCAATATTATTAGTCCAGCCACCCACTGTATATCGTCCCTGACCCTGAAGTATCCTATAAATGTGACTCTCGTGGACCTTTAACTTACAGCGCTCTTCAGAAAATTTGCCGATCATCATTTGCCTAGCCTTTTCCCAAACTTAGTTGGGGTCGGATTCCACAGTGTAACCGGATGCAGCTGAGTATCAGTATTTTACATGAATCGACTGCCTATCTGACCTTCACAGTAACTGGTTAATACGATACCCGGTGGTAAGACTGGATGTCAGAAGCTTTCTGACTACTCATAATGACTGTCAAAGATCTTCAAATTACAGCCGGGACCAACTTCGAATGCGAATTCGCTGTTGCTTCGGCAACAATGACGAAAAATTATTATGTTGCGAATTAAATCAGAAAGTTTGACGAAGACAATTTATTACTTACTTCTTTTATTATATTTCCAGCTCTCAAATAAACTAATAACTGATAAACCTTTGGAAATATTTGGACCATGGCAAGTGCAGGACTACGAACCACCAACAGCAGAAAATGGCGTTGTACCTCGCAATGCATACGGCAATGTTGAACTCTTCAAAGACTGCATGCTGCCTAAAAAAACTGTACTTATAAAATGTAAGTTGTGTTTTTATTGTTTTTCTGGATGGACTTTCGTTCGTGAAAAAAACCTTATATTATACATACGGTACATAAACTCACGGCTTTTCCTCATGAGGGTTGGCAGAAACCACAGAAGGCCATCTGCTACAATCCTTACATTCCCCTTTTGCTTTGTCCATACACGCACGCCGGTTGCAAATATGTACTATGCACCCGACCTCACTGAAGGACATCACCAATATTATTTTGTGATTTTACAGTACCCAACCTAAACAGAGTGGCCAAGAAGCTGAACATAGATTGCGCGCCCGCGATGACTGGCTTCGATTACAACGGTGGCTACTGCCACCCAGTCTACGACGGGTTCGTAGTGTGCGAGGAATTTGAAGAAATCATCACTGAGGCATGGGTCAAGGTAAGATAACATCTTTAATATTTTCATTTGCCTTATATCTCCTGACGTCCTGGTATTTATGCCCAGGTCGGCAAAGTGTTTTTTGGTTTTCCTTCAGGAATTTCTCACTAGCAACCACGGAGTTTGGATTCGTGCCCGGTTGATGGCAATAGGGTCACTCCCTATCCTCCTCTGCGGCCTCTGCCTCTGCCTCTGCCACTCATCGCCAAAAATGACAAACTTTCACCCAAAGTTTAACACATTAGGGCATGAATTTTCAAATATCCTTTCTTAGTGCTCACTTTCGTTGCAAAAGGAAGTTTTGTGCAACATCTCATGCTTCTAGGCCCAGCGGCTTAGGCGTTGTCTGTCAGTGAATGAATTTAGCATTAAGTACCTATTAGAAGGCCACGTCTGTCGTGTGCTTCACTATCAGCTACGGGCTAAAATAACCACTATGTGGCGCCCTGACTGCCAGAAGGCGACGCGGCAGACCTCTAAAGCTAGGTTCATATTGCTGTGTCGGGGTGTGTCGGGGCGCGCCAGAACGCAATCGCTTACGTTCATTTACTATGAATAGATTCACATTAGTAGGTTGTGTTGTGTTGTGGCGCGTTCTGTCGCAGTTAAATCGCTCGACACCCGGTCACGCCAGAGAGGTGGTGGGGGATCTGTCGCGCCACACTAATGTGAATCTATCATTTACGACGCGTTATTGCGAGGAAACAGTTCATGTAATAATATTATTATCTGTTTTTCGTTCTTTAAAATGTCCGATGAACTTATTGAATTAGTACGACAGTACAAAGTTCTCTATGACACGAAATGTAAAAAATATAAGGATCACGGTATCAGAAATGGTGCTTGGGAGGAAATAGCAAAAACATTAAATAAATCAGGTAAGTAGTTCGAAGATTAAATAAATCAGGTAAGACATCGAAGTCACTGTCAGACGATTCCATTTTAAAACACGTATTCACTCCACAACTCTTAAAATGAGAATGATCTAAAAATGCGACATATTGCGCCACAACACAACCCATTAGTATGAACACTCCGCGACACAACAGACGGCGCCCCGACACACCCCGACACAGCAATATGAACCTAGCTTGAGAAGATGGCGGGATGAGCTGGACAAAACCAACGACCAGGCCCTCTATTCACAAACGCTCGGATTCGATTTCGTTTCGATAAGTCGTATGTCTATCTTGTTTTGGCATTACGAAACCGAGCGAGATAGACATACGACTTTCCGAATCGAAATCGAATCCGAGCGTTTGTGAATATTGGGGCAGTAGCCCGTATTAGCCCTGGATCGATAGAACTGAAAGTCACGGGGAGAGCCCTTTGCTCAGCTGTGGGGTGATGTATGCTAACAGTAACAGTAGAAGGTTAAAAATATTGCTACTTTTTTATTCAGGATCAAGAGGAACAAGAGCGCAAGGAAAGAGAAAAGATAGAGACAAGGGTTTATGGTAACTGGAGACGTCTCATCAGAGGATTGGCGATCCGTGAACGTCTGAAGTGTAAATATGGGTTTGAGGACCCTAGCAAATCAGAGCCTACAAATAAATCTAAAGGACCAAGATTTGTTGTGAAGAAAAAATCGTGAGAAAAGTATTACACTCTTTAATTAATTTTAAGATTACATCTAAATGCATGATAGTAATAATTATGTTACAAAAGAAAATGCCCAATGATACGTAACTGTAATATAATTACTAGTTACATTGGAAATGAGAATGGCATCATGTTTAGCATGATAATACTAATATTACTTTGTTTATTTAGGAGAATAAGATTATTAATTGTTTTCAAGTTGGTTTTAATTGCATTTTGTTTTAATTTGTTATTTTTACACTACTAACTTAGATAAGCTATCCATACTACCTCATTTTTATAATCATCACAAATATTTAGGTGATATCGAATGTTTTAAAATTATTGTGATATTTTTAGCAGCCTTAAGTTATTTTCCTGTTTATAAAAAGCCACTGCCTGTTTTATCTGCCTTCAATTGTTTTAATTTTACCGCGATTTACTGATATTATTTTAAATCAAAACTGTTTTTGTCCCTAGTGAATTCTACAAATAAAGTGATGAAAAAAAAAATGTTTTTTATTTTAAATGAATATTTGGATACGTAAAGAAAACACTAAATGTAGTATATTTATTTAATAAAAATTATAACTTATACAAATTTGTTTATTGTAATAATTATGCAAAAAGCTGCTTTAATCTTTACATTATCATAATATGTTTTCGTTAGATATATATAGCAAAAGCTCCAAAAGCGTAATACACGTAGGTAGTTAAAATTTTATTTTCTGTAGCACAGCTTACGTGCATTAAGTAAATTACAAAATTATGTACAAAAATCTTTGGTGTATAAAAATATGTATAGACACTTCAGATCTTATACATTAAGATCTGGTCGGTCGAAACGATTGCAATTATTTGCAATCTTATCCGCGTTTACAGGATAGTTTTTTATATTGCACGCACCTCCATATCACAATGTGATAAATATGAGGTACATGTAATCACAATGCCATTTTTTTTTTTTTTGGTTTTTTTAATTTTTCTTTACTGTTTAACAAATTATTTATACCTCTTACATACCTACATTAAATCTATGACCTTATGTACTACAATATTTTATAACGAATATGTAAACTAAGGGCCCAGACACATTCATCACAATTAGTACATTATTTTATGAAAGGAATGTAACCTTTAATTTATAATTTCGTAACAAAATATTTGTGCTCAAAGGCTCTATTACCATTTACTTTATTAGTCTCATTGAAAGTAGGTATCAACCATTATTAAAGCCAGTTTAATACATGGTATGATAGTCCGTCAAGCTTGGTAGCAATATACAGTAGATTAGATTCCTTTCATGCTACCAAAAAAATGGTTCCTATAAAGACCAGCTTCATAGTCTATTTTATGCCATGGTCAATGTGCCTGCGCCCATACCGAATCCTACACCCTTAGGACCGAAGTTCCTGCCGTAACAACTTCGGCAGTAAATTTCTCCGTTAGGTCCGTCGTTTAAGTTTGTAGAATCCTGAAACAAAATAAATAAATATTATTAGAGAAACAAAACAACTAATAATTAAATTATCACACAAGCTCGTCTAATACATTGCTTTCTTATTTAAGAGTCGGTTAAAATATGTTCCTAAAATACGAATGTATTTTATTTGTATTCGTTTTTTATGAAAAACATAACTGGGGAAATGCGTGTGTACAATTATACACCTCTATCTAACCCTTAATAGATTACAGGCGATATGAATAAAATTTATGATTGTTATGTTTTACATATTTCCAAAATTGATAAAAGTGATTCGACGAGCGGCTTATTTGAATTTTTTGGAAGCTGAATATAATAATAATAATATTCCCTTTTTGCATTTTTTGAAGTGAAACTTCTTATGGGACTTCCAATAGGTACGCAAGATGGCGTGCAAACAGTCATGCATTCGACTCTTCGGTGTTACCAGCCTTCGCTCAATTTCCATGAGTAGAATAACCTCGACTAAACTTATGTAATAAAAATAATACAACAAGAAAACAACAAAATATTATTTAGAATCTCAATAAAATAACGAGAGTGACTGCGTGGCACTCGAACGCATGCGTGTAGTATTACGAAGTTTAACTTTGCGCGGTGGGACTCCACCCACTATATTTTTAGGCCACGCTTTATACAAATATCTTTCAACCCCTTTAGACACGTTTATCTATCTATAAATGTTAATTGAATGTTGTTGCTGACTGTATCTAAGCAAAAATATAACAAACTCCAGATTTTCGGTGCAACTGTTTGATAACCGGCCTTTTTCAAAAGACCGTGAACTAAACTCGTTAAAAAAGATACAAAATTGTGTGTGTTCCGTACCCGCAGATTCGTGATTGATACAAAGATAAGCATAACCAGTTGTTGATCTATTCTATTTTACGTGAAAAGAAAAGGATAGTAAACGTAAACAATTTTGTTATGTCAAAGTCAAAAGGTCATGTCATGTCATTTCAAGTAATTTCAACTTACAGCACACGTCAGTGAATTGAATGACTAAAAGTTATATGGATTGTTGAAGAATTAAAAAAAAATCTGTGTTTGTACATTGCCTAACTTCTAGATTAAGTACAATGCTAATCAAGATGGTTTCAACAGCGCTGCTTGTGTGCTTTGCTACACTCTTTGTGCAAATCAGCGATGCAGAGTTCACTACCGAAGATTGTGCTTCTCTTGGATTTATCAAAGCCAACTTGTTATGTTCTTCTTGTGACCAATTAAAAGATTTCGGTTTGGAGCAACTTATATCTCACTGTAAGGAGTGCTGCCATCAAGATGAAACTGCTCCAAAAGAGAAGAAATATGCTCGTGCTATACTAGAAGTTTGCACATGCAAGTTCCCGGCTTATCCTCAAATTCAAGCGTTTGTGAAGAGTGACAGGCCGGCCAAGTTTCCTAATCTACAGATCAAATACGTTCGAGGCCTAGACCCTATCATAAAATTATTAGATAAGGATGGAATAGTTAAGGATACAGTGGCTATAGAGAAGTGGAACACAGACTCTGTGGAAGAGTTTTTAAGGACTCATCTCGAAAAAGAACAAGATGATGAACGCGACTATTTAAAAACTAACAAAATTTAATTATAACATTAAATGTATTAAGTAATTACCTGGATATTTTTTTGAGTTACCCTTCCTACTTCTAATTATAAGCATAAAACAGTTACTTACAAGAGATCTATGGCATTCCGCACATGAAAAGCACCGTTTGTGCCATGAGCCATTCTTGGAGTTCATCTGTTCAGCAGCATAGACTGGGAACCCACAGCGAGGGCAGCCCTGGCCCTTAGCTGCTTTCGCGCCGGTGAAAGGCATCTGCTCTGTGCTGTAAAATTAAATTGTATGTAGTTTCTGTCTTTTTACTAAGTCTAAATCTAGCGCTTTGGGCTGTTCCTCTTTGTGATGCCATAGCAGCAATTTTTTGGCAGTTTAACATGGTTATTATGTTGAACTGAACAAAAAATTGCTATTCAAATCTGAAATACAAGCTTCTCTTATGTTTGAGCAACAGATTTGACTTGATATGACTAAAATGCAACAAATAGAACTCATATACCCTTCATGTTAGTGGAAAAATAACTTACTATGTGATAGCGGGTTCTGAGTCGCAGGAGACGAGTGTGGGGGCGTGGCCGTATCCGAATCCTCTGGGCCCGAATAGCTTAGCGTAGCAGGCGCGGCAGTGGATCTCCTTGTCAGGGCCGTCGCACGCTAGCATGGAGTCCAGAGGTCGGTGGCACTCCGCGCAGTTGAAACATTTCTTGTGCCACATCTGTAAGCAAATACGATAACCATAAATTAATATGGTAAAATATGGCAGCCAACGCAGCAACGATAAGCTCTAAGGATATAAGGCTGCTTTCAAAATGATTTCAGATCCAGATAGACATAAAAAGTCTTAGGTACCTACTAAGCTATCTGGCGTCTGAACTGCTGTTAAGGGGTGATTGTGTAAACCAATAGGTATGCGTTCTTAACGCTCAGCGAATCGTTTTGGGTCATAGTGCGGGTTGGGTCGCGAGTACGGCGGGTATATATAAAAGTGCCCGACCCGCACCCTCTCTGTGTGTTTGGCGCTTATAAAAGTTTGTTGGGAAAATAAAGAGCGAAAAAATTGTCGACCGAAAGGTACCTACTACGGTACGAGAATCCGTCGCACGTCTATCGTCTACTTCAGTTTGTGGGAATTATGAAGATCCAATAATAGAGATTAATTGGTTGTCAGAGTGTTCGACCGTCCGATTAAAATATCCGATAACATACTTAGGAACAGTCAAGTATTAAAACTTACCGTGCCCTTAGCCAGTTGTTGTTCAGCAGCGAAGACCATGCCTCCGCAACGTGGGCATCCCTGGCCCTTGGGGGCCTTGATGGAAGTGGTATCGGGATTGTAATAAGGACGGCTGGCGGAAATCTCTTCCTCGCTGTAATCGAACATTACAATATTAGAGCGAAACTCTCACCTAAGTACTCTCCATTCAATCCAGATCAATTTACGTTAAAATTCTGGCTTCGAAATCACTATCCATTGTGATAAACTCACCTTAATCCGTCTGTTTGCAGGAAACCGGAGCCACAAGCAAAACCGTAGCCGTGAGGGCCCCATTTCTTGCCGTAGCAAGTCTTGCAGTAAACCTCGGACTCAGGTCCGTCGCAAGCAATGATCGAGTCCAAAGTCTTGGTGCAATCACGGCACTTGAAGCACTTGCGATGCCATTCGCGACCTTTGGCCAACACCAGCTCAGCAGCAAACACAACACCTCCACATCTGGGACAACCTTTGCCAGGGGGCGCTTGGATGGAAGCGGTATTGATTACCGTAGTCTTTGGTGCCTGATCACTGTAAAATAAATGAAATGCTCGATGTGAAGATCAGCCAGCTATACAATGTGAGTAAATATCAATCTCTGTTACTTACTACGATAACGCTACCAAATTTATTAGCACAACACCTTTTTTTCTTACATGCCATTTCGATGTTGTGGTTATGATGATAATGAGTGTAGCTTAAAATTCTCTTATCGCTGAAGTGTACCTAAATTAAAAATGACGACCAAACGGGAGCTAATCACGCCCGTTCATTCGTACATTGGTTTGGTAAAGCGAAAAAAATTTAATTACATTTTTTAATTACAAACTCTTATTAATAAGAGTTTCTGAATTACATACCTACTTACCTAGCTCTATTATTACCTTTGTAAAAATCCTAAATTATCCTACCTACGGCATAATTATAGCTGCTAAGTACTTAGATTGTTACCCTACTGTTATGTAGGTGGATATCCATTGCGTACCGAGTAAACAAACAAAATATCTTTAGTCTGTGTATTGGATTTTAAGCGCTGTTACTTCAGCTAAATTTTACTGGATTCAGGCATTAGTATAAATAGGTACCTAGCCAACTATAGGTACTTTTTACCTATGTTTTTCATGCTACTTTGAAAGGTATTTAGATTACGATTACTTACCAAACGTTTTGGTTAATTGGCTAGCTCTGGTTTTAGTTCTCGTCAACCTCAACGGGACGTTGCGTGCCTAGCAAGAATTCAACGTTGCAATCTGTGATAGGTATATACACAGTCATGTTTGTAGTTGTGTGGTACCTAATTAGATTGGTGTCATGCATGGTCCTGGCTTAGCAGTAGACCTATTAATGGGGATGTTAAGCGAATCTGCCACAGATTACATGTTTGTAAGTTCAAAACGTGTGGCTAGTCTCGCCTATATTAAAATTAGTCCGATCGAGAGCGGAGAGCGCGTTCTATTTTCACATTGGCACGTTGCCATCTCTTGTTTGTATTATAAGCTGTTTTTATGAAAGTGACTATGCGATGGAAATAACCTAAACCTATCATGTAACCTGAGAAGTATACGTAATGTTACCGAAGCTGCTGGCGAAAATAACTTGTGCAAATTGTTACAAGTGGTCTGTGATGTTAAGCAATGAATGTTTCTTATGAACAATGGTTTCTTGAACACTGGGGTCAACAATAAAGTTATTGCTAAAGCAGTCTATAAGCAAATTGGCATGGTAGATGATTTGGTTAATCATGAAAACTTGGGAGCTGACAGTCCTATAGACTGTCTTTGGGATCCATCAGGGTTTCAGTGATACTCTAATAAGTATTATACCTTTGCCATTCCAAGTCCTTAATATCACACGTAAGACCCAAGCTTGACATTCCCCCATGTCCTACACCTCTTGGACCAAATCTTTGTGCGTAGCATCCTACAGCAAAAGCAAAGCGTTATTATTGCATCTGTAGAGCACACAGCGTTCCACGCTCAAACATTTTGTTTGTGTTTGATTAAAATATAGTTTTTTGGTACATTGTGTCAAAAGCTGTGCCCTCGCCAGATAAGTCACACAGCCGATCCTCAAGCGGTTCTTACCCATTGGCGTAAGGGTCACTCTGCAAGACACCAGCTCCTCCTCCGTAACCATATCCCTTAGGACCAAACTTCTTGCCATAACATACTACAGAGAAAAACATTTAATTAAAACCACGAAAACAAATGGAAATGAACATGCATCGATCACAGTTAATAGAGTTTGTAACCACTCACAATTCAGTATTATTTTTAATATGTACGGACATGGAAATACTTGTTTCTTATGGTTTTTTATGACAAAATAGGATTTTAGAAAGATTAAATATATATGGAAAATAAGGAGAAAAACAAACCTTTGCAGTAAATGTCTTTGTCTGGGCCCTCGCAACAGTTTGTAGAGTCCAGACGTTTTAAGCACTCTCCGCATTTGAAACACTCCTTGTGCCATCCCTGGACATACAGTGAAAAGTGAGGATACGTCAGGGCATGCAGGGGTCATACTAGTGTACAGGATCACTCGAGTTATTACAATGATACATGATGTTATGGCACATACAACATATTTTTAAGGGAGGGACATTTAATTGACACGTGGTACATAGTGAATAGTTCAGATACCTCTACAGTAAATGTCACCATCTGGCCCATCACAATGCATCATTGAGTCAAGGGTCCTGTTGCAATTTAAGCATTTGAAGCATCGCCTGTGATAGCCCTACGGCACAACATTTTAGTTATATTTATATTTGCGTAACTAGCATATAAAACTTATTGGATATGGATAATAATAAAAGGGTTAAGAAGGAATTTATTTTTACTTTGCTGAAGCATCTAAAAGCAGTGCAAGCTTACGCCCAAACAAGGGTCACGGAATTTGAATGTACGTAATTGTAAATGACATTTCGTTTAATATAGATATCATGTGTTTAGAATCTTACCCGTCCTCGGGCTAACATCTGCTCGGCGGCATATACGAAGCCGCCGCACCGCGGGCATCCTTGTCCTGGCGGCGCCTTGGCGATTACCCGTGGCTCCATACAAGCTCCGTTAGTCCTTACGCCGTTGCTGTATACATGCCGCAAATCAGTAAATGTTCAAAAATGGTCAGATCAAGCAACAGGTAACAGAAGAGTAGTTAAAAGCCTCTCAGGCACCGGAATCCGGAATCCGTGCCTCTACATTCTAGTATCGGCCACACGGATTGCGGCTAAGCAGTAGATGCCGGCGGCGCACCTCCGCCGTAATGGGAGAAGGTAAGGGCTCCCGGCCGCCCGCTCCGCATCGGCCTCGCTAGCACGTAGCACTACACAATATATCGACATAGAGGGCGCTTTCCTTATCCCATCACATGTATTGACTATCAGTTAAAGCTAAGACGGAAGCGTTAGCTGAGGGTTAGACAGAGTGTTAATAGCGAGGAAAGTTATTCAACATAAGATCTTCTCGTGCATGCCATCTAGGTGCGTCTGGAGCGTTGCTAAGCCAAGGCTACATATTGGTTTCTCACCGTGGCTCCTTCGTGTGGGGGCACGCCCCGTTGGGGAGGAAGGGATCAATCAGGGCTGGAGCGCGCTCGAGCCGGCGCGCGCCCGACTGCGCACCGCGGGCGCGCGCGCGCCTCGACCGCGCTCACCAAAACATTACTAACTCAGGGTTGGTAGTCGACTGTTTTTTATTTATTTGTGTTTTTTAAATAATAAATAATACCGATGAACAAATTAAATTAAGCGATAGCGAATAAATAATCCTAACTAGAGTAATTTAAAGTACAGTAAGGCGTGCGTTCGCGAGGCGTCGCTGGTGGGCCGAGATGTGTGTCGGCAACCCGCAAGTTCTGCTGGACGGCTGCTCGCTCAATTCCTGTTGCGACATAAACGGAGACTGGTCATGCACGTGTCAGGCGGCGCGTAATGTACAGCCAGCGCGCGCTTTCTACTGTATAGTATGAGTATATGTACACGCGGTTAATGTGGTTACGCACGGGCCCGGAGGCCGGCCGTCGTTGCGACCTTAGATAAGGAAAGGCCCTCAGTGGCGCGGGCGGCGGGAGAGCTAAGAGGGAAGGTACTTACGCATTCTCAGCCTTCAGGTGATCGCCAGTATCCATGGAAAGGCAGCCAGCACCACCGCCGAAGCCGTAGCCTTTTGGTCCGAATTTGCGCGCGTGGCACATTTTGCAGTACAGTTCACCTTCGTGTTCTGTGCAGTTGGTGGAGTCAAGCAACTTCTGGCACAAGCCTGGACAACAAAAACATTAAACATGACTTCTGTGTCGCACTCATTAAGTCACTAACGTTGTGTTTATAATAATGGAAGACTGGTTCAAATAAAAAACTAGTCGTAGGTATAGCTCCGGTACTTTTGTTATTGCCATACCATGTTTTGCAGATACCTATAGTTGAAGACCCATTGTGATAGATTTCTACCTAACAAGCTGGGCAAAGTGATTCATGGGTATTGTTGGTACCTGTGCCATACTTGAATCAGCAATAGCCTTTCAAGTTAGTAAACACTTCCCACTTATTGGAAAAAAACATGAAAAGTTTTGAAAAGACTGACTTTGTTGACTGCTTCGTTGATCTAGTGGACGCAAGCGCGACAGCTAAGCACGAAGTCCTAGGTTCGATTTCCAGGTCAGACAAAGTGTTATTGGGGTTATCCATCAGGAATTTCTCAGTTACAGCCACGGAGTTTGGATTTGTACCCGATTGATGGCAATAGGCTTGCCCCTATTACATGGGATATAAACATAACTGGCGAAATGATGGTGTACCTACTATTAGGTACACTATGAGGGTGTACCCTAGAGACTACTTAGAAATTTCTTAAGAGCTTTAATTTATCCCTCTTTCGGGAAATCGAACAAACAAAATAAATACATTGTTCGTACATTTAGACTGTAGATATCTCTAGATTCTAGCTCTTCCTAAATTTTAGAGACAAACAAGCTAAATGCCCTGTGGTGTTCCCGGGAGCATCTACTTAGAAAATGTACATTATTTAAAAAAAAACTTCTGGATATAAGTGTCAATGGTAGCATTGTCAGTTAGAAGTTTATTCGCCTCGTCGGACGGGTCTAACCGTGTGAAAATAATTGTGCCCAAAAATACAACTTCCAATTGCGAAACTGTAATCCACGTATAAAAACATCGTAGAAAATCTCCAAAGAAATGTTTATTACTATTGATTTCTGCTATTTTGATCGATTTAAGTAAACAATGTAAACAAGCATAAATAATGTTCATGAACTTACCACACTTGAAGCACATTTTGTGCCATTTGAGTCCTCCGGCGACTCTCTCCTCTGCTGCGTATACTGATTTGCCGCATTTTGGGCACTTAGGGTTATCTGCTGGTTTGAAAGGCATTGTGCTCGCTTAACTTATCCTGAAAGAAAAAAAACTAGTTCAAACAAAAAAAAAAACAAAAACTAACAGGACTGGGACGGTGGGCAGGTGACTTGAACTTGGTTTCACAACTGTGGCGATGTAATCCCGATTACACTTTTGAAGTCACCATAAATCCTTTCTGCTTTTCCAAGATCCACTTAACACTATTTGCGTAGTAACACATGTAGTTAACACGTTAAAACATTATTTGGATTCGTTGTCAAATTGTATTCTAAATGCAACAGCCGTTGGCCGGAGTCCAAGTCGCCTGCACCACTTCAATCTTATCTGAACGGACACTTTATTGCTCAACATGCACGTATATCGGGCAGCTTCCTGCGAATGCAACGAACACTCGTCTGAAAGAATGTAGCGGAATATGGAACGTTGGGCGGGAGGCGCGTGGGCCGATGCGCCTGCGCTCCTAATTTGGGGCGTTCAGGTAAAGTTACGTCGCTGGAGCGTGCCGATGCAACTCTAATAATAGTTCACATAGAGGAGACTGCTATGTTTCACTCGCGGTTAGGTTGTATTATGCAATAAGAATAGGTTAAATGTCACTTTCACTGGAATAAGGACCTGTTCGTCGAAGTCGCTGCGGGATGAAGCTCCCGGACGCGTATACAGTTCAGGGCGAAGATGCCAAGACTGCGGTGCGCGAAGTTCGAATGATGCGCGAGGGCAGCGGGCGACCGTAGTCTATGCGCGAGTTGCACACGGCCCCAGTGGGGGGGGAGCGCCGCCCTCGCCACCGCCTTCGCTACACCCTCAGTTGCCTCACGCACAACCCTCAGCCATGAACCCATGACTGAGGGTTCTGCATGAGGAAGCCGAGGGTTGTTCCCTTTATCCTATTTCGCAAACTTTGATAACTTGATTTTGTTATTTTAGGCGCATTTTAATATTTCTTAATAGGATTACAACGAATATTTTGTGGATATGCTTTTCAATAGTATGATGGCTATCCATTACCTACTTACCTCCTGCTCTTTGAGAGAACCTATTAGCTCTTGACTATACATCTCAGTTATTGTTTTATAATTTTATCTAAGGAACTTTCTACAAGTGTTTCTGCGACGCTCTTACGACTTCAATAAAATGGATAGCCTCAACCTACCAAACTCTTTTTACATTTTTTTTTTACCTAGGTACACCATCTCAGTTCTGCAATTATGGTTTACTCAGATTCAGTGCCATCCGTTATCAACTCCCTAGAATATCGATACTAGTAATTTCCATATTTGTAACTGTAACCATGCATATATAGATACATATAAATGTCTGTAACATACTTAGTAATTAAAACAAAAAAAAAAAAAGTAATAAACATCTCAGTGGCACATATTATGTTAGAGATTCGTTGAGATACTTTTTTTTATTCACGGTTTTGTGTCGTTGTCGTCTTCTGGTATGACCAAGAATGTAACACTTTGTTTTTAAGGAAATTCTATAAATTAGATTATAATTTATTGTAATCTTATTTATAATATTTTAATTTATGACATTTTAACTAGAACTATGGGTTTCGGATTAAAACTTTGGTTAGGTTTTCCTGATCATAAAACTAACATCATCGATTTTTCTAGAAAGTTCATGTGCTTCAGTCATCAGTGATGTATATTAAAACAATGTGTTATTGTATATTTCCGGCATTGCTCATTGTAAAATAAATAGATCTTGGCACACCTTTTACGGCAGAATAAGATTCGAGTCTTATATCAGGCACCCTTGTTCCGTAAATAAAGGAATCAGTAATTAATCAGTCATAGTGCTATCATTTTCGTTGGGGGAAGTCTTACTTGGCCAATTAGTAAGCACCTATAGTATGCTCATTACTCATACTTACATGGTGACAAAACGTCAAAGGGCAACAGCCCAAAAGCATTCATGGCGTTGGTAGAACTAACACGTGTACTTAAAGAGCACAACATAGATTACATAGATTTATCATTTCATGATTATAATAAGATGCTGTAGGGACTGCAGCATACTCTGTTTGTATTTATACTATACTAGCTGTCCCGCGCAACTTCGTCTGCGTCACATTTGCCCCGTTTTCGCAATATTTTTCATTGCTGCTCCGTTCCTATTGGTCGTAGCGTGATGATATATAGCCTATGTCCTTCCTCAGGTTGAAATCTATCTTCTTGCCAAATTTCATTAAAATCCGATCATCCGTTTAGTCGTGAAAAGGTAATAAACAAACTTACTTTCGCATTTATAATATTAGTTATTATAGGATGTCGAAGATCAGTATTCGTTTTATGAAGTAGGTGAACATCAAAATAATCCAGCGTGTTACATTTTCCCTGCAGGGCAAAGGCCTCCAAATATTATGTGGGTATTTTTACCCGACTATTATTAAGGATAGTGTTAGTGTAACTTTATCCTATCATCCTTATAGGTAAATAAGGTAATAAATAACAATAAAGAGCTCTATGCCAACCACCTGAAAATGACCGATGAAAATAGTTTGATTCCGAATTCGACCTCCGTGTAGGATAAATTCTGCTGTAAATGTATGCGTGATTGTGAGTATTATGAATTCTCCAAATTATAACACACACAGAAAGAAGATTGATTTTTTGATTTTGGTTATTGTTTATAGGCATATTTTTGTTTTGGGTAAGATCTAATTTTAATTTTCCTGCTTTTTTTGCTACACAGTGTGTCTACATGTCTAACCCAACTTTCCTCTTCGCAGGGCTGCTGGCACAAATTTCTTATGAAATAAGCAGTACCTTTGTGCTCTTCTAACTCAATGTAATGGCCTGTTAAATATTTTTTGTGTATATAAATAAATAAATAATATTATAATTATTAGATTCCAGCCCAATAGATTATCAGATTTCTGACGTAAGACGCAAAAATTGCACTGCAAAGTAAATAACAGAGGTTTATTCGGTAAGAATAAATCATTGGCTAGTTACGATGCTCAGCTTCATGTAATTCTATAATAAATATTGTTTAATTAGGATAATAAAGCCTATTTTATGAACCTAACTCGCCCACGTATTGCGTAGAATTTGATATAATATAAGTTTGGTGTGTTACTAACTGTATCGCATGCCACTGCTTGCAGATTCCAGAATTTACTGATAGCATCAGTGAATTTTCTAAATTTGAAAGTTAGTAAAATTAGATTAGCGTACTGGAACTTTTGTGGAGATTGTGGTTGCGTCCTCGTACCCCCGCCAGATGTACCGAACACCGACTGCTTTTTGTCGGCAAACACACAAGGCTTCCACGAGGATTTCCACTCGTAAAGACAAGGGTAGGTTGGCTGTGATGACATTAGAAGTTGGCTGGTTTACTGAAAAAAAATACTACATAGACAACAATCTATCCTCTCCGGTGATATAAACACAGTAACCGGAGAATAAATAGTGACCCAAACACTAGTTAGAATGACGTTGGCATAAGTTTATGTGTTGAGTTAATAGTTGATGAATTGCAGCAAGTTATAACAGTGTGCCAACCTGCCAGCTAGTTGCCAAACCCGTACCTACGGTATTATCCTCGGTCATTTTTATATAGATTACGAATGCAAAAGAGTTCATACACGGAACGGTGGGTTGGGTTCCCGTATCTTCCTGGCCCTTCGACCTGACCTGACTACACGAGTTTTGTTATGTTATGAACAATTTTGTGTACCACAACTTGTAGGTATACCATCACTCTATCTACTATAATAGTATTTGTTTCAGATAGGTAGCTAAAATAAATTGCATCCAGGTATAGTTTTCCTGCTAGAGTGCTAGACTGCTGTTTTTATTGCGACCAGCACACCTGATTTAGTGCCCATCACGATTTATCGTAATAATAATGTAGTTACGTCAGCGTCATCTATTTTCGGAATGGCTTTCAGAGCAAAACCAGACATTCCTCAAAAGCTGCACTTTTGCATGCACTTATGTGAAACTAATCTTCAGACGTTCGCTACTGCTTTTGAATATCCAGCAAAATTTCTACCAGATTCCACCAGGTTTGACCGCAAGATACATCTACACAAACTTGAGGGTTTCTCAGAGTTTTCATGTTAACATTGTTCAGTAATTTAGAATCAAGCAGTAGAGTAATTCATGCAACAACAATAAAGACGAAAACTAACGCGAAGTATCCTGTAAACGAATTAGAGATGGCATAAGCTTCCACGAATAAATAATGAGTGAGCATTATACACTTGACTACACCTGTCTAGAACAACAAAGATTCACACGCAAATAAATACCTCGTGCTATGTCAATGATATATGAACTCGTAGAAACATTCCGAATCGGGCATCATTGGACATATATATATAAGTGTGAATCATGTATTTGGCAAGCAACATCTGTCCATAACAACGTCGGCAATGAGCGAGGGCCGCGCGAACGAACAAACTGCTAATATTGAAGTGTAAACAGATGGACGAACATCGTGGTGAGTCGTGAGACTCGCTAGAACAGAGTACAGTGTGCACAGTGAGCACAGTGCCGACTTCAGTCCTCACCGTGTACTCATAGCGACAGAAATAACAACAAATATACCTACTGTTTATTATGTTTACAATTAGTCCAGTGCCGTGTCACATTGTGGCATAACACTGCTCTTGCCAACTTGCACTCGCACCTGCCCATCTATTAATATTTTTTCATAAAAATAACTGGTCGAAATTAAACTCCTGTGCAATTATTAAATCCTCACGTGGTGATGAATAATTGTATTGTTTATAGATTGTGACATCATTGGGGATATCTATTGATCATTGCGGTGTGAGGGAGTATTGACGTATTTGGAATTGCATAAAGATTAATATTTGCATGTAAACATTACACAAGCTCTTCATTTTCATATTTTTGGTGAACGGCACGTTTGTGAGGGAATACATAACATCACGCCTGTAATCCCCAAAGGGTTAGGCAGAGGTGTACCTAATAGTACACCCATATTTCGCCAGTTATGTTTATGGGACTCTAGCCCCGAGAAATTTGAAGAAACTATTGCCATCGCGCTGCGCCCTACCTAGCCCCCCCGTAAAGTGCGAAAGGGACAACTGCAGCTCAGGCTGATTTTACCTACAAAAATCTTGACCAAAAGACGTTTTTTTCTTATTCCGCTGCTTTCTTTTTCAAATCTAAACTGATCTAAATAATTATTATATAAAAATTTAGAGGAAAAGTATATCTATGCTTCTAATATTTTCTTTTTTGTTAAAAAAAAACTTACCTAATTTGTCTGATAGTCGTCTGAACATGGCGGTAAAAACGGGCTTTTTTTTCGGGTTTTTGGATTGTCATAATTCTTTTAGTGATTATGTTTTGAAAAAAAGGAAATGATAGAGGCATGTATTAATAAGACCAAGATTTATTGGAAAAATACCTAATATCGCTTTGCCCAACCTGGGATTCGAACCCACTAGACCAACGAGACAGTTTATTAGATACCTAGATAAGTACTTAATTATATAATTTGGCAACACGATTCGGACCTCCTGATCCAGAAATTCAAATTCAGAAATTCGACAAATAAAGTGGGTACAGTGTAGTCACTGTAACCTCTTTATTTGTCGAATTTCTTGAGATATCCTGCAAGCTATAAACTGTTATTGTAGAATGTCATGAATGTTTAACAAAATACTGCATGATTTACGTGTGCACCTATTACTTTATCATCGTAGAGATACATCAATAGAATTTCCAAAACCATGAAAATTAAGTGAAGTAATTTATTACGGAAACATAGGTAGAGCTCTCGCAATCTTCAAGGACCTACCAGAAAGCACCTTGTTACTTACGAAAATTATATTTGGCTCTATTTACTCTGTTTGGCTCTACCTCTACCATTTGAAGTTTAAGAACTTATTACCTATCCTATATGAGTGGGTGTAAAAGCGTTCAGGTCTGTAGTCATTTATTCAATACAGAGAATAGTTTATTTGTCTCTTCGTCCAAAACAACCGAGTATTTATTTTGTATGATTATGGTTTGATTTATTCTACGAATACGGAGATAGTTGTTACCTTCCGACAAAGTACGTAATGGTTCGTTCATGGTCCTGACCATATATGGCAATATACGGGGGTCAATGCATTGCAAGCGACCATATGTTGCACTGAGACAGGTACGTACCTATGTAGGTACCCTTGTATGCCGTAAGTCACCTCTAGATAACACTATTATATTGACCTCACGTGGATATTTTACTTATGTGACTGGATTAAATATCACACAAGTCTTATTTTTGTTTCTGTCTGCGCTAGAATCTTCTACTTTTTATTTTGTAGCGTACCATCAGTTCTTTTGACGCAGGTAACGAGTTATATAATATTAATTTCAAACGTGAGTCTGAGAACATCGCTATTTTTGCACCCTACATATTTTATCACGAGCGACATAAATTTTATGGCCCTGAAATGGTCTCCAAAAAATGTCTAACGTGAAAATTCTACGTTGGCACGTTTTCAAACCTGTCCGTATCTCGATCACACCCTTTTTGTGATTCGTCATGGTTTATCGAGTGAGAAACACCTGTCAAGCGTAATTACCTCAAAATACTTATTTACAATGACAGATCTTAATTGCCTCGCGAATATCTAGATTGGAGGAAAAGGCAAGTACATAATGGGCAATCCTCTGTTTGCCATTTAAACTGAGAACCCAGAGAGAAAATTACAAGAAAAGTAATCTAAAATCTGGCTTCTTCGTAACAAAAGTGAAGCTCTCCTTTGGGTTATCATCACCTGTTACAATTTTTGACACAATCGTCGATCTCGTTTGGTCGTTGAGTAACGTTATTGTTCGATACAATTTTATTTAAGCGGAGTAAAGTTTTTATACGTGGGAATGTTATGGATCCGGGATTGTGTAACGTTCAGGTGTTTATGAGTCAATCGGCGGTGGCAGGTGTGGTGGCTCCATGGAGCGAGTGGGCGACGCTAAAATAAAATGGAAGCAGCAAACCCCTCGCGAGTGTTACTCATGAACAGAAGTCATCGCGGTGAGCATTACTCATGCTGCTGCGGCCACGCCGCCGCCGTGGGCAGCCACACTCCCACGCACGTGCAAAATTTCATAGGTACGAACAGTTTTAGACGTTACTTCAACTGAAACACAATCTTAACAATCAGTCTGCCTGTGCGCAAGAGATCGCGTTTAAGACGCCAGTCATACGTTGCGTTGTTAGGTATTTTTGCACATTCCTAACTAATGAACGTTTTAATTATTTTGATAAATCAAAATGACACAATTCACCTTTAATCTTTTGGCCAATGAACCTACAAGTACAATATTTACAGTATGTATAAAGTAAATAAACAATAGCCAAAACAATTAAATGTCTGAAAACAAATTCTTGGTCAATAAGTCGTGTAAAACACTAAACAACAAATTAATTTAATTGTCAAGTAAGTATTTTCGCTTTCATTCGGGTTTAATTCTGTTTATTTTTCTGTTGCACGCAACATTTGCTGTTTTTCATCTCATCATTAGTTTCTAGATCGAGAGTTATTTTGTATTTAGGTAGGTACAACTAGTTTTGAAGATTGGTTAACTGTGATACTAAATTTAAATACTCAAACCATTAGTTGTTACCGAGTACTATATTTAAAAGCATTCACAGACAGATTGGTGGCGTGGTTAGCATAACATCAAAGAAAGCTACTTGGTCACGTCAGCAAGTTAGTGCACGTTGTAGGATCCTTCTTTAGATTACGAAATGAACGTTGCTGGCAGTTGATGGACATGAGCATATGAGTTCATGGACCTGGGTACATGAACGCGTGATACTGTAGACCACTGGTAATTTGGCAAGTATCTAACGAATCTTTCAATTCCTCGCCATAAAGGCTAGTGTACAAGTGCCTATTGTTATGAACGTTAAAAAAATCTGGAGAATTGATGACACAGTACTACGTGCCAGCTTATTTTTCTAATTTTCTTTTAATTAAAATTGATGTTATTCTTTTGTACCTATAATAGGTATTTTTTTTTTAAGTTAGGTATATAGCTAACTATTTGATTATATGTTCTGAAAGTTTATGAATATTTTCAAATATTAGTGCTAGCTCAATACTGAAGCTGTAATTTACTATGCGTGGACGCATAAATTTATTTCAGCGAACTAGAATAATAACCTACTTGGCAGATGCAGTGTTACAAATTAAAAAGCATTACATTACAGCATAGGTACACTTTTTTCAAGATCAAACATGTAATTCATTAAATCTAGAAAACTTTGTAAAAGACTATCGTATGTACTTGGCACGTAAAAATGTCGCAGAAGCTTTTAAATTACTTTTTATTTAAAAACACCGCATTTTATATGGTAAGACGTCTAATGGATTCGGTAGCATCATCTTTCTAATACCTCAAGGTGAATCTGTCAATTTATCAGAAAATAAAGTTAGTAGCAAAAGAAAGGTCGTCTATATTGCGTTCAGTATTTTTGAAAAATGAATTTTCAGGAGACAAACGGCATGTGGGTGTAGACTTTGCACGTGTCTCTATGTTTATTTAATGAACAATCTATTGGCGACTGTAATTAATTAAGACATATAATGTGATTGCGGAATAACGTTGACTCCATAATCCTGTAATTTATTTGTTTGTAAACACATAAATTCATGCATTATGCTAACAGAGGCCCACCTCAATGTTCCCTTTGTGTGCCGACGACGTTGCTATGCGCGGCTAGTGAAATTTACAACTAATAAAACAGCTATTTTTGTCTTCTCATCGACTAGAATAGAATGTTTAGCAAGAAACATTTCCTGACTGTTGCAACATCATATTACCAGTTTATTTTAATGTGCATTAGGGATTAGTTTCTAGAGTTATTTATGGTTTTAATTAATATGGTGAGGCGAAAATTGGTCTTTGTTTTATTTTGCGGGAATGCGGTAACATAATAGGGGAGCATTAACCGACTTTCAGAGTCCTGTGTTAGAATTGGAGTAGGAAAAGAAAATAAAAAGTTCGTTTCCTGCATAGTCTGAGAAGCTGCGCGGACGCACCATGGACGTGCCTGCCGACCGGCTCTATTTCGGTCGACAGAATGCGCGGGCGGTGGCCCGCCACTGGAGTCCGATCGTTTCTCGGAAAATCCAGATTATAGAACACATCGCGTAATTCGGTAAGAATACCGGCTAACATAATTATACTTTAGAGAAGAACACGTTTGTAAATAATTTTCAGTGCTAACACTACTTTGGTCCGAAACTCCCGATACTGTATTAATTTCCTACTCTATTAACATCCTCAAGAATTATACAAATACCTAAGAGAAATAAAAATCGTTTTCTACAACACATCTGTTGCATGGGGAAATTCAATTCATCGCTGCCTACAAATCAGGATTATGTTATCGAACTTGTTATGCTCCCGTTTTGGTCGAGCAGTCTATTTCAAGCGAAGTAGACCGCGCAATAAAATGGAATGGCTCTCAATCCAACCGGAATTTTCCGATGTCGTAATCATAACAAAATATTAGAAATGTATAGATTTCCTTCAGGGAGCTGTCATGGAAACTTCTCGGGTACAGCGGAGACCAGACAAGTTCGTTGACAGCACCTGGATGACGCAGCTGGATGCCTGCCGAGTGCGTCATATCCAAAATTTGACTTAACCATTAGACGAATAGCGAAACTATTTGCGTTGAAAACCGAGCCAACAATAAGTTACCTACTCACGCTGGTGATTTCACTGTGCCCGCCAGGTAGGATGCGTAAGATATGCATTAACAACTCGCATAAAACTGAAGCCGATGCGCGATGTCCATGTTGCACACAATAGTTACATGAAACTAAGTAGGTTTTTTTTATGTTCAAAATTCAAATTATATTTCAGCTCCGCCGAATGCTAATTGGGCAAAAATATTCCTATCCTTTCTTGGTCCATTAGTTTTTACATTCGGCCAGTAATATAACGAATCCACATAATTAATAAATTATCTATGGAAAAGTCTGGCTGTATTTTCACGAAACTTCAATGTGGATTGTGGATGCCCTTTTTTATAAAGAAATAATAAATCATCATCTGTCTATAATAGGCTTTTCACAAAACTATATTGTTGTTAGTCGGCTTCCAGTATAACCCGATGCAGCTGCGAGTAGGACCTACTGGGTAATACGATACCTCTTGGTAAGAGTGGTTGTCAGAAATTATATGATTTTTTATTATTTAGCATTATTTTGCGATAAGTATATTTTTGACAAACCTACCTTATCTTCTCTACACAAAAAAATAATCAAAAAGTTTGGATATGTGAACAAAAGGTGTTTTATTTCTTTCATAACACGTGTGCGTTTGAATTTGGTTGTTTAATCTCCTACATTATTAATGTACTCAGTGTACTGTAGTGAATCGCATGTCGAAGTTATTAGCCACATATCGTTAAGTAATAGCTAATGACCCAATACCTGAGCAATTTCTAATTTAATCATCTAATGCAAGTCTGATTTGGTTAGTTGGAACCTATGTTCCAACTAACCAAATCAGACTTGCAGTTCTATCTATATAGAACTGCAAAACTCGTTGATCCTATAACTTGATTTATTAAAATACACTCATTTGAATTAACCCTTAATCAAATATAGGGAAATTATTTCCCACTTGACGCGAATGTAAAATTTCTTTTTTATTTCTATATTGGTAACTCTAATCTGTACCAATCTCAGGAACAAAATAATCCTACAGATTTTTTAAATCTAATCTAATGGCAACGTTTTGTACGAAGCCGCGAACTGTCATCGTATGTCAATGTCAAAAACACAGTTTGAATTTTTTTGCGAAAAAACCGGTTCTGGTGGGAGTTTTGAAAGTTTTTGAAGAAAAAAAATCTGGAAAGTGCATAAACACAATATTCTTGTAAACTAGACATGTTTTTTGAATGCCTTTTTCGGTTTTTGCCTTCCTAACATTGATATTTGTTGGATTTTCTTAGGTTTAACAAAGTGGGAATTAATTTCCCATTGTTTGTTACTGCCTTAGAATAATTCTAAGGTTACTGCATTGAAAAACACCAATATCTATATATACAATAAATGATTTGTCTGTTACACTATATAAGTATCTAAATAGGTATAGGTACTTGTAGTCTTACCTAACTAACACAAAGTTGTCAGCTAAGGAGCTTTCTCGAGATTGATCACTTGATTTTTATAACTAACTGAGTCACTTACAATTTTTAGGAACTTTTGTAAGGTTTTGCGCTGCTGAGACGTAGTAAGTAAGTTTCAGTTTATATCAAAACATTATTCTTAACGTAGATGTTTCATTTTATAACTTTATTCACTCATGTTACTTTGCTGGTATTTTTTCTATTTTTTATTATATTAGATAAAAAAAAACAAGCAAAGTTGCAGCAACTAACATGTATAGAATTTGTAGTAAAAATGTATCAAAAGGTGATAGCTGTTCTGGATAATGGGAAATAATTTCCCACTTAATTATATTTTGCTTTGTAATACCGGATAATGGGAAATAATTTCCCACCGCAAAACCCCCACATCCCCCCTCTTTATAGAAAAAGGAGTCTTTTTTTCGGAATCTCCATAACCCGTTTACCATAAAACCGTGAACAATTTCCAATTGTATCAAAAAAAAAAAAATGTTTGATTAAGGGTTAACTACTCCTGAGTCTGTTAAACTTAACTTAACCAATCCATACTGTTAGCTATTATAAATGCGAGAGTAACTCTGTTTGTTTGTTACATTTTCACGATTAGTCGTGAAAATTCGCCGCTGATGCTGATCTGATCGTAGTGAATTTTGGCAAGGACATAGATTATATCCTGGGAAAAGGAAATAGGCTAGTTCTTTTTTCTCACAAAACACATCATAATTTCCACGTGAATGGAGTCGCAACCACTAGCACTTCTATAAATGCTAAAAGTAACTTTTTTTTTGTGTATGGCATCTCGCAGTTCAGCCTCTGAGGCTGGCTTCTGCTTAACCGGTCAATCCTGTGGATGCCTAGAATTTAAGGCCTCCATCCAGGGCAAAAAGCTTATCTGTCTATCACCTTTTTATATCTAAGCAGCTGAATTAAGTTTGGCGCCCAGGGTATCCATGACTTGCGTTAGAACAACGGATTTTATCCCAGTAGTACGAACCGGTACAATCATTTATAAACTACTATAAAGCTACTGTGTTAGAAGTACTGTTAGAATTAAATGAGATAGGGACTTATAGGTTATAGGTACCTAGCAACACTTGCATTATTCATCATTAAAAAAACCTTTTGTAAATTTTTAGCCTTAACTGATTAGTCTGTTGCACTTTGTTTATTTATAATCGAGCTTGATTGCCGATCAACCTATATGGATTCGATTACATAACATAGAAGTAAGTATCTACCTAGTATGTATGTACGTTTAGTTAGAGTAGATTTAGTATGGTAAGGAACTCCTGTTCAACGCATTTAAATAGGAAGGCATTAAAACTATTTCGGTAGGTTGGTTGCAAAAAACTGATTTTCCCAAGGTGAATTCTGATTCTAAAAGCTGAAGAATTGTGGTTATATTTTCATAATTGTTCTCTGTAAGTATGTTTCGCATCGCCGGTATTTAAACATCTTACTCAACGATTCCCGAAATACTCTTATCCTGCCATACAAATGTTTACTGTATCGGAACCGAAAATAAATGATACTGAAAACAAAAGCAGTGCTGAAAGAGGCAAATGTTGAATTTTCCAGAATACCACATGCCGTTTTATTCATGATTTTTTTTCTTAACGCCTATTTTTGGATTACAAAACATAACGCTTGCAGTATGCCTCGAAGAGTTAGGCTAAGGCTACTTCTCGCTTCCAGCTGTAACCTAATAGGGTCGAGCTTATTACCCTCATCATCATCTGCCTAGCCTTTTCGCAACCTTTGTTGGGGTCGGCTTCCAGTCTAACCGCATGCAGCTGAGTATCAGTGTTTTACATGAAGCGAGTGCCTATCTGACCTCCACAACCCACCCAGCAACTGGGTACTGCGAAACCCCTTGGTAAGACTGGATGTCAGACTTCGGCTTGCTTCGGCTTCTGACTACTTGTAACGACTGTCAAAGATCTATAAATGACAGCCGGGACCTGGCTTAACGTGCTTTCCGAGGCAACTCGGAGGAAACTCGGTACGAAATTATGGTCACCCATCCACGAACCGACCTCGGAAAGCACGGCTTAAGCATGGAGGTAACCCGTGCGGCTGTTATTATTTAGCTACGACCTCCACTTAGCTTAGCTTATTGCCGAGCTTATTACCATCAATTGGGCAACAAATCCAAATCCAGACTCTCAGGCTCTCGGTTGCTACAAAATATCGTAATGGAAAAACCCGCCAACACATTGCTCGGCTTTGGAATGAAACCGAGGACTTTATACCCAACAGTAGTCCTTGCAATCTAGTAGGACTAGTACCAACGAGGTAGTCAGTATAATTGGTTTGATACGCAGTAAATGGTGAACCTAGACATTAAGTAAAAGCCAGAAAATGCTGGAAAAACGAATTACAAGAAACCAGGACAATGAAAGAAACAACTGTAGGAGTACAACTAGCTGAGGATGGTTCAGGCTAAATGCTACGTCGTGACTAAAGTACCTAAAGAACTAGAGAACGAGTAGTTATGAATTTAGAAAATAAATGACTAATGATTGTAAGGAAAAGACAGATTTATTTTATTCATGGAAGAATCACGACTTAAAATAGGTAATATAATGTTTAACAAGGTGTTCGTAGAAACATGTTTTGAAACTCATTACCCATTTATGAATAAAATAATAATCCAGTACAGAATGTAGGTGATGGTTTTTAAGACAAACTCTTTTTTTTTCATAATGGCCATGCAATAATAGACAAGAATGATTTAGATATTCTCCAGACTCAAAAGTTTTTCTTTGTCAAGTAGCTTAGATCAAGATTTTAATCTTTCTTACAAAGATAACTGTATTGTATACCCCTCAGATTATATACCCACCGAATTATAATTTGGCATGACAATATATTGTGACTTTTACTTAACGTCTCTCGGTCTCGCACCTCGCTGCAGAAGGATAGGTCCCGAGGTCTGGTAGATAAACTCATAGGAATTGTGTTTTTTACTTTCCCGTATCTAGTAGCGAAAATAAATTTGGTAGTGTAGTAGGGAACGCATATATATGTATTTTACATATACCCACGGTACCACTGGACCAGTACCTAGTGTAGAAGGGAAAAAAATACCCACGACACCACCAGAAGTGCGGTTTAGTATTGTAGAAGGTAAGGAGAGAAAGTTTACAGATAACTGATTTTGATTATTACATTACATAACAAACATATAGGGAAGTATTTGCATGCGTAAAGTTTCGGTTTATTACAGGTAAGTAATAAGCTGATACGAACATTAACGCTTTAGAGGAAGGACTAGAAGAAACAATAAAAAACGGAATGAAAGATAGAAGAAAAATAAACTGGAATAAAATATGCATGCCATACACTCTACTCACCATTCGCTTTTCAGTCTTTCAGTTCCTCGTAGCTCTATCTATCGTATAAGGGCGGAAACTATATGGAAAGGCGGATCCCTAACACTAGTTGCTCCATCTGGTGAAACGTAATGGAACTAAGAGACTATGGACGCACACTGACGCCATCTGGTGTCGGAGCAGCGGACAGCGGTGCGGAAGGCTCCGCGGCCGCTGCCCGACTGAGCCTTCGCTAAAACGAACGGCGAAATCGAGAACCATGCAAAACTATTTTCAGGTTTCACGGCCTCGTTACCCGTTACGCCGCTGGTTGGTCGTTATTTTCGTTAGTCGTTACGTTCGTTGTTTTTGCACACGGCCGCCAGACGCCGCCGCTGTGCGTCGTTGCTGCGTACTATTTTCGTCTTAGCGGCGTTAGACGTTAATGTAACGACGCTACATATGTGAGATATTTCCATAGCTAACTGGGTCGTTATTCTAATTTTACACTCGGTCATACTTTCGGACTGTAATCATGTTACCTAATTATTGTTAAATTATTAACACCTAATTACTAAAATAAAATAAACTATAGATATATATTCTATTAGCAAGGTATTTAACATTCGGAGTATACCTGATGAATGTACCCAAATTTATTGATTATAGAATAAACAAAGATAGCCATATTAAAAACTCTGTGAACATTGGTCATACGTGCGATGCGATTTATAAGTCACCATTTAAGTTACAGTGTTAAAACTTTACAGATCAAAAAACTTAAAAAAAAAACATAATCAACCTTTCAATCGCTCATCATTAATTGCATTATTGTGTTGATGTTATTTTTTATCTCACTACACAAAAAACGAGTGTCACACGTCACTTTAAACTCCACACACCTTTTCAGTCACTGAATTAAACACAGGCTTTATTCTCAGTAACATAGCCACGAACGTCAATTCACAGTAAATCTTACATTATACAAAGAAAAGATGTTATAGCCAGGGAAATCGGGGTCAATGACACGAAGCCAACTGGCGTATTTTATTAGAAATCAGTCTCAAGCCAAATGCCATTACATTGAAGGAAAACCATTTCATTTACGATTGTTGATTAGAGAGGTTACTAAAAAGCTTATAGTTATTAACATTAATTTATTTATACAATTTTTTTAGTATCCAGTTGAATGGTAAAGCTTTGTTTGTATTCCTAAATAGGGTTAGGGATTTCCCATCTGCAAAACTGACGGAAGAACATTCCATACAAACTTTCATCCCCTGTTTAAAACCGGGGTCAAGAATATGAATTTTACTCACTTTTTTCTTATCTAAGGATCTCTTGTTCAGGTTTCAAGAGCTAGTGGTTTTGTTCGTCTGACAGTAAATAAAAATAATTATGCATGGTTCCGATTTAAAAGCTCTAGTAAAACTTTTTTGAAAAACTTTACAAAACTTCTACCTGCAGAGTATAGTATCTGCCTACTACAGACACTTTATACTCACACTTATCATCCATATTCATACTTTTATTGGTTTTACATTAGCATATTACGAATCGTTTTCATTTTTATAAATCTTTTCTTGGTTTTCTTTGTTGTGACATCGTTTACATCGAACTTGTCAGCTGTCATTTACTTTTATTTTTAATTGTTACCAGCCAAATTCTCTATGAAGTTTTCATTTAGATTATATATTACTAAAAATTATTATAATCAATTCGTGAGTTCAATTGTTGTATTTTATAGTTAATTGCGAATATTTGCTGTGTAAAGATATTATGAGTTATATTTATAAAAATATTATGCGCAAGGTTTTTGACCAATTGTTACTGGCTGCTTTGAATACTGGCAGGTTGCGTCTTACTAGAGCGCAGCAGTTTTGAATCTGAGAAAGAAATTTGAAGAAAGAAACGGAGGATCAGGGTATAAAAGCGATTTCTGGCGGTTGCCCTGGTTCTAGTCTGGAGTTAAGATTTCGGTTCAGTCTGGAGACAAGAAATCAGTTTAGTCTGAAGTTAAGAAATCAGCTAAGTCTAGAGTTTGGAGTCAAGATCTGTCATATCTTGAGTTTTGAGCACAGCCTATTGGAGTCAAGGAGCGGTCTTCGTTTGGTGCTGCCGTGGCTGCTGCTAGCTGCTGTGAGGAAGTTGATCTGCGAATTGACGAGCCTGGCACTGGGGCTCGGTACGTGTCTGCTGGAAGCTACTCTGTGAACTGACGAGCCTGGCACTGGGGCTCGGTACGTATCTGCTGGAAGCTTCTCTGCGAACTGACGAGCCTGGTACTGGGGCGGTACGTGTCTGCTGGTGGGTCCTGCCAAGCCGCCCTGCATCAAGTTCGTCGTGGTCAAGCTCATCTTGATCAAGCCAGCTTTCTACATCTGGATGTTTGTCTTCAGTTACTATCACGCTCAGAGATTTGCGGACACATTCAAATCATTCCCGGTTAACCTGCCCTTCACTTTTTTATTAATTTATTGTATTTTTCATATCATCATTTATTAAATTCGTTTTCCCCTCATAACCTTTTTTAATGTACAATTCTACTTACTTCCTTTTCATCTCGAGGAGCAAGCAAGTTTGTTACAAGAGCCACTGTACCTAACTGTAATCTGCGCATAGAATGGGATTAAAGGAGTTAAACATAACTGCAGAAATGCGGGTGTACACTACTATCAAGTACACCTCTGCCTAAGCCTTAGACAAATGCAGGCGTGATGTTACGTTATCATCATTCTCTTGCCTTTGTTTGAGATTATGTTATGTTAAGAATAAACTAAAGTTAAATAAACTATTTTTGTTTATTATTAGCTTTTACCCGCGATTTCGCTCGCGTGAAACATGTATTCTGTGGCAGTCGGCAATAGTGTAGATTTTCATTGCCGACTCGTAGTCACACCAGATTATCACACCAGTGTGACTAACAGGAATTTTTTTCTCGTTTGTCACACCACTGATTTTTCCACACCATGTATTCCTAACTAGTGCTGTCCTAGTTATACTATGTACTTGGTTAAATTAAAAACCTGTGAATTACGTTTTTATTAAATTAAAAACCTTCAAAGTATTTTTTTTTTAAATCGCTTGCTACCCATCCGATTTTTCGGAGGTTAACTCCTGAGACAAACTTACACAAGTTTTAACTCTTTATAATATTAGTGTTGTTGGTGTAGACGTATGTAGATGTGTTGGATTTTTTTTTCAGAGATCGTTGTTTAGGAAAATATAAGAGCTTGTGAGTTTTCGTCCGATTTGCGTAATTTCCATGCGTAAAAAGTTCTCGAAGAATCCACAAACCTCAACAGATGGCAGCACTGGTCACGTTAGTTACAGAGCGATCTTATTGTAAATATTTTACTCTGAAGGGGCGCGCTTTGCAAACTCTCATCAATCACTCAAACAACATTCAAAAAGTCTCTCTCTCACTCCATTTACAAACAAAGTTTAGTTCTATGTATGTCCAATGCAAGCCTATCGTCCAAAAGTTATTTTGTTTATGTCTTGAAAGGGGAATATGGGAATAAGCAAAACTAAATACATCAGTAAGCTAAGGCTGTATTATAATTAGCATATTTATGCTGTTCTACTGCCTTGTCATGCTTTCTTGATGTCTGGATGTTCCTAATCCCGTAGGCAGCCACAGGTGGTGCATATACAGGTGGGACGGACACCGACGCCAAAAACGTTATCACTTAATCGGTACTTCATTCTGAAAAATCTGCTGTTCCATATATTTCAACGTGTAGGTTTTGCGCTTTTGTAGGAAACTGCTGTTTTTTTAAATAACCTGAGAAAAAGAAATATGTGGGAAGTTCATAATGATGTATTGAATATTTTTTCGCATCGGTGATTCTTCCACCTTGTATGGTTCTTTTATTCCTTGCTGCTTATTTAGATTTCGACCTATTGTATCTGACCTTTTTAATGATTTTTCTTTTCAACTGCTCTGTTGTACTCGCGGTTGCATCACTGATGAGCTGCTATCTTGGGTTCGATTATCAGAGTTTTCCATTGGTTTTCTCAATAGCAAATCGAAAGTTTGCGATGTGATACCAGGGGTATTCAGAGGTTTCCTCGGAAAGCACGTAAAGTTGTTGGTCTTGGTTCTGCGTCTACTCTCTCCTTGTTGTTTTTTTTTACACTTAACTTGCTGACTCGCGCACCTGCGTCACATTTCCCCGTTTTGGCAACATTTTTCACTGATGCTCTTCTGCTTTTGGTTGTAGCGTGATGTTATAAAGCCTATACCTTTACCATACCATATACCTTTGTCGATAAATGGGCTATCCAACACATTTTTTTTTCAATTCGTCATTGATATTAGCGTGTTCAACCAAACTAACAAACAATTTAAACGCTTTATAATATTAGTATAGATATTATATAGGCGTTTGGCCGCAAATCACCTGTTGTGAAGCGATGATGCGGCGGCATAGGGTAGATCACGCTTGACTAGAAGAAACCGATTCACTCGGATTTTAAAGATCCAGATTATAATGATCAGGGAATAGAGAAGCCGGCGGCGGTTAATTCCACATATTGGCGGTTCGTTCAATAAATGTGGGAGAATGATGCGATATCAGTGTCGGATTGCCGTCCTCGTTCTGAGAGAGTGCAGCTGCCTACCACAATAATTCTGTAATTTTCGAACCAAAAAAAATAATAAAATAACGGATATGGTCACTAAAAATTTTCCTAATAAAACTGAAGTGGCAGACACGTTTAATAAAAGTTAATGATGCAAAGTGTGCAGCTGCTGACATTTCTGGCAGGCCTCCAATGATCTGGGTATCCGCAATCATCACGAAACCAGTTTTTTTACAATAAGCCACATGTTTCTATGAATGATTTGATGCTTGACGATTCTATTCAACCAACTGTCAACACCAAACATTAAAATTAATTGTTTAGGTACTCTTTGGAAGCAGTTCAAAGAAATAATGAATTTCTTAATCTACGATCTTGTACGAAAAAATCTATAGTGGTGTGGTAAGCAGCTTGTGCTTTGTAGTTCTTCCTTTCTGACATTTCATTAAATAAGCCTTAAATATCTCGCTATCTACAAGTGTAGAGTTTGACGTCCACGAGTGCATTTTAATGACCTAATAGAAACAAAAGGTTCAACTCTGACTTTAACATGCATTTTCACCATAAGTAATCTAAGGCACGTTTGCTGATGACACTGCTACACTAGCTGTGCATGAAGATCTCGCCCAGGCATCAAAGATTTTACGAACAAGCTTACATGAAATTTCGAACTGCTCTTAAAAAATATCGAGTATGAATGAATACGTACATTAAACACTTCAGAATTAATATGTTCTCAAAGTTACTGAAAGGATTTTTTTCTGTTTTTCGTTTGTTGAATCAGCCAATTTCGGATTGCCGTGAATAGAATAGAATCTTCATTTATTTGCTATTGTAGTGAATTATATTTGTTTGTTTTTCAAGGATATACATGTTTGTACATATAAGCATATGACCCATATGGGATGGTCTGATCAGTGCTCTAGAATTTTAGATAACTACAAGTTCGTTGTGAATTAGTGTAAGCTCAATATTGTGTGAGCTTAGTGGTAGGTTGGTTAGGTAGGTAGGGAGGTACTTTCTATTTTTGTGTAAATAAAAGTAAATATTTTGTTTTGTATTTTATTATAAAACCATATAATAAAATGGAAATAAATAATTTTACCTTAATACTAGGCACTTATGTACAAAATCATTTTGGCGCTACATGGAGTGTATTACAGAACCCAAGGTATGCAATAGATTGCAAGGTTACTACATTGCTAAATGACAGCAGATAAAATTCCATATATTCACGCATGACTAGATATTCATAAGGCTAACAGTCTCACATTAGCGTCCTTTCATCTCAGTTTTGTACAAAAATAATTATCTTATAAAATAATATCACTGGATGAAGGCGAGGTTCTCACTTGCCAAGCAAGATCTTGCGGCCGGCGCCCATGTTGGAGCCTGCCTGGGTAGCGCCCTTGTTGGAGCCAGCCTGGAGACCAATCACAGTCTTGCCGGCGTTCAGGACCTCGTCGGAGAAGTCACGCTTGCACTCGTCAGAGGGCTTGGGGCCTAGGTTGGGGCCGCTGAACTCAGGGTGCCTGTAGGTCTGCAGATAAAACAAAATCATTTAAGTACTTATTATATAATGCAATGTCCTATTTGTATATCGAAGTGTTGCCATGAACACCTCTTGTTGATAAGTGACTATGTTATGTTTGCTACTCTGTAGGAAAGCACCTGTAAACGTGTAAGATTCCAACATTGCCCACTCGGCCTCAACTAAACAGAGCGACCTTGGATATTTATGAAAACTGAGGTAATGTTGCAAGATGCTCGTAAAGTTTGGTTGAACTTGGCAAAGTGCCAACTCCTTAAATTCTAAACGTATCTTAAACCAAACAATCTGTGAACACATTATTTAATCCGATGCCGGGTGAATTCTGTATTCTATTCCAGCGATCGCACTTGTTTATAATAAATGGTGTGTGTATAAGATAAAAGTATACGTTATTGCTATGTTAAATTGGATGCGATAAAATCTGGATGTATACAAGATTATAAAATCGATTGCGTAATACCATGTACTATAATTCGAAAGTCGTAAATTTTGGTGGTATGTGGAAATAAGAGGCCAAAGTCACGCTGTGTTGCGGGGTGTTTAATGGCATGTTTGGCATTATTATGGGTTGTAAAGTGATGGATGCTCACCTCACGGCCGAGAGCGAACAGTGTGTTGGTGACCTGGGCGATGTCTTTCTTCTCCCAGAGGTCGACGGTCTGGAACACGTCGATGTCGGCCACACCGTACGCTTTCAAGGCTGCCTGGAAGCTAAACGGAAAAATACGTTAGGAATTAGTCTGATTTTTGCTTACAAGAAACGATGACAATGCCTTTTTTGTTTTAGCTTAAACGTGTGCAAAACTATAAATTGAAAGATATTTACAGACCACTGTTGCAGTGTAGTATGTAAACGTCTACGTTTACTAGAAACAAATCTCTATCTATCTATCAATATTTTTCGCGGAATTAAAACCAAATATTTTGCATAACATTTAATGTCATTGATTTCGGCAAGGTAACGCCTGATTCCATAAATAAGAAACAAGTGTAACAATTTTGGATCATAAATTTTCAAACGTTGTCAATATGTATTCTTCGAATTTTCCGATTCTGATGATCCTAATGAATTTGATGTTAAAATTATTTATTTCTATAAACTTACTTGGTGATGTTCTCCATCATCTTGAACTGTCCACCGGAGGTGTTGATCTTGGGGACGGAGCCAGGCTTGATCTTGTTGATGAGCTGGCAGAGCACGGTGCCGTCCTTGATGACATCTTCGAAGGCTTCACCAGGAGGGAACTTGGCGCCAAGGATGGTTTCAATCCACTCCTGGGCTTCCTTCTCCTGCTCGGGGCTACGCTTGGAAGCCAACTGTGAATATCAAGAAACGTTATTTCGAAATTATTTTCTTATAATATATACGTTCAGTCGTTAATGGAAAGCTAAATAATATTTTGAAGAAATATCGAGTTGGATTTATAACAGCTTTATGTTAAAATATGCTCTGTGCAATAAAAAAGGTAAATGAGTATTTAGAAGAGTGTTTTCTTTGTCTAAAAAAAAACGTTGAATCAATATTTAATCTAAAACAATTCTTGTAACCACTTTACGATTTTAAGTTCATATATTTTTATCTATTTATAGACATTTATATTTATCTATTATTAGATATTTTTTAATTTACTGTTTTTCTGAGAGACTTAGTTTTAATTGGGACAAAAACATGAGTGAATAAAATGGGAATATTTAAATTGTTATTTCTGACCTTAGCGCGGACTTGACGTTCCAGAGACATGGTGTGTGTATGTGTGTGTGTTGCTGCGTAGACGAGGAGTTAGTGCGCTGAGGAAGGCACCGCTAGACTGAACTCCTGAAAGCTGAGTCCACGTATTTATAGCCCGCTCAAGATGCGCCCTTCTGGAAACTCGTACGCATCGCCCGCCACCCGATGACCAACCGATACGAAATAGCCATCTGACTCAACAGCCTTTGTGTATACCTACTTATTGTAAATATTTGTATGATTTAATATAAATATTTATTTACTCTTGAATTTTTCATGGAAAAGGTATTTAGTATTTCCATTTGTATTGTAAACTAATAACAATTAAGTAAGTATCGACAAAAGCTCATTTCATTTTATGTATTGTGCAAGCCTATATATTAATTAAAAATATAGATTAATTAAAAATTTAAAAACTTGATTTCAATTAAATCATGAAGAATTTTACTGTCTATTCTTTCCACCAAAATATAAAAGGGGAATAACCTCAAACCACTGATATTTGAAATTATATTTTCATTAAAAATTGCTCAACTCCAGCCTTTCAAACATATTTTTGTTTTCCTCTGATATGACATGCTAATTGATTAGTGCTATTCATTTCCAATCATCACCGAATGAAAAACTTGAACATAATTATGGCACTGACAAATGTCGGAAACAAAATAAACGGCAATTTTACTGCGCCGTCCATTAAATTATAAAGTAGTGTTATTTTATAAAACTTTTTATTCTCAAGCTAGTTTTCTTATAAAAAGCCCCCTAGAAGAGCAAAAGCTTTCCCATCAGATGATCGATTTTTTGTATGAATACACAGAACCTTAGCATAAACAACGTACTCCTCCATGTTTATCATAATAAATCTATTCAAGGGTGTTTATAAAAACAAGCAGGTTCCCGGTACGGGCGGGTCAGTACCGATCGGTGCAGGTATTCATTTATATGTTATCTTATGCGCGCACTTATAAAGAAACAGGTTAAATTATGCTAATTTTATATGCAAGTAACCCTGCACCGATCGGTACCGACCCGCACAGATTTGTCTGTGCGGCACCGCACCTGTACCATGGAAAACTCTGACCTGCTTCTTTATGTAGCACCCTAACTAAACATTCAACAAAAGTTTAACGGTGCAAGCTCTTGAGACGTCCATAAAAGGCACTAATGTAGCTCGTAGGCGGGCGCTACGCCGACGCTGCGCAAGCGCCGCCCACACGCGCACGCCATTGAAATGAAAACCCGCTGACTTATCATTGTCGCCGTGGCCCACGCCAATCTAACGGATTCTTTACGTGTGAAAATGAAAAATAATATATTTTTACCTCCGTTTCAAATAACTCCTTGAAAAAAATATCGTCTGGGAATTAAGTCATTAGCGAAAGCGTCTTTCACGCTTTTTGTTGGACTCTGATCGGTTTTACATGAGAAATGATTCATGACGGTGTCTTGTGAAGTTGTGACACACGTCATTCGCATCGCACGTAGAATGTAGGTAGGGTACGGACAAAGAGAATAATTATACTGTTAGAGTAACTCAGGAAAAATATCATCTATCTATATAAATAAAAATCAATTGCTGTTCGTTAGTCTCGCTAAAACTCGAGAACGGCTACACCGATTTGGCTGATTTTGGTCTTGAATTATTTGTGGAAGTCTAGGGAGGGTTTAAAAGGTGAGAAAGGTAGGGTAGGGTAGGTAGGTAGGTAGGTAGGTAGGTAGGGTAGGGTTGGTAGGGTTGGGTAGGGTAGGGTAGGTAGGTAGGGTGGGGTGGGTAGGTAGGGTAGGGTGGGTAGGTAGGGTATGTAGGGTAGGTAGGTAGGGTAGGGTAGGTAGGTAGTTAGGTGGGTAGGGCATGTAGGGTAGGTAGGTAGGTAGGTAGGGTAGGGTAGGTAAGTAGGTAGGGTAGAGTAGGGTATGGTAGGTAGGTAGATAGAGTAGGGTATGGTAGGTAGGTAGATAGGGTAGGGTATGGTAGGTAGGTATATAGGGTAGGGTATGGTAGGTAGGTATACACGGTGTAAATCACCTCATCACGAAGCCGTCAACCAAGCATTCTGTACATGAAACTAAGTAACTTTACGCAAAAATTATTGCTGGGAAACGACTTTATTTTGGGGGGTGTAAAATCATGTTTTGTGGTAGAACTCAATGTAACGCACTCAAAACATTGTGCTGATGGACGGATTGAATAGTACGGGGGTCGTGGAGGTGTTTAAAGTAAAAATCTTAAATTAAAAACTTGTATTTAAAAAAATACTTGTCAAAAAGTTGGAACTTTGACCCCTAATATCTCCGTAACTAGAAGGTTCCCAGGTATGGTGTAGAACAAAAAAATGATCGCAATGACAGGGAGAACCAGTGCCTTTCGGCTTCGTTAAGAGGTGTTTTACACCCTATATAGGGTAGATAAATAGTGCATTGCAACGCATGCCGGGGACAGCTAGTAAACAATATGATTTCGTGTGGAATGACGGCATCAAGCAAAATGTATAATTTCTAAGTTACAAACACAATTGTAGCGGACAGAACCCACTTGGCTCTTGCAAGTAGATTACCGTTTTGTTCGCGTTGTCCCGCAGTAGGTATATTTGGATGTCTTTGGGTACGTAAAATCAAAATAAACAGTGAGATACATACGCTAACCCAATAATATTCAACAAAATATACTAACAACCTTAATAAGAGAGCCGATTGCACTCAACAATATTTTAAAACAATAAAACCTGTGATTTATGTAGGTGTGTTGTATAAATTCGCTGCAAATGATGCGACTTGGTATGTTATCACGATATTCTATTATAATTCATTCTTATTACGTGCAGGAGATAATATTTTCATGACAGTTAGAATAAAATTGATCTACGGTAATGTTTAAGACTGAAAGTTTTAGCTAGGTAATACCTAGTAGATGACTAGGTGTATACAAATACATGAATCTTGAAAATTGGCTCTAAGTATATGCAGCTTTTTAATGTTATTTTCAGGTTTTTCTACGAGTGTTGCATCGGGTGTGTTATATCTAGGTAAAGCATTTCAGACAGTTCTTTATTTTTATAAATCGATCCATATTAATACTGGTACTCAGCTGCATCCGGTTAGACTGAGAGCCGACCCTAAGATAGTTAGGAAAAGGCTAAGGATATGATATTTCAGACGATTGTTTCGGTTATGAAAACTGGTCTTTGCCTGTTGCCTGCCTAAGGGATGGCAAAGTGCCACACAGTCCTTTTAAATCAGACTAGTACATCGGTAAAAGATATGCCTCTATAATCATCCTCACGCGTTCATTTCACGTGACTTCCAGACGTTTCTTGTAACTATCTAATTTATTAGGAACTCCAACCATTCGAACTAAATATCGTAAAGAACCAGCACTGATTATATCTTCCACCTGCCACGCCTGCCTGCCACTTAGATCACGAGTATAGACACCACGTGGGAAGTGATGCAGTTGCTATGCATTTTTTACTCAAGAGATATTTTTGCGCTATGCACTATCATAGCTATGTTTAGAACATAGCCGTGATATTGTGAAATACCTCTAAATCTTCTTTAAAACAGGTTTCGAGAACTGCGTTCTCGATATAAGGACGACTTATGAAAGCAAATCTACTACAGTAAATCTATGATTTTGGGTACAGGTACCTTGTCTTATTTTGGACGAATGATTCTATTCGGTTAGGTATGCAAAGTATTCTTCAAGGAGAACATTAAAGAAAAACAAATTGTTTACATGTCATCATCATGAACCTATGTGCAGTAATCCTCTGCGAGACATGGGCCTCTTCAATCTTATGCCACATAACTCGATTCTCGGCAACTCTCATTCACCAGCCGCCCTGTGGAGATTGTCGCTCCACCTAGCCTGAGGGCGTCCCAGCTTACACTTGCCGATTCGCCGTCTCCACTCAAGAACACATCTACACCAACGTTCATCGGTTCCACGGTTAATATGGCCGTCCCAGTGCCATTTCAGATTACTTATTCTGTTAGCTATTATAGAGCTACAGCTTTGGTGCTTTGCATTACAGAGACAGCGATATTACGTAATTTATAGAGATGTTCCGACTAGTCGGAAAAGCGAACTATCCGGCTACTTTCGTAGTCGCCAACAATTCGGTGACTGTTCGTGAAAGAGGGCCGGCTAACCGGCTCCTTACTTTGTACGTATTTCTCTATAAAATGTACTTGGGGCACCACGAGAGCAGCGGGTGCCCAGTGAAAGAAGCCCCGACTTACGAGCAGTAAGCCGTGAGTTCGAACTCAGGCAGGCGCATTACTTTGTGTAATTTATTTCATCACTGCTGCTCCCAAAAACGGTGAAGGAAAACATCGTGCCGAATGAGAGCGAAGAAGTCCTAGAACTAAAAATTCGAAGACATGTGACATCTACCAACCCGCACTGGGCCCGCGTGGTGGATAACAGCCCACTCCCTCTCATACAGAGAAGGCCTGTGTTCGAGCAGTGAGAACATTATAGGCAGATAATGATGAAGGGGCACCACGAGAAATTATCATTTGGCACTGGTAACTCTTGACCTTACGGGAATCATTGTCCGATTATTAAAAAAAACCTTACACGAGACTTTCTTTTTGACATGATTAAATTTTAATTGAACTCTTTCACTTTATTGTACAATAACAGTACATAAATAAATTATCAATTTATGTTCCATAATACAGGATGTAAAGTAGTATCACTCAGTAATAACTAGGTTGTGGAGGTCAGATAGGCAGTCGCTTCATGTAAAATACTGGTACTCAGCTGCATCCGGTTAGACTGGAAGCCGACCACAACATTGTTGGGAAAAGGATATGCAGATGATGATGAATATACAAGATGTTGTTTTGCATCCTCGTCAAATTCAAGGAGGTAACTATGCTAATGATTCTCGTCCCGAATCTATAATAAAGTGGGTAGGTAATTTTCAATTTTTTTTCTTATTTTCGGATATCGGTAAGTGTGAACCACCCGTGTTTTAAAAGCGGGCCGTCTGATTCTCGCCCTATAACTGCGCTTCCACAAATACAGACAATCTCAAACGTTTATTCGATAATTTCTTATTCCCTAAACCACGTTAAGGGGGATATTCTGAAATACTAACAAACGTAAACAACCTAAAAAAATCAGCGTTTATTAATAATTCACTAGGTACCGTAAATTTAATTGATTAATAATGTCTTGTGTGACAACCTCCTGAATTTTGACGAGGATGCAAAACAACACCTTGTAGAATGTAAAGTACGTACTTACATTTAAATGTCCGATGGCTATTAAAGGAACCTGAAGAATATGATTGATAAGTATTTTTCGTATTGCTGTCTGTCTTATTTCAAGTGTGTATGTATGTTTTAATTTTATCTTTATACACACTAAATATATCATCGAACAACATTTGCATCATAAATTCATAACCGTCTACAGATGTGGAAGCAAATACAACGGGTATCGGTATCGGGTTCTGGGTTCTCCTCGTCCTGGATCTTGCTATTTTTAGTTTAGTAACACTTGGTTTTTGTTACGTAAACGTCGGGTTTTTAACTACCACTTGGTTATTAGAAAGCACTTACATTTGTAACGCCTGATTTCGGGACACTTTACATTTTCTGATTGAATTGGACAATCCACCAAACTACTTAATAATGCATTTGCAAGCTGTTAATAACAGGTTATCAATAGTAATGTTTAAGAAAATCGTACCTGCTGACTTAAGAATAAAATAAAATGAAATAATATTTACTTACTTTTCATGCATTTTCTCTAAATTTCAATTAGATAATAAAGTAGAGCCACAATGTGTATAAAAATATTACTTCCACTTATTTGGTAAAGCTTAAGTTTTGCTTGTTTTTAAAGGTGGTCACAGATACTTCGTATCTGTTATTATCGCTTAAGAGGATTGGTTCTTATTCAGTAGATTTCATAAAACTACACTACCCAAAGGCATATTCGTAAAAGCCTCGGCCTTTTTTAAAACCCTGTGCCTGTGCTTGCTTCAACCTGTGTTCTTACTTTATATGCCTTATTTTAGGTTAGACAGTCAGTTGGGTAAAAGAGAAAAGGCATTTGACATTTGACGTACCTACCTACCTATATGCACGAAGAGGAGTTAAGAGATCTTTGAAATGGTTAAGTAACTGTTTAACAGGCTGTAAACCAGTTTCTTCAGTTTATTCCTCGAAATAAACTGAAGAAACAAGTTTATTTCAATTTTACATTGCTCGCGGAATCCTAAACAACATGGACGACCACGTGAACGCGAGACGTAAATAGAACATAAAACTATAAATACTAGCATAAATCATTTCGTAATTACTCAAAATCTACGCAGACATCCGAAGCGGTTTTTTTTTTCATGTTTACGTATTCGTACAGCAATATTTTACTTAAAGCTGTCTACAAATACGAAAACAATGTCATCTTCGTTTTAGTATTAGAGTGCGACGGCCCTTCTCGGCGAACAAGGTCGGAGCGGCCTATAACCGGACCAAGGCGCCCATCACTCGTGGCTATGACGCGACAAATAAATATTTGTCCTTTTTATGTATTCTAGATCATTTTCTTCTCAATGCTCTTCGTTTTGAAGGTCGCTCTCGTGCTTCATCGACCTTTATTGCTATGGAAACCAGGGGCGTATTATCTCCAACTGTTTTTTTTTTAATGTTACAAACTGGGATGATAAATTACCTCAGTCTGTGACAGTTAAACAATATGTCACACTTTTTCCTATTCTACAAACATATATTAAGATAGCGAGGGGCTCGTGGCTTATCAATATTCTTGACGATGAATTCCTATTCATGGAGCGACATCGTCGTCTCATGGTCCTCCACCATGACCATCCCTAACACAACGAGACTCCTCCTTGCCTCGCCAGTGGTGCTTGCTGACTTTTGTAAATCGAAGCCAGAAAATCTTCCGTTCAAAATACTGGAACAGGTGCATCCCATAAAACTGATTTATAACCGACCCCTACAAGCTACCTTTCATCATCTTCTTGCCCTTGTCCTATGTTTTTTGGGGTCGACGCAATACGTCCTTTTCTTCCATTCTCTTCTGTCATCCGACACGCTATCATTTACTACTCTTGCCTGCACATCATTCCTCACACAATCCATCCATCTTTTCTTTGGTCTGATTAAACTTCCTCTTGTATGCTTCTAACTTTAACCATTTTAGTCACTCCAAACATCCATCTCAACATTCTCATTAACTGCATGTAATATTTTATTTATTTTGCTACTTGTAATATTTTTTCATCCGCCTGCTTCACTGCCCATCATTCCGATCCATACCGTACGCCAGCTCGAATCACAGACTTATTTGTTTTCCTCTTTAACTTGAAAGGTCATCTGCGGGTCGCACAAGGTGCTAAATTTACCTGTTGCCTTTTCATCGATTCTGAGTTGATCGGGTGGGTTACGTCCCAGTCTTCATCGCCATCCCTTTGGACAACGAACAACATTTAGTTACTAGAAACTACCTTGATTTTATAGGCTGGACTTAGGACGTACTGGACAATCGGGAAATTTTATTTTGACTTACAACATGTATTAGCTTGTCGTACTATAGCTATTTCTATACCTGAGAAATATGACCTTCTTAAAATTAAATTCTGTTGCGGTATAGAATATTGTAGTTTAGTTTCTAAAAACTCTTTTTAAGGACTCTGCTCTCTTTTTGTTTTTCAATCAATATCCACACAATTCTGAGTGTAGTTCTCCTCCATTACCCACCACTTCAACCGGTCTTGGACCTCCCGTATCTCTCTCTTGCTTAATTAAGTCTCGTTTCAGGAATTATTAGTTTCCTAATATTAGCACAAAAATAAGAACTCTTCGTCATGTTAACTCGGAGAGTAAATTAAAACGGAAATGATAAACACTCGGTGCTGTGACTCCGTGAGCTCAATCCGCTTGCAACAGCGTGTGTCGTGCCCCAATTTTAAAACACGAACATGTAAACAATCTTGTTTTGTTACAAAATCGTTGCAAAGAAACTTCAGTGCCGTCTGCAATGCTGCATTACACACATCTGTTTCGATTTTTTCAAAAGACAGCGAAAAGTATGCAAAATACTCGACATACTAAATAGTATTTACCTCCGGTACCGTTCAACTGAGTATCTTTTCTATACGTAATGGTAAGTCAATCCATTGTTTTCAAAACACTCATTCACTAAAGGTTAAATATCAATTGTCTGTTTTGTAGAACCACACAAAAGGTCAGGGTTAACACAAACAAAAACAGACGATTTATTGTTTGCTTTATTAAAACACCCTCCACAAATTCATCAATAATTACATACACTCGGGTACACCACTATTATATCTAGTATTTACAAATAATTTATTACATATTTACATCGCTCATCGCCAACTCCGGTATGTTGGCTAATATATCGAACTATGTATTAATCTATGCACTTTATCAATAAATAATAATTTGTTTAATTAAAATAAAACTAATATTCCGGTGACTAGAACAAATAGAACGACACAATTCCGTTACAGCATGCCAAAATATTTTAAAATTCATTTGATTAAGTAATACATTTTACATTTCATTTAGGTATCGACGAATAAAATACATCATATTTTTATAGGACAACATTTAAAATTAATTTAAATTCCTTTATTTCAATTCTTTATTGAACAAGTATACCTTTATTAAACGTATACAATCGGAATGTTATTTACAATCGTATCACACAAAATCTTCATTACAATAAACTATCTAAAACTAAACACCCGTGTACATGTAACAGGCAACTTGTACGTTCAACTGCTTTGTTACAATAAATACATCTAAAAATTAATTTAGACAGTTCATTATTATTGCGACAATACATACTTTAATGGACACGAATTGGCACTTGGAATGTTTTACGCGCAATCGAAATCAAAATCGCAATCTCGTCATTTAGATATCACTTTAGAAAGTTCTCACTTGGCACAGTGTAACCTGGAATGTTAATGAAATGCAGGCGATGTGGGTGCAGAGTGCGGGGTGGTGGTGCGGGCGGGGGGGCAGCGGCGCGCTCCCCGTGGACTCGTCGCGCCACGGACGGTGACTCAAGGCGACGCTGCTACGCCCATTAGAAAAGATGGTTGTTTGATTTGGCGAGGGTACCGAGGTGGTCCGACAGCAGATAGTTGGGCGGCGCGACGCCGAGGAGCGGGAAGCCGGAGGGCTGGCGCAGCAGGCCGCAGCTGCTGGCCCACTTGCCGCCGCCGCTGCCGCTCACCGGCGGCAGCCCCACGTCACCCCCCACGCCGTTCAGCTCCTCGCACAATTTGTTAGCTGCAGACAACAGATAAACATATCAATAGAGTATTATAAATTGTCTCATAAACAAAGTATCGATACATAAACGCAATAACTTCACGTCCATTTAACATTATTGTCGTCGGGAACCTTCGAATGGATACAAGAAAATGCTTATATTCTCACAACTAAATCCAAACAAGCAAAACTTGTGCGCACAAATCTGCTCGAATATGAAATCAGACTGCAGCTCGACGGGCGAATATGAAATAATCGTGGTAACACAATTAAGCGCTAATCACCTAATCCTTGCTGCGCGGCTCCGTTGTTTATTCAAGCCTGAGTGACAATCGCGCGCACAATTAGCGCAAATGAGCCGAAGTGAAAATCTGGCGCGGTGGCGGCGGCGGCCTAATGTGATTAATACGACCACAAGTCCGCCATTAGCCGGTAAACCATCGCGCCTAGTTCAGCCTATATGAGATGCAGTACCGGATGTTCACACACAACTAACACTCTTGCACTTGCACCTACTTTGCTATTTTGATTGAAAATATATGTGTTTAGGAAATCATTCATAAGTCTCATTGATGACCTAATAGGCAACAACATTTTCTCGTTTTGAAGAGTCGAGATTATGTCCTGAATCCTGACCATCAACAATGCAGGCAGTTGTGACTTGCGTCTAAGAAAGAGTTTTCGAAACGACGGTTATAGTAAGAAATTCATCCTGCGTTGGAAAACTCGAGTTTGGTAAGGAGTTAAACTTGAGTCACTCGAGTTTTCCAATGCAGGATGAAAGATGAATGTTACCTATTTTTTTTACAATCAATATTAGTAGGAAGAAGCAAGGTGTATCAAATTTTCAAAAGTGTAAATAGGAAAATTGCTTGCAATAGTTCGCCGCGTTATTTAATTTATTTCAACAACCAAGCCTAAAAATCTTCCGAGACGATTGTATAAATCTAACGCAGATGTAACTCGCAATGTTATATTGGGTTCTATTTCTGGCAGAAACAGCGCAGACTTGTTTATATAAACCAATACCAAGTTCATGGAAAATTCGTGGTGTATCGAGGCTAACAAATTAAAGTTTTCAGTTTTTAGGCTTTGCATACCTCTAGCCTCTACACACAGTCACAGTCAACATTTATCCGAAGATAATGGGCGGAAAAAGACCCTTAAGGAAGCCGAAAGGCACTTGAAACCTTCTAGTTACGGAGATATTGGAGGTCAAAGTTCCAACTTTTTCAACTGTTCCAAGTTTTTTTTAAATAAAATTTTTGTAATGTTGTAAGTTTACTTTAAATAACTCCACGACCCCCGAACTATTCAATGTATCCATCAGCACAATGCTTCGAGTACTTTACATTGAGTCATACACTCTCCTAGCCAAAAAAAAAGTAGTTTCGAAGCAAAAAAAAAAAAAATGAGTAATTTAGTTTGATGTACAGGATGCTTGGTTGCCGGCTTCGTGGCTGCCGGCTTCGTGAGTGTCCGTTTACACCTTGTCTGTGATATAACCAATCCGCACTGGGCATGTGTCATGTGTGGTAGATTACGGCCCACGACCTCGCACAGAGGCCTACTGTGTCCTAGCAAAAGGATCATTTGTCTGATTATTTTATACCATAGTCGTAGTAGTACTACAATTGCAATACATTTAGGTAAAGCACTACTTCTTGACAAATCTGGCATTTAACTTCTGTTCAATTTTGTGATTCCTTTGATATGTAGATAATGCCTGTATAGGGGAGACTGAAACAGGGTCTTATGTTGGTAATGATGAGATTGTCTATATGTAAAGAAAGCGTTGCCAAAACTACTACATAAAAACTTTATGAAAATACTAATGGTTCTTTTTCATCAATTAGTGAAGATCTAATGTGGCCAGTTTTATTGTCAACTCTGAAAGCTTTTCACTATCAACAGTTTTCAGAAACAATCTTATTTTTATCTTGATGTTTTTTTTGTAGGAGGTACACATTCCTAAGCCATGCCGCATTGTATTAATATACTATACAATAGAATCACCATTCTATATTTAAAATCCACTAATTCGAAGAGCTGTATATATTTTGTCGAAAGCAGCCTTGTTGTATTCGCCCACGTAAACATGTGAGCTGAAATAGTCCGTCGGGCTCACTGATTGGTCGACCGCCATGACTCACGCAGCTATAATTTCAGCGATCAATGTAACATTGGCATGATATGTTACCCAAAATATTTCGTTGTATTGGAACGAAAACATTCGATCGGAACGTAAAAAATTAAGTAAGAGTGTACTTAAGTAGGTAGGTATATATTTTCTCTGAAGGTATATATTTTGAAGTAATTACTGCAAAATGTAAATATTTTCTTTGTAAATCTCTGCCACACTGTGTGAGCTGTAACTAATTAATCTATCCAAACTGAAACAAAGCGTACAGACGTCTAAACTATTATTTGTCGTTCATTTCACCGGAAAGCTCGCCGCTTTTAAAAATGTTCTCATTAATTTAAACCTGCCATCAATTAGTAGCTGAAGTTGACGTGTCTTTATCTCACACAAATACGTTTATTTAGGTATTTTTTCAGTATACCCATCATACGGTTACCAAAAAAAAAACTGACTCATATTACAGACCAAACATCAAACCAGAGAAATATTCTTGCAATTGATATTATAAAATGAGCATGGATATTTTTTACTTGTCGAATGCTAAACGTCAAGCGGACGTATTAATGATGAAACTTATTTAATTTTATGTCTGTTGCAATTTGAGGAACTCGTTATATCGAGTAAGCTTGCCAACCAACGCTCTTATACGTATGTACGATGTTATTTTATTTCAGGTCCTATGTTTTACAGGTTGCTTAAAGCAGCCACTATGGTATAAGCATGCAAAAATCTTTAAGGAAAAGTATTGCTGTCCAACGAGAGGAGTATTCTGCGATACACAAAAAGAGACAGGAAAAGAGCCGTAGATGTTAGACACATTACAAAAATTGAAGATGTTGTTGTCAAAATCAAGAAACTCAAATGGAGGTGGGTAGGCCACGTAATGAGAGAGATTAGTAATAATAACAATAAATGGACAGAAGACATAACGGAATGGACCCCTAGACTCCAAACAAAGAGAAAAAGAGGAAGGCAAAGAAAACGTTGGTCTGATGACATAGATTGCAGGACCACTATGGCACCGAAAAACTCAAACAAGAATGAACTGGAACGAGCAGGAGGAGGCCTTCGTGTCGCAAAGACACGCCTATAATAACTAATTTATTCAAACTTCATTTAAAATTAATATATAATAAGATTCATGATGTAAAAAATATTTATATTGTAAGATTATTTATTTATTTATAAACTATGTAATATTGGCAATAAAAGCTTTAAAAAAGTTATTGCTGTCCAACGAAGGAATAAAGGCTCATGAGAGTTGATCTCCATGTTATGCAACATTGACGCCATATTCACTGATTTATGTCACGTACGGCCCATGTACCATATTTTCGTCCTTCATTCACTTAATAGGAGCAGCCGATCAATTTTGAAAATTAGCTTTAATGTAAAAGCGCCCGCGAAATTCAAATTTTGCGATCGTAACGCGTACGTATTTACAGAATTATATCTTTGAAATCAATCTTTGAATGCTTCTTCTTCTTCATGTCGCTGGCAAGAAAATTTTTATATTTTGTTCGTCACTTCCACCGCGTTTAAGGTTGAAGCGCTAGGGTTAGCGCTTCATAATTAGTCTATAGTTATTCCACTGCTGGGACACAGCCACTCAGGCCTCCTCTCTTTGAAAGGGGAATAAGCATTTCGGGGCTACACACAGCCTACATAATGTGTTTCCATGCCTGTCATTGTATAAAAAGCAGCAGTTTTAGAAAAACGATCCAAATCTTAGCAAACCTGGCAAGCAGCAATACTAGCGATTGAGTGTTCCTTTGTGTGTATACTCATTAAAATGTCCTCGCTAACTCCATCACGAATCACGATTTAGCTAACGGTACGTGCAGATGTAACATCACAAACAAAACTCTATCATTAAAGTACTATTTCCGTCGCCATACCCCTACACAAATAGTTGATCAAATGTGACTTAATGTTGTAACCCGCTAAATCTGGCGATGACGTCAGCATCTCGGCAATAAGGTAAACACTGCGTTCGCATCACTTCCAGTGGTATGCGACTGAAAAAACTGAACGATTTACGAAAGTGTTCTGCGATTCGCTACTATGTACGATTTTAGAAGTATCTGGGTTCTGTATGAAACACTATCTCTGAATTGCCTCATACATCAGGTTACGCTTAGGTCGCTAGAAGTTCTTAACTAAAACTATTGCCATAAGCAAATCCCTGTTACGCCTGACCTGTTGAACCTTAAAACTAAAATAATCATTTGACGGATCTTTGAAGACATTTAATATGTTACCTACATATTGACATTCGACACAGCTGAGTCAGAGAGAAGGCGGAAGACGTAGGGCCAACTACTGTGGCGTAGGTAAAGAGGGGTATGTCCAGCTATGTCGACACTACGGATTTTTCTCTATCTGTCTGTTCTGCATCATTTCCAACTACACTACTACTCAGAAGATAATCACAAACACATGGTCTTCATTTGATCGAACCACGGTAATATCTGGACTGTAAAAAAGAATGTGACCTCTGATAGTGTTTTTTATTCTCAGAGTATTTAGACAGAAAACAACAACTTCCTGTAGTTCTAACAACGAATTTCAGAAAGAAATATCATTCCACCAAATTAAACAACAAGACTCCGAAGAAAGTACTCAAAGGCATTTGTAAAAGTATCAACCTAACATGATAGACAACTTACGATATCTACCTGACGAGGTGATAGGCTTGAGGTCTGGTGGTGACAGATGCGGCAGCGCGTGATGCGCTGGCTGCGGCGCGGGCGCAGGGGGCGGGTGCGGCGACGAGGCGGGGGAGGACGGCTTATCACGCTTGCCTTCCGCCTTCACTGGCGCATCGCCTGCCTTCTGTTGGGCCAGGCGCTCCTGCTTGCGGAACTTAGCGCGCCGGTTTTGGAACCATACCTGAAAATGTAAAAAAGTATTTTAGTATAAGTATGTGTATCTTTGCAGCCTAAACACAATTTTTGTCTCTCTTTTTTTTATTTAGTATCATTGTAAACTTTACATCTGTAACTTGTACCTACTTTCTGTGCAAATAAAGAACTATTCTATTCAATTGTCTGAACACCTCGTGAAATGCTTAAAAATGACTACCGGGACCACCGGCCAACCTTGGTAAGCATGGCTTAACCTATAGATCGACTCGAGCGGCTGTTATTATACGCAAGTAAGAACGTATAGAACCAATTACCGTTGAGGAAGACCGTAGACCGGAAGACGTAAGTTCTTGGCCTTCAGGCTAATCAAAGACCATCTTCACAGGGTGGCTGGTAGCAGCTTATCGAGAATCGAAGTCAACGGCTTGCTATTGAAAAAACCTATGTCCAGCATTGACTGCTGCAGGATGATAACGATTATTATGAAATAGAGAAACTAAGCTATCATCGTTTTCACAAAACCAGTAAAGCCTAAAACGAGAGGTAAACAAGTCTCCAACAAATGCTTCTGCAGGTACATATATAGGTAGCTACTGCTTTGAACAACAGTCAGGTATATCCAAAATTAAAATCCGGACACCAATGAAGCGAAAAGCATCGTAAACAAAACTGAATACGTACAATAAAAAATATAATTAAAACGCCAGTAGCGGACGTGGGCTCGGATGAGCAAACAAAGTTAGCGCTCGACTGGACTAATGGGAACGCATCCCATGCATCGAGCGCCAAATTTTAATGCAAACCGTTTTATATTCGTTCGTATGCGCGCAAATCCGAATTGATCATAATTCGATTTGGTGCGAAAGATAATTGCAACTGCCACTGGCGCTGATTGAGCACAGAGTAAAAAATGCTCGGCATACGCGGCCGCGCCCGCTCCCGCCTCGCCTACTCTGTGACCCGCACAATCACACGCACCATTGTTTGAACATCGCAGTTCGCTGATGATGTTTGTTCACCTTTATACATATTTTTTCATGTCGCTGCCATCACCGAGATCCACGTAGAATGCTTAATTATCTGTTAATGTGTGTAACGCCCTTAATGAGCTACTTTACTGTCTACCGAGCGGTAGAATTACATCATTTGTCAGTGTTTAAATATGTAATTCCAGCAGTAGAATAGAAGCAGTTTACATGTTCATGCCTATTTTCATTTGGTCAGAGTAATGGCTACGTAGAGTTGAGTGATTTAACAGATTTACAGTGACAACAAAGCTTACCCGACTTCAATGACATCACAATCCGACATAAACTTGGTACTTGCTAATTAGTTTATTATGATGAACACAACGAATATTAATAATTACTCGCCGCCTACATACTTCGACGTAAATTCTCCTTGGCAGTGATCATGACAAACGTTTATGACTTGCTGGTGTTCTAGAAACATTTCGAATGCTTTACTACTGTATCACTTAAACAGTTGTCGGAAGATTTCCAAAGCTGGTCTGCTACTCTATTAATATTTGGATATATTATGGTGTGTCAATTTTCATAAGTGTAAGGAATTATGTGGAGATGCACATGTAGCGTGACTAAACGCTAAACGTGTACCATTGACATTGAAACACAAGATATATTGATGCTACTTTTGTTTCGTGTAGGCAGTTGGTCGTATGTCAGTGTATGCACAGGTGCTGGCTGGAGTGCCGCATCCGCATGCATATCATCGCCGCACTGATGACGGCCTCGTCACGTCAGTTATGACATATTGATGCCGCTCGCTCGTTATAGCACGCTAATGTGATAATGCGGCTCGCTCACGGACGAACGTGACTTAACCTTTCATACACATCATTGTGATTTACAAGATGTTTGCGCCAACACTACACTCGACAAGGTTCGCCGCCGCCGCCATCTCTAAAGTTAACAAACATTGATAATCCACTGACTAATGTCTACTTGACAGTTAATTATTTTCAAAACGATGTATACAACTCCTAATATCATTTGTTGAACAGTAAATGTACCGCTATGAATGTAGGTCATTGTTGCACTTACGAAGTGCAACAATGACCTACATTCATAGCGGTACACAGTGATTACTCATACAAAAGACCTCGACGCTTAGTGTCGATGAAATTTGTACATCGAAATAAACGTACCTACCTATTAAAACGCGTATAATCAATTAAGTACACACCCGACTGAAGTGTTAATTAAAAGTTTTAGTGTAAGCTTTATTTAGAATAACGAAATATCCCAAAATAATTTTTGTTTTGCTTTCTTTGATCACTAAAGTGTTGCCTTGTCAACCCCGTTTTCTCACAAGTAGGTACATCGGTTCAATGCTGATACATTGAAACGTTTGCAGAACGATTATATGCATATAGTAGCCAAAACGACGAGACGAGACGTCAAAATCCACACAAACTTTCCTTATTTAGTCTAAACCACTGTCATCTGTAAACAGTTTTGAGGTAAGGAAATTAAGGGTTTCTTTTCTTCCAAAAATATTTATGTGTAGGAAGACTTCATTAATTTCGAACATGTTTATTTATATTTGGTCCCTTCAGCTGAAAATTAGACCCATATATAGAGGTTACATCATGAAAATATAAAAATCTGTCCACCTGTACAGTCTTTGTTGTGAGAGAGATCTCTTTATGTTTCTGAATGAGTCTCTTCTAATGTTTCGTTCCTTGATTTAAATCAATTTAAACGTGTACATTCAGTGTATTGTAAATATTATAACGTTATTGAAGCTATATAATCTAATCAAAACAGAGCCAAAATCAAAGTATACGTGCAGTGTTTCGCGGTAGATTTGTTCAACAAACGAAGTCGAAGATTGCTGAAGTTCATCATTTCGTTGGATCTAAGAGAAAATCAGTGCTGCCGAGTGGAAAGGTCCCACGTAGATACGTGCCCGGCTTAACCAAGCGGCAAGCTCGCCGGCGCCGGGACTAACGAACACACGGCTCGGCTGATTGGAGCCCGAGCACGAGCCACGGCGAGCCGATCGCCCCCAGCACCACGCCTTCCGCATTATTTCCGAATTGGAAAAAATCAAAGCTCCCACAACGTATGCGGCATCCGCAAACAAACAAATAATACAAAAGCCACCGCCAATACAAATGAGTACCGATACGACGGCGAGCGGAATGCGAAGTCGAAGTGAAGCCGAGCGTATGCCCGAGGCAAATAAACGTCCGCCGATGTGTTTGTAGGAATTCGTTGCGATGTTTATCGAATGTGATGCGTGCCCCTAATGTAAATACTTTACCGAATTTTCCTACCGATATGGGCCATAAAATCATTTTGTGAAGGTGATCCCTCTGAACGAATTAACGAGTGGAACTTTGTAGTCGTAAATCGAATGGCTTTCGATGTATATTGTATAGTGGCACATAAATGTACAAACAAACGGCAATAATAAATATCGGGAGGGCAATTAAGCGCAGGGTTGTTGGGACAATCGAGCACTGCATCGAAATGCACTTTGCAAATTAACCGAATTGGGCGGTGAGGGCGGCGCGAGGTGCGATCGGAAAATGTAATTAAACACAAGTGCTCCCGCGCTGCAGATGCACGACCCATAAGATACGCGGCCATACAATTGAACTGTAATTATCATAAAATCAATACAATATTCATTAACGTGAATTGACGGGGTTCGTAGCAAACCGACTACGCAGATGGATTTACTTATTCGTCGACAATTTCGAAATCACTTCATACCTTCGTGGTATGAAGTTAGACAGTTGCTAAAAATATACGTATTTCAGCTACGAAACTTGATACAGAATTATGAAGGATTACTAAAATTAATAAACCGGAGTAAATAAGTCGGCGACTATCCAGGAACCTGTTACAGACCGTCAACCAATACACTGCACCGATTGATAAACTAGACACTTAGTGTCTTGAGTGATGCCAAAGCAATTAGCTTTATTACCCCTTAATTTAGCGGATCATAATTTTCCTGGAAACATTCAAATAAATCACCGATCACTAAATCCTGTTAACCTTGGGGTGTAAAGTTGCAACAAGTCCGGAGTTCAGCTTTTGGCAATAACGACGCAGTATTTTAACATATCGGATAATTAAAACGGAATTGTTCGTTTTATGTCAGCGATAGAAACACACTGCTTTTTCAGTCAACGTGATGAAGTATCTTTTTTAAAGTGATTTGTTAATAACTTTTCCAGGATAGAGCTCTTAGAAGACTATCTGCTATCAGCCTGATTCCTGTGTTTATGCGAGCAAAAGTTTGGCTTTCCTAAATAGGTAGAAAAGTTAAAGTGGATGTTAGTGGAATAGGCGACAAGGTGAAACTTCTACCGACAAACACGACTTTTGTTCCACTCCGATTTCGTTTATTAACGGGGCTAGATTCGTTTAGTTAAGAGTACCCATATCATAAATAGATATGGTATGTTAGGTTATCGGAAAATCCAAAAGTTATTGCAACATTCAAACTTTTTTTTTTTTTACTGTGGCTGATAAAAGGCAGTAACAGTTTAGTGAGCTGAAAATAAGTATTTTTTTAAATTATGTAATTAAAAACATATACCTTCCTAAAAGTGGAAAAGTGTAGAGATTGTTGGTAAGCTTTAAGTTAATTCTGCCATATACCAGCTCGCCTCATTCAAATCCGTAAGGGGTAGTTTAATACAGTTCCCTCAGCAAACAGAGGCAAGCAACAATGGTTGAGTATTAAAATAAACAGAGCGGCGCGTCGCCATGTGGCTCGGTCGTGGCGAGCAAACACAACACAGACTAATGTATTCAGAGGCTGCATATACAACGCCCGCACCCGGCGCCGCCTCTAACTTCACTTTGATTTACTAATTAACCCATGACTTGCATAACTTCACTTGCAACAACATCACAATCAAACTCTTGTACCTATTCCATTATACTTCGTACATCATTTCTCATCAAGTTAGCTAGGGGAAACTGAGAGTCATCTGTTCAGCCCATTATTGGCCGCTTCAATATAAAAAATAAGCGCAGTAAACGTAGTGGAAACTAAAACGATTAGTAGTAAGTGTAGCGTTGAACCTGCTGATATACAAATGCGTTTATTATAACATAATGATGTCTGTCCCAAAAATAAAGCGATGGATAATAAATATTCTTACTGCTTTGGAGCAGTAAGAATATTTATTATCCATCGCTTTATTTTCCAACGACACAAAAATACTTTCCTATTTGTAATTCTGGTGGTCACTCCATAAGGAAAATGACAGGGTAAAGGGCCTTTAAAAATACTTTGACCATAGAGGATCCTCGGAGTCCTGTACAAATAAAAAACATATACCTAAGAGTTATTTACTGAAACGTTGTAAAACTCCGAAAACAGAAATAGCAAGAAGCGTCACTAATTGGCAAGTTAAAGCTATGAGTAATAAATAAAGGCTCGCTCGCCATGTGTCGGTGTTTGCGCATTCAACTAGCGTTATGTGCAAAGGTTGGAGTCGACACGGCCGTCTTTATTTGACACGTTGTCAGAGGGCGGCCCTCCGGCCCTCTGCCCTCAGGCGTATGAAAAACGTGAGGCCGCGCGGAATGATCTAATTGTATTCATTAGCCGGGCCAGGCCGCGCAAATATTGACACGAGCGGGACGCGCTGGGTCGGGCCGAGCACACCGAGCTTTGATCATAACCGATAGTTACCGTCTACCAGGTTACCAGGTGATATGTAGCTCGGAACTTACTTGTTACGTCGGAAGGTTTTGGGGTATATTTGCGAGCAGTAATGTGTTCAAATAAAATTATCCTTACGCTTTACTTTTTAGACATCTTGGAACAAATATTGAAGTTGATAGTTAAAAGGAGTATGATAGGCAAAATATCCTAAATTGAAAGAGTTTTCATGGTAAATGTGTAAGTTTTGTTTTATTCGAAGGCCTCGTGGCTTTTTTCTAGCAATTGGGCATACTCTTGACCTCAATCTTGTTGAGGACAGAGATGAAGACGACGATGGAACGAGCTACTGCGCTTCGACCCCTACGAGAAAGCTTTAAGAGGGGACTCTAGGGGGCCTTTCTCCATACAAACGTATTCCACTGTTTTTTTTTTCAAAAAATCTAGGTCTTATTAATACATGCTCCTATCATTTCCTTTTTTTCAAAACATAATCACTAAAATAATTATGACAATCCAAAAACCCGAAAAAAAGCCCGTTTTTGCCGCCATGTTCAGACGATTATCAGACAAATGAGATAAGTTTTTAACAAAAAAAAAAAATAGAAGCATAGATATACTTTTCCTCTAAATGTTGATATAAGAATTATTTAGATCAGTTTAGATTTGAAGAAGAAAACAGCGGAATACAAAACGTCTTCTGGTCACGATATTTGTAGGTAAAATCAGCGTGAGTTGCAATTGTCCCTTTTGCACTTTACGGGGTCTTGGTCTGTCGCAGCGCACCGGCAATAGTTTCTTCAAATACCTATTCTTCAAATTCCTCGAGCGTAGAGCCCCCTCTTAAGAAGATAAAATTATTAAACACGTATAAACCACTGAGTATCTTGATTACTGAGGATTGCCTAAAGCCTAGCTATATAAGTATCCATCATGATAATTATGATAGCAGAAAATAGGTGAACTACAAATGACACGACGAATATGGTCTCATTCTCATACCGAATTTTCAACATTTACTTTAGTAGTGTAAATCTGTAAACGTAATCTAGATTAAAAAAGTTAATTATTTTTCTACAATAGTTTAAAATCACAAAGCTAATCCAAAAACCACGAGCTAAAAATAATTAGATACCAATTTCTGGGAAAACAGAGTGGGTCTGCGTAAAGTAAAGCTAATACAAAATAAATCAATCGTCAGGCCGACGCGGTCGAGCGCGACCAAACATCGCGAGCACACCCCACTGTTTATACTTAGCGGATGAAAAGGCAACACCGAACGCCCCGGAATAATATTAGCTACCCTCAATAAGCCATTGAAATCTATCAACTGAGCACCCGCAACACGAAAACCACCTCTATCCTTAACACTCTACAGTTCAATTTCCATTGTTCACACAATCTTCCTACGACGTTTGGTATTGGTAATATTTTTTTTACTAACTGGTAACATGTGTTAACATTTGATGATAATCCAGGATTAACACATCATAATAAAGAGATGAATGCATCGTTTATTCAGGCCGTATGTCGGCGCTATTTCGATGGCGTTTAGTGAATGACAGGTGTGCTGACGCAACTCATCTTATTTGATTGGATCGGATTTAACTGGGTTGCCTAAAGACTTTACATTAATTATAATGGTGTGATATGTGTTAACAGTCGTTGTTGTTGTGTTAATGCGTGATTTGCTTAAAGGGTCGTGGTTTAAACGGACGTATACTCAATGCTAAGTAAGGGTCAGTTATTTTATGTACAAAATTCTGACTTTGCTGGAAAGAAAACCCAGCAGTATTTTTCCCTTAAGATGAACACTGGCCGTTTTGTTTTTTTTTTGTCCAACAAAACGATGTCCAAAATAAGGTTTCATAACAAAGGCTACGTAACGTAAGTATCTAAAGAATTATAAAAATAAAACAATTATAGAAATTGTAGTATGGAATACACAGGCGCAATCACAGTTTGTTTCTGATTTTGAGGTGAACTCTATAAAATCTAACGCGTTCATAAATTCTATACCGGCAATATGAGGATGATAATGACGTCACACGACACGACAGATGTGAGCAAAGCGCACGGTCCATTACTTGTCACCCCTATTATCCCGGGCTAAGTAAATAAACATCGGATCAACTATTAACTACAAATATATGACGTTTTGATGCACTTCCATCAACATTTGAGAGAATTTATAGTTCTATCAATGAATATTATTAATATAGGCATGCGATTATAAGCCTATTTTGTAGACCCTCGACAACGTTTACAGACTCTCAAATGTGTCTTTTTTAAATCACTCATTTTACGAAAGAGAACAATGAAACCTTTTTGTAACAACTTTAGTAAATAATAACAGTTTCTACCTGTTGGTATTTTGAAATTAATAATAACATACCTCCTACGGCTTCTATATTAGCCAGCATCGGGCGTAAAGTAGCAGTTTCAGTATTTATCAAGCAAGATAAATTTTAATATATTATTAATGTCATATTAATAATCAAATTCGTGAACAGAAAAAATATTCCACAGAAAACGTTTCACATCTACGGGCAAGAGAGGATAGGGTTATCTCGTTTTTACTACTCGCTGATTTTGTTAAAAAGTCAAAGAGAAGTCAATAAGTTATGGATAAGAATAAAAATATTGTATAGAATCTGTCGATTATTTTCAGGAAAAATTGCTAGTAACGCTAGGAAATATAAAAGTAAGAGTTTAAACTATCCGCAATATCTAAAATCACAAATCGAGATTACAACAAAACAATTAATCATTCGTAATCGATATCTGGCTTCCCTAAGCCATTCACTCGCTTCCCTACTGGGCTTTTCAATTAAAAATGTAACAGATTTGAATCGATTTTGACGAATCACCGTGATTGGTCCGAGTGGCCGCTTCCGCGAGACAATGCCTGTAATCAGTTAGATCGTGGCACGCGACACGACAAATAGCCGATACCAATCGGCAGATGTTTGGTTAGAACTGTCTCCGATCATTTACTCTGTTGATTGAACTTTGAATCGTCATCAACGACAAACAGTGGGTCTAGCACGTACACGTGATGTAAATGGAACGTAATTTCCAACGATTTTGAATCGGAAGTCCGTCAAATCGAAAATTCCTATTTTAGTTTATATTTTGGACGCAAGCACAATTAATATAACCCATAGTTGTGAATAAAATACTCAAACTTAGTAAATATTACATGTGAACCGACTACTTTGACAAACACAATAATATATATATATATATATAAAATAAAAACATGAGTTACGTAGTTATTCCAAAACGGTTATGGATTTTACTACACGGGCAATTTTTTTGCCCGTGTTACTACTGGTGGTAAGAATGGTAGACTTGCACAGACAAGTCAGGGTAAACTCACCATGCATTTTATTCTCAAAATATTTTCATACAAAATTATAAAAAGGTTACAATCAAATAGTTTAATGACATGCTGGCCAATTTAGCCAAAAAAAAGTGCAAGACCATTTAATGAAAATTAAAAAATAAATTAAAAAGAAATCCTGACGGCATCTTTGTGGTTTTTGAAACGGAATGGCCAATTTTTACAAACAAGAGGTACTAACAGAATAGACACATTATGGTATAATTAAAGCAAACTGTTTATTAAATTTTATGTTTGAGTAAAATGTAAGTTTGGATGTTAGGTAATATCCGAAATTACTCAACCCATTTAAAAATAAATTCACAGATAAAAAGCTACAATATTGCTTGGAGTGCTAAAGGGTATGTCTAATGTTAAAACAAGCAATTACAAGCGGGAAAGAAGAAGCTGAAAAAGCAGAAAATACTCAAAAAATAATTATATAAATTGTGACATTTCTTAAAATTTTCTTCCGCGTCTTAATGAGTCTTGTTACTTGAAATAAATGAATAATAATTAATACAATATTAGTAAGCATCAAAAATGCCACTTGTGTTTATATTACAGCACACAACCTATTCTTATTATTATTTTATAATTCATTTATCAAAGCAAAAGCATGACACGCCATGTGGGCTAATATTACAATAAACTACAAGATCACACTCACTCTATAAAATAAACAGGGTAAATGAGTTGCGATTTTTACAATGATTTATGTTTTGAGGAAGGGGCAAGAAAAAAATGAATAAAGTATAGTTCATGTACGGACAATGGAGTCACTTGTCCCTCTGTCGTTGTTAAATGGTTTGTAAGCATTGAATAACGTTTGTGATTGCCACCGCCAAATGTGGGGCGTTGGAGTGACCTTACTAGAGACTCATTGAATTTATTCATTACGTTGTTAGTTCAGATTTATAAATCAATATGGCAAAATAAATATACAAAATGATTACAAAATGATTTTTAATGTGGTTTAGAACATAATATCTAAAATACTGGATGCAAAGTTCACAGAAAGTTGTATTCTTAAAAGTAACGAGCCAAACACCAAAAATATATGTAGCTTCCAAGAAATCCAATCAATCTAAATTCTATGTTCTTTTTGTGAATAATATTTGCTAACACATGTCCATAAAGCAAATTAGAAAAATAATTTTACAAAAAAATAACAATACTATTTTCCCCTAAGTGATCTAGCATTTTCCTGCGATGCTCGACAACGGCGCATCGGTTATGACGGCCATATATTCAGGACACGAGATAGTTTATGACAGTCGCCTATGCTCCCCTGCCGAACTTCCACGGCGAAATGGACGAACAATGAACTTGCTGTTTAGAATCGCAATGCCTTAACTTTTTGTAAATCTGTCATAAATATGCTTCCAAAATATATTGAATGACACAGTTTTTTACACTAGACTTGTGTCAAAAAAGTAAAAGAGGTCTTATTTTTCTCGAATTCTCTGTTTATAGGTAGGTGAGTAAACTTGCCTTTAATTTTGCTTCAAGAATATTTTTTTTTTTAATATTGTGCAATATCGCATGTAAAATCGTAAAAAAGTTGCAATCAAATATTGCAATGACAATAATGACATGCTGGCATATTATGGTGCAAAAAAACGTGCAAGGCCATATAATCAAAATGAAAAAAATAATTAAAAATAAATCTTTATGGCATCCTTATGTTTTTGAGAGGTAGTGGCCAGTATTATTATTCTTGATGCGATTCCAAAAAGGAGGTACTAACATAATTATAGTAGATACTTTTTAGTATAATTTCTGTGGGTAAACTATCTATAAATTTTTAATTATTGTGTATTGCAAGCACAGCTTTTGGTACCCGATTTTTGTCAGAAAAGTTACATTAATAGTTTTTACTCAAAAATACAAAGATACTTATTAACAACCACGGAGGAAAGTTGTACCAACCCTAAACCCCGATAAATGTGGAAGTCTGAAGTTTATACTGGTTGAAATTTTATTCTACGCTTATTTATAAGGGGGTTAGAAATACTGAACCTATAATAAACTTGTTAAAAAGGACACGAATAAAATAATTTGCAAACAAATAACATTCAGCATGAACTTTACTTCATGCTACGTATGAACCTCTCACATTTGCAATATTGTGGGAAAATTATAAAAAGAATCCCAACGGTAAATGCTAAATTGTCACCCACACCATGAGAAAAACCAAATTACAATGCCCAAGACATTTTTATACATCCCCTTTATGTCACATAGCAATTTTCGCGTATTCGAATTGTATTAGTATACCGTAGAGACTCAATAGTTGCACTTGATCCCACGATTCCCAGAGGACACCACAACAAGTCGGGAGCTAAATGAAAAATAATTGCGCGATCCCAGCTAAAGGGTGACATATCAACGACAGAGATAGAAATACTTAATTCCCTCGCGTTAGACCGAGACAACCATATTTTCGTAACCTCTAAGCTAGGTCGGAGTCGTATAATCTGAACTAGGTATAAACGCTTTTGTAATTGTTAGTGGGCAAACTTCGATACCTTTGGGACGTTTAATGTGAGAACCATGAAAAGAATTAGTTTCACACGTTTTGTTGTGTTCATATGGTGGGCTGTAATAAACCGTATTGATGGTGGCATTGCTGTGGAACAATGTTTAGATAGATATTAATCAACGTATCGTGATTCGTTTTACGCACACGTTCGAAAGTTTTCGAGGTGCGATGATCGAAACATAAAATAGGTAGTGAAAAGTGTAGTCGAGTTACAAGAGTAATGTCTTATTTACTTCACGAACAAAACAATCACTACCAAATAAAAAACAAATCATTATAATATCTTATGACGTATTTCGTAGTACCGTAGCTCGTAGCGCGTAGCACACCCTCCGTAGCGCCTCTACATACCTACGACCTCGAGGCACTTTTTAATCGCTTTAAGTGCTTGCTAGGATTTCCAACACTTATTTATCGTGAATAGCTAAAGAAGAAGAATGGTGTTTTATGTGAAAATAATACCTACTATTGTTCGCTAAAAGGTAGTAAGGCAATTTCATCGAGACTCATATTTCATGCTGTCGTAAAACGTCAACTAGACATTAAAAATAGTCGCATCTTCGCAGTGTTCTAATCGCCTTTTCAATTTATGGATTTCGAAAATTTTCTGTTATTGGGAAAACAGTTCCAACTCCATCCTGACGACTATAGTACGCCTCTCAATTATTTAGGGCTATTGTTCGTAGATGCATCTCGAACAACAAGCCTGTCTCTAAATAAATAATAAGTTGTGACTAACATACTTAGTGCACAAGTTTCTAACCTTCTATGGATGATGCTTGTCCGAAATTAAAGTTATTTTATTTATTAACATTCATTTAGACCCGTCAAACGAATCTCAGTATTACTTCAGAAATCACATCTCTAATTTTGCAGATCGTGTGAAAATGCAAGAGATGTTAATCAATTAGACAGGCAGACTATCGTCAAATCACAAGTATGGGAAATTCGCGACACGGTACGCGGGAGCAATCGCCCGAACTCTTCCGATCTTCCCACAGGAACTGCCGAGTGCCGAGCTTGTCTATGATCTGCCCTCCTCGGTACCGTATCGAATGTCACGCCCCACGTCCAGTTTAACACAGATAATACCTTTGATGATCATAATCTGATACGCTTGTTTGTCGTTTTTATAAAGCTGTCGTGTAGTAATGACTTAATATGACGTTCCGTTTTATAATGTGAAACAATTTGTTCGGTATTTTTTTTGTAACAGATGCTTTTTACCATAATGAACATGTTTTAACTAAAAAATATATACATAGTTTTGTTATCATTAATCATGATATCTGTATGAATACTTAATCGGTACCTAGCTATAACTAAATATATACCGTTTCAAATAACGTTTTCTCTCTCTCCTCCAAGTCTCATCAGTAGGTTCACGAGTAAACCGTAAAATTCCAAATTCAAATCCACTACACTTGAGTTAAACACCACGTTCCGTGACACGGGATCAAAACCCATAAGTGTAGTGCTACCCTACTGACAAAAGCACGAATCACGAGACAAGAGCGTCCCGCCACTAAGTGATTACTTAATCCGCTTTTATCGTTAGCCGAACCGACGGCAATCAACACGATTAACTAAGGGTTAACACTAAACCGTCCCATTACTTAACGCTGTTGTTTCATTTAGATACTAACCACTTAATATTTGATATTGAGAAGTTAGTTTTTGGAAAGGGAACTTAAAACGTGTCTTTACAAAGTTAATATCTTATTTAATGAGTTCCATGCGGCATGTTTCACCTCCTAACCATACCAACTAAAAAGGCATGTCACATGCCTTAAATTGGTATTATTAGCAATCAGCCTATGTGTTACGCTACATTTGAGAGGCGTTGTCCATCAATAATGTTAACTTACTATATCCTAAGTTGAACATGAACAGCTATCATATAATCATTATTCTTGCCCTTACCCCAATTTATTTGGGGTCGGCGCAGCATGTCGTCTTCTTCGATACTTCTCTATTACTTGTCATCTCATGAGATACCTCCTTTCTTGCGATATCATCCTTCACACAGTTCATCCATCGTTTCTTTGGTCTTCCTCTATAAATACCTATCCTATAAAAAACAACAAGAACATGTTGTCAACGGATTTATTAGAAAACCTATAAAAACGTCCCATCTTACGCAAACTTTCAACGCTAGACGATAATTTTCCTTGCTCACCCAATAATAATATTATTATGGTTCTGTCGCACCATAAAACTCAATTGAAACAGACAATGGCAGTTTTATTCCCTATTTGAAGTGCAGCGAGCGACAAACATTTGTGGCAAGTGTATCTAATCAGGCGAGCGGCGGGAGAGAGGCGTCGCGTGCCAGTCACGTGACGTGCGCGTGTCACACCTGCGCACACGCAGGGTCACTATGTACTACTCGAAACTGATCACCATGCGAATCTGTGTTAAAATAACAAATACGGATTTTAGACGCCCTTGGACGAAATAAATGGTCCTCAAAAAGATCGGGTGACTTAAAAAATATTTTGTGAAGGTCTTTTCTGATAGATGTAAAAATAATAAATAGGATGATGATTTTGCTAACGATGTCTAAAACTACAAGAAAGTTAAGATTCAGGTTTCTGCAGTTGCTGATTCTAATAATGCCGGATCATATAAGAATAGCTATGCCCCGCGGTTTCACCCACCGTTTCGTCTCTTCAGGGTTTAAGGGTGATATTAAATAACCTTCCCCAAGATTTAGGCTATCAGAAATGCAAAAGAAATATTTTCAAGTACGTCTGACAGTTAACAAAGTAGCGAAAAAAATAATACAAACTTAGCTTAGCTTTATTAGTATATATGAGGATTGACTTAAAGTAGTTCAGTTCTTTATCATTCAAGATCAAAATATCGATCAACATAAACCTACGTATCAGGCCAATTCACAATCTTCAAATTTTAAACCGAACGTCTTGATTCACGAATATTAGACTTAAAGCCAATTACGTCTGAAAGCAATAGCAGACAGTGCATCAGTCCCGCCGGTCTCTGAGGACTGCAGGCGCAAGATCTTAGATCGAGAGCTGGATTGACATTTTGTTGGCGGATCCCGGCGGATAGCGTGTCAATCTTTATTGCTGCCTCCCGGGCTAGCGAGCCCCTGTCACGTGTCAGGTGACCACCGAACTTGTAATAACAATGAGCTTGCTAGCATTCTACAATAAATAGCCTCTTGATAGTGATTGGGTTAATGTCTTTTGTACAACTCAGAAGAGCTTAGTTGATTGGCAGTGATGTTTATTAAACAATAATTCTTTTACTTTTGGTGTTTGTTCCGCATTTATTTCTACTCAGAAACTAAGAATATTTTTCTAATGCATCCACTTACACACATTCATATTGAGTCATTTCAATAGGTACATTTAAAAAGGTTTTCAGAAATGTGTTGTGAGAAACATGCATTGTACCTCATTAATGAAACATAAACACACAATCCATACCGCCCTTGTCTCAACTCGAACTAATCTCTCGCGCCGCACAGGGATAACAATAAAACCAAAATGGTCTGTGATAATATAGAATTTATTGACCGGACGCTACCGTGTAACACCGCTTGATGGATTAAATTGCCCTATCCCTATGACAACGTTGGCACAGAAAAAATACGCTGTGTATTAAAAAGCAGCTGGTCATTTTTCAAGTGATTCCTTTTGCTCTAGCAGAACTGTTGGCCGACTTTTTGTTTCACACCGGACGGGGTGGCTTATGGCAAATTGTGCGTTTGCTTAACGCTTACGCCGACGAGCACTGTTTGCGCACAGCCTCTGATGAATTTGGGTTGCAGCCGCGTGTTGAATTAGGGCACGTCGCGTCGCTCTTGACGTTTATATTTTTTAAATGTAAATTCGTTGCTGACCGCAGACAGCTTCCGTGATTTTTGGTTTCTATTTGCATAAAAATAATTCTAACTGCCGAAATTCAAAATCTTTTGTATCATAATATCCAATGATAAAACAAAATTGTAAAAACCTGTTTGCTATTATTCAGTATTTACAATCTCACTGCAAACAAAATTAATAATTATTCAAAATTTAAAACGCAGTGGCGCGTTTTAAATTTTGAATAATAATTAATTTTGTTTGCAGCTTAATTGTAGAGATAAAATAAAATACAGTGCAACATTAAATTGATATTTGTTTATTTACCGAAAAACAACCCGCTCGTTGCAGTTATCCGGTTTTAATTGTAATATGTGAATTCGTATTTTCCAGGCGAGTTTTAATTATCAGGAGTCGTGCGCGCTTGAGTTACGCGACCGCCCGCAATATTTATGGCGGCACCCCACCATTCCAATACACTTTTTAACGTAATGAGCGCTCGTTGCCGCGGGAGGGCGCCCCGTGCCACCCGCTTATATACACAACAACGCGATTGTTTATCCATTACACGGTGCCTATATACTCAAACATACCTACACAATGTTGTGTCGTCAGTATAACGGCAACCGAATCGAAAATATGAAAACACATTTCATGAAAAGAAATGAAACAAAATGTAGGTTGTGTCGTTGGGAACAATAAGAGCGTCGGTTGCGCCGAGGGCGTCATATCCCGGAATACGTGATCAGGTCGCCAGTCACCGGCTCACCGCACGATATACGTGATCAGATAACTATAAGACGGCGCAGCACTCGCCCGATTCTGAATTGCATTAAACATTCAGGAGGAGCACACGTCGCAGATCTGACTCACATAAAAATGAGCGCTTATTATGAAATTAACTAGAGCTAACCGCACGATGTCTGCTCGCTTTTTTTTCGTAGGCACCGCCCGCCCGTCAGCCGCACTCGAATTACTGGACGCTAATTGGACTGCGGAAATGTGACGGACGGCGCGGGAAACCATTTATTTTTTAAGCCTACTGTGCCTTATAAAAATCTCCCTAAATCCGTATTTTTCCATCTTCATCTTGGTTTCACCGATGCTGGATCAAATAATAACGTAATCAGAATAGGAAGGTTTTCGCCACATACTTACATATCTTCCGCAGCTACATTTTAAATTTTCTTTGTTTTTTAGATCCTAAAATTTTTCATTGAATTTTTTTTACGTTTATACGGTGTCGTAAATATCAAATAAACTTCTGAATACCCTGGTGTTTTCAGCTGCCCTTATCCAACAAGACAAAAAGAAATAGTTGGACTGACCTGTACCCTCGCTTCAGTGAGGTCTATCTTCATGGCGATCTCCTCCCGCGTGTAGATGTCAGGGTAGTGTGTCTCCTGGAAGGCTCGCTCCAGCTCCTTCAGCTGGGCTGACGTGAACGTGGTCCTGATTCTTCGCTGCTTTCGCTTCTCGGTAAGCGAACCCTCGTGGCCGCCGTATACTTTGTATGGGAGACCAGCTGTAGAAGAGAAAATTAATTTGTAATATTATGTAGATGAATTTAATCAAAAGTGCATTTTGTGTTTCAGAAAACATTCTTTGTATTTTGCTAGGATCTTTAAATTGTTATAAATGTTTGCTTATTATTGTCTTACGTCAGCGTTAACATAATAACTTCAAATTATGAACAATTCTGTGATTTCATTTTAATACAAATAGGATATGTTTTCCAGTAACCATCACACTGCATGCTTTCTTTAGAATTGGCATCTTCTCTTAACATTACATAGATCCTTTAATCGGAAACTCAGTACCAGTAGCCATATTAAAAAAAAATCGTAATAAATTTGCCTGGGCTCCAATTATTATACAAGGTGGCACATAACAAACATAAGACCTTCCGTGTGTTCTCTCGGACCAAAGAAACAGAATAACCTTTCTTCAACGAGTTCTTGGAATTCGTAAAAAAAAAATTTGAACTACGATTTTTGACCCTGTATGCTTAAACGGCACACCTTTAAAAATTAAAGTGTATTTTAATTTTGTGAAACTTCAATTTCAACTCAAAATCGATGAACATATAATTACAAACTTTAAATCTTCTTAAAACTCACAAGATTTCCGACTAAAGTCCGTTTCCACATAGTGTGTTATTTGATGAGTAGGTAATATTAGTAGGTAGGATCACGGTGCAAGTGTCGGCCATTTTTGTCTCCCCCTGCTAGGAGACGCTCCCTGCCCTCTCGATACCTACGTTATGTTCCCAACACACTTATAGCTATCACTAGATCTGCTCGGGGTTTCGTTTGGGCATATTTTTGCTTCTTTATCCTTATCAGAACGTGACGTTATTGTTGCTGAGGAATTTAAACTGCTGATATATAGTGGCAGTTTTGATTAATTAAAATGACACTGATTAAAGTTTTGTTTTGTTATGCAGTTTGAATATTGTAAAACATTTAAAGTTGTTTGATTTTTACGGCCATGAGTTGTGTGAAGTTTTTATACCAAAAATAAATCTATTTGAGGCGTTATAATTTTTATAAGAGCGACAGTTCACAACTTTGGTATTTCTTTTCACGCAAGATTTTTGAAACTTAAATAAATATGTTAATACAGAAACGTAACATCACCTCACGCCTGTTATCCCCGAAGGGTTCGGCAGAGGTATACTTAATATTACACCCAAGTTTCGCCAGTTATGTTTAATTCCCATGTAATAGGAAGTGAGCCTATTGCCATCAACCGGGGGTATAAATACAGACTTTGTGGGAGAAATTCCTGATAGAAAAATACAATAACACTGCCCGCCCTGGTAATTGAACCCAGGAGCTCGTGCTCAACAGTCGCGCTTGCGAACACTAAACCAACGAGTGTAATAAACATAGTTTTGCTAAACACAGATATTTCTCAAATAATACGATCTTATCGTTTTTAATATTGCAATTCAGTCATCAATTCAACGACGAGTGCTCACTCAATGATGCGACTTTTATTTTGCAAGACTTAGGTACATTGATTACATTGAAATTGAAAGAAGAATGGTTTATATGATTTCTACAGTTCAGTTATGTCATATTTTGAACATATTTTTGATATAAGTAGGAACATTAATCATTGTCGTGGTAAGTTAGTGATGAAGGAAGCCAAAATTACTGTTATACCTGAAAGTCCGAGATTAAGCTATTTTCTAGATTAAATTATTTATCTATTTTAATAAGTATCTTGCAAGGATTTGCTTGTTCTTTAACTGCTATAAACATTTGATCTTTGCCCAAAACGTAGAAAAAGCTCGTAGCGTTAGGTTGTCGCGTGGCATAAGTATCGATCGTCGTAGCGCTACGCCGTAGCCTGCTGCTACGTGAGGCAATGGACTCCTTTTTATTTAGCGTAGCGTGTAACTTAAACAAATTGAATAGACTTCATATATTTAACCAGTATTAAAATGGCTACAAAATATGAATCATTGTACAAAAATAGGCAGTTTGGAGTTTACAAGTAATTGATTGATGTTCGCAGTGTTTGATGTAAACACAGCTTACTTCACAATTCGCCATTAAGTATTTTTATTTTAATCATTTTATGTAATTGGGTAATTTCTTTATTTTTTGTTCACCGGACGAAATGTGAAAAGGGGACAATTTAAATTAACATCATCTGCCTACCCTTCTCCCAACTATTTTGAGGTCGGTTTCCAATCCGGTTGCAGCTGAAAAACAGTATTTTACATGGAGCGACAGCCTATCTGACCTCCAGCCTAAATACCCCTAGCCTAAATACCCCTTGGTAAGACTGGTTGTCAGACTTTCGGGCCACTGACTACCTGTTACGACAGTCAGACCTACAACTGACAGCCGGGACTAACGGCTTAACGTTATCAAGGCACGGAGTAAGCTCGATATGTAATGTATGGTCACCAATCCACAGACCAACCTACGCAAGCGCGGCCCAACCTGAAGTTTGATCTGAGCGGCTATTATCGTGTAGCCTCAAACTCCTCCACTCCTCGAAAGTATAAAAGATGACTTCATAATTTAAATGGATGAACCTCAAGCGGCCGCAAACCAAAAGACCAAAAGCTTGTAAATATTGTAGCAGTTTACATCCAAAACATCTCATAATGTTCAGTGACGATAAAACATGATCCTGTGGAACCATAACTGACATTAGACATTAGATGTGGCAGCGGGCTGCGGGCTGTGACCGCAGACCGCACGCGCGCAGCGACAATTACCTCAAATGAACCGGAATTAATCGAGACTCGCTTCTTGGCCGAGCTGCGGTCTCATTTGCATTATTAATAGAGGCTGCGGGGAGGGACCCGGGCTAGGAGGGGGGGGCTCGTGCTCGTGTCACTGCCCCCGCGACCCGCACCCCCCGAGCAATTTGCGGGACCTAATGAAGAGGATCTTTGCAAGATGTTTCTGTTCATAAGATGTTTAATTTGAGTTTGCAGTTCGTGGGTCAGGCATAGGCAGGGCTGCTCATTGTTATTGCGAACGTTATGTTTTATTAGGAGGCTGCGGGCGGCGAGCCGGGTTTTCTGGTGAAGTATTTTTGTACATTTTCACTTTTACGGGTCTGTTGCTGAAGCAGGGATTTACTTTTTTGTAAAGATTGAAGAATCGTATCTATATAATACCTCACAGCCGCAGAACTATTTCCCTAAAATATTCTGCTTGTCATTGCATAAAATCCATAATCTATTCAAGGTTAATGAAGCCGTTAGCGTGCGAGTCACGTGGTGGAGCGAGGCTGAGCTGCGTGCGAGCACGTGGCGCTAATTAATCGTCACGGAGCGATTAATTCACAGGTGATATGATCCCCCCCCCCTCCTACACACCCCACCCCCTTCCCTCCAGCCAGCCCCCCCCGAGACTCCCTGCTTGTTAATTACAGAACAGCGAGACTGCTTGAAGGGCGCTAAGGACTTTATCAGAGACTGTGTGCACTTGGAAATCTAGTGATTCAGAATGTTCTTGGGTAAAATTTCTATAATGCAATTTTGTTTTCTCTAGGTTTTTTTGGATGTCTATGTATCAAACGAGTAAATCACATAAAGAAGGCTTTACGTTCAGGGCAGGAGTTATTTCTCGACGACCTTGTCTAGTGTGACTGAGGTGTCTTTTTTCATTTACCACCATTTACTTTTATCAATATAAACACAATATTTACGTGGATAATCATCTTCAAACTACTACCACGTAGCGGCTCGAATCTCGCTCGCTGGGATTTACCAAGTAAATTATATCGCGATCCATCTCTAAGTGAGCGGTGGTTCATTTTTCTCGCGTCACGCGAAAAGTTCGCCAACATCCATAATGCAGGCGATGTCGGCGCGTCATCGCAGCATATTGCGCCTCCCCTCCCCCGGGCCCCGCTCTTCGCGCGCTCCCCCGCCGACACCCGCGCGGCAAGGGTTACAGCTTAGATTAATGAATACTGCCCCGCGACCGTGTTACACGGCTTCCTGACGCCTTCACGCCTCCATATATCAGCCACTTGAGACTTGAAACTTTCATTTTGTATCATGAATCTCAAAATCTTGAACTCCACCTCGAGGATGTAATAAAAAGAACTAAGAGTTATGTGTACATCAGAGTAAACTGTGTAATATGCAACAGCAATATATTTTATATTACAAATAAACGTGTGGGTAAATTTGCGTAATAGCAGCAGTAAAACGGAAACATTTTTGCGTGAAGCTAAATAAAATTGTGCGGGGTGGCGTCACGTGCCCCTCAACGCTCATCTACATAGAATATGGTAGCTTTAATACCGGTACTTATTTTTTAGCTGCCCATTCTTTAGTTGATGCCAAACGGAATTACGATTTTGAGACAAATCACTTGTTTCCATACATCATTACTTTCTAATTTGTCACTTGTTATGATTTCTTGTGTAGAAAAATATACAAAGCAACAGTGACTGATCTCTCCAGCCAAACTATCACAAGAAAGTTCAGTAACTTAGGAAAACTAGAACTCAGTGATGTGCCGACGAATTTATGTAGGTATAGCTTTAACATATTCACATTTGCAAGAAAACAATAATTTCTTTTCTAAAAATAAAAGTCAGCTCCCTCGCCGAGTGCGGCGCAGTAACATTGTAGAAGTTACGATCGCGGCGCCGGCTCAGCTCAACTGTGAGATATTGCCTTTTTTATGACCCACTCTACTATACTATACTATACTGGGACAGAATAGATCACATGATACGATAAAATATTGCCCTCGGTCCTCGCACCAAATCGAATTAACCCGTCCACTTGCATACAAAGGCGACATGAGAATAGAAATGGCGATATCGAGTTAGGATACCGACCTGTTTTCCCTCCGCAATGCTCAGTTTTGTGGACGTGGGACGAACACATAAAATGTTTGCTTTACGCGAAAATATTCTCAATTCAGATTTTTTAAAGACAACGCTTAGAACCTTAGCTTGGTTGATGTTTTTAGAGAGCGTACAGACCTATTTAGCGTGACCCAAACGTAGTTTACTTAAGTTGTTTTTGTAATGAAAGTACCTTCTTAAAATTTGTAATAAAGATCCATTGGGGATCAATTAATTGCTTATAGCTTGAAGGCCGCTTATTTATTAAAGCAAAATTCCTAAAAAAAAACCCCAAACCCAGTTTTAACACTCCTAAATAATACACGACAATGTAACCTCTAGCCTCTAAAACTGTAAAGGTTTTTCATTTAAAAGTCCACGACTAGGCGTAACTACTCGAGTTCTGACATAAACTGGATAACATGCCTACTATTAAAAGTAATATACCGTGCCTAAAGAAGTATAAGGATTGTTGTCATATAATAACTCTCCACGGAATGCAAATGGAATCACCGTAATCTTAACCCTGTAATTCTTGTAATTGTACTACAATTAATACACAAACTTGTAATTAATTTCCGAGTGATTAACGGGCATAATCCGGAGTTACTCGAGATTACGTGAGAGTTGCCACCCGAGGTAAGTTATTGTGTTGCGTGGGCGTTGGAAGGGCAGGGTGCGGAGCGGCGGGGGCGGGAGGGGGGCCCGGGTAGGTCCACGCAGACCCGTGAGCCGCAAGATGCAGAGAAGACTCGCTGGAGCTTGGCTGTCCTCCCCTTAAGATTCTCGCGGACGCCGCTGCCAATTAGGGACGCAATCGCTCACGCGGCGAGGACTCCCCCCCGGGCCCGCCCCACCCCGTGCACTAGTCTTTGTTTCGTGACCGATGTCAGCGTCGTCGCAGCCTCCCGTCCCGCCACTTGTTCACCAAATGAAAACGGTTTCACTTTGGTATTACTAAGAGTAAAAGCAATAAAGATAAAGTTTAAGAAAGGTTTTCAACCTTTTTCCGCTTTGGTTTCCAAAGTTTGTTTCGTCTTTTACTGAAACATTTTATAAATTATAGTAATAGAAACTTTACCACATTTTCTTACCAGAAATACAACGTTTTTATGTTCTTATTTCTTGTTTCTTAAGGAAGTGCAACACTTTGAATACATCCATTAAACTTTAACTTTTAAACTGCTCGAAAGGCAGGCAGATTAAGGCGTTGTATGACAGGCAAGGATTGTTCTCATTTACGTGACAAATATTCATGTAACTGATTTTATTTGACAAAAAAACAAGGTAATTAGAAAGAAACAGCAGGATGTACTGCGGACTTAGAGCAATAAAACTTGACTCTTACGAAAATGGCATGTTCCGAGCACAAGTGTGAGAAATAAGGACAAGCATATGTTAAACTTTATACATAATTTCCCGGTCAATAAGTCCTATATACATAATCTTAATTCCATGGGTACAAACTTATGTAAATTTGCTAAAGAGCAACTTGTAATAACGAGAACCGCTGAGGAAAGATTTTTCAACATTAAGCTCCTAAAGAGCTCTTGAAAGCTATACAAGATACTGTTTCATGGTCGTTTTAAAAGCAGTTACTATTATAAACGGGTAAGTAATATATGATACAATTACAAAATCTCTAATATTTACACATATAACTACTGAATCTATAATTTTATTCGATATAACGATCACTTAATATAATAAACGATTGATATAATTTTAAAATAACTAATTTCTATAGTTGGCCTTCGTGGATTATGTCAAAGCATTCGACAGCATATACCATCACTCAGTAATGAATGCCTTGGAATCCCAAAACGTACCACACACCTACATTGACCTTATTGACACCATCTATCAAAATAGCTCTGCGAACATTAAGTTGCACATTTCTGGTCCAAGTTGCAACATAGAAAAAGGTGTCAAACAGGGCGATCCACTCTCTCCCAAGCTATTCACAAGCGCACTGCAGGAGGTTTTTAACAAGCTGCCCGATTCGTGGCAGGCACGAGGCATAAATGTTAGCGGTCAACACCTTACAAACCTCCGCTTTGCCGATGACATCGTGATATTCTCCACATCAGCTTCAGAACTCGAAAAAATGCTCCAAGATCTGAGCACGGCAAATCTTGAGTTTGGACTTTCAATGAATAGATCCAAGACCCAGATCATGACCAACAGCACGAAACGTAGGGTCGAGGTCGACGGGCACACGTTGCAATATGTCGACGAGTATACCTATTTGGGCCAGATAGTGTCGTTCATAAACAGGCAAGACAAAGAAGTCGAAAGACGAGTCCAAAATGCTTGGAAGACGTTCTGGGCTCTGAAGGAACATATGAAGGGAAGCCTTCCACTTACTTTGAAAAGAAAACTCGTCGACATGTGCATCTTGCCCGTCCTAACCTACGGTGCACAAAGTTGGTCACTTACTGAACAACAGAAGTCCAAACTCAAGATTTGCCAACGAGCAATGGAGCGCAGCATAATAGGTGTTAAGCGAATAGATCGCGTTAGAAACACCACGCTGCGGTCCATAACTCAAGTAGCTGATGTCGGAGAAAAAACAGACAGGCTGAAGTGGGAGTGAGCAGGCCACGTAGCACGGATGCACCCGGAGAGATGGGCAAAGATGGTAACACCGACACATAGAGAGGTATGGAAGAAGAAAGGGGAGGCCTTTGCTCAGCAGTGGGACACTATGTAGGCTACCAAAAAAAAAAAAAACTATAAGCATAACATACATTTAATATAAAATCGTTTGAAATACCACTCAAAAGACATAAAACCTATTTAGTCTAATATGATAAAACGACTATAGGAGGTATTATAGGTATACGCAAGCATGCAGCATGCAAGCAAACATGCAGCATGCAAGCAAACATGCAGCATGCAAGCAAGCATGCAGCATGCAAGCAAGCATGCAGCAAGCATGCAGCTAGCATGCAACATGCAGCAGGCATGGTTTTTGTCACGGCTCCGGCGCTGCGGGGCTCCGGCGGTCCCATGCGAGCTTATCGTCGCAGATGTGTTTCACTCTCAACACCGCGGCTGAGGCTGGGCGGCGAAGTAAAACAACCTGCTCCTTAGCTCGCAGGTCGCCTCGCACCTCCGCGCCTACGCGATTTTAAATTACACTCTAGGGGTAGGGCAGACAAGACTACGTGAAGTCGGTTTTGCAGCGATTCGTTGCTGTCACGCCGCTCCCGCAGCACGTTCGCTTCACTTGTTCGCATTCGCGCGTTAATGGTCACTGTTCTAACCAAACCTAACCCAATGACCACCAACATAGAGGGGACCTGGCACTCCACTCTACTCCCGCCTGAACCTTCTATTAAAACCCATCCAAGTCGGATTGCTTTGAATTGGGGTATTAATCTTAAAGATGGTATCAATATTAAGTATATATTTTAAACGATAAGCCAAATGATTTTCGATTAAATGAACGTTATATCGAATAACGTTATACGAAATAAGTTTTAGAGTATATAAAAGTTATATCAAAAGAAATTATATCAACAGTTGGTATAACTCACGTTTATTATATCTTGTGAACGTTATTAAAATGAAATTATACCAAATAACTTTATATGATATGATACGCACCCATTATAAACTGTTTACACAGCATATTTTCTAATATATCTAACCTTCCTTAAGAATTGGGCTATAAAAAGCATAAGGTTTTTTAAAATACAAATTTCAGTACATTCTCTTTAGCTTCATAGAGTAGGTAGTGATGAGTGATATAATTATGATTTAATCTTGATATCCTTTACCAATAAAATAATCATAATGGCCATGAAAATGAAATACCTATATTTAATATTACATGGCAGTGACAAGTTTGAAAAAGTCATTTAAACAAACTGTCACAACTTTAATTTTTATTCTTTTTTGTGTATAAAATACTAAAGATGAAGATAAAGTGGTGATTATATATCGAACTTTTCCCCAACTTCCATTTATTATAAACTACCCATTAATTTCCCACTACTGGGCAAAAGCCTACCCCAAATCTTTACAGCCTCTTTTCTCGCACCGCGCCGTCTCAAACCCTGAATATAGTACGCGTCGAAGCCATCTTTCCAGCTTTTTCTGGGCCGGCCTCGACGAAGTTATCCGTCTTCCGGAACTCATAACGTGGAGACCCAGCCCCGGGTCACTGTGCAAGTGTGCATGCGGCTATCATGACCTATCCTATTTGAGTTGCCTGGAACACACCATACCTTACATAATATGTCCCACACACCAGTCTATAAATATTTATATCAGGGTATCTTCTGCCTGCATCCACAACATTCTCCAATTAATTATGAATTTAATTGTATTTCGAAAAGCATCCTTACGTATTACGAAATGCACTTCTCTCCGTCTGCCTGTCCGTTGCTACGTTTACAACGCGAGAACCACTGATTCAGTTTGCATGCATTTTTTATTTGTAATTCATCCGCTCATACTCTGGATGTGTAGTAGACCAGTGGGTATTAGGCTTTATTAAACTGTGCCAAGGTATTCGCGTCCATTAGAATCTCGACTTCGGAAACTGGAAGGATCAACCAGATTGTTATGCGCAAATAATCTTTGCTGAAGTATGTTGTTATTTAAAATGACATTTAATTCAGGGGTTTGTTTTGCATATTTTAAAGGAGTATATTGTTATAAGATCTTCTAAATAATATTTATGTTTTATCGATGATCGGATATTTCGGGCACGGTTAAGTACTAAGCTAGGGCACATGACAAACAGCTGATCAGTAAGTATACCTATTAAGTCGTGTTATTTTAGGAAATTATAATGAGAATGATTTGGGGAACGACTAAATATATTTTAAATTATCCTCGTCTTTCTTTCGTATAACATCTCTATATTGTCAATTTAATTTATAATATTTATAAATCTATTAAGCAATAAATCAGATAAGGGATTTCTTAATTGCAGTTTTATAGCGTAGCGTAGGTAGGTACTGCAGCCAAAACCAGAGAAGTAACTAATCTGTAGGAAAATACACTCGTAACGTAAGTGTAATAATAACTAAGTTGAGAATGAGTTTTTCTGCAATGCAGTTAATCAAGTCTGAGTCTAAATGAGAAATATTTAGTATTTATAAAGTTTTGACATTTTATGTATATACATCAACTCATGGTTTTTTTTTTTTGTAACGCGTTACAGTTATAGTAAAAAGAGATAGACATTTAAAGTGGAAACCATCTATAACTTTAATACTGAAAGATCCTGGGGCAGAAGTATTAACTGTTACTTTCTTCAAACTTCATTTATTTTTTACTATTTTTTCATTTATTTTTGGGCTGGGTTTTACATTGGCCAGAGGCTAAGTATTGCCATACAACGTGGCAACGCCGCCAGTCTCTTGGGCACGTTACCAGTTGACAGCGTTGAGGAGGAGTTTTTTGACGCCCTTTTATAATTTGTTGTTATTTTAGTTATCTAGTTTTAAAAATAATACTAATTTGTAAAATATAATAAAATACCTTTTTTACCTACTTCTTTCTTCTGGTCTCAGTGTTTATACCACCCATGGGCCTCTGACTTGGCTACCTAATACCCGATAGTGACCCGAAACGAAACTAATTATCAGTCTATTACGTAAACCTTCCGAAATCAATACACTAAATGATGGTATTCCCACATCAACACAATGGATTTTGATGTGGGTATACCATCTTAAGAACTAAGCGATCACATATATGACTGTTTTATACATAGTATGTATCAGTTATAATACACTTATGCTTCTGAATAAAGAAAGGAAGAACTCGAGAAACATCGAGTCTCATTTATTCATATTTTCTTAGTAATTAATAATATTTAGCCAATTCAGAAATCTAACGACTCAGTATTGTCCTCGATTAATCAAATGCATCAGAACACTCATTTTTAAATATCTTTTAAAACTGCACCTCTGATAGATCTCTCGACATCGCTACTGATAAAGCCCCTACTAAAGTGATTATAATAGCGACGGTTAATACTTTGGGCCCGCAAGGAAACACTTTAAGCCATCGGTCTCGGCTGTCGTAGACCTTTGATAATGGTAACAGGCAATCAGAAGCCCGACTGTCTCGCGAAAAGTCTAAGTAATGCAAATACCAAGGTGTGTCATGCTACCCAGTCGTGTTACGGACGGCAGATAGGTCATAATCATCATCATCATCAACTTGTACTCGTCCACAGCTGGACATGGGCCTCTCCCATGACACGCCACTGAGCACGATCCTCAGCCACTCTCATCCAGCTCTTGCCAGCCGCCTTGCGAAGATCATCACTCCACCGAGTCTGAGGCCGTCCTACGCTACGTTTATTGACCCGTGGTCTCCACTCAAGAACTCGTCTACCCCAAAGGTTTTCGGTTCTTCGGGTTATATGGCCGGCCCATTGCCACTTCAGCGTGCTAATGGACGGTGGTGGGCTATGTCGATAACCTTGGTTCTCTGTCGGATCACCTCGTTACGAACTCGATCTTTCAGAGGAACCCCGAGCATAGCCCTTTCCATAGCACGTTGAGCGGTTTTAAATTTGTGGACCAACCTTACCGTGAGTGTCCACGTTTCGGCAAATTATATACTTTCGTCTTTACTCTGTGGAATTGGCGATGTGAAGATTCGACGCAGTTTCCCATACGCTGCCCAGCCCAACTGTATTCAAAGGCAGATAGGTGGCAAAGTAAAATACAGGTACGAGTATCCAGCTGCAAACGGCTGGACCAATATAATAAGAAAATCTCCACGCACACGGTGAGAAAGTTACCGCTTTAAATGATTCCCTTGTATACATAAGTCACTTCGAAGGCAGCACTTGCTGAAACCGTCCGTGTGAACCTGTGTCCATGAAGCTTCGTCAGATTCAGTCAAACATCTGAGAATTGGTGCTCGTGCTCAATACACAGCAAAATGTCGGAACTATACAGTAAGTACCTTATATATATTTATAAATAAGCCAGCCAAACCGATTTGTTCTAGGCTGTCACCTCCATTAGGAAGTACTTACAACTGGTTTCAATCTAATAACATCTCATAAAATATCACGATTTGAGAGAAAAAGGAATGGAAATGTATTCTTCAGTCTGTAAAAATGTCAGCGTCACACAAAGATAACTAATTAATCAGGCAAATCCTTTTAATCTGAGATTCTCAATTTTCATTATTGGGAAATTTACCATTTTTAGGGTTCTATAGCCAAATGGCTAAAACGGAACCCTTAAAGATCCGTCATGTCCGTCTGTCTGTCTGTCCGTCCGTCTGTCACAGCCATTTTATTGCGAGACAGTTGAAACCACAAAGTTGAAATTTGGAGAGTGGGTGTCTTCTCTGAACTGCTAAGAAAGGGATGGCAAAAGGATACATGTAACTGAGGGTTGAAAAAATATCTTTTAATGTATATATAACTGTTTGAAGTGCCTATTAACAGCTCTTAACAAGTGATATTTCTAGGATCCAAGATTCTTAAAACACTTTTCTTTTACTTGAGATATTTATTGCTTCTAAAGTCGTGAAAATTGTATGCTCTAATTTCTTAAGCAAGGAAAGGAAAATTCCGAAAAAAAAAAGGTTATTGGAAAGTAAAAAATAATGATATTTTGATAATATTTTTTTCAGAAATGGGACTCTTTCGTCAAACTGCAGCAGTAACTCTGTTTTACATTAGCACACTATGAAAAACAAATTTAGTTTTGTTTTTCAGTGTTAATTTACATACGTCTCATCATCATCATCATCATCAGCCTATATTATTCCCACTGCTGGGACGCAGGCCTCCTCTCTATGAGAGGGAATGGGCTGTAATCCACCACGCGGGCCCAGTGCGGGTTGGTAGATGTCACATGTCTTCGAATTTTTAGTTCTAGGACATGCCGGTTTCCTCACGATGTTTTCCTTCACCGTTTTGAGAGCAGGTACATACGTGCGTTAAAAATATTGTTATTATATTGTTTGGTGCATCGGAACCCTATGTGTGCGAGTCCGACTCGCAATTGGCTGGTTTTTTATTTTATTTAATATTCAGACCAGCTGGGTCTTACTTTTCTGCACTACAATCAACCTCCAGCTATTTAATCCTATATAGTACGACTGGCAAAGTACTCCTTTGTCCTGCGTGAGTGTACCATTAGGTACTTCCAGGCATTGGTATTAATTAATTGGTAAGTAGTTAGGTACTTTAAATAATAAGTAAACGGATATTGCAGAGTACTCGACCAAACAAATATATATAAGCGTGAAATAATTTCTTTAAAGTAAAATAATCAAAGATTTTGAAGCGATCTGCGTTCAGAGCAAGTTTATTTATTGATTTCATTTAGAGTATTTAAGTCAATTTCTTTTCGATCGGTGTCTTTAACTTCTCATATGGCTATTTTAATCACTTTAATACGCTCTTTTACAAATAATTGCCAAAGTATTTACTGTAGTTAAATGAAATATTTTCTGGCGTTATCTGTGTTTTTTACTTTGTGTCTTCCACTCCTCTTGTACTTAAAACATAAAATGTTCAACGAAGAACAATATTTTTCTTTACAATCTAGTCAATCAGTGGATCATATATCGTTGTAGACTATACATTTTTACAATGTACATTTTTACGCTCGATTTTTTGATCCTCTACGCGCTACGCCGCGCCATAGCCGTTACCGCTACGAAAGTTACGCTGAGACGTAAGTCGTAGCTGCGTAACGCTACGAAATTATGTTTGAAACCATTTTTCAAATTGTTCATTATTTAAGTCATGACACTTGTGGTTTTTAGATTTAAATAGAATTAATAATATTAGATTAAACTGATTTGACACGATCTAAAATGTAAACAAGACAGTCTGAAAAGAAAAACGCCGTCGGCAAAAGTTTTTATGATTACTTACGTTGTAAATTCATGGATGGCGGGAATATGTGGTGGTTTCTCATAGCAGCATCCTGCGGGCGCGCGCACTGTGGCGGTGGAGGCTGGTAGCGCATGCCCTGGTACCGGTAGGCCGCCTGCGACATCTGGCCGCACGAGGCCAGTTCGCCCCAGGACAGCTCGCCGCCGCCCGAGCCCAGACATCCTCCGTCGAAGCCGCCGCCCGCGCCGCTCAGGTACCCGTACTCCATGGCGTTCAGCGACAACACCGGCTACCTACCCAAACACCCGGACATGTGCTCCAACAAGACCCGTAATTAATATTTCGCGTAAAACAACAACAGTGCCGCTGGAGCGCCGCGCCGCGCGGGGCGCGTGCGTCTTGTGTCGGAGGGAAGCGCGCGAAGGCTCACAGCCGCATAATTGGATGAGCCGCGACTATATCGAATTATGCCGATTACAGATGGTATCGGATCCCAACGATAGTTTTTGCCAGCGCGGAGGACCGCGCGCTCGCCCCACTTGAAATCGAATGATAAGCCTAATTCAATAAGGACGATCCTCGAGGACGGGGCGGGGCGCGCACCCCCAGCGGCCGGCCAATGGTCGGCGTCGGTGCCTCAGCGCAGGCTTGTCATTGGTCGGCGTGCACCCCCTCTCCGCGCCGTGACTCGGGGGTGCGTGTCACGACACTTGTCTACTTTTCTTTTCGCCGACAGTTCCTTTGTCATTGAGGAAAATAAAAAAGTTGTAATTAACGATCCAGGTAGGTACCTACTTAACGAATGACCGTAGATATTTCGTCTATAACTTTTTTGATGAAATGCACACTTCATTATAATAAAAATTAAAAACTTAGACTGATCAAAATAATTAAAAACTTTTCTTACAAAAATAGACATTTTTAGAATATGATGATTTAAATTAAACTCTTGGCAAACCAAAGAATTATAACAAAAAGAAAGTTAAGTTCATAAAAACTTAAAGCGATATATCTGCAGCCTTTTGTGAAAAAATAGGAGCTATATTCTAAGACAAACAGGAACTTCGCTGGTCTATAATACAAAGGTATTTAGCCTCTTTTAGCATCTTCATAACGAAACCTTCCTACAAATATTGCAAATACAGATTAAAAATAAGAGTAAAAACTTTGAAAATTTTACAAAATAATGTTAAAGATATAATTCTACAATTGAAATCATTTCAGATAATTTCTACCCAAATTATCCATATCAATCAGAAACAAAGTAGCGTAATAAAACGGAACCATTTCATTTAGTTTGGGATCCTGGGGGATAACTCGATAACTGATAAAACTTCTTTATGAGAACTCCGGCCTCCGAAGATCCGAGCGATCCAGCGAGCGTGTACGATTGTGGGGATGAATAAATAAAGGTGCAAATGCTAATGTTACTTTTTGGTTTGTTTCGATTATATTTTCATTCATTTAAAAGATCAACTAGTGTGACCGATTCAGATGTATTGTTAAAGAAGTGTTGTATTACTGAAACATATTTAAACTCAATATTTTCGTTTATATTGTAGGTGGAGTGTAATGGCACGGTGGACTATTTGGTATACGGATATTATGACATCCGATTAGCTATTCAACTTTACCCTTTGCCCTATCCAACTTTAACCTGTGACGAAAATAAAATAAATTCATGATCACTTCCTATTGCATAATTTACAAACACTTTTTCCTATGGGTACTTTCATATATGATCAGACTTCTCATCTCACAACTTTATTTCCTTAGTGATGCATCTTGGTTCCAGTAAACCACCTGTGATCATTTTAACCAAATATCTTAACGTAGAGCTGTTATGGATTTATCAAGAACACAATTAGAAATCATTTGACTTGTAATATTTTAAGTGCAAAAAGCTAACTGTCTCATATATTCTGCTCGTACACAAACTCATCTAAGCCCAGCGGGTGGGCTAACAAGTGCAGGGGATCGTGTGAGAAAATGACGCGTATAATATTCACAATATTGAAATTACAACGTCTCTTGTCCCCAGAGAGGCCGCACGCGACCGCGCCCGCTCCGCGACACACAGCCCGCTACCTTATTTATTATTTATATTAATTACAGTGTTGCTACTACGGCTTTTTTTTGTTGTTGTTGTTTTTTATTGCTTCTCCTATTTGGGTTTGTTACATTGTAATGATTAGGATCGGATTTTTGATTTGTAGTTGATTTGTTTCCGAGTTTCCTCCGTGCCTCGGAAAGCCCGTTAAGCCGTTGGTCCCGGCTGTCATTTGTAGATCTTTGACAGTCGTTACGAGTAGTCAGAAGCTAAAAATCTGACATCCAGTCTTAACAAGGGGTATCGTATATCCAGTTACTGGATTGGGGAGGTCAGATAGGCAGTCGCTTCTTGTAAAATACTAGTACTCAGCTGCATCTGGTTAGACTGGAAGCCGTCCTGTACTTGAAACCAAACTATCTACTCTAACTCTATGCAGCTACTACCCATAAGACCTTATTGGGTAATTATTACAATAAAAAACCTTCAGTGACTAAGATATATAACATCCGTTGACCAAGCAGTCAGCTAGTCCCTAAAAGGACGTTCTCAAGGTAAACAGAAAAGAAGATTTTTATTATCTAAAGCTATACAAATAAATAAAATTGAAGTTTCTGTTTGTAATTTAAAAGAAAAACTTTTTTTTTTACTGAATGCGTATGAAAGTGTATAAGGCACTTATAGCAAAAAACTTTTTTTTATTATTTGGTCGGTTTTGCCTGTTTGTTTCAGCTAATATCCGAAACGGCAGGACCAATTTTGGCGAGACTTTTACTAGCAGATAGCTGATGTTATAAAGAGCAACTTGATCTAGAGTATTAGGGTTACGTACACAAAAAATAAAACCCATGACATTGTTAATAAAATCCAATTGATATAGGGATATTGATATATCCAATAATACTTTTATAGAAATTTCACGCGGATGAAGTTAGCGGACAACAGCTAGTTAGGTATATAATATTTTGGATTGTGGTTTTATTACTTCTCCGAGAGGAATGGGCCAACCACACGTGCCTATGAAAAGGACGATGTTTAAGTACCGTGAAAAGAAAGCAAAGCAAGCACTCACAGGGACGTAAAATAAACACCTACAAATACTCCAACTGTATAATATTTATATTTCGAATCGAGATATTGGTGGCCCAATGGTAACGGCCCCGGTTTAAGAGTCGTGATTCGTGGGTTAAAACCCAGCCAGGCTCTCAAAGGCATGTACCAACCTGCACTTGGCCTGTGTGGTGGATCCTGGACCGTTCTCACAGTGCATCGCCCCTACAGAAGCATCGCTGTAGACTGATTATGCATAAGAAACTATTTCTCGATAAAGCATAGAGCTGGGTCACGCAGGTAGGTATACTGTAATATTCGATGATCAACCATACACTATGATTATACAATTTTCTTCGTCGATAAATTCGACAACATCACGATTCTTCTCAGCAATTCCCACTTGAAAGAAATACTCCAGTAACACTTTATCATTACAGAAACCAAAGTGCGTAGACAGGGGTACCGTAAATAGCAGATATTCTGCGTTTGTCGCGTCTCGCGGGATGAAAAACAACAAGTCTCCGCGGTAAAATATGTGACCACTTAGCAACCTGCAATCAAACAACAACTGCCGCTTAGTTTTTCTCCTTCGCTGTCGACGAATGTGCCTTTTTTCGTTGTTTTTGCCTTATATGTTTGTTTTGTGTTCGTATATTTTCTCAAACATTCTGTGCTGAATAGTTTTTTTTGTATTTTGGTTAGTACCTTTGTCAGGATTAGAGCTTTGTACCTACTTAACAGGTAAAGTAGGTGATATTGTATAGCTACCTAGAAAAAACACTAACCAAATACAAACACGAATAAAATACAATTGCCACCTAACCAAACGAAGGTACTTCGTGCTTTGTTTTCGCTGCCACTAATTAAATCCAAAATCTTAAATCCCAAAACTTAAGTACATACAATTTTGACCTTGACACACCAAATCAGTACAAGACAAACAGCCTTAGCAAAACTTTGCATGTATTTGCCGACGCCAGCCGCCGCGCGCCGTCAGGACGTCACAAGGCGAGGCACAGGCCGCGGCATCTAATCTGATAATGCGTCGGTTATGGGCGGTGTGCGTGCGCCATTCTCCACTTACCCTCGACTAATTCGATTTGCACCCCCGGCCACATGCCGCTGCCGAGCTGCATCGCGACTGTCCCCATACTCCACTTGTACATATTTTTAATTAACATTTTTCTTGCTGAAATTTTTCTGTCACATGATCAGGTTTTTCAGGTCATGAAAAGAGTCTTTGGTTAATCAGCCAAATCCGGTGTTACAGTTTTTTTTCCATTTTATGCCAAAATCTTAAAAATATTTATTTTAGCCTGATGAATAATTTTCATTTTTAATGGGATAAAAAGATTTATTGTAGGGGTGAAACATAAAAATCTAAATCCAGTTTTTTTTTTTCAAACCATTGGTAATATCATTTTTACAAGAAATTCTTCAATGAAGTTTCATTTCTTTAATGATAAGAAGTACTTAGGTACACGTTCTTGATCTATCTACACGCTTGCTAAACAATCACAAATACGCGACTTCCAAAAAATACATCTGAAATGTAGAAAATAAAACGGTTTGGGTAAAAGTGGCATGATTTTTCTAAGTCTGCGGCCACTAATGCAAAATATTTCATTAGTAAGAATACAATAAGACATTCATTTTCTTCTATGAACAATTATTTCCAAAATCCATCGGAGCTGAGATATTCAGGGTAAATTTTTCAAGTGGGTGGAAGGCCAAATCCGAAACTATTAGGAATAGCGAAAAATACTCAAAGGAGTCAGTCCAGGGCGTCCGAGTCTCGATATTAGACCTACCCAACTGGACCGTTTGTATCTGGTAGACGTAATCGTCTACAACATTGAATGTAGAGGTTCCTTGAAAACGTCTCCCAGTGCAGCGGTGAACAGTTTCGCAGATATAACGTCTCCCAGTCTAACACCTAGCTGCAGAAGGAGGTCTGGTAGATAAACTCATAGGAATTGTGTTTTTTACTTTCCTGTATCTAGTATCTAAAATAAATTTAGTAGTGTAGTAGGGAACGCATATATATGTATTTTACATATACCCACGGTACCACTGGACCAGTAGTGTTGAAGGGAAAAAATACCCACGACACCACCAGAAGTGCGGTTTAGTAGTGTAGAAGGTAAGGAGGGGCGTTTTACCTTCAAATAAAACTCTTGTTGTGTCCGGAGACTCATTCGGGGTCATATAAACATTATTTGAGTCAAGCATCTTCCGTTTCCGTGTCACATCTATACAGGTATATGCAACTATCACTTTCTTAACAACACGATTATGACGGCCCGCGACTTCATCCGCGAGGAATAAGATATATTTTTTTAAATAGTTGTAGCCTAAGTTACTCCTTATTACATCAGCTATCTGCCAGTGGAAGTCCCTTCAAAATCGGTCCAAACGGAAATCGGAACAAACAGACAGACAGACGGACGGACAGACAGACAGACAGACAGATGGACAGACAGACATACAGACGGACAGACAGACAAAAATTAAAAAAAAAATATTTTGGCATACCTATGTACCGTATACATATACATTCATATGCACGTAGTAAAAAGCGGTTATTTAAATATTATAAACAGACACTTCAATTTTATTTCTTTGTATAGATGTATAGATTTCCGCCTTCGTTCACCAGGTGGCTGCAGCGCGCCAAATCGTTTACTGTGGCCTCAAAAACCTAAAAACTTGAGAAACTACTTAAACCAGACAGACTTTAAAATTATGACCCCGAATGAGTCTCCGGACACAAAAATAGTTTTGTTTGGACGACAACGTGTTTTAAAATAAATTAGATTAAGGACTTATAGAACCAATGTCCTTAAAATAAAACATCAATTTATATATTTACTAAATATATTGCAATTAAAAAATGACGCTTTATAATAACTACAATACAAATTACTATTATTATAAAACACTAACAGAATAAACTCAACATGTATACGTACCATCCGGCCTAGCATGACCGCCGTAGAAACGAGCTATGTCTACGGAAGAATCGACAATTTGACAGATATTTCTATCGTCCCAAGCATGGCGATATTAAGAATGTAGAAAAGAAATGTTTCTTTTCTTCAGTCGACACAAGTCTACAACGTCGAGCATGACGACCATATTTTCTCTTCTTTTGACATTTGGGGGTAGAAACATTACTTCTGACAAATGTCAAACTAGTCTTAATAAAAACTAAATACGAGAAATACGTTTCGTGGTTGCGTTGAGTTACGTTCAAAAGGTTGAAATGTTATGTAAAATATTTAGGTTTAATTTCGCGAAAAAGATCCAGGCCTGGATCCAGGATGCAGCAACACCATCCCGCCCACGAAAAATGAAAAACTCGTGCAATTGGCAACTTTTTTTTGTTAACTTAACGTAACCTTTTAACTTTCCTTAGCAACGTCCCCGTTGCTATGGAAAGAATTTCTGTCTATGTCTTCGTAGAAACGCGAGTGGACGGTGCGCGCCATGCTCGGGCAGAAGAAATGACAAGTTGTAAAGAAAAGATTTCTTGTCGTTTCTTGGTAGAATAGAAATAGAACGGTCATGCTAGGGGGGCATAAATCATATTTTGTAAACTTACCATAATCGTGTAACATACATCAATACCTCATTTATTATTAGTAAAAATTAATTATTACATTGAATCCGAGATAATTAATTAATTGGCTGAAAAAGATGATGAACTAACCAGCTTCCCTGTGCACTTCCCTCTTGTAATGTTTTTAAAAGTACTACCGGACTCCAATTAGCTCGTGCCAATAGATCGTCAAACGTTTCGTTATCCAACCAACTTCGGGAATCAACCGCAGAAGGAAAACTACCCGGAGTAGCCTGAATTCCTGTCTCCTTCAAAATCGACTTAACCCAACCAGCCAATATAGTTTTAGTAGGTGGGTTAGCTTTTCCAGAAACTATAATAAATAATATATCACTACAACAAATCAAACGACGCGGTTTTCCAATTTCTATTAGTTTTTTAAGCGAAACCTAATAATTTCCAACCTGACAGTACGTGAGTTCCCGAATCAGTTTTCGACCCAAAATGCGGGCAAAACATTATGCTATTACTACTACTGATCTACTATACACTTAAGGAGAGCAGCGGTGGCCCAGTGGTGACAGACCTGACTTATGAGCAGTAAGCCGTGGGTTCGAACCCAGGCAGGCGCATTACTTTGTGTAATTTATTTCATCAAAACAGTGAAGGAAAACATCGTGAGGAAACCGGCATGTCCTAGAACTAAAAATTCGAAGACGTGTGACATCTACCAGCCCGCACTCGGCCCGCGTGGTGAATTGCAGCCCGGAGTGGGCTGTAATCCACCTCATAGAGAGGAAGCCTGTGTCCCAGCAGTGGGAACATTATATGCTGATGATGATGATACACTGAAGCAAGCGCAAAGTTAAGTCGTGCATCCTACGCCCTGAACATAACAACAAAAGAACTGCACCAACTCTTGAAATGTCGAATAGGCTTTGATTTTGAAGAGGTCTACTGCTTAACCAACCTTCCAGATACTGAGGATCCCAGACAGTGGGTGGACAGTTCTTAGGTTGCTGCAACGCTATAGCTTTAATCATTTGCATAACTAAAATGTTTGAACTTAAACGGGCCTCGATCTTTGTATTGCATAAAGTAGACACAACGATTTATGAAGTAAAATTGTATGATACGATTTTTTTTTTTTTTACGCCTTAGAGAAGGTGTGAATCGGCTAAATATTGAGCCAATTCACTACCTGACGGGTCCATCTCTGCCATGCTGGCTTATAGGTATTCAAAGTTAACGACCTCCGACCTTGTTTGAGCAGGCACTTTTGTTCTTCAAACCAGTCACCTAAGGATTCAGACCCCCCCCACATATCCATACTTCTAAGACCAGATCCTTCACTCGAGGTGGTGGCTGCCCGGTCCTCGTGTCCACTAGCACCTTCGATAATCTGTGAATCGTGAACGGAGGCGCGGTCGCGCGTGGTCTTCAAGTCTGCTCTCCAGAATGCTCGGGACCACCTCGGTGCAACTATCAGGAATACATCTCAAGCCTGATTGATGAGATGCATCAGGACCCGGGGTAAAAAACTCGGTAGAGGATAGATCCAAGCCCGATGAAAATCACATTTGAATTCTAACGCGTTGTGTCTACATGCTCGCTGGTCCCTTTGATCTAGAGTGACATAGCAAGGCACCACGTGAGCTGTACTGGAGGCAAAATATCTGTCTGAGGAACAAACCACTTTGCAAAGACAATGCTGAATTCGGGGAGCAGATGCCATTCCTGTAACTTCGAATGACGCGATAGACCGTTTGTTGTTGTAGCTGCATGGTATGTGATAAGTACCTATGACATGAATGTCGTACTTCTGAAGTAAATGAAATATCCGATATATTAACTCCATCAAGAATTCAAGATCCTCGACTCGTTTCCCCCTTCCTTCCTCAAATACGCCACCACCGCTTTGTTGTCGCACTATAGTAGGAGAGATGAATGACTCAGAGACGGAGCGAATTCTAACAAACATTTTAGAATAGTTAACATTTCTTTATGGTCCGAATGAAGCCGCTCTTCTTCTTTTGTCCACTTGCCCGATCAATACATTAAATACAAACCTGCATCCGTGGTCGAAAAGTTATTCACTGGTGGTGGATAAAGCCTGGACTTTTTTACACAATGAACTTTCCACCGATTCAATTCTCCCAGCGCTTCCGCAGAGGTAAGTCGACTGACATGACATTTTCAGGACCAGGTTGCAAAAAGCCAGTAGGTGGCAAAAATTCAAACGACCCATTGGAACTACCAGATGAGCAAAATTCGAACCCTTATGATACTCTGTATTTTTCGAAGAGACGCCTTCCGCCAGCGGAGCAACTTCGACAAAACTATTTGCATGCTCTGAATTTTGTTTTCTAAATTCTGATTTTGCCATCCCACATTTTTGCGTATCCCACATCAAACCCAAATACTCTATTATTTTCTGAAACAAGAATCGATTTCTCCATTTTTACTGACTCGCTTCTTCGGACACCACCGCGACGGACGACCCTCTCAAACGCCTTTCTAAATTATTTCATGTTTGTCCGGGACAATTTAATATTGTAAATTTAATCGGCAATACATCAGCCTATACCTATTATACAGTCCACTATCATTTCTACCAACGAGTTATTAACAATGGTAGTGGCAACACAACCCAACTGTTTTTAATTTTTATCTGTGTGTCTCTCTTTCCCGGCTAATCTCCGAAACGGCTGGACCAATTTTGACGGGACTTTTACTAGCAGATAGCTGATGTAGTTGATGATGAGGCGTAACCTAGGCGTATTTTTTATAATATTCACGCATACAACACACGCGGACAACATCGGAGTTTTTTAATAATCCAAAAGAAGGTTAAATATGGGTAAAGTAGTCAATATCAATTAGATCAGTGCCAGACATTTTAAAATATAAATATATTCGTGTAAGCAAAGAGGTAAAGAGATTTACTTACTTTTTCGCTGGTTATGTTATCCCATTGTAACAATGCTCATCGAACATATTAATGAATGTTCATTTACAGAAACCCTGCACCATGTTTTCTATATTTTAACGATGTTTCAGTCGAGAAGCAAGAACAGCCGAACTCGCACAAAAATTGTGCATTGTCCTTTACGTTTTTCCTAATTATTTTAAAATATGTGTTAAGGTCGACTTCCCCAATTTTAAACTTAAGTATCTACAGTGTAAACAACTCATGAATCAACATACACTGTATATGTACCTAAGGTAAGGTAATTTAAATAAGAAAGAATCTAGTTTTAGAGATCTCCAGTCAAATATCAAATAAACGAACAATGTCAACAATCAAGAACCTAGGTATATTGTTTGTTGACAGAGGCCATCAAAGCTAAAACTGACATTTATTTTAAGAAGCTGTTATGGGGTCCTAAACTCCTAATGCATATTACATTTCACTAACGATTACTGGAATTTCAATCCTCACCTGAAAACTTGAATATTACATCTAAAATATATACGTTGTTGTCATCGATAAGGAAAAAATAAAACACTTTCATAAATTGAAAGTCGTTCACTCAAAGCAATAAAAAAAAAGGTTTTTTCTATTTCCGCAAACACAACTCAGAATACATGATTTATAATAAATCTTGTCTAATGAATTGTATATAAATATAAAATAGAAAGGTACTATAAAATGTCTAAATACTGCATCCGGTTAGACTGGAAGCCGCCTCCAACATAGCAAGAAAAAGGCGAGGCAAAAAAGCTATAAAATTTCTATGATAACGATAGAGGTCCATGATTGCTAAACTAAGTACAGCGTAAAGCTGCCTATGTTTAGCGAATTAGGGAGAGAGCATCAGGATTCGAGGGACCATGAAACTTCGGTGAGCTCCTAATGACGTGGACGTAAACAATTACACCGCCATTACCAAAAACTATTTAAACACGGTACGTAACTAATATTAATGACCAAAAAGTTTTGATGTTTTAAGATAACGACTTAAATATTCGTACAATAATTTGATCTTATTAATAAGTTGGCAACTTATTACTTACAAATTCATTAATGATTGAGGAATCAATATAAGTTATTGCAGATTCTGGAAAAAAAAAAGTTTCGTTTTTTTTTCACGCAACCGGCTAACCCACTTCCTGTGTTATTGACAATTGTGACTACCTGCAATATTAATTTTTATAATTAAGACCTCTTCAAAATTATGCATCTTGCGTTATTTTATGCCGCTTAGTGTATATATTGATACTCGGAATGTATTCTTCAGTAACTTAGTAAACATAGGTACTGTCGTGAGGGTATCACCAGCGACCGCTGAAAGTTTCCATACACAAGTTTACCAGAAGACAATTCTGTAGCCATGACAGCTATAATTGACGACTGTGAGCGAGGCCCTTTGACTGTGCAGTGCAGACGAGGGCAGGGTCCGGAGAGGCGGGAGCGGCGCGCGAGGTTCGGAGGGGGAGGATGCTGGAGTGCACCTGAGCCCGTGATTGATGAGCCTCAGCCATCGCCATGATTGCGAGCTGACGCCGCCATTAACAAGGATCACGTGACGTATGTACTGTCTCAAGATGCGGTTTGACACCGTAAGGTAATAAGGTATTCTCAGGAAATCCGCGATAATTGCTTTTCATTATAATTTCATTCATTTTCAGATCTTTTTTCTGTTCCCGGATATCAATTGTATTGCAGACACCAGCTACCAAACAACAAGGTAGAAGTACTACATTAATAATTCAAGATGTGCACAGTACATCCAAACAACCTGTTCGTAGACCAGTTTGTTAATCCACCAGATTTACGTAAACGCCTATGCAAAGATACCGTCGTTTGTCTAATAAAACAAACCGCGTATTTGCTATCTGCACTCCCGATAGCTCTTTATAGTTAGCGTTAGATCAGTGAAGGGGAAGATCGGTCCTTGCCGGGACGGAGCAGGTCCTGCCGCGCTGCTTGTCAAAGTGGCCGCCGGCGTGTTTGAACAACTAATGAGCGGCTCCCGCGAGACGGCGTGTTTGCCCCGAAACGCCCCAAGCGCCCGCCTGGGTTTTTCGTACAAACGCCTGGGTTTGCCGAGGTCTCTCGCCCCCCACTGCCCTCGCGGCGCACTCCTTGTTTGCTCGCCACTCGGTGTCGTATCGGACTTTCGAGTGTAAATTGGAAATTTGTAGATAAACCTACGTACATAAACGGGATCAAGTACCTGGTAAATCTTTGCACCTGTGTTGGAGTGTACAAATAAAGCCAGGTGTGAGTTATTGTGTACAGACTTGTAGGTACCTACAATGAACTATTCAGATTTGTATGATATGATAATTTATGTATATTATAATAAGGATCTCCAAAAAAGGATGTATGTACACCAGATATTCAAATATTTACGTAAGTCTTTTAAATCTCTTTGTACATACATACATACATACATTGCAAGTTAAATAAAAGCTTTTAAAATTAAAAAAAAAAATACTTTTTTACAAAAAAATATAACCGACTTCCAAAACACACTTAATAGTGGAAAATAATTTTACTTTCGGAAGTCGGTGGCAAAAAAGTAAATGAACCAAACAACTCACCGACTGCCGAAAGTAAAAGTTTTTTCATCAAATAGTTATTCATTGGGATTAAATGAACTTAAAGGGGTTGAATTGGTGATTTTGATCACTACAATTATGTAAATATTTATAAAAAAAAAAATTATACAACCATGCGGTGCATCAATGAAAAATGTTGCAAAATGGGGAAAATTTAACCTTGTTTCTCAGTTTGTTCCAAAACTACTTAACTTCTCCAGGTATCGAGTTACTTAGGTTCTCGGCATTTTGTTTAAATCGACCTAGCATAGGTACAAAATATCTCAAAAACGTATTAATTTCCAATTTGTAAAAATAAACAGACCAAGTCATTTTCACCTACTGATAGGTGATGCAATATTTGTAGAAGATTCATAGGCGAGTTAAAAATAACCGTTTTCGTTGCTGCTGCTATCTATGGTCGAAGCGTGGAATCAAATGCTACGAAACGCACTCACATAACGGTATCGGGCCCGTTAGTTCATCCCATGGGAAGCCAGGAGCTTTAGTACTTCCCTCAGTCCAGGACAGAGGGCACCACTTTTGAAATAGTAAAGGTTTCGCAAAGTTTTCAAGTATTTTATTTAAATTGCATTTAACTTATCTAGGTTTGTATATTTATAAGTTTAAAATTTCAAAATATTTGATTAATACTTTAAATTTTTACCATACTACCGAAATCAGAGTAGAAATGGGAATGTTTTGAATCCCACGTGGTTGTCACAGTCTTGAACATTCAGAAGCTTTCGCTTTGAAGCTTTTTTGTTTAATGTAGTCACTAGCGCCATCTACGTAATGGAAGCAGTTGTGTTTTTTGTAACAGATAGAAAATACCGGACTCACATTGTAGCACGCCGCTGATACATACAATACATTACCTAACTATTTAACAAGTTGGTTTTAGGATCAGTTAGATGTAGTACATTGTGAATAGTGATTCGAGCATGAGTATTGCTAAAAAAAATACAGGCCTTGTTTACTACGATCACACTATGTCTTTTCATATGTTCCTCCGACTTCACTTCGTTTTTGGTGATTAACCAACTTTAGGCAGGAGTTCCGTGAATAGCGGGTAGTGTAGGATTCTAACTGACTTCACTAGAACCACTTCAGTGTTCAATATCAGCACATGGATGGAGGCACCGCCTGTTAGAGCACAACTTTTGGGGATCCCTCTCAACTTCAAGTAGCTTTCGAAATTCGGTTAGGGTAGAGCTTTTTCATTGTAAAGCTTCGGTAAGACAATAACTAATCCGAGCTATATGCAAATGTTTTTCATTTATAGACTGAGTTTTGTTAAAAAAAAACCGACTACAAAAACACAAAAATGTGGAAGATAAATTTAGCTTCAGAAGTCGGTTAGTTTTGTATCATTAATTCAGTCTTTTGTCACCAACTGTTTTTTTTTCATTGTTGTTATTATATCCTATACGAGTATTTAGGTACTATGCATTTATTTAACATTGTTAACAATACATGACATGGTAATAGGCTTATCCCCCATAAAATGGGGAATGTGGGTGTACTGTACATATCTGCGTACCGCCTCAGAGCATACAGGCGTGATGTTACGTTATGATATTGTGTAAACAATAAACATCCAAGCGATTGCAGCAATCACGGCAGATTTGCTGTCTTAAAGAGGTCCATTGTAGATCTGCGAAGATCAGCATCAGATCTTCGCCAAATTTAAGCAACAGCACCGCAAAATAATATTCTTCCAAACAACAAAAAAACATCGAAATTGGTTCACAATTGGCAAAGATATCGCTGAACAAACACACTAAACATTGATAACTTCCTCCTTGTGGAAGTCGGTTGAAAAAAAACATTGTAAGTGCCCATGAATGCAGGTATTATGCCTTTGTGTGCCTATAAAATATGGATAAGTTTTCGATTTCTCCAGGATCCTGACCTGATGACCATGGGACCACATGGGGAAGTATACTGTTTCAAACAATGCCTATTAAAATTCTGGGTTGCCGTAATTTTCCTGGAATCCCCTCATCATATCCTGACTTATACCTTCCATCATTAGCTCAGCAACATGAGATGATGATTACCAGGCACAAATATCTGATTTGCGTTAGAAAGTAGGTATATGAAAAACATTGTTTGTGCCTATAAAATTTGAGGGTTGCCCTCGATTTCACAGGGATCCCATTATCAGATTCTGAATTGGTGACAATGGGACCACCTCAAAAGTATAGGCTTTTGAAAAAAAAAGGGATGTTGAAAATAGGTCCATAATTGTCGGAGAAATCGGTGAACATACATAAAAAAATACATATTGCCGAAGAACCTCCTTCTTCTTGAAGTCGGTTAAAAAGGACTTGCAACACGTGGGTAGTTTGTATTTATGAGTATGGTATAATTGTCATCCAGACTAATCCGCTACGTAGTAGGTTGTAGTAGTTAGTAGATAATATTAAATATAAGTCTATCTGCACCATGCATAAAAAAACTCACATAGGTATCAAATGCTATGTAAAACATACAAGTACTTAAAGGATAATGCCTAGGTTGGTTTTTGGGTGGGTGACCAGTGTGACCACCCAATACATACCGATTTTCCTTCGTGCCTCGGAAAGCACGTTAAGCCGTCGGTCCCGGCTATCGGTTGTAGATCTTTGACAGTCGTGACTCGTCATAGGTAGTCAGTGGCCCGAAATTCTGAGAACCACCCTTACCAAGGGTTATCGTATTACGCAATACAAACTGGGTTATGGAGGTCAGATAGGCAGGCCGCTCCACCTAAAATACTGGTATTCAGCTGCCGGTTAGACTGGCAGCCGACCTAAACATAGTTGGAAAATTTTAATTAAGGTTTTTTCATTCGGGGTTTTTTTTTTAATTTTTAATTAAATGTTTATTTCATGCTTTTTAAACTTAAATTATTGTTTCTTATCCTTGACTGTCCCACTCCTGGGCATAGATCTCTTCCCATTCCTTCCACTTTTCTCGGTGTTGCGCCTCTTCTCGCTAATTAACGAAAACAAGGAAAGTAATGAATTTTAAAATAAACCTGAGCTTTTAGGGGGGAGGTGGGGTGTGCAGCCTACCTCCCTAGCGATGCCCATGGTGACAAGTGACAAGAATTCAAATTTCGAATCAACCAGACCCGTAGAAGTTGTTTATATCCCTTCAACTAGAAAAGAGGTGATGAGCTTCAAACGGCTGAGCAGATTTTCTCGAAACATAGCTAAGAACTCTCTCGATTAAAATACCTTTCAAACGACACCAATTTTATCAAAATCGGTTCATACGATTATACACACGTACAAACTTATAACACCCCTCTTTTTTTGTCGGGGTTTAAAAAGGCTAGACAGATGATGATGACTTACGTCTTAAGTGATAATAAAAAATACTTAGGTGTTTGGGTTTTACTTTTATTTTAAAACTATACATTAAATTATAGCCAACCTATAAATTAGGCTGCGCCATACACTTTTATACATAGGCATAATAATCATACGTACCTAAACACAATCGATCTTTGAAACAAAACTTTAATTACAAATGAACAATAGCCATTCTGGCGAGTTTATACCATACTTTCTCATAATTAAAACTTTTTAAAGTAGAAATTAAAATAAAATTGATTAACCTTTTGAGTAGGTACTTTCAAGATGGAAAGATAAACCTGTCATGGTGTCATGTACCCACTCCTATCCATAGTCTGTTGTTACCAGCTTAGAATTAAGAAACCACTAACATAGGTAGGTAGGCTCCCGGCCCGTAGTATGAATCTTAAATAGATAATAAAGGCTTATTTGCGTGTTCTAGGTACTTGTTTATACACTGATCAAATGCTTAATAACCAAGTTAAAGAAATAAACAATAAATTAATTCAAACAACAATGACAAAAGACGTACAAATGTAGAAATACTCACAGTATACGCGGGATACATCCACCACAATTAAAAGCTAGCCGTATGTTCGCAACATTCGTAAGCTGCTGTCCTAATTTCAATTCGATGTAATTTTAAAATTTCGTGGTTGCTTGAACATCTTTTTTTTTTTTAACTTATGTGAAAGTTACATCGGGTCGAGACGGAATAAAGAGAGAAACTTGAAAGCTCACCCATTAATTTATTACAATTAGTATAGTTAACATTGCGTAACGTAACGCTCCGCTCGTCGAGTCCACGCCGCCACCGCCCGCGCCTCTTTATCACTTACTACGTGTTGTTTATGCAAGTGTCTCTCTCTTACTCCCGCCTCCTCCCAATAAATACAGTAACATACTAATTACAAGCGAGGAAATTTAATTGTCTATACATTAACTAGCAGTAGAACTTCTACTGCCTGTGATGAGTATTATAGCGCCTTCTGTAACATTTTGCCAAACAAACTAAAACACCCTAATATTACTTAAACGATAATACTTACTTAAACAGTTAATTCTATACATCTAAACATTAAGTTTGGTCGAAAACAGGAATGTGTAAAACGTTTGACTAGAATTTACTAAAACTTAACATCGACCTAAATAAATATTACAACATTTAACATTTTCACTCATTATCAGCAAATACTAAACACACTTCCCTCCACGAAAGGAGAATAAGAATTCTAATTTACTACAGAATGAGATCTTACAAGTTAGACACACAAAACTATCGATACAAAATATACATAACGTCTATTCTTTTATTTTCTTTTGTAAGGTAATTTAGTTCTGATATTAAACATAAACACATATTGCTAAGGGGGTATTGTTAAATGTAAAAAGTGACGTCGTTTACCTTCAGTCTTTCTAAACATTTAGAGTTAATGGAGATCAAACAGCACAATATTATTTATTTTATATTGTTTAGTCGAACAAAATTATCGATGTTACAACTTTTAGTAACTCACATAAAAATGAATCTATTTTACAATAAATAACATTAATCTACTCTAATGTTAGTATTTGACATAAATAATTTGAGATCAATGAACAATAAATTCTCCTACATAACTTTTCTTAAATTGTACGAGAATTGACATCGCTTCTTTCAGATAAAGGTCCATTTTTTGCTTCTTCGCGGGTCTTCTCTTATAAATCCAGGTGCACGAAATAAAAAATGTTCGTAACAATGCAATCCATACTTTCATAAACAGTGAGATCGTTGATTTTGGTTGTTGATTTTTGTACCATTTTCTATAGGATTCTTGCATCCTTGGACGCGAATTCAACTGTGTCCAAGAAACAAGATGAATTTTGTTTTTTTTTTTTATATTAGAAATGTACATGTTGCACGTCCGTGGGTGTGTCTGGTAGTTGCGTCTGCTCGGGTGTGGTCTGCTTGTAAGGCAGCGTGTGTCGTGCGCGCGGCTCCTGCGGCTGCGTCTCCCGCGCCAGCACGCGCTCCACGTGGCGCGCCACCAGCTCGGCGGCGGCGGAGGGCGTGCGCGTCAGCGCGCACATGTCGCTCACCGACATGCGCACGCGCAGACCCCGAGCTGCCGCCGTGATACACGCAGCAGCTATCAAGGATGGTGGTACTAGCAGGAACTCAGTCTCTGTTGACAACAAAAACAAGAGATTAATATCTAGGTTATTGTTTTTCAATTATACTATATAAGCACCTACACGTTCTCAGACTATTAATAAGGTTGATTTTAAAACGAGTTTCTTGTTTACATGTTTTTTGTATCGAAATTTTTGTACACATGGAGGACGCGGGCGGACTGGTGCAGGTAGATCGTGCACATCTGTTGCGAGATAATTGCCGCGGCGTGCGGACAGGTGGCTCGGACACCTTGCATCTCAGCGTCCTGCCATCCGATGCTCCGCGTACATTTTTAACATCTTATAACACACTGACTGTCCAAGATCAGGACCATCGTCTAAAAATAAAGCGAGTCACATCAAACAAGATAGCTTGTATGCAACAATATGGGCAAAAAAACTGTTTCGATCTTCGACGAAGAGGTTGAAAAAAAGTCGCGTTACATTTTGCACAATACGAGAACTCTTTTGTTATAGTTTGAGAATAAGGAAGGAGAACCGAACAGCTGCCCGATTTGTGCATTGCGTCCCCGTCTGCATCTTTGTGTACCTACCCCGGGACAATAGACGGAGAATAATGGTAATTTACATCTTAAGTCGTCTAGCTAAGGGCGCAGCTGCAATTCGCCAAGAAATAGGGACTCTATTGTGCGATTTAGAAATGTAACTTCTATCACAAGTCGACTAATCATAATGTTATAGTCGTCCATAAAATTTAGCACTCGAAACGGTCGAAATTGCTGGATAAATATTTCTTGCTCGATAAATATTTCAAAATGTGCAAGTATTATACAGTCCCTATACTTTTAATATATGTGCGTAAATTATATTAGTATCGTTATGTTAAGCATATTACTAACGGTGTAAGCATTGGAGCGTCACACACAAGTCAATACAATATAAACTTCAAGTCGCTTTGGGTGTACTACGACGTCAGCCAAGACGGCAGATGTGAGGACACCTGGCGCGACCCTTCCGCTCGCACCTCCGCGAACCATGCCGCTACCGTAGGGTCACTGCCCACCTACTACATGCACCCTTCTTACCTCCATCGTGCCCTTATACGCTTAACATCGTGACTATTTCTTAAGAAAAACAATATCGCTACACGCGAGCGCGTCATAATTTTAATCAGAAAAAGTGCCCACTTTATTAATGTAACTCAAACCCACTAGCTTGTGTCTGACACGTCAATGAATCCAGGCTAGAAATGAACTTTAGGTCCGTTGCAGACGTTACACTTCCTAAACACCTCGGCTGTCACCTAGCGCTTGAACTTATTCACTTTAGTACATGAACATGCAACGGTGAACGTCAGAAATGTATATTAAACAGGGAGGTCGCTGTTTAATGTACATTTCTATGGACCAGTAGCTTATTAAAAATCAAAAACGCTTGCGAGTGGCATATCAGGTCTGATCTGGTCAGCATGAGCAGCGGTGCGTCACGATCCGTTGCGCGACAGGTTGCCTGTCAGTTGGCGTGCGGAACTGCCGACATCTGCTGAGCCGGCCCACGCCACTGCTAGCGACCCGAAGACTTTACACCCCCACGTCTTACCCTTCTAATTACCACAACTGCATTGACATAGACCGTACACTCAACAGACATCGGGGACCGTTAAGTTCCGTTTGAGAAACCTGTCAGTCCCACCCCAATAGTGAATCCTAACCTAACACAAATAGAATGCAAAAACGCAGGGGTTGCAAATAGTTAGTCTAATTGTGCGAAAAACTGGTTGGGAACATTTTATGGCGAATATTATTAAAGATTTAATGTCTTATTCTAAAACAAGATTTGATCAATGATTTTAAATAACTACTCTGAATACAAATAGTAACAGTTTAGAATTTATTACTTCCGTTTTGTTGACAATAGAATCAAATGTCAAAGAAAAGAAGGCTTCAAATGGAGGTATCCGACTATTTGATCTCGGATCGGATGTTAAAAACGGAAGCCCGAATCTCACAAGGTAATACGTCGCTTGGAGGAGATATTCGGCTTATCGGGTTAGATAGGGTGGTACGCCGCCAGGTGCGCGCCGAGACGGGTCTTTGTCGCGAAGCTTTTGTGGAGACTTTGGGACAGGGATTCGGGTGCGGAACAATGGCCGCGGGACGTCTTCGTGTATTGTGCGCGAGTCAGCTGGCGCGATCGCCGAGCGCTCCCCTGCGTACGCGACTACTACTCTCATAAGTCACCGTAACCGTGACACTACGCCAACAAATTAGTCCGGTCAAACTGCACATGTTGTGCTCTATACAAATTGTATTGCTTACAATAATAATACCATGTAGTCTTCAGAAATTGTACGGGATCCGATTTCGAATACTGCTTCAACTTTCTTAGTAGTCCCAAATGTGAGTAATTATGATCATAGTAATTAAAATAGCTAATAAAGAAAGATGAAGGAAGTTTAGGGGTCAAGTAATGTTATTAACCCTTTCACACCTCGAGTAATGCACGATCAGTTACCGGCAATTATGCTACTTCCGGCGACACCGACAAAACTTGACGCCCCGCTACACGAAACGTTTCTGTTTACAATAATACTTAATAGATGCAACTGATAGTTGACCTGGTGTTATACTAACACAAATATATGCACAATAGCGAACACGCTGTAGCTTGTAAAGCTCTCATGTCAAAGCTTTTCCGTTATAAGTAAGCTGTACTTTCAAGTTCTTCTAGCAAGCAAGAGTTAAACAAGTTAAGTTAAGTTATACAATTAATTCGCCTAACGGTATCTTTCTTCATTACAATTGCTCCGGCTTCTCAATCTTTATTTCATGTTGCATGAGAACTATAGGCAACGTCTACAGACTTAGTGTTCACTAGTTACACTAGTTAGGGTTTAGAATAAAACCATCAAATTATCAGTAAGTAGATGAATGACTTTGGGGGAACGTGCTCTCACTGCCCGGGTTAATTGTTGACTGGTTGAGACGTTACCTCAAAGCAAACGCTACGTTTATTAGAATACCACATGAAATGGTTGTGATTTCTAGAAACCAAAACTAATAATTCATGAAACAAAAGGTGAAGCATAGAAAACTTCAAAAGTAAAGGCAATGGACCAATTGAGGGTGACAGACGGTGAGCTAGTGGTGGTTATAAATAACTGTTATCAACTTATCAGGATTCGTTGGACCATAGGGGCGGACAGGGTTAACTGTCATGATATCCTTTAAACAATTCCGTTTACTACGACGTTTTTAACGAGTAATTAAGAAGTTAACGACATAAGTACATCCCTTTATTCTTCAGAAATATTATATAGGTTCTACTGCATTGACAGTAAAAAAATATTAGTCTTTGGATTGAAATTTTTAATACACTAGATTAGTAGATTAGTCCTATTTATTACTAACAAGTTTTACTAACGGGTCTACATTTATAACTTGTAATTAGAACCGACAAATCATTGCCAAAATTAAAGTACCTACCGACTTTGCGACTGAAAACATTAAAATACTATACGGAACAACTTAAAAAAACTTTACGTCAACCTTGTGTGAAGTTTAACTTTGCTGAAAATAACAACTGGAAATATATTTAATTATTATCTTTACATTTTTTTAACTTTAACGAAGGCGTTAAAAAAAGGTCAGATGTTTAGCCAAGCAACGAGTTTAATATGAATTAGTAATTTCCACTAGTTTTTATTGTGTTCAGTGATCGGAAAAGCGCAGCCCTCGTAGGGAGGTAATGTCAAGGGGTCATTGGTGGTTAACGTCTACTGAGGGTACTATGAACGTTTACTGTAGGCACATAAACTAGTTAACGAACGTTTTTACTTATATATATCTTTACATATGGGAGGAGTAGAGTCACCAAAACTAATACGAGTCCTAATTACCGCACTTCACAAAATTCAATGGTGATTTTCTTTTTAATTTGAGTCAAGTCTTAATTCATAACAGTATGGGTATCAACATGCCATGTCCGTAACATCGTCAACATATATCAACACAGTAGTAAAATTTATTTTGAAAGTTTGCAACATGATCACATATTAATGCTTGTGAATGTAGGTACTAAATCGAGTTGCAAATCTAGTTTCAAAATGGGCTTTATTCTATGGTCTTATTGAAATTTCAAGTTATTACCCAAACTCACCTCTAATTTTGTTTTTAAATTAGGCGTGGTTGTCATATCAGTATAGCGATCGTAGTCCTTTGTCGTTTTACGACTTTACAGATAATAAATAACGTTCGTAAGCACATATGTAGATTTTAAGTAAGTACATAAATCGGCAGCCACGTGTCCTCTTTATAGATTTTTTTTACTACTGTAATATTTAATACGTAAACAGGTTTACCATTCGATAGCGTGCTATTGAAATGTAATGGCAAATTAGAATTTTAAAAATATAGTGAGGTGGTTCTTTTATTTACAATAGGAGTGCGAGAGGGTCAGTGCCTGAGGGGTGCGCAGGCGCAAGGTGTGAGCGTTATCACGGCACACACGGCATGTGCGCGTTCCGATACACGCGTCCAGCCTGCACCCCACGTTACATTGCTACACCCCGACAATCATATTCCAAAACAAAGGGAGCCTCCCATATAACCATTAGGCTTAAACCTGAACAAATTAGTGGAAAAAAAAATTGACACCGAATGGCATTTATCGATTAAAGTTAATTACTATCATTGTAGGAAGTGAACTCGACCCGCATGTTGGCAAAGTTTTGCGGGAGATTTATTGTTGCTGAAATAAGTACGCAGTCGTGTAAAACCTGTATGTAACTTTTTGTAAGCAATAAAGATTGTATACCTAAGTACGTACCGGTATAGCAGACTGAAGTGAGAGTGAGCGCGTGTGTCCTGACCAGCGGGTTGGCGCGGCCCCACGGCACTCGCGCCAGGAACGGCTCCACGAAGTCAAACGCCGTTGCAATAGACAACTGCCAGTTCAATCGTTGAAGGAGCATTACTTCCCATTGCTATAATAAAAAAAAATGCATCATAAAGGAAGGTCGTTTTGCTTTTGAATATAATTATCCCCAAAGGGCACGACCCCGTGTGAATAACAGTATACTTTCTTACATTTCAAAACAAATTCCCTGTTCTTGTATTTAAAGGAAGGGATGTTCGACCTATTCTTAACAGTTGATACGTAACCGTCATACTTGATGGGTTTGGCGGAAACCGCAAAAAGTAGCGAATCACGTTACAATTACAGAAGAAATGTCATAAGAAAACACAAGGGACAATGGAACCCTTCGCTGGCGATCTTTTTCACATGGCCAATGATATAATAAGGGCGGTGAAACTATTTCTTGTTGATATTCACAACAACAAATGTACTAATTTATATAAAGATAGGGTGAACGCCATCCATGCTACGAACGTCTTTAGTAACGTTTGAGTTCATTACACCGTACAACAGATAACTATGATTTATGTAGCCATGCATATTCAAGATGTTACAACAACAACGTCAAACTCAGAGGAAGGCAACATTTTGAAGATCTATGGAAGTCATTTGGCTTCACATCTAAAAAAAAATATAAGTACACTATTAATTCTTTGATCAATATCTTAAAAGTTAAACGTTATGCATTTTAATGATGGCATTGTTGGTGAATATTTAGTGATAGTCCCCGAGTATGGGAAAGTATCGGGCCGCACCATATGACAGCATTAAGTATGCGCGTTGGAGGCATATCGCGATCATCGCACGAATTAATAGCAAGGTTATACGAAGCATTCCACGGTGTCATACGCACTGAAGGAGAGACCAAATGTGTTCTCACGGTGTCCAAATGATATCAACTATTGCATATGGCGCATGTTAGTTATTTTAACTAGAAAGAGGTCAGGAATACCCCAGAAAGTTTATGGAGGTACTTATGCAAAACATAAATGCAGTCAGCCCAGGGTGCAACTCTAGTTAGCTTGGTAAGTATTTTTTTGTCGCACAGCAGTGCACTTGGAAGTAGCGACAGTAAATAAATAATAGATGTTCCATAAAAGGGACATTGCCATTGCATAGCACCGTGTGAATAAGGTGACAAAGTCAAAATTGATTACAAAGGGCAGCTCAGAGCGACTACGAATCGCACCTGTCTGTGCGGGTGTGAACGATTATGACAATTTTGTCATTATGGTTAGCTGTGGGAATATTTTCGAAACTAAATTTCAAGAGGGAGTTTTAATACGACAATGTTTGGAATAGCCCAGAAAAAGCCCTTTATACCTTAGAACTCCATCAACCAAAATTACCAAGTGCAACAACCTCGTCTCATTAAAGACGTAAAATGTCAGCTACTTAAATTAGTTCTAATTTAAGTGGCCATATATCGTATCTTGTAGCCCACATTTCCGTCGGAAGCAAGTGAGTGACCAATTCGGTGCCTTACTTCGTCACAGGCTGTGGCTACATAAGAAGGGTGACAGTCTTACGAGCCCTCTTGACTTTCTCGAGGAAGGTGTAATTGCCGGAAACTGGCATGGTGTAAGGAAATGTCGCTTTGGGGTGGAGGAGTGACATTTGACTCGACTAATCGAAGTTCATTCACAGTAGAATCAAAACAACAATTAAGTTCTATCACAGGATGTGGTGCCGGACGGCGGAGACGATAGAGCCACTTGGATTTTTTATGCAAGATTGTGATCGACGACGGAAATGACACCTGTATTACACTGACATGATAAAATCTAAGACGTACTGTCCCAATCAGAGCGAATCAAATGTAGTTTCATGAGGAGGATGATTGATAACAGAACTGTGTGTTTTTGTGGTAAGGAGGTCACTTGACCTACCTCAAAAACCCCAGTTCTGTTATCAAGCTTTGACTATGAATGATTACTTCACAAGATAAGTATCTTGTTAAGTAACCATCTATAGTCAAAGCTTCCATAGTTATTAAGTACGCTAGCGTACTGGTGGCTGTGGCGTGCTAGTGATGATGACGATCAATAATCCTTGAAAGTGTGAGCACCAAAATAGCGGTTTTCTAAAGATAAACCTTAAAAAGAAGAAGAAAAAAAGGAAGCATGCTTACCCTGACTTCATGTGGGTATACAGAGTTATCAGTGTAAGCGCAAAGCAGGTCCACAGACAGGGGGTGGCACTGGCGGAACTTGGAGGCGAGAAGCAAGGAAGTGACGGCAAGGAGTTGCAGCTGCTGCCGCGAGATAGCGCGCTGGGCCAGGAACCGGTCCATGTAGCTCACAGCCAGGGGAAACACCTGCTCCTCACATTGTTGCTCCTCGCATACCTGGAAACATTAAGTTGAATTAGATGTAAGGAAATTACAAAAAACAAAATATCATTAAGAAAAAGTGCCTCACAGACACATAAGTTTTTCTTGGAAATGATACCATAATTGTGTGTTTGTTGGTGTTGTACGATAGATTAGGCTAACGCAGCTACGTCACAGTGCAGTGACGGGATGGGGTCATTGTCATCGGTGCGTAAATTAGAAGACGCCGGAGGAACTCCAAAGACGACTCCATAGTATTACAAAATCATGTTTACAACGAACCATATTTAAGAATGCTGTTGGTTCATTAACATTTAAAATATGTCCTTTAGATTTACTTAGAGGGACAACGCCCTCTTTAAAAGGTGACATGAGATAAATGATTGGGTAAGGTATTTATTTTTATACTTAGATGTTCTATCTATGAGAATTCATGACATGATAATTAATTTACATACGAAGTACATACATACAACTATTATGATTGTCAATAGATTTTTTTTATCAGCCTACCCACAATACTTACATAGAATCTTGAGAAGAATCTCAGTTTTTTTGTTTCTCACTAATAAGTACATCCTTACAGGATAACTTATATAATATTTAATGCTTCAGCTAAAATGTATTCCTATAAATCACTACCATAAAAGGTACTATCTCAACATATAAATTAGAGCAACTACGCACATAAACACTATTCAGGTCATTCACTCTAATCAGCTGTTAGCGGCGACCCGATACTCAAACTATATACTACCATCTAAAATTTAGATTCTAAATAATGATACTTGTATATGTTTCGATTTGCTAATTTATAAGCCAAAAATAATTAAATTTATTTAATATAAATAAAATATGTTATTTAACGTACCTCCAACATCCAGGTGGTGACTACCTTCCGCATGAATGGCTGGATATCAATCTGTACATTCTGGAAGTAGTCGGTGTGAAGAGCGTGTGCCCTCTCCAGAGCCAGCAAGTTGAGGAGCAGCCGAGGGTCGCGGTCTAAAGCCCGATCGGGACCTGCAACGCACATGTCGACCATCCTTCCACTTCCACTGTTGTTTCCAGAATTCTGCAAGTTTTCTCCACAGGACAAATCCATTGCTTGCACAACTCAATTAACACTTAATTGTCCACAAATTGTTTATAATATTGTTCGATAGCAATAGCGATAGACTTTTTTCCGAAGGCCGCGCAACTTTTCAAGTTTGTTTACAAAATGGATTCGTAATCGTAACTCGAGTGAAGGGATCGCACACGCACCGTACACAGCCGCTCTTGGAGCGGCCTACAGACAAAGTAAATAGGGCTGTGTCGGAACGCGGCCCCACACCGCACCTCACCCCACTTTTGATCTCCCTATTGTGGCCCTTGGTCCTTGACGCGTCTGGGTCTTATTCATAGTACGATCCAGTTTAACTTTTGTTAAAAAGCTCGCTTAGATACAGAGCTTTTGCTGTACGGACTTAAAAGACCTCTGTTAAATATCATGTATAGTACGTAAAAAAGAACCAGAGAACTAGAATCATCAGACTGTTTAAAAAAAAAAAAAACTTTATAGATAATTATATGAAGCTATTACTTACTTACTGTTTATTTATATGTAGAACCAGAGAAATACTCTCGAGTTGAAAATAACAAAAAAAAACATTTACAGGAATAGTTTTGAAACAATCTAGTAACAAGCTTTAACCGAGTCAATAATTTAATACTTCAAAAGCAGATCCGATTTCTATTATTCTCATCCCTGAATATTTAAAGAGTACTTACTAGCTGTCCCGCGCAACTTCGTCTGCGTCTCATTTTCCCCGTTTTCGCAACATTTTTCATTGCTGCTCCGCTCCTATTGGTCGCAGCGTGATGATATGCCTATGTCCTTCCCCAGGTTGAAATCTATCTTCTTGCCAAATTTCATTAAGATCTGATCAGCCGTTTAGTCGTGAAAAGGTAACAAACAAACAAACAAACAGAGTGACTTTCGCATTTATAATATTAGTATGGATCTTCCCACTGTGTGTTACTATAGCGTAGGTTTAGTCGTTGCGTAGACGCGGTGCAGTCAGCGTAGACGCGGCGTAGGAATGCGTAGGCGCGGCGTAGGCTTGCGTAGGTGCCGCGTAGCCCTGCCTAGGGCCACCGTAGACTCTAAATAGTGACGTAAACTAGACTCTGCTCTGACTGTTAACATAACATAGACGCCGCATTAGAGTCGTTTCTTATCATCTTCAGCAAATTGTATACCACCGATGTATCACTACAGTTCAAAACATGAAGGAACGTAAAGTACGATTTTATACGGTCTGCGTCATTGCAACATCAACCCCTTTTAAGACCGACGCCTGCTGCTTTTTACACTGGAAATGCACCTATTATACAACGAACTCTCAACTCAGTACCTAATAATTACATAACATAACATGATATCACGCCTGTAATCCCCGGAGGGTTTTGCAGAGGTGTACCAAATACACCCACATAATAAAAATTATAAAATAGTATTGATATTTTGGATTTCTCCCTATTCTTCGAGATGGCTTTAAGCAAGAATCTGCACTAAAGTAACTTGGTACAAGCCTCAAAATAAATCTCTGAGGTACTTTGTAAACTACACCTTAGAAGTACTTTTAACCCTAGTCTGCCAGAACTTCTGGCTGGTACTTAAAAGAGGGTAATGTTTTAGTTATTTCAACCATGAATTTCTGGTAAAGAATATAAGAGTTTATATTCTTATTTATTCTTATTCTTATAATCGGACCTTGGTCAATCAAAAGTTGTAAGTAAAAGACTACACCCTACATAACTAGCCGTTGCAGTAGAGGAGAAATCATGTATGGTGGATTAGAATCGCGTTTTAGAACTGTATCGTGAGTATCACTTTGTTCTCTTAAGTCAGGGCCGTCTTTAACAAGTTGGAGACCCTGGTCACTTAAGAATAATGGGGCCCTTGTAGAATGCAAGAGCGAGCGAGCGAAGCGATCTCGAATTTTTTAGCAAAGGAAAGGTTGTGTTTTTTTGATCGTACAGAAACGATGGGTTAGTTCTCCGCCTCTAAAAGACATCATGTTTAAATGTAACTATTGACTTAATGCTGAAAAGCTAGATGCAAAAGCGAGCTCAGCAAGCTCGAAAATTCTAGTAGCCTGGGATAAACTAAGTTTCTTTTGACAGCCTCTAGCTTTGACAGTTACAGGAATGTAGGGGTGTGGGGGGGCCTTGGATCGTGGGGCCTTGGGCACGTGCCCAGTGTGCCTTGTGGAAAAGATAGCGCTGCACACAGTCAAGACAGTATTACATACTTTATGCAATGAGTATTCAGCTTTTCATCATACAGATAAATTCAGGGAGTGTACCGGATGAGATAACCAAATGTTTCATCGACAAGCGGTACGTGTAGGTACTTGGCAACAGGATACAGTTTTACGGTCGGTACCTTAAATTCAATATATCAGATGTAGAGGATGTTTAGAGGAGGAGCCTTTGGGGGCTTTCGGGCAGCCGCGGTAGTTAGCCGGGTTGCCCGACTGGCCGCAAAGCACACAGCTAGAATCCCACCTAAATATACGGTTTACATTTTCCCGACACACGAACGTGTAATAAGCGTACTCAGTAAGGAGCGCGTCTCGAAATTAAATAAAAAGCTGTGATACTAGTTACAAATTATTATATTTAACTATTCCATAAAAAATAATCGCTGAATACAGTACAATGCAACATTACAATACACTACAAAGAGGTAATGTTTATTCGGAGGGCACACCTCAGCAGAGGCCGGAGGAGGGCCGACAGCTGCGCGTGCGCCGGCGCCGGCTGCGCACGATCCGGTTGACATTTTATTACAAATCCGAGCACACCTGATGCTAACACCAGTCATTATTATAATTCGATTCTTTTTCCAGATTACTATTGTGTTATTTGGTGCGCGTGCTCTTAGCTTGCCCTCTCTTAATTTGAATAACTAGCTTTTTAAATATATTACTTATAGCATGACCACCTGTCATGTACTCAATGTTGTACTATTTTTTATTTATTTTACTTTTCGGGTTTGGGATCTTGGAACTTTACATCTGTATTAAAGAATGGGATGTATTTGCAAACTGCCTTCCATTCGGTGATGTATAGCAGGGAAACTAGGGAACCCAGTCCATAATATGCTGCTGACATAGTGAATGCGGTAAGCTGCTCTATTTGCTTTTTCCCTAAGCCCATGATTGATTCTCGTTCTATGTAAAACGAAAATTAACTTATTTTTTATTGCAAATATAATATTTCTGAAAACAGAAATACATAATGTCAAAATCTGATGTCAAATTAATATACAGGTAATTAAATATTACAATCTTTATCAAAATAGCTATATGACCTACTTTTCTTTAGTTTAAAAAGTTTTGTTTAGATTTATCGATTATCTATTCCTTTACACCCAAAAGGAAATAGTTCAGAAAAAGAAATTCCTAACCAATAAATAGCTATGGGAACACTTGATTAGCTATGGTACGGTACGGATACCTAATGCCTATGTCTATCTTTAGGAACGGAACACAGGACTACACACATAAAGATAATTCATCATAACCGGTGTACTAAGATACACGAAATGATCTAAAATATCTAGTTCTTTATGTGCTTAATCTTAAAGTTTCAAACCATAATAGAAACTATCAATAGCACATAGGTTGTGGGTAACTTCTCCAAATACATACATTCTGTTATGTTTTGATAATGAATTGCTTAATGTCCGTGTGCATGGCCGGAACTGTGTTAACATTTGGTGTCCGTCTGGGATTCTCCGAGTGGACAGTTCCCGCGGTGTTATGGGCTCATCGCGCCACATGCTATACTCAAATTAGACCACCGCACTCTAACCACTAATTATAAAGTTATCAATTTGTCAACTCGTTCCCATCTCGGGATTATTATGCAACAAAATGTGTAGGTACCAAACAATAAACTTTTCAAGACACATACGACCGGTATAATGTAATAAATCCATTCCAGTAGGAGTTTACCTAGAGAAGACCTCCGAAACTGCATATAAATGATTGATATTTCACTTAACTAAAATCTGTCATTTAGCGGTTCTAGCCGTCCTAATGTTATAGATCAGTGCCAATGCCGTAAAACGTACGGTCTAGGCTTATTCAAAATTACAAAAACCGCACAATACTATGGGCAAATCTTCTGCTCAATGATTTTCCCCCTAAATTGACTGCTTGCGCAAAATAATGACTTACACCCTCCTAGTTTGGGAGTCTTGTACAAAACGCTATTGTTATAAAGGTACCCGTAACTCCGCTTGGGAACACCATTCTCTTAAACGGGAATAACTACTTTAAATAGGTTGGCTGTCTTGAAATTAGGTGGGTACTAACATAACGTGATACTTTTCAAAATTTTGTTCGTGGGTTCCCATGCTACGAATTTTTTCTAGTAGCTCGTAGCCTCGTAGGCCCGTGTGTTACTGTTGAGTTTGGCTGACTTTGTTGTTTTGGTTGAACTTTTTCCTATCTTGTACCGCTCAAAATACCTAGTAGGTATATAGCATAGTAGTTACTTAGTTATTGAGTTTTTAAATTAACGTTCGACTTGCACGGAACTCCAGGGAAATTGATTTATGGTTTTTTATCCTATGTTAGTCCACTGCTAGCCAAATGTCTCCCTCATAACCTTACACTCTTCCCTCTGTAAGATTCTTTCCGGCGAATCTCCTTAATACCTCAAATCGTCACACCAGCGATTTCTAGGCCTCCCTCGGCGACGACGGCCGTCTTCTGGGGCCAGATTCATTACGCGGTAGTTCTCTCTGGCCCATTGATTTATGTAGTATAATGCATCGTTTATACAGTATGTTAGGTTAAACGAGGGACATATTGAGGGAGGGTATTCAGTATTCGATTCTCGTCCCAAATATGTAAAAAACCTATAACGTATATAGAAAAAAAAATATGTTTTGTTTAGTGCCTAGATACATATTTTGGACTGTCCTAAGCCAGGTAAGTTTAAAGTATGAGGGGAAAATGGATTATACCTAAGAGTCATTGCCCCGCTCACATGTTCTGCGATAGGGTGTATACACGTTGCGTGTCATTTGCGAAAATTTTGGTATGGTTCTGTCTGTTATTTATCAGTGTTTTTTTTTTGTTTATATTTTTATTAGTATCATGTTAGCATGTAATGTTATGGGTTTGAATATGTCCCTCGTTTAAACTAACATACTGTATATGTTTCCGATTAAATTATTTTCTTTTGAGGAATATTGAGAAAACTAGCCTATGCCCGTGGCTTCGCACACGTGAAGTTCGGTTACTGTCCCACGGTATTGTACTACCGGGATAAATAGTATCATACATGTGTTAATCCAGGTTATAAACTACCCGTGTGCCAAATTCCATCCAAATCCATTCAGTAGATTATAGCGTGAAAGAGTAACAAACATAGCTACACACATCAAAAGTGTCTAGGGATCAACATATATTTTTGCAATAACTTTTCTCCTGATTGATATTAATTAATATTTTCTTTAAGGATTCATCAAATAAAGTGTTTTCGTTTGTCACAGTAACGATAAACCAAGTCACCTTTGTATTAATAAAGAAATTTGCCATTTTCTAATAGAGGGATTTTTGACATTTGAACCACTAACATTAAAGTTCGAAAAAAAGACTGAAATAACAGTTTTCTTTAAAATTTTATTGGGTAACTTAAACAATTAATAATCCGTGTTTCTACCGCGAACACTAACAACACAAGAACATCGGTTTGGCATACTCAAAATGAGTTCATCCAAATCACGCTGTGGAATGGCCGCCCATGTTCGTTGCAACAACAAAAAAAGGTCTTCTTGCGACTGGATACCCTCCATATTCGGCAGAGCTCTTCTCTGTAGCATATCCCATGCATGCTCAATCGGGTTCAAGTCTGGCGACTGAGCAGGCCAGGGCAGGACATTGATGTTAGCTGCGGCGAGAGTCTGTCTTACAACTCTTGCGGTGTGCGGTCGTGCATTATCATGCATTAACTGAAATAAGGGACCGATTTGCACTTGTAGAGGAACGATGACGTCTGATACAATCGTCTCAGCATAAATTTGAGCGTTGAGGTTGCCTCTGATCCAAATCAACTCAGTTCTTCCGCCGATCCAAATACCCGCCCATACCATGATGGTTCCACCACTATAAGGATGGACTTCCTGGCAGGATTTTAATCGCTGTTGGCGTCCAGGGGTTCTCCAGTGTCGTATACGTCTTGTATCCGGTCTCATACCAAAACGAGACTCATCAGAAAAGCACACGAAACGCCATTGTTCTTCTGCCCAATTTCTGTGTTCAAGAGCCCATTGATATCGAATCCTACGATTGTGCATTGCTATAGGTGGTACCCGTAGCGGTCTTCGGGAATGAAGGTTCACTTCATGCAAGCGGTTTCTGACTGTTTGGTCGCTAATTAAGTTCCCTGAAGAGTGATGAAGCCTCACGGCTAACATCATGGCGGTTATTGTTGGAGCTCTTCGAGTTAAGATTTGAATGTATCGGTCTTGTCTCCGTGTGGTGCAGCGATACCGTCCTCCATGGCGCTCAGCCACGGTACCAGTGCTTCGGTAACGTGTCCAAAGTCGACTGATAACACTCTGACTTGTATTCAGAGCTAAAGCCACAGTACGTTGCCGGGAACCAGCTTCTATCATTCCCACGGCTCTGAGCATTTCTTCCCTGCTTAAATGACGTCGCCGCTCCATAATAACGTTGGTTTTAATCAGTAGTAGGGAAACAGTAGCACTAATAATGTCTTCAATGCGTTGTATGTTTTTATAGGGAAAATATTGACAGCTGATTTTCATCTTTTACTCGAATTTGATTCACAGTTCCTGATTCAAATTATGAAATGCACCAAAAAGGATCCATATAAATTTATAAAATCATAAATTTATTACAAAGCCACATCTCAATGTCAAGAAATCCGCATAAAAATGCTTGATCCCTAGACACTTTTGATGTGTGTAGTTTTCATATTTTTAATGAAATGAATATACCCACATATAAACTACGATTGTGCTCTACAAATTTGTATCTAAATTTACCTCCTTATTTGTTGTTTACTGTGAATTACAGAGTTTTTTTTTTTTAAAGTGACGGTTGTTACTTTCGACCCCGAGGTCAGGGCGAAAGTAACACGGTGTGGGTCGGAAATAACATGATTAAGGTGTATGTAATAAATATGAAATGTCATATCAAACAAACTTATTTATTAGAAAAACGTGTTTTGATAACATAAATATTTATTTGTACTTTTAACATATTAATAGTGCTTCTTTTATGCGTAAACAATGTAAACTAAACAAAACAGATATTGACTTCTCGTCAGGAATTAATCTTAATCATAGTAGGACATAATAATATCATTTTTTATGAGATTCAACTACCTAGATTAATCAGACGCAATTATTGCACATATAGGGCGCATCATTATTGATGCATGCAACATGTGACCATTTTTTGCATTCAATACATTCTATCCATTGTTTTTTCGTTTCGCCGACTATTGCTAAAAGACTCTAAACACACAAGACAAAAGCAATCTTCATTGTCAGATGAATTGTTGCTGTCTTTCTCTGTCGCTGTCGCGGCATTCTGTTGCTAAAAAAAAACAAATAATTAACATAAAACAATAAGTGAATCATACTCATTGCATTATGGGGACAAAAGTAACATGTTACTTTTGTACTCGTAGTGCTATCTTACTTTTGTACCCTACCCCGTTTTTGTTAATTTATGAATGCCTACCTAAAAATGAAACCTGCTATTCCAAAATCAATAACGAAACTGTATAAACAATCTAATCAAGAATTACACTGCAAAGAGTCATAAATTGATAACATCATTTTAATACTACTGGTTACGTAGTATTAAAATGTTGTTAACAATAAGATTCTAAATGAATAAATGTCAAAAAACTTATTTTTGGATCGTAAAGTCACGTGGCGTCCTCTAGCACAAAACGGCACGAAGCGTGCGCGGCGAATAAATGCAAGCGGGAGGAGCGTCGCCAGCTATCTCCTGACGGTAGAGCGGGGCGGAGTTTCGACCATTTGATAAACCTCAGAAGTCAGAACGTTTGTTACTTTCGACCCGGATCTACGCGCGCTTTTGTGGTAATTAATATCATACACTAGGAGTAGATAGGATGCAAGAGCGAGCGACGGCATCGCGATCTTCGGACGGGGGCACCCCAACTCGGACAGGTTAGGTTAGAATGGGGTGGCTGGGTCTAGCAGTAGTGAAGCGAGTGAACTCAGACCCCGTCATCCCCTTCGTCGTTATATATTTATTAACCATCTCCGAATTTGCTTTTTAAGCGACTTAAGTGTTTTGAGGTTAGATTATAATATGCGTTACCTTTTTAAGGGAGGTCACCCCCCCTTCTGTCACCCCCTATTCCCACCCCCCTTCTGCAAAACGATACAAAATTTTAACCTCTTAAAAGAAAACTACAGTGGCATCTGTAACTATTAAACTTACAAATCGTTTTTCAATTTTTTTTAGCTCCCTTCTGCCACCCCCCCCCCCCCTAACTCAAAAGCAGGCGACGCCTTTGTCTGTCGTTTGACTTTCGGGGTTCCGACTACTCGTAACAGCAAACTGGACAAACGGCTTAACGTAGGTATCTTTACCATTCTGAAAAAAGAATGATCTCGAAATGGATATTCATCTCGAATCCTTATTCACCGTACCCTCGGACTGACTAGGGACACGGTATCGAATAGAAAGTATCGATACTGTACTCATGAGTAGTATCGAAAAAAAAGTATCGTACTCATAAAAGTATCGAAAGAAAAGTATCGATACTTCAAGGTATCGAGTACTTTTAATAAATTGGGCCTAATGCGCATAGAGCATAAGTCAATATCAGTCAGTAAATAACGTCAGATTAACTTCAGTAGGGCAGGACATGAAAAAACAAATGGTATTGGTACACAAATTTAAACCAAAAAAAATAGAAAAAGACAGCTGTAACTACATAATTTAAAAAAAAGAAAGAAAATTCGTTGTTATTAATCTTTACAAAATACTGCCAAAGCTCACTTTTAGTAGGCGGCATTCTTCTAATGAGTCAAATATCGATAGACAAGACAGTTACACAGCACAATAATAATGAGTACTTTTGGATTAAACTTGAATAAATCAAATAATAGTCAAGCAAAATAATGATCAACCGTATTAATATAGCAGAAAAACAAAGCGCGAAACGAATACGATAAAATTAAATGACAACGGTAAACGAGTGAGATAATGAGTGATTGATTAGTGTAGTAAATGATTGAAAGAAACGTTAGGAATTTAACTGTGAACGGAAAGAACGATTTTGAGCGAAGACCGATGTAATGTTTTAGAAGGTTCAGAACGTGTGAATAAGATAAGATGGCGTTGCCATAACCATAAACATAAGCCGTAAGGTCGTAAGTTTTAAATGGGTAATTTCTAAGATTACCCATTTAAAACTTATTTTTTTATTCGATACGATACCTGCCAAAAAGTACTCATTGAGTAAAAGTATCGAATGCAAAGTATCGAGTACAAAAGTATCGGTATCGAATGGAAATGTACTCGATACCACAAAGTATCGATACTTTTTTCGTGTCCCTAGGACTGACATCTGAAATCAGGATAAAGGTGCAAGGAATTTTTTAATTGATTTCATGTGCAAAAAGCCTGTAGTCCAAATAAATGCACTCATCAATCTGGCACTGACAGTTATTTTTTTAACTGAAATTTTATCACTGACAACGACAAATATCGCCTATAAATTGCGTTTGTAAACAGAGAGTTTTGTTTGTATTATTCCTTGGCAATATTGAATTAACAAACTCGGTATTATCACTTTGTCATCAAAATAATCCTAAAATTATAGGTGATGGCTTCTGAAAAGGATCCTTTGGTTAGTGAGCGCTCAGGAACTGTTCGAGAAGTCGGGAACCATGCAATTTGGAGCTTGTCATCTTGTAAGCCAGGTCAGGAACGATATTAGTAACGTACTGTGCTGTGTTGTATGGATTAAATAGCCAGCTGAGACTAAAATATGTAAGGCTTAGTAAATAGGATTCTAATACAACCAACTGGGTACTAGGTGGTGGGAGCTGTATTGTAACTTATGGTGAAAAGAGTATTCTGTTTATCTATCTTCTTAGTACAATATAATTGTACTCATAGTACGATTAGATTATTATTCATATTCGGGATTTATCATATGAAAATGATATTTTGTTTAGGATTTGGCATTGATCAGTTGAGAGATGACTGCATGGACACTTACTGGCAATCTGATGGACAACTTCCACACTTGGTCAACATCCAATTTCAAAGGAAAACTATGGTCTCCCATATCTACATATACACTGACTACAAGCTTGATGAGAGCTACACACCTAGCAGAATATCAATACGAGCTGGAACTCACTTTAATGATTTGCAAGAGATAGAAGTTATTGAACTAATTGAACCTAGTGGTATGTGTTTAATTTGTTTACATTTTAAATAATGTCCACTTACTCTATCATTCTAATATCAATCTGTTTGTGTAGTAGATCACCTGTTCATTCTTTGTTTTATGTTTTTTTTTGTATTTTCTTTTTTGTTGATGTCCAATGTTGATTATTATAATTTTTCATTTCAGGATGGGAAATGATTCCAATCAAAGACATACATGATAGGCCTATCAGAACCTACATGATACAAATAGCTGTACTCAGTAACCATCAAAATGGACGAGACACTCATATGCGCCAGATAAAAATACATTCTCCTTGTGAGCCAACATCATTTGATGTCAATAAATTTAGGAATTTTTCTACAGTACAATTCCAACAATATGCTACTATTCGTTAAGCATTTGTATAGGCTGCCAAAATATGAACAAATTCTAAATCAGATTGGTTTCTAAATTAAGTTAGGTGCTTTGCATGATGTTCATTTAATAAACAATGTTTTTTAAATAAGACCAAATATAATTTCTAATTGAGATCCTCGATTTGTGATGTCAGCACCAAACTGGGTAATTAATGCCAAATAAAAATAGTTTATGTAATAAAAATATCTTTTTTATTTAAATATTACTCTGATTCATCACTTTCTTCACTAGCTTCTTCAAGCCAGTCGAAAAACTTAACAAGCGATGGCTGGTTTGCAATAGGACTCTCATTCTCTTCCAAGTCTTTTTGCCATTCTAGTAAAGAATCTTCATCAATAACATCTACTTCATACAGCAAATGCAAGATTTGGCCAGACTTGCCATGTAGCCATTCACATTTTATACAGCTATCCTGGAAAGAAATCATTGTCTTTAGCATTTTACAGCTCCATTTCTTTAATTTTTCTATCTAATTACACAATGCTTTGTTATTTTTAGATTATCCATAAATTATGCACAAGTTTTATCATGACATGAAAGTATTATAAACTTAAAAAGTTGTAGCGATGTTTAAAAGTAACTTACTACAAAAAGTACTACAGCGCCATCTATGACACGAAGGAAGAACTAACATCAATTTCCTACATCGCGCAAGCAGAGTTTACATTGAGTTAAGAGTATATAGAAAAACCTGGCAACAACTGTCGGGGGAATGGGCAGTTGCCCGCTAGACATAACACCTGTCTGGTCGGAGGATCCTCCCTTTTCAATGGAGTATTGAAGAACTTTACACCCTGTTCCTTATACCCCTAAAAAGTTAATGGTTCAACTTACTTCTACAGCCCTCAAACAATCCATGATAGAAGATTTTGTTTTGATGTAATTTGATAGAACCGGTCTAAAATATTTCAAAATATCCTTAACAGTACTGAGAACATTTTTGTTTTCAGCAAGAACAGGAATGCTCAGCAGAGCTCTTACAACAAAGAAATTAACTTCATGCAATTGAATGTTGTATGCATATCTTGATGAATTGATCTCCAAAATCAGATAATCATTCTTCAGCTTTTCTTCATATCCTCTTGCCAAACTGTCAATTACTTCTTGCAAGAATACTGAAAGTGAAAAGACCAAAATGTTTTATTTAATAATTTAATTCATATAAGTAATATTTTTTACAAATTTATCACCCAAAATAAGTAATAAAATATTAAGCTTATTTTTAAGCAAATTTTAATATTTTTATTTAGCTTACTGTTAGTGTCCTCAGGAACAGGAGAATCTGGTAAAGAAGACTCATCACTGCCATCTGATGAGTAACATGATTCGCTGCCACTCCATGACTTTTCAAAGCCAATAAAGTCATCACCACCACTGCCTGATGATTCATTCTCCCATTCTGTACTTTCTGATGTTGATTTCATCAATGTTTTTTCTAGAATGTAAATTATGTATAAATTAGACTTTCATAACTAATTGTAAAAACTAACATACCCAAACTCCAGGCAGTTATCTCTACTTCAATGATAACCAACAGACTTCCAAGCTGATTTTAGTTTACTGTTATAGGTGTTATGCCAAATGTGTATTTCTTTAGAGGAGACCTACCTCTCTCAACATCTGCACTCTCCAGTATATTTCCCTTCAGTTGACTGCCAGCTTCAACAACAACATTTGAAGCTATCATGGTACCATTTTCAATGACACACTTCTCTTCTATTGTGCAACCATCATCAATAAAACTATTAACAACTGTACAATTATCTTTTAAAACAACATTGTTCATTATGTGACTTCCTTTGATAGTTACATTCTTTCCAATGATACAGTTTTTCCCAATCATTGATTTTGATAAAATTGTGTTATCATTTATTTGCGTTTTTGCACCAATCAGAACATCTTCTACTATTGAACATGACCTGAAAACAGAGTTGAAAATTGCAATCAACCATTAAATATGAAATAAAAATTTAAATGCTAAGCTGATACAAGATCTAGACATCAAGTATCTAACATACCTGCTTAGTGTAGATGACTTTTCTCGGAAATTATGATTGTGCATGGTGATGTAGTTGTTCTGGTAAAATGAGCCAGTTTCAATGGTTAATGGATATGTCCAGTTGTGTAATAAATCACGGCTGTAAAATACAAAACACCATTAAATGTCTACAAAAATACCATAATTACATTAATTATTTTAAAAGGACCGTCATTACATACAGAGTTACCTCTGTGCATCAGAAACCACCTTAAGCCATTGGTCCCGGCTGTCATTGGTACATCATTGACAGTTAGTACAAGTAGTCAGAAGACGAAAGTCCGACAAGCAGTCTTACCAAGGGATATCGTATTGCCTAGTTACTGGATTGTGGAGGTCAGATAGGCAGTGGGTTCATGTAAAATACTGATACTCAGCTGCATCCGACCCCAACAAAGTTTGGGAAAAGGCTAGGCAGATGATCATTTTAAAAAGTTCATCTTACCATACTGTTTGATATGTTTTCCAGTTAGTAATGGCTGCAGCATACTGATGACCTTTCAAAAGAGTGTAATAAAGGGAGCTGGCAAGAATTTCTTCATTTATCAATATGCCATGTATGAAATCATCTCTTGTTTGGAAATCAAAGTTGTCAGAGAAAAGTGGAGGCACAGAAGGCGAGCAGAGTGCTATGCTTGCATCAACTAAATTATGATGCAATTTTACCTCAGAGTGGTTTAAGACAATTTCCTGAAACAGATATGTTCAAATAGCAAATATTTAACACCATTAATATTCTACCTCATAAATATATCCTAGATACTTTGAAAAGGACTTTTGCTGTCTAGATATTAATTAAGGTACAATAAAATTACCACAATTTTTATCTTTAATAACAGTCTGCTTACCAAAGGTAAATTGATGGTTTTCTCAGCAGACTTTTGTTTATATTTCTGGTGCATAAGTACTTTGTTAGTATTTCCATCAGCTGCCAAGAAAGTAGGCTTGTCTGAGCTGATCAAAGGATGCTCCCAGGATACCTTTTTGTAAACAAGAGTCATTGCTGCACCTTTATCCTTCTTACATATTTGTCTGAAAGATAAGGATGACATTGTAGAGACTTTTTATTAAAACATAGTAAAAACAAGGCATAAAACATAGTAAAAGCAAGCATTTTTTTTTTACTTGTGTTGCTCCAGCAATGATGCAAAATGTATGTTGGTGACACTATTAATGCCTGTTAAGACAAAATATCCTCTAATGAGGCCAGCAGCATCAATCTCACGCATCACATCTCCCATTGTCTGACATGTATCAGACATCATAACATGGACTTCCATAGTAACACTCCATACAGCCTTGTCTTCAATACATTTTCTGTAAGTCAACATGATTTTGGTAACTATAACTCTAATTTGGTAAATGTAACTAAAATTACAACAACTACGTTAATAGCATGGATATTAGATACATACCGTATGTAGTCTTTAATTTTCTGTCCATATTTACAACAAAATAAAATTACTTCTCCTACTCCACCATGAGAAAGGGATTCCAGTACATAATTTATCAGAGGTACTCCAGCAACTGGTAGTAAGCCCTGAAATATTGAGATTAACATTAATTAAGTGAAACAATGTATCAAACTTGCTAAATAAGTTGCAAAATATATTTAAAAATGAACTCACCATAGGTTTGTTGTCACAGATGGGGCTGAAATGGTTATTAAATGTGTCCATAACAACCACAGCTTGGACAACATTCTCTTTATCTATCTCCATTTTGTTTCTACTTTACAATGAACAGATCAACCCTATTCTTTAGCTTTAATTTCTAATAAATAAAACCGACATAACCTGAACACGAATCTTCAATTCAATTTGACTTAACATTGATTGACTAGCTAGAGACACTAACTGACAGTGACACGCACTGGTCTCACAGATTATATTAGTCGGAGAGTGGTGAGACACTGTCGTCTTGATATTGTCGTAATATATCTATGTAGTTTGTGGACTTACTCAGCTGCATCCGGTTAGACTCGAAGCCGACTCCGAGATAGTTTGGGAAAAGGCTAGGCAGATGATGAGTTTGTGGACTTGATCTTGCTGTATTCATCCACGGAACAAAAAATCAGTTCATCGATGTGGAGATCTTAGTTCTTGAGCAGAAATATTAGCTATCTGGCTAACGAAATCAGTAGTGTTTTCGTTCAGATACCAGGGTCAATCAAATGGAGGAAGGACCTTGTGAAGGTCATCGGTCAGTGGGTCGTCTTAGAGGCGGAATTAAAATTTCAGTTGTCATCAATGTTCGGTGTCAACTGAAGCCTGGTAGTCACTGACAAAATTTGTCAGTGACTACCAGGCTACTACTACTACTTTTTGTTTTTACTATTTAATAGTAAAAACATATCCAATAGCCCTGCCATGCTGTTACAGTTCTAGTATGGACACTCTCTTTCTCATTCTCAATTATTAAATTCCCACTGTCGGATGCCTCGAATGTAAGTTACTTTTTTGAACAGGTAAGGGCCGCTAATCATGGCGACGCGCGGCGGTCGCCTGTTCCATACTGTTGGTGTAAGCCTATAGCTGTATAACTCACACCAACTAACTTGCACGCAGTTATCTTGAATAAAGGTGTGGAATGTATTCACTGATACTCCGATTTTGGTAACAAATAGATTTATTTTATACCATCAGAAAATTCATGACACACAGAGAAAAAACAATCGACACAATACAAAAGATGTCAGATTTAAACTCTCGTCTAATGAGGTCCCTCGACCATATAGTATTTACATTGAAGTATAAAAGACCTCCTTTCTAACACTCCTCCTCAATGAAATAACTATATAGTATCCGCTTCCTCATCATTATTATCAAGCACTCAAATTCATCTCTTTCACACAAAACTCATTCTTACATCGTGGCAAGGACTTTGTGAAAATATCTGCAGTCATTGCCTCAGTCTGCAGGTACTCCACCTTCACAATGTTCTGCAGTCATTGCCTCAGTCTGCAGGTACTCCACCTTCACAATGTTATCATTCAATGCATCTCGTATGTAGTGACATCTCACATCGATGTGTTTAGTCCGTTGATGATGAACTGGATTCTTCGCTGTCTGAATAGCTGACTGACTATCTGAATATAGCATGATAGCTTGGCGTTCCTTTCCGGTAAGTTCTTCTATAAGCCGCTTGAGGAACGTTGACTCTCTGCATGCTTCAGACATGGCTATATATTCAGCCTCTGCACTAGAGAGGGCTACTGTACGTTTCTTCTTGCTTTCCCATGATACAGGAGCTCCTCCATAAATGAATACGTAGCCAGAAAAAGATTTCCTATCACTGATATCTCCGGCATGGTCAGCATCTACATATCCAACTAGACGTTTCCCTGTCTTCTCAAAATTAAGTTTATAGTTGATTGTACCCTTCAGGTATCTCAATAATCTCTTTGCTACACTCCAATGTTCACTTGTATAACAACTATTGAACTGGCTAAGATAGTCAACGGCATAACTTATATCAGGTCTCGAGCAAATAGCTAGATACATCAGTGAACCAATTAATCTCTGATAGGGAATATCTTTAGGTGGGATGAAATTCTCTTCCACGGGTCTCTCCAGTTTTCTACCAGTCTCTAATGGTGTCTTCACTGGTTTACAGTCATGCATTCCGAACTCTTTCAGAATTTTCTGTATGTATTCACCCTGATTAACAGTAATCTTACTACCATGTTGATGTATCTTCATTCCTAGAAAGTTATTTACTTTTCCCAAATCCTTCATTTCGAACTTGTTTTTCAATTCGTTCTTGACTTTTTCTTTCTCAATTTCATTGTCGTAAAATATCAAGATATCATCGGGAACTATATTTTCTATCACCAAAATTTATATTTGTCATCAGGTTGTATCACCTAATAAATAGATCTATAGCCACGAAATATTTTCGTTCTCAGATAAACAAAAATTGTTCCCAGGTATGAATTATCAAATTAATGTTAATATATGTGTAAAATAAGAGATCGATAACCAATAAAATTATATTGCATTACATGAATATAAACTTCGTTCTTATAATAACAGTTTTGTTACTTAAATAATAGCTCTGTGCTCAGAATGGTAGATCTGTCACCAAATAAATAGATCAGTTCCTTAGAGACATAGGGCACATCAACTCGGACAGGTTAGGTTCGAAGGGGGTTGGCAGGGTCTAGTGAGCGAGCGGAGCGAGCGAACTAAGACCCCGACATCCCCTTCGTGTTAGGTTACTTTAAACCCTGCAGAGAGAAATAGGAGCCCCGCGTAGCGGGGCTCCGTCAACTACGCCTTAGTTTGGACCTGTGGTTTGGAGTTTTATGTAAACATTTTTACATTGTTTGATGATTCAATTTTCGTGACACTTCTATTATTTTGAAAACAAAAACATTTATTTGGTACTAGACCTTATATCTCAGGATTTTAGGTGATTTATTGTGGAACTGATTTTGCATTGTTTGGTGACTACATTTTGGTGACAGATCTACTATTTTGAGGACAAACCCTATTATTTAAGAAACACAAAACTAATTAAATTGGTGATAGCTTAAATGATACCCGATATCATCCACATACACTGCAATGTAGACAATGTTATTTCCTCTTTTTCTGAAGTAAACACATGGTTCATTTTCAGATCTCTTGAACTTCATCTCAATGAGAGCATCATGTAGTTTCTTATTCCATGCTCTGGGTGCCTGTTTAAGTCCATACAGGGCTTTCTTCAACAGACATACGTAGTCTTCTTTGCCTTTTTCTTCACAAAGTCTAGGTTGATTCAAATAAACTCTTTCCGTCAAATCTCCATTCAAAAATGCTGTAACCACATCCATCTGATCAATAGAAAGGTTATTCTCAACAGCAATAGCGAATAATAGTCTCAATGTGCTGTGCCGAATCACAGGCGAGAAAGTCTCCGTATAGTCTTGTCCAAATTTCTGTGTAAAGCCACGAGCTACTAGTCTAGCTTTATATCTCTCTTCCCCCCTTGTTCCTTTTTAATTTTAAATATCCATTTGGAATCCACCACATTAAAATTAACATGGGACTTATCCAGCTTGACTAGGCTCCAAGTGCCATTCTTCTTCAGGGCATTTAGTTCAGCATTAATGGCTTCCTGCCATTTGTCTCTATCATGTCTGCTGAGAGCTTCTTCGACAGTGATTGGATCATCACTATGTCCTTCTGTGGCATTATACAAATAAAAGTCATCGTAACTTTTGGACTTTCTATCACGTTGTGGATATCTCCTGTATTATCCACTTGTGTTTCAGGTGTCTCGTCTCTTTCGATTTGAATCTCTTCTATTGTAGCATCTCCAGTACAATCTTCAAAGTTATCTTCGTTATCCATAGTTTCTGTCGTAGTAATCTCCTCACCAGAGTTACTGTTGTTTTGCGTCAGTTCTTGCTGCCTTTCATTTTCATGTATTTCAACATTTAGAAATTCACTAGGAGCATTCTCTTCTGGAACTACTTTTTCTCTTTTATTAAAGAATTGGTTCTCGAAAAAAGTCACATCTCTTGACTTCTGAAGCTTAGCTGTGATAGGGTCACAAAGCCTATATCCTTTGGATTCTGCGCAATATCCTACGAAGATCATCTCCTTGCTCTTCGCATCGAGCTTCTTGCGTTTAGCTTTGTCGATGTGCATGAAAGCTTTACAACCAAAAACTTTCAGCTCACGTAAGTCGGGTTTTAGTCCTGACCAAGCTTCATAGGAAGTCACCTCAACAGCCTTTGTGGGTGAGCGGTTCTTCAAATACACTGCTGTATTATTATAACAGCTTCTGCCCAGTACTTTCTGTCTAAGTACGCTTCCTCTAGCATACACCTAGCCTTCTCGACTAAAGTGCGGTTAGCACGTTCTGCAACGCCATTTTGTTCGGGGCAGTAATCAACAGTTAGTTGATGAATAATCCCATTTTCTCTAAATAGTTGACTAACCTCTTTGTTCACGAACTCCTTTCCATTATCAGACTTAAATATTTTTATCTTTTTATTCATTTGATTTTCTACAAGTGACTTGAATTCCACTATCTTGGAAAAAACTTCACTCTTCTTCTTCAAGAAATAAACGAAAGTGTACCTCGTTTTATCATCGATAAATAAAAGAAAGTATTTCATGCCACCGTGCGAGTCCGTACTCATTGGACCACAAATGTCTGAATGTATAAGCTCAAGTACTTCTGTTGCTCTCGTTGTACTTTTCTTATTAAATGGTGTTCGTGTTTGCTTACCCTTCAAGCAGGGCTCACATTGTAAGGAATCCGGATTTTTGAAACTTACTCCTGTCGCCATACCATCTCTCAACAGCTTCATGTTGGGTATTCCAAGGTGTGCCAGTCTCTTATGCCAAAGCTCGTACTCATCAGGCACGGAAACTGCAAATGCTGAGTCAGGTTCTGTATTATTGGATTTAAACTTATAAATTCCATTCTCACTTTTACAGTTGTAACTCACTCCTCCTTTTATACAACATTCATCCTTGTCATATATATCAAACCCTCTCTCGGAAAATACGACTACTTTGTTTCTACTCACCAATGTATCCACACTCAATAGATTCGCAGACAATCCAGGAACATACTTTACCTCTTTTACTCCGAATTGCATACTACCATCATTAATGACATCTCCTGAACCATATGCATACAACTTCTGACCATTAGCTACACTAATGTCCTGCACTTTACTAAAGTCTTTATAATTAGTCAGCCAATCCTTCCGATAGGTCATGATAGATGACGCTCCTGAGTCTACTATCCACTCATTGTTGCTGCTGTCCATGGTACTGTATGCAAGTAATGTAGATTCCTTCTTGTCTTTGTTTACATTGGGATTCTTGGGACAACTCAATGCTTTATGTGGTCCTCCACACACAAAACATTTTATTTCTTTCTTTTGCTTCTCACGCTTCTGCCGCGTTTGCTTATTATTGCCTCCACTGTTCGGAGAACTACCCTTGTATCTTGAACGGTTATCTCTTGCAATCAAAGCATTCTCGTTGGATGTCGAAGGTATTAGACTATCCTGTTGAAGCAGTTTGGTTTTGACATAATTTGATGTCAGTGTGATGTTGGCATTCTCTATTGTCATTTTCAGCGGTGCATATTCTTCAGTAAGGCCTTGTAGCATGATCGCTGCTAGCAGTTCATCGTCTACTTCCTTACCGATGTCACGTAACGTGTAAGCCTATAGCTGTATAACTCACACCAACTAACTTGCACGCAGTTATCTTGAATAAAGATGTGGAATGTATTCACTGAAACTCCGATTTTGGTAACAAATAGATTTATTTTATACCATCACAAAATTCATGACACACAGAGAAAAAACAATCGACACAATACAAAAGATGTCAGATTTAAACTCCGTCTAATGAGGTCCCTCGACCATATAGTATTTACATTGAAGTATAAAAGACCTCCTTTCTAACACATACAAATCTCCACCACCGCCGCGGTGGTGTGAAACGGCCCTAAGAGATCAGATCAGTCTATAAAACTCGTTCGAGAAATGTAAAACTAAAGTTTTGACAAGTACTTCTGTTGTGACCAAAAGAAAAATTAAATAAAAAAATCCCATGCAGACAATCCTGTGATTATATATACGTTTAGACTAATTATGAACTAGGTGGTTACCTAACGTCATCAACTAAAGTAAACACTTCTTAAAAAGGATTTTGTGGTTTTATGAAACCACGGTAAAAATGAAACTTTTTTTCACACTATAGACATTTAACTAAAAATTTTTGGAATAATATTCCATAAAACGCGGAGTAGGGATACTCCGCGGCCGAGCGTCACGCGACATGCAACACACAGACGAAAAAGTTTGAGACGATGTAATAAAAGTTAAATATGAAACCACGGTAAAAGTGAAACCTTTTTTTCACACTACAGACATTTAACTAAAAACATTTTGGGAGCGCCTTTCGCTTTATCCCTACTCCGCGGCCGACCGTCACGCGACATGCAACACACAGACGAAAAAGTTTGAGACTATGTAATAAAACTTTCACTTTAAAAAGCATTGTGTGGTTTCATGAAACCACGGTAAAAGTGAAACTTTTTTTCACCCTATAGACATTTAACTAAAAAAATTGGGAGCGCCTTTCACTTTATCCCTACTCCGCGGCCGACCGTCACGCGACTTGCAACACACAGACGAAAAAGTTTGAGACGATGTAATAAAAGTTTCACTTTAATAATTTGAAATGATTACTTTTAAAAATATAAAATAACACGAACTCTTGAATGATTACGTGAAATGTTAGGTCTTTTCGATTATTTTGTTAAATTACCTCTGGTTACCTTTGTTATTTATCATACCTACCTACCCTGCTATGGTAGGTTTCATTTTATACTGTTGAGCCTTTCGTTGCCAAGGCATTATCGATTGACTTTATCCTAGGTTTAGCAACGACGCATATAGTCGTAATTGTACAACAGTTCTCTTCACAAATACAACAAAATGGATTATGATTTGACTCGGATTGATTATACAATATGTGGCATTACTTACCCGGACACTTTAAAAATATTGCCTCCTTCTGGACAAAAGATAGACCAAAAGGTGCCTGCACTATTATGTTTAAACGGTTAAATGACCGATCTATGTACTGACCTATCTAGTTTTTCCAGTTTGCAGTAGGTGACAAAAATGGAGTCCTACAATGTTTGAGTATAAAAGAGGAAGAGCCTGTGGTTCAATTCAAAACATTACCGGGCAAACCAATAACTTCAGTACAACTGGCCTGTGCTATGGGTAAGTCTACGATACCTTCTAGTCAGTAATCTAAGTCTTCTCTTCCGTACGAGACGTAACTATAGGTTCGGTTAGCAGCAGGTACTTAGTTATAACTTTTCTTAATTTCAGGAACACAAGCAGATAAAATATTCACAGCGTCAGGCAATGAAGTGAAAGGATATACCAGAAAAGGGAAGGTGTTCCTCAGTATTGAAACTGCTCTTACAGACACAATCACATCAATGTAAGATATTTTTTACCAACCCCTGACCGACACTGAAGATTCTGCCTACCCCTCTCCAAGACGTAGACTTATAGACTACCTATTCTAGGCTTACTTTAACTACCCATCGGCATAAGCTAATAAGTATAACCCTCGCTTTAATATTTTTCAGGTGCATAATAGGAAGTGATTTGATACTTTGTAGCGGTCGGACTGTAACTTATTACAGGGACCTACGTGAGTATCACTCATACGTTTGTGACGATCGAGTTCTCGACATTGCAGCATTTGCGGTACCTAATGTAATTATTAATTTGATTGGTTATCCTATTAAATTTTAAATCTGTTGAAAATTATTATATTGTTGACTACAGAACACAAGAATTCGACTATTGGTGTTGGTTGCTAATAAGGGTGCGGTTCTCCTAGAAAATGGGAAACTTATATCTCGCACAGTCATTTCTTCGGGGCCAACCCGCCTGGCTGTTCCACCTTCTACACACGTAACAGATATCATCGCCATCTACGGTGCCGGTGATGGCTCCATAGGCCTCATTAGTTATGAAGAGCAAGTTATACTTTTTTCGTACCAAGACACCTTCTTAATCTTTTTTCCTAACCTTCACACATGATTTTTATAATATTTATTACCTATACCTACGGCTTTCCTACTAGCATCTATTCTTATTGCTCCATTGTTTACGCTAAGAAGGTGAGCAGACTACCTGTCTGTTCCTCTTTTTAGCATATCGATAGCAAAAAATAACTCGTTTGACTTGGTGGAAGCGACAGGGTCGCCCGCGAAATTAATTTTTTCTTACGTTTGTTGCAATTAGAAGGTCAGTGTCAGGTTGTATGTTGATTCAAATATGATTCGCGGCCGTAGCAAATATGGGTAATACAAAGTTATAATCATTAAATTTATCAATGCAACACCTTTTACTTCATCTAATCATTTAAAAAGACTATGTTGGGATTAAAAAACCCCCAAGAGGTTCGTATTGATGATTATAATTCTGTAAATACTGCGTTTTACGGCCGAAAATTATGTTTTGATCAACATACAGCCTGATGCTGACCGGCAAATTGCAAACAACGTAAGATTTGAATTTTGCGGGCGACCCGTCACTTCCATCTTAAAACGATTTTAGGGACACGAACTGCACTTACGCACCATTTTAAATACATGCATTTACTATAATTTTGTACCTTCTGCAACAAAATAATGTTAACAGAACATTATCAAAAATATTTATCAAAAATATATATTTTGCTTTCAAACAAGTTATGAAGTAGGTAGGTTTTTCAAGAATATAAATAATAAATATCTACCTACATAGTATCTATACCTAAGCATAACATCGAAATTCTCAGCGACTTTTGTTGCTGACTGTACACTATGCCATACCTACATAGATATTAGGAAGTACCTAAGCACAGGAAATGAAGTTATATAGTAACTTTTACTAACCCAGTTACTACACTATAATATTTGTAATTTATATAATTGCAGATTAACATTATCAAGTAAATGCTTAGTCGAAGGTAGAGGTTTGGGATCTGTCGTATGTCTCGGCTGGTATTTCAGCAATGGGAACTACCACCTTAGCGCTGGTCGACATGATGGTTCCATCCAGCTGTATCTCATGGACATGGAGAATTTCGGTGAAAAACCACGCCTGAAATACACTTATGTTTGTACTAGATAAAGAACTACCTAAATAAGTTGCATTAATGATTAATATTAATTAATATGTGAAAATTCGAGGAATTTTCTTTATAAAACATCTTTTGTAGTTCTGCGGAGAACCTGTGACTTCTGTCACGGGTGGATGCGTGGGGACCGAAGAATCTGAGGTACTTGTAGCAACGTTTTCAGGAAGAATTTTTGCACTCAGATCCAGCCACTTGGTAACTGGGGCTAAGGTGCCTCCAGATATTTTAGCAGCGCGACGTGGAAAACTAGAGTAAGTTAATTTTTTATTACTCGACACACTAATGCAAAACTTATTGTACGCAACTGTTTTTTTTTTCATATTAGAGTTGAAGTGGCTCGATTAGAGAAACAAACAGCAAATGAAAGAGAGAAATATCAACGAAATACTCGTTCATTACACGCTGGATTATCGACGCCACCATTGCTGGACATTCAATACGAGGTATGTAATCCTAAGCACTTCATACTCATAGGTAGGTCAACTTTTCCGTGACCTTATGCTATAGGCCCTGGCTTTACGTTTTCCAGTTGTTAGGAGCATTAAGTGATGGATGGCAAGAAGTAAGAATTACCTCTGCAGTGCCGCTGGATATGCTTTTTATTTATTGTAACAAAAAACTTGAAATGCAAACCGACACTGCTGCTGTCTTAAGTATCAGTTCTTCAAAGGTAATTAAATCATAATTTTCTTGCACAGTGTCAGTCCGGTTTATGGAAAAGCAGCAACTAAATTAATTAGGATTCCGCACATGCATATACAATATCTTTGTCTTTTCCTAGGAAACAGGATCTGATTTGCTGGCTTCTGTTAGATGCCAAGCCGGAACTCGAAGAGTATGGGTGAAAATGCGAGACATATCAGATTCTCCTTCAGAATCAAAATTCGAGGGAAAACGTGTACTTATTTACGCTTTACCAGCAGGTGCTCCAAGAGTGGCTCGACTGTTAACCCTAAAATTACCTGCACTGCCGTATTATTCCGGCCAGGAGGCATCAGAAAAGAGTTTTGAAAATCAAGAGAGGTATGGTCGGCAAGTAAAGTGGCACTGTTTAAGTTACACTGTGATTACATAGATTTAAAAACTAAAGTGTTCATCGATTTTCGTTGCTAACCGTACCTGTTGAAATTTATTATAGAATTTGGTGCCAACTTGAAATCGCTGGAAGCTTTTCCGTAGCTGAAATGACTTCATGGCTCACAGAAGCACTGCCGGGTGAGCTCCCCAGACCGGCTTCGAATGTATCCTTTATCCGATCACATACTCTTCTAAATACTGTTCTTATTTGCCAATATGAGTAAGTAGCTTTTATATTTGGTAAAATGATATAAATATTTAACTTCTCTAAATTTTTCCTTTGAATATTTTTACAGACGTGGTTCAGCAATTTTCAAATCCGACAACATATCTACTATAGCTACCATACGAAACATAGTTTCGAATTGCTCGGTCGAGAAGAGTATTCGCGTAGAAATAACTTGCGGTAAATACACAATAATATTATTCCATTTAAATATAAATTTTAAACTGAACACCTGTTAGGCTTCCTTTTCTTTCTATTGCAGAGATTCCAGACAACTTTTGTATGAGATCATTTAAAAATCTGGAGAGTCAGTTTAAACAAGAGTATCAAAAGAATAAAGACATTATTTTGAAAAAAGCTATCAGGTTGGTATGTTCTGAGTTAGTGTGTTAACACACATTCTGTGGATCTCAGCCAGTGGATTAATAATAAAACAATATGTGTTGCAGCATGCTAGACTTAGATAGCTCAATGAACGAGGAAGGTCCTATTCTGTGTCAAGAGTATGCTCTTGTTTGGGATGCACGGGAAAGTATTAATGAGACTCAATTTAATGAGCTTGTAGGTGAGTCTTGTAATAAGTTAGGTAGCTGTAATCATGTTAGCAGATATCATATCAAATGTTTTATTTTTTACAGATACAGTCATTCAGTGGTATTTGGATTGGCGAGCACTGTCTGTGCATGAAAACTATAGTAATGTAACTTCTAAACTACGGACTGCTTTAACTGAATGTCATGTGGATGATGTTCTTAAAATACTTTCTAGTAATTCTTCATCTTTGCAAGAGCTTTGAACATGCCATAACATATACCTTGTGGTGGTTAGTTAAAACATAAATAAATAATAAAAGCTTGGGTACTATTTTATTTTATTCTATATTTAACCTTGTGTGGCAGTGGATACAGTCTTTCAAGTTCTAAATCATACTGATAGAGAGCCAAGGTATTATTGGAAAGTGCTGATAATTTAGTCACATGATTAGCCATTTCATGAATAGAATGCATTTGTTCTGTTAAAAAAACCGATGTGACAAAATCTGCATAATGGTAATCTTTTACTTCTTCTGCTAGCTTAACACCCTCTTCTAACATCTGGTGAAATTAATTGAGATTTAGGAATGGGTATGTGGCTAGAAACTAAGAGGCTTTTTGTATATTCTTAAAATAGGGCCTGAGTTTGGGACTTAGCTTTTTGAAAGGCATTTGTTTCAAGATTAATTTGTGTCAAGATGTATAGTATTAATTGATATTAAAATGCTTACCACTGTGATCTCTTTTTCCATACATAGCCCTTGTTTGAATGCTTCAAGCAGTGTAAGTTCTTTGTTTTGATTTGGTGGTTGAAGGCCAGATATCAAAGGTATCCCTCCACGCAATAACTGATAGTTTATGAGTTTCTGCATATGATCTAGTTCTTCTTTATACATTTTCATAAAAAACCCTCCAGCACCAGGTTGTGATTTAGAGGGATGTAGAAAAGCCACAGCCATATTTAAATAATCCTGTCCAGCTTGTTGCTCTGCCTTTATTTGAATGTTTAACCGTTCCTCTATTTTGGAATTGTAGTTATTTTGGTAGTATTTGTACCTCCTATTAAGTATACCTATAGGCAACTGTTTGGTAAAACACAACTTGATAAGTCTGTGATTCCTCCACTTGCTATTCTGGCTCAAGAGCATGGTGCAAAATTCTACACAGAAGCTGTTACATCATAGGCAGGTAAAAATAAAGCCTCACTTTATAAAAATTAAACTGTAGTACTTACTGACATTGCAACATTAAATTTCTAGTAGGCTTTGGTAAACAGAAGAGGGTTGAACAATCTTATAATATGGAGATGCTATGTTTAAAGTACTTGAATAAAAACAGATTTGTAGGTTTAACAAGTTTAATAAGCTACTATTACTATACTAGATATAATTATTAAGACTAAAATAAAAGCAATACATTTACTTCTGGAAAGGATAATAATCAAGACCAGAATTATATTTAAATTTATAGGTAAAGCGATTTACTTGTGTTTTTCCAACTTCGATCATTTTCTGTACGTCTTCCCGATACGCAGGAGGTAGAAGTTCTTCTTCTAGAGTACAATTGTTATCACAAGTTTCTTCACTCTTAAATACGCGCTGCCTTATAACATCGACATCTCTACTATATTCTTCTTTCAAATCCCAGACAGCTTTAGTCGCTGTATCTATTTTAAACACAAAATAATTAGCTTCTCTGTGAACTATTCCGTGAGACGCTGTTTTGTAAGGCATAGGTCTAAATCCCAGGTTTTCTATGTTCCTGATTATGCCACCCCGATCAAAAACAGCATGAGAGATTCTTTTAAGAGTAGTTTTGAGCTCTGGTTTAGGCATAGCACGTAACATTAGAGCTAGCTCGTAAGTAGGCATTTCAAAAATGATCAATTAAAAATAATTTAGTTAGGTTAAGTTGATATACTGTCTACTCAACTGTGTGTGTGTTAAACGACAGTGTTCGTTCAGTTCAGTTTTACTAACAGACTGACAGTGACAGTGACATAGAACAGAGCATAGATCAATCTAACTTGGGAACATAGACATATAAATTATATGGACTTGAAATGTTTGACTATAGAAAAAACAGTTATACAAATACGAGGCATATCGACGCCAAAATCAGAAAAATACTGCTATCTCTTTTTAACTTTCATAATTTTGCTTAAGTGAAAAAGGATAATAGTGTTTTTGACAGTTACTATAATGGCAACCCTACATTTCTAAGTCATTGAAATACCTATTTGCGGCCGGGTCGCCATTTTATCCGCTCGCTGTTTGATACCTAAGTTGGGTACGTCAACTGTCAAATGCTCTTTAGCTGTAGTTAAAATTTGTGAATTCAAGATGATAAACAAAGGATTCTGCATTTATTGAAGAGTTTCAAAAGTAAAGCATTCATATTTTCCCTTTTGCCTCTATTTTCAACAGTTTTACTACATGGAGTCATTTTCTTGTTATTGAAGGGATAGAGTAGTGCATTCAGACATTTTTATATTTATCGATAATGCAATTTTATGGTTATTTATTGGTTTTATATTTTACTTTTAAGGCTATAAACAATTGGTGTGGAAAATATAAAAATTACCTTATATTAATTTACCTTCACGAACCTTATTGGTACGTACGTTTGATACGGTCGCAAATCATGTTTTTATCAAGATACAACCTGACACTGACCTGCAAATTGCAAAAAAACGTAAGAAAATTTGAATTTCGCGGGCTACCTTGGCGCATCCCCCTTAAGATAACAGCATAAAGAAACCGTGGGGACAGCAAGTGAAGCAAAAAGGTCGATTAAAAAATTATTCGATGTAAGTAGGTATTTAACCCGTGCGCGATAAGTTGAGACCTGACTCAACCTGACTGACCTGACTGAAGTGCGGGGGAAGCGGGCGGGGGGCCGCCCGCTTCCCCCGCACTTCCCGATGGCGCCCGTATTGTACCGTGGCGGTACAAACACGCCCCTGTTACGTCACCGCGCTCAGGTCTCAACTTATCGCGCACGGGTAGTACAAGTCGTGCCATTAAAGTTGAGACTTGACGCACCACGTGGTTTTAGCGGTATCTTGATAGATACCGCTGAGGTGATCCTCATGGATACCCGCGAAAAAGCGGTGGGAGGCGTGGTCAAGTCTCAACTTTAATGGCACGACTTGTACTTACTGCTTTTCATTTCTTGTAATAGCTAAAAGAATAAATTCCAAGAGCATAAAATTAAAAAACCGACTTCAAAAAAGGAGGAGGTTCTCAACGGGCCGGCAACTAGATAAACTTGTTGCTTAAATTATACAATGGAGTGAAATCAGTTACAGAATACTAGGTCGATAAAAAACAGCATAATATATCTGTCCTCCAAGTTTCAACCTGTCTTAGTAGGAAACATCAAAATAAGTTCTACGGTTTAACCGTGAAAGAAGGACATAACTTCTCAAACAACAACAAATGAAAGGTATATTATTATGTTAGAAAACTTGGGGTATTTTCACCCGTAGATATTGTACCGTAACATTATGAAAACATTCTCACAATCTTTTATCGATGTTATTATATAGAAATATCGATAAGGGCTGCCCTATTAGCCGCCATTTTATCAGCTCACTAAAGTGTAGGTATGCACGTTTTTCTTGTAGGTATGCCAAGTCCATATGATTTATATGTCTATGCTTGGGAACAGTGAAGGAAGAGATATGTTTGAATGACAGGGAATAGGTTTTTTTTTACTTTATGGCCCGATTACATGAACCGAGACAGTGCCCTCGGCCCAATGTACCGAACATTTGTAAACACATGGCCGAGGGCTCGATCCAGGGCTAGAAGACCGGCAGATTCGTTTGGTTAAGTTTGGTATAAGTATTCTACACTTTGACTGGCAGCATTGCCACGTTGAATGGTATGCAAATTCTTTGGTCAAAAAAAAAACCCGAGACCAGTCTGAGCCAGCTCTCTGGTCAGTCGGCGAGAAATTTCTTTTTTTCTCTATTGGGCCCCTATTATTATTATTTTAAATCTAATTGTATTAATGTACATGACGTACCTACTAAAAATGCCTACGAGTGATTATTAAACGAAGCAAGCAATGAAAGCAATCAGAATCAAAATCAACGCGAAGCTACTTGAACGAATGAATTCACATGCAACATGCAGGCATTCTATCATTCAAGTTCAAATCATTCATTCCAAAATGAAATCAATCATGGCGACAGCGTGCGCTTTGCTTTGCTGAAACTGTAAAATTCGCTGGTTACTGGAATCTTTTTGACCGATCCTAACCATGGGGTCGTATGCAAAATTTGTTTCTGATTACTGTAAAACTTGGGAGAAATCCGGAAAAGAGCAATTGTAAGTTTCATTTTTCTCTAGATTAATATTATGATAGTTCGTAGTTGACTCAATCAGTCCAGTAATGTTTTATTTTGATCATCAATAAAATTGATCGTATGCATTTAAAAAACTACGTAAGTTGAAAATTTCGTATCGTAGCACTTACTATCAATTTTATTGACCGTTGTTGTTATAACTCGCCCATGCTGGGTAATGATTGCAAACACAACTAAATTTGGAAAAGCAACTTCATCATTGCCAGATATACCTGACCAACTTGCTGGGTACTGTATGTGGCTAAAATCAGAATGTATTTCATCATGTAAATCTTTTAGACAGTGGGTATCATATCATATTAATAACAATCTTGTCAAGGATTAGTGGATAGCATACAATAAATGTTCTTTTGACTATTACCTATGTAATTTTCAATGTCTTCTTCGAAGATCACGTCTAAATAAATATGTCTCAGGAAGGCTCCTTTCGTGCACCCCAGAAAACCCTTCTGACGCCCGATGTAAGGTGTGGAAAGATAGCTGTACCACTCCCACTCACTACTTATCACCAAGTGAGCATTTCCTGTAGGGTCTAACATTCTGTGGTCCACCTGGAAGACCTTGAACTGTCTCCAGACCCAAGTCAGAACATGTACCTCCAACCTTATTCCCAGCCAAAGCCTCTCTGCGTGGAAGTGGCAAAGTTCTGGGGTAACCAATTACATTAGTTGTCATGCCAGTGACATAAAGAAGAATACTATTCCCATTTCAGTAGTTACAAGCTCTAATGAAACAGTCAGGATTTTAGTCTTTATATTTATTTATCTATTATAGGTTTACCAACAGCATTACACACACACAATACAGCACAATGTACAACATTAATAAAAAAAGTCAAAAAAGGTTTTTACTGTCCTGGATGTACATAAAGGGTGTAAAACACCTCTTAACGAAGCCGAAAGGCACTGGTTCTCCCTGCCATTGCGATCATTTTTTTGTTCTACACCATACCTGGGAACCTTCTAGTTAAGGAGATATTAGGGGTCAAAGTTCAAACTTTTTGACAAGTATTTTTTTAAATTCAAGTTTTTAATGTAAGATTTTTACTTTAAACACCTCCACGACCCCCGTACTATTCAATCCGTCCATCAGCACAATGTTTTGAGTGCGTTACTTTGAGTTCTACCACAAAACATGATTTTACACCCCCAAAATAAAAGTCGTTTCCCAGCAATAATTTTTGCGTAAAGTTACTTAGTTTCATGTAGTAATGGGCTGAGTGATGATTTTTCTGTATCGATGACTGCATGACAATGACAAAAAAATATCGGTGACGGGAACAATGACAAAATCATCAATGATTTTTATTTGAGTATTAGATCTCGTCACTTCAATTGTGAGTAGATACTGAAATGATCGCGGAACGGCTTAGTGAAATTATCATTAGTTATTTATGTAGGCATGGGTCGAGTTTGTCACTTAGCCGCGTAATTCAACTTGGCATGGAAGGGTATTTTAAGGCAGCACATTTCGCACACAAACGTAAACTACGCAAGTGCAAGCATTATTGCCGTTCCTTGCGCCATGCGCCAGTCCCGGTCATTGTCATTTTATCGAAATATGTGCGTTCTGTGACTTCTGTATCGCCGATCGCGCAGCATCGCAAAGTCGCAATTCACACCGCAGCGCCATAATGATTTAAAAGCATTGATGATTTTGTCTTTGTCATTGCATGATGAAATGATTTTAAAATATCGATGATTTTTACATGTGACATGATATCGGACTCATCTCTAGTTTCATGTACAGAATGCTTGGTTGACGGCTTCGTGATGAGGTGATTTACACCGTGTATAGCCTATATTACAAATGGATAAAGGGTGTAAATAGACCCTTAAAGAAGCCGAAGGGCACTTGGTCTCCCCATCATTGTGATATTTTATTTTGTTCTGGACCATACCTGGGAACCTTCTAGTTACTGATATATTGGAGGTCAAAGTTAAAAAATTTTCACAAGTTTTTTTTTTTTAATATTAATATTTGAGGTTAAAACTTTAGTTTAAATACCTTCATAACCCGTTTACTTTCAATGCATCCATTAGCACAAGGTTTTGAGTGTGTTACATTTACTCCAAAACAAAGTCGTTTCCCAGCAATAATTTTTGCATAAGGTTTCTTGGTTTGATGTACATAATGTTTGGTTGACGGCTTCATGAAGGGTCCATTTACACCTTGTATAATAATATATGACTTAAATCCTTTTGGATCAGACAGGGTGTTTTAACATATGGTATAGCCAGTGTGGAGTTAATAAAATATGTTTTATTTTCAGCGTAAAACATGTGACACAATTTGTCAAAGATGACGAGAGAAGCCCACTTTTTACAAAGTCAGGCAAGCTTTCTAGTTTGTCCCAGACAATTTATGACTTACTACTCAGTGGTCTTCGAGGGAACCTTAAAAAAGAAGCAGTTCTTTCTGTACTCAGAGATATTACTGTATGTTTATATAAAAATTGATATAAAATATTTATAAAAAAAAGCCAGGAAGACTACTAATAATTTTATAATATTTCAGGTATTGCATGCAGATTTACCATCAATAATTTTAGATGTAGTTAGTGTGCTTGATGCTGAGACTTGCTCTGAAGTGTCAACTGAAGAACGCACAAATTTCTGCTACATTATTAGGGAATTGGAGACTTTTATATCAGATAAACTAATGAAAGAGAGATTAGAAATTGACACATTACAAGATGTAGGGACATTGAAAAATAAAGTGTTTTATACTAAGTTCATAAAAATCAAGACCAAGTTGTAGTGAGTACTTTTAAAAAAACTCAAAGATTTATTAGTAATTCAAGCTAAACGATTTTCATTGGTGTGTTAAACATGTGCTTTCATTTTCAGTTATAAGCAACGTAAGTTTAATTTGTTTAGAGAAGAAAGTGAAGGATATGCTAAATTAATTGTTGAATTAAACCAGGAAATAATTGAAAAATTAGAGTGGAAAAATTTATTGGAAATTATTCAGTCTCTAATAGGTATGTTGTAATAATAAACAACATCAATGCCCATCTTAGGGATCACACAATGTGATAACTATGCTTTATTTTATACTTGTTTCAATTTCAGGTTGTTTCAACTTAGATCCAAACAGAGCACTTGATATAATATTGGAGTCTTTTGAGTCCCGCACACATTCTGATCAGTTGTTCATACCTCTTATAAAGAACTACATGGGTGATCCTCAAGTTATTTCTGAAGTTTTGGGCTTCAAATTAGGAAACATGGAAGTACTTCATAATTACAAGGAACCACCACCTTTAATGACTGTAATAGCTTTGCTCTTACAACATCAAGTCATATCTCTTGATGACATATATCCCTGGGTATGTATTGTTAATTTAATAGGCATATAAATAACTTTTATAGACATTAAAAATAAATGTATTAAAATATTGTTAATTATTAATACTAGCTACGTCCAGATGACTCCATAATGGCTAAAGAAGCAGAAAAGGAATTGAAAACTGTTCAGGATTATATTCGTAAACTAAGCATTGTGTCCACCAAAGGGCCTCAAGTCAATGGGCCAACTGAATATGTTGAAGAAAAAGCTGATCCTCAGGTACACTTTCTCCATGTGATGACATATTTAATCCATGTGTAAATATGTTTGTTAAATTTACAATGTCTGAGTTTGTAAAACATCTTACTGTGTAAACTAGGAATACTGGAGCAACCAGAAGTTGGTACTTTGTGAAGCATTGCTGAAGGTGAATGCTTGGCGTGACTTCGCGGCGCTGTCAGCACGCTTGCCCACGAATATTATGCCGCAGCGCCCTGCCGTCGCCCTTTGCAACATGCTACATGCTCTTGTCGAGCCTTTGTACAGAATGTGCGTATTATTTTAATAAACAGCTATTAATCTTGACAAAAATGTGGCAAAGTAAAGCATATTTATGTACAATTAATATTGTGTTAGGTATTGACACAACTGCGATCGCGCGTTGTGAACTACAATCATTTATCACATTAAGAATCCATTTTGGGTATAATTAAATGGTTGCAATTAATATTAACGTGTGTATTTTCAGTAACTGTCGAGTGGCACCTAAAATAATGGGTAAACCCATCCCACCGCTTAAGTCCAGTTTGGCACCTGCTGCATGCAAGACATTCGAAGATATGAAGGACACCGTCATTCCTGCTCTGGTCTTGTTAGGGCCATCCCTTCATTATGATCCTATTTTAATGTACAAAGTATGTAGAACCAATTATCAGTTAACACAGTTAAATAAACTTTGTTGGAAATAAGTTGGGAATTTCGCCCAACTGAAGTTTCTTGTTCAACATAAAACATAATATAAGCATAAATATTTATCATTTGGTGTGTCTTTTTGTAGATAATTCGCATATTAAGGACTGCGCGTTCTCTGAAGGAAGATCCTTTGCATCATGAAGCAATTACAGTATTAGATGCTGCCATATTGCCAGCTCTGACATTGATGGATGGTAATTGTTGCATGGCTGAAGAAGTTTACACCTTGTTGAAATTATATCCATATCAGTGCAGGTAAGCAAGACAATTGAGGCTGTCTATGCCATGACAATACATTTATTCTTCTTCTCGAATCAATGACTTGGATTTTGTCCAAGCAGTACTTAGCAACCTGGAATACATTTATTTATAAAATACTTAACTGATTAATTTTAATATTTTAATAGGTATTGTCTATATTCTCGCTGGAAAAATGAAGCCGCTGAGAGAATACCGTCTTTGATGCGGGTACGCGGAAATTCTCTGCAAAGAATCAAGCACATAATGAAACGTGTTTCAAAAGAAAATATAAAACCGCAAGGTCGCCTCATCGGGAAACTGTCGCATGCCGCACCAGCTTTAATTTTTGACTACATGCTACTGCAGGTAATAATATTATTAGATCAGTCTATAAAAAGTATATTTCGAATAGGTCGATAATATTATTTTTAATGTTTTTATTTATTTTAGGAATAAGATTAATTTTATTTTAAACCTACGACGAAACCCTATTTGCTTTATAGATATATTGCCATAATGTAGGTCGGTACAGATTTATAGCAACACGGACTTACCAACTCTCGAGATGAAAGTAATATGTGTCGGTAAACGTGTATCAGATCCAGACATACGACAACCTGATCGGGCCGGTGGTGGAGTCGCTGAAGTACCTGACGTCGCTGTCGCTGGACGTGCTGGGCTACTGCCTGCTGGAGGCGCTGAGCAGCGGCCGCGCCGGCGGCGGGGCGGCGCACCCCGCCTGGCTGCAGGCGCTCGCGGCCTTCGCCGGCGCCGCCTTCAAGAAGCACAACATCGAGCTCACCGCGCTGCTGCAGTTCGTCAACAACAGACTCAAGGCACGGCAGAGGTATGTACCTATTTGATTTTTTAGGGTTCCGTATTGAAATTTATACAGATGTATTTCTGTTGTCGCTAGAACAACAAATACTAAAAACAGAATAAAATAAATATTTAAGGGGCCTCCCATACAAAAAAGTGAATTTTTTGCTCGTTTTGATAAATAATGGAACGGAACCATTCGTGCGTGCGCGAGTCTGACTCGCACTTGGCCGGTTTTTATAATGTCTTTTACAGTGATGCCACTCAATAAATGAAAGTCGGAATGCTGCTATGTCGGAGCGGTGAGGCTGGTTACGTCCGTGTGGATAGGATCCCTTTTTCACGGTTGATCATACTAGAGACGTGATTGATAAAAACTCGCGCTAGTACGCAAATAACTTTATACTAGTCGCAAACACACTTTACTCCTATAATACTCTGAAAATTTATATTTCAGTCAAGATCTACTGATCCTAAAAGAGATAGTTCAGAAGATGGCCGGAATAGAGGCGGCTGAAGAAATGACACCAGATCAGTTGGAAGCTATGGCTGGTGGTGAACTCTTAAAAGGAGAGGTATGTAATATTAATAAAGTTAAAACATTATCAAGTTATTGTCATTTGCTGCACAAGCTTCTGCCACGTGGCTAGGGAATGCAATCTCGTTCTCGCGAGATCTCGGCCTTTTTTAGCGAGATTGATCTCAGACGAAAAAAGGGCGAGATCTCGCGTGTTTAACGAGATTGTTATACTCGAGCATAAAAACGTCTTATTCGAAGCGCGGACTGACACGGACGGAGTTGCGATCTGTCGGTTTCGTTCGGTGCAAAAGGCGAACTTTGACAGTTCGTGGATAACTGCTTGAGATCTGTAGTTCCAACTAGCGTTGAATCCGAAAGGGCCTTCTCAGCGGCTGGTTATCTGGCCAAAAAATTAGAAGCCATTTAGCAGACGATTATGTAGACATTTTGGGAGCTACTTTCAAAATATGCGTAATAATGGCTTGTGATTTGAACTGAACAAATCTTTCATTTGATTGGTATATTTTGTTAATTAATCTGTAATTTCTAACAGTCTGACTAATTGGTTACTTTGTTTATTAATCTGTAATATCTAATGGATCTACCGATCTACTGAGTAGATATAGTCTTATTTAATTGATAATGATATCTCAGTTTTATAGTCAACTCAACTTAGATAATAAGTTATTTTTTTGACTTCTCGTTGTTTTGTTTGTTATAAAATAACTGTTTTATTACTAAAAGATTTTTGTTTGATATTAGAAGAGAAGACTGGTTGTTTCTTTCATTGTCAAAGTTATACATAGAAGTTTATAAAAAAATTATAGACAGATACGTCAAACAATGTTTGATGCATAAAAGTCTATTGAAAAAAAAAACGTGAAAGTACGCTGTTTATCTTATAATAATTATAGTGTTTTTGTTTTTCCTAAATGACTCAAATATTGTGATTATTTGCAAAAAAAACACACAAAACTGCCAATCTCGCGAGATCTCCAAGTTGGCGAGATCTCCCAGTATTGTTATTCATAAACTAGCGAGATCCCGCTTGAGCCCCAATCTCGCGAGATTTGCATTCCCTACACGTGGTTACGTGGTTTTAATGAAGTCATATTTTTCATCAGGCTGGCTACTTTTCTCAAGTCCGAAACACAAAACGATCATCATCGAGATTAAAAGAAGCTATCGTCGGAAATAACTTGGACATTTCGTTGTGCATTTTAGCTGCACAACAGCGTCATTGCTGTATTTGGAGGCGTAAGTTCAAATACTTGAATTGTTTGTAATGAAAATGCTGCATATAAACTTATTTGTTCAGGATACCTTTACCAATAATGCAGTAAATAAATATATTGCTTGAATTATCAATCCCTGAAGCAGATTTTAAGGCTTCTGTGATGTCACATTGTATGAAGTATTGACTTACTTCTTTTTTTCTTATTAGAGTACGAAGGAGATAATTCCTCTAGCAGTAAACCAGCAGGTTCGAACCTAAAAGTAGTTGGCCGATTAGCCGACCAATGTCAAGATGCTTTAGTACAACTTGGGACCTTTCTGGCATCTTCGCATGCACCAGATGAATATGCCGCGAGATTGCCGCCGTTGCAGGTAAGCCTCATAGTACATTGTGTATTAAGGGCGGTAAGTAAGAAATTACGATCGAGGCTATAATAGAAGCCCGAAGTCGAAGATTGAGGACTTTCTGAGTCGAGGTTTGTAATTCCCGCACCGCCCGTGAAGTATACAATGTTTTTCATCACATTTGCGAGTAAATAATTATGAATTATAGCTTTAATACACAAGTTAGCACAACTATTATTACGAAATACGTGAACGTTTTTTTTAAGCGGGTACTTTTTTCCATACCACAGATTATACAAATGTTTCGTTCCGAAACGTTGAGGGCAAATACTTACGTAGGTATACACCCCTGACGGAGTGTAAAAAAAAATCGACGTTCTGATACAAAAAACTATCGATTATAAAGAACATTAGTTGAGTATTTAAGTGTATGTGTGCATGTAGCGAGATTGCAATGAAATTCCTGTTTAGAGAACACTGTTTACGTGCAAGTGTGATGAAATAGTACATTATGATATAAATGCGGTAAGTTGAAAATTATAGCCGAGGCGATATTGCAAGAAAGCAGAGGCTGTAATTATCAAAGCGCACGTATGTCATACGACGTTTTATAACATATTTGCGAGGAAATAAATAAAAGTCTGACGACATTTTCAAATAAAAACAAAACAGCAAAAAGAAAAACAGCGCGGAATAATTTTTACTTGTTCACAAATTATGAAATTAGCGCTTTTTTTTTAAGGCAAGGGTACAGAAACAGCCAGTATAAAGTAAATTAATATTTTTGTGTTTTGTTACAGATAAATGGTTGTAATTTATGGTCAAAATTGATTAAATTAAAGAATTAAATGTTTATTTATTATATTTTATCTCCCAAGTTAATTTTATTCATAAAATGTTGACCACTTTTCTGACATAAAAACTCTTTGCTAAGATTTGAAAAAGTACCGTTCGTTTTAGACGGAGCATTTTGATAAGCCGTGCGTTTTACTTTACATTACCGCACTAGTGCGTAATGAGATATCAAATCAAATCAAATCAAATCAAAATCATTTATTTCAAGTAAGCCAATTACAGGCACTTTTGAATAGTCAAACAACAATAAAAATGAAGCTACAGTCCCAGTCACAAGACATAATAACTTGTGAAAGTACTGTAGTTGCCCATTCCAAAGCGTAGATCTCTATGGAGAAGAATGGGCAAGAAACTCCATGGACACTCTTTTAAATCAGAATCTTGTTACAAAACTTTGGTTACATCATTCATGTTGAGATGGTACATTATGTGAGAACGATGTAGCATGACGTGCACGATACAAGTGTCCATAGTAAAATAAAAAAGACAATTAAAAAATAAAATAATTAGTTCGAAATAAGCCGTGGCAACTAAGAGATGACCAGGCACAACTGATAGCGCCCGTTCACGAACATGACGAATGGATCAGCCATCATTCAACTCAACCATTTTGAAGGGAACTAAATGACCCGACACACCCGCCACCATCAGCGTGACATTTAAGTGAGCATGACATACTCTCAACCGCCAGGGCACATTCAAGTCAATAAAAGACGCAGGTTTCCAGTAAATGATAGCTAGTACATAGTACTCACACAATATGGGCTATGCAGTTATATAATACTAAATTGAATTTATACAATGCAAGGATAGTTGTACAATCTTCAGCAGCTCCAACAATACTTTTTAATGCTATCATTTTATGCGTCCCTGTCCTTGTGGAGCAGGACCGGCATTGAGCCAAGCATTATTATCAGCGATATAATCGTCCAATTTGTAATAAGCTTGCTTACATAGTGTGCGTTTAATGCATGTTTTAAATTTCGTCTCACTCAGTTCAAGAATACTTTGTGGAATTTTATTATAGCATCTTAAACAGTACCCCATGAAAGATGAGTCTACTTTAGCGAGTCTGAAGCCTGGCTGAACTAACTGGTCCCTATTTCTAGTATTGTAATTGTGTCTGTCACCTCTTTTACTAAAAAGATGCAGATTTTTCCTTACGTACATAATGTTTTCATAAATGTATTGACAATGTACCGTCATGATTTTAATGTCCTTAAACAGTTCCCGTAGAGAATCGCGCCTACGGAGATTATAAATGGCTCTGATGGCTCTTTTTTGCAGAATAAAAATAGACTCGATGTCTGCAGCCCGTCCCCATAACAAAATGCCGTAAGACATTATACTATGAAAGTAACTAAAATAGACTAATCTTGCGGTATCTACATCGGTATATTGACGGATTTTTCTAACAGCATATGCTGCCGAACTGAGCCGCCCCGCAAGAGATGTTAAATGAGAACCCCATTGCAGCCTTGAATCAAGCGTAATCCCCAGGAAAACCGTTTTATCGACAAATTCTAGTTTCTCTTTATTCAATATTATATCACAATCACTACTTTTAACATTCGGTAATGAAAATCTTATGCATTTAGTCTTTTTTCCATTTAATACTAAATTGTTTGCTGTGAACCAATTAAGAACCTGAAGTAGGGCAAAATTAACGTCATCTAGATTTTGGGCCCGTCTATTAATCTTAAAAATTAAAGAAATGTCATCAGCAAATAACACCATATTTTGAGGTTGGTTTTTCAATAAATAGGGTAGATCGTTAATGTATACTAGAAAGAGGAAAGGACCCAATATTGAGCCTTGTGGAACCCCCATTTTTACTTTTAAACCCTGTGAATTAACACCATTTATTTGAACTTGCTGTTTCCTGTCACTCAAATAGGATTTAACCAAACTAAGTGCAAGTTTACCAAGTCCGTAATGCTCAAGTTTCAAAAGCAATGTGTCGTGACTAACGCAATCAAATGCTTTAGAGAGGTCACAAAAAATTCCTATGGCGTCTTGGGACTCTTCCCACGCTGTAAATATGTGCTTTAATAAGGTTACACCGGCGTCTGTCGTACAACGTCCCTTGGTGAAACCATACTGTTGATCGTGAAACATTTTGTTGGTGTTAAAATGATTAAGCATTTGATTCAGCATTACCTTTTCAAACACCTTGCTAAAAACTGGCAACACGGATACAGGTCTATAATTATTTGTATCTTTACTGTCTCCGGATTTGAAAAGAGGGATAACTTTACTATATTTCATTAAATCAGGGAAAACTCCTTGGTCCACACACAAATTAAAAATTAAAGCTAGGTATGGTGCTATAGTCTCAACTATGGATGTACAAACTTTGATTGACATTCCCCATAGATCTTCGGTCAGTTTGATTTTTATTTGCCGGAAAGTTTTAATAACTGTCATAGGGTTTATGTGTTTAAATTTAAATTCAGCCGGGCAGCCAGACACGTTCGCCTTTAACAAAGCTAGTGAGACTTCGGATGAGGAATTTAGAGCCTCCGTAGTTTTAAACGGTATATCGGTAAAGAAGTTTACAAATTCTTGAGCTACTTCCTGATCAGAGCTTTTAGGACCACATTTAGTATCTAATGTATAGTTAGTGTTAAGTATTTTTTTCCTATTAGTCTCATTATTTATAATTTTCCAAACTGCCTTTATTTTATTATCTGCGTTTTTGATCTTGTTGCTAATATGCAAGGCTTTAGCAGCCTTGCATGTATTTCTAAAAATTTTCGAATAATTAGCAACATACTTGTTAAAAGTTTCAGTGTTTATGAAAGGCTTTAGGCCATACAGCTCAAATAGTCGTTCCCTACTTTTTCTTATCCCTGTAGTTGCCCAATCACTAAATATAAATTTAGGGCAGATGCTTTTCATCTTCTTTTCAAATGTTTTATTGAATTGAGTGTGAACTATTGAAAAGAAATGATCATACAACTGATTTACATTACAATCGCCCATATGATGGCTCATAATACTTAACTTGTTCTGTAGGGAATTATTATATCTATTTAATTTGCTAGTTGTTATAGGTCTAAATCTAATCTGAACTTTTTGCTCTGGTGTGTTACAACTAAAAGTTACCGATTGTCCGCTATGATCCGAAGGCAGACTACTAACTATGGCTTTATCTAAGTAATCACAATCGCAGAAAACATTATCAATACAAGTAGCAGACGATGGAGTGACTCTAGTTGGTTCTATAAAAAGATACATTACGATACTGAACTTGGTGCAATAAGAGACCCTTTACGAGCAAATTTGTTATAATAGTAGATTGTTGCATCGATCACCTGCCTACCAACTGCCTACCACCTGCCTACGACCTAGCTTAACCTGCCTACCACCTGCCTACGACCTAACACCACCTGCCTACGACCTAACACCACCTGCCTACGACCTAACACCACCTGCCTACGACCTAACACCACCTGCTTACGACCTGCCATCGACCTGCCTAACACTTGCCTATGAACTGCCTACCAATTGCCTACGACCTGCACATAACCTGCCTACAACCTGCCTACCGCCTGCCTACGACCTACAACCACCTGCCTACCACCTGCCTACGATCTGCCTACGAACTGCCTACCGCCTGCCTATCACCTACCTACGACCTGCCTACGACCTACAACCACCTGCCTAAGACCTGCCTACTAACCACCCACTACCTACCTAAGAACCTTCTCCTGACAATAACAAACACAACAAAAAAAAAATTGCGAAATCCGTCCGATTCATTTTCATATAATATATAGAAGATAGATAAAACATAAAAAACAATGCAGTAATGAAAACAGTGCAGTAATGACAACATTTCTGCACTGTTTTGGTTCTAAGCAAAAAAGACATCCTTTGTGATCGGTTTTGTAGTGATTAATGATACCATTACTGCGTAGTTGGAAGAAAAAATATTTACGTCAGACTGTTTCTCACGACTTATTTCCAATTGCTAAGAGAAACTCTGAATGTACGCAGATAAAAAGTATTCTTTGTGTAATGGTATACCTATGTGTCTTTCAGGAGATTGGTTCAACAGTTTAAACTCTGATTGCGAAATGCACTTCCTTACAATAAATTCATTGCTATTCTTCAGGAATTGCTTCGGGATTACCATGTAGATGCAGACGTGGCATTCTTTCTTCATCGACCAGTGTTGGCTCAAAAAATCAGTGCTAAAGTTGAGGCCTTACGAAAACTCACTGATAGTAAAACAGATACAATTGAAAAGAGCGTAGAAAGATACACACAGGCTGCGCAAGAGGCACTGGAACCCATTGTTCAGTCTGTAACACCTATTTTGCCAAACAAAGTTTGGGAGGATATTTCTCCTGAATTTTACGTCACCTTCTGGTAAGTAAAGATACAGCGTGAATCGCGGCCAAATTTACCTCTAATCACGGTGAGTATAAATAATGAATATTTACAGGTCGCTATCCATGTACGATTTGCGCGTTCCGGAGGAAAGTTACGATAGAGAAATCGATCGTCTAAAAGCAGCGGCGGCCAACGCAACAAAGGATACGTCCCAAGGCACTAAAGGAAAGAAGGAGCAGGAGCGTTTTAACGCTCTCATCGACAAATTACAGGTGAGTTCGTGCGGCGGTTCATCTATTCACATTTAATAAAGATGTAAGTCGCCCGTAATAAGTAGAGCCGGCCGGCCCCGCAGGAGGAGCGGCGGCGGCAGCAGGAGCACGTGCGGCGCGTGCGCGCGCGGCTGGCGCGCGAGTGCGGCGCCTGGTTCCCGGCGCGCGCCGCCAAGTCCGCCAAGAACGAGACCGTGACGCGCCTCATGCAGCTGTGCCTGTTCCCGCGCTGCGTCTTCACGGCCGCCGACGCGCTCTTCTGCGCCGAGTTCGTGCACACCGTGCACTCGCTGCGCACGCCCAACTTCTCCACGCTTCTGTGTTATGACAGAGTGAGTGTTGATGGCCCAGATTTAATTAACTCACTGCTTTGCCTAATCAGAATACCTTCACGAGGTCGAACGTTTCTTACGGTTTTTTTTTTGTTTTTAACCCCCGACCAAAAAAGAGGGGTGTTATAAGTTTGACCTGTGTATCTGTGTATCTGTCTGTGGTATCGTAGCTCCTAAACGGATGAACCGATTTTGATAAAATTGGTTTCGTTTGAAAGGTGTTTTAATCGAGAGTGTTCTTAGCTATGTTTCGATAAAATCTGATCAGCCGTTTGAAGGCCATCACCTCTTTTCTAGTTGAAGGGAAATTAGCAATTTCCACAGGTCTGGTGAAATATTGTCACTTGTCACCATGGGCATTGCCAGGAGGGGTGGGTGGTGCAAACCCCCCTCCCCCTCCCCCCACAAAGTTTTTTTTTTTTTTAATTTTTGCTGTTTTCGTTAATTGGCGAGATGACACGCAACACCGAGAAAAGTGGAAGCAATGGGGGAGGCCTATGCCCAGTATTGGGACAGTCAAGGCTAAGATAAAACAATATAAGTTTAAAAAGCATGAAATAAAAATTAAATTAAAAATTTAAAAAACCCCCGACACAAAAAAACCTCTAAAAAACAAAAATAAAATAATCCAAGCGTCTTAGCGTCGGGGGACCGCTAAGTAGACCGCTTAGTACAAGCACATATAAAGCGGACCCCCGACGCTAAGACGCTTGGATTATTTTATTTTTGTTTTTTTAGAGGTTTTTTTTTGTGTTATTGTAACATTACTTTGTAATTCTCGAAGGATTAGGTAGAGGTAGACTTAATAGTGGTGAATAGTGGTCTTATTGGCATCGACCATTCCAATTCCAGGCTCCGTGATTTTTCCCCCAATTCAAGGCTGCTGTTCACTGCTGTTGAAAAATTCCTATTGGAAAATTCCAGAAATTCATACTCAGCAAGTTTCAATGATACTCAACCATTGCACATTATTCATTTGCAAGAAAGTTTGGGACATTCATGGAAACAAGTTTGGTTTAGTTAGTAAAATATGTGATTTCCCAGTTGTTCTGCGACATCACGTACTCGGTGATGTCGTGCTCGGAAGGCGAGGCCGCGCGCTACGGCACGTTCCTGTGCAAGGTGCTGGGCACGGCCATGCGCTGGCACGCCGACAAGCTCGCCTTCCACAAGGAGTGCGCGCACTACCCGGGCTTCGTCACCAAGTACCGCGTCTCCAACCAGTTCACCGAGGCCAACGACCACGTGGGCTATGAGAACTACAGGTACGCAGCGCTACTCGTCGACGTGTCGTTTTCGTTTTCGATAGTTATTTTAATTGAATTGATAATAAAAAATTTCAATGACGAATTAAAACATCAATTTAGTGTACATTTTATGCAGCAGATAAAACATTGAGAGTTGTGTCGATGAAGATAGTGTCCAGTAGTAGTGTAACAAACATAGTAAGGTCTTATTATTATTCTTTCCAGGCATGTGTGCCACAAGTGGCATTACAAGATAACTAAAGCTATGGTGGTGTGTCTGGACTCAGGCGATTACGTACAAATACGCAACGCGCTTATTGTACTGATTAGAGTTTTGCCGCATTTCCCGGTACTTGCTAAATTGGCTCAAATCATTGAACGGAAAATTGATAAAGTAAGTAGTAATAAAGTACATATAGTATTTTGAGTGCTTTTGTATTTGTTGAAGCATGCCTGTATGATAAAATATAGGTATTATACAATTTATGAGAGTATCTTTTTAGGTAAAGGAAGAAGAAAAAACACAGCGGCAAGATCTTTACGTACTCGCAACCGGCTACAGTGGTCAGTTGAGGAATAAAGGTCCCACAATGATGCGGGAAAGTGATTTCCATCAGGTAAATTGTATTCTTTTTTTTAATTAATTAATAATGAGGATAATTACGGGCCATAGCGTATGAAATAAAAACCTTTTCCTAAACTTATTTAATGTAGGCGCCGCAACCCACTTAGCGATTGCTGCTTTAGCGCCAAAGTTTCAGCCAGATTCCAGGATGAAGTGTCCTGGAACCAAGCAACCGAGGTAGCCAAGGAGCACATAAAAATATAATATTTTTGGAATAAATTTGGTGTTTTTGAAAGCAAAATTCTTGCGACAAGATAATGTTGACATATTATCATCGTTCGGTCGGTGCTACACGTCTTTTTCCTCCATTCTCCTCTGTCATTCGTCGTGCTATCATTTACTCCTTTTCCCTACATATCTTCGACGTAGGCATTGTGAAATCGGGGGAAGTGTTTTTCCGTCAGGAATTTATCAGTAGCATCACATTGTCCAGATTTCGTGACCCGTCGATGGCAATAGGCTGCCCCCTTCATACATAGAACTCGGACTGTGTGAAATGTGAGGGTAGTTTTTCTAAAGAAGTTAATTGACGTGTCTGTGTGTCAGGTGGGCGACAAGCACAAGGTGGCGAGCGCGGCCGGCGCGCCCAAGGACGACGCGCCGCTCAAGCCCGAGCACGACGCCGGCGCCTCTCCGCCGCAGCCCGTCGGTGAGAGCTCCGCACGACCAGGGACTGGACCACGTCACTCGATAGCACTATTACTAATATCTTACTTCAGTGCATATAACTTCAGAACTTTCCCCACTGAAGTAAGACTGAAATAATACTGCTATAAGAGGTGATGGTAGGCCCCAGTACTTATAAAAATATGGTGTTAGACCTAAAATACAATAGTATAATTTTCAGTTTCAGTTATTCAGTATTTTTTATTGTGTTAAACGATATCTTTGACGCACATTTTATTTTTTAGAAATCGAAAAAAAAGAATCGAGGGTCAGTGAGAGACGTCGCGAAGAAGTCGATCGTGACAAGGAAAAACGGGAATCACGATCGTATGTACCGATAATTTGCATTATTTATATAGTTATTTAAATCATACTAAATTGATAACGTAATACTTAACACTATTTCAGATCACTCAAGGAAAGGGTTAAAGAAGAAATTAGAAGTAAGGATAGATCTCCGCGTGAACGCTCGCATAGGGTAAAACGATATTTGTTTTCAAAGAAATTCATCAATCATAAAAGGTTTAGTTTGTTTGTAAATGACTAAACAAACGGCTTTATTTGTTTTCAGGAGGAACGATACTTGGAAACGGTTTCGCCACCGCACGACCATCGCAGCGTTCCCGATGATATAGAACGAGGTAAGTTCATTGAACGAAATTCGAGCAATGGCTATTATTGTTATAGGTGAATGGAATTAATATTAGTAATTATTTGGCAGATGTAAAACGACGTAAAGTAGAACCCAGCGGCAATGGCAAGGTGAGTATTGTTGTAATAAACCGACCTTGCATCGCGCTCGCACCGGACTGAGGATTGGGCTGGACCGCGATCACGATGTGCCGCACGATCTCTACTAAACTCATGTTATAAATCAAATCAGTGTTCAAGATCATCAGGACTGTGAAAACCAGTGCAATAGAAACTATTGACTATAATAAAAGTGCTAATCAAATAAAAAAATAAAAATGACAATCATAAATCATTCAATTTTAAGAAGCTGTGAAAACCAACTTTAACGAGCGTCGTTTAAAAATAATAATATCTTTGGATGCAGTGGAAGAGGACGACTAGACAAAATTATCAATTTAAGAGTGAAAACTGAAACTACTCCTACAAGACAGCATTAATCAAAATTGGTACTGATTTCAATTACAAATGAAAAACAAAATAAAGCAAGTCAAAAATTATTTACAAAAATGGAGCAATTAAAGAATAATTATCATTTTGATCCCATCTTGTTCTATGGAATGGGTATTTTCTGTTGGAGTTGACTCTGACAACTTATAACTTCAAAATCATCGAGAAGAGGACCATTATGGAATAAATCAAGTTAAAGCTAAAAGAAGGTCAGAACCTAAGCAAAAACTTCATGTAACATCACTAAGAAGAAGATACAAGTTTGAAACTTCATGTAAAGTCACTAAGAAGAAGATACAAGTTTGTTTGAAACAAGAACTATTGAAGAAGTTTCCATGTTTCTGTAGACAGATAAGCAATATACAAATTAATGTCAAAGGAAAATATCGTGTGTATCGTAAGTCCATTCAGCCCAGTCCAATAAAATACGGTAAGGCTTGTTATTTATTAACATACATTGTAGTCAAAAGGTCCTATGAATAAAGAAATGCCGAGAATCGAGCAAGGCAACGAAGATATCAAATCAAGAAGGATCATCATCATCATCGTCGTCGTTCTCTAATAAGACGTCCCGTGCTTGACGTGCAGGTCTTCCCCAAGTATCTCCATGACTGGACACTAATTATCAAGAAGAATGCCAAGATCTAAAATAATTACAATATAAAATCCCACCTAGAAACAATAAATTAAACATAATACCAAAATGTACTAAAGCATACAAGATAAAGAAATAAAGGAATCACAAATAAGCTGTAATAAGGAATGGCATATAAATCCAACAATTATTGCATCATGATTTAAATAATCAGAGTTTCAAGGCCTAACAGTATCATCACACTACTACCTTTTTCAAAGAATAGAATTGAACCCTCACAGAAGCTGGTAACTGAAAAATAATGATTAAATACCATTATCTAGCGGAGCTTCACCAAGTAAAACTGGCTTAATGGATATCGCGCAATTCAAAATGGACCTGCTACCTGTTCCAAGCAAGACTTGATCATCATAATGACTGAAAATGTACGTGTAGTGGCTGAAAAATAGAGTAATAAAGAAAGGACATGAAAAGAAGAATAAGACAATGAATGTGGAAGATTTTTCTTTGTTCATAGTCCCTTTTGACTTTTATTATTTTGGGTTAAAGGAAATATAATTTCGGCTTAAGTAATTCTATTTATAGTTTGTTGTGCATTCATAAAATTTTCAAATTGATCTAATGCATCAAAATATTCATATTTTATTTCTGCAAAAGCAGGGTAGCAAAGACATAGAGGAACGTTCGCCAGAAAAGGAAAAACGAAAGGCTAAATTGAGGGGCGATGAACGTAAAGAGCGTAAGATGAATCGCAAGAGGGTAAGTATTATAAATGAAAGAAAAATATGCAATCTATATTATTCCAACTTATAATTTAAATGAATGTCTAAATTTGGAAATCCGGTCATAGCCTCTCACTGTAATTAATTGAATTATGCTTTATGTACAGATGCCAGCACATCAAGCCACAACAGTCTGTCAAATTTCTTTAATTGATTTTCAGCCATATTTTTAAAGAATATGGTTCAAGGTGGTGTTTCTAACGCGATCTATTCGCTTAACACCTATTATGCTGCGCTCCATTGCTCGTTGGCAAATCTTGAGTTTGGAGTTTTGTTGTTCAGTAAGTGACCAACTTTGTTTAGGTTAGGACGGGCAAGATGCACATGTCGACGAGTTTTCTTTTCAAAGTAAGTGGAAGGCTTCCCTTCATATGTTCCTTCAGGGCCCAGAAGGTCTTCCAAGCATTTTGGACTCGTCTTTCGACTTCTTTGTCTTGCCTGTTTATGAACGACACTATCTGGCCCAAATAGGTATACTCGTCGACATATTGCAACGTGTGCCCGTCTACCTCGACCCTACGTTTCATGCTGTTGGTTATGATCTGGGTCTTGGATCTATTCATTGAAAGTCCAAACTCAAGACTTGCCGTGCTGAGATCTTGGAGCATTTTTTCGAGTTCTGAAGCTGATGTTGATAATATCACGATGTCATCGGCAAAGCGGAGGTTTGTAAGGTGTTGACCACTAACATTTATGCCTCGTGCCTACCACGGATCGGGCAGCTTGTTAAAAACCTCCTGCAGTGTTCCTGTTCGCGGGGCTAACATGGCCAGAGATCGCTCAGGATAAAGAGGTATGGAAGAAGAAAGGGGAGGCTTTTGCTCAGCAGTGGGACAATATGTAGGCTACCAAGAAAAAAAAAATGGTTCAAGGTTGATTGCGAAAATTTGACAGTTTCGGGTAGCTTGACCTGCTGGCGTCTGTACGTTAACTCGAGAAACAAGCCTTGGACGCCTATAGTCCTTACACAATTAATTAACCAAAGATATTGGATCACAGTCAAAACAGTTGTTACAAAAAGACAGACAGACGTAAAATACTCCTCTCCAGGGCCAAATTGAACTCCCCACCTGTATAAAAGGGTTTGTGTAAAAGTGGCATGATTTTTTTAAGTCTGCGGTCACTAATAAAAAATATTTCATTAGTAAGGACACAATAAATTCATTTTCTTCTATGAACAATTATTTCCAAATGCATCGGAGCCGAGATTATTGATCGAAGTAGCCGAGATATATAGGTTGAATTTTTTAAGCGGGTGGATGGCCAAAACCGAAACTATGAGGAATAGCGAAAAGCACTCAAAGGAGTCTACAGCCCGATTTTGATAAAAACTCAAACTGCGTCCTTGGTTTTTTGATAAATCAATATTCCCAGCCAGGAATCGAACCCAATGATTTTGAAAAAAAAAAAACGGCTGTATTATTACACAATTCCATAGTGTCGCTGCTAAGGATCAAATTCTGGGAAGTAATGACATAAACCAACGATAGGAAAGAGTTCATTTTTGATAATAAAATATGTAAATAATAGTAGCAAACAGTTAGCAGTAGTCAACGAACAACACAACTTTGACATCAGATATTTAATTATAATCTTTTAGGAGCCATTATTATCATATATTCCACTAGCATAATTATACATTAGCAACAATTATCTTTGTGGCCACTGTGAAAAAAAAAAACATGCCACTGTTTCATACAAATTTACCCAAATCCCAAACTTTTTCCTTCTATCAAGTTCTATGAATATGAGGCTAAACGTTAAAATAACCATTAATATTGTATCGAAAGAAAGTTGTAGTAAAGTAATATTTTTACAATTGCAGTTCTCTCGAATTTAGGGATGAATTTGAGCGTTGAGCTACTATTGGAGACCAATTTCTTCGAATAATCTGTTTAAAGTTGGTTTGAGTTGTAGATTATTATAATACAATATAACATAATCTTGTTTTGATCAATGTGAGGTAGAATAATATTTATTGTATATCTAATTCTTTAATCAAGTAAGTACCTTTTAGGTTATCTTATCTTAGTTGACTAAACTTTATTAATGTTATTAAATAGGATAGAGCTGAAGAATCTGTAATCTTGGAGCAGAAGAGGCGACGTGACGAACAAAAAGGTGGGTTATATTGTTTTTTTTTCTTTGGTCGTTGATTATAAATAACATTAGCAAGGTGCTCTGGACATAACTTGAAAAGACTAGGGGTAATTAACTGGACCACAACTCGAGCCGTGTTTCATTATTTGTTTTTTTTTTAAAGTGATACTTCTTATGCGTATTCCAACAAGTTTAACATTTAACGCTATCATTTTTAAAACTCACCATGAGATGGCAGTATTACAAGATTTGTGATTACGTACTTCTACTAGGTACGCAAGATGGCGTGCAAACAGTCATGCATTCGACTCTTCGGTGTGACCAGCCTTCGCTCAATTTCCATGAGTAGAATAACCTCGATAAACTTATGTAATAATTATGTAATAAAAATAATACAACAAGAAAACAACAAAATATTATTTAGAAGCTCAATAAAATAACGAGTGAATGCGTCGCACTCGAACGCATGCGTGTAGTATGACGAAGTTTTGCTTCTTCCGCGCGGACTCCACGCACTATTTTTTATTTCAGTGGTTGCAGTGGTTACTAGTTAGAATTTGTTCTTTAACATAGGTTTTTTTCCAAATACAAACCAACAATATGCATCTGACAGCTTTTTTCTCGTTTTTACTCCGTGGAACAGTTTGTGCTTGTGAACAGAGTAGTTGATTAATTTAATCCACACCTTATTTTTAGCAGTTATCAAAATGGGAGGGAGCCATCAAAATGGTTCGCAAGAAGATCATCACTATGAAAAATACCACAAAAGGGTAAGACATTTGATTAATAAATACCTATGCCGAAGACTGCATAGCCATGCGATAAAAAATAACGACTGACTGATTATAATAACCTTTTCTTCTTTTTTTCCTCGAAAAATGATCGTTGTAGGGAAGTTTCGGTTTCGGGTTCGGCCGAAACTGAGACCGTTGCCGAAATTCGGTTTCGGTTTCGGTCGTAAAAACCAGTTTCGGTCGGACACTAATGGTAACCCGTGTTTAGAAGGTGTACTACCGTCAAAAATATATATGAATGAATACTAAACTTATTTTAAAGAGGCTCGTGGTTAAATAATAACATCCGCACGATTCGATAAAATTTTAAACTACACTTGCTCAGGTCTATGGGTGACCATTCATTACAAACCGAGACTCGTCCGTGCTTCGGAAAGCATGTTAAGCCGTTGGTTTTAGCTGTCATTTGCAGTTCATTGACAGTCTTAACAGGTAGTCAGTGGCTTAAAAGTTGACAACTAGTCTCACCGAGGAGTATCCTATTACTCTGACTGATGGATCTCGGAAAGTATCTGAAAAATTAAGGTATTGTGACTACAAACATTTAGAAATGAATTTGTAAAGATATTTACTAAAAAACAGGCCACAAAGTATCAAAGATAAAAAATATATTACGACTAAACTGTGGTTCCTCACTTCACACAAGAAAGATAAATATTTTAGTGAATATTACCGAATCAAATAAATAACATCTTTCGTTTTCTACATCTGTTAATATCAATAATTGGCATCAATATAAATATTGTTTCTTATAAGCTATGAAAGTTGATGACTGTGTTTTACTTTATCAGTTTTCTTAGCATATATCAAAAAGTGCTTAAAAATTGAAACGCCATAAAAGTTTTGGTCCGACACAGTACTTGTTTGTGATGGCCAGGAACTGATTTAAATACAGGTTTTAGGCGTGCATGACCAATAACATCAAAAGTGTACTGATGGCATCATCAGTGAATATTATCTAATTTATGTCTCTACTCAGTATCAATGCAGATTTATTAGTTAATAGCTTTCAATAGGACCGTGCCCTTAATAATATACGTATTTGCGTTAGTGACTGTTTCTATTTTCTATGTTTTATTATAAATAAGAAATATTTTGAATTTACATTTACATTCTGGAACTTACTTAGATAATTATATCTACAGGAGAAGTCGCCCTTCCGAGACCGTTCACACGAGGAACCCAGAGATACTAAACAATATCCTTTTTAATAATTTTAGTTTGTCTCAACATTTTTATTCTTATTCAAAGTTTTTTTTTTTGCACAGGACACGTGTGAAATCAATACTATCACTTTTGTTTACCTGTCAAAAAGAAATGAACACTATGTTTTTTTTTGTAAAGGGGTTATACATCTTTTTAATTGAAATCATGCGACTGTGATGCGTAAGTACAGGTACGCGTCCACTGTAAGAAGATGACTAAAGTCAGCATAGCGGAATCGCCAGGGTAGGCAGCGAAATTCAAATTTTCTTTAGTTATTTTTTTTTTCAATTTTCACCTCAGTGTCAGGTTGTAAGTTGATTAAAATGTCATTCGCGACCTTAACAAATATGGCTTTACAGATTTATAATTATAATAATTAAGGGCTTGTACAGAAAACTTCGATGCGACGTCACATCGTAAAAATCTACGAGCTCAAACAGTTACAGTTTCTTCTGCGTTGCGAATTCGCATCGCGCCGATTCGCAGTTTTGTGTACAAGCCCTAAAATCATCAATACAATCCTCTTACGGTAGATCCACACTGAGCGGCGGCGTTTGACCAACAAAAAAAGCCGCCGATAAGGACGAGGCAAGCGCGGCTGTAAAGCGATGATCTCAGTTCTCTTGTAATTTTCGGTGAAGTATGAGGATTACGCAGATACTGGAGACAGACAATAACATCGCAATTGCTGCTGCAATGTTGGTGTACCTATATTCTCTATCAAAAGAAAAAAAATGCAGAAGAACCTTTTTGATGAGACCAAGTCTACGAAAGCCGCGCGGCACCAGGGCCAACGGCTCATGCCCCCGTGCTGTGTGTATCCACTATTAGTTCATTTCATTCTATTGAATGACTTTTTCGTGTAGTTGTCATACTAATACGTGTTACGGTCGCAAATCATATATTTTTAAAATACAGCCTGACACTGGCGGCTACCCTGGCTCTTCCCCCTGAATTAAACCATACTATACATTAATTGCCTTAACACGTGTTTACTAGACGGTCGAACGAGTCTAAAATAAGAAGATAAGAAGATAAAGAGGACGCAAAAGGAAGAAATAAAGATGAGATTGATAAAATAGCAATTGTGGTACGATTTTATGAAAAATATAATATTTTAGCCACATCAAATTGTTTTATTTGGCGTCAAAAACTCAGCGCAGCTCTATATACCACAACACTACGATATATTGTGCCTAATAAAATCATATCTCTTAAAAGCATTTTTTTTTAATGAAATGGCATTTCAAACATCCTTTCAACATGACTAAACTAACTGCCTACTCTTTTAATTTTTTGTCACTACATCTTATAATATGGTGAAAGCGCCAGGTAAGGCCTGAGGCCTCACTAGTGCGTGTTGTGTCGTCGCAATGGATCAACGCATTGTATGCCACACCTGAGTTGCACGACGCACGACGTCGTAACGCAAGAGGGCGAAGTACGCCATCGCAGCGACTCAGTGTAGAAGTTTTCATTCGACAATGGATCAAACGTGATCCCACCGCCGAAACAAACGAAGAAACAATACATATTCTGGACATCTCGGCAGCAGCAGTCGCACTGGAGCTCCTGCAACGCAGCGTATCACCTCCTTCGTCTATCGTCCGCGATGCGTTGAAACGTCGAGTGTGACGACGCTACGCATAATGTGGCATGTCACTAAAAATATGCACTAATGAGGCCTCAGCCTTGGGCTGCGAAATCCAAATTATCGTATGTTTTCTGCTATTTGCAGGTCAGTGGGCTGTATGTTGTTTGAATAATGATTTGCAACAGGAAAAAATATAGCTTTACAGAGTTATAATAATTAAAATTATTAATAGTAAGTTTATTTACTTCCATTCAACGACTTTAAATAGTCATTGAATGGGATTAAATGAACTTAGATGGTTGTATTGATGATTTGAATGGCTATATTTCTGTTACTACATACGTGTTACGTTAATTCATATTCTGTTTAACATACAGCCTCCTACTCTCCTGGAAATTACAAATAAAACAAAGACAATTTGAATACCGCGGGCTACCCTATACTTACATTAGCTTTGCAAGGAACAGATTTCTACAGCATTAATTATTTCTACTTGTCTGTTGCCACAATTTTATTGTTAAGAACACTATTTAAAAACCGGCCAAGTGCGAGTCGGACTCTCGCACGAAGGGTTTCGTAACATTATAGCAAGAAAAACGACTTTCAGACACTAGGGTAACATTTTACATGTACGGACGGCGACCAATCAAGCTATACAAAAACAATCTAAGCGGATCTCTCATTGTATTGGAAATCTATAAAAAAAATTGGATACCTACACTGTCTTTCACTTCATGGGACCAACACCATATTAGCTTCCCTAAACATTTGGGTCAAGTAGATTTTGAAGTTTTGCATTCCCATACAAAATTCTCATGACAATTATTGTAATAATACCTTTAGATTACTGTGGTATAGAATTAGACAACTTTCTCAGAGGCAAACGATAAAACTACACTACGATATTATCACGATATTATCGTACCAAAAGGTGCTTATCATCTTCTCCTGCCCTTATCCCAATTTATTTGTGGTCGGCGCAATGTCTTATTCTCTATTACCTACTTGTCATCTCCATAGAATATATAGGTATCATCAGTCGGAAGCCGAAACCGAGAAGTTCTGATTGACCATGTGGATTGAGTAGCGTAGCAAAAAAGGGGGGGCACCCTGATGGCTAGTGGCACACACGGCGGCACATCAAACTATTCATTTCCAGTAAAACATGGTCACGCTCTGTATAGATTTGCCGTACAATGAGAGATCCGCATAAACTGGTTTTGTATGTGTGGATAACCTCTAATTCTATTTGAAATTCCGTACAACGCGGCAACGCTAGCCAGCTAGTCAAAGTGTCGATGAGTTCGATGACTGAACCATTCTACGTAGTCCCTTTACAGTTATTTTACCCCTGACAGCATTGTACTAGCGTACCATTCGTTTAAGTTTTTCGAAATAGCGTGCGTCGCAAGTCGCAATAACGTCATTCGAGTCTTCACATTATTATCACTCCCTAGCAAACCAACAACAACGCACCTGAGGCCTACAGTTCGATTACTTAATTATGTATCTACATTACATTGTTACAAACAGCGTGAGATCTAAGTTTCATAGTTAGTGAAAAATACGTATATATACACGTATATATATACGTATTTTTCACTATCTCACCTAGATTCGCTAGATCTAATCTACGTCATGCATATGTGCCAGTCGCCATTTGTAAAAAATATTTATGTTACCTTAGCAGTATCACAGATACAGAAATTATCATCTAACTTTCTGTTTAATGCACCACATGCAGCTGCAACTTAAACATGAATAATTGTTACGAACATCCCAAAAAAATTATACCTGTGCTTATTGAGGTTATGTTAATGTTTTGTCTGTGGCATGACTTCTCCAATCAAAATCTGAATCTAAGCAGGTAAGTACTACTAAGAAATATACTACTCAAAACGAAGTTAAATGACCTTGTGCTATATGTACATTTAGTTTCTCCTAATGTGAGTAAGTCCCACAATGTCTATAAAATTCTCGTGTTGCGGTGTTTGTTATCATATTCTCCAAAACGGCTGAACCGATTTGTATGACATTTTGTGTGCATGTCCGAAGTCGCGGGCAGCAGCTATAAATAAAGGTTCCATAAATTATCATGCAGGTACGTATTAAATTAACGTAAGATTGTTAGGTATATTAGCTTAGCGCAGTAGATAAGTCTGATTGTAATACCAATCATTATTGCTTTCAATCAAACAATCCATTATTTTAATATTGTTTCGACTTTTCTGAACTGAACGCACCTCCACGCCCATTTTTCCTTAATAATCTGTGGTCCATGTCTTGCTGTCTGTGAGTGAAATTATTAACCTAAAATAGAACTTATTTATTAAAATATTGAAATATACATATAAAAGCAGTCACTAATTTCTAAAGAGTCGATAAAAATCTAGGATAGCTTTAGGGATTGTATCGATTGAAACCAGTTCATTTTTTATTTCGAAGATGCAACGGCGGCCATCTTGGTAGCTGCGCGTCTTTTGTTAGGTAAGTGCTAGTTTCCTTATTATTAATTAACGCTACATCGCACAATAATACCTATTTATGAGTTGAATTTCAAATCACGAAAGCAATGCTTTAATTTTACAATATTCGGCAATAGAACCTAGTAAAATAACATAACAATACTAAGTAAATCAGTTATCTCCCAACCACGCTTATTGTGTTACCTATTTATTTCATACGAACAGTTAAGTACCAACGAACTACTTATTTATTTCCATACCTGGTGTTCAATATCGAAACGGCGTAGTAGAACTCCTGGCCTAGCTACGGCCAAGCCACATGCATGCGGCCAGCAAAGTCGTGGTCACGGCCCTATCTGCATCAGTGAACGTCTAGCGATCTAGCCTTAAATGGCAATTCTAGCAGACCATCACTTTACCGCCCCTCATAATACCGTTTCTGAACTATAGGCTACTTAACCTTTTCTGTAGCAACAATACCTTTAAAGCATGTAGGTACTATTATGGTAGCATTTGCCACGCCACTATTAATATTTTGGAGACGAAATAAACATGAATTGGGTACAATATTCAGGCCCAGCTCCAGGGCATTCAGTACAGATCATAACCTAAATTTCAGAAAGAAACTAAAATCGTATTTAGAATAGTTTAGACGTGCTTTCGCTGTGAAGGCGTATTCACATGGCTTATTTTACACGCTGACGACGCGAACGAACGCACGTTCACGGCGCCGTAAAAGCAGATTGTTACGTTTTTATCGATTCAAATGCGCGTACGGAACGACACAAAGACGCGCGAGAAGCGCGTTAGTATCAGGTCGGCGTCGCCGCATCGTGTGTATAATTTTTAATACGCGCAGATTTTGCGGCGCTACTGACTTTCTGCAAGTGTGCTAAGGTCTACTGACTGCCACTTAATCTCGCACAGTGCGGCCGCCACACCCAAACTTGGAAGCGGCCAAATTATTATTAACAAATTAACGGTCGTAATTTATTTTGTGTTTGTATTACTCCATGGGTAGGCAATGGTGTCACCTTGTTTCGCAGACAGAAATTTACCAGAATTTAATTTTGAAATTTATCAGAAAATGTTTCACATAATATTTAGTCCCTGTATTTTTATTTAGAATATTTTGGTTTCAACTACTATTTACTTGAATGAAACATATTTTACAGAAACACAATTCAAATAATTTTAAACTCACATTTTTTTATTTGACAAACTTATCAAACTGCAGAATTATTTTTCAACGAATATTGTTTGTTCGATGTATGTTTCCATGGTATTTTATTTCAACGAAATTATTAACCTTACATTAAAATATTGTCTTTAAAAGTCAATAGTGTTGTACTACAAAAGTTAGTGACAGAAACGAATGGCTGCAAAACAGACTCCACGTAGTCTTGTTTGCCCTACCCCTAGAGTGTAATTTAAGCCCGCGTAAGCGCGGAGGGGCGAGGCGGCCCTCGAGCTGAGGAGCAGGTGGTTTCCAAAGCTCGCCGCCGCGGCTGAGGCTGGCCGGCTTGCCTGCCAACAAGCCGAAGCTGCGGTGGTGACCGTTAATACCACCTGCGACGATAATCTCGCGTGGGGCCGCCGGAGCCCCGCAGCACCGGAGCCGTGACAGAAACCATGCCTGTTGCATGCTACATGCATGCTTGCATGCTGTAAGTTGCATTCTGCATGCAACAGGCATGGGCATCTAGTGAGAATTACAAGATTGTTTTCCTGCTTGACAATAATTTACCCGCATTATCTTTGTGAACCCAGTGTTGTAATTTTATAGGAGGGTATGCATTTTTCTATAGTTTGAATTTTAGAAACTGTCAGTCGATGTTATTGATAAAATTAAATGTTATTCTTCATAATAAGTTTTATGTGAAACAAACAATATGTGGATGAATAATATTTGATTCGTTATTCTATGTTATGAATATTCTAACATTAAACTTAATTTGAAACATAAATCGATGGTTTAAATTTCTTCAAAGTAAGAAAATACTGCGTATTGATATGAAATGATAGTATCAGAAACAATTTATGTGAAACAAGATTCGATTAAACAATTAGCGATGAATCAACGCACAACCGTAGGCAATATTACCCACTATAACTAATCCGCATTAAATTTGGTTGATCAGGGGATACTTCAATTATTTGTGTTTCATGTTCTCTCCTGCAAAAATCAAGTTAACCAGCTCACGACATAGTACGCGACAAAAAAAAGGTTTTAAGCACGCGAATATTTTTTTTCGATTGATAGGCATTGTGGAAATTTGAGGAGCTCGTGGCTAACTAATAACAGCCGCCCGGGTCGATCTTTAAGGTTAAGCCGTGCTTGCCAAGGTTGGTCCGTGGATGGGTGACCATCATTACATACCGAGTTTCCTCCGTGCCTCGGAAAGCACGTTAAGCTGTTGGTCCCGGCTGTCATTTGTAGATCTTTGACAGTCGTTACGAGTAGTCAGAAGCCAAAAAAAAGTCTGACATCCAGTCTTACCAAGGGGTATCGTATTACCCAGTTACTGGGTTGTGGAGGTCAGATAGGCAGTCGCTTCATGTAAAATACTGGTACTCAGCTACATCTGGTTAGACTGGAAGCCGACCCCAAGAGAGTTTGGGAAAAGGCTAGGCAGATGATGAGGCATTGTGGAAATTGAGAAAGTTACTCTTGCATGACTTGACTAACGAAAAAAAAAACTGAAAATCTAATATCCGAGTTTGAGTGCAAAAATAAATATGGAAATAATCCTGCCGGTGCCCATACTCACCGTCCGTCCGTCTTATGATGACAGGCGGTCTCGACGGCGCGTTCGTGTTCTACGGGCGCCTCAAGGAGATGTCAGCAAATCAGAAGGGGTCTGAGAAGGCCGATGCCTGCCAGGGCTGCGGGACTGTTCGAAAGAGATACCGTGGCCCTGGAACACAAAGGGCTAAGAAGGAACGTGGATGGGTTTTAGTCAGTACAATTCCGACACACCCTTCCGCTCCGCCTAGAGCGGGAGGAGTCATTTGATGATTCCACATCCGAAAAAAAAAAGGACGCGTATCATATTTTATTGAACATAAAAACTGACACTGACCGGCAAATTGCAAAAAACCCAAGAAAATTTAAATTTTGCAGGTCACCCTGTCGCTTCCACCTTTTTTTTTTTTTTTGCGGATGGGAAATCATCAAATGACTTCTCCCGCTCTGGGCGGAGCGGGAGGGAGTGTCAGACTTGACTGACTAAAACCCACCCATGTTCCTTCTTAGCCCTTTGTGTTCCAGGGTCGCGGTATCTCTTTCGAACAACCCGCAGCCCTGGCAGGCATCGGCCCTTTCGGACGCCTTCCGGTTTGCTGACATCTCCTTGAGTTTTAAGTTTATTTTTCTTTTACAAAAACATTACCAGCTATTTAAAAAGAAAGTTATTATAACTAGCAAGTAATTTTGAATTTGATACAATCATACAACAGTAAACATCAAAATAAAATTGAAATTTTAAGTCTAAACGATTTTACATTTTTTTATTTGACCTAAAATGCTGAATTTTGGAATTTTTCAAAATTTAAATTAAAAAATTGTTATGAAAAAACCAGTGTGGCAAGGAATGAGTTATAGGGCGTGAAGAGATACCAAATGACCTCTCCTTTCGGCTTATTCGATTTGGCAAACGATGCACCAAACACCCTGTATATCGTAAAAATACAACTCGTGTTAGTGAATAGAAACTTAAAAACTATGTTAGAAGCACTGCACTGCACTATCTCACTGTGCGTTCATGTTGCACTTGCCCCTGGAAAGATCAGAACACTACCTACTTCCTGCAGCCAAAAGTCCTCTAATCTTCAACGCTGGGCCTGTTGCAGCTGTCTTTGGAGACAGGTTCCGTTCAGCACGTCTCCTTCTGACGGTATCTGAATTTATGACAACTTGGCGTTCGTCACGCAGAGTTTGTTTGACTTGAATTGCGTTGAGGCGGTGATTTTGCGAAACAGTAAATTGGATATATCGCTCTAATCCAGTCCTAGTCCTCCAGTCCAGTCCAGCTCCAGTCTCTAGGTATCGTCTGTAACCTTGTTGCACCAAAGATCAGCTTGGGCTGCCGAAAAAAGTAGCACAATTCGAAGCGTCTGAGCACTCGATGGGAAATGATGAGAAATATCCGACTACCCGTAATTGTAGAAAAAAAAAACGCTATTCGCGAACTGTAGTAAAAACAGAGCCAATCGCTAGCATTGGGTTTATTCCTTGATTACAATGTGAGTTGAGGGTACCTACGAATACATTTATAGTCATTTTAATGACCATGAAACGCACTTTTAGTAGTTCTGTTTTTTTTTTTTTTAAGTTTTTTCGCTTCCTCTCACCTTATTCTAACTCGTCTTCTTCATCAGTCCGATTCACTGATATCTGTTTCTCCTAAATCTCCCTAGGCTCAACGTTTTTGTACATTACGTCTAGGCTAGCTCATTCTACAGGGTTATTTGTAAAACACCGACAACCTCTCAAGACTATGTTACTAACATCATAGTCAAAGTTTGTTCTAAGACTTTTAAAAATTCGTCATATTTTAGTTCATCAGATTTTCATACAAAAAATAATATATTTAAATTGAACGCTCTAAATGTTACGACTATGCTCCCCTTGCTATTGTAGTATCGCTTTCTTTTGCCTCGCATAGATTTCGTAAAATTTTGAGCGTTCAATTTAAATATTTTTATTTTTTTAATTCTTAATGCTCTCTGCTCTCTTTTTTAATGCTCTCCCTTTAGAGAGAACTTGGAACTCATAACACAAGTTTTATCTTTGCTTGGGTGACAAAGATTTAAATTCAGTGGTGTTTTTACAATTTTTAGGTTTAAAAACTCCGATATAGTGTTATTCTGCTAAATTTTAAACTTGTAAATAAAGCATTATTATTATTTCCTTTCTGGCTGTCCGTCCGTCCGTATGTCTCAGGCACTTTATTCCACAAACAAACTATTAGAACTATACAGTTGAAACTTGGTAGGAAGAATAGAATAGAATAATACTTTATTGTACACCAAAAATCAAACATAACAGGTTTACAAAACTTACAATTTTATGGTTACAACGGCGGTCTTATCGCTTATAGCGATATCTTCCAGACAACAGATCAAAAGACAGTCTGGTAGATGTAACTGTGAACCGCTGTACGATTTTCATCTCCCCATTCATGGAACTGAAACTAAAAAAACATCAAATCTGATGATCTGAACCTGAAATGACATTGAGGTTCATAAAACAATTTTTTCTCAAAGTCAATCGTTTGACTTGTGTATCGTAGACACTTCCAAAGTGGTAAAAATAAATGTGTGTGTAACCTCCCTCTAATTTATAAAGTAAGAGGAGGACAATTCTGAAAAAATGTAGGACAGTAGAACTTAAGAAAATCCTTCAAGGAAAATTGGTTTGAATAAGATTTGATGTTTAGTTTTTGAGATATGAAACTTTTTCATCAAACTGCAGCAGTAACTTTGTTTTTCATTAATATACTATGAAAAACAAATTGAATGTAATACAATACAACATATGAATGAGCCTTCAAAATATTTTTGTTAAGTATATTGTTTGCTACGGAACCCTGTGTGCGTGTGAGTACGACTAGCAAATGGCCGACTTTTGTTTCCAATTTTGATATACCCAGTGTCACTCTTACAATTAAGATGAATATAAGGGCACGTCTCAAGCTGAAATCGATCAAGCTGTTTAGGCTTCCGACCTTGCCAAAAAAATATACATACACTCGAAAAACATAACCCTCCCTCTGGCGCAGTCGGGAAAAAAATAATATGTATTGGCCTTTTTTATCCAAACAAAATCGACTTTTGGTGAAACCGGTTTGCATTCCCTACTTGTTAACGATGTATTAGATCATCACAGATCTGACAGTGACAGTAGGGACGGGACTCAATCGATCACCAATGATAACGTTCCTTTTTAGGGTTCCGTACCCAAAGGGTCAAACGTGACCCTATTACTGAGACTTCGCTGTCCGTCTGTCACCAAGCTGTATCTCATGAACCGTGATAGTTAGCCAGTTGAAATTTCTACAGATTATGTATTTCTGTTGATCCTATAACAACACATACTAAAAACAGAATAAAATAAATATTGAAGGGGGATCCCATACAAAAATGTGATTATTTGCTCGTTTTTATAAATAATGGTACGGAACCCTTGGTGCGCGAGTCCGACTCGCACTTGGCCGGCTTTTAAGATATTATACTACTAAATCGCCATAGTTTCATTTTTATTAGAAGATATTGCTTTTTTAATTGGAGTTTTAATATCAAGTTTACATGTTGTTTATATTAATATTTGACATTATAGAATGTATAGAGCTATTTATGGAAGGAAAACCCTTGAGCAAAGACACATGTCATTGAATTGGAACTTGGAACGTAAAAAGTTACGTTTTGTAATTGCACGCTTACTTAGTTTGAGTAAATTGAAAATATTTACAACTAAATCTCGTGACCCAAAAATTCAATATTTTTAAAATAAATATCTCATAAAATTGTAGTTATGTATAATTATTTTATATTTACACATGAACGGAGTTTCGTTAATTTTTACAGTCTTTGGGTCCACTTACATAATTCAGACTAAGTATACTTAATTGATTGAAAATCGCGTACGGCGGTTACGATGCTGACAATTGAGCGATCAGCTTTAAAGCGAATTGATCATCATTATACATCATTAAAAAAAAGACATAGTTAATTCCAAAATACGTTCATTTAGATAATGTAAATGTAGCTCACAGACTGCTTACGAGGTAACGTTTTCCAGTACCTAAGTGTGATTCGACCAAACGTCATTCGACACACACACACACACACACTAAAAAGGGATAGTTTTACCATGGAGTATCGTATTACCTAGTACAGTCCTTTTACAGTTATTCTAGGCTTTTATTTTTTTTACTTCTATTTATCATTTCTGTCCAAATCACAGTGATCTTTATTCTCATAGTAGTAAGGTTGCTGTTAAGTTGGCTGTTATGTAGTTTTAGGTGATGTCACTGATAAGTTTGGCAAAATTACGTAAGTAATAATGTTATTGGACAAACTAATATTATTTTTAAAACTAGATAACTAAAATAACAACAAATTATAAAAGGGCGTCAAAAAACTCCTCCTCGACGCTGTCAACTGGTAACGTGCCCAAGAGACTGGCGGCGTTGCCACGTTGTATGGCAATACTTAGCCTCTGGCCAAAGTAAAACCCAGCCCTTGGGTCACGGGAAGTGTCAACTAGGCGTTTAGATATTTCCTTGAAAAGGCTGTGAGCACTCGGACCCCACGGCCCCAGAGTTTCAACCCCAAACGGCTCAAAAATATAGTTACCACAAAGGTAACTATATTTTTGAGCCGTTTGGGGTTCTCCGCAGCCGCAGCGGTAGCACCTGTACAGCACGATGAGCTTGGAAGATGTGATGGCGCAAGAGTATCGACGCAAGTTGCGTCCCACACTAAAGGCCTACCCATCTTCCAAGGAAACAAAGACATGCCGTCCGGTCTTTTGCCATCGTCGCGTGCCAAGCCATTGGGTTCTAAGATAGCTGGAACGCCGACGGTAACAAGAGCTCGACGGATGATGTCATTTATGTTCGCGTGCCGCGCAAAACGTCCCGCACTTCGGTTGCATGACAGGCCTTGGTGTCCGAGGCTGTTGACAGCTTCACCACAGTGACAGCGATGAGGAGAGCAGCAGGCGGCACCAAGACGTAAAGAAGCAGCGAGGCGGAAGGTCGTGTCGTCGAACAAAGTGCCTATGCTCGACGATGGCAGTGCGAGAAGCCAAAGACCCGACTCCCACTCACCCACAGCCAGCAGTCGCGCACGCTCAGCAGTAGTAGCAGACGTGTTGAGTAAATTGTCCTGAACTATTCTGCAGAGCGGCTCGTCCCACCGTCTCTGGGATAATGGATTGTCAAATATAATAAATAAAATATGTTATTTAACGTTATAACAATAATGTTGCTATTGAATTGCTTCTGTTGTCAGCGATAAAATAACTGCAAAAAGTCACTTAATAGGACGTCGTCGTTATGGAATTCAGATAGGCAGTCGCTCCATGTACCTACATTAGAACCAACATAGTTGGGAATTTCACCATCATCAAGACAGATGATGGTGAAATGTTTTATGGACTTCGTAATTATTGCCGATGGGAAATCTCGTCACTAGCACAGCTTGTTTATTTATCTAAATAAAATTGTTTTGTTCCAGATCTTTGGAAGCATGGAGGACAATGCTAAAGTGTTTTCTTCGAAAATTACGAGGGTTGGTAGTAATCCGAAGAATAATCTATATGAACTCTTGAATAAAATACCAGCAACACCTCTTAAAGTAAATGATACAAAAACATATACTTGTGATTTTACACCTAAAACCGGTAAATATTATATACAAAAAAAAAAATCAAGACTCAAAGTAAAGACTGTAAGAGACATCAGAATAGCTTTTGAACGAGATATCTATAGTCACCTAATAACTGACTTGGAAACGCAAGAAAGCATAGTATTTAATAAAATACGACAAGGTGCTTCAAGAGACGACGAAACAAGAAGTTTGGCAACAAAAATTTTGCGCGGCGATGCGCCCATATCAAGGTCAACTTGGCAGATGCTAATTAATCTTAATCCAGAAACCCAAAAATACCCACGACAGTTTGTTTTATGGAATGAAAAATACATTGAAGTTAACGGAAGTTTAGGTGGAATGAAAAAAAATATATGTAACTATGATTTAGCAAGTAAACCTCAATGTGTACCCTCACAATATTACAGTAAAAAATGTTTGAAACAACAAGAAGGAAATAGAAAGAAAAGGCTTTTGCGGAATTCGTTATCAGTCAATTTTAAACCAGGTCCTCTTTGCAAGAAACAATTTCTTGACAATTCACATCAAAGATATCATATTGGCAACATTGAATTAATAAATCTTCCAAAACCTGGGCTAGAGGTTCAACCTAAGTACGGTACTACTTTTGAACCGTCAATAACCCATTTTTTAAATAGTGTGTGTGCAGATGATGGCATAATATCCGAAAAATGGGCTGAGTTAGCTGTCTCTGTTTTAGGCCGGGTTGACAAATCTAAAGCTGTTCAATTGAACAGAGATTGTGTCACATTTGATTTAACTTACAAATATAATCAAAATAGATTGCTAATGCGTCGTGACGTTGAACATTGTATGAACAATTCAGAGGTAATCGGTACCCCACGAAAACCGGTAAACGATCGAACAGTAGAAATAAATGATCAATTTGAAATAGAAGATATGTTAAATAAAATAATAGATGCAGTAGAGATAAATTTGACTCAAGATAAACTATTCACTCAAGATGAGGAGTTAAAAAAAAATCTTTGTGAAGGTATAAACTCTGTGAATGCTGTAACACATTTAAAAGACAAATCAAAAAGAAAATTTGGTGAATTAGATAGACTTGACGTCACAGTTATTACGTTACCTGGTACTGAAGAAGGCAATTTAACGAGAAGCTGCAGTAAACAGCATTGTTCTTTTGGGTGCATATGTGCGTCCTTAGAAGGCGCTTACAATGTAAGGCAACATTGTGGCCGCGTAGAATGCATGTTCGATTGTAAATGTGAGTTTTCGAAGTATCAAAGTGATTTGTCATACAAAGGATGTACAGACATATTACCGGAGCTGTTAAGTATAGACGATGAAATTAATCTCAATTTAGCAAAGGAAGAGCAAAAATTTCATCAAACTGTCATTGTTACTGGCGAAAAAAGAATTTTACTAAAAGGAGAAAGAAGAAATTGGAAATCATCAAAAAAATATGCAGACTTTTACAGTAATACGAGCTTAAAACAAGAAAATCAAAAAACACAAAAATTATCAGTAGTCGCATTAAAACTTAATTGTGATAATATAGAACCGTGGTGTATGGTTCATAAACTATACAAGTGTTTTTGTAAAGGTAAATTTACTTACACTTGTACATCTGTTTCAAATGAATCCGTCGGTAAGGAACCGCTGTCTAAAGATAGTATTACTAATGTTGATTGTTTAGAAAGCTCAAAAGTAACAAATGATGCTGACAGTGTCGAGGAATGTGAAAGACGAGAACATGCAAATTCAGCAAAAAAAATGAAAATATCTGATAACTCAGATAATAGACCAAACACAATACACACATCAAGAATTATGTATAAGACTTCGAGAACTTGTAAACCCATAGAAAATCAAAATGATATCGATCTGGAGGAAAAAAATCAAATTAGTCGCATTTCTGTTAAAGATAAAGACACCGTACTCAGGGGTAGTTCAGTGTCAGAAATTTCAAATCTGAATGCTGAAAAGGGTATGCTAACAAGGCATGCCGTAAGAAAGTTAAATATACAACAAAGTTCCAATAGTAAACAGAATCATGAAAACATATCTGATTCAGATAGTTGTGATTATTTGGATTTATGGGATGGCGAAAGTATGCAGAGTTCAAGGACGAAGGCATACGAAGGAAGAAAATACAGCGATTGCTATTATAATAATACAAATCATAAAATATTAACAATGGAGAAAAATGACAGAAGACTTCAAGAAAGACTGGCTTTTCTTTACAGAAAAAGTTGCGAAGACAATATTATCATTAAATCAACTAAAAACACCAAAAATGAGAGTGCTCGGCTCCTGCAATTATTATTTGAAACTGACACAAACGGTGCACAACTGTTGCCTCAGCCGAAAAGAAAAGATTTATCTCCTGACACCAGTCTCGCGGCTTGGTTAGAATGTCATTTTAAAGTGCATAGGCAAAGGAAGGATACTGGCCTTTTAAAAAATGCTTTGGAACCTCCGCGGTATGGGAAAGTAGCCCTGCATTCCTGGGATTTTATTTTAAGCAGATATCGAGAGCGGAAAAACCTGTTTTTGGTGTCTGGACAAGCACCGCACAGAATTTTTATGGCTGTTAATACTGCAAACTCATTTTTTGATACCTGCATGGACATAAATGATATTCGATTTGCAGACTTACACAAATATCCTCAAACTGTAAAAAACTTACTTATTAATGCAAAAGACTTAAAAGATAATTTCTGTATTTTACGTGGTTTATCTTTCTGTTGGGAATTAATTGGCACTGTAAGCAAGATAAACGAGGGTGACACAAATGATGAACAAGAAAATACGACTGAAATGAAACTAGTATCATCTGATATAGATACTTCATCTGATTCTGTGATAAGAAAATCGGTAGTCGAGAACAGTGAACACAAGGATATGGATACACTAGATGTCTTTGATGATCAAAGCAATTCAGAGGTTAACAATTTAGTATTTGAAAATACGGAACACTCTGAAACAATAACTGTATTAAATCACAATTTGGAAATAAGGGATTCGTTAGTTGAGAATATGGAACAAAAGGATTTCCAGGATAAAAAAGGTTCAAATAAAAATAAGTTAGATGTAAACAACCTATTACTTGAGAATATGGAACAAGAGGATCTTGAAAGTATCACAGACAAAAAGTTTGAAAGTAATACAGAATGTTCTGACGAAATGGGATCATCGAAATGGTTTGTCATGACTATCGAAAATGATTTCAGCGAAATAAGGTTTTTCAGGAAAGGATTTTTCGTAAAATATGGAAGCATTTTAAATGCAATTAGCGTTGCACGCTTGTCTGGAAAAACTGTTCGTTTGTCTTCTAAGAAATGTGTAGAAAAGGCTGAAAACCCACAATTCGGTATATACGCAATACCTAATCATAACGAAGATACTGTTTTTGTCGGACCATATGAAATTGAAGATACTTTAGGAATAGAGACCATTAAGACAATTTTAAGTATTAGAAAATTGAAAAGAACTAGAGGTTTTTGGATAAAGACGAACAAAATCGATAATTTAAAAGTTGTAGAAAACCCGTTACTGTTTGTGCCACTACCCAATAGCCGCACCAATAGCGTATTCCTACCTTTAGAAACTCATTTTTATGCAAATAATGAACTAGGTAAAGACCAACAAGAGAAGATTGACGTGCAAGAAGGTCTCCAAATAAAGAAAGCAGAAGAATCGAAAGAATGTTCGCCATCTAAAAAAGGCCAAATAAAAATAGTTAAGCCTATTAAAATACGCAAAACGAATGGCTTTTATCACCTCGCATCCGATGGCGTTTTAAAAAAAATATCTTTACAATACCCTCAAAGTGCTACAAAAACCATGCCCGTTGTATTAAAAACACGTTTAAATGTGGAGGATAATAGTGTAAAATCATTGTTAAAACCTATAGCTATTTCTAATAATTTAAATGGTAATGCGATTCCTGAAACATCACAAGAGCCATATGCTGAAGCATCAACATCAGCAGTGTCTCAAATAAAAATATCCACTGTATTTTCTACACGAAATGACAACAATCCTATACGTCCAAGTCATGAAAGGGGCATGTTTATTTTAAAACCTGAAGAAATTAATAGAAAGATTGTCCAAAATAAATTGACCGAAAATAAATTGACTTTTAAAGACGATTATAATGATAATAGTGATGAAACAAATCTTGATTTATTACCATCGGGTATCGCGGCTCTAGAAAATGTTATTATAGAAGAACATCAGTTAGTAGACACTGAGTCGCACACTTTAAAAGATGATGTTTGTGTAATATCGGATGATGAAAATTGTAAAACTAGTGAAAATACCGGAGACAACTTCTGGGCGGACGTGTGGATAGAATGTACAAATATTCCGAACCTTGGTTGGATCGCGGGAATAAAGAATTTGGATAATTTTCTCAGCTTTAAAATACCGGGATGTGAATATTCTGAATTTTACCTCGAAAAAGAAGCCTTTACCCAAATCAACTTGTAAGTACCTATTTGATAACTGTTATGAAAATTTTGTTTCTTTAAATTGCTAATAATAATATTCTTATTTTGCTTATACGTTAACTTAAGTCAAGTATCGGAGTATCGCATAGAATCTATAAAACACAAAGTGTAAACGGATCACGAAGCCGTGAACCAAGCATTCTGTAGGTACATAAAACTAAGTAACTCTAGGCAAAAAATATTGCTCTGAAATGACTTTTGTTTTTGGGTAAAAAACACGTTTTCATATCTGCGTAAGTTCTAGAAGGTTCCCAGGTTATAGTGTAGCACAAAAAAAGTAAGAACAAGTGCCTTTCGGCTTCGTTTAGGGTACTTTAATACCAATTAAAGCTTGATCAAAATGACAGATGCCAAACTCGTGTAACTAGTGCTGCGAAAGTACAGAACCAACAGACAGCACATGCAGACATTCCTACAAAGTTACGTCGCGTCGTCACTTTTGCTGACAGCTGTTATTTAAATCAAGCTACATTTTATAAACTTTAACAATAAGCAATGCTAAGCTTTTTTAAAAACTACCAGGTTTCATTATGAGCTTTTTATTGTAGGTATATCAAAGGCGGAAAATCTCATTGAGCGCAAAAACCGACCACAATGCGTGTTAGCAAACACAAAACGACCACGAAGCGAAATTCGCATCGTGGGTGTTTTGATTTGTGTTTTGTTTCTAAATGCCGGGCAGTAGTGTGTGTGCCAACGAGTTCGGATGTTCTTTCTCTTATATTTTGATTTTTTTTCTCTCTCTTTGTTTGCAAAAGGTTATGGTTATAGGCAGCGCCGGCAGGCGGGGCAGTCTTGGCGGTTCACCCTGGGGAATATAAAAAAAAAAAACCTTCTTCTTGTTCTTGTTGTATCGATGATACTTGGAAGTATACCAGGTGTTGTTTTGCATCCTCGTCAAATTCAAGGAGGTAACTATGCTAATGATTCTTGTCCCGATTCAATAATAAAATGGATAGGTAATTTTTATTTTTATTTACGGAAATCGGTAAGACGGGCCGCGTTTAAAACACGGGTGGTACACCACCCGTGTTTTATTTAAACGCGGCCCGTCTGTTTTTTGCCTTATATCCTCGCTTGCACACATACAAACAATCTCAAACGTTTAATTGATAATTTCTAATTCCCTAAACACGTTAAGGGGGTTAATCTGAAATATTGACAAACTTAAACAACGAAAAAAATCAGCGTTTATTAATAATTAACAATTAATAGGTACCGTAATTTTAATTGATTATTTATGTCTTTTGGGACCACTTCCTGAAATTTGACGAGGATGCAAAACAACACCTTGTATTTACGGCGGTATAGTACACGGCGGTTTGCGCCCAGTAGATGGCCACGTTTACTGTGTGAGTGCAAGTAAACTGGCACCTAGAACACTCCAGCAGGTGGGGCATAGTTTAATCCGGAGCGCCGCACTCGCAGAATTAATAATACCCCATTTTGCCGGATTATGTTTGCAGCGGCCCACCTGGGTACGCAACCGATTCAGAGCTTTCCAGATAGGCCACTGCAGTTGCTTGACGAAGTTGTGAGGTGGCAGGCATCTCTCTTGACACAACTTGCTTCGTTCTTTAGGTGGCCTGTCTTGGATTGCCTGAGTGGACCGTAAGAAACTTTTGCGGCTTTTAGTCTAAGTCTACCCGGGGTAGTTCTGTGGTCGCAGAGGTGATGTCGGGAATCGGATTCTTGGTTCTATTTTTCCAGCGCACATGCGACATCCCTTCGTACAGCCGCTGGTGCGATACCTGCTAGCTGGTAAAGCTTATGAGGAGTCGGTTTTAGGCAGCCCGTTATTATGCAAATTTGCCAGCCTTATTATAACAACAAAGTTTAAGGGACCTGTCCTTTTTGCCCCAATTTCTAAATTTCTTCCTGTATATGATTGGACAGAAATAAAAGTTAATCCGCGCTTGCCAAGTACGGACCGTGGATGCCTAGTACTTGACTGGGTCGTGGAGGTGAGATAGGCAGACGTCCCATGTAAAATACTAGTATTCATTTGCATCCCGTTAGACTAGCCTTAGGCCGCACTAAACACTACGTTTGGAAACTTCTTACCTACATATATATTGCTTCAGATTGATGTCCATATATATCATTATTAAATATTTCAGAGAATTACGCAAACGGATTAATATTATAAATGATTTAGAAGTAAAATGGACAGTTCATGAGTCAATTGACCAAGTTCAAGGAAAAGAAATGAATCCTGAACATTTGTATCCAGATTATGTAAGTATCGTTGTGTTCACAAATCACGATAAAGTTTATAGCTTCGGAGAGTCAATGTGACACATTTTATCACGTTATTAATTTATATTATATACGGTTGCAGTCCAGTTAGTGTTTTTTTTTTTTAATTTTGTGTTTTACCATTTTTATGATTTATTATTATAAGTTATATTTTTGACACAACACAGCAGTGGTAGCTTTTTTAATGTTAGGTTTTTAACAAATCACATTAATTTCCTCAGATTCTTACACCAGAAGGGCTGTTACACACGAGTGAAATAATAAAAAGTAATAAGAATAACCTTAAAACATATTCCAAAAAAAATATGAAAGGTACGAGATCCCCGCATGAAATTGCCAAGGTATTACTTAAAACAACAATCCTGTCGAATATCTTCGATCTTATCTGAAGGATTTTTTTTTAATAAATTGCTTTTAATCTACAGGAAAAAAAACAATATGTCTGTACTTCCATTAGAAGAAGCAGAAGTACTTATATCAAAGTATATCCACCCACACATCGTCAGTGTCCTTGAAACTTAAGTTTAATTGGTTATAAATTGAAATTAAACAAATTTTATCTACTTATTTTGCTGTGTCAACAAATTAACATTTATTTGCGTTCTATTAATTACTAAATGAACTTGTTCTGTTTTTACATTTTACTTTTGGTTTGCACTTGTGCTCTTCGCGGGTTACTGAGCTTTTATGCCAAAGTAAAAACGTAAATTTTGAAAATGCCAGTTTTTACTCTCCTTCAAAATGTGAAGACACAGATTTCTTGTTTTTTTTTTTAAAGTTATTTTTTGTTTTGTTTTTTTTTTTTTATTTGTGTTGAAACTCGCGAAAAAAAACGTGTTGTTTGACACGTGTGAGCATTAGTTATCATTGCACATAAGGTGGGATTGCAGCTGAGTTTAAGGCGATGGGGTAGTGGAGCTGAAAGTGCATAACAAGCTTACGTGTGCATATTTTGTCATTGCGCTCTCGGCTCCAATACGCATCAAAATGTACTATTTACTCTATTGAACACGGCTTGAAATCATTACTAATGCGCAGTAAAAGTATTGTTATGTAACGGTATTTCGCAAAGGTACCTGCCTTATCGGGACACACGGCGACACATCAAGCTATGTGTTTCCAGTATAACATGGTCTAGCTTGTATACGTATATTTCCCGTACAGTGAGAAAACCGCATCTTTAAAAAGAAGCCGTTCAATTTTTTGCACTGCAATCGGGTATGTAATTTTTTTGAATACCAGCTTTTTAGTTTAACATATATAATAGTGAAATATTTCGCAGACGATTTAACCTACATAATGACGATTTTTTTTCAGTAATTTTTTTGATTGGCTATTTCGAATTACTTTTCTACATAAAGTTTTATATAATTTTTTTATCACTATTTAAAACTCCTTCACCTTGATACTCCATTCGATGAGTAAGGGAGGAAAAAAAAACGAACACCATAATTCATTCAGCTCATAATTAAAATAAAAAAATGGCGGATTTTAAAACGCTCTCACTCGCACTCTCCACTCCAGCAAGACGAATCTAACAGCGTATCACTGATCGAAACCAGTTCATCCGTTTAGGAGTTACGAGGGCAGTAAGAAACGGATATACAGTGACGGTTAAAGAAATGGCGGATATTGTAAGCAATATATGGAGTTCGATTATTTTTACTTCTAATACCATCAAGTGGGGTATCAAAATGAGGAGTTTTAAAAGGGCTTGTTTTGTGATTTTATAATCTTTATAGGTTTTAAGAAGTACAAAAATATTAAATATCCGACGCGACGCTAAAACCCCATAATAAAAAAATAAAATCTTTGTTACTAAATTAAAAAGCTGGAAATAAAAAAGTTATTTAAATAATTAAATAGGCAGACTACGGTAAAAAAAAAAAAACAAAAAACAAGCATGTTATTTGGCGGCTGGGACCCATTTGAATACAAAATTATTAAAATAGGGAATGGGTCTCGCTTTCAAAATTAAATGTGATATGTAAAATTATGTTTTTTAACATACGATCCTTTTTTAGGTAGCGGACGAAAATGATGCAAGCGATCAATGATGCAAGCGATCAAATTCAAGAAGATGAACAGTATTTATTAGGATCCTATATTTGCTGGAATCTTTGTTTGGCATGCCTATTGCATTACGATAACTGACTATTATTATTATAATTACTCGTGAGTTGTACTTAATTTTAAATTAGTCGACTGATCGTAATAAACTTAGGTGCACATGTCGTCGTTTGATTGTGAACGTCACAATTATTTGACGGTTTATAATGTCGCGAGATAAATTGTAAACTAACGATGTTCGCAATCATACGGAAACACATACATTTCTGACGTAAAGACCTGTATTGCAGTATTTTTTTTCGAGTTCACATTTAAGAAAGTCTTATAATGAGGTATTTTAAAGAAATAAGTTACCTATTGATTAACACACGAGCAAGTGGGAAGGAGAGTTAGGCAGTACCTACACTACTTATAGTGTAGCTACTGCCTAACTTGAAAATAAGTGTTGCCAGCAGCACAAACAGTAGGTGAGCAAAGATTCATTTCTAATAGCATGTCAAAAAAATATATTACAATTTAAAAAAATCCGGCCAAGTGCAAGTTGGACTCGCGCACGAAGGGTTCCGTACCATTATTTATAAAAATTTGCAAAAAAATCATCTTTTTTGCATGGGAGCCCCCTTAAATATTTATTTTATTCTATTTTTAGTATTTGTTGTTATAGCATCAATAGAAATACATAATCTGTAGAAATTTCAACTGGCTAACTATCACGGTTCATGAGATACAGCCTGGTGACAGACGGACGGACGGACGGACATCGAAGTCTCAGTAATAGGGTCCCGTTTGACCCTTTGGGTACGGAACCCTAATGATCTGAGTACACCTTAACATTATTGCATTAGTGCTGCGTGTGCGGATGTTGAACGTAGCGTTTAATTAAATAAATACCCTTTGATTTGAAAACAAGTAAAAAGCAGTTACCAAAATATATTTTAGATTTCGCCATAATTTTAAGTAACAACTTAAAACAACCAAAGTAATCAATCCTCTGCTTACAATTACTGCTTGTGCTGATGGCTACAGACATGGCACCATCTATCGACCGATCTCGTTTCGCCTAGTCGCGAATAGAGTCGAACATGGCCGGTACCTACGACCAGCCATTTAATGGGTACAACAAACATCACACACAAATGTTATTTAAATCATTAGTAAAACTTGATTTAAGTATTTCCCTTTTTTTACGTTGAGCTTCTGGACCGATATTTTTGTACGTCATATTAATTTTTGACACGAAAATAAACGAGAAAAAAACTAAAGAAACTTGAGTAATAGGCAAATACGAAGTATGTTTTATATCTACTCTTAAGTCATGTTAAGAGGTCTTAGTCTTTGCATTCCATGAGCGAGTTCATTTGCCTAGTAATCAATTTGTCAAAAAAGGACGTTGATTAAAAAATAATAGGTAGATAAAGTTACTTGATAAAAGCAATAGACAAAATGGAATGTAGTCGTTCGCCCAAAAAACATTTGTTTTGTTTCATCTTGTCTATCACGTCTGTTGTTTCGCTAGCTAGTTAAATTTACCCTGTTTAAATATACTATAGAATAAAAGGATTGTAATTATTCCATCCCTTTTGAACATTGCATTGCTCGCTCAATCGCTGTCAAACTGTTTCTTTCTCAAAACTTTTATTGTACGTTGTTGTGTAAATAAATAAGCTAGCTGTTTTTATCTTCTGTGTAATACGATTTCAAATGTGTAAATAACCCGACTATGTCCAGTTCATCTTGGATATCATACTTTTAGAGCATATTGTTGGGTTTGGAAATCTTAGTATTGTTATGTAGAATTACTTATTCATAGTGTAGTGTGTCATGTGAGCTATAGGGAAGTAGGAACGTTAATTAGTAAGAAATAAAAAAGTTTTCAGGGCCCGTATCCTATTTATGAAAGACTATAAATGAAAAAAAAAAACTTAGTCAAGATTAAAATAAATCCTGAACGAACTAGATATCCTCAAGAGACTGAATTTATGTATCTGGTCAGCAGAAAAGAAGAAGTTATAATAATGTCTCTTTTAACCGATTGAAGGCAGATATAGTAATAGAATACGGGTCTGACCACCGGATTCTCAAACGACATAATAAGTGTTAACAACTAACTATTCCTGTCACTATATGAATATTAAACTTAACAGCGATTTCAGAAAAGTTGCGTTTGAGAATTAGGCCGAAATTTTATTTTTGCCAAGTAAACCAAATATCTGTGATATTACGAAAACACCTTGCAATAAAGGAGTTTATTTTATTTCTTTGAAAGGCTGAAGCAATTGTTTTGTAAATTTTATTGATACATTACGGTATTACTTATACTTAGGTGCATGTTTTGCATAGATTGTAATTATCGCTAGGTACAAGGTGGTATAATTTTATTATATTTTAAGAGTTGCTGCTACTACCTGTAACTAAAGAAAACTGACATCCTTGAGGGGGTCGACTTTCGAAAAATCCTGTTCTTAGTAGATAGGTACCTAGTGTACCATCTCCGTATCTTCAGAAGCGGGTCATTCAGCTAATAAATGATCAATATTGAATGCCAGTGTATCTATCTACCATTAATATTGTGTTAAGGACTTGTGAACCTATTAGGACTTTGTATAATTAATTACCAATACAAAATTAAAGACAGATAGTATTTTTATTTTATTTATATTGGCATAAAATAATATAACCTAAAATATCGGCAGTTAGGTACCTGTCTTATAACAAATATTTAATTTCATTTTAGTGGGTATTACATATTATATAATTTTAGATCGGCTTCATAACAGCTTTACATTTATACCATAGGAACACTGGAACATGTATTATAAGTGTGTAAATAAAGAAAAATGGAACATAAAAACAAGGACATGTTTTACATGGAAACAAGTGGATTTCAAAAACAAACTTCAACCTTGTCAGATATTTATTAGTCTCTATTATAATTAAGTAATTCTACAATCAAAAGGCAAATGTGAAAACTTACAACAAAAACCCTGCAGTTTTTAACCATATTTTCTACTTGAAATTACATAGGTAACTTGATTCAATTTGCTTGTGATCTCTGAACGGCTGTCGTCGCTATACTTTATTTAAGAATATCGAAATTTAATTGAAACTATCCAGTTTTAAAGGTATCAATTCTCAACATTGTCTAGAATCACAGAACCCTACAAAGGTAAGAATATTATATATTGCGAAATACATAAGATTTAGCAAATTTTACTCAATATATTATGATGTGCATATAAATAAGTAAGTGATTAGTAGGATTCAATCAAACCAATGATCAACAAAAACATTTTTTCTATTTTAAATGATAGCATACATTTAAGATGTGAACAATTTTGATTTCATTTTTAACAACCCTGAGTTTTGTCGGTATTTTAGGCGGTTCTGCCAAGGTGTCGTGTCTCGGGGACACAAAATGCGTGGACAGACAACCATGAGTGATCACATACAATTCAGTATCGATGCTAAACTCTTTCTCAACGCTGCAAATATAAGACATATCCTATCTATTAACAAATGTTTTACTTGGATTTTTGCAAATGTTGAATACATAATATGCATAATTTGATTTCGCCTTTAAATGCACGTTTCATTTTTCTTTTAATCCACATTTAACATAATATTGATTTTGCAATCATGAGAGGTACATGGAGAGAACATACCACACAATATTTAAGATGCCAAATAAATGAGACACAATCTCACAACACTTTACTGGCGTTCGGTAACCATTTGGTAAAATACCCATCACTTTGTACTGGTACGGCCGATCACTATTTATAGAATTCCGGAGACAGATTATTGCTTTGTGACGGATTATTTTAACGTTATTTGTCAAGCTCTACTGTTTTATGCATACTTTATTGATTATTATTGTTAACACTTTACATCGGTTATACACGTAAGGCTACTGTCTAATTTCGAACAGGGAGGGGTAGGTGTGCAGCACAGATACACTTCTAAGGACAAAACATCCAGAACTGCAGATGTGATTAACTTCTGTCAGTGGTGGAGGAGCGGCGCACGTTGTTGCGCTGCGGGATCACGAACTCGGCGTGGCGCGGCGACGTGAACGGGTTCGTGGACGCGAACGGCGCCGACAGCGAGCCCTGCCGCTGTGGCGGGCCCCGCCGCGCCCCGCCCGCCCCGCCTCTGCGACAAGCGTCACCGTGGTCAGCCACGCCACCTCTGGGGCCGGACGAATGTCTCCTAATACTTTACGGACATCGCGGCGTCCCAGACGACGAGACAGTTCGCGCTACAGGACTCGACGCCGGGCGGTCGCTCACCTCGGTGCGGCGCCGACGTCCGCTGCCGCCGACAGCTGGCGCGGCGGCAGCGCCGGCGGAGGGCCCGTGGGCCGCGCGCCCGTCGTGCCTGGCCGCGGCGGGATCTGCGGGAACGGGCAACGTCAGAGATAGCCGGCAGCCGGCGGCGGTCATACAGAGGAGCCGCGGAGGTTGGATGCGTGGATACTCACGACAGGCGGGTCGGGCGGGCGCGCCGGCGCGGCGTGCGAGTGCGCGCGCGCCAGGCGCTGGTGCGGCGCGGGCGGCGGCACGGCGGGCGGCGGCGGCCGGCGCGGCGGCAAGCTGTCCGCGCGCGTCGCTCGCTCGCTCCCGGCCCGCTCACTCTCGGCTCTATCGGCCCGCTCGCTCCCAGCTCGCTCTGCTCCGGAGCGCTCGGCAGCGGGAGGGCCAGAAGAGGGTGTGCCGATGTGTCCGCCTCGGACTTGCTGCCGCTCCGCTATTTCTCTCAAGTCGATCGGCTCCGCCTTACCAGCCGGAGACCTCGCCTCACCAGTGCGTCTTACGGGAGAGCGTCTCTCCACCTGTTGGATGGTCAGGAATGTATAAATAATCATTGAAGGGCGATCGTCAAGGTAGCTCACGAAGGCAAGTAAGTAAGTGCATTATATCTTTATGTTCCAGATCAAGAGCTAGACTCCGGCCCCAGGTTGGCCTAAATAGATTAATTAGTTCTAAAAACGACGAGGTACTCGACGTCGTGTATTGTCTGTTAATAACAGGAACTGATGGACGCTACTGAAGACACCAAACTCGAAGCCTTGTTCTGGGCCGACTCAATCGAGATTGCCATCGGCACGCTAAGAAAAAGGTCACGAGCATATATAAATATATGGCGTTGTTAAGCAACAGACCTGTGGACTGGTCCGCTTGCGCGCGTCGTGCTCGGGCGCGAGCGCGTCGTGTGGCGCGGACGGCACGCGCGCCGCTTGCTCGAGGATGGCCTTCTTCTGTTCGTGGCCCGCCGCGAAGTATGAGAACACACACAGCACCGCGTAGCATATCTGGTCCGCCTGCATTTTTGTACAATAACACTATAATGGTTTTATCACATTTAACGTACGAATGCAGAAAATCCTGCGTTAAATGAACAGTCCCGCAAACAACCACTGAATACTTGTGTTTCGCGTTCATTGCTTATTATTATAGCTGTTTTTTATTTATGTAAACAAAATGTTGAGATGGCAAACAAAGAATAGTAATGTACAAGGTTATATGAGCAAATACAGTTATGTGTGTTATGTAGATACAGACAGCAAAAGTCACCGGCCAAAATATTATTGCACTGTGCATTCAAAGCTTTTGTTATCGACTTCAAGCACAAACACAGCAGGTTTTATTAAAAAAAAGTTGTGATAAAAACTCTGTTGGTGTCGCCACCAACAGAGTTTTTTTTTAATACTTGCAACATTGGTTGGCGAGTTTGGCCTACAACATATTATTATACAAGGTGTTGTTTTGCATCCTCGTCAAATTTCAGGAGGTGGTCACATAAGACATAAATAATCAATTAAAATTACGATACCTAGTTAATTATTAATAAACGCTGATTTTTTTTGGTTGTTTAAGTTTGTCAATATTTCAGAATAACCCCCTTAGCGTGGTTTAGGGAATAAGAAATTATCAATTAAACGTTTGAGATTGTTTGTATGTGTGTAAGCGAGGTTATAGAGCAAGAACCAGACGGTCCGCGTTTAAAACACGGGTGGTTCAAACTTACCGATTTCCGTAAATAAGGAAAAAAATAAAAATTACCTACCCATTTTATTATTGATTCGGAACGAGAATCATTAGCATAATTACCTCCTTGAATTTGACGAGGATGCAAAACAACACCTTGTATTATATTGAGAAGAATTAAGAGTCTGCATTTCCAGTCGCCATACATTGCCACCGACGCCGAAAAACCAAGCCTTGCAATAATATACAGTCCACTCATTAAGATCCTAACATGTAGAACCTCGTCACTAATTTACTTATTATTTTTTTGACTGTAGGTACCTACATAAAATCAGCAATGATCACAGTAGTGTCATGAAAACGTGATGGTGTAAATGACGCTAAGTGTTCGTAATGAATCAAATAAAAACAAAACACGTGCGATTGGTACGTACACTGACAAGGAAGGAATGAGCTAAGAAACGCAAGGTGTATAATTCAATTGATGTCCACCGGTCTCGACAAAGTAACGGGAAAGCCACAAGGAGAAGAAACGATGAAGATCAAGCACTACTTTTTCTGCCTACAACATAAAATAAAAACGTATATGAAAATAAACAAAAATTGAACAAACAAAAACAATTTTATTGCAAAAATTTTACTTGCCATCACAGATTTATATTTCCTTTGTATGATCTGTCTTGTTTTTGGATCTGAAACGTAAAATATTTTGAATTTAAAGTTTTCATACTATTTGTGGTAGTAACCATGGCACGAAGCAAAACTGTCAAACGCGTTTAAGAAAGCCTAGAGGCATCATGTCTTAGCAGAACTTTTTATGTAATAGTATCCACTGTTATGAAAAAAATATATATATATATATATATTTAAAAATATATATATATATTTTTCATAACAGTGGATAGCATAAACTTCATTTTGCAGAAAATCGTTTGGCAGACACTCATTTATACATTCAAAACTCATAATTTTTGTAAGTCAGAATCATTGTACGAGCATCGCCACATGATATAACTTGTTTTAGTTTTTACCTGAACAAGCAGTCGCTAATTCACCGATTATTTATGTACATTCGCTGACTAGGCTATTACGCCCGCCACAACTCACCTACTTTAGGTATTATATATTTTAATGTTTTACGTAATAAACTGTCAATCATTAACGGACACATAACAGTGATTTTATCTCAGTGTGCGGAGCTATTGCCCGTACATTTTTCCGGCTCGAAGGACCAAAAATGTACGGGCAATAGCTCCGCACACTGAGATGTAGATGTAGATGGACGAATCACACGGGATGTGTACAGGAAATAAAATCACTGTTATGTGTCCGTTAATGATTGACAGTTTATTACGTAAAACATTAAAATATATAATACCTAAAGTAGGTGAGTTGTGGCGGGCGTAATAGCCTAGTCAGCGAATGTACATAAATAATCGGTGAATTAGCGACTGCTTGTTCAGGTAAAAACTAAAACAAGTTATATCATGTGGCGATGCTCGTACATCCTGCCAACTATAAAAGTACAAAATATAACAAGTAAAATGGATTATCAAAAGTAAGTAAAGTCTGTAAAGAAAGTTATTAGACCGTTCTACGTTCGCCGCTAACTGATATTGGCGACGTTTCGCGATCCACCTTGTTGCTTATAGAACAATGCTCGATGACCTCTCCTAGTGTCTGTGGATCTGCCTTTGTTTGTCTTTCCCTAGGGATATGGCTTGGCACCATCTCAATCTCTTCCTTGTGCGCCTGCGTTACACTTCTGTTTCCTTGAGGTAAATGGACGCAGCGTGCTTTTATTTGAAAGTATACCCATATGCTGAATATTGTTGCACAGGTTATCATAACACCGTACAGGACGTAGTGATGCTGCTCCGCCTCCACGGAATTGACCATTTGGATGTTCTGTTGTTCTTTAACCAGCTCAATTTTTCTCTTAAGATCCTTTAGTTGTTCTTCATGTGTTTCCATTTCCATGTTAGTTATGTTTGTAATTTGACTATTGCTTGTTAATAGTTCGTTAAGGTTTATCTCTGGAATGTAGATCTCTTGCTCATTGCCTAATTCCATTGTGCTTTGCATATTGTAGTGCGAATGAATTACGTGTCTATCGCCACGCATTATGCAACCTGTCGCTAAGGTGATTATGCCTGTATTTTGTAGTGTCTGTGACGTAATTCCAGCTGGACAGAAAATGCGCATAGCGCATTCCTCGCAACACGTAAATAGCCAAGCCCCCTTACTGTGTAGCTTTTTCCATTCATTGCTGCAACTTGATACCTCAGTGCGGCAGTTTGATATACCTCGATTGTTAATTATGTCTGCTTCGCACATTTTTGTGGCTGTTTTTATTCCATATATAGGTAAATCAAGGTTACATAGCAACAGCTGATTTGTGTTTACTTGTGTGCATGATGAAAGATGTTGTTGATCTAGTGGTATCATCATGTCCATTTTCAAGTTAACGGCTATGTATTTAGTTGTTGGTATTATGTTAATCATGGAGACTCCCTTTATGTTGCGGATTGGAATGACTTCGGTTAGTTCATATAGTTCGTCTGCTACTAATGGGACTTTTACTTCAAAAAGAATAAAATCTTCGGTTAGTTTTCCTTGTACACTTGCTAGTTTATACATTTCCCGGATACACTTGAACTTGTTTGAACAGGGTAGGGATAATCCTTTTGGTACTTGTCCTGATATGATGTTCAACTGTTTTTCGAATGCCTCGGGTTTCAGCAAGTGAGTGTCGACTTTGCCGTGGCGAAGATCTGTAACTAGGTTGATCAACATATCTTGTATTCTCCGCAAGTTGGCCACCATCATGTTTGCGGCAAGTGCAGTAGCAGTAAGGAAAGTAGTTTGATCTTGTTCGGTTTTCAGTTGTTGCAGCGAGTCTCTGAGGCTTTTGTTGATGACGATGAACTGACGGTTCATTACTTGTTCGTTCCTTTTCAGGAGGTTGTATTCCCCTTCGATTATTGAAGTGTGTTGTTTATACAGATTGAACAAGTGGTCTTCATTGCTGTGCAGTAGTTTGATGTCGTTGTTGTATTTTTCGGCAAATTTGTCATCGAGGACACCAAAGAGAGAGTTGGCAATGTTCCCAATTCCGTTTATGAGACCTCGCTTACTGCGTCTTCCATGGTCTGATTGTAGTACTTCGTTGTAGTGTTTGAGCTCGTTTAGTTCGTGTTCGAGTTGTGTGGATATAGTCAAGTAGGCTATATTTCGTTGACAAAGTCCGTGTAGTTGCTGGACGTATTGTTCAACGGCAGAAACGCTTTTCCAGTAAGTCGACATATTGTAGTACACCACCAGTCTCCATTCGTCTTGTATTATCTGTAAGTCGGTGGCTTTATCAAAGTATACAAGACGGGTAGGTTCTAGGGTTGTTACATTGACGAGTTGTTGTGTGGACGGTGTCACACTCGTAACCATGAGAACTAGTAACGTGCTTAGGTACTTGAGGACGTTACAGCTGGAAACACCCTTCTGTTCCTGTTTAGGGCTCCCCCGACGTTGTCGTTGTAATGTTGACGAAGTCGCCTCTGGTTGTTTATTATCCGAGGGTTGCATTGATTTGTTTTCGGTATTGTTCCCTGTTTCAATGAGTAACCGGGACAATTTTGTTACGGGTCTCTTCATTATTTTGGATTTAGTTTTGAGCGTAACGACTCGTACTAAATTATCTGGTCCAGGGTGCGTCTCTATAACTCGCCCTAATAACCATCGGGCTGGAGCTACTTGTTCTTCCTTTATAAGGACGACATCATCCACTGCAATGTTGTGTGTTGGGGTTTGCCATTTTCCTCGTAATTGTAATGTCTGTAGGTAATCGTTGGACCATTTCCTCCAAAATTCCTTGTACATGTTTTCTGTCAAGCGCCATCGTAACGTTAACAGCCGGCCTAGCATGACCGCCGTAGAAACAGGCTATGTCTACGGAAGAATCGACAATTTGACAGATATTTCTATCTTCCCAAGCATGGCGATATTAAGAATGTAGAAAAGAAATGTTTCTTTTCTTCAGTCGACACAAGTCTACAACGTCGAGCATGACGACCATATTTTCTCTTCTTTTGACATTTGGGGGTAGAAACATTACTTCTGACAAATGTCAAACTAGTCTTATTAAAAACTAAATACGAGAAAGACGTTTCGTGGTTGCGTTGAGTTACGTTCAAAAGGTTGAAATGTTATGTAAAATATTTAGGTTTAATTTCGCGAAAAAGATCCAGGCCTGGATCCAGGATGCAGCTACACCATCCCGCCTACGAAAAATGAAAAACTCGTGCAATTGGCAACTTTTTTTGTTAACTAAACGTAATAATATTCAGGGAATATAAACATCACGTGCGTCGTATATACGTCCCCGTTGCTATGGAAAAATTTCTGTCGATGTCTTCGTAGAAACGCGAGTCGACGGGGCGCGCCATGCTCGGCCAGAGGAAATGTCAAGTTGTAGAGAAAAGATTTCTTGTCGTTTCTTGGTAGAATAGAGATAGAACGGTCATGCTAGGGGGGCTGGCTGTTATCACCCTCTGATGTCATCGGAGGGGCCAGTACCGGTCCACCGACTAAAAAGTGGCCTGGTGTCAGGTAATCGATGTCGTCGAGGTCATTTGTTAGTGCGACTAATGGCCTTGAGTTGAGGCAGGCTTCAATTTGTACTAGCAATGTAGTAAACTCTTCGTACGTAAGCTTTTGTTCCCCAAGCACGCGTTTAAGGTGGTGTTTCATGCTCTTTACTGCAGCTTCCCATAATCCTCCCGCTGTTGGCCAAGATGGTGCGTTAAAGTGCCACTCAATGCCACTCTCGGAAGTGCTGTTGATCAGGTCGTCGTTGACGAGAAGTTGCATTGCCTCCTGGCGTTCTTTGGCTAGTGCTCTTGCTGCTCCGACAAAGTTCGTTCCGTTGTCACTATAGATATGTTTCGGCGTTCCTCGTCGAGCGCATAGCCGCTTCAATGCTGCGAGGAATGTTGCAGTGCTGAGATCGGACACCAGTTCAAGATGGATGGCTTTTGTGCATAGGCAAATGAAGATCGCGATGTAGGCCTTCACTGTTTTAATGCCGCGACCTTTGTTAGCCTTTATTTCAACGTGTCCCGTGAAATCCACGCCTGTGTGTGTGAATGGCCGTGAAGGTGTAACTCTAGGTGTTGGTAAGTCTGCCATTTGCTGATTGCTGCGTTGCGTTTTATAGCGATGACAGGTGACACATTTGTTTAGTTGCTTCTTGATTGTTTTCATGCCGCCTAGTATCCAATATTTGTTACGAAGGTGTCCCAATGTAAGCCTGGCACCGCCGTGGAGAGTATTCTTGTGGGCTTGGTCAATCAAGACTTCATAACAGCACAGAAAGCTCAACATGAACTAATAACAATGCTGAAAGGTGGTGGGTTCAACTTAAGAAAGTGGCACCACAACTCACCTACTTTAGGTATTAAAATATATAATACCTAAAGTAGGTGAGTTGTGGCGGGCGTAATAGCCTAGTCAGCGAATATACATAAATAATCGGTGAATTAGCGACTGCTTGTTCAGGTAAAAACTAAAACAAGTTATATCATGTGGCGATGCTCGTACAATCATCTTCAGGCATAAATTTCATATCCATAATAATTAAAAAGTAGAACCATCATATCGCAGAAAGTTCATTGTTCATTGTCGATAGTCATTAAAAGGCAGAGCGAACATATCTCAGAAAGTTTGCAGTTAGAATCATCTTTTGGCATACATTTTTTATCCATCATAATTGAAAGACTTATCTCTTTCCATGTAAGAATGCAAACAAGCATACACCATGCATTGTATGCTTGTAAGCAAAAATTCAACATTCAAGCTAGTATGCAGCAGGCATGGTTTCTGTCACGACTCAGGCTCTGCGGGGCCCCGGTGATCCCACGCGAGCTTTCGTCGCAGAGGGCTTTAACGCTCACCACCGCAGCTTCGGCTTGCTGGCCGGATTGTGAAAACCACCTGCTCCTCAGCACGCCGGCCGCCTCGCCCCTCCACGCCTACGCGGACTTAAATTAGGTAGGGTAGGGTAGGTAACAAGACTACGTGGAGTCGGTTTTGCAGCGATTCGTTTCTGTCACTAACTTTTATAGCACAATTTATTGACTTTTTAAGACATTTTAATTTTAGGTTAACAATGCTAATTTATAGAAATGGCAATAGGCCTAATAAAATTATTTCATGAAATTCTGCCATTTTCATAGGTGCCAAGTGAAGTTGTACCAAATATGCTATACGAAATTATGCGCAATTTTAACTTTGCCAAAGATATTATTATACTTATGCCAAATAAAATTCTGCTAATTCGGACATATAAACATTCGGCCAAAAAATAGTTATATTAAATATTTTTTATGCTTTAAAAATATTCATAGAAAATTATGGCAAGTGTGTAATGCCAAATGAACATCGGCATCAAGATTCTGCCTGATAGTGGGAACCCGTACCAAAACGACCCACGCTTCGAGTCACGTGGAGACGCGTCAGGTCTTATCTTCGGCAGTGAAAGAACGACGAAGAAGAATGTTATGTATTCATCACGTGACTAAACGTTATTTTGAATCAATCATTATTCAGCTTGTTTATTTTCAGGGTCCAAATTCAGCTGTGTGTAAACAGATCCTTCACGAAGCCGTCACCAATGCATTCTGTACGCAAAAATTATGGCTGGGAAACGACTTTTTTTGCTTGGGTGCAATTCTCGTTTGACGGTAAAACTCAATTTAACGCACTCAAAACATTGTGCGAATGGATGCACTGAATGGTAAACGGGGCATGGAGGTATTTCAAGTAAATTTGAATCCTTTAAAAGAAGTATTAAAAAAAAAAAAAATTAAGAACTTGAACTTTGACCTATATCTCCGTAGCCAGACGGCTCCCAGGTATGCTCCAGAACAAAAAAAATATCGCAATGACGGGAAAAATAAGTGCCTTTTACACCCTTTATAACAATATGTTTAAAAACTTACTAAATTCTTCTAAAACGAAGATACCGCCATTCTGCGTGAAGCACTTCCTTATGTGATCCAGCCGCACGAAAAACTGTAACACAGACAAATTGAGTGGTAATTTCAAGAACTGATAATGATACCTATACTATGAACTAATTAAAAGTTGTAACATACGTGCGCACATCTATATAGCTTAGGCTGAGGGAGGATAATATTAATATGGCCACCGCCTTACGCCCTGCAAGGAAACTCTTGTAATACCGACTCTCCAGCGTGAGACGTGCTATAACAGCCGGACGGCAAAATCAAATATCTGAAGATATTACGTTCAAGTAAATGCTGCTGTTTTTTTTGTTTAATCATAACATAGATAGAATTGGAGCGTTCTGACCCGAACATGATTAATTAAGTGAGGGGTTGATGGTTTACGGAATTAGCCGGTTGGGACGACCCAAATGAAAGCTAAATATGTGCCGAAACGAATTTGCAGACCAGAAGAACGTTTGTTTGTTTTTTTGTTTACAATATCTTTGGGGTGCTAAGCCCATAAACTAAGGGACAATGAAGCACGATAATTTTAATAAAACGCTGTAGGTAGATCAGTTTAAAATTAGATGGAAGGAGGACGAACGAAGCGGCTACAAATCTCTCCCAATCGATGAGATGCTCTAAGTAATTTCAACGTGAATTTCGTAGTCTTATGTACTACTCGGCATTACATACTTGGCTGTGCATTATCCGTCAACGACCTCAAAGGTCATATTAATGAAAGTACCGTATGTTGTAGTTCGCTACAATGGAAAGAAAGTTAATTTATGATGTAACCCCTTGTCTCGACCCAAAATATCACAGTGACTTTTATGAAATAGGACAGGATTATTCAATATTCGCGCAAATATAATTATGGATATGCATATAAAACTGTAAGTATAATAACAATAGGTACTTAGTATTCAAATCTAGTAGACACTACATTAAATTAAATTCATGCAATCAGAATAATAAACATTTATCTACAATGCTTACAAGCAATATCTACACATTTATTAGATAAATTGCGTATTTTATTTCCTTTGGAGTTGAATCATTAGTTTGTTGAAAATGACAAGTAATGTTACTTGTCATTTTCAACAACGTAGAGAGCAAGAACATAGTTATCGCTTTTAGTTGCCAATTTTCTTTTTCCACTCAAACTCTTGTATCGTAGTTTCGTTAGTATAACGAACACACATATGATAGAAATTTTCGATAAAGTTTACTTAAATGTATAATCATAATCAATAGATCACATATTACTTACGAGTCAAACCTCCAAAAGAAATTAAAAAAAAAAAACATGCGCATATAAAATACATACATGCGATACGAGGATTGGAGCCCAATACACTAACGGCAAAAACAGCCCGCCTGCTACCTCGGTTAGTGTATCGTTTATCGAGTGCAAAAACTAAAACGCATATACCAATTTATTATCTCCTTCAATTCCTTTATACTAAATTGTCCCCGATATGGTCCCATCTTGGAAACCATAGGTACCAGATTTTAAAACAAGAGAGTATATTATAATCGGAACTAAAGTTGCATTATTTAGTTTCTGCAGTTGAGACATCGAGCAAAGAGCGAGGGTGAGGAGTTCGGCAGGGCAGGAGTGCAGTGTGCGAGGTCAGAGGTGCGGGGAGCGGTGCGGGTGCGGCTGCGGCCGCACCGGAACTTGTGAGATGGCGAATGCTCTACGACTGACCTCGTGACTCGTGTCCGGTAAGCTTTTAGCGCTGACGGACGCTCGCTATGGTTCCGGGTGATAGGGGACGAACGAACTAAATCTTGGCACAAAGTGCGAGAGCGAAAGATCAAGACCGCTCGCCGGACGATCCACGATACGAATGCAAGCTGTCGGGTGCGTTAATATAAACAGATAATAAACAAAGGGCGTCTATGTGCATGCACGACTGCGCGCATCGGCGCTCGCCGCACTCGGGAGAACTAATACAACGCTAACAACGGCTAAAAACAATCTGTAAGCCTCAAAACTACAAGTAAAGCCCTACGACCTCGAACGATCATCGCTAGATGCGATCCTCACGGTGACCGTGACTAAATCTTAAAGGTCATAAAGGTCGTGTCGATCATCGTAAGAGCCAGCCATTACTATGAATGAACCACTGTGTACCTCGAAATCCTTTTGCGCAGCGGCGCGTGTTCGGCGTGTCCGGAAAGAGTAGAACAGACAAAAATATGAGATTAGTTGAGGGCGGCCGAGCGCGTGTCAAGGACCATCTCAAAAGTTCCTAGCGAGAGCACAGCGGCGCCCACGCACTCCAGCGATGTACGGGTATTGCAGACAAATAGCACATGCACAAGTCGTATGGAGTATAAGAACGTATATCAGATGGACAACGGTTAGTCTTAAATGTAAAAAAAAAATTCTAAACTATTACATCGAATAGTAGATAAGGATATTTAAGGGCAAAAATACTGGGTCTTAATTAGACCTAAGCTTTCTCGACAATAATACGGAATTAGTAAATGCAAAATCACCTGAATTTTAAACCAAATATATAAGATAAATATCATATAAGTAAATATAGTATGAAAAAAATAATACCAGAGAAAAAATTTAAGAGAAATCCAAATAGGAAAGTTTGAGTGGTCCTTGCGTCCGGATAAGTTTTATGAGGATGAGAATTTTAAAACTAGGCAGTTATTTATGTGGGGCATCGACTGAACAATGATGACTAAAACCATTCTTAATAAATATTTATATTACTTTATCTGTGCCTGTTTAATATTAGAAGGTAAATTTGTCTTGTTGGATAGATAAGCTTCATAATACGGTACGATATAACAACGCGCTAACGGCACCGATACAATATTGATACAATGAAGCATTGGCAGCGCGGACGCTGATGTTGCACAGACTGTCGTACAGCGCGACTGTACAACACTCTATATGAATGTTTCACTCACTTGTATCGAGACTTTTCCCAAATCAAGCATATACACTGACAGATATCTTACCTGGACAAAAGTTCATATGATAATACCAAAACTTGTTGCATCTGCTCTGACTTGTAGGGTTTTGGTACATCATTTTGATAACTTATTATATAAATAACATAAAAAAGCTGACAAAAAAGAGACGAACACACAAACGAAGCGTAGGGACGTACCTTGCTGTGGTGAAACAGAAGTCCGACACCTTCCATGCACACCTTTGGAGTTAAACATATTTATGTGTTGTTAAAACAATGAACATAATTATACAGTTAAAGGATCAGGTTCTGCGGCGTATTTATGATTCCTACGGATTTTATGGTACGACGCATTATATGGTGTAGGTAATACAAGATTATTGTAGTTATTTTCCAATAACTACTTTTTAAATTTAATTTCAAGATACAAAAAAAGTCGCATTTACATCCAAATATCTTGAGGTTGTTAAAGATATCCTTGTTGTCATTGCACAAGGTTTTACAGAGTCGAGTGCTTTATGGTTCTTTTGGCGCGTAACCATAGTAGGAACTAACGCCACCATTTTGTTTTTTCGATACTATTTCTACAGACAGTTTCACAAATGTTTACCAATGCCTTTCTGACAATGTCATTCGAGCGCCGACAGAACCATGCAGCACTGAGATAGGAGTAGTTAATGTTTGGACGTTGGTGTTTATGGTACGTCACCTGTATGAGGCCGCCCTCCCCGGTGGCGCAGTCCTGTATGGGGAACTCTCCGCCGAGCTCGGCCGCGTCTTGTCGCCGCCCGCTCTTCTCCATGGCTTCTTTGATGCAGTAGTACAGCGCTTTGCACTGCAATCAATTGACACATAGCTTCTGAACATTCACACTCCTCGTATAGTGACGATCTTTAAATAAATTTCTTCAAATACTGATCCGATTACAAAAAATATGCCACTGATAGAAATCTATACTATTTCTGAATGCCACAGTATATTTTATGCCAGAAAAATTACACAATTACACTAAGCTTCATTATTATTAAAAAAAAAACGCACTCACGCGCAGTGTTGCAGATCACGCGCCTACATGCAGAGAAACACGCACCCCTGCGTTTGGGTGCGGGACAAGACGCTAGGTATGGCACACCGAGTTCTGCATTATCGTGCGTGATTTTGAATTTTGCTTAGCAAATAATCAAAAGATGCAGTTGACAAACGCGTGTAATTGAAAAAAACTGGCCAAGTGCGAGTCGGACTCGCGCACGAAGGTTTCCCCAAGGGAGCGCCCATACAAAAAAGTGATTTTTTTGCTCGTTTTTATAAATAATGGTACGGAACCCATCCTGCGCGAATCCGACTCGCACTTGGCCGGTTTTTTATGTCATGTTTTCGATTGTAATGTTTTAATGGTACTGTTTTATTTTACAAAATTTCTACACAATGCATATTGTTCCTTAATAAATGACTTATGACTTATGCTGTGAAATGAGGCCTCTAGACGTTAGGCCACCGCATGACTATACTGCAGCCCCGCGGGTTTGTGCGGAGCAATCTGTATGATGATGCAGATCTGCACTCCCGCACCCGCACGCGTGTTTCCGTCGCCACACACCCCGCAGCGTAGCGCGGGGCAGTGTGTGTTTCGCCTTAGATTCGTCCTGCCCGTCTGTCTGTCCGTCCGTATGTCAGAGCCATTTTACTCCGAGACTATTGGCACCACACAGTTGATATTTGGAGAGAAGCTGGCTTCTATGAAATATGGCCCCATAGATGTAACTGAGGGTTGAAAAAAAGCTACGTTACTGTGTGGGGTATCGATGGACACACCACACAGTTATAAACGTAGTTTTTTTTCGGTCTTGAAAAATGATATCGAAGTCCCCACAATACTTTTTTTCTTTAGCCGATGGTTGATGAGAAAATATTTGCTTTTAAAGACGTAAAAATTGCGTCCTGTTATTTCTAAAGTATAAGAAAATTCTTAAAATGTTTGTAGCACGTAGATCAAACTTTCAACGTAAATTGGTTTCGAATAAGATTTAATATTTAGTTTGTTTTTTACTAACATACTATGAAAAACAAATTCAGTTTTGCTGTTGAGAGTGAATTTACATTAGAATGATCGTTAAAAATATTGTTATTAAATTGTTTGATTCTACGGAACCCCGTTGTCCGGTTTTTAAGGAAATCTCTCGCAGACCGTTCGACAATTCGCGTGACCAGAGGGCTGGTTCTTTCTTTGGCCAAAGAATTCGTATTGCCATTGAACGTGAAAATGCTGGCAGTCTTCTGAGCACGTTCTCGTTCGGATGACACCGATGCGGAGGAGTACTTTGACGCCTAAGTGTGTTATTGGCGTCGTAGTTTATTATTACTTTAGATCTATTCGTAGTTTGTACATAACGTACGTATTCGTTACAATAATGAATAAAATATTCTAAACCAATAAATAAGTGTCACGAACCTTTTTGGTGTAATATTTATGCAACTGCGTTTGGCCGCCGTTCTTCCTCCAAAGGCACAACACTCGTATCTTGGGGCTGTACGTCATGTTGACCAGCCGCTCGTACCACCACCTCTCCACGATAGTGCCTGGAATTGATATATATATATATATACTAGCTGTTGCTCGTGACATTCGTTGGCGTGAAATTATTATTATCACCTAGAGGTATAAAAAATGGGAGCCTACTGTTTTGCCGAAAAGATTTTGACAAAATTTCACTACCCAAACAAATTTTAGCAACCTTTTTTTATACCAATGTTTGGAATGATTTTAGTGCGCACTTTTTCATTTGGTCAAATTTTTACTTGGCAGAATATTACCAAAGATAATAGGGGATCGGACTGGGTAAAGAAAACGACATTCTATTTTGTCCGTCAGACAGGTAATACAAAAATATTAGACACGTATTTTTTGTTTTATCAAAATATCAAAAAATGACTTAGTTAGAACTCATTAAAGTTGGAGAGTGGGGGCTTACTACGTCACAAGTGGGTATAAAACTTACCTACATGTGACGTCATGCGCCATTTCAACTCAATATATCTCCGTAATTTTATGATCACGTGAAAAAAGAAAAAATACGTGTCCAATACTTTTCAATAAACTAACCGACGGACAAAGAAAAAAAAAATAGGATTATACCCTATTTCATTACGGCATTTAGTCTTTAATTAAATGTTTTATTACAGCAAACATTCTTTAGACAATAAACGTTAGGTCAAAACATTTGCTATGACAAAAAATATAAAGGCAAAAATAAGATTAAATTTGTGTGAAACAATGGTTACTAGGTTATTTATGGAACTTATATAAAAAAAAGTTAGGTTAGGTTACAGGGAGCCGGACGCCATGTGTCACCACTGTCGCACGAGCCGAGCGAGTACCAGAAACGACTAGAAAAATATGGAAAAAAAGAGATTATTTTTAGCAGGCTATGGAGAACCGAACTTGTTAGAAGGGGTTAATTATTAAAAGGAAAATGTTACACCGCGACTTAACGACCTTCCAGCAGTACATCAATATAAATTGTCTTGTTCTGAAAGTTATTGTGTTTTATTTGACGTATATCGGGAGATAGTTCTTCGGGAATTGTACAAATGGTCAGGTCATGTTAGAACTGTGACCTCCTACGCACGAGCCGAGCGAGCGAAGCGAGCGGTGCCGCGGGAGCGGCCGGCGAGTGCCAGAAACGACTAGATATAGAAAGAAATATGGAAAACACAGTGATAGGGTTTTGCATGACTAACCCATATTGAGCGTCATTTATGATTTACCATCTACCCACTTAACAGTACACATTGTAATTTAATTTGTATATTCAGTGCAACTAACTTCTAAATGCAAATTTTGAAGTGAATCTTCTTATGCGACTTCCAACAAGTTTAACGCTACCATGGAGGGGGAATATTTTCTAAAACTCACTAAGAGATGGCAGTATTACAAGATTTATGACTACGTAGTTCTACTAGGTACGCAAGATGCCGTGCAAACAGTCATGCATTCGAATCTTCGGTGTGACCAGCCTTCGCTCAATTTCCATGAGTAGAATAACCTCGATAAACTTATGTAATAAAAATAATACAACAAGAAAACAATAAATAATATTTAGAAATTCAATAAAATAACGAGTGTGTGAAAGCGTGGCACTCGAACGCATGCGTGTAGTATAACGAAGATTCACTTCTTCCGCGCGGAGGGACTCCACGCATTATTTTTTTGTGACTAACTACTGCTTAGTTAGTTGACTGAATAGAAATGGTAAATTGAAAATTGGCTAATTCTAAATATTTGCCAACTGAAATATTTGCCTACATGAAAATTGGTAAAAGTACTAGTTGGTAAACAAGTTATTGTTTAAACGTTCACTTTCCAAATATTAGGTTTGCGTTACAATTATTTGTAAAAAGAGTTTTTGCTTAGTAATAATTTGGCAAATGAAATTATGCGGAAAATTGTTTGGGAAGTGATAATTTGTCAATTTCTTTTCGGTGAAACATAGGTAACCCATAAAAAATTGCCTACAACCTATTCTTAGACCATATATTCGCATAAAACTCATAAAATCGGTCAAGCCTTTTCGGAGCAGTTCGATAACAAACACAGACACAAGATTTTTATATATTAGATTTTATTTTAAACGTTGCCCTTGGAACTTTTGGAATTTTTCGTGTGTTGTGGGTGCGTTCACAAACATTTAAACTCACATACACAAATAGCCAGCACATGTACCTGTAGGCTATACAAATATTTGTTCCGTTCCGGGATCGAACCCGCGATGCACAGCGCCGCACCCAGTTTCAGCCACTGTGCAAAAAGTGCCGTCTTCATACATTCGTAGTCATATTACGATAGACACGGCATATATTCATTATTGTTTTTTTCTGTCTAGAAAGAGAAAGTTTTCCTGTCCCACCGCCGACGAAGACGAGATTGCTATTGGCTATTTTGTCGTTCAAAAAACGTACAAAACATGCGTCAATAGGGGATAATCCTATTTTTTTTTCTTTGTCCGTCAGGCAGTTTATTGAAAAGTATTGGACACGTATTTTTTCTTTTTTCACGTGGTCATAAAATTACGGAGATATATTGAGTTAAAATGGCGCATGACGTCACATGTAGGTAAGTTTCTCTCCAACTTTAATGAGTTCTAACTAAGTAATTTTTTGATATTTTGATAAAACAAAAAATACGTGTCTAATATTTTTGTATTACCTGTCTGACGGACAAAATAGAATGTCGTTTTCTTTACCCAGTCCGATCCCCTATTGGTCCATAACTTCTCCCCACAGGGCCATCACTGCTCTCCCAGATCACATTATTATCACAGTTATCGTGAAGTTAGTTGCGAAAGGAGCGTAGTAAGTATTCTAGACTAAGTTTAAGACAACTTTGAAATGTCATCACACACAGCATCAAAGAATTGTGAAAGTTATTCTAAATATGTCGATGGTCTGCTTTGCTTAGTAAGTAAATCCTACTATCCTACTAATATTATAAACGCGAAAGTTTGTAAGTATGGATGGATGGATGGGTGGATGGATGGATGTTTGTTACTCTTTCCCGTAAAAACTACTGAATGGATCTGGATGAAATTTGGCACAGGGATAGATAATAGTCTGGAATAGCACATAGGATACTATTTATCCCGGTAGCGTGATCCCGCGGGACGATTACCGAAAAAACACGGGCAAAGCCGTGGGCATAAGCTAATAAATAATAAATAAATGTAAAAATTCGCTATTTACTAACATAACATCACGCCTGTATTCCTAAAGGATTAGGCAGAAGTACCTATTTAATGTATATTTCCTCTCGATGAAATGTTTCTATGAGTGACAAACCAATTTTAGTTCTAGATAATGTAATGTGTTTGCGTTCCACAGATGACTGTTTATCATCTAAATTAATACATTTTGTCGACGACATAGAAATCACTTCACGCGTGTTCGTACTGCTACGACTACAATTCTTTCGCAGTTATTTTACCTCTTGCATCAGACACCCATTTGCGCTTGGGGCCTGGACAAAGCGACATTCTAAAGTAAAAAATGTGTTGGTTTGACACTAAGTTACGAGGTAAATCTCTCTGGTTTGACATGAGTTTATGTTAATCTATCGAATAGAAAGATGATAGTCGTTGTTGAAATACAAAAAGCTTTGAAAGCGATTGTCATTTGTCTAGGTTCTGAAAACAAAAAGTAAATTAAAATCTGATTTGACAGTGACGCTCAATGAAAGGTTAAATAACTGAAATGAGAACAAACACTAAATAGAGATGGAGTACTGTAAAGTAGTTTACCTTGCGTGGAGCGCAGGATGAGTCCGTCGTCGCGAACCTCCATGAAGCGCAGCTCGCCGGCCGCGTCGCCCTCATGCACCGTGAAGGACGCGCGTCGCAGCTGGCGCGAGCCTAACGGCTTCAGTTCTATGTCGTTGCCGTGCTACATCACCACAACATACACGCGTTACAAACATAAAATAATAGTCCAAGAGGTAGTACTCTTTCTTAAGGAGAAGACTAAAGGTAGCAGCAAATCTTGTTGACGGGGTACGGGGGTACAATAAAAACTTTAAATAAATTTTCTGTGGTCTAGAATGAATAAATCCATAAATCAATAACGTTTTTAAATAACTGCCTCTTTACTTACCAAAGTATGCACAACATCTAGCAGATGGTTAACTTCTTGACTATAAACCAGTCCGATGTGACTCTTGGCGAGCAGGCGGCGCACTTTGTTCCTCACGATGTCTGCTTCTACTCCCACCAGTACCATAGCAGCTGTCAGGTTGTATAACGCAGTAGAAAGTAGCCTGTCCTCTTCATGCTCGAGTCGTTTGCGCTCCGTCTCGCTCAGGCACTTGTAGCGCTCCATCATCTCGTTGGCGCCCTGGTCCATCCCGATCATGTCACGTTCTTGACTCACCGCGTCTAGGAACGCATCCTCCCAGAATTGCATTTGGTCCCAAAGATTTGATCTTTCTTTGCCTTTAATGAAGAAGGGTTATAGTTTAAAATTGTGAACTTAGTCAAATGGTTTGAAAAGTGAAATTATCCTTCGAGCCGGATGAGTTTACACCTTTCGGAATATTTAAGGTGTTCACTTGGTGAACACCAGCCTTTATTTATTAGTTTTTTATGCTAAGTACCTGCACAATTTGCAAGAGCCTAGAGTTCTCTCGGTTTATATTCAAACTGTTAAGATTTATATAGCATTTTTCATATCAACCTAAAAAGGCTAAGGCCACAAGAATAGTTTTTTACCAATCAATCCTTGATAGAGATACGTCCGCGCCGTGTCCGGCGAGGTGACGGGCGAGGTGACGGGCAGCCCGGCGGGCGCGCGGTAGGCGCTCACGGACGACTTGCTCGAGAACACGCTCGCGGCGCGCGGCTTGCCAGCTGCGCCCTGCCCCGGCCCGCAGCGGTTCACCTGCGTTACACATACATAGCTTTCACATGTAGATGTAAATATTACGTACTTGGTGCGTCACGGTTCTTTTGGCGCATGATGACTTTTTCAGGAGGGCGCTGTTGGTTAACATTTGTAACTATTGTTAAATAGTAGTCTTCGGAAATTGCATAGAAAGACCAAATAGTTCTGATTCTGAACACGTGCTAAAAGAAACACGACGCACTCTTCACTTAACGTAGAAGTAAACAAATGGAGTACATACTTAACTCTAAAACTGGCATCATTTTCATAGTAGGTAAGCGAATAGATACCCTTGCAAGGAAGATCTAGTTCTTCTACTACGGTGACTTTAAGCTACTAATAAGATATGATTCTCCATTTGCGTACTCATTTGTCACAAAGTCAAACGTTATTTTTTTTATAACACATTTGCTCGTAAAGGGTCTCTTATTGCACCAAGTTCAGTATCGTAATGTATCACATTACGCACTAGTGCGGTAATGTAAAGTAAAACGCACGGCTTATCATAATGCTCCGTCTAAAACGAACGGTACTTTTTTAAATCTTAGCAAAGAGTTTTTATGTCAGAAAAGTAGTCAACATTTTATGAATAAAATTAAGTTGGGAGATAAAATGTAATAAAATAAACATTTAATTCTTTAATTTAATTAATTTTTACCATAAATTACAACCATTTATCTGTAACAAAACACAAAAATATGAATTTACTTTATTAGTAACACTGGCTGTTTTTGTGCCTTTGCCTTAAAAGAGGCGTAAAAATTATTCCGCGCGCTTTCTCTTTACGCTGTATTGTTTTTGTTTGAAAATGTCATCCGAATTTTATTTATTTCCTCGCAAATGTGTTATTAAACGTCGTATGACATACGTGCGCTTTGATAATTACAGCCGCTGCTTTCTTGTAGCCCTCGCCTACGGCTCGGGCTAGCAATATCGCCTCGGCTGTAATTTTCAACTTACCGCACTTATATCATAATGTACTATTAACAATGCTGTGCGTTCTATTCTTCCTCAGATGCATGAATGATTTAGATACTTAGAAGTGCTTTACACACCGATGGATGGACTGCTTACCAGAAAAAAAAATCTGGAATGGATTCTTTTAATTATGTAATTAGTAAAATATATTTATTACTCTGTGATACAAAATTTTTTTTTACTAACAATTATTAATTATGCTTTAACTAATTTATTATAGACACGTAACATGCAAATCTAGAATCTAAATACTGCAGCGATAAATAGCCTTTATAACAAATTTTGAGTAAAATCTTCCAATTGTTGGGCTATTGTTTGATCGCTAGTTTAAGCTCAGTAAGCGTCTAAGACGGGTGACTACAAATCGCACTTACATTGAGGAACATGACGTCAGTGTCAGATAGGTTGGACTTAAAGGAGGCGCGGTGGTCGTAGATATTGGCTCGGTTGGTGGTGATGGAGCCGCTCTCGTCGGCCGAGCAGTCCGACGAGGGGGGGGCCTGCCACGCACACAAACAACCCGCCTGTACCCTGGCTCATGTCACTACGCACTAGACCAACAGCTTGCGCCCGATTACGACCCAATTGATGGTAGCAGTCATACACAATAGCGACAAACTTTCTTAGCAAAAATACTGTTGAATTTTTTGCACTATCAAACGATCTGCTATTTTAACTTGATTTCAGTTTTGAATATAATTGAATAGGCCGTTTGATCGGCATTTTTCGTTCCTTTTAGATTAGTGACATGAGACATGTTACATTTTACTTACAACTCCAACTAGCATAATATTTACTAAGTAATATTTAATTACACATTATTCTACAATATTAATCTTATATCATAGTATACTTATGTAATACAACCATGCGGGATATTATGTATATACCTTTCTCATTTTATATACTTAAGCCAGTTTATAACAAGAATGTGAAGATACTGTGTACGTGTATTAAGTCAGGAAATAATAACTATTGTGTTCGGAGTATATCTGAGCGGAAAGTAGAAAATATAGCAATACGCCGCGGCTCTAAGCAAACATAAAGTTAATTTGATAGTTTAACAATATTACAATGTAATTTAAGAAGGGATGAAATCATAATTACAAAAAGGCTTTGCATGTATAGGGCAGTCTGAAGCGGTATCACGCCTTTAATAACTGCTGTCATGCTCAAGAGCTTTTCTTCACTTTTATATAGACATTTAGATAGGTATAGTTTCCACATAGATCAGTTTAGAGCGACAAGACCATGCAAAAGGTTTGCAACACTTAAGAATACACAAACCAATGCAGTACTTACATCTGAGTCGAAGGATGTTAATTTGCTGAAGAGTAAGTTCCTTTTCTGGTTCAACATGTCTTTAAACATTTCCGTAGTAGTTTGAGCTTCGGATGAATCCATTTCCGGATAGTTTACTACCGGTACATCTAGAATTGTTTAATGTTACATGGAAAATTACGTTTGCGTATAAAAGGACCAAAAATTCGACATTTCACCAAAGGATGTTAAAACTATAGTTCTTAAAGATAATATGGGAACATCACTAACCAGATTGTGAACTCTTCCTAGACGAAGGTGACGATGATGGCGTTTCTAAGTCCTGTCGTCCATAGTGGTCCATAAGCGCGGAGCCGGCCATGCCTCCATGCTCCAGGCCTGCGATCTCCTTGCTCCAGTAGTGCGTGTGTGCCATCTCTGCCAGTTGGAACACAGAGGCCATCCCTCCCAGACCGAAGTTGGAGTAGGTGTGCTCGAGACCGTGGACCACTGCCTGTAGTACCTTCAGCATGCCTTTCCAGACCGGCTTGCTCACGAACTTGAGGGGAGGTAAGGAATATTATTTAAGAGCTTATTTCTATGCATCCACTTTTTTGTCGAATTCCTGATTGATGGTCCTTACGGATTTACGGACATAATATGTCAGAAGATTTTTTTACTCTAGCAATATCGACAAATCGTGGTTGTATTAACAAATATGTTTTGATTATACAGATAAACTCACCACATCGTCCACTTTGTCGTTGGGTGTGGTTTTCCTATTGAAGTTCCTGTTAAGTTTGCTGAGCACCATGTTCCTGTAGGACTCGTCCTCCATCAACTTCTTGAGACGGTTCAGCTTTAACCAACCCACGCCCTCGCCTTCCAGCACGTGCAGAACCAACTGTAATGTAAGAATACTCACTGTAAGTAATAACGTACTATGAAGTGTTGTAGAAATCGATGTTAAGGTTTAGTTATGGCAGAATTAAAAGATTGGTCCTTTTATTTATTTATTAAAACTTTTAATGCATAACCGTATAAAATAACCGTATAGAGGCGGGCTTAACGCCTTGTTATTGAAAGGAGAAACTTTTAATACTATTATTCGTTATTTTACATGAGTCGGTAGTCGATACTTACGTCATTGAGGAAGGCTTGGTTCTCAGTGTTGGCGGAGGGGCGCTGGTGCGGCGGCGCGGGCGGCGGCGCGGGCGGCGCGTGGCGGATGAGCGGCGAGCGCGCCACCAGCCCGCGCGCGCCCTGCGAGAACGGCCCGAACGCGGCCGCCGCGCCCCCCGCGCCGCCCCCGGCCCCCGCCGCCCCGCCCCGCGCGCCGTGCTCGCCCGGCTTGCCCTGCTTGTTGCCTGCTGAAGAGACTACATTATTGGTAGGATCGACTTCAGGTCACACTTGACTGTAGCAAGGTCGCATCATCAGGTATGGGTCTCAACACGATTTATTTCATCGTTCATATCATTGACCAACAGTAGATTGTTGTATCGAGCGCAAAGTGAGTTATTAAGGGCTTAAGAGTTGTCAAATCAGGTTTTTCTACTCGATATTCTGAAAAAGTTACTAGGTCTATCCACATGAAAAAAATATCACTCATAAAGGGATTCATGTTTATTATTACGGCTTGTGTATTTTATTAGCTACATTTTGAATTAAAAAATGTCTATCAAACGTCTACTAGCCCGAAAATTCTCGATAGCAAGAAATGCATTTTAATCGATTTTTACACTCAAAGATAGGAAATTTAAAAAGATGAGAATTCCCTTGGTAACTTTTTTTAGTTCGTCTTTTTATTAATAATTTGTATTACTTTAAAAACATACGCAAGCAAAAGGTCGCGCTGAGTACGTCTCAGTGTCATTTTAGTCTGCTGCGGCACCTCGTGACGGGCAGACCACGCGCGCGTTGACAAATAAAAAAAAAAACATTTTTTACTGCCATATGTATTTTTATACAGTTACCATACTAATATTCATTAATATGGTAACTGCTTGTTTTGTTTTAGTAATAGGATATGTGTTTTAAAAACGATACTTACATGAAATTATTTGAACATCAAAATTAGATTATTTTTTCGTATCCGTTTCATTCTTTGTTTTTAGATAGAAGATCAACGTAATAAAACTTGTCATGAAAATCGAATCAGCTGCCACGGAGTTGAGCGGGCAATAACTAAATTGTGTGTCTGTTCTGCCCCCGTATTCACAAACGCTCGGATTCGATTTCGATTCGGAAAGTGGTATGTCTATCTCGCTCGCTTTCGTAATGCCAAAACAAGATAGACATACGACTTATCGAATCGAAATCGAATCCGAGCGTTTGTGAATACGGGGGCTGATCATGTTTCACTTTTCTTCGGAAACGTCATTTGACGCACGAACCTTGTCCGGTAGACGGCGCTAATGTTGAATATGTCTCGTTTGCTCAAGGTCATTGGCGTATGGTAGGGCCTTAATGCACGAGTGTTATGTTGGTGCCCGAGCGCAAGCGAGGGCACTAAATTAACACGAGAGCATTAATTACTCACTTTAGCAAGGTGCGTAATCTACTTTTCTTTCAACTACCGTGACAAAATATACCCAAATTAAAAACCAACTTAATGAATAAATTTTCATAAGTTTTTAAACATTAATCCCGCGACTTATGCGGCAAAAGGTTATTAACAACTTTATTTGCAGCTATTGAGTTGAATGCGACATTTGTTTTTTTTTTCCCAAGTTGGTTTTATTCAGCCGATTTTTATTTTCAGCCAGTATCTTTTTGATCTAATGCTTATATTTTATATTAAATTGAATGGGAGACATTAAGCCTCTGTGGTAAATTTATACCTAAATAAAAAATAAAAACTTGAGAGGTGTCAAGGGACACCCGGATGGAACGAAGTTCCTTTCACGTACATAATATCAATACATTTTAGATTTAAGTTAGTGTGCGAAAAATAAAATATTTAATTTAAGGAAGATTAATCCTTAATTCGAAGCAATACGTCTTACTTAACTGCACAACCGAATTTGTACTTTGTAGTTCGGTCACTCAAAATAATAATCATATCTATCCTTACTCACATACACAACCCAATTGTACGTAATTTAAGGAAATTTCAACATTATTTTAAAGAAATAAAGCTTACAATAGCTTACTATAGCAAAAAGTGTCGTGACAACTTTTCGTAAGAATTTTTTCCGTCTAGCCCCCTTTCACAACGCGCGATAAGGAACTTCGTTCCAAAAACATTGCAGTAATGAAAAACAGTGCAATAATGAGATTAATGATAACATTACCACGTAGTTGAATGCATTGCCAAACGATATCATCGAATATTTTTTTTCAGCTAACAATTTCTTCACAACATTTATTTAATAGTCATTTACTGCATTATATTTTAGGCAAAAGTCATTTCTTGTTGAAAGACATTAAAGTGTTTGTCAAGATTTGCAAACTCAATTTAAGGGTCTTTTCTAACGCATAGTGTGATCTCATCTAAAGATTATTGCCTACCTTTGTTTCCAAAGAAATCACTGAACATGCTGGAAGTGGACGCAGCCAGGCCGTTGAGATCTGAACTGATGTTGGAGAAGAAGTCTCGATGAGTAGCTGTCAGCAGGTTAGTAGTCTGTAACGCGGTGGAGTCGCGGCGCGTGGATGTACTGCTGGTCGAGTCTTGACTTTCGCCCTATTGTGGGCACATCAGAAAACGAATAATTAATAACGCCGTTGTTTCCAGAGATCTGCTGTAAAATGTGTGTAATGCCTTAGAAAGAGCACTAAAAACTAGAACCAATAATTCGAAGAGATGTGACATTTACCAACCCGCACTGGACCCGCGTGGAGGATTACGGACCATTTCCTTTCTTAGGGAAGAGGCCTGAGTTTCATATTGGCTGTGGTTGGTTATGCTAATGCAATAGGAACACAATTGTACCTTCATTAATAATCCTTTTTTGGCAGCAGCTTCCTTCGCACTTTTAGTAAAGTCTCCCAGCGTAGACTTGCCAACATACGTAAGGTCATCGAAAGTATTCTTGCTGACGGCTGTGGCCGTTTTGCTAGCTTCTAGTGCAGACTTAGACGCCTCGTGCATACTCTTTGAAGCTTCCTCAGCTGCCTTTTTCGCGTGTAATGTTAGCTGTTAAAATTCAAAGCACATTTTACCAGCCTTTTCTACACTTATGACGAGGTGTTCTCAAATATACGAAGATAATGGCAAGAAAACTCAGCTACGCATGTCAGAAGATCCTTGCTAAATCGAATTTTGGCATGAGAAAATGATTTAAGCGATTTGATTAGGTTTTAATACAAGAAATAGTTGGAAATCTTGGGAGATTCCGAAGTAACTCTCTATTGCAAACTGGGATATTGTAGGCTATGATTTTACAGGATGAAAGGCTCGTATTCACTAGCGTCGGCGATTTTATAATACATTAAGTACTTGAATACTTATAGCTAACTAAGCTACTAAATATTACGTTCTACGGTTCGTGTATGTGAGTACAATGCAGCTTCTACAATTCGTTGCTTAGCTCCACACGGTGATCTGTACCTGGCCGAATGGCGCAAACATTTTCTTTTCCTCTCCGGCTGCTGCTTTTCCTTTCTTCTTTATTGGTTTGAGTAAGTAACACAGTGTTGTAATTAAATTATAAATTGAAATTAACACAGAAATACAGAAATTAAAATTGACAACAACAAAGATTCTGTCTAAACGACTTGCGGTAGCCGCGGTCATAAAATGTGCGAGTAAGATGGTGAATACTCAGTACAGGATATCTAGATTTAATATCTCGTGCTATCTCGCTGTCACATATAATGGCCGCGCCTACCACGAACGTTGTCGTGCAGTATAGTGATTCTATGTTACCTTATCCATATGTGCGAGCAGTCCTTCCTGGCTACTCTGTCGTGTTGTCTCCCTCACCAACTCCTTGGCTTGAGCGGCGAACTGCTCCAAAAGGGACGACTGTGACGCTTGGCGGGACACACCGCTACTTACGCTCTAAAATTTTAACATTTAATCAATCGAATTGTGTCCTTTTATGTGCAGATATTATCAGATAAATATATCATTCTCGTCTATATTAGGATTCAGTTAATGATATTATGGCGAAGGGCAAGTCTCTGTTCTATTCTTGTACCTATGCAATGTGTGAATCGTGTGATGCAAAATGTGGTCTGCCTTTAGCAATGTATAAAACTATTGGTTTGATGTAATTAAGATAACAACCAGAGTAATGAGATAAAAGGCGATCAAACCACAGTCTAAAAGGTATTTTTTTCGTGAGCATGTGTTTTGTGTCGCTGGTGCTGGCGCTGTCGGCTCAGCACGGTGTAAGGTACAGTTGATAGTGTAAGGTAAGGAGCAGGTGCGTACTTTGCCGTGTTGGTGCGGGGGCAGCGAGTGGTGCGAGGGCGTGAGCGCGCGGTCCGAGTCGCTGGTGCTGGCGCTGTCGGCTCAGCACGGTGTAAGGTACAGTTGATAGTGTAAGGTAAGGAGCAGGTGCGTACTTTGCCGTATTGGTGCGGGGCAGCGAGTGGTGCGAGGGCGTGAGCGCGCGGTCCGAGTCGCTGGTGCTGGCGCTGTCGGTTCAGCACGGTGTAAGGTACAGTTGATAGTGTAAGGTAAGGAGCAGGTGCGTACTTTGCCGTGTTGGTGCGGGGGCTGCGAGTGGTGCGAGGGCGTGAGCGCGCGGTCCGAGTCGCTGGTGCTTGCGCTGTCGGCTCAGCACGGTGTAAGGTACAGTTGATAGTGTAAGGTAAGGAGCAGGTGCGTACTTTGCCGTGTTGGTGCGGGGGCAGCGAGTGGTGCGAGGGCGTGAGCGCGCGGTCCGAGTCGCTGGTGCTGGCGCTGTCGGCTCAGCACGGTGTTAGGTACAGTTGATAGTGTAAGGTAAGGAGCAGGTGCGTACTTTGCCGTGTTGGTGCGGGGGCTGCGAGTGGTGCGAGGGCGTGAGCGCGCGGTCCGAGTCGCTGGTGCTGGCGCTGTCGGCTCAGCACGGTGTTAGGTACAGTTGATAGTGTAAGGTAAGGAGCAGGTGCGTACTTTGCCGTGTTGGTGCGGGGGCTGCGAGTGGTGCGAGGGCGTGAGCGCGCGGTCCGAGTCGCTGGTGCTTGCGCTGTCGGCTCAGCACGGTGTAAGGTACAGTTGATAGTGTAAGGTAAGGAGCAGGTGCGTACTTTGCCGTGTTGGTGCGGGGGCAGCGAGTGGTGCGAGGGCGTGAGCGCGCGGTCCGAGTCACTGGTGCTGGCGCTGTCGGCTCAGCACGGTGTTAGGTACAGTTGATAGTGTAAAGTAAGGAGCAGGTGCGTACTTTGCCGTGTTGGTGCGGGGGCTGCGAGTGGTGCGAGGGCGTGAGCGCGCGGTCCGAGTCGCTGGTGCTTGCGCTGTCGGCTCAGCACGGTGTAAGGTACAGTTGATAGTGTAAGGTAAGGAGCAGGTGCGTACTTTGCCGTGTTGGTGCGGGGGCAGCGAGTGGTGCGAGGGCGTGAGCGCGCGGTCCGAGTCGCTGGTGCTGGCGCTGTCGGCTCAGCACGGTGTAAGGTACAGTTGATAGTGTAAGGTAAGGAGCAGGTGCGTACTTTGCCGTATTGGTGCGGGGCAGCGAGTGGTGCGAGGGCGTGAGCGCGCGGTCCGAGTCGCTGGTGCTGGCGCTGTCGGTTCAGCACGGTGTAAGGTACAGTTGATAGTGTAAGGTAAGGAGCAGGTGCGTACTTTGCCGTGTTGGTGCGGGGGCTGCGAGTGGTGCGAGGGCGTGAGCGCGCGGTCCGAGTCGCTGGTGCTTGCGCTGTCGGCTCAGCACGGTGTAAGGTACAGTTGATAGTGTAAGGTAAGGAGCAGGTGCGTACTTTGCCGTGTTGGTGCGGGGGCAGCGAGTGGTGCGAGGGCGTGAGCGCGCGGTCCGAGTCGCTGGTGCTGGCGCTGTCGGCTCAGCACGGTGTTAGGTACAGTTGATAGTGTAAGGTAAGGAGCAGGTGCGTACTTTGCCGTGTTGGTGCGGGGGCTGCGAGTGGTGCGAGGGCGTGAGCGCGCGGTCCGAGTCGCTGGTGCTGGCGCTGTCGGCTCAGCACGGTGTTAGGTACAGTTGATAGTGTAAGGTAAGGAGCAGGTGCGTACTTTGCCGTGTTGGTGCGGGGGCTGCGAGTGGTGCGAGGGCGTGAGCGCGCGGTCCGAGTCGCTGGTGCTTGCGCTGTCGGCTCAGCACGGTGTAAGGTACAGTTGATAGTGTAAGGTAAGGAGCAGGTGCGTACTTTGCCGTGTTGGTGCGGGGGCAGCGAGTGGTGCGAGGGCGTGAGCGCGCGGTCCGAGTCACTGGTGCTGGCGCTGTCGGCTCAGCACGGTGTTAGGTACAGTTGATAGTGTAAAGTAAGGAGCAGGTGCGTACTTTGCCGTGTTGGTGCGGGGGCTGCGAGTGGTGCGAGGGCGTGAGCGCGCGGTCCGAGTCGCTGGTGCTTGCGCTGTCGGCTCAGCACGGTGTAAGGTACAGTTGATAGTGTAAGGTAAGGAGCAGGTGCGTACTTTGCCGTGTTGGTGCGGGGGCAGCGAGTGGTGCGAGGGCGTGAGCGCGCGGTCCGAGTCGCTGGTGCTGGCGCTGTCGGCTCAGCACGGTGTAAGGTACAGTTGATAGTGTAAGGTAAGGAGCAGGTGCGTACTTTGCCGTGTTGGTGCGGGGGCAGCGAGTGGTGCGAGGGCGTGAGCGCGCGGTCCGAGTCGCTGGTGCTGGCGCTGTCGGCAGCTGCTCGTTGGCGACTCACGACTGTCTTCGGCGTAGTGGTCGAGTTTGAGTCCGACTCGCGACCGAAGCTTCCGCTGTCAGTGTCCTAGTGATGGTGCTAGATTAGCTATGACATACTACCACAGCCTACCTATATTAACTACTTACAGTGGATCGAAGCGAACTGCTGTGCTATGGAGCAGATTTCGAAGGTTCGATAAAGGCGGTTTTGCAAATCTAAGATGGCAAGTGTCAATCACTGTAAACTGTGTCTACTGTGATACTACTGTGTACTAGGAGCTTTGAACTAAGATGTAGTCATGGCTAAGTTCTTTTACATTCCAATGTTATAATGTTTTCGATCAACAATTCAGTGCAGCGGTTTTCCATAATGAATTTGATTTGGGAGCTCGATGAAATGTACCTAATAAAAACTACAAGAGAATAACGATCTACTCGTTAGTAGCAAGCTTCGAGAACTCCTTTCATGGTGATTTTTTCAAAATGCTTTCAACTGAAGAAGAATAATTGTTAGCCTAATGCTAGCTAGACCGACATGGTTATAATGGAATCAGTGATTTAAAACACATTTGTCAACACACACAGTGAATCCCAATCACCAACTAATATTGTCCCACCAAACCAATGTTGGTCCTAAGTTCCGGCTAACTTACACTTTTCTTCACAGGGGTTGGATGCGCAGCGTCGCTGGGTTCCACGGCGACGTCTCCGGGCGCCTCGTCATCCGACAGGTCGCTGTGGTCGGAGCTCGACGCGGACGGGGACGGGGACGTGGACGCGCGACCTGTGTCTCTGTCCACCACCTCCTCCACGTTACCGAACATCAGTGACGACGGAGGGCTGTATACCTAGTATGAGGGACATGGAGAATTTGAAAATTCGAAATAGATACCAAGTGCAATTTCTCTTTTATACTATTTTATGTATGTGTGAATTTGGAACAAATAAGAAGCACTTCTTATATTTTAAGATAGCTATTTTGCTATCTTAAAATTATGAACTTCTTGGTCTTTATAAACATAATATTGAGTTTAGTAAGTTACCGTTTTTGGATCTAAAGATGATGACAGAGTCATTGGTACTTGCACAACCGCGCTATAAGTCTCCCCGATGACGTGCTGTTGGTGCTGATTCCCTCCTGTACATATAAATTAAAATCGAAGAATGTCAAAACGCAATACAACGCAAAAGCAGGAAAGTTACTTGTGGAAATAAGTCGGACCTTACCTGGAGATAAGTCGGACGAAGCCATTTCCGACACGAAGTCACTCAGTGATGAATATGATGAGCTCGTACTTTCTGCAGCCTCAGAGTCTGATCCACTCTCATCTAAACATTATAACATAACATCACGTCTGTAATTTCCGAAGGGTTAGGGAGAGGTGACTTACATAGGGTTTTTTTCAATAGGTACAAGATTCATTTAAGACAATTCAAGATTATTTTTCTACTTTCTGATTGTACGAGCTTCTAAAATTAGAGTAAGTATTACTCTTTAACGTTCTTAACTTTTATAGAGGAATCAATGACTTGAAAGGCGCACTTTCTATATGGAAGTACCCTAAAGCCCAAAAGCACAAAAGTTACAAACCTGTAGGCTGATTTTCCTGCCGCTGCAGTTGCCTCAGTGCCCCGTTGAGCGAGCTGCCGTCGTCCCACACGGGGAAGCGGATGGGCTGCAGTTGGTCCGCGAACCACTTGGGCTTGTCCCCGACCTGGCGCGGGTCGAACAGCCCTGTCTGCACCCGCAGGAATGCTACGTTGCCTGGAGTTAGCGACCACTCAGCTAAGAACTCCACTGCCTAAGAGAATGCGTATTTTTGTTACTAATGGGGAATTTAATCAATAATACTGAATGCGATCAGCGCGTCTAAACCGCATTCTAGAACGTTCGTTATTAAATAGTTTCATTGGTGCAATCCGCTCTAAAACTGCCTGGCCCAATTTTGAGAGGCATCCTAAAATCTTAATGGGAAACCATAAAATCGAAAAAGTTGTCAAAATTGGGTCCTTGAAGACACATAATAAGATTGAGTAATTAAATTAATTGAACTATTTTAAATACAGCAGTGCTCGCCAGTACACCCGCGGCGTTGGACGTCCTCCAGCTATACAGGGTGTAAGGGACACCGACATTATTCTGAACCCTCCAAAAGAAATTTTGCGCCGGTAATTAAAAAAAAAAACTGTTTTCATCAAAAGTGCAATACCTATTCCACTTTTGTAGGAGACAGTCGGTGTCCCTTACACCCCACATAGACCCAACCTCCATGGCAAGTTCAAGGCGGAGGACAGGGTGTTGTACGCCTTGTTTTTTTCACTAACCTGGGTTCTAGCAAATTTGTTCAAGAAGGAGGTGGTCCTCGGGCGAGATCGCAGGAAGCTGTTGATCTGGAAGGCGACTACAGGCCGCGGGTACAGGCGGAGAGTTCGGGTGTGTTCCATAAAATTCGCCAGGATGTTTTGTGAGTTGAAAAATCGCACCTGTAAAGTAAAGTTCTCGTCTAAAGATAGCTATTTATGCAACTGTTACGTTATGGACGGTCTTTTAATACGAGTGCCATTTTTCAGTACAAGCGTAGCGCGTACCGAAATAGGTGGGCACGAGTTATTAAAAGACCAATAACGTACAGTTGCATACAAGATTTTATCTACGAAGGAAGGAATAAAACACAGATATAGACAAATAAGTATTTTTAATAGAAACTTAACTACACACTGACTATTGTTTATTTATACTTAGATTTTACAGCCAAATAGTATACGATACTTTTGTCCTAAAATTGTTCCATTTTTAACCCCCGACCAAAAAAGAGGGGTGTTATAAGTTTGACGTGTGTGTCTGTCTGTGGCATCGTAGCTCCCAAACGGATGAAGCGATTTTGATAAAATTGGTGTCATTTGAAAGGTATTTTAATCGAGAGTGTTCTTAGCTATGTTTCGAGAAAATCTGCTCAGCCGTTTGAAGCTCATCACCTCTTTTCAAGTTGATGAAGGGATTTAAACAACTTCTACGGGTCTAGTTGATTGGAAATTTGAATTTTTGTCACTTTCTCACCATGGGCATCGCCAGGGGGGTAAGCTGCACACCCCCCGTCCCCCCTAAAAGCTAAAGATTTTTTTTATTCATATCTTTCCTTTTTTTCGTTAATAAGCGAGAAGAGACGCAACACCAAGAAAAGTGGAAGGAATGGGAGTAGACCTATGCCCAGGAGTGGGACAGTCAAGGCTAAGAAAAAATAATTTAAGTTTAAAAAGCATGAAATAAAAATTAAATTAAAAATTTAAAAAACCCCCGACGGACAAAACCTCAAAAAAACTATAAATAAAATTAATCCAAGCGTCGTAGCGTCGGGGGACCGCTAAGTAGACCGCTTAGTACATACAAATATATATACAAACAAAGCGGACCCCCGACGCTACGACGCTTGGATTAATTTTATTTATGGTTTTTTTAAGGTTTTGTCCGTCGGGGGTTTTTTAAATTTTTATTAAAAACGTCATTTACATTGTCTCGATTTCGAAGTAATATTATAGGTGGCTGTATGTTCAGAATGTCCTTGCTTGTGTTTTAGAATTTATGACGATTCACATAATGCAACCCGATGTCGTTATGGGTATCATAATGAAACCGCTGTCAATTTTGTAATTCGAATATAATGAAACCGAAGTAGATAAAGATCTTAATATCAATACATATCCATACTTCTATACTATAATATTATAAATGCGAAAGTCACTCTGTTTGTTTGTATGTTTGTTTGTTACCTTTTCACGACTAAACGGCTTGTCGGATCTTAATGAAATTTGGCAAGAAGATAGATTTCAACCTGGGGAAGGACATAGGCTATATATCATCGCGCTATGACCAATAGGAGCGGAGCAGCAATGAAAAATGTTGCGAAAACGGGGAAAATGTGACGCAGACGAAGTTGCGAGGGACGGCTAGTAGGCAATAAGGTTGTAGAGGGAGCCGTGCTGTAGATAGTCAAGTTTTTCCAGCATCTGTGCAATATAGCTCACAACCTGGTTGCCGCTGAACAGTATAAATTGTAACCATGTTTATAACATTGCAGGGACATTAACACGACGATTGGATAGCTACGGCTACATATCTCGTTGTGATGCATTGCTCTGTGACTGTCCTGGATATGAATCTACTGAAATCTCCACAACAACCTGCACCTCCTCGCACAACTACCTGTACCATCCAGAATTTTAATGAAGCTATCGATAGAGCCGTTCGGGTGAAATCGACACACAAAGAATAAGAAGATCTGAGTTACCAGGGTATACAAGGTGTTGTTTTGCATCCTCGTCAATATATATGCTAATGATTCTAGTCCCGAATCAATAATAAAATGGGTAGGTAATATTTTTTTTTTCTTATTTACGGAAATCGGTAAGTGTGAACCACCCGTGTTTTAAACGCGGGCCCTCTGATTCTCGCCCTATGACCGCGCTTCCATAAATACAAACAACCTCAAACGTTTATTTGATAATTTCTTATTCCCTAAACCACGTTAAGGGGGTTATTCTGAAATACTGACAAACATAAATAACCAAAAACATCTGCGTTTATGAATAATTAACTAGGTACCGTAATTTATATTGATTATTTATGTCTTGTGTGACAACCTCCTGAATTTTGACGAGGATGCAAAACAACACCTTGTATAGCCGGTAAAAAAGTGATAGCACTTACCATGGCAACCCTGGTAGCGACATCAACAGAGTCCACATCGTGTCCGTATATGAGCGGGTTGAAGGGCTGCGCGTGGTGCGGCGAGGCGAGCGAGTGCCGCTGCGGCGTGTGGCCGGCGCTGGCCGCGCCCGCGCCCGACAGCGACACGCGCCGGCTCTCCGGCGTGGAGTGCGGCGCCGACTGCGCGCCGTCGCCGCCGCGGTACGCTGCGGGCTGGACCCTAGTAACCAACATTTTTTTGCTAAACTTCTCAAAAATCTAATTTTAGGTAAAGATTTTAAAGGGGTTTTCACGGGGAACTTCTCAGTAGCAGCTCGGAGTATGGATTCGTGCCCAGTAGTTGACAATAGGCTCGCCTCATATTAAATGAATATTAACATAACCGGATAAACGTGGGTGTACTATGATACAGCTCTGCCTAACTCTTTTGTTACATACATCTGCAAATCGTGGAATTCGAATGTCATCTAATCGTAACATGTTAAGTCTACGTTTAAATAAGTTCAAGATATCATTTTATTAAAATTAACTGCTCGAACCTCACAGACAACTGTTTACAGCTCACATTGTAACAGGTTAAGAGCAGTATTTAACACTAACTACTAACACTCATTATATATTTACTATAAGTCTAGAAACGGGATATTTACCATGTTTATTACTTGTAAACGCCTAAATAGTGTAACTTTTAAACACAAAGTAAATGTAAAGTGGACCAACATATTCCTTTAACTCACTTAAGAGTAGCTCCCCCCACACTATCTCGCCTGGAGGGCAGCAGTGGCGCCGCCGCTTGCGCAGCTGTAGTACTCGTCAAACTGTTGAGGGCCTGTCAGCGTAAAGATCATGTGATTCAACTACTACCTCAGATGAAATCACTCACTTTCTGTCATAAGATGTTAAAAGAATGTTAAATTAAAAGCAAATAGTTTATGGCTTAAAAGGTGGACTGTAATAAATATGTAGCATATATTTACTCAAAATCGTTAAGGTATCCAAAATCCAAGCAAAATCATTAAATTATTATCAAATATTAATAAATAGCACAAACAAAAATGATTTTATTGTATTTGCAAGTTTAGCTACTCATATTGAAAATGCTTAATGTATAATTTAGTATTGTTATTCAATCATTCAAACTCTCTACATAAAACATATTATAAATAGTGTATTATTTTCGAAGCTATAGGGACTGTTATACAATATTAGCGTTGGCACAATCACAACAAGTCAGACAAAACATGCCGCACACAAACACAAGACAAACTGAAACAGTGTTACAGTCTAAATGAAATATAAATAAAAAGGTAGTAGTCAAGAAGAAATATGTCTGGACCTAGGAAATGTGTGATGGTAGACAGTAACACGTGTTTCAGATAAATATTCATATGTGCCTCTATTAGCAGCTTTTCTTATCTTGTTTTATTAACTTAATAATACCGATGCCGAGCTTAAGATCTGTCAAGACATTTTTATCCAGATATTTGTGTATTTGTTTAGAAAAAGTTTCAATTTCAATTCAGTTGTCAGCAATGTTTTTCTTTTCAACGTTAAAACATATCCATAACCAGCAGTGAACTGCTGTAGACTGAGTTAATTCATCGCATCAATATATAAAGCTACTACTTTTCATTCATGCAAATTTGATGCTTCGAGAACGAAACTTTGATAACTGCTATCAATCCCTCGATAAGAAAAACTGATTCATAGTTATAGTATACAATATTGTAAATACGTAATAGATACATACTAACTTCGGTGTCGGGTGCAAGTTAGCTGTAAAGTATCGAACTAAAACGGTACATAAATAAATATATAACGAGTTAATCTGTTGTGAATAATAGTGAAAGTGTGCAATGTAAAAAGAGTAGAGATATTTACACCACTCCCGGTACTGCCCATGAGATGCACGGCCTAGCGTTAGGAGAAGAAGTGAGGGCGTGTTAGTGACACAAGTCAAAGGAAAAACGTGTGGAAATTATAAATCCTGAAAATCATAAATAAATAGTAATTCGGATAGTCGTCATTGATAGATTGATAGTCATAGGTAGTTTATTATGTTATAGTAAAACACATTTAGATATTCAAAACATGCTTTCAACTATTTCATTATGTTCATAACATTATTAAATTGTCGGATTAATATATTTTGATCTAAATCCGAACACGTTTATAACATTGATATCTAATGAAACATAAGAATTAAAACACATACAAATTAGGTGGACATTCATTATGTAGACATCATCATTAAAACAATCACATAAATCGTCACAACAACTTAGCGACATCGATAGAACTGCGCGCACAAGTGCAAAGTATTAGAGAAAGTTTAGGTGATAGGAGAAAAATGTACTATGTAGACATGAAAGAAAACATTCATAGAAAAATGTGAAAAACAAACGAAATAATACAATTCGTACCTGCTTCAAGTGGTTCTTTAGTACGGAGCCTTCGGGCTCGGGTAGCGGCGGCAAATCCTGGTCATTTCCCGAAGGGCTAACCAGTTTAGTGGCATCCAGGTCCACAAGCCATATATCGTCGGGCATTCTGTTAACAAAATTGTACGTTACACACTATTTTTGGCTAACATCTACTAGGAAGATTGCTTCACTTAGGATCTTAGGATTGAGAACTTACCTCATTATCTGCCCAGCCTTTTCCCAATATGTATGTTGTAGTCGGCTACCAGTCTCACCGCATGCGGCTAAATAACAGTATTTTACGTGGACTGACTGCCTATCTGACCTCCACAACCCAGCTACTGGGTGATACGATACGGTAAGATTGGTAATGAAACTTTCGGGTTTTCATTTATAACTAATCGTAACGACTGTCAAATACCTACAAATGACAGCCAGCTAACCATTTAACGTGCTTTCCGAGGTTCAGATGAGCTCAATAATATAATGTGTTGTACCCATCCACAAACCGACCTGGATCGATAACTTGACTATGAAAATTAAATGACAATGTAGAATAACATACACACCTGAAATTCTTCTTATACGTAAGGAATGTGGCAGGTATCCCAATTAGGAAGGGTGTGGGTGCCAGCAGCAGCTGTTCCGCGCAACTCATACAGCTCGGCAGAAGCGGGATGGCCGGGAACATGTACTCGAGCGGGTACAGCATGGACACCAGCGCCATTACCGACATAGACAGCGCGTTGTAGTCGCGCGACTGGACCACCACTTTGTTCTCCAGTAGAATTAAGGTTAGAACCTTTAGGCATGTGTCTACACCTGTTGAAGAAGAACTTGTGTTGAAGATACTACTGATGTATTTTAAGATGTTATTCGGATGCTTGCTTACTTTACTAATATGGTATTTGCCAGGGATCGTGGTAAAACGAACTGCGAACTCAGACGAATCAAAACATAAATCCGAAATCAGTTGGTAAAAGGAGTTATACAGTAGGGAAACAAAAGAAAAACTGTAACAAAAGCTCTTACCTAAAAGTTCCAAAGGTAAATGCAGAGGGAAATCAACAAGTGAGAATCTTGTGTGGTCCGGCAACGCGAACAGAAGTGGTGAATGCGCTGTCGGCGACAGTACTTCTAGCTCGAGCCTGGTCTTGCCCGGGACTGGTACAGGCGCGGACAGGAGTCGCAGGATCCACGTCTCGATCTCTTTGACGTCGTGTAACACAATGGTTGGTGTGTTGTCGTATGCTTGGCCAGTCAGTACTGACCATACCGTATCTCTGAACAAAATGATTCATTGTTTTAAATGAAAATTTTGGATCCTCTCTTGTCAACTAATTTTTACAATTAATGACTGGATTATGTTTTTATAAAAACGCTCGAGGCAATCAGAAAACACTCTTTGTTAGAAACAAATGTTTGGAAATTATTTTGCTACAAAAGATAAAAGTCGCTTCTTTATTACTTATTTAATTAAACCTCGAACATCAAAGTGGATTGCCTACTTAAAAGAGAACCATAATTTGTAATTGGAAGATAAATTGTAAGCATAAAATATTCGATTATAAGAACATGCTTTCATTATGAATGAAGGTACATATTTCTATATATTTATTAACTTACCTAAGGATTTGTCTGGACGCGCCGACACGTCGTGGACTGGAAGACTCATTGCATGCATCGATCAATTTCTTTAGGATTAATAGGCACTCTCGGAATGTGGAGAAGAAAGGATGATGTGAAAGCAGGCATAGAGATGTTAAGGAATGGTTCCGAACTCTCTGTAACAATTGAATAAAGTTAGGGTTAGTTTAGATTAGAAATAATAGAATTCACTTTCGTTAAACCGATTTCTATGAAGCACATTTGAACTCTTCATGCTAATCGACCCTGTTTCCTTACGGAAAGTTGTCCAGTTAAATGGTCTAAATGGGTTATTTCACTGCGCTCCCGGAATGCATTCCACAGCGCTTCAAGTTTTAAATACCTATACACGGTGTTAATCACCTCATCACGAAGCCGTCAACCAAGCATTCTGTACATGAAACTAAGTAACTTTACGCAAAAATTATTGCTGGGAAACGACTTTTTTTTGGGGGGTGTAAAATCATGTTTTGTGGTAGAACTCAATGTAACGCACTTAAAACATTGTGCTGATTGAAGGATTGAATAGTACGGGGGTCGTGGAGGTGTTTAAAGTAAAAATCTTACATTAAAAACTTGTATTTAAAAAAATACTTGTCAAAAAGTTGGAACTTTGACCCCTAATATCTCCGTAACTAGAAGGTTCCCAGGTATGGTGTAGAACAAAAAAATGATCGCAATGACAGGGAGAACCAGTGCCTTTCGGCTTCGTTAAGAGGTGTTTTACACAATTTATTATTAAAAAAAAAATAGGTACCAAATGGTTCCACAGCGCTGCAAGCGCCCGTCAGTATAAAAAGCAATCCGTAAGTTGTTTGTTATACATCTACATATTCCTCGAAGCTCACCATTTTAGTGCGCTAACAAAATCAAATTTAAAAAATATTATAATTTTATTTCTCGAATCGAACCAACGATGACATATAGAGAAGAGCGTGAAGGATTCGTAATAAATGATTTCGATAGACGTTTAAAAAGCGTATCGTTAGATGTTTTAAAATTTAACTGTCCTAATTGTTTATTTAATAAAACTACCAGGAAAGCAGAAATGAACTGGAATTTTAGGTTGGATTATATTTTTTGTACCAGTTGGTGCACAACTTAGTAAGATCGTTAAGGTGCCTATTTTCTGTTCCTTTCCGTGATTCAAATGATTTCAAATGATTCAATTCAAAACCTGTATTTTTACCATTATTGAGCCAATAATTCGCTTAATACCTAGTTCCAGTTCATTGCTGCCTTCCTGCAATGACGTTGTTATTATGACTGAATAAAGATATTTATTTACACATTTATTTTATTGCTAACTCTACTCAAAATTTCTTGGAGCGTGGTGGAACTAAAATATTGAAGTATTAGGTTGCTAAAAATTCTTGAAGCGCAGTGGAATCAATGTTTTAACATTAAAATTATGAGAACAATGGGTTTTGGAACGCAGTGGAATACCTTGTCTATATTACCACCTAAAGCTAATATTATATATTACCACCTAAAGTTAAACCCTGTATAATTTTATCGGTGTCATGTGAACACAGAATGAAACAAAAATTTACAGTCACACGCGTACACATATTCGAGGAAATACTGATATAGCTAATACCTGTCGCTTCCTCGCCGCCCTCGGACTGGGCGAGTGCGAGTGCGAGCCACCGCTTTCGGAGTCGGGCGCGGGGGCCAGGCGCGGCGCTAGCGTCGCACTGCAGTCGCGCTCCGAGTCACTGGGGGCCACGTTGCTGCTCCTATAGTCACTGGAACATTCGCTACGTCTTAGTCTAAATTCTAGTGCTTATCAATCGTGAGAACGTCAGAGGATTTACAGGAAAACAATAGGCCTATTTAGGTTAACAGGAGACGTGACAAACCAAATAATACATATTTTTGGCCGAATGCATAAAAAGCGGGTCTGTCTGCTACCGAAATTACGTACGCAAACATTAATTAATATTGGTGTTTCCCAAGTTGGTGCGCCAGCTCTCTTGCAAAACTTCACTGCTATGCAAAGAGCTGAACTGTTAAGGTCAGGAAAAATCCCTTGATATATGTATATATTACATCAGAAGTCCTATTTAGCACTAAGCAGCAGTAGTTTATGTTCACCTGGAGAATGCGGAGTCGGAGCTCTTCTCCATGGACTTGCGCCAGGACTCACGGCGGAGCATGCTGCGCTCCCGCGGGCCCGGCACCTGCGCGCGCTCCACCGCGCGGTAGAAGTTCACGCAGATGCCGAACCGGGTCTTACCTGAGGGATTAGCATTGCCTTCATAAAGCGTCGATGTCACTGTTAGGGTAATATTCGTCATAATAATTCTGTTTTAAAAAATCACTGAAGACTAGTATCTTGCAGGCAATTTTGGTAATGCAAAAGATAACTTCGACAACTTCTTTTTATTAATCATACTATGCTGGCGATTAAACATATCGAAGAGATTAAATTAGAGAATATTGTCTTTGTAAAGAATCTTAAGATTATAAATAATTTATGTATACTTACCAGAGTCTTTATCGGTGAGTTGAAAGACAAAAGAGCTGGTATCCCTTGAACCGAGGTGCCCAGGGGCCCGGCGTGGCCCCACGGACACGCACCCCTCCGGTTGGCAGAAATACACCATGTCCAACGGTAAGGGGAAATCATCGTGATTGGTCAGCGGGTAGCGGCGGAGCAATTCAGGGGCCTTTACATAAAAATGTAAGTAGATAGTCTGTATATCTCAACACAAAATACAGTAATACATAATTTTATTGAGTTAACTCTTGGAGCCTTCGTCAAACTCATAGCCCTTCCCAAATCCCCTGAGGAATCTATTACACACACCGCCAGATTCGGAAATAATATCTGAAGGCCGTATGCGAAGGCCGAATATAACGCTACAGAATTTGTACACATCTATGGCAATGTGTAGATCAAGTGAATTATGTAATAAATAATAAAGTAAATAATTGTTTTACCTGAACAGGGGCGAGGCCTTTCCCCGAAGTGTAAGGTTTTGCTCCGACGATGGTTAAATAATCCACCAATCGCGGACATAAATGTTGCTTCTGAATGTCCATAATTGTTCAGGGTTCAAACTTAATTTCTTACTTGGGAGTTTTCTCGAACTCATTATAATTTAAAAATATATTGCTTGTCATAATTATCACTTTTTATTAATATGCCTGAAACAGAAACGGTAAAATATATCGCCCTCATTTTGTTATAAACCCAATTAATTGTAATATACACCGTGCCCGACAGTTTTCCCGGGAGCTAATTAAGCCGAGAAGATATCAACAGGTTTAGTTCTAATATTCTCTTTATTAACAAAAGAGCCATTGTTTTATACAGTACGAAACAATGGGTCTCTTCGAGCTCGAACTCGAGGAAATGGTAAAGGGTGGGCGTTTCGGGACTTCTCTCGTCCCTAAAGCGCCGATTCGCACCCTAATTTGAATAAATGAATTTCGGATTAGAATACTTCCCAATATCATTTAGGTTTGATTTTATAAACCTCAATTGTGTTTCATCAAAACAGGCAAGCATAAAATCAACAATATTATCTACCAATCAAAGGATATCATCAAGGTCACACATATTCACAATACTCAGTAAACGCCTACGTTCAATCACACGAAACCGGGGACGTGACATCAAAACGTTTAAATCGCATTCAAGCACACTTATAACTCAATCCGATTTGACCGACACTTATTGATTTAAGGTAGCCGGTATGAATGTAGGTGTGCTGTAGCCCGCAGCCCCTTTGACCCAATTATTGCCTTGACACGTTTCCAAGGGGAGCTCGCGCTGCTCTCTCTGTAGCCTGGTAGCAGCCAGCGATGGCTAACTTTACAATCGCTGTTGCCTATAAAACAACCTCAGTTAAGGCCTTCATAAAGTTTATTCATTACACGTCTTAATGAAAAGAAATATGAGGAACATAAAAGCGAGGATAATGGAGTACGTGTTCGCTAGATATCTACTGTACTCCTGCTTTCATGATAGGATTAGTACGCCAACACGACAAAACCATACCAAACAACGAACAACCAGTCATTAGAATACGAAACACATCGTGAAAATTGATCGATTGGTTCTCATCTATTATGTTATGATTGCCGACACGCTATAATGTTTATTATTCAGTGACATAAATGGAGCAGGTAGGGAAGGACTTCGTGGACTTACCTAACTTATGAATTTATGTATATGACAGTTTCAGGCAAGCTTCACATCTTTCGTATAAAAAATCTGTACCTTCAGATATAATATATTTTGTAGGAAGTTCCACGTTTTAACACACATACATTTAGATGGCATAAGTATCTAGGTATCCATCATAATTTATTACATACGTAAATGTCGATATACCTACCGTATGCTGATTGCCATTAAACTGATGTCCGGCAGATTAATGTTGGTATTACCTACCCTATGTAAATCACATACTCAGTTAGGTTAGCATTTGAAAACAGTAATATGCAAAACTGGATGTGGAAGTCAGTGGCAGTACACAATGTAAGATAATCAACTATCAAGGACATAATACCAACTCTGCATCGTGACGTCAAATAACGTACAGGTAAGTATCAATTGACATTGCCTTTTGGAATATTTCCCGAGCACCATTTACATACCTACGTTACATACTATCTAGCTTCCCTCTGTTCTGTTGTCATGTTAGGTATTTGATGCCTCAGGGCACATATTTTTTATCAAACGCGCTGCTCGCTACGGCTCGCTAATTTATCTGCTTCTATTTGGGGATAATCCGGCTGAGGGTTGAGTAACAAAGGTCATGCCATCGCTTTCGGCTTTAATAAAGGTTGTGTGAATTTTATGAGCACTTTACTCATATTTAATGTGTTTTGAATAAACCGTTATAAAGCGGGCAACGCCAGAGGGTCGACGGCGTTAATTAGGTACTGTCACTGTATATTTTAGTTTCAGAAGTTTATAGTGACGTCAAGCCGATTCAAAAGCCTCTATCTCTTAGTCATTCACGTCTTAAGTCTAAGCTTATATAGGTAAAAGTATGCATAAGTATAAGTATGTTTTAAAGGACATAGTAGGTACGCGTAAACAGCATCTCCATTACTCCTAAGATGTTCGAAGTGCCTTGTTGAGCACACAGATAATTAGATCGATAAACTCGCCCCGTGAGCTACAATGGATAATTGGCGACTCCGTTTGCGTATCATGTTACGTCATCGCCGACTATCGTGGGCGGCAATCAGCGTGAACATGCCTATTATTATATGGCTAATACCCCATATAATTATGTTATTATACCTTTACATAATCAAGATTTGTCATTCTTATTTCAGCTGTTTACATACGTCTGGGTTTAACAGATTAACTCCTTCGCAAAGATCAACAACTTTTTTTGGGGTTGGCAAACTGTTTGATCGTCCTATTAAAACAAACTTTAGGGATGACTACTAACAAAACTTTACACTAACTAACGTAATGAGATTTAAAGGGCACAAAACTTTGGGAAAATACAATATAAGTAAGTACATAAGAACTAAATTGGATATAACAGAAGCCGAACTTTCCCTACTTTCTTATTAGTTATAGGCTGACTGAATGAATATGGGTAAAGTAGTAAGTAACGGGGTATAAGCGACAGTGGCCATAACATACGCATAATAAAATTTTGTGCTGATTATAAAATGGACCGTAAATAAGGACAAGGATAGTTGCTGTTGCAAGAATATACGAGTCTGCTAATGTCTATGCAGTTAAGTTTAACTGGCACGAGAAAATATTAAGTGGGCAGCGGCACCCATAAGTTATTTTCTAGAGTGTGCCAGCAAGTAAGCAATAACACGAACATAAGTAGTATGTTTCTTATTTTTTTCAGCAAAACAACACAGTGATATAGTTGGAATTAGGTTTATTTACTACAGACAGCTAAACCTGTGTTAGTGAAATATACCATCAAGAAACAGGGAAATTTTCTAACTTTAACATGCGGGTGAAATTGCGGTCATGATCAAAACTAATTTATTAAAGAATTTTACCTTAAAAAAGTACCTATCTATTGATGAGATAAACGTAGCGGGAGCTTTAAGGTTCCGTGTCGACTAATCCTCGCTTATCCCGGGCAGCAAGTGCACGTAACCTTAAAGTAATTCACCTACTTACTGATCATTAGGTGGTTTCATTCTAAACCCAAACTAGTGTCACCACAATTGTCGTTTTTAATTAACGTACATAAATAAAAACTAAAGCCCTCGCTACTACTGTGCCAATGTAACTGCGACCGAGTGAAACAATTCAGCATCTAGATAGTTTTTAGAGCAACACTCGTCGAACGCTTTGGAGAAAATCAATACAATGTGTCAGACTTTCTCAACTAGTTTAAGTACTATACTTATCTAGTTAGGTTTTCAATGTGGAACACTTGTTTCTGATTGGCTGGTTGACTATGGACTACTAGCAATCAAACTGAGTGGCGTTAGTTATCTGTATGGATTAAGTAGGTACATAATCAATACTTACTACAAGCTTTATAGTAAAGTGATGGCACGCAGATTATTTTGAAAAATAGGCAATCTGGTTACCTACAGACTTTTACGAATCTAGGATTTATGTCTCTAGAACAGAATTTTAAACATACATCCATGCTTGCTAGACTCCATTGTTTATGAAATCATTTAGGCATCTTAATAATAAGAAAACCGATATGTTATGATTATTCTGGAAATTAATCACCCACCAAATCGTATCATCACGTAAGAACGACCTTATCTAACACTACTTTGTGGATTATGTGTGTGTGTCATATCACTTAGAACTCCACGTAGGATTTGATACATTCATCATTCAACATATTATTACAGCTGTCGCCCCTGATCCCCAAGTTACAAAACAACCCACATTTAGCAATAAGGGCCGCCTCACGCGTAAGGGCGAATCTCCCGAGACGAGACTTAGCCGTATTTTACCGAAAAACTTACGGCTCCAATATTGGTTTTAACGGATCAAATGGATGTTCCTATTAAACGGTCATAAATTGAGCCGAAATGTTCAACAAATTCCTTTTAATGTGACTTTTATTCGTTATTCAATACCCAAACACTTGATCCTAACATTTAAGATACTTCTTAAGGCCAGCGCACACCGGGGACGGCAGCGAAGCACTTTATCTTTACCCAACTAAACTAAATTCATACTTAGCTAGTAGTAATAAGATACAGATTCCAATGTTACAGATTCCAATGTTTAGAAATCGATCCCAAGGCTTCAAAGAGGATTTCCCTTCGCGGCACTGAAGAACGCTTTTGAGAATGCCGCGGCGGGATGCGATCGCATGCGCACACGAGACGTGAGGCATGCTTAGGGACGCCAAGGTATGCGACGGTATGCGCTGGAGACCGCTAAATTACGATCAAGGAGTGAGGCAGTGCAAGCGGGGGTAAATACCGACTTGCTGGTGGCAAAGCTGTCCCTGGTGTGCGCTGACGCACTTTCGGTGCTAAGCACCCAGCATATGGGTCGAACACTAATTCGTTCGTGTGCCCACAACCCGACTCCTTAGTCGTCGTTATACTCAACTATTTTCAGCATGCAAGTAAAAATGGATTATTTCAACTTGGCAGCGAAATATTAAACGACTTATGTACCTAAAGCTGAGGCTTTGGCTTTGTTTGTCGTAGATTACACATAATTTGGCTGTTATAGATTTCAACAATAAATTATTTAAATTACAACCCAAAGGATGATTTTCAAAACTTTGTCTCGAATGTAAAGTATGTACCTACCTAACTACCTACCAACATTTTAGTAGGAAAGTCTGAGTAACTTCTCTGACAGGGACTACATGACGTACTTTCGCGATAAATCAGAGTCGGAACGAATGTCTTTCTCAACGAGACTGATGGGCCTGAAAGCCACTAATCAAGCAAGCTATTGAGGCGATATTTTTGCTCTCGTCTCCGTAATTGGCATCTCGAGTGACGCTTGATGCGAGGCGTCGTATATTGTCAAAAGACCGATGCAAAAGCGTTGTTTAGCTAGCTTTACTTACCCAGAAATTACCTGACTGCTATTGGAATAATATTAAGTACTGTATAAAGCGGCATGATAAAGACCAATTTTATGTTGTGAGAGTTTATGCAGGTTAATCGAATATCTATCTTCGTACACCACACCATACACACACCACAGAGTAAATAAATAGGGTTCCTGTATACGATAAAGATACTCACTTTCCTGTCGCTTTCAAATCAAATCAGTTTATTTGCGATAACTGTTGGTACAATTTCGGTCTTAACATAAATCAATATAGATCTAGAACACTTAGTCATCATGATACTGTGACATGCAAACATTTGGGTTTATACTTGGTCATATTGTAATATTTGTAATATTCATAGTTATTATTCAAATAAAAAATAAAATTGAGTAGCAATATTATTAGATACATTAAAAAATGTTATCGATGTCAGAGAGTAGATGATTATTTATTGTAGAATTATATTCCATTGTTATTTATTTAAATCCCTTATTAAATATGTCGCTTACTAAGTAGAAATTCTTTTCCCTTAACCATACCTACCATAAGACACCTTGTAGTTAAATTTATTTGCCGGTAATATTTTATTGCTGTCAATAGCATTACATATGCGAACACACATTGCATAGCTATTTTTACTATTTAATGCTGTCCTAGGAATTATGGGCAAAACTATTCTGTTTCTGTGCCTATTACTTTTTGGAGAAACTTCATGTGCTTTTACAGATAACTCCGGGTGCATCTTAACAAATTTAGCGCATTTAAAGATATAAAGACTTGGAAGGTATGTCATCAGCGAACAGAAAACAAGGGTGATAGATAAGTAACTTCAGGAAGGTCATTTATATATAGTAAAAACAATAGGGAACTAAGCACACCTCCTTGGGACACACCAGACCTGTTATGTCCATAATTTGATCTGTGTTACTTTACTTTAACAAGTACTTGTTTATTATCTTTTTTTTTCAAATTCTACACACTGCATTCTGTTATTTAAATAACTTTCTAACTATTGAAGTGCCCCCGTATCCCATACTTTTCTAATTTATCTATTAGCAGTTTGTGTGTTACGAAGTCGAAGCCCTTCGACATGTCAAAAAATATGCCTGTTGTCGGGATTCGCTTATCTTAATTAGTAACCATTGTTTCAATTAGGTTAAAACAGGCTAATGTTGTGGACTTTCCCTTTTTTAAACGTGTGTGTAGAACAATATGGTTTTCAGCTAGCAAATACGCTTTAAAAGCATTTATAACGAAGTGCCACCAACCCTAGCACGAACCAAATTGCCGTCAATGAATTCAATTTTCTCTTATTCAAATGAAGCCTCTACGTCTCTGGCGTAAATTGATTTCTTTAGTATTTTTACAAGCCTAACAATATGCAATTTAATGTCTACGTAAAGATAGATTATAGCTACGAAAAAGACAATTGATACGACATTGAAAATTGCTACGAAGTAGAAATCACTAAGAAATTTTCTATTGCCTTTCGTGGCAAGCGTGGAAATTGTAGTGAAATATTGAACTGCTACGAAATTACTTCGTTTTGAATTGCTGCGAAGCAGAAATTGCTGTGAAATACTGCTATGGAATATAATTGCTACAAAATTTCCAAAGTCGAAATTATGGCGAAATACATATTCAGTTGCTACGAAATATAAATTGCTGTGGCGTACACATCCCGAATATGACCTCTATTAGCCCTTGTCCTCGTCAGAAAGCGATGGAGATCGACACAATATACAGGGTGTAACGGAAAGGGTATATACATCCTTAAGGTTGTGCTACAGACCATCAAACTGAACATGTTTCTCATCATAAACCATGTTTTGCAGCAAAAAAAAATATCTGCTGCCCCATAGAAAATTACAATACCTATTCGACCCATATGTTAAGGCAGCTGATATATTTTTTTTGCTGCAAATTTTTTTTATGTTGAGAAACATGTTCAGTTTGATGGTCTGTAGCACACCCTTAAGGATGTATATGCCCTTTCCGTTACACCCTGTATAATGATATTCTAAGTCCCGTCTGGCTAATCCTACTTACAGTTGAACACTGTGATCGATTTTTCACCCATAATCCGATAAGAGTAGAGTTGACTTTCTTTATGTGCAGAATGCACACGGAGAGTTCATTAAGGAAAAATAAAAAATACCAATCTACGTTCAAAAACTTCAAAATAATATCAAATCGGTGGAAATGGATTAATTTCTAAATGCTCAAATAATATTTATGACCTTTATTATTTTGCTATTATGCATATTATATATATATAAATACTTCATACAATTATCATGAATATCCCATATATTCAGATTTCTCTTATACGCTGAGTTTACTCCACATATCAAAAGCTTGAAAAGGGTGTAAGGGTTGTGTAGAGAGGACTACACAAACAGCTACATGTAGTCTCGGATACTCGATTTTTTTTGTTAATGTCTACATAATACAAAACCTTATATCCATAACCCATGTACTTAGGTAACATTAGATAAAGTTTGAGAGCTAGCAAAATGACCTTGCTGAGAACTGAATGACAATAGATTATTTTCCTTACGCATCGATTCGATACGAACCTACATTACATATATGTACATATTAGTACATGTAATGTTACAAACAATCGATGGTGTGAAAACGTATGTAGGTAGATATGCAAATGCGTGTTCCAATTAAGTAATCGCACCAGCATTTCAGTTTTCAAGCCAATGCTGTTACAGCTGATATCACGAGATAAGCTCTAGTGGTTCGCGACAAAACCAATAGTAAAACAGTACTGCGAATTTGTTTTATTTAGATAATGCAAACTCTTTGTTGGAGATATAAACTTTTTACATAAAATAATCTTAGGTTAAACATCTATATTGTGCAACTTGTGTACCGATCAGCGTTTGTTTTCTGTATGCTGATTAGTTTCAAGTCACGTCACAGTAAGACATTTAAGTCTGGCCTATCTCAACTCAACTTTGCTATAGAGAGAGAGAATTTATTAAGTAGAGATCTAATAAATTGCACACATCATACCCATCTATAGGGCGCGAGATACCTAACCGAAGTTTTTTACGAATTGTACATCAAACACAGAATCAGCGAGGATTTTTAACTGGGGACATTTGTATTTTTTTTTAACTTTATTTATTTGTTGAATATGAGCAAGGATTTGGCGAATAAATAGAAAAATAGTATTCGTATAACAGGGAGGGTCCGTAGGTTGAGCAAAGTACACAGCTATCAATGTTATTATATGCGTGTAGTATAAGAAAGACCGCTCCTTCAAATCGAAGCTGGCTCTATACCTACAGAAGTATCACATACGTCTAACGACATTAGGGCATCCAAGCACTAAGTTTAAGGGCTTACTAAGAGATAAAACGTTAGAAAAATATTACGAAATAAAATTATAGAAACTAAACAGAGTAAAACGTAAAATAAGGCAGTACATTACTCAAGGTGAAAAGGGTCTTTACGTGCGGATAGTAAGCAAGTTTAATGGTTTCACGACGACAAATATAGCTCTATTTTTCTGTATTTCAGTGGGTTACGTCACATACACGTCAACATGACGCACTTGAACCACTTTCCACCGGTCCGTGGTAATGAACATCGTAGGGCAACCAGAAAATCTGGTCGAGGTCATAACTTGCAAAACAAAAGCAAAGGTGCTATAATGCAGCTAGGGCTTACCTTAAGTTTACATGAGGTTGTATAGTTTCTACATCGTAAGCACGTCGCGCGCAATAACGTGATATCGTGCGTGTCGGGTTTTAGTACGAGATGTAACCGCGTAGTAGTGCATATCGCGGGATGGCGGAGGCGAGTGGCACCGGACTAGCATGCGCGCGCCCGCCCACGCTCGATACGCGCCGCGCCGCCGCCTGAGCGCTACCCACCCCACCCCCCGTACTACGCCATAGCCGTAATTGAAGTTTCAGAACGAACAATCCATTGCGCCACATCTTTGAATGTAGACAAGTATTTTCGAAGAGACTGTGCCGAAAAATTCAATGTAGTAGAATCAGATTGAAAATGTCGCCCTTACGGATTTAGCTTTAGACAAAGGTATCGGTTACGGTAGGCTGTAGATGCAGCTGATGACATTATCGTATTTTATGTGACACTTGTAGATTTTTGAGATTTTCGTTTGGTTAAAATATTTTAGATTAAGTTCTGCCACTTTAATCTTTCATAAATGAAACACAATAGTTAATAAATAATTGAAAATGTATTAAATACAAATTGTTTAACAATCTTAAGTACAATACAAAAGCGTTTATTTTCCTGTGTCTTCTTTGAGAGAAACAGTTCTGTTGAACACCATCTGTGAAAAAAACATAACCTGCTTTCAAATCTGTATTCAGGAATTTATTTTAATTATCAGTATTTACTATCTACCAAAACTATCTAAAAAAGCAATGGTACCAAAACAGGCACTTACTAGCACACTGACGACTTCTTTTTCTGATGATGCAACTAATAGAATTGCCAAACAAAACTGATCATTACTGCCGTCCCTGACTATAAGTGGGATGAGGATCTTAAAATTATACAACGTAAATACAAATTAAAATTGCAGATCGACTGCTTACGTTGGAGTTTGGCAAGAGAGTATTAATTATGAATATTGATAGTCTAGCACAGCACAAATAGCAATGAACACAAAATGTATTACTTGAACGTGCAAATACAACCAAAAAAATTAAACCCAAAACGATGTATGAAACCGAAAATTCAAAAACAAAAATCACTCAATATACAAGTTTCAAGTATGTGTGAAGACTCACTTGATTGGGCGTGGTATCAGGGTCGACGGAGAAGAAGCCGATCCTCTCGAACTGGAACTTGTCGTACACCCTCGCTCCTCTGATGGACGCGTCACCGTAAGCGGTCACAACCTTCAGGGTGTCTTCGCGGCAGTCTGATATGAAACCGCCCGGCACCTCACTCGGGTCTTCTGGGTTCTTGTGTTTGAATCTAAATCAACAAATAAAGTAAAGTAACCTGATTTTTTAAAGAAGTTACTGCACTAAGGATACAGTTTTGCCCAAATATTTAATTTAGAATATGTTGCGAAACTGATATTTGCACCGATTTGTACTTTAAAGTGGAAGCGCCATTTTCTTACGTTTTTACGCAAAAAACGCAAGAAAATTTTATTTTCGCGTCCTACTATTGCGCTTCATACCTTAAATCACCCGCCACATAACGGTCACAATGACAGCCGTCATTTTCATGAAAGCCCGTTATTACTTGTTTTGTGGCGACCATCTTAGTCTTAGATCATACTTACAGTGGCTCATATAATCTGACTTCGACGGTGACAGGCTCAGAGACCCAGTGGATGAAAGCCTTGGGCTTCACTGCTGTGTCAGAAGCTTCCGCTGTGCATTCTACTTCGACAACTTTGCCGGAAGCATCCTTGATCACCTTAGATACCTAAATATACAAAGCACATTTGTCAAGGTTATTTATACATTATCAGTGTAGCTGTTCCTAGCTGGACTCCAGGTGTCCACTTTGTGGAATGGAGTAGGCTGTACAGTCAGCATCAAAAGTCGGTTAACACTTATAAAATATTACACCAAGTTTTGTGCTGGTCAGTGTGATCTGATGTTATATTGTTTTGCGAATTTGTGTAACCATTGATGAAAATATTGTTATGTATTTTACTCCAGTCTGTTCATATGGATCGTTCTAAAACTAAGACGTCTTATAATTTTGGTTATGTAAAGCGACTTTTGCTGCTGACCGTACCTACCAGGCCAGTGAGCATTCGCGGATGTCACATATTGTGTTCGATTTCTTGGTTCTAGAGTACCAGTTTCTTCACACGTTTTCACTTCACCGGTTTACGGTCTTCGGCTATGTAAAAATTGCACAAAGTCATGTGTGCGCTGCCTGCATTCAAAGCTAAGACCCACGACTTACAAGCCGAGATCGTCACCACAGGGTCGCTTTTACCAAGCTATCCTACTAATATTATGAATGCGAAAGTTTGTGAGGATGCATGGATGGATGGATGTTTGTTACTCTTTCACGCAAAAACTACTGAATGGATTTGAATGAAATTTGGCACACGGGTAGATTATAACCTGGATTAACACATAGGATACTTTTTATCCCGATAGTATGTTCCCGCGTTACAATTATTGACCTCCACGCGGGCGGCGCCGCGGGCATAAGCTAGTTCACAAATAAAATAACTGAGAGTCCCGAGAGTCCATAATAAATGTTTTACTCGTGTATTTTTAGATCTTTTATTCCTATTATAATCGTAAAACACTTTGATTTTATCAGACTTCTGTTGTGCAAAAGTTCTTGTTTTATAAAAGCACGTTTAGGAACTCAGCAGTGTATTCTAATAATAACGAGGGGGACAATTAAGTAGGATTGTTTTTGTTGCGTTATAATTTTGGGCTTTTATTTAGTTATTACTGATGTTCTTTGTTTACCTTGATGACGTAACCCGCATGTCTCAATCCCACAGTTTGTTTCGGGGTCAGCCGTCGATATCCTTTCTCGGGTTCTTCTTTGAAGTCCGTAGCCTCGATATAAAGAATGTTACTAAGCACTACAGTGTGAGATCCTTTGTCTGGCTCATTGGGGAAGTCTGGCACTGTGATTTGAATTGGTTTGTCACTAGGGAAGTTTGTGATTGTGATCTTTAATGGTTCCAGTGCTACCATAACTCTGAAACAAAATGAGCATTTTATTGACTTGCATTGAAACAATCAATTGTTAGATACAATTTTTATGAACACGAGAACATGTGCTTCTACTACAGCGTGCTTCTGAATTATTACAAGTTTAGTTTAACTGAAGTATCTATTAGCAGAGAGTTCACTGTGAAAGAACTCACCAATGACAGGGCTACCACCACACCTATTTCTGCTGCGTAACAGCATTGCTATATTTCAGTCTGAAGGCTATGTGTGCTGGTAAGTTACAGGTAATTATGACATTTGGCATTTTACTCAGAATGACAGACCCTAACACTCATCATGATGATAATGGGCTGGCCTGTTTTTTATTTGCGATCTCATTACATACACAGTGCAACAAAATGTATCTTGTTACCTTGAAACTAAGAGCTTGTTAAGCTATTATCAATGGCAACCTTGAAATTAAAATACATGTTAAACTGTTGACATGTCATGATAACATTATCAGTCAGGGTGATGGCGGAATACTTAATGCCCTTTAAAATTACTTCTATTACGAGTATGTGATGCCTTTAAAATATTGAGTTTAATTTTGTAAGATAAACTTTTAGCTGAAAACCGAACGCTTTTAACTATAACAATAAAGGTACAGGCGGATTAACCTTATTTAGGAGACATCACTCTGTTACAAGACGATAATGTTGTGTAACGAAAGGGAGATACCGACCACAACAGTAAGTATGACACCTAGGCTTCCAACAATAACTATTTTTAGGGTTTCGTAGTCAACAAGGAACCCTTATAGTTTCGGTATGTCCGTCTGTCTGTCCGCGGTTTTGCTCAAAAACTGTTGGTACTAGAAAGTTGTAATTTGGCATGAGTATACACGTTAATGACGCTAGAAAAGTGGTAAAATAAAATTTAAAAAAAAAAAAAAAAAATATTTAGGGTACCTCCCCTACATGTTAAGTAGGGATGATATATTTTTTTTCGACCTTCCCATAGTGTGGGATATCGTTGAATAGGTCTTTGAAATTTGAAAATATTAGGGGTTTGGGAAGACCGTTTTTTGATTAAGTAAACCGTTCGTGACTTATCAAGCTTTAAGGCGCAGATATACGACTTTTAATGATTTTAAATTGAACATCACGTCTAAACTTCTAGTTTTATTTCTTTGAAAAAAATATATGTTATACTAGACAATTTTCTTTATAAATTGATATGTGAAAATGTGAAATTATATTTTTATAACATAGTGTAATTAATTTGTAAATTCATGTCTAACGCGGACAAAAAAACGATAATAACGCAAAAACTATCGGACGTATTTGCATGAAACTTTGACAATCTGAAAGACAATTTAATTTTAGTATACGGTTTTTATGTGTTTGATAAATCAAGGTGGGTTGTTTTTCCGAATAATCTTGGTGCGCGTTGAAGCGTTACGCATGCACTTTTACTCGCTCAAGGTCGCGGGCACTTATTGTCGCCTTAAAGTACCAATTTTCGTTAGAGTCAAGTGTGTCCCCCCTCTACCAAATAAACGGTTGTAGTTAGAAATTCAAATGTCACGGCAGTAGTACCTATTATAACGAAGTTTAAAGGAAAACTATCACACTTAAGTGGGCTTTACAAGTTTACGAGTAATAGTCGATCAATTGTATTTGACTCGAAAATTTCGAACAACTCCATAGAAATGTCGATAGATGGCGCTAAACGTCAGTTGAAATAAAAACGAGTTTCATTTGCAGATCATAATATATGGCGGTTTTTATAAATATTGGTACGGAACCCTTCGTGCGCGACTCCGACTCGCACTAGGCCGGTTTTTTTAAATAATGATGATGTGAGAAAAATACTTAGTCAAAGTACTGTCGAGCGCGTCTTTAAAAGGGGAACTATATTTCTTGTCACCAAAATTTATATTTGTCATCAAAGTTGTATCACCTAATAAATAGATCTATCGCCACGAAATATTTTCGTTCTCATATAAACAAAAAGTGTTCCCAGGTATGAATTATCAAATAAATGTTGAAATATGTGTAAAATAACAGATGGATTACCAATAAAGTTGTAGTGCATTAGTTGAATATAAACTTCGTTCTTATAATAATAGTTTTATTACTTAAATAATAGCTTTGTGCTCAGAATGGTAGATCTGTCACCAAATAAATAGATCAGTTCCTTATTTCTATGAAGAAAGGCCTAGTACGAGACATTGGGCACACCGACTCGGACAGGTTAGGTTCGAAGGGGAAGGCGGGGTCTAGTGAGCGAGCGGAGCGAGCGAACTAAGACCCCGACATCCCCTTCGTGTTAGGTTACTTTAAACGCCTAGTTTGGACCTGTGGTTTGGAGTTTTATGTAAACATTTTTACATTGTTTGATGATTCAATTTTCGTGACACTTCTATTATTTTGAAACCTAATAAAATTACTTGATGATTGATATTATTTCCAAGTAATTCTTAATTAATATTTAGGTAAGCGTTTTGATATTATTTGATGATTCCATTTAGGTGACAGATCTACTATTTTGAGGACAAACCCTATTATTTAAGAAACACAAAACTAATTAAATTGGTGATAGCTTAAATGATACCCCTTTAAAAGTGGTTCAGGTAGAGCACTAAGAGGAGCTCTACATATTTAAAGGTCTACCATCGTGCGAATTAGTTCTTCTAACGTTTACTTAAGCAAAACTTTATCTATCTACTTTCCATTTTCAGTGATTTGGGTTTGGGTGATTTTAAAATTTTGTCATGTATACGTCTGTTACGCAACTTTAAATTCGACATTTTTAACCAATTTATAATAAACTACGTAGCTCTACCCTTTGAGACACCAAAGAACACAACATTTACTTTAACTTTTGAAAGTATTTTTTTTTTCATTTTCGTAAAGTTAAATCATGCAACGCAGGTGTCAGTTGCACGTTAACTGATGTACTCAAGCATATATTATGGGTGTTTTCAAGCTCAAATTTCTGAGTAAACCAGCATCTCCCAGATTCAAGTTCAGAATGCTACATACATAACATGTGCCGAATTATTACGAACATGGCGACAAATAGTATCCCCCACAAAGATGAAGCTTTTAAGTTTCATACTACCGCGCTTTGTAGTAGTGCTATTCATTCATTGCGTGTAAGCATGAAGTTTTTAACCGACTTCTAAAAAAGGAGGAGGTTCTCAATTCGGATGTTTTTGTATTTTTTTTTATGTTTGTTCGCGCATTACTCTTTCAATTTTATAGGAAAACGTACAGCGATTTTGGTATTTTCTACAACAAGTAAAGCATTTGCGTCCATTAAGAACCAATCTACCATCAGATCTGATGATGAATCCAAGACACAGGCTTCATAACTCCATAACAAGGCAATGAATCTTAGCTGTGTTTGGGCTTGTTGGAATCGTAACGGTATGCACTTTCCAGGTGTAACTAAATACCAATAATAAGTTTAAAAAAAATGTTTTTTTTAACCGACTTCTATAAGGACGAGGTTATCAATTTGATCAGTATTTTTTTATGTATGTACACCGATTACGCTGAGATTTCTGATCCGATTTGCGTGATTCTTCTTTAGTTTGATGCGGAATAGTTGCCATTTGGTCCCATAAAAAATAATATAGTTTGGCCATATAGTTTTAATTTACTATCATTTTTTTGTTATAAATATGTAAGTTTTTCAAGTATGTACACCTATTTCTCCTTGATTACTGGACCGATTTAGATGATTTTTCATTCATTTGGTAGAGAAAGCTTGCCCGGTGGAGCCATATGAATTTTATTATCTTTGCTTAGGTACTTTTTGAGTCATCCTCTTTATTATGCATTTAGTCCTTTGTCGTATGTATGGTCGATGTGCTAGTGTCTAGTTACAATGTAAAAATTATACTTGACTAGGATTAAACTAAGATACCACAACTGAAAAGGCTAAAATAAAAACTTTTTTACAAAAAAAAATAACCGAATTTTCGACGATTTCCGATTCACCGACTGCCGAAACTAAAATCATTAGCCACTTATTAGTGTTTTTTTTGGAAGTCAGTTATTTTTTTTTGTAAAAAAGTTTTTATCTCTCTATTAGATTCACACTCCGGCCGGTCGTACCTCATAGTCTGCCATCAATCAAACTCATATGTTTTAATTTTTTTCCGGAATAATTTTCTGGGTACCTCCCATTTGGTAACTTTCCCTTTTCGACATCTAAAAAAAATACCATCACTAAAGTTCCGATTCGTAACTATTCTGATCTTCACACATTGTGTCTCGTTTCGTAACCTTTTGAATTTGTGTTTATTCATTCCCATTAGGTAACCTTTTTGTTTGACAAGTACAGTTAGGACTCGGAAGAACTATTAAGAAAAATACCACATGTAATATGCAGTGCCGTCTTTAATCAGTTGGAGACTCTGGGCACTTTAGAATAATAAAGCCTTTGTAGGATGCAAGAGCGAGCGAAGCGAGATCAAACTTTTTTGCACCCCGATTCTGACAGGTTAGAATTTCTTGTGACATGTTCTTAAGGATATATAAGTAGCTTGTTTAAGCACATTATGCATGTTTACTCAGGGCCCATTTTTGAACAGCCATCTTAAATGTATGCAAACCTAGTACTTTGATCATAAGTATAAGGGTGCAGATGGAACTGTTAGAATAAATACCTCATTGAATTCATGCAGGCCTAGTTTTTTTTGAAGGGTAATACACTAAAAAGTCGATTTTAGCGGCACCAACATCTTCTTCTTGATTCTGCTCTCCTAGTACTTTCTGTTCAAATTCTAAATTGAGTTCTCTCGTAAAGAACCTTAGTGTGACAGAGAGAGAGACAAAAAATAACAACATCAATAAAAAGTTTAGTTGTAACTTTGGGAGCTGCCTTTACCATACAAAAAACAGTTGAAAATTATGGGTTACGAAACGGGACTCAATGTATAAAGATTAAAATATTTACGAAATGGCACTGTTTCACTTGTTTTGCGTGTTTTTTGTTTAGTTGTCCAAATTGGGAAGCTACCAAACGGGATGTACCCAATTTTCTAACCATGGTAATACAAAATAGGCAAATACTTTCATAGTTTTCGGAGTTACCGACAAACAGCCTAACCAAGAGATATCATATTACCCTGTACTAATTGGGTTATGGAGGTCAGTTAGGCAGTCACTCCATGTAATGCAGCTATTCAGTTGCATCCGGTTAGACTGACTGAAGCCGCCCGTAATATGGTTGGGAAAAGGCTAGGCTGATTGATTGACTTTCACGATTGCACTTGTTAAAGTTCTATAAAATCGGGCGTTCCTGTTTCCGAAGCAAGGCGATTATTGCTGAAGGACATACTTTCCCAGGGAGATGTTGATAGTAAGGAGATGTACATAAGCTACGGAACACTGAATGTATTACCTTGGTGCAGTATTATTGAGTACATCCCTAATACTGGCATCCAACATGGCAGGATCCACGGCACCCACAGCGCCGGTGACGCCGAGCGCCGCACAGAACGAGTTGACGGCTGAGGCAGGCACGCCGCGACGCCGTAGAGCCGTCAATGTGTACAGCCTTGGGTCGTCCCAGTCTGCAACAAGTAAGATATTTTACAGTTAGAAAACGAGCAGAATATTTTTATTGTGTCTTAGGGGTCTTGCTCAGCTACATCGCCTATTATCTGTCCATGTTAGCAGAAGAGTCCGCCTGGATTAGAAGGATGCAGCTTTTTCTGGTGCCATTGTCACGCTCTAAAGATGACAGCAGTAGGATTTAGTCCAGGGTAGAAGACTTTAAAAATAATAAAAAGTGAAAAAATAATAATAGTAGGATAAAACCCATTAGAAAAGGAGGAGAATATTATAAAAATGGAAGGAAAAAAGCTGATATTTTGACGGGTGAATTTACGATTGAAAATTAGGGTGCTTTTTCGATATTAATTCAAAATAAGGTGAAAAAATAAATATTTCTAATCAAATAAATTACAGCGTATTTGGGACATAAAAAGGTAAGTTTTCACCAAATTTTGTGAAAAAAAAAAAAAAAAAGATAATAATAAAAAACCAAAAAATTGGTATAAATTTTGAGGTTATGTGAAAAAAGTGTAAATACAAAAGTTTTAGATCTTTTTATTACCTACAACTTTGCCATTTGACTTTTTCCATACGACTTTTAGTTTTGCCGGAAATCGAGAAAAACCGTTTTTACCCTTAGAAACTCACCCCCATCCCCTTCCCGACCTCAGATCGCCCGTAAACTATTTTTCCTTCCATTTTTATAATATTCCCCCCCTTTTCTAATGGGTTCCATCCTACTATTTTTTTTTTGGTTTTTAAAATTATCGACCCTGGTCTAGATTGTAACGATGTCGATAACGCATCCCTGCTTGCGTTTCAGAATTCGCCACATGAAACGATCCGCTATATCAACCTTCATGGTCGAGGGTCGTGATGCTGCACTCTAATAACTTACCATTAACAATCCCTTCATCGATGAGTTTCGCTATTTTCCTCTTGGATACTACGGTGTAGTTAACATTGAGGCGACCATACTCCCATTGCACAGGGCAGTAGATACCGAGCGCATTGCATAGCCAGTAGTATGACGACCTGAAAGGAGAAATATCCAACTTTAAATACCTTTGCAAAATAAGAGTTAGATGGTAATTATTATACATTAGAACATACAAAGCTAAAAGTACTGCCCTTGGTTGCAGTACCGCTTTATCCTGCTGCGGTTAAAGGTGCCACTACCACCACTGTATTCCACACACTTCTGTTCATAAGAAGACAGCATATCTCGGCAAAAATATAGACATCAAATCAATACCAACCTTCTAGATTGGAACTCCTTAGTACACAACGAATGAGTGATGTGTTCTATACTATCACACAGACAATGAGTGTAGTCATAGGTAGGGTAGATGCACCACTTGTTGCCAGTGCGGTGGTGGGGTTTAAACCGGATCCTGTATGCCACTGGGTCTTGTTTGCCTTCCTCAAGGGTAATCTTCATTCGTAGGGTTGCATCTCCTTCATCAATTTTGCCGTTTTTCATGTCCTGGGGAAATATTACATTTTAGTTTTCAAATCCTGTGCTTTACAAACTGCAGAAAAACTCTTAAGGTGGCACTTTACGACATTTTTTCCATAGAATCTTCGGGGGGTTTTACTCCACTATTTAATACTGCACATCAAAAGTAAAACATGATATGGTATTGTCTCATTAATTTTGTCTGTACGGAAACAGAATAGGAAAATAAAAAGCCATTAAAAAGTTACGAGCTATCAAAGATTCGTTTTTATAGCAAATTTTAACGCAACTTTGGTCGTAAATCTATCTATACAAGATGTTGTTTTGCAATCTCGTCAAATTCAAGGAGGTAACTATGCTCATGATTCTCGACCCGAATCAATAATAAAATGGGTAGGTCATTTTTATTTTTTTTCTTATTTACGGAAATCTTAATCGCACACTCAATCTCACACACGGGTTTTTAACACGACCCGTCTGATCCTCGCCTTGTAACATCGCTTACACACAAAAAAATAGGGTAGGTAGGGTATGGTAGGTAGGTAGATAAAAAGTGCATTGCAACGCATGCCGGGGACAGCTAGTTAGTAATAAAAGAAGTGTTAAATTTCCAAAACAAAGTCAGTACCGACACAGCACAATTATCAAAGAATTCAATACATTTTATTTGTAATTGATACACGCAGTGGTTTTTTCATGAAACACTATCTTCCAAAGGCCTTTTCGTATTTTTTTACGCGCGCCTTACGTTTCGAAACGCTGTGTGTGCGTACGAACTAGATGTGCGTGCAGACTAGCGTCTAACTGCTCATCACTGATACTATCTGATACTATCTCTGTCGGGCACGATGCCAAGTGAGACAGCGTGCTTTTCGGCCACGGCCACCAGTGAGTTCGAGCCCGCGACTAGTTGAACCTTAAGAGGGCTATTACAATTTTTCTTGTATTTGAGTGTTGTTAAAGTTTTTACTAATGTATGTACACAAATTGACATATTTATTTAGAAGGCTCTAGAGGAATAATCAAACTTTCTTGGGCATATTTTTTTTTAATTTTGTGGTCATAGCTAAACCGTAAAAACACATAAAAACTCCCTAGTTTTGATGTGATTATGGTTTAGGTTAACCTAAAAACCTAAAAATCTTAACAACACTCAAATACAAGAAAAATTGTAATAGCCCTCTTAATTATGACTGTATTTGTTGCTATACCCAAGTTGAGTATGAAATCAAAATCAGATTTTTTGCAATCATGGCAGTCATTTTGTATAACGAAGCTGTATGCCTTGGTTTTATAAGATACTATCTATAATTTATAGCGGCCCGTCCCGGCTTCGCACGGGTGCATATTTTTTTTAAAAACATTTTGGGATAAATAAAGATAATTTAAATTATAAGTATGCTAATTTAAACGTACATGAGTCAATTTGTCATATCAGTTCAAAATTAAAAACAAAGACCTTCAACTTTTTAACAAACTTTCCTTGAAGTTAAGATTATTTTTTTTATGTTTCAAATTTTTTACCATAAACCTATTTTTATTCTATTTTTTTATATTTTACATTTTATTTATATTTTTTTTTGTTGTTTTATGTATTTTATTTTTAGGGGGTGTAATTTTTTTACTCGTGGTAGTTTTTCAATTTATTTATGTTTTTTATTTTAAGGCTTTATTTAATTTTAAGTTTTTAAATTTTTATTTCGTAATAAAAAAGATTTTGTAATATTTTTACCTCAAAGCTTCAGTGTACACTATGTTGGCAGTGGTATTTGTAGGTGGCAACAAAACATATGATTTTCAGGAGATCCTACTCGAGAAAGAGCAACATACAATTGTTCGTGAGAAAAGCACTCTTTCCATAGGTTGATGCCAACCATAGAGAAAGTTTGTCCCTGGGATTTATTTACTGTAAGGGCAAACGATATCTTTACAGCAAACTGTAACCTTTTAAAAGATTTAGGCAAATCTGTCGTTGTCATCGGGATCCGCGGAATGTGAGCGAGCAGACCGGCCGCGGGGCCGTGATGATAGTTGCTACAATCACATTGCCTCTTTATTCCTTTATTAAAAGTCTTGCACCATTACACATACTGGGAGGGCTTAAACTTCTCAATAGCATAATAAGAGCACTTTGAGACTTTAATTTTAGTTCGTGAGGTGCACTGTATCTTCGATGTTGCACACGGTGTCAACAGATTTGTAACATTTACAATCACCAGGTGCTTTTTCCATAATCATATTGTTTATCTCATTTACTGAGTCGTTTCTTGGTGACAATATCGCTCTCGAACAGAGCCAATGGAAATTTATTTCTGAAAGATTTTCGATGTCAGGATAGATTGTGTCTATAAGAATTTATAGACTACTAGCTGGTCCCGCGCAACTTCGTCTGCGTCACATTTTCCCCGTTTTCGCAACATTTTTCACTGCTGCTCCGCTCCTATTGGCCGTAGCGTAATGATATATAGCCTATGTCCTTCCCCAGGTTGAAATCTATCTTCTTGCCAAATTTCATTAAGATCCGATAAGCCGTTTAGTCGTGAAAAGGTAACAAACAAACAAACATACAAACAAACAAACAGAGTGACATTCGCATTTATAATATTAGTATGGATGAACAGTTTGAGCCAATTCATTATTAGCAATACTTGGGAGCTCTCGTCCCCTAATTTAAGTAATTTTTGTGAGAAATTGCCACGGTGGTTATTACTTAAATGTGCTCTCATGTTCGTGCGCAAATTGAAAGTTTCAATTGATTGCCACACGGGTGATGATTTGAGCCACGCTTTAATAACGTCGGCACGTGTACCTTTTCTGCATAGAGCCACACCGGCGCGTCGGCGTGTATTTTTTGTTTATTTTGAGTATTGACATTTTTAATTTCGTAATATCTTTTGAATGGAATGTCCGATTTCGATAAATCAAAAAGTAATCAACAGGTATTGAAACAGTCTTGAACAATAAATAATTTATTTGAATAGGCATCAATCCAAAGGTATGGATAACATGGTCTAATTTTGGTCGGCATTTCTATCAACTTTTAAAATGTAAAAAGTGGTTATAGTGACATATCTCACGAAGTTTTTTGTTGATTAGATTTTGTTGATTTTGATATCAAAATCAACAAAATCTATAATATTGTAGAACATTTTTTTGTTCTATCATCATTACTTTCGGCAGCGCTTGCGATGAAAGACATTGTATGGCTCATTTTTTTACACCTGGGGTTGTTTTTATTAGGGATTTTTATGGATCTCTATTTTTTTTTTTTGTAATAAATATAGCCTATGTTACTCAGTGATAATGTAGCAAAAGAATTTTTGAAATCGGTCCAATAGTTTTCGAGTTTATTCGTTACATACAAAAATACAAATCTTTCCTCTTTATAATATTAGTGTAGATGTAGATATTTAAAATATTATAAAATAAATATTACCTCAAACAGTTGCAAGCTTTCATCAACAGGCCTGTTCCTCCAAGGTGAAGGTGGTGGATTAAAACCCTTGATTTCCTCAGACTTCTGGTGGCAGACATATGCAAGGTCCTTGCTGATTAACTGAACTGCCCACTCATATAGCTGATCAAAGTGGTCTGATGAATGTGTGATTTGGTATGGGGTGTAACCTGGAAAGACCATTACAGTGTTGTTTATTTGTATTTACAAAAAGAAGTGTTTACTTTTTTTATCAGCCGCATTATATCTGTGCAAACCTTTGTAAGCATAATAGCTCTTCCAAGGAAGTTGAAGAACACCATGTAATTACCCACCTGAGGGTGGAGGACATCCATGAGGATTTCCACAAAAAAACATAAAAAAAAGTTTAATTGTAATGTTTGCTCACTCATAATATTTGTAAAAGAAATGTGCCTCACCTAACCACTCCACCATGTCTTTGATACCAACAAAGAACTTCTCCTCCTCTTTCTCTGGGTTGGTGTCATCATATCTCAAGAAGCAGATACCATCATGGGCTGCAGCATACCCAAAGTTAATATTAATAGCTTTTGCATGTCCTATATGCAAAATACCATTAGGTTCAGGAGGAAACCTTGTTCTCACTTTCCCACCAGTTATTTTGAGATGTTCTTCCAGTAACCGTTTAGTATCATTTGTGACAACATAACCATCTGACTTGAAGTTCTCTCCAGGGGCATGGAAAGGTAACTTTTTCATCAACTCGGATATAGATGTAGCTCCACCAATTTCATCCAGAGATTCAGCCTTTTCAGATAATTTTGATGCTGAAATAATAGAAAAATAAAAACATCAAAGGACCATGAGTAATTTTGGACCAATTACTCAACAGTGATAAAACCTATCCCATATGCAAGCTTTTAGGGTATTATTAATTTCTTATTACGGCAGCTACATCGAATTCGAGCGCGAACATGGTGTTTTGGAACGTTTTCCATACTGAGAAAGCATCAAAATTCATAGTATCGAAACTGTTAACAAAATATTTTTTACTATAAATAACATTTGTAACGGGATATTTACCATGTTTACTATTTATTCTGTCAAAGTTGAAAAACAAAAAAAAAAATTTTTTTCACAGTCATTTCTAATAATGTTAATATCGGCTCTTAACCAAGGAACTAGGATGGATTTTGAACTTTTAGAGTCATTAAGTGAGAGTGACATGAGTTTTAGGACTGGACTTAGTATTGAGCAATTTAATGTAGTTGTAGAAGAAACTTCTTCACTGAGCCAAGTGGCTGACCGTCCTCGTACTGTACTTGGTATTTATTTGTCCAAACTTCGTACAGATGAGTCCAATGAACGACTGGCGATACGATGGTCTATTTAATGAACGATGGCCTATTTAATATGTCACGCAGAACTCTAGAAAGGAAACTGGCACTAGCCAGAGAACATCTGACTGGAGATTTTGTCAATATTCATTTAGGTATGAACAACTTAACCAGAGAAAATATGTTACAAAGGAATTTACTTTTACCAAAGGGTATTTATGGCAATGACGACAAAAAGAAAAAAACAGTAATTTTCTCTTCCAGAGGCTATTACATAGCCATCATAAGTTCCAAAACCTTTTAAAACCATTTTTAATAGTTGTTTTTAGTAGTAGTGATGGTTACATTATATGATTCTTGGTCCGTTCCCAGCTACAACAAGTGAAAAGCACGCTTTTCATCGGTTTTTTGAACCACTGTATTATAGATTTAGGAATCACTGGGATATGAAGCACATCTTCCTCCTACAAAGTATAGAAATGAAAGTCAGTTGACGACAGAGCAGGCTAATAAATCTAGATTAGTAACAGCAATTCGTTGGGTGGTGGAAGTAGTCAGTGGCAAGTTTAAGAATAGATTCAAATTGCTTCGCCATGATTATTTTAATATAGCGTTGCCACATATTATTATGTTTACGGATTTTAGAATTGCAGCTGCGCTAATTAACGCGTTTAATAGAGTAGGTAGCCGTAAATAATAGATATGCTGGAGACATTTTGCGCATCAGGTATAAATGCTAAGACAACACCCCGAATCTTTTATTTGACTATGTGACATTAAAAAATCTTAACAGACAACTTGTTGCGTTTGAAAGGATAGATGCTCATCTTCCTCAGTTGCAAGACTTCCCGGTATTAATGGATGATGATTTAGTACTTCTGTCCCTTGGTTCATGTCAGTTGAAACTTGCACGTACATACACTAGCGAACATTTACGAATTAATGGTCTATATACAATAGACCATTAATTATCGAGAGAATAACCTACCGGACTTGCCACAATGCAATATTCTTGAAAATAACTTGTGGCTGCTTAGAGGGCGAGTCCAATCACGACACATAAGGACAAGGACATATTACACTTAGGTATTTTATTTATTTATTTATCTACTCACATCTACCATTACAGGCTAACCCAATGCGATAAATGCGCCTTAATTAATAATAACTTAATTTATACTTATAACTAATATGTATGTGTCAATTAACCGCAATCAAGTGTGCATAGATACCATAACACAATACTACTGTACTTGTATTACGGGTCTGCGCACGATAGGAAGCTGTGCCCATGTAATATCAATAATATGGTTTTTGGGTCGGGGAAGACTGGATGAATTTCACCGACCAGCACTACATTTAGATGACATTATTGTAGACATAATTGCCAGTTATTTATGTCGCTGTCAATCATTTTAAGACTGTCTAGAATGTACCTATGTTATATGCAGTGTATATACCTATATTATGTTATAAATAAAATTGAAGTGTCTGTTTGTATTAAAATAACCGCTTTTTACTACATGCATATAAATATATATTATATACTGTTCATACTCGTATATACCAAAATAACATTATTTACAATTTTTGTCTGCCTGCCTGTCTGTTTGTTCCGGCAAATATCTGGAACGGCTGGACCAATTTTGACAGGACTTCACTATCACTGGCAGATAGCTGATGTAATAAGGAGTAACTTAGGCTACTTCTGTTTTAGAAAAATCTAAAATTATTATAAAACTAAATAACTTTTTTGTTAAATTCCACGCGGACGAAGTCGCGGGCACAGCTAGTTCAAACTAAATGTTAATCAATACACGAATAAACATGTTGTTTTATTTTTGTTTATATTAATATGTTCAGTTCCTCGCTAGCAGCTAACAATAAATATATTTTTTGATGTTCGAAATCACCTTGTTGGCGCTCGAATTCGGGTTGGCTCCCATAGTAACAATTAAATAATACCCCAAAATCTTTCTTTTGGAGTAGGTTTCATTAATGTTGAGGATTTGGTCCAGTCTCCATACAAATTTGCCCATGGTCCTTTGAAACTTATCACAGATGCTGTTATTACTATACTGACTTTAAACTCACCATAAATAAACACTCACTATTTGTGAAGAACTTAGCGAGGCACACAAGATCGGTGCAAAATCTTAAATAATTATTATTATAAAAGCTTTTAAGCATTCACCTTTATCATCAGTTTTCTTTGCTTTCTTTCCTGCATCACCTTTAGGTTTCTTTTCAGCTTTTGGTTGAGGTGCTAAATCAGCTTCTGTTTTAGGTCCCAATATATCTAAAATCTTGATTACAAGACACAATTAATATACATTTATGTTTATGAAAATTCTTGCATAAAGCATTCTTATGAAAATAACATTGGCTGAGATTGAAAAACAGAAGCTTCCTCACCTGGACATCAACTTCATTCTTGATAGCTTTCCCATCAGCCCAGGGTAATTCTGCTCGCACTGCTTGCATGACATTACCCGCGTTGAACCTGTACCTTTTTTCTAATAACTCAGCCTTGTACTGAGCCATATGTTTCTCCACAGCCTGCTCGACTTGCTCCGGCGTCACCACGACACCCACGCCACAAGCCTTCTCAAATGCATCAATATCCACATTTGTGTCACTGACATTGCTAATGAGGTACTCCAAAGCTGCATCTACTCTGAGAGTCGAGTCTAGTTTGCCTTTAGCTATGAATTTGCATACCAAAGGTAGTTTTGCAGCGACCTGCGGCTTGATCTTAGTTGCCAGATGGTAGACCAACATTCCACCGCCAGACGGCAGTTTTTCTACGTCCACCTGAGTAAACAATAACAGTATACCTATATTGTATGTATAATAACTTGTGATACAATTATTAGCCCGCGTATCGTGAAAAAATTGAGCAACTGCAAGAAAATTTGAAAGTTCTAACCTCATTCAATGCGGCAAGTAGAAACTTTGTCACATTAGCGTTTTTAAATGTTTCCTTTGCTTTTTGTTCATTTAAGCCCAAAAGCTTAAACCTCTCTATAGTTTCTTCCGGTGTCATATTGATTTTAGTCCCAATTTATTATTTTGAAAGTCAACACGAAACACTGTTTGCCGAACTATACTACCTAATTAGGTACTGCTAATTACCTATGTTGCCGAATCAGACAGAAGTCAGAACAGAAATTCGTGATGACAGCAGTCAGACATTGACAGACGACGGATCACTCAGAATGACAGCTGATTGCGTTACGTTTGAGGAAAAAATCTTGATTGCTTTTTACAACTAACTCAAAGAGTATAGTAATATAGATGGAACTAACTTGTTCTTGCACAAATTAAGCGTAGGTAGCGCAACTTATTCACACCTGTAATCCAGAAGTGGTAGACAGAGGCATATAATACACACATATTTTGCCAGTGATGTTAATGCTTTGTCAGCGGTGAAACTATTGCCCGTCGTTACTCGGCCTTGTTTCATGAAAAGGCAATAGGTGGAGCTGTATTGACTCGAAAACCAAGTCTCGTCTTCTATGATGCACAGAGGCCTCTGTGCTACAAAATCAGCAAAAAAGTAATCTTTGGGCTACCATCAATAGGCATGAAGACTGGGTAAAGAAAACGAAATTCTATTTTCTCCGTCAGACAGGTAATACAAAAATATTAAGCCGTCTAAAGACATTGCGAGGCATGCGCCGCGAACAACGCACAGCGAATGTCCCAAGTAGGTATAAAAACTACCTACGAGTGACGTCATGCGCCATTTCAACTCAATACACGGTGTAAATCACCTCATCACGAAGCCGTCAACCAAGCAATCTGTAATTCTGTACATGAAACTAAGTAACTTTACGCAAAAATTATTGCTGGGAAACGACTTTTTTTTGGGGGGTGTAAAATCATGTTTTGTGGTAGAACTCAATGGAACGCACTCAAAACATTGTGCTGATGGACGGATTGAATAGTACGGGGGTCGTGGAGGTGTTTAAAGTAAAAATCTTACATTAAAAACTTGTATTTAAAAAAATCCTTGTCAAAAAGTTGGAACTTTGACCCCTAATATCTCCGTAACTAGAAGGTTCCCAGGTATGGTGTAGTACAAAAAAAAATTAAAAAACCCCTGACACAAAAAACCTCTAAAAAACCAAAAATAAAATAATCCAAGCGTCTTAGCGTCGGGGGTCCGCTTTGTTATGTGCTTGTACTAAGCGGTCTACTTAGCGGTCCCCCGACGATAAGACGCTTGGATTATTTTATATGTTCACTGAGCACTCAAGGTGAACTATAATCAGTTTTGCCAGAAGGTTACATTTCTTACATTTTTCGTAACTTTTGACCCCCTCGCGTAACATGTAAGTAATTTTCGTAACTTTTGAGAACAACGAGATTTGTTACACTATATTTTTATTGCAAACAATTTACGAACGCATCCAAATTGAACGCACCTAAAAAGTATTTCACTCCATATCATACTCAGAGATGCAACTGAATAAAACGTGCCATGACAAAATGAAACTTATTTCGCGGGTGTTAAAACTTGATTTTGCTTGAGCGTGTGCGCGTACGTTTCCTACTTTGCAAGTTCGCGCAGTATCGTTTCGTAGGTACTACTAAGCTCAAAAAAGATAATTTACATGGCTGATTGTGATTTGTTTTGTTGAATGTTGCGTTACGCAAGATTGTATGGTATAAATATTTATTTTATTCTGTTTTTAGTATTTTTTGTTATAGCATCAACAGAAATACATAATATGTAGAATTTTCAACTGGCTACCTATCACGCCATCTATATTACTATACTCTTTGCTATCACGGTTCATGGTTCATGAGATAGGTATAGTTAGTTCAGAGTAAAACTAACAGATGCACCCTCTCGTGGATTTTGTTAAAACTAATAGAAAAAGTTAGGTGCTACACTAGATAGTAACAACTGTGAAGATGGCGCTGCGAACAAATTAAACTAGACTCTATTTTATCATTAGATTTAATACACCATTACACATCACAGATTCCTTCATATTCCGCCATTTTCCTGACATCAATTTGCCCCCGACCTCAAAAATACGAAATTAAAAAAGAAAAACTTTTGCAGCAAAAATGTAACATTTCAGGATATGAAACGTAACTTTTGACTTGGGGGCCCTGGCAACACTGACTATAATAATCATAACAGTGTTGCCAGAAGGTTACATTTCTTACATTTTTCGTAACTTTTGACCCCCTCGCGTAACATGTAAGTAATTTTTATATTAAGGCAATTTTCGTACCTTTTGAGAACAACGAGATTTGTTCCACTAGATTTTTATTGCAAACAGTTTACGAAGGCATCCAAATTGAACGCACCTAAAAAGTATTTCACTCCATATCATACTCAGAGATGCAACTGAATAAAACGTGCCATGACAAAATGAAACTTATTTCGCGGGTGTTAAAACTTGATTTTGCTTGAGCGTGTGCGCGTACGTTTCCTAACTTGCAAGTTCGCGCAGTTTCGTTTCGTAGGTACTACTAAGCTCAAAAAAGAAAATTTACATGGCTGATTGTGATTTGTTTTGTTGAATGTTGCGTTACGCAAGGTTGTATGGGAGCCCCCTTAAATATTTATTTTATTCTGTTTTTATAAATTATGGTACGGAACCCTTCGTGCACGAGTCCGACTCGCACTTGGTCGGTTTTTTTTTGCATTGATACGATTTTGCCCTTTATGAACAGTTCTATACATATTGAATATCAGTAGTTAGTTCAGTGTAAAACTAACAGATGCACCACCTCTCGTGGATTTGGTTCAAACTAATTGAAAAAGTTAGGTGCTAGACTAGATAGTAACAACTGTTAAGTTGGCGCTGCGAACAAAGGAGTCTGTTTTATCATTAGATTAAATACACCACACATCATAGATTCCTTCATATTCCGCCATTTTCCTGACATCAATTTGTCTCCAACCTCAAAAATACGAAATCAAAAAAAAATGTAACTTTTGCAGCAAAAATGTAACTTTTCAGGAAATGAAACGTAACTTTTGACTTAAGGGCCCTGGCAACACTGAATCATAATCACTAAATCACTTTTACTGTACGATCGGACGAGTGCACTCCTGCTTTAAAATGTAAGTATTATTTTATTTGTAACCCAATGTATAGCGTGTTATATATTAAAATAAACCTCAAGATTCAAGCTTTACAAATATATATAAATGTCGTAGGTTCAAAGTCTGTTGAAGCGATAAAATTTAAATAAAAGTGACGCCATGTTGAGCGTCGTGCTTTGTGTTGAAGTTTTTTTAATATTTTTACTGGATTTATTGCGAAAATTGTTAAAATAATGGTCGTAATATGAAAATTAGTTCATTATTAGTGTTTACACACAATAAGACAGTAAAATACAATTAAATAATGTAATATTATAGGTGTTGAAAATTTCGTTCCCCCAAGCCAATTTGAAAATCCAGTAACGGTTTTGAGGGGCTTGGACTTACACACGTTTAATAGAAATAATGTTCTGATATTTTTCCTTGCACGTTTTTTCGCGGCGGTGTTTTGTCAATGGGTTTGTCTTTCAATGCTTTTGGATGTTTTGTCTGTTGGTTTACGTCTTTTAAAGCTTTTGGGAATGGAAATACAGACGCCAGCAGGTCAGGCTACCTGTAACTGTAAAATTTTCCTTCAGTTCTTCAGACTTGTGTGTGGCCCTGTGTGTGCTTGTGTGTCTTTAGAAATAAACTATGGAATCTATGTTAAGTTTCTATTATTTAGGTCGGATGAGGAATATGTCCCCGAAGTACCCGCCCCTGGACGTGGACGGGGGCGTGGTAGAGGGAGAGGGACTGGAAGAGGGCGAGGAAGAGGCGGCAGAGGTGGAGGTGCACAGGCGTACGTATCTTATTCAGTATATTATTATGATATTAACACGTTGACTGCCAGACAGTAGACACAATAGGGGATCCTCACATTTTTTTTTTCTTTGTGCGTTGGGTAGTTTATTGAAAAGTATTGGACACGTATTTTTTCTTTTTTCACGTGGTTATAAAATTACGGAGATAATATATTGAGTTGAAATGGCGCATGACGTCACATGTAGGTAAGTTTTATACCTACTTGTGACGTAGTGAGCATCTCGTAGTGAGTACTCTCCAACTTTAATGAGTTTTAACTAAGTAATTTTTTTATATTTTTATAAAATAAAAAATACGGGACTAATATTTTTGTATTACCTGTCTGACGGACAAAATAGAATGTCGTTTTCTTTACCCAGTCCGCACCCCTATTGAAAATGTATTGTTTGTGGTCACCGGTGACCGGAGCGCTAGTGACGGTGTTAATATGTACAACTTACTATTCACATACATGCTCTGGCCTTGCTCATGTGGTTGCTAAAGTTTTATGTAATGTTTTAATGTTGCATATAATTTTTGGCAGTGCCGTTCTAGAGGATCCGCTCGCTCGAGCTAGGGCTGCGCGGCTCCTTACGCAACGCCGGGTGAATGCTCTAGCCGCTGAAGCCCGGCAGGAGCTTAAGGAGCGGAAGCAACGCGCCCAGCTCGAGCGAATGCTGATGCCAGATGCGCCACCGCGCAAGCGGGCAACAAGGTAATTTATTTTTTTCTGTATTGTCCTGTTCTCTGAAGTCCTAACTGCCAAGAAGTTTGTCAGTTTGTAAGCCAAGTTTTGCACTGTTGTGTGCATAGATTAATATTCTTTTTTGTTTAACAGACTGCCATCTCCTGAACGGCAGCCGTGCATAATGGTTCCTGCAATTCCTGTTAGCCTACCGGTTGACGAAGGAAGCTTCACAATGTCTTATCCTGGTAAGATGGTTTTTCACCTGTGTCGTCTGTGTGTCGTTAACTTACTATGTTTAATACATTAAATATGTTGTCTTGTTTGTTACAGAAAACCTTCAGGACCTACCGGTGGTGCTAGCAGAAGGTAAAACTTTGACTGAGTCGTCCTTAGTAATTAACTATGTTTAATAGCCTACATTACCATAACATTTTATCTTGATTGTTACAGAGCTGTCCGCCATGGGTACATGTGAAGTTGTATATGGTAAGTTATTGTTTTGTTGGCATAATAAGTTGGCTAATGTGAGAATGAGTTTATAATACAAGTTTGTTTGTTACAACTGTAGCAGCCGGAGATGGAGCAACCGGAACTGGTGCCAGAGACGAGGAAGCCGCCGGCTGCTCCCACTGGCCTGCTGAGGTGTCCCAAATCGGTATGTATATATGGCTGGTATACACTGTATGGTGTCGAAATGAATACAGTGTACCATTGGTACTATCAATAAAACTTTTCATTTTTTTTTCCAGGTGATACTGATGCCAGGTCTGCTGACACCGTTACTGACTGGTTTACCTTGGAGGATCTCAGTGACGAAAATGACAGTGACTTTTGCCCAGTCGCGCCACTGACGATGACTGACTTGGACTGTGTGAGCGACCTGTCGGCGTTCCAAGTGGAAGTGTTGCAGAGGGAGGATGCCGCGAATGACGCAGCCATTCGCGACATTGTTCCCGAAGACTGCTTCACTTTTAATTGGAGCAGCGACAGGGGTACATTTTTAGGACGTCGAGAGACGTTCACCGGCTCACCAGGCCCGACTTTTGAGGTGACTGACCAGTCTCGACCGATAGACATATACGACAGAATGTTTACCGGAGACTTTCTCGACCTGTTGGTTACGGAGACCAACCGTTATGCCGAGCAACGGATTGGTTGGCTCAAGGAGCATGACCAATTAAAACCGTTTTCCCGGTTTCACCGTTGGTCTCCTACTAACAGGGACGAAATAGCGACCTTCTTAACAATTCAAATCTTGCAAGGTCTGTACCCATTACCGGATGAAGAGTCGTACTTCACCTTTAATGGGTACGGCACCTTGAAATACTTCTCCCGAATTATGTCATACAATAGATTTTTATTGTTAAAAGGTTTTCTCCATTTCGTCGACAATGACAAGACTGAGGACACGAGCAGACTGGGCAAAATCCGACCTATAATTGACTATTTGAATGACAGGTTTTCCAGTCTATACATGCCTTCACAAGAGATAGCCATTGACGAATCTCTGCTCAAATGGCATGGGCGGCTGTCATTTGCGCAGACGATTGCGACGAAGGCAGCACAAGTCGGAGTGAAAACTTACGAGTTATGCGAGTCTTCCAGTGGCTATCTCTGGAAGTTTTTCGTATATACTGGAAAAGCGCAACCGACGACGAGACCTGAGACCGCCGAGACCTCCGCCGGACGACAAGAAGACAGGGACGATGACGTGACAAACGACAGACTTCACAATGACGACGAACCGACGGACAGAACGACTGTCGGTAGCGGTGACCGTCCCACCAACGCTACCGCCAAGATCGTTTATGACTTGGTCGAGCCGCTGCTTCACCTAGGACACACCATAATAATGGACAATTTTTATAATAGTCCATTGTTATGTCGGAGTCTGAAACGTCAAAGAACTGACTGTTTTGGGACTCTTCGACTGAACCGGGAATTCGTTCCCGAGTCAGTCAAGACCTTGAGCAAGTCAGAACTTCGACATGGTGAAGTAGTGTCGACGTACTGTTCCGATTTGGCTATTATGGTATGGCGCGATGCTGACTTAGTTAATATGATCTCGACATACCATAATATTCAAATTGGAACACAGGACAAATACAACCGACTGACCAACAAACCAAGCATTGTCCTTGACTACAACAAGACCATGGGAGGAGTTCACAGGAAAGACCAATTTTTGTCTGCCCAACCTCTTGAAAGAGTCGGGAACAAGGATTGGTATAAAAAACTCTTCCGCCGATTGTACAGTGCGGCCATTTTCAACTGCTTTGTGATATTTTCCAGTTTTCACCGGAAAATATCACATCGTCAATTCCGTTCTGTATTGGCGGAAGAGTTGTTGAAAAGACACCGAAGACTTGACCTGACGACGGAAGTCCGACATCTTCACTACAGGTCCAGCACGTCTGGACAGGTAGTCACGATGCCACGACGACCCAGACATAAGGCCAAGGCGATCGTCGAACACAATCACTTTCCAATTCCTACTGGTACTAGGAACACTGTGTGTCGGCAGTGTGCCAAGAAGACCAGGACGAGTTGGAAATGTGAGGAGTGCGACGTTCCCCTGTGCATCAACACATGTTTTAAGGACTACCACAAATAACATGGATGAATCATCCATGTTATTTGTGTTGTTCCTTAAAACATATTTCCGCAACATCTACTGACAGCACTTACACACGGAATATTAGCTGTCATATTCCGTCTGTAAGTGTTGGTCCTGTCAGTAGATTTGTTGACAGACAGACGACCATTGACAGACTTGACGATGACAGACAAAAAAAAACATCTTGTAATTTTGTAGACGTCAGAATTCCGAGTTTCACTAGCTAATTTATTAAACCCCGACCAAAAAAGAGGGGTGTTATTTTGTATTACAGTTTTGTTGACGTGTGATGAGCAATTGCTACATGTTCCTTGTAATTTTGTAGACATCAGAATTCGGAGTTTCACTAGCTAATTTATTTTGTCCATGTATTACAACATTAACAGTTTTGATGAGGTACAATCATTTTGATGTACTGACAGTAGATGTTGCGAGGACGACAAAATTGACAGACTTGACGATGACAGACCAGACCTGTTCGTCAGTATACCGAGAGACACCCCAAACTGCACGAGATAGCTTCAACGTCTGGACTTTTTTTGTTTGATCGATACCCACCACCATCTCTGGAGTATCTCTAGCTCATTTATTTTGTATTACAGTTTTGTTGATGTGCAATTATTTTGGATGTAATAAAAAAATCATGTTCCTTGTAATTTTGTAGACATCAGAATTCGGCGTTTCACTAGCTAATTTATTTTGTATTTCTATTTTGTTCATGTTTGATTTGCAATTATTTTGGATGTAATAAAATAAATGTTACTTGTAATTTTGTAGACATCAGAATTCGGAGTTTTGCTAGCAAGGTCTACTGCAGAAGATGAGGTCCTGGGTTCGATTCCCAGGTCGGGCAAAGTGCTATTAGGGTTAGGCTCATTTATTTTGAATTACAGTTTTGTTGGTGTCCATCATCCATCATCAGCCTATAATGTTCCCACTGTGCTGGGACACAGGCCTCCTCTCAATAAGAAGGAGTGGGCTTTGAATCCACCACGCGGACCCAGTGCGGATTGGTAGATGTCACATGTCTTCGAATTTTTAGTTCTAGGACATGCCGGTTTCCTCACGATGTTTTCCTTCACCGTTTTGAGAACAGTTGTTGGTGTGATGTGCAATTATTTTGAATGTAATGAAAAAACGTGTTTTTTGTAATTTTTTATTATTATTTTCTTTACTGTAAAATATTTATGTACATCAGAACGTTCGGCCAGTCGAGATAGGGACCTGGCTGCTACTCCAGTTTTTAATGACGATCATGTGACGCATAAAGATGCCAGCCAAAGAATTTGTGACCGAATAGTCCGAAAGTTAGAAGCATTTATTTATGGCCGAACGACCTGATTACAGAACGTTCGGCCAACCTGAATCTCCATAACTGAGGACCTTAGAGTAACTGTTACTGAATAAAGATTTACTGGCGATTTAATGACAAACAACCAATGCTTTAGTTTTACTCGTAATGCCACCGGTTAAAAGTAAAATGAATTTTGGTTTCTGTAACATCAGGACGTTCGGCCAACGTAATCTCCATAACTGAGGACCTGAGAGAAACCGTTAATGAATAAAGACTTAGTGACGAGACTGAAACGAACTTTTATTGGTGTACGTTATCCCAGCAAGAAAGTATCTCCTAGAGTTATATGAGTAGATGTATAGTGTGTCCGTTACCCAGGCCAGATGTTGTCGAAAATGGTCATTTGAATATTATAGATAATTAGTTTTGCGGCTTCTGTAATTGTTGCGCACATTTTTAAATTTGTTGCGCTTATAGTTTTTTAATTATTTCACAAAAACATTTCCTGCTGGGGTAACGTTACCCCAGCCAGACCATTTTCTTTCTAATGGGAATATTTAAATAATTACTAGCTATAAAATTAGTTGTCTAGATGAAGTAAATGTTGTGCCTTATTTTGTATTTGTTCTTTCATCGGTTGCAAAGATGTACATCAGAACGTTCGGCCAGTCGAGATAGGGACCTGGCTGCTACTCCAGTTTTTAATGACGATCATGTGACGCATAAAGATGCCAGCCAAAGAATTTGTGACCGAACAGTCCGAAAGTTAGAAGCATTTATTTATGGCCGAACGACCTGATATCAGAACGTTCGGCCAACCTGAATCTCCATAACTGAGGACCTTAGAGTAACTGTTACTGAATAAAGATTAACTGACGATTTGCTGACAAACAACCAATGCTTTACTTTTACTCGTAATGCCACCGGTTAAAAGTAAAATGAATTTTGGTTTCTGTAACATCAGGACGTTCGGCCAACGTAATCTCCATAACTGAGGACCTCAGAGAAACCGTTAATGAATAAAGATTTTGTGACGAGACTGAAACGATATTTTTTTTGCTTTATTTTATTTATGACGGCCCCTTTTATATAGTAAAATGAAAATTTAACATATAACCTCAAAACATTGGGATTATCGATTCCTCCACAAGAAAGAAGCCCAGAGAAACAGTTAATCAATAAAGATTTATTGACGACACTGAAATGAACTTTTATTGTTTTATTTTTCTTTGTGACTGCCTCTTTATATAGTAAATTGAAAATTTACAATATAACCTCAAAACATTGGGATTATCGATTGCTCCACAACGAAGAAGCCTAGAAGACTTAAAACCCCTGATGTGTTATAGGTTTCAGTGCAATGGTGTCAGTATTTTTGTTGATTCCAGATTAATCTTTTAAAAATGTACTATAGCGGATGGCGACTGAAATAGGGTGACCATGTATTCCAACGAAACAAGTATTTATCGAGTACCTATGTATCTATTTATCTACTGAATGAAGCAAAGCACGTCGAAATAGTTGAAATAAGGTGACGATCAAAGAGTATAGTAATATAGATGGAATAGAGAGCCCACTCAAGAATTTTTTTATTAAAATGTTTTACTGTGATGTATCAAAAATATATCTATGGTAAGCACGTTCCTTCCATTGCACGCCATCTATCGTAACGGGCTCAGAGTGACAAACTCGGCTGTTGATTGTTTACAGACAAGGAGCAGGATCAAGATTGGGATTGAGATATATGTATTATAGAAAGCCGCCGTAACTGAATGATATTGTTACCAACCTAAAACAAATATATTAGCAATTACAAAATGCTTTTAAAATAAATAAATGGTTTAATCTTGTTTAGAGTTGAAATTTATTATTTATAACTCAATTTTCATTAAAATCAAAAAGGTATTTAATCACACTGGCATAATTGGCGTAAGCACCATCTATGTCATTTTAATCTACTAAATCTCAAGTTTATGTGGATTTAGTAAGAGATGGTACTAGTATCTAGGTGTAAAATTGCGACGCCTATGTCAAGTATGACAGTGTCCCCCCCCCCTGGTGACGATGTAGGTTTTGCAACAAAATAAATGGATACGCGGACGGAGGACTTTGAGAAGGAGTGCAGATAACTAATATTTTATATAATATGCATTAGAAATAAATTGTTATAAAAAAACGTTACACACACCACCATGCGTTATGATGTGGACTATTTGCTTCTACTTTTTATTATTTTTCTGTCTGTCACTGTTACATGAAAAAAAAAATTGAAACTATCGATCGAATTTCAACCAATAGGCCACCACTAGTTTTACTTCATTCAGTTACGGCGGCTTTCTATAATCCATATATCTCAATCCCAATCTTGATCCTGCTCCTTGTCTGTAAACAATCAACAGCCGAGTTTGTCACTCTGAGCCCGTTACGATAGATGGCGTGCAATGGAAGGAACGTGCTTACCATAGATATATTTTTGATACATCACAGTAAAACATTTTAATAAAAAAATTCTTGAGTGGGCTCTCTATTCCATCTATATTACTATACTCTTTGATCGTCACCTTATTTCAACTATTTTGACGTGCTTTGCTTCATTCAGTAGATAAATAGATACCTAGGTACTCGATAAATACTTGTTTCGTTGGAATACATGGTCACCCTATTTCAGTTGCCATCCGCTATAGTACATTTTTAAAAGATTAATCTGGAATCAACAAAAATACTGACACCATTGCACTGAAACCTATAACACATCAGGGGTTTTACAAGTCTTCTAGGCTTCTTCGTTGTGGAGCAATCGATAATCATAATAACCCTTACTCATATTAATAACATCATATTATATGATGAATCCATGGATATCTTTGCCGATACTGAACTGAGACTCCTCAACACTGCTTCTCGATACCTGGAGTCCATTGCCACTCCCAGTACTATCCCCATGGAGTAGGAATTTTATGTTAATATGAGTTTTCTTACTATTATTATTTCTTTTTTAAATTCAATTGTAGATATATTTTCTTTTATTTTTTATTACTAAATGTGAAATGTGTTTTGTATTTCTTTTCATTTTAACGCTGTGAAAAATGTATTATTATTTTATTCTAATGTCTACCATATTGTTTACTTTTTAATATTGTTATTTTATTCTATCAGCATATTCTTTACTTTCTAATATTGTTATTTTATCTAACTGTCTTAGCCTGCAGCTTTACAAGTTTCTGACATTTAACCAATAACTTGTACGTGTGGTGTAACTGTTAGTATAAGTTGGTTATAAATAAATAAATAAATAAATAAATAAATAATCCGAATGTTTTGAGGTTATATTGTAAATTTTCAATTTACTATATAAAGGGGCAGTCGCAAAGAAAAATAAAACAGTAAAAGTTCATTTCAGTGTCGTCAATAAATCTTTATTGATTAACTGTTTCTCTGGGCTTCTTTCTTGTGGAGGAATCGATAATCCCAATGTTTTGAGGTTATATGTTAAATTTTCATTTTACTATGCAAAAGGGGCCGTCATAAATAAAATAAAGCAAAAAAAATATCGTTTCAGTCTCGTCACAAAATCTTTATTCATTAACGGTTTCTCTCAGGTCCTCAGTTATGGAGATTACGTTGGCCGAACGTCCTGATGTTACAGAAACCAAAATTCATTTTACTTTTAACCGGTGGCATTACGAGTAAAAGTAAAGCATTGGTTGTTTGTCAGCAAATCGTCAGTTAATCTTTATTCAGTAACAGTTACTCTAAGGTCCTCAGTTATGGAGATTCAGGTTGGCCGAACGTTCTTATATCAGGTCGTTCGGCCATAAATAAATGCTTCTAACTTTCGGACTGTTCGGTCACAAATTCTTTGGCTGGCATCTTTATGCGTCACATGATCGTCATTAAAAACTGGAGTAGCAGCCAGGTCCCTATCTCGATTGGCCGAACGTTCTGATGTACATTTGCAAAGTTATTCGAGATTTTGCTGGGGTAACGTTTTTGGTTTTGCTAGATCTTTGAAATGGTTAAGCGGATTCTTATCATATTTTGTACATGGCTTCTTGGGAATTAGTTTAAATTTGTTCTGCAATAAAAAAACCAAAATAATACATAGCATAAAGGTTATTTTATTAAATAGAAAAACACTTCAATTGGTCCCAGCACTCTCAATAAGAGCTCTAAAGACTTACTTTAAACGTTATTTTGAAGCTTGTAACTGCCTTCAAATGTATGTGAAGTTTCATTAGTATCCTGTGAGTATTTAACAAGTTATGATGATATTGAGTTCTTCACGAGCACGGTCTTGATGCGCGTGGTGTTATTTGGCCACTGGATTGGATATATGATCTGAATGTTATGTCAATTATTAGTTTTTTAGTTCAGTTGTATATCAGTAAAATTTCAGCTCAGTACATTGGATAATTAATGAGATAATACGATTAAAGTCATCAGGAAGTGAATGACCGTGGTAACCCGACCAAGTTTAGGTGGTTACGAAAAAGCGAAAACGCAGAACATTATACTATCTTTTGAAATGTTTAGTATAATACACCTTACAATTTCGGTACAGACGCGTACACTGTTAAATACATTAATAATATAATAATATCAGTACTATGAAAACATTATTATTATCTTCCAGTTGCACAAATTTATCAAAAATCACTGATATAAGATGTCGTTCGGTGGGACGCGGAAGGGGTGGGGTGAAGGGCCGCATTGTTTGCATATCGCACTAAACATGCTCCGTAATCACATAATTCATCTTGTAGAGTGCGCATGCGTTTCGGCAGTTCCGTTTCCTGTTTTTGCAAATATTTAGTAGTAGAGTGCGTGAGAGCTAATGTAAAATAATAAGTGTGGCGAATTACTGCTAATGTGGAGTGCTTCTATTGATGATCATAGTTATGGTGCAGGCTGCTTGATGAATTCACGAACAAGGTAAGCTTGTATAATGTAACTACAGAAATAGTAGCAAAATTATTATTAATATGTACATGTTGTTAGGTACTTATCTAAAACTGTATTTTTTTAAGGCTTAAATATTTAAATTGTGGAACTTATTATTTTCTTTTCTTTCGTACTTAATTATTACCTAGACTGGAATTCTCAACAATGATAACGACATATTTATCCTTCTCAATCTACGGTGAGTACATACTTATATCTAGCTAGGTATATATTACTACGATTTAGGTAGGTTGACCTGCTGACCACTGTTCAATCTTTATTACTATGGATCATGACTTCAATAGATTATTACAAATGTAATGTGTAGGTAAATAAAAATGCTCTAAATACGCGCGCTATTACAGTCCCCGACACGTAACTTAGCAAAAGTTGTTAGATGCGCAAAAGTCGTTTTTATGAGGTAGCGCCAATCGCGCGCGATTGGTGTATTACTCGGACTTTTGCCCCCCGCACCCCGTTTACGTCTTGGGCGTATACAAAATTGTACGTTTTTTTATTATGAGTTTCTGTTACGAGTTGTTATAATAGTGTTACATAAGTATATTTTTTAGCTGAAATTTTTAATTTGATACCAGGAAAAGCAGTTTTGTTAGCTGATAGTGACGACGACAACATATAATTTTTACCCCCAGACGCAAAAAGAGGGGTGTTATAAGTTTGTTGATAATGTATTTTTTTGTCTAGGCATTTATTGTGTACAATATTGTTTTGAATCTCTGTTCTTTTTCCTCTATTTTCATATTATAATTCGACAGCCCTTTAGCTGTAAATAAAACTTTGTTATATTTACAGTTATTTTTTTTTGTTTTGTTATAGATGTTCTGATGACCGATGTACGATGGAATGGCAATCTTCTCATCTACCAATATTTGCGGACCTCAATTATTTAATTTCTTAGCCCGTTATCCACAGTGAATACGCTCGTGCACTCAATCAAGAATTAACTAAACAAAATGGCAGGTAGAAAAAGTGTTTATTTAAATAAAAACTGTAACTGTGTATACTGAAATCTATAATTTAATTAAAATATAATAGAAAATTTCAAAAAAGCAAAATTACTATCTGTAATTTTAATCTGTGATTGTTTTTAAGTATAAGTTTAATAATACTTTAAAAGTTCAATTGAAATGATTATATTACCTGTCAATAAAAATTATTTACTTAATAATCACGTAGTTTTTTTTTAAACTTGTGTACATGTCTGTACTAAATTTGTAACACTATCCTACATATTTTAGAAGGTATCATAATGTTTTGCGTTTTCGCTTTTTCGTAACCACCTAAACTTGGTCGGGTTACCACGGTCATTCACTTCCTAATCGTATTATCTCATTAATTATCCAATGTACTGAGCTGAAATTTTACTGATATACAACTGAACTAAAAAACGAATAATTGACATAACATTCAGTTCATATATCCAATCCAGTGGCCAAATAACACCACGCGCATCAAGACCGTGCTCGTGAAGAACTCAATATCATCATAACTTGTTAAATACTTACAGGATACTTATGAAACTTCACGTACATTTGAAGGCAGTTACAAGCTTTAAAATAACGTTTAAAGTAAGTCTTTAGAGCTCTTATTGAGAGTGCTGGGACCAATTGAAGTGTTTTTCTATTTAATTAAATAACCTTTAAGCTATGTATTATTTTGGTTTTTTTATTGCAGAACAAATTTAAACTAATTCCCAAGAAGCCATGTACAAAATATGATAAGAATCCGCTTAACCATTTCAAAGATCTAGCAAAACCAAAAACGTTACCCCAGCAAAATCTCGAATAACTTCGCAACAGATGAAAGAACAAATACAAAATAAGGCACAACATTTACTTCATCTAGACAACTAATTTTATAGCTAGTAATTATTTAAATATTCCCATTAGAAAGAAAATGGTCTGGCTGGGGTAACGTTACCTCAGCAGGAAACGTTTTTGTGAAATAATTAAAAAACTATAAGCGCAATAAATTTAAAAATGTGCGCAACAATTACAGAAGCCGCAAAACTAATTATCTATAAGATTCAAATGACCATTTTCGACAACATCTGGCCTGGGTAACGCACACCGTATAGTTGGTGCCTTATCTGCTGTAAATGTGCCCCCACATAAAAAATGTGTGTGCCCCCTGTCGTTTTGAAAAAAAAAGGGAAAAACGATTCTTGCTGGGGTAACGTTTTTCTAGCAGGAAAATTCTAAACGAATGATCGGAGAGAGAAAAATTGTGCATGGCCAGAGAGCTTATATGGTGAGAGTCAAAATGGCGTGTCGGTTTCGACCGCGCGGCCATGACGTTTTTTTTTAAAAAAAACTATATCAATGTTTTGTAATAATTTGTAAAAGTTGATTCCCAAAACCATAAATTTGTCAAAGTTATGGTTAAAAAGTTATAAAGGTTTGAACGTGGCCGCGCCATTGAAACGCGGAGAACCGCGCGGCCACGGAGATCTTTAAAACTACGCGTTGCAGAGACCTGAAATTCAGCTAAACAACAGATTGAATTTGTAGAAAATTTGTAAAAATATAGAAAAAATACCTAGGTTTATATTTTAGGAGCTGTAAGACTAAAACCCCATGGCCGCGCCATCGAAACGGTGACAAACACATTATCGCCGATATCTCGCTGAAAAAGCATCGCAGAGCTCTAATTTTTTTTGTAAAACCTAGATTTGAATTGGTCAAACAATGTAAAAATACACAAAAAAATCCTAGGTTTATATTTTATGTACATCAGAACGTTCGGCCAGTCGAGATAGGGAGCTGGCTGCTACTCCAGTTTTTAATGACGATTATGTGACGCATAAAGACGCCAGCCAAAGAATTTGTGACAGAACAGTTCGAAAGTTAGAAGCATTTATTTATGGCCGAACGACCTGATATCAGAACGTTCGGCCAACCTGAATCTCCATAACTGAGGTCCTTAGAGTAACTGTTACTGAATAAAGATTTACTGACGATTTAATGACAAACAACCAATGCTCTACTTTTACTCGTAATGCCACCGGTTAAAAGTAAAATGAATTTTGGTTTCTGTAACATCAGGACGTTCGCCCAACGTAATCTCCATAACTGAGGACCTGAGAGAAACCGTTAATGAATAAAGACTTAGTGACGAGACTGAAACGAACTTTTATTGTTTTATTTTTCTTTGTGATGGCCCCTTTCATATTGTAAAATGAAAATTTAACATATAACCTCAAAACATTGAGATTATCGATTCCTCCACAAGGAAGAAGCCCAGAGAAACCGTTAATCAATAAAGATTTTGTGACGACACTGAAATGAACTTTTATTGTTTTATTTTTCTTTGTGATGGCCCCCTTAATATAAAGTAAATTAAAAATTTACAATATAACCTCAAAACATTGGGATTATCGATTGCTCCACAACGAAGAAGCCTAGAATACTCGTAAAACCCCTGATGTGTTATAGGTTTCAGTGCAATGGTGTCAGTTTCTTGTTGATTCCAGATTAATCTTTAAAAATGCACTATGGCGGGTGGCGACTGAAATAGGGTGACCATGTATTCCAACGAAACAAGTATTTATCGAGTAGGTATCTATCTACTAAATGAAGCAAAACACGTCGAAATTGTTGAAATAAGGTGACGATGTAGGTATTGCAACAAAATAAATGGATACGCGGACGGAGGACTTTGAGAAGGAGTGCAGATAACCAATATTTTATATAATATGCATTAGAAATAATTGTTATAAAAAAAAACGTTACACACACCAATGGTGGTGTGTGTAACGTTTTTTTTTATAACAATTAGCGTTATGATGTGGCCTCTTTGCCTTTACTTTTATTATTTTTCCGTGTCTGGAGGTCTATTCTCTTTCTCCGAAACGTAACTTCGGCAACGACCGAAAATTAAACGTAGATACGCTTGTGACCCTACTCTATATCATTTGCGGACGCACACAATAACATTCAATACGTTAATTGTCTGTGAATTCGAATTTCTTGTGTGCGGACGCACACAAGAAGTTCGAATTCAAAAATGCAAATTATATAGAGTAGGGTCACAAACGTATCTACGTTTAATTTTTGTTCGTTGCCGAAGTTACGTTTCGGAGAAAGAGAGTAGACCTCCTGTCACTGTCACATGAAAAAACATAATTGAAACTATCGATCGAATTTCGACCAATAGGCCACCACTAAGTTTTGCTTCATTCAGTTACGGCGGCTTTCTTTAAAAATCTCAATCCCATTTTTTACCCCCGACCAAAAAAGAGGGGTGTATCTGTGTGTCTGTCTGTGGCATCGTAGCTCCTAAACGGATGTACCGATATTGATAAAATTGGTTTCGTTTGAAAGGTGTTTTAATCGAGAGTGTTCTTAGCTATGTTTTGAAAATATCTACTCAGCCTTTTGATGGTAATCACGTCTTTTCTAGTTGAAGGGAAATTAAAAACTTCCACAGGTCTGGTCGATTTGAAATTTGAAATCTTGTTACTTGTCAACATGGGCATCGCCAGGGGGGGTGGTTGCACCCCCCTTCACCCCAAAAACGTTTTATTTTTTTATTTCGTTTATTGGCGAGAAGTCGCGCAACGCCGAGAAAAGTGGAAGCAATGGGGAGACCTATGTCCAAGATTGGGACAGTCAAGGCTTAGATAAAATAATATAAGTTTAAAAAGCATAAAATAAAAATTAAACTTATTACAAGCACAAATCAAAGCGGACCCCCGACGCTAAGGTGCTTGGATTATTTTATTTTTGGTTTTTTAGAGGTTTTTTGTGTCGGGGGTTCTTTTAAATTTTTAATTTAATTTTTATTCATTGTCATTCTAAAAAATATCAATTATTATGTACCTAATAAAGCCTTTTTCAATTAGGGTATCTAGTTATTTAAGTATTCTTGTACTTAGTCAAATTTCCCAATCTCCAATGTCAGTCACCTTTCCACTTTCGTTTGCTTTTAGCCAAAATAGACTCGACTAATATAACAAAAACTTCACAAGTGGACACTGGTATGCAGGCATCAGCTCAACATTGCTTGTACCTATATAATTTAATATTACAACGTGTTTTGCTTCATTGTTTAGGTAATTTAGTACTCGATAAATACTTGTTTCGTTGGAATACATGGTCACCCTATTTCAGTCGCCATCCGCCATAGTGCATTTTTAAAGATTAATCTGGAATCAACAAGAATACTGACACCATTGCACTGAAACCTATAACACATCAGGGGTTTTACGAGTATTCTAGGCTTCTTCGTTGTGGAGCAATCGATAATCCCAATGTTTTGAGGTTATATTGTAAATTTTTAATTTACTATATAAGGGGGCCATCACAAAGAAAAATAAAACAATAAAAGTTCATTTCAGTGTCGTCACAAAATCTTTATTGATTAACGGTTTCTCTGGGCTTCTTCCTTGTGGAGGAATCGATAATGCCAATGTTTTGAGGTTATATGTTAAATTTTTAATTTACTATATAAGGGGGCCATCACAAAGAAAAATAAAACAATAAAAGTTCGTTTCAGTCTCGTCACTAAGTCTTTATTCATTAACGGTTTCTCTCAGGTCCTCAGTTATGGAGATTACGTTGGCCGAACGTCCTGATGTTACAGAAACCAAAATTCATTTTTTTTTTAACCGGTGGCATTACGAGTAAAAGTAAAGCATTGGTTGTTTGTCATTAAATCGTCAGTAAATCTTTATTCAGTAACAGTTACTCTAAGGTCCTCAGTTATGGAGATTCAGGTTGGCCGAACGTTCTGATATCAGGTCGTTCGGCCATAAATAAATGCTTCTAACTTTCGAACTGTTCTGTCACAAATTCTTTGGCTGGCGTCTTTATGCGTCACATAATCGTCATTAAAAACTGGAGTAGCAGCCAGCTCCCTATCTCGACTGGCCGAATGTTCTGATGTACATTATATTTTAGATGCTGTAGTACGGATTCGCGTAGAAATTAGTCCTGATTATCTATCGAAGAAAGTAAGTAATAGCGAGTGTTTTTTTTGTTAACAACACCTATTTATATGTAGAAATACCGATAATAGCCAAAAAAAACATTTTTTTTCAGAATATCAAACCTTTAACACGTTTTGAAAGTTTCGATAGGGTGACCATGGCTTAGGTTTTACAGAAAAGTCTTGAGTTTTCTTATTTAGTTACCACAGTATTTTCAGCTATCAAGCAATGGAGGGGCATTGCTTGATAGCTGAAAATACTGTGGTTCTGAGTACCATAACAAATAACTTTGCACAACATTCGTAATTCCAGTACACACACACACACAGTTGTTTGGAGAGCAGGTGCGTTCTATGAACCACTACACAAATATGATGTGAAATAATTATACATGTAACAGAGGGTTGAAAAAACTACGTATATAACTGCGTGGGGTATCGATCTCTGGCTCTTAAAAAAATATATACTTTTTTTCTTAAGTCCATGTTAATGAGATATTTGTTTACAAAGTCGTTAACGTTGTGTGTCTCCTTAAATTCTGAAGTAAGAGTAGGATTCTGAAAAAAAAAAAGGTTTGTAGAACGTAAAAGCTTTTTCACCAAACTTCATCAGTAACATTGTTATTCATAAAAATACTTAATGAAAAACAAATTTTGTTTTGCAGTTGAGTTTAAATTTAAACAATCAGCGTTAAAAATATTGTTATTATATTTTATGGTGCTACGGAACCTTGTGTGTGCGAGTACGACTCGCACTGGTTCGTCTATTTTAAAGTGCCTGTAACTGGCCTACTTGAAATACCTAAATGATTTTGATTTGACCGATTATTCTTTGAAACACCCACTTACGCCGCGCATGATAAGAGTTATCCTTGTGTAACTTGATGTAACTGTGAATCGTAAACATAGCACCTAAATAAAAAAGTCATTGTTTTGAATCCTTCCTAAGGATTTGAAATTAAAAAAATATGTTATGCCAGAAATAACCCCAGTAATTAACTCATGTATCCCAACATCAATATATCCTGACAAACGCCAAAAAATAAAATAAAAGATGTTGTGTTAAAAATATAATTAACTAGCTGTCCCGCGCAACTTCGTCTGCGTCACATTTTATCCGTTTTCGCAACATTTTTCATTGCTGCTCCGCTCCTATTGGTCGTAGCGTGATGTTATATAGCCTATGTCTTTCCCCAGGTTAAAATCTATCTTCTTGCCAAATTTCATTAAGATCCGATCAGCCGTTTAGTCGTGAAAAGGTAACAAACAAACAAACAAACATACAAACAAACAGAGTGACAATCGCATTTATAATATTAGTATGGATAATATTAGTGTACATAAGTTCTTTTGGATCTAAAGATACGCCAGATTTGATTTTGTCAGAATTTGTAAAAATACAATGAAAAATCCTAGGTTTATATTTTAGGAGCTATAAGACTAAAACCCCATGGCCGCGCCATCGAAACGGTGAAAAACACGTTGTCGCCGATATCTCGCTGAAAAAGCATCGCAGAGGTCTAATTTTTTTTGTAAATCCTTGATTTGAATTTGTCAAACAACGTAAAAATACAAAAAAAAATCCTAGGTTTATACTTTAGATGCTGTAGTACGGATTCGCGTAGAAATTAGTCGTGATTATCTATCGAAGAAAGTAAGTAATAGCGAGTGTTTTTTTTGTAAACAACACCTATTAATATATCAATAATAGGCAAAAAACATTTTATTTTTCAGAATATCAAACCTTCAATACGTTTAGAAAGTTTCGATAGGGTGACCATGGCTTAGTGTTAACAGAAAACACCTATTGTATTAGATATTATATCTCAAGGATTCTAAATCGCCCAAAGACAATGATTTTTTTAAGTATCTTTTAGATCCCAAGAACTTATTAATTATTTTTTTAACACAACATCTTTTTTTTTGGCGTTTGTCATGATATATTGATGTTGGGATACATGAGTTAATTACAGGGGTTATTTCTGGCGTAACATATTTTTTTTTAATTTCAAATGCTTAGGTAGGGTTCAAAACAATGACTTTTTTTAATTAGATGCTATGTGTACGATTCACAGTTACATCAAATTACACAAGGATATTTCTTAACGTGCGCGGCGTAAGTGGGTGTTTCAAATAATAATCGGCCAATTCAAATCAAAATTATTTATTTAAAGTAGGCCAGTTACAGGCACTTTAAAATAGTCGAACCAGTGAGAGTCGTACTCGCACACACAAGATTCCGTAGCACTATATTATATAATAAAAATATTTTTAACACTGATTGTTTAGATTTACACTCAACCGCAAAATAAAATTGGTTTTTCATAGTATTTTTTAAGAAAAACAATGTTAACTGATGAAGTTTGATGAAAAAGTTTTTACGTTCTACAAACCTTTTTTTTTCAGAATCCTACTCTTACTTCAGAAGTTAAGGAGACACACAACGTTAAAGACTTTGGAAACAAATATCTCATTAACATAGAATTAAGAAAAAAAGTATATATTTTTTTAAGAGCACAGATTTATACCCCACACTGTTATATACGTAGTTTTTTTCAAACCTCTTATATGTATAATTATTTCACATCATATTTGTGTAGTGGTTTATAGAACGTACCTACCCTCCAAACAACTGTGTGTGTCATACCATACCATAGTCTGGGTGTAAAAGTTCTGTGATATATCGACGGACAGCCAAACAGCCCTAATTCATAAATGGGTAATAATAATAATGAAGTATTTAGCCTTAGACGTTGTTATGGGTTTGAATTATTTAACAAATACAGGAAAATAGGTTACATGTTATTATCTTACTGGAATTACGAATGTTGTGCAAAATTATTTGTTATGGTACTCATGCAGAACCACAATCCATTGCTTGATAGCTGAAAATACTTAAATAAGAAAACTTGAGACATTTCTGCAAACACTAAGCCATGGTCACCCTATCGAAACTTTCAAAACGTATTGGAGGTTTGAAATTCTGAAAAAAAAAAGTTTTTTTGCCTTTTATCGGTAGTTCTACATATTGATAGGTGTTGTTTACAAAAAAACACTCGCTATTACTTACTTTCTTCGATAGATAATCACGACTAATTTCTACGCGAATCCGTACTACAGCATTTAAAGTATAAACCTAGGATTTTTTTGTGTATTTTTACATTGTTTGACAAATTCAAATCTAGGTTTTACAAATGAAATTAGACCTCTGCGATGCTTTTTCAGCGAGATATCGGCGATAACGTGTTTTTCACCGTTTCGATGGCGCGGCCATGGGGTTTTAGTCTTATAGCTCCTAAAATATAAACCTAGGATTTTTCATTGTATTTTTACAAATTCTGACAAATTCAAATCTGGTTTCTACAAAAAACTTCAAACGTCGGCGATGCTTTTTCAGCGAGATATCGGCGATAATGTGTTCGTCACCGTTTCGATGGCGCGGCCATGGGGTTTTAGTCTTACAGCTCCTAAAATATAAATCTAGGTATTTTTTCTATATTTTTACAAATTTTCTACAAATTCAATCTGTTATTTACCTGAATTTCAGGTCTCTGCAACGCGTAGTTTTAAAGATCTCCGTGGCCGCGCGGTTCTCCGCGTTTCGATGGCGCGGCCACGTTCAAACCCTTATAACTTTTTAACCTTATCTTTGAAAAATTTATGGTTTTGGGAATCAACTTTTACAAATTATTACAAAATCTTGATATAGTTTTTTTTTTTAAAAAAACGTCATGTCCGCGCGGTCGATACGGACACAAAATGGCGGGTGTACCATAGCGAATTAAATTATACCGTGTGCGTAGTCGCAGCGGAAAAATGTCGAATTTCTTAATTTCAGTTAAGCAGATATTTAGTGTATGACGTCGTGTAATTGTGTATGCTAATTACAAATTTGTGTATCCAACCATTGGGGAGCTATTCAACAAAAACTGTTTCCGCTGGAACTACGTCATCCTAGCGGCACTTTTTTTATCCTATGCACGTACATGAAAAAAAATACATTCAATAATTAGTGTATAAGGAGAGGTAAATGTGTATGCTTGAATGAAATTTGTGTGTCATAAAACTGCGAAGATAATCAAGTTTCCGCTGCGCTGACGTTTGGCTATTTGATGAAAATCATATAAAACAGCTTAGTGCAGAGTTGAATTTTTTTACGCACGTTGCTTTGAATTTGTGTGTAATGTGTGTGTAAACAGAATTTGAAAAAAACATACCGTTCAGAAGATATACACGTAAAAGTAAAATAAGGTTATTAGGTCCAATTACTTAAAATAGGAACTCTAGAGCCTAACTTATTACGTTTATTTGTTTCTTGTAAGGGTCTACAATACCTTGCCAAGTTTCATTTATGTGGTCTTAGTAATTAATGAGCAATGGCATAATTTACTACGACTGGACCACTATATTGTACGACATCCGATTGCAGGACTTTTTACAGGAAAAGCAAACTAAACATAGTCCGATAATTAGTGTATTAATGCAACTATTCACATGTCAAATTTCAGCTCATTTCACAAAATAATTAAAGAGATGGAATAAAAATACCAGAACAACCGCATTTCATGAAAAAACCGACCAAGTTTGAATGGCTACAAAAAAGCGGCCGTGCAGTATATAGAGCTAACGTTCTAAAATTTCCAGTGTTGTACCATAATTGGATTGGTACAGGTGGGCACACAATTCTTGAACAAGTAACAAATAATTTTCGTAATTAAAAATAGTAGGTCTCTTGTTTGTTACTCAAATATAAGAAATTATTACAATAAAAATAGCTTCTGTATTATATCAGAATATTACAAAAAGTTGATACACTAGGTAATTATTAGGTTCTTCCTTAATATTCTGCTGCTTCCAGCGTGCAAATGATTTTTATTTAGAATAAATGACATACCTCGTATTATTGAACTCAATAATAAAATTTATTTAAGATTGGCTATCCTACTATTTTTTTTTTAATTTTAAATGCGAAAGTTTGTGAGTATGATGGATGATTGTTACTCTTTCACACAAAAAGTACTGTAAACATTTGTACAATATTTAATAAAAAAAACTGTTTCTTTATCAATGTTATTATTACCTACTTTGTTAATAATGTGGAGCTTTTTCATTTTAATAGTCATTACCAAATAAATACTTTTACGAGTATAAAGTTAATCTACAACTGAATGAAATGAAATTTAAATCTTGCATAAAACGCACACTGTGTAGGCAAGCATATTATAAGTAGGGGGATTACATTGATGATAAAAATGTTTGGCTCAATGCTGGTCCTGCTCCATAACCATAGGGGCAATCTGAATTAACAAGTGAAGTTATTGTGAAAGCTGCAGAAGATTGAATCTATTGTATAATTGCATAGCACATGTGTGAGTACTATAAGAGTAAAGCCACCATTTAATGAGTACCTACCTACATATTTCATTGATGCGAAATTACCCCGGTGGTTGATTGAATGTCATGCTCACTTAAATGTCACGCTGTTGGTGGTGGTGGGTGATTTAGTTCCCTTCAAAATGTTGAGTTGAATGATACGCCCATTAATGAATATGACGCATGTATCAGCCCTACATGCGTCATGTTCGTTTACGGGTGCTGTCAGTTGTGAGTGGTCATCTCTTAGCTGCCACGGTTTATTTTATTTACTTTATTTTTGAATTACTGATTTAATATTTTACTCTGGACGCTCTTAACTCTTATTTTCTGCTAAACAATTGTGTACGCACCTGTACGAAATCATTACAGACAATAACGATATTATACTGGAAATTTTAGAATGATAGCACTACATACTGCACGACCGCTTTTTTGTAGCTATTTAAACTTGGTCGGTTTATCCTTGTATTGAGGTTGTTCTGGTATTTTTATTCCATCTCTTTAATTATTTAGTGAAATGAGCTGAAATTTTACATGTGAATAGTTGCATTGATACACTAATTATCGGACTATGTTTAGTTTGCTTTTCCTGTAAAAAGTCCTGCAATCGGATGTCGTACAATATAGTGGTCCAGTCGTTGTAAATTATGCCATTGCTCATTAATTACTAAGACCACATAAATGAAACTTGGCAAGGCATTGTAGACCCTTACAAGAAACAAATAAACGTAATAAGTTAGGCTCTAGAGTTCCTATTTTAAGTAATTGGACCTAATAACCTTATTTTACTTTTACGTGTATATCTTCTGAACGGTATGTTTTTTTCAAATTCTGTTAACACACACATTACACACAAATTCAAAGCAACGTGCGTAAAAAAATCAACTCTGCACTAAGCTGTTTTTTATGATTTTCATCAAATAGCCAAACGTCAGCGCAGCGGAAACTTGATTATCTTCGCAGTTTTATGACACACAAATTTCATTCAAGCATACACATTTACCTCTCCTTATACACTAATTATTGAATGTTTTTTTTTTCATGTACGTGCATAGGATAAAAAAAGTGCCGCTAGGATGACGTAGTTCCAGCGGAAACAGTTTTTGTTGAATAGCTCCCCAATGGTTGGATACACAAATTTGTAATTAGCATACACAATTACACGACGTCATACACTAAATATCTGCTAAACTGAAATTAGGAAATTCGACATTTTTCCGCTGCGACTACGCACACAATTATACCAATTACCAAACAAATGTACCTAAAAAATACTATTTTGTACCTAGCTCTAAAAAATCTGTACCTCCTTCAAAACGAAATTATTTCGAAATTAAGGTACACCCGCCATATTGACATCAAGATGGCGGGTGTTCTATAATATTTTATTATTTAACCATTACTCATAAAATGTAATTACACCAAAAAATTGTACCTAAAAAGTACCGCAAGTAAATAGAAACACACACTTGATCAGTTGGATAGTTCCTGAGAAAAAAAACAACTGTGTCTCGGGTCTTTATGTTTATTCTTATTATGAATTTTGGTTTAGGTACCTACATATTTATATAGATAATTATTAAATTATAAATCATGAATGTTAATTTGTCATTGAAGTTCACTAGATATTTTTGAAAAAAATTCACTACCCGGTGAAGGTAAATCATTAATTGATGGGAAATGTTGTATTTATAAACACTTTTTTCTGTTCGTTTAAATGAACAACATTTTTGTCCGCGTTTCATAGTGATTAATTCTATAAGATCGCAAATATACAAATATGTACCTAAATCAATAATTCATAATAAGAATAAACATAAGGACCCAAGACGGGTGTTTTTTTTTCCAGGAACTATCCAACTGCCGGCCTAGCATGACCGCCGTAGAAACGGGCTATGTCTACGGAAGAATCGACAATTTGACAGATATTTCTATCGTCCCAAGCATGGCGATATTAAGAATGTAGAAAAGAAATGTTTCTTTTCTTCAGTCGACACAAGTCTACAACGTCGAGCATGACGACCATATTTTCTCTTCTTTTGACATTTGGGGTAGAAACATTACTTCTGACAAATGTCAAACTAGTCTTATTAACCTTTTGACCGCCACGTCAAAAAAAAAAAAGCGTGCCCTCAGCGCCAAGCTCCGAATTCATAATTTAATACCTACAAAATAATAGTGAGGGCGAAATTATGTCGATAAAGCTCATAGAAACCTGACAACATTTTTTTACATGGGTTTTAATTTCAATAAAGATTATTATACCATCCTTGTGTTGAGTTTTATTTCATCGCGCTTTGTACTTTATAACATAAATGTAATAATCTGTGTCACAGTTACGGCGTTTATTCCACAAATAGAAACAACAATCGATAAAACCAAGTCAATAGTATTACAGCACTATTGTCCATCATGACGTAATTTTTTGTCACCCTAAGACGACAGTGGCGCAGTTGGCACGTATTTCTTGAAATTGCTCGCTTCTTCTCTAGAGGTGCGACACCGATACTTATTAATAATATCGAAATATTTTATTTTGTTCGTTTTGTACTTTTAACATTGTCAACTAATAAAATTTAAGTTTCTTTGGAAGAACAAGCAATATTAATGCTTTAGTATAACGCCAGTCACTGATGACATCAGTGCAGAAGTAAATACCGTTTACTGTGTTAGTGTTGTTTACTTTCGAATGTAGACAATTTACAACACTGTAATGAATAGGAAATAATGAGGAATAATGGTACCTACCAGCCGGCCTAGCATGACCGCCGTAGAAACGAGCTATGTCTACGGAAGAATCGACAATTTGACAGATATTTCTATCGTCCCAAGCATGGCGATATTAAGAATGTAGAAAAGAAATGTTTCTTTTCTTCAGTCGACACAAGTCTACAACGTCGAGCATGACGACCATATTTTCTCTTCTTTTGACATTTGGGGGTAGAAACATTACTTCTGACAAATGTCAAACTAGTCTTAATAAAAACTAAATACGAGATCGATTCTCTCGACGATTTCCATAGCAACGTCCCCGTTGCTATGGAAATCGTTAAAATAATTGCTGTCTATGTCTTCGTAGAAACGCGAGTCGACGGTGCGCGCCATGCTCGGGCAGAAGAAATGACAAAGATTTCTTGTCGTTTCTTGGTAGAATAGAGATAGAACGGTCATGCTAGGGGGGCTGGACAAAGTTTCTTAAGCGTCACAAACATGAAGTTCACAAAAGATAAAATAAAACATTTTATAAAAATCAGTTTTTTTATTAAAAAGTTGGGTGGTAGAAATTGGTAGAACAATCACACCATTTTTAATACCTTCACACATTATATACCGTTCAATATGTATAAGACAATCAAGATAAGTTTAATTCAACAATTGTATATTGATTTATATCGATATACGTATGTATTTTTAGGTAGGATAGTATTAAAAAAAAACCCATTATAAACGTATCAGTATCGACTCCTTGCAATATACTTAATAAGTCTTCACTACTCATATTAAAGTTATCCATTATTAATCATGTATACAGTAAACAATAATAATAACAGCAAAAGAACTACTCTATTCAAAAATTTTCCTCGTTTGACGTCATGGGACTGTCAATCATAGACGACTGTGGCGTTCCCGGCACAGACAATACATTGGGTGATAGGGATGGGCATTGCAGTCATTACAATCAATCGATAATCTATTAACACTCGACTTTTAAAGAGCGCATAGTTCAGTATTATAAAATTTTCTTGATTTCTCAAACATGAAAGTTCAATATCAAATGTTTTATTTGTTTAATAATGCAGAATTCAGAGTAAATCAAATATAACGTAGGTTGCCGTCGAGGTCGATATTCTTGTTATATTGACTGCTGCCTACATCACTACGTATCCTGTTGAGGTGACTGTGGCTTTGAGGGCACGAACTTTTTAACTGGTTTTCTTTTTTGTCATCTTATGTTACTACAGATGAAATCTAATGAAAGCAGTTCACTTCAAATAAATGAAGAAGAGTCAAGGTAAATAATTAACAAGGGAAAAACACAAAACAATGCTGTTTAATGACATTTATTTATGTGTAAAATTCTGTCAACCATTCGCGACCGTGGCGTGCTGGGCACATTTTGGTTTGTCGTCTACACACGACTGTGGCGGTCAAAAGGTTAAAAACTAAATACGAGAAATACGTTTCGTGGTTGCGTTGAGTTACATTCAAAAGGTTGAAATGTTGTGTAAAATATTTAGGATTGATTTCTCGAAAAAGATCCAGGCCTGGAATCAGGATGCAGCAACACCATCCCGCCCGCGAAAAATGAAAAACTCGTGCAATTGGCAACTTTTTTTTGTTAACTAAACGTAATAATATTCAGTGAATGTAAACATCACGTGATACGTCCCCGTTGCTAAGGAAAGAATTTCTGTCTATGTCTTCGTAGAAACGCGAGTCGACGGGGCGCGCCATGCTCGGCCAGAAGAAATGACAAGTTGTATAGAAAAGATTTCTTGTCGTTTCTTGGTAGAATAGAGATAGAACGGTCATGCTAGGGGGGCAGATCAAGAGTGTGTCCCTATTTATTTGCGGTACTTTTTAGGTACATTTTTTTGGTGTAATTAAATTTCATGAGTAATGGTTAAATAATAAAATATTATAGAACACCCGCCATCTTGATGTCAATATGGCGGGTGTACCTTAATTTCGAAATAATTTCGTTCTGAAGGAGGTACAGATTTTTTAGAGCTAGGTACAAAATAGTATTTTTTAGGTATATTTGTTTGGTAATTGGTATAATTTAATACGCTATGGTACACCCGCCATTTTGACTCTCACCTTATATGAGTGCCAAAATGTGTGCCCCCAAAAATAAAATCTGTGCCCCTTCAGATTTTCGAGATATTGCATTTCCTGCTGGAGTAACGTTTTGATGAATCGTATATCTCTAAAACCATTGCATGTGCCCCTGTAGAATAAACATACACGAGTAGCTCTTAATGTGTGCCCCTATGTGCCCCAATTTAGATTTAAGAAAATATTTATAGTTTTCAAGTTATCGCGGTTTTATGAAAACCCGAAAAAACATCGCAGCGCTTAAATGAGACAAGGTATAAGTAGTTCGCTGAAAACTGTATTCGGTCCTTCTTGACGCTAATAATAACAATACAAAGTTTCAAAACTGTTCATGCATGCGTTTTTGAATAATCTTGCTAAAAGTCAAAACGATGGTGTCATAACTTTGACGGCTAAATACAAGGAACTGGCTTAATCCCAGATGTTTCGGTGTAGACCAAAATAGTGTGCCCTTAGTCAAAAATATATGGTGAAAATATTGAGCTTGGAATGTTTCGCATTAAGTAAATATAAACAAAAAACCAAAATATGTAAACAACGGCTGGTTATCCGACCAAATTCCAATGACTACTAAAAAGCGACGGTTTCATACATATCAATGACCTTCTTTATTGGACGTATTATACCTAAGCTGTTGTCCGTACAGTCGCGTTCAAAAGTTTTGGGGGCTAATTAAAAAATATCCCACGTCGTTGGATTTTACCATATAAGTCATCATAACATTCAAATAAATTAATATATATAGCCAGCAGATGATTTGTGCACATTCGATGTTTTCTTTTATATCTTTATGCGATTTACTATACTAACACACTTTATCTGAATCTATGTATAAGCAAATTACTCGTAAAAAAATTATTTATGTGATTTCAAATTTAATATTTTTTTTACACAATATTATACTTAATACTGATCTGTGATTTTTTGTGATGCGAATTTACTAATTATATGTTAGACTTAGATGAAAAACTGATCTGTGATTTAAATGACTACACAACGTGCAAATAATTTCAAATATTTATAGGTAGGAAATTTGATCTGTGATTTGATGCAATAATTACTTTAAGAATTAAAATTAAGGGAATAAAATAATAATTTCCACATCAACAAGCTGTTTCATTAATATAGTCACAAGGTGCATTTAATATATTTTTTAATTAGCCCCCAAAACTTTTGAACGCGACTGTACGGACAACAGCTTAGTTATAATACGTCCAATAAAGAAGGTCATTGATATGTATGAAACCGTCGCTTTTTAGTAGTCATTGGAATTTGGTCGGATAACCAGCCGTTGTTTACATATTTTGGTTTTTTGTTTATATTTACTTAATGCGAAACATTCCAAGCTCAATATTTTCACCATACATTTTTGACTAAGGGCACACTATTTTGGTTTACACCGACACATCTGGGATTGAGCCAGTTCCTTGTATTTTGCCGTCAAAGTTATGACACCATCGTTTTGACTTTTAGCAAGATTATTCAAAAACGCATGCATGAACAGTTTTGAAACTTTGTATGGTTATTATTAGCGTCAAGAAGGACCGAATACAGTTTTCAGCGAACTTATACCTTGTCTCATTTAAGCGCTGCGATGTTTTTTCGGGTTTTCATAAAACCGCGATAACTTGAAAACTATAAATATTTTCTTAAATCTAAATTGGGGCACATAGGGGCACACATTAAGAGCTACTCGTGTATGTTTATTCTACAGGGGCACATGCAATGGTTTTAGAGATATACGATTCATCAAAACGTTACTCCAGCAGGAAATGCAATATCTCGAAAATCTGAAGGAGCACATATTTTTTTTTTGGGGGCACATTTTGGCACACATATAAGCTCTCTGGCCATGCACAAATTTTCTCTCTCCGATCATTCGTTTAGAATTTTCCTGCTAGAAAAACGTTACCCCAGCAAGAATCGTTTTTCCCTTTTTTTTTCAAAACGACAGGGGGCACACATTTTTTAAGTGGGGGCACATTTACAGCAGATAAGGCACCAACTATACGTTCTACTCATATGACTCTAGGAGATACTTTCTTGCTGGGGTAACGTACACCTTATTTGCGACGGCCATCTCGCCGTAATTTAAGTCACACACTACACTCAAGCACCATGCGCTAGCCGCCGCCCTGCATCGAGTCTGTGGGAAAGGGTTGATTGTTTTGGTTAATTTTGTGCTATTCAGAACATTCCAAGTAGGATATCACATATGGGTGTCAACCACGCGGCCACCTCATACATTGATGAAACTTTTTGCCAGGAATTAGTGCTATTTAATTTAATTGTTAGGTACTTTACACATCTTTTCCCAAAGAAACAAAGACGCTATGACAATGTAACATCAGAACGTTCGGCCATTCGAGATAGGGAGCTGGCTGCTACTCTTCTAATTTTTAGTGACGATTATGTGACGCATAAGGGTCAGTTCTCACCGAGACGCGACGCGACGCGACGATACTTGAAGAGGCCAGTGTGATTTCGCGCTGCGTCGCTCTACGCTGCATGGCGCAACGTATTCTGAATTCTCACAACGAAATGTGTATCTTTTCGTGTAGAAAATAAAGGTGCCGTTTCGACCGCGCGGCCATGACGTTTTTTTTTTAAAAAAAAAAACTATATCAAGATTTTGTAATAATTTGTAAAAGTTGATCCCCAAAACCATAAATTTGTCAAAGATAAGGTTAAAAAGTTATAAGGGTTTGAACGTGGCCGCGCCATCGAAACGCGGAGAACCGCGCGGCCACAGAGATCTTTAATACTACGCGTTGCAGAGACCTGAAATTCAGGTAAACAACAGATTGAATTTGTAAAAAAATTGTAAAAATACAAAAAAATACCTAGGTTTATATTTTAGGAGCTGTAAGACTAAAACCCCATGGCCGCGCCATCGAAACATGTCCATCAGAACGTTCGGCCAGTCGAGATAGGGAGCTGGCTGCTACTCCAGTTTTTAGTGACGATTATGTGACGCAAAAAGATGCCAGCCAAAGAATTTGTGATAGAACCGTTCGAAAGTTAGAAGCATTCATTTATGGCCGAACGACCTGATATCAGAACGTTCGGCCAACCTGAATCTCCATAACTGAGGACCTTAGAGTTACTGTTCCTGAATAAAGATTTACTGACGATTTGATGACAATAAATCTTTACTGAAACTAAAAAAAAAAAAAAAAAAAAAAAAAAATTAAAATTTTGGTTAAAAGTAAAATGAATTTTGGTTTCTGTAACATCAGGACGTTCGGCCAACGTAATCTCCATAACTGAGGACCTGAGAGAAACCGTTTATGAATAAAGACTTAGTGACGAGACTGAAACGAACATTTTTAGCATTATTTTGTTTTGTGACGGCCCCTTTTTATATAGTAAAATGAAAATTTAACATATAACCTCAAAACATTGGCATTATCGATTCCTCCACAATGAAGAAACCCAGAGGAACCGTTAATCATTAAAGATTTTGTGACGACACTGAAATGAACTTTTATTGTTTTATTTTTCTTTGTGACGGCCCCTTTATATAGTAAATTGAAAATTTACAATATAACCTCAAAACATTGGGATTATTGATTGCTCCACAACGAAGAAGCCTAGAATACTCGTAAAACCCCTGATGTATTATAGGTTTCAGTGCAATGGTGTCAGTATTTATGTTGATTCCAGATTAATCTTTAAAAATGCACTTTGGCGGATGGCGACTGAAATAGGGTGACCATGTATTCGCGTAGAAATTAGTCGTGATTATCTATAGAAGAAAGTAAGTAATAGCGAGTGTTTTTTTGTTAACACTCCTATATAACATACCTATTAATATGTAGAACTACCGATAAAAGGCAAAAAAACTTTTTTTTTTCAGAATATCAAACCTTCAATACGTTTTGTAAGTTTCGATAGGGTGACCATGGCTTAGTGTTGCCATGCCTATTATTGATATATTAATAGGTGTTGTTTACAAAAAAAATGCTCGCTATTACTTACTTTCTTCGATAGATAATCACGACTAATTTCTACGCGAATCCGTAATACAGCATCTAAAGTATAAACCTAGGATTTTTTGTGTATTTTTACATTGTTTGACAAATTCAAATCTAGGTTTTACAAAAAAAATTAGACCTCTGCGATGCTTTTTCAGCGAGATATCGGCGATAACGTGTTTTTCACCGTTTCGATGGCGCGGCTATGGGGTTTTATTCTTATAGCTCCTAAAATATAAACCTAGGATTTTTCATTGTATTTTTACAAATTCTGACAAATTCAAATCTGGTTTCTACAAAAAACTTCAGACGTCGGCGATGCTTTTTCAGCGAGATATCGGCGATAATGTGTTCGTCACCGTTTCGATGGCGCGGCCATGAGGTTTTAGTCTTACAGCTCCTAAAATATAAACCTAGGTATTTTTTCTATATTTTTACAAATTTTTTACAAATTCAATCTGTTGTTTACCTGAATTTCAGGTCTCTGCAACGCGTAGTTTTAAAGATCTCCGTGGCCGCGCGGTTCTCCTCGTTTCGATGGCGCGGCCACGTTCAAACTCTTATAACTTTTTAACCTTATCTTTGACAAATTTATGGTTTTGGGAATCAACTTTTACAAATTATTACAAAATCTTGATATAGTTTTTATTTAGGGTTACGGTTCGCAGCCAACAATCTTTTACTGAATACGAATAAAACAAAATGTCTTAAGTTTTCTTTACCAAATGTACCACAACGTGACCTAAATTTAAATCTTGACGGCAAAAAACATCAAGTTTTTTGCCGTCATAGCGGAAACTGTATTCTTGGGGATTACTATCGATTCAAAACTGCAGTGGGGCGCGCACATTAGAACTCTTTCGGGAAGGTTAAGCTCAGCTGCCTATGCAGTTAGGAAAATAAGGCAGTTAACCGATGTAGCCACAGCTAGGTTAGTATACTACGCTTATTTCCATAGTATTATGTCCTATGGCATTCTGCTGTGGGGATCGGCAGCAGACGTTGAATCAATTTTCATACTGCAAAAGAGGGCAGTCCGTGCCATCTATAAAATGGGTCCTCGCGAGTCCCTCAGAGAAAAATTTAAAGAAATCGATATACTGACTCTGCCTTCACTCTATATTTTAGAATGTATTTTATATGTCCGCAAAAACCGAGGACTTTTCAAAATTAGAAGCGACTTCCATAATATAAACACGCGCAGTAAACACGAAATTGTAATACCAAAATTTAGATTAAAAAAAACTAGCAAGTCATTTCTTATAAACAGTATACGCTTTTATAATAAGTTGCCGAAGTCAGTTACAGAACTGACCGATGGAAAGTTTAAAAATTATATCAAACGTGTCCTAATTAAAAAAGCATATTACAAAATTAAGGACTACGTTGAAGATAGAGAAGTTTGGCCTGAGCCCCTACGCACATGCGGCTTCCCTGGTAGCTCATAAAACGGCACAAATGTGTGGATGTCTCTAACTATTCTCAATCTTATTTCTATTTTGTTTTTTTTTTTTTTTTTTTTTTTTTTTACTTTTTTCCATTATTTTTAATCCAATGTTTTACAGTAGTTTCTTAATCATTACACCATTTTGTTTAGAATAGGTACAGCACGGATGACAACATTTGTGTCACTTGTTTAATCTAGTCTTTTTGCAATATCTTTTTTTTTGTATAGACTCTTTTTCTTATTTACCGATTGTTTGTAAATGTATGGACATTGTAGGCCTTATAGATTCCTAGATCCTTGGTAACTTTTTATCTTGTTCTACGTTTTGTAGTAAGCAACGACTTATTGTCGGGCCTACGATGTCCACTCATACTTAAGTGCCAATGCTGTAACATAGAAAAATTGTAAAGCCAAATGATTTTAAAAGAGTAACCATGGAGTTTCTTGCCGGTTCTTCTCCATAGGAAACGACCAACCCGAACCGAGCACCTTTTTGTCGACGTTTTACAAGTGCCCATGTAGGCCTATGTGAAATAAAAATATTTTGATTTTGATTGATTTTGATTTTTAAAAAAAACGTCATGGCCACGCGGTCGAAACGGACACAAATAAAGTTAATTTTGAATCGCTATTTAAAAGTGTGCGCGCAGCGTCACGTCGCGTCGCGTCTCGGTGTGAACTGACCCTTAAGATTCAGCCAAAGAATTTGTGACAGAACAGTCCGAAAGTTAGAAGCATTTATTTATGGCCGAACGACCTGATATCAGAACGTTCGGCCAACCTGAATCTCCATAACTGAGGACCTTAGTAACTGTTACTGAATAAAGATTTACTGACGATTTGGTGACAAACAACCAATGCTTTGCTTTTACTCGTCTGCCACCGGTTAAAAGTAAAATGAATTTTAGTTTCTGTAACATCATCATCACATGAGGGCCTGAGAGAAACCGTTAATGTACAGGGTGTCCCAGAACTCAACGTCAAGCCGAAACGGGGTGACAGGATTGATCATGACCATCACGAAAAAAATCTGAAAAAAAATCTATTCCATGCAGTTTGAAAATTATGGGCATTTTAAGAAAAACCTAGAAATTTGATCAAACTGTACCATTTTTCGGTTATTGTGGTTATTCTTTTTTATTTTTGTTCATTTGAACTTTGGAAACGTAATCCTAAATAACATTTCTAGAATCCCAATAAAAAATAATGTCACATTTGCCTCAATTTGTTAAACTACGAATTTAAAATTTTCAAGATTCGTCGACTTTGACAGGCCCTTCTTTAAAAAAAATGTACTAGAGTGCCTTGGCAAGTGGCATTAAAAGTTGGCGCATTTAATCAGAATTCTTATATGGTACAATACTTGTTAGTTCCATACAATAAAAAAGAGTAAAAAAATTAAAACTTCAAGTAACCCGACTTCTGCTATCTCAGTTAAAATGTTTTGGAACGAAGTTCCTTATCGCGCGTTGTGAAAGGGGGCTAGACGGAAAAAATTCTTACGAAAAGTTGTCACGACACTTTTTGCTATAGTAAGCTATTGTAAGCTGTGCGGCGTCGCATGTTTCTCTGTCTGTCTCTCTCTCTCTCTTATAGAAAGCAAGCCAGATATTTTCATTTCTATTTCGCATTGAACAGTGTGGTGTCGCGACGATTATTTTTGGAACTTCGTTCCATCCGGGTGTCCCTTGACAGCTCTCAAGTTTTTTTGATTCGCACAAGCCTTAGGTACCTAGGTTCTTAATTTTAAGGCAAAATGAATAGTTTGTATGTTTGCCATGAGTGAGCGAGACAGATAGTGACGCCACTTTTACCAAAGTCAAAAAAAGTTAGTTAAATTAGTAAAATAATGAAAAATCTTGATCTAGTTTTTAATTTATTTTTTCTATTGGCGAGTTCAACTCTCGAAGATATGCCCGACTAATAAGTAGATCTTTTTAAGAAGATGTAAGGCTTGTATTGAGGCTGATGGTAAAAAATTTGAACATTTATTGTAATAAAAAATGTCTATGTGTATATGTAATTCTCTATCTAACTTTTAGTCCACCAAACCTAAATTTAATATTACAATATAACCTCAAAACATTGGGATTATCGATTCCTCCACAAGGAAGAAGCCCAGAGAAACTGTTAATCAATAAAGATTTAGTGACGACACTGAAATGAACTTTTATTGTTTTATTGGAACGAAGTTCCTTATCGCGCGTTGTGAATGGGGGCTAGACGGAAAAAAATCTTACGAAAAGTTGTCACGACACTTTTTGCTATAGTAAGCTATTGTAAGCTGTGCGGCGTCGCATGTTTCTCTGTCTGTCTCTCTCTTATAGAAAGCAAGCCAGATATTTTCATTTCTATTTCGCATTGAACAGTGTGGTGTACTGGTGTCGCGACGATTATTTTTGGAACCTCGTTCCATCCGGGTGTCCCTTGACACGTTTCAAGTTTTTTTGATTCGCACAAGCTCTAGGTACCTAGGTTCTTAATTTTAAGGCAAAATGATGAGAGAGATGAATAGTTGGTATGTTTGCCATGAGTGAGCGAGACAGATAGTGACGCCACTTTTACCAAAGTCAAAAAAAGTTAGTAAAATTAGTAAAATAATGAAAAATCTTGACCTAGTTTTTAATTTATTTTTTCTATTGGGGAGTTCAACTCTCGAAGATATGCCCGACTAATAAGTAGATCTTTTTTAAGAAGATGTAGGGCTTGTATTGAGGCTGATGGTAAACAATTTGAATATTTATTGTAATAAAAAATGTCTATGTGTATATGTAATTCTTTATCTGACTTTTAGTCCACCAAACCTAAATTTAATATTACAATATAACCTCAAAACATTGGGATTATTGATTCCTCCACAAGGAAGAAGCCCAGAGAAACTGTTAATCAATAAAGATTTAGTGACGACACTGAAATGAACTTTTATTTTTCTTTGGGAAATAATAATGGTTCCGAAAAGCAAATTAATCTCCAGCGATCTGTGGCCGACTATTATTCTAATTAACCAGCGTTATAATGAATTACCGACAAAATACACAAAACGAAAAATAATATCCAATTTAACAAACAAATAAGAGCATGTCCAAATTACATTTTCTCCTATAAAAAATTGATCTTCGAATAACAAAACTTCCGAATAGAATACTGAACCTCCGCCAAAATTACTAAGTTACCGACAACAGTGGTTTTGTCATAATTACCATATTTTTACAACTTGCATGCACTGTTTTAATTTATATTGTTGGTTATCAATTTTTTGGAACAAAGTTCCTTATCGCGCGTTGTGAAAGTGGGCTAGACGGAAAAAATTCTTACGAAAAGTTGTCACGACACTTTTTGCTATAGTAAGCTATTGTAAGCTTTATTTCTTTAAAATAAAGTTGAAATTTCCTTTAATTACGTACAATTGGGGTGTGTATGTGAGTAAGGATAGATATGATTATTATTTTGAGTGACCGAACTACAAAGTACAAATTCGGTTGTGCAGTTAAGTAAGACGTATTGCTTCGAATTAAGGATTAATCTTCCTTAAATTAAATATTTTATTTTCGCACACTAACTTAAATCTAAAATGTATTGATATTATGTACGTGAAAGGAACTTCATTCCATCCGGGTGTCCCTTGACACCTCTCAAGTTTTTTTTTTTAACTCTCATTAATGATGAAAATACTTCTGGTTCGGTTCGGGTTGCGTCCGGCTGTTTTCGCGTGCGAGTTCGAAAGATCCAAGCACAGTGCGCTTGCAACGACCGATCCTTGCGTGTTTTGTCTGGCTAGGGAGGAATTCGTCCCACTCGAAACTGGGACCAAGGACCAATTATTGTACCCTTTCTTTTTCGATAGGGGTTAACTGGTCCCACTTCCAACAGAGGTTTGTTCCTGTTGAGTAACACCTTTTTGGTGCTACACTGTTACCCATTGGGAAAAAAATTACCGATTAGTAACACTGTAACACAATGCCACGTTTATTTCCCCGTTAAATAACCCACTGATTGTATGTGTGTACAATAGAACGTGAGGACGGCTACGCTACACCACGCAGCGAAACACGACGTCGACGATGTTAGGCTGACCCCACATTTGGCGTGCGCGATCCTCGGGCGTGCGAGAAGCGCGAGCGCCGCGCGCGCGCTGCGTGAGCGTTAGGTGTTGCCGCCGTGTGACGTGTGTGAGGCGTGCGCGCGGCGCGCGCGCGGCGCTCGCCTTGGCATTTAACCCCCTTCAGACAAGTCAGTCACAATTTGGCCAGTGCCGTGTTAGCACACGTCGTTGCGTTACTGTTCTACAATTACTAACAAAATGGACTCAGACGAGGAAACACTACTGTTAGCTTTGCTACTAAAAAGAAATAAGACATGTAATAACACTGTCCACCATACGACTGACCGAAACAGTAGCGGGCAGCGGGGATAGCGGGCGAAGGGGTAAGAACGCGACTCAACGTCGCGAGCGCGCCGCGCGCACGCTGCACAAACGTCACACGGTGGCAACATCCGACGCTCACGCAGCGCGTGCATAACGCGCGCGCGGCGCTCGCGCTACTCGCACGCCCGAGGATCGCGCACGCCAAATGTGGGGTCAGCCTTACGTGTATGTTACAGTTTAATTAAGGTTTTAGATATGTATTAGTTTATTATTGTTGTTTTGATTATTTGTGTATTTTATCTATGGGCCTTAGTTGCCTGAAATAAAATGATTATTATTATTATTATTAATAGACAATGTTACTTTCGCTACCAGTAAGAATTTGGATGCAAGAGCGAGCGAAGCGAGCTCTGAAGTCCGGACTTGGACAGGTTAGGTTCGAAGAGGATGGCGGGGTCTAGTGAGCGAGCGGAGCGAGTGAACTAAGACCCCGACATCCCTTTCGTGTTAGGTTACTGTAAACCCTGCAGACAGAAATAGGAGCCCGCGTAGCGGGGCTACGTCGACTACGCTTTACAGGCAAATAATCTGTTCTGACTTTTTAATTTTACATACCTGTGTTATGTAAAATTCATGACATATGATGCAAGTAAAAGTTATTGTTACAAGTACATTTTATATTTTTTATAAGTTTCTGTATAACCCCTCACAATAATATTTTCAGTATAATGTTACAGTTAAAATAGTACCACAGTCTATGAAATATGAAAGGTAATTTATGAATTAATAGTAGGCAAAGATAAAAATGACAAAGCATAGTTTTCAGTAGAACGTAATTAATGCTGGTAGAAAAGTATTATAGCAATAAACAGTCATGTTTATTTTTCGAAGATTTCAGTATCTCATTCGGTAGTTTCGTAATTTTTATTCGGACAAAAGTAGTCGGAAAGTTAGCATTTTAAGCAGTAGATTTAATATTTTGAGTAAGGACAATTCTTCTTTTTTTGTCGGAGCTTTTATTACTATCCTTTTTCTTTGTGACGGCCCTTTTAAAAGGTAACAAACAAACATACAAACAAACAGAGTGACTTTCACATTTATAATATTATTATAAGTACCTATAAAAGGTGTAAACCACCTCTTAACGAAGCCGAAAGGCACTGCTTCTCCCTGTCATTGCGATAATTTTTTTGTTCTACACCATACCTGGGAACCTTCTAGTTACGGAGATATTAGGGGCAAAGTTCCAACTTTTTGACAAGTATTTTTTTGAATACAAGTTTGTAATGTAACATTTTTACTTTAAACACCTCCACGACTCCCGTACTATTCAATCCGTACATCAGCACAATGTTTTGAGTGCGTTACATTGAGTTCGACCACAAAACATGATTTTACACTCCCCAAAAAAAAGTCGATTCCCAGCAATATTTTTTGCGTAAAGTTACTTAGTTTCATGTACAGAATGCTTGGTTGACGGCTTCGTGATGAGGTGATTTACACGGTGTATAAGTATAGAAGTAGGGATTGAAAATTTACAATATAACCTCAAAACATTGGGTTATCGATTGCTCCAGAACGAAGAAGCCTAGAATACTCGTAAAACCCCTGATGTGTTATAGGTTTCAGTGCAATGGTGTCAGTATTTTTGTTGATTCCAGATTAATCTTTAAAAATGCACTATGGTGGATGGCAATTGAAATAGGGTGACCATGTTTTCCAACGAAACAAGTATTTATCGAGTAGGTATCTATTTATCTACTGAATCAAGCAAAACACGTCGAAATAGTTTAAATTAAGTGACGATGTAAGTATTGCAACAAAATAAATGGATACGCGGACGGAGGACTTTGAGAAGGAGTGCAGATAACTAATATTTTATATAATATGCATTAGAAATAAATTGTTATAAAAAAACGTTACACACACCACCATGCGTTATGATGTGGCCTCTTTGTTTCTACTTTTTACTATTTTTCTGTGTCTGTCACTGTCACATGAAAGAAAATAATTGAAACTATCGATCGAATTTCGACCAATAGGCCACCACTAAGTTTTACTTCATTCAGTTACGGCGGCTTTCTATAATAAATCTCAATCCCATTGATTGATCCCATTTTTCATTGTCATTCTAAAAAGTATCAATTATTATGTACCTAACTACCTACCACTTTTTTTGGATGATTGATTACAAATAAAGCATTTTTTCAATTTGTGTACTTACCTATTTATTTAAGTATTCTTAGTCAAATTTCCCAATCTCCAATGTCAGTCACCTTTCCACTTTCGTTTTGCTTTTAGCCAAAAAAGACTCGACTAATATAACAAAAACTTCACAAGTGGACACTGGTATGCAGGCATCAGCTCAACATTGCTTGTACCTATATAATTTTTTAATAACAATAAAGATTTATTGTTGAACTAGGACTAGATTACATGGCAAAGTAGTATAAGATAAAGCAGCCGTACTGGTCTCCTAGATAGGTTACAAAATAACCTGTGTTTATGAGAAACAGTTCCGATCCCCGTCATGAATGGTTGACTTATGACGTGTTAACTATGTTAGAATATAGTAATCATTCACAAGCTACAACATGATAGACAATTTTAGACTTATAAACAAAATCAAAAGAAAAACTTAGAATCTAAAATAGCAATTTTGGAAAAAAAACAAAATTATAAATAATAAAAAACTTATGAAAATAAAATGTTCAGTACCTATTTGGGTGTGGTGAGAGTTTCGTTAAATTAATGTGGTGTGTGATGCATGTATGTTTCGGAGTGATCACTTTTTTAGGAATTCTTTGGTTTCGTCGTAGCTCAGGTTTGAAAGGAAGGTGCGAACACTAACATTCGACGCATGCGCAATGGCTTTAAAGCATCGTACAGCTGGCAATCGCTATCCTCGTCTGACTAGTGATGTAACGCGCTAGCTTTCTTTCACTCTACCTTAAATATTTATCATCTTTAACAGCCAGCAACCCTTATTTGCGGCCAGATTTAATTAGGCAACCGTATATCATAATACACAGAAAAAAAATAGCTTTAATTTGATATGTAATTAATAAATGTACGTTATGAACGTATAAATGTATCAAAATCATACCTGTTTGCACCTGGCTGCGAAGAGGTGCGGCCAAGTGCGCAACGGCAACCGTGATTTTTCAGTCTTTATGTATATTGCCGTGAAGTGGACGATATTTTATTTAAAAAACTAGTCAGTGAAATTTTTTCCCAAAAATCAATTAGCAATAATTTTATTAAAAATATTAGCGGCCACATTTTGATAGGCAACCTGGTAGAAATATATTCTCCTAATCCTAAATATGCGTAAAAATTTGGTTTTTATCAAACACTCTATGAGTGCACTAATTCTGCAGCCGGATCTTAGACTATTAGGGGCGCGATGGCGCGAGGACTTAGAAAAAAAAAACAATTTTTTTTCTCAAATTATTTTGGTTTTTTGTACACCATCTCATAGTTTTCTACTAGAGCAACAGTTTCTTTCCAGAAAAAAATTTCATCTGAGCTGCCATTTTGGAAATATAGAACGTTTTGTAAAAACATGAAAAAAAATAAAAAGCTCCTAACTCGGAAACGGTGCGTCGGAGGGCCATGCCTCTCAGAACCTAAATTGTTAGTATGGCCAAGAGTAATAAGGTTCTGCAAGAAAAACGGACGAAATGTGTGTGTGTTTTTTTCCGAAAATTTGTCTGTCTTTGCCCCTAACGATACTCAAGCTGAAAGATCGACAGACAGAATATTTTTTTTATTTTTTTCTTTTTTTTTCAATATTTCTCGGATTTTTTTAAACCATCTCATAGTTTTCTACTAAAGCAACAGTTTCTTTCCAAAAAAGATTTTCATCTGAGCTACCACTTTGGAAATATAGATAGTTTTATAAAAATTAAATCAAATTCGGAGGCCCATAATTCGGAAACGGTGCGTCTTGGGTCCATACTTCTCAGAGCCTAAATGGTTTTTATGGTCAAGGTTAACCCGAACCTGTTTTTTTTTTTTTAAATTTACGAGTTTTTTTTTTTTTTGAAAATCCACTGTCCCAAAAAATTTTTTTAACGATTTTTTTTTTTTTTTTGTTTTCTTTGTTGCTCATAGTGCCCCTATATTTATAGCGTTGTGTACCCGCAAAGATATCCATAGGTTAGGTTAGGTTAGGTTAGAACTGTGACCAACTACGGCTACCTCGAAATTGGTCGCGAAACTTTTCTATGTATTTTTTTTATAGTGCCCCCCTACTACACTCTGACCGAACAGTCTTTTTGCACTTAAAGTTTGTTAAGCCGTAAATGGAAATTTTTGCGTTGATTTTATTGTAGAGTGATGAGCCACGATGGAGAGAAAACTTTTTTATAAAAGCTGTGCGTGTAGGTGGAATTGTGCAGATTAGGTCCTTGCGGCGTTTAGAGAGTTTTTTAAATGGTGTTCGTCGGTGTTGCAGAAGGACTATATGTAAAATATATTTTTGCCTTACATTAAGTACGCTACATGATTGATATAGTTCGATAGTTGGGAAAAGTATCGGTCTGAACGTAGCCACTTTCAAAATAGCTCTGTGTGCGACCTCCAAAGGCTTGAGTATGGTCTTTGCAGCTCCACCCCAGCAAGAAATACAATAGATAAGGATGGATTGACTAAGAGTAAAGTAAACGTTTCGGGTGAGGGACTGGTTGGTTACATTGCGCAGTGTTTTAAAAATATAGATTAACTTTCGTATGCGACCAGTGAGGGAGTTAATGTGGGATTTGAAATTAAGGTTTTTGTCCAGAACTATACCAAGATATTTTACTGGTTAGGTTTTAGTTGCTCCACTAAGGTTAAGGTAGGACATTGACAATTGTGTTGATTTTGTGCAGGACAAGAATGGGTTTTATAGAGATTGGGGTTTTAGGCTGGGATGTGTTAGTCAATGAAAAAGTTACGAGGTTAGTCTTGCTGGCATTAAGAGTAAGGGTGTGAGAGGAAAGCCACTTCAAGGCGGTATTAAAGCCCTCTTGTGCAGAACTTGGAGTTCCGGCCATGAATCAGCGGTGAAAGTGATGGCAGTATCGTCTGCAAAAGAAACTATTGTGGCATTTGGAATCGGGAGATTGCAGAGATCGTTAATGAACACAAGAACGAGTGTGGGCCCCAAAATGCTACCCTGAGGTACGCCATAGTGAATGGGGAGCTCTTCACTCTTGTAGTTCTCTATAGTTACTAATTGCGAGCGACAGTTAGATAACTCCTAAAGAGGTCAAGTGAAGACCCTCTGATACCTAGGTTTTCAAGCTTGAGTAGAAGAGTGGAGACGGGAACGGTGTCAAATGCTTTCGCAAGATCTAAAAATATGGTGAGGACCTTCTTGTTATCATTTAAGTTCTTTACTATATTGTTAATCAAAGTACGGACTGCGTCACAAGTGGATTTGTTCCTGCGAAATCCAAACTGCTGGGGTGATAACAGATTGAAGTGTTCGAGGTATTGAACTAATCGCTTGTTTAGGAGACGTTCCAGAACCTTTGACAATGCACTAAGAACTTATTAGGCGATAGTTGTTTGGTAGGGTTCCGTCACCAACCTTGAAGATAGGGTGAATAATTGCTCTTTTAAAAGAAGATGGGAAGATAGCAGAATGAAAGCAATGGTTGAAAATGTGACATAGTATAGGTGCAAGGGTCCGTGCGTATCTTTTTAAGAAGGTTTGGGATTATATGCCATCCCATCCAGTTGCAGCAGTAACTCTCAGCTGGTTAATGGTACTTAAAACTTCGTCAGGATCCGTCTGTTCTAAAACGAACGATTTATCGAATTTTGTAGTTTTTGTAGTTTTAGGGGTAGTTGAGTGGAATGGGGTGGTATTTATATTTTCTGATGTTGACAAAGAATTCGTTTACATCATTGCAAGACTGCCTGGGTGCGTCAGAGCGAGTTAACAGTTGGCTAGTAGAAGAATTCTTATTTTTCTGTGAGTTAGTGATAGTTTATAGAGTCCAGTAGTTTTTTAAGGTTGTGTTGAGCCTTTTTTAGTTCCTCTGAATCAAATTTTCTTTTTCTTTTTTTTCAAGAGTTTTGTATAAATATTTCTGTATCGCTTATATGTTAAGAGTAGAGTTTGATTGTCTGGTGACTGTGTTAAAGCACCATAAAGCATGATTTGAATTCCCGCCCTTTTCAATCCTACCATTTCCTGCGCACATAGCGCCACCTAACGTTTTTTACCACTCACTCATCAACTAGTCCCCGCCATATCTCGTTTGAACACATCGACTCCGTAAAAACTATGGTGAAATACCTCAACTAAGTGTGATCAAGATAGTAATTGTGTGTGTCATCAACCACTCATCATCCAAAACAACAAGAATCAAGAATTGGGGCGCCCCACAGCATAAAATCACAGGTATTCGGAGCCAGCCGGCCCTCTTCAACGAGCTTCGGTGAGTCCCTCCTACCTTTTCCTTTAGATACAGTCCACTTGCCCATCAAACAGAATCATTCTTTAACATTTAATTTGGTCCTTCGAGCCGGATTGCTGAAATAGTATCAGTAATCCTATTTTTCTATTGTGAAAATTGTGGGGTCAGCCATATTTGTTCGCAAAAACCAAATTGCAACACAACAATCATAACTCAATTTAACTTAATCGTAACATATTTTTATCATCTAACGTCACTTTTGAACGTAACTTTTGTTTTTATTACGGGTGTCCATTGTTCTACAACATATCAAGTGTATTTTATCATTTTTCGAAGTTATCATTCATCATTGCGGGGGAGCTCATTCGATCAAACAAACATAACATTCATTACCTAACATAAACGCAATTAATATCAAACTGTGCCAGTGTTTTGTGTTCATTATCATAGTGTGGTATGTAGGTAAGTCATCATAGCAACGTACCTACCAAACGCTCACTTGTTCGCAGTCGGAAGTGAGTTGTTTCGTCTCAAGTCATTTTCATTTTAATCGTGTGTTTTAGGTGTAACATACAGCGCCTAACATTATCATTTTTGTGTTGGAATCCTTGGTGCAACATATAACACTAGGATTTCATTGTGTATCATTGTTTTATATTCAAATCTGCATAACAGGTAGGTATTGTACCTACATTTTCTCGTTCTCGTATCATCATTCAGGTTTATCGTGTTGGTACCACTGCCAAAGTTATTGCCAACATAATTATTATCATTCATCCTAACCATAGGCTATTTTGTGTTGGTAAAGCTTGTTTCAGAACTGTTGTAATTGACAGTTTAGACAAGTGACATTGACAATCATTTCGTGATTTTGTTTACCAATCGATACAACTTTTGTAAACAAGTGCTTTCATTTAACAAAGTGTGTAACTAATTATCAAAATGAGTGAAGCATTGATCGCACATTATGAATCTAAGCGTAACATGGCGTTTAAGCGTCTTCATGATGCTGTAATTTGCGCTCGAAATTGCAAAACAGACCCAACTCAAATAAATAGGTTAGAAACTTGGTGTTCGCGCGTAGATCAAATATTCGAAACATTTAACGAAGCCCAGGTTCAAGTAATATGTGAGTATAAAAAGGCAGGTATGGACGAAAAGGAAGTGCAACAAGCTCAGTTTAAGTTCCAAGAACAGGCTGATGATATGTTCTTTGAAACATTAGAGGCCAAGCGTAAACACTTGTCAGCAAAAGTGGAGACTTCTTCGTCGTCCAGTGAGCCAAAAAATAAAACAGCTAAGTTACCACCTATGAAGCTGCCATTATTCACAGGGCAATCCAAAGATTTTCCAGGGTTCATTGACCTTTTCAACACATTAGTGCATAACAGAAATGACTTATCAAATGTAGAAAAGTTTCAATATTTAATCACATCATTATCTGGGGATCCAATCAATATCATTCGTGCGTTTCCTGTGTGTGAAGGTAACTACATTAGTGCATATAAAGCATTAGTGAATCGTTATAACAATAAGAGGTATTTGGCGTTCATGTGTTGGGAACAGATCAACAATTTGAAGGCAATGCACTCCAGTTCTGCTCAAAGCTTGCGTACAATGTTAGACCTTTTTAGTGAGAACTTATCAATGCTTGCATCTTTAGGGCTACCAACAACACAGTGGGATTTTGTGTTATTTCACTCATTGCTTACAAAATTAGATAAGGCATCTCGGGAAGCTTTTGAGCTGGCCAATACAAGTAGTGATTTTCCAAGCTTCAAGGAATTATCCACATTTTTGGTAGATAGGTGTAATGCCCTTGAACGCTCCACATTAAATGTGAATTATCAATCATCATCATCAGCTTTGCAACAGCAAAATAACAAGCGTGTTGTTTCAAACAACCAATCAAAGCCTACAACGCTTTTGGCCCAAGCGCCTCATCAATCATGTGTAGTGTGTAAAGAGGATCACCCTCTCTACTTATGTTCAAAGTTTTTAGCAGAAACTCCTCATGAGAGATCCCAAGTTGTCAAACAAAACAAATTGTGTTTCAACTGTTTACGGTCAAACCATATCACAGCCAACTGTATTTCATCGCATACATGCAAATCATGTGGACAAAAGCACAACAGCCTTTTACACTTTACAAAAAAGACAGATACAAGTGGTTCAGTCAATTCTCAACATAAACAACCAGGCGTTTCTCATACAGGGAAAGGCCCAGCTCCAACTTCTGATTCCAAGGAAAATGTGATCACACCCGTTACATCATTATCAAACACAACTGCAGGATCATCATCAAATACTCATTTTGTGATGCTTGCCACTGCTGAAGTGGAGGTCAAGGACGGTCGAGGCTCCTTTCAGAAGGTCCGTATCTTATTGGACCCCGGTAGTCAAAGTCACATCATCACAAAGGTATGTGTCCGTCAGGTATTGGGGACGTTCCTGCATTTTCCACGGGCAAAGTCTTCTTAGAAATCCGACCAGTTGGGAAACCAGAGCCCTCTTTTACAACAGAAGCGGTGACTTTGGACAAAATTTGTAGTGACATGCCCACTCATCCAGTGGACATCAACAATTTTCAACATTTATCAAATATCAAATTGGCTGATGAGAAATATCATTCTTCTGGTCCTGTGGATATCCTCATTGGTGGAGAGATATTCCCTCAAATTCTTTTACCAGGGAAAATTGATGGTGGTCCACATGCAGCAACTGCCATCAATACCATATTTGGATTTATTCTCATGGGAAAAACATTATCAAAGTCATCATCATCCGTTCCTCTATCAATCAATCATGTATCAACGGACGTCAATCTGGATATTGCCGTTCAGAAGTTTTGGGAGTTGGATAGCATACCATGTGAAGACAACAAACAATCTCACTCGGTGGATGACATACATTGTGAAGAAATATTCCAATCAACACACAAGCGTGACAGTGAGGGACGATACATTGTCCAGTTACCATTCCGTGATCAAACATCAGTGGCCTTTGAGGATGCTTACACAATTGCTCATCGGCGCTTTGTGCAGCTGGAAAAACGACTCATGGCAAAGCCAGCTTTGCATGAACAATACAATCAACATGTTATGGAGTACCTATCAAGTGGTCAGATGGAGAAGGTCCCTGCAGTTGAGTGTCAATCTCCTACAGCATTTTACTTGGCGCATCATGCCGTATCAAAATCAGATCGTAGCCTTCGTGTGGTCTACGATGCATCAATGAAGGATAAAAGAGGTGTATCCTTAAATGACACTCTTCTTACAGGCGCCAAACTTCAGGCTGACATCACCAACATTCTTTTGCGTTTCAGGCTTCATGCCATTGTGTTTTGTACGGATATCCGGCAAATGTACCGGCAGATCCGGATAGCAGCAGCAACATCTGGATTTTCAGAGAATCCTGTTCAGGTGTTCCCCTAGTGAGCCAATACAAGAATACCGTCTCAATCGAGTGACTTTCGGTGTATCATCAGCACCATTTTTAGCAATTCGTGTGTTACATCAATTGACCCGCGACGAAGGCAGCTCGTTTCCAGCTGCAGCTCAGGTGTTGTTGGAGGACATCTATGTCGACGATGCCGTTACAGGGTGTCAGAGCATCGAAGAGGCGGTCGCTCTTCAGCAGCAGCTGATTAACATCATGGCAACTGGAGGCTTTGAGCTGAGGAAGTGGTCCAGCAATCATGCGGCTGTATTACAAAACATACCAGAAGAACATAAAGCGGTGCCAAACGTCAATCAAACATTCGACAGTGATGGTAATTTTGTGAAGGTTCTCGGTCTAGCCTGGAATTCCCAGGAGGACATATTCAACTACCAAGTGAACCAAATCAATCGTGAATGTACCAAACGTACCATGCTTTCAGAGCTGGCACGTATTTATGACCCCATTGGTCTCTTAACACCATTAACATTTTTAGCCAAGCATTTAATTCAACGTTTGTGGTTGCTCGGTTCATCATAGGATCAACCCGTTCCCGACGACATCAATCAAATTTGGACAAAGTATGTTCAGCAGTTGCCTCACCTAGCTCAGCTTAAGATACCACGCCGCATCACATCCGACGACGCTGTGACTTATCAGGTGCATGGGTTTTCAGACGCGAGTGAAGCTGGTTATGCAGCTGCTGTATAATTTCGTGCTACCAATCAATATCATCAACACCAGGTCATCCTGGTTAGTGCGAGATCTCGTGTCTCTCCAACGAAACGCAGAACCTTACCAAGGCTTGAGTTGTGTGGCAGTTCATTGCTGGCAGACCTAATGAGACACATCATCAACATATACAGCAAATTTCTTCCCATAGATAGTGTACATGCGTGGACTGATTCTATGATAGTCTTGTCATGATCCAGTCAAATTCATCAAATTTTAAGGCGTTTGTTGGCAATCGCATATCAAATATTCAGCGTAGATTACCAGTAGCAATTTGACATCATGTCCCAGGAAAGCAAAACCCTGCGGATGCCGCGAGTCGTGGGTTATCACCCGACGACCTTATCAATCATGACCTGTGGTGGACTGGCCCTCAATGGCTATCCTTAAATCAAGATCAATGGCCTAAAGTGCCTCAACATTCAAACATAACGCAACATCGAGAGGTGGATTGTGAGCAACGTGCCTGCGTTTTGAACGTGTCAAACGCAGTAGAAACTAGGGCATGCAAACCGGATACCCGGTTAACCGAAAAAACCGGTTAACCGACTGATTTGAAAACCGTTTTTTTTGGAATAGTAAAACCGGTTTTTTCGGGTTTTTCGGTTTTTGTTTATATCTTTTTTAATAAATAAATATTAGGGAAAACAATAAAATACACACTATAAATATTGAACAACAAGTTATGTTTCTCCTATTGATCTATCTATCTGTCTATCTTATCGATTTAATAATAATTTTCTCAAACAACAGACTAAGCAAACATGAATTGTCAAAAGTCAGTCCTTATTATGTTAGAAGGCAGATACTTACAGCTATGTTAGTAAAATTTAAAATAATTATTATTTTGGACATGCATAAGCGACAGCATGAGGCATTGGCCTCAGGATTTGGCTGTCCACTCTGCCCGATACCACGCTCAGAAGTGTGTCGGTGCTACTTTTTACCCGAGACCGCAGGGACGCCGTTCTTCTTGCGAAGCACCGCCTAGAAGCTGTCCGTGCTGTGGTTGGCGAACATGCCGGAGACACTGCACCGCCATGAAAGTCCCAACACCCCTGACGCGCAGAGAATTGCAGGCTTTTTTAGGTGTAATTGCTCCACAGGTTGCACGTGTATAACGTTTGGCAATAGCTTTTAAATAGTGTGACTTTAATATCACGTGAGCATCGCGCAAACCTGCGAGAAAGCATATTACCTCTTACGGACAATGCCCTGCGCTCCCTATCCATGTCCATATCATTATTTTGCTTCTCATTGACCCAGTGTAGTAGTGTAGATCCAAGTACTTAAAGGGCATTGGGTAAGTTTGTATGGACTAGTGGCATGTTTTTTTTTCACAGCGGCCACAAAGATGCTCACGTATAGTGGAATATATGATAGTAATGACTCCTAAAATAATTTTTCCGAAAATTATATCGGAGCTGAAATATCTGATTGCAAAGTTGTGTTGTTCCTACTAGCAGTTTGCATACTCTTATGTATTTTATCAAAAATTAACTATTTCCTATCGTTTGCCGTATGCTATTACATTCCAGAATTCGATACTTAGCAGCGACACTATCGAACGGGGTAAAGGGTGTGTTTTTTTTTCAAATTAACGGGTTCGATTCCTGGCTAGGAATATTGATTTTTCACAAAACCAATGGCAAAAGCATATTTTTTTTAAATCGGGCTCCTGGCTTCTTTGATCGTTTTTCACTATTCCTCATAGTTTCTGTTTTGGCCTACCACCCAGTTAAAAAATTCACCCTGTATATCTCGGCTCCGATGCATTTTGGAAATATTAAAATTAATGTCTTACTGTGTTATTACTAATAGGTAAAGAAATTTAATTAGTGGCCGTAGACTTAGAAAAATCATGCCACTTTTACTCAAACGCCTTTGGTTTCTTGCTGTTTGCTCTGCGATTTTAGACCTTTGTGTTTACCTACCAAATGTTCCTAATTTTGTATGTTAGTCTTAGTGCCCTAAATTTTTAGACTATGTTGTTTACCTAAATAATAAGTTTTATTCTATATTATGCATGAAGAAAAAAATATTTTTATATTGATTTTTAGTCGTTTTTGAAGTCCAAACAAATTGTCATTATTATAAACATAGGTAAGATAAACGTAACAAAATTATTTTGATTAGGCTATAGCATTAAAATTTTTTTTCTACACATTTTTTAATAAAGATTGCAAAAACCGAAAAAACCGTCAAACCGGTTTTATCCGGTTTTGTAAACAAGAAACCCGAAAAAACCGGTTTCTTAAAACAACCCGGTTTTTGCATGCCCTAGTAGAAACTAATCCAATTGATCATTTACTAACAAGATTTTCATCATTGAGGAAGATTCAACGTATTTTAACATATTGCAATCGTTTTATCAACGCCCTGCGCAAAAACAAGCGTACAGGTCATTAAACAGAACAAGAACTTCATCATAGCCTTATGGTACTTGTGAAACACACCCAACATTCCGAATTTAATGAAGAGATCAAACATTTGAGATCAAATCACATATTATCAAAATCATTCAGAAAACTTAGTCCATTTCTAGATTCAAACCAGGTGTTGCGTGTGGGGGGTAGGCTCTCTCAGTCAAACCTTGATTATGAAACAAAACATCCAGCTCTGCTTCCTCGCAAGCATCGTTTGACGCAGCTTATCATCCAGTGCACACATAACGAAAACTTACACCCTGGTCTGCAAACAATGCAGTATCTGTTACTTCAAAATTTTTGGATCTTGTCTCCAAGGCGAGCCATCAATCAGATCATTTCAAAATGCTATCGTTGTTTCCGTATGAAGCCACGAAACTTTCAGCCAGTAATGGCAGATTTACCACACTCTCGCGTCAATCAAATCAAACCATTTCAGGTTGTGGGTTGTGATTATGCAGGACCCTTCAACATTACGTTTCAACGTTATCGAGGTGTGCGTTCAACAAAGGCAAACCTTTGTCTTTTCGTTTGTTTTTCAACAAGAGCTCTCCATCTGGAGCTTGCCAGCGATTTATCATCCTCTTGCTTTTTGGCTGCTCTACGCAGATTCATTGCTAGACGCGGTCGTTGCAACATCATTCATAGCGATTGTGGAACCAATTTCAAAGGTGCGCAGTCACAACTATCAGAAATCATGCGCTCAGACTTCAAAGAAGGCTGGCGAAAATGATGTGGGTGAACTTGGCAGATCATTTCCCAGCAGAGCATGAAAAGATGGGAGTTCTATTCGCATGCGGCATAGTTCTAGAGTTCCTCATACTTAAAAAAATAGTTCTAGCGTTTTTGCCCGAAAAAAAGTCGAATGAAAATATGCTCTGCTAACTTCCGTCAGCAGATCATTTTTTCCAAAATTAAAATTTTAAAATTGTTTTATTCGCAGAAAGGTCAGTTCTATAGTTCCTAATAATTTTCCGGAAGAGTTCTGTCGCCCTAAGCCAGTAAAAAAAAATTAAAAATCACGAACTTTTCAGAAAAAAGACAATCATTTTGATAAAACAGGCGTGAATGACGTAATTTGTGCTTTTTCAAAGATATTTCAGGCGTTGATTAGATATCAAGAGCCGAGTAACAGAAAAAAAACTAAATTAAAGCAGACATCCTCCAAACGGATAAGCAGGGCCTTGTGAAAAGTCAAGATAGAAGAAATCAAAATAAAAAACTCAATTTTTCAGCTAGAATGATATTAACAAAATTCGAACATATCGAAGAAGCAGGAGCTCCTCGTTCCTCGATACATGAGATTTGGAACTATTCAAAAAAGTGCAGGAACAGCCTAGCACTCTCACTCAGATAACAGCAGAGCTACAACCATGCTGTGCTGTTATCTGAGTCTGAGTGATCTGTTTATGTTTATGTTTCAGATTATATAAAAAATTAAAAATTCTGGCATGCCTGAGGCACGGGAATTCCTCGATTCCTGATGCTGGAGTATTAGACCTAAACAAAAAGGTGCAGGAACAGCCTAGGACCGTCACTCAGATATCAGCAGAGCATGGTTGAATGGTAACACTAGCAGAAATAGAGAAACAATTCAATGTCTCAGTTTGTATGGCAATAAAAAAAATCTGGTATGCCTGAGGTCCGAAAACTCCTAGATTTCTGATGCTGAAGTATCAGACCTATACAAAAAGGTGCAAGAACAGCCTAGCACTCTCACTCAGATATCAGCAGAGCATGGTTGAATAGGAACACTAGCAGACTAGAGAAACAATTCAATGTTTCAGTTTGTATGGCAATAAAACAAATCTGGTGTGCCTGAGGTCCGGGAACTCATCGATTCCTGATGTTGAAGTATCAGACCTACACAGAAAGGTGCAAGAACAGCCTAGCACTCTCACTCAGATATCAGCAGAGCATGGTTGAATAGGAATACTAGCAGAAATAGAGAAACAATTCAATGTTTCAGTTTGTATGGAAATAAAAAAAATCTGGCTTGCTTGAGGCCCGGGAACTCCTCGATTCCTGATGCTGAAGTATCAGACCTATACAAAAAGGTGCAAGAACAGCCTAGCACTCTCACTCAGATATCAGCAGAGCATGGTTGAATAGGAACACTAGCAGAAATAGAGAAACAATTCAATGTTTCAGTTTGTATGGCAATAAAAAAAATCTGGTATGCCTGAGGTCCGGGAACTCATCGATTCCTGATGTTGGAGTATCAGACTTACACAGAAAGGTGCAAGAACAGCCTAGCACTCTCACTCAGATATCAGCAGAGCATGGTTGAATAGGAACACTAGCAGAAATAGAGAAACAATTCAATGTTTCAGTTTGCATGGAAATAAAAAAAATCTGGCTTGCTTGAGGCCCGGGAACTCCTCGATTCCTGATGCTGAAGTATCAGACCTATACAAAAAGGTGCAAGAACAGCCTAGCACTCTCACTCAGATATCAGCAGAGCATAGTTGAATGGTAACACTAGCAGAAATAGAGAAACAATTCAATGTCTCAGTTTGTATGGCAATAAAAAAAAACTAGTATTCCTGAGGCCAGGGAACTCCTCGATTCCTGATGCTGGAGTATCAGACCTACACAAAAAGGTGCAAGAACAGCCTAGCACTCTCACTCAGATATCAGCAGACCATGGTTGAATGGTAATACTAGTAGAAATAGAGAAACAATTCAATGTCTCAGTTTGTATGGCAATAAAAAAAAACTGGTATTCCTGAGGCCAGGGAACTTCTCGATTCCTGATGCTGCAGTATCAGACCTACACAAAAAGGTGCAAGAACAGCCTAGCACTCTCACTCAGATATCAGCAGAGCATGGTTGAATAGGAACACTAGCAGAAATAGAGAAACAATTCAATGTTTCAGTTTGTATGGCAATAAAAAAAATTTGGTATGCCTGAGGTCCGGGAACTCATCGATTCCTGATGTTGGAGTATCAGACCTACACAGAAAGGTGCAAGAACAGCCTAGCACTCTCACTCAGATATCAGCAGAGCATGGTTGAATAGGAACACTAGCAGAAATAGAGAAACAATTCAATGTTTCAGTTTGTATGGAAATAAAAAAAATCTGGCTTGCTTGAGGCCCGGAAACTCCTCAATTTCTGATGCTGAAGTATCAGACCTATACAAAAAGGTGCAAGAACAGCCTAGCGCTCTCACTCAGATATCAGCAGAGCATGGTTGAATAGGAACACTAGCAGAAATAGAGAAACAATTCAATGTTTCAGTTTGTATGGCAATAAAAAAAATCTGGTATGCCTGAGGTCCGGGAACTCATCGATTCCTGATGCTGGAGTATCAGACCTATACAAAAAAGTGCAAGAACAGCCTAGCACTCTCACTCAGATATCAGCAGAGCATGGTTGAATAGGAACACTAGCAGAAATAGAGAAACAATTCAATGTCTCAGTTTGTATGGCAATAAAAAAAATCTGATATTCCTGAGGCCCGGGAACTCCTCAATTCCTGATGCTGGAGTATCAGACCTATGCAAAACGGTGCAGGAACAGCCTAGCACTCTCACTCAGATATCAGCAGAGCATGGTTGAATAGGAATACTAGCAGAAATAGAGAAACAATTCAATGATTCAGATTCTATGGAAATAAAAAAATTCTGGCTTGCTTGAGGCCCAAGAACTCCTCGATTCCTAATGCTGAAGTATCAGACCTATACAAAAAGTTGCAGAAACAATCTAGCACCGTCACTCAGATATCAGCAGAGCATGGATGAATGGTAACACTAGAAGAAATAGAGAAAAAATTCAATGTCTCAGTTTGTATGGCAATAAAAAAATTCTGGCTTGCTTGAGGCCCAAGAACTCCTCGATTCCTGATGCTGCAGTATCAGACCTATACAAAAAGGTGCAAGAACAGCCTAGCACTCTCACTTAGATATCAGCAGAGCATGGTTGAATAGGAACACTAGCAGAAATAGAGAAACAATTCAATGTCTGAGTTTGTATGGCAATAAAAAATCTGGTATTCCTGAGGCCCGGGAACTCCTCGATTCCTGATGCTGGAGTATCAGCCCTACACAAAAAGGTGCAAGAACAGCCTAGCACTCTCACTCAGATATCAGCAGAGCATGGTTGAATAGGAACACTAGCAGTAATAGAGAAACAATTCAATGTTTCAGTTTGTATGGCAATAAAAAAAATCTGGTATGCCTGAGGTCCGGGAACTCATCGATTCCTGATGCTGGAGTATCAGACCTATACAAAAAGGTGCAAGAACAGCCTAGCACTCTCACTCAGATATCAGCAGAGCATGGTTGAATAGGAACACTAGCAGAAATAGAGAAACAATTCAATGTTTCAGTTTGTATGGCAATAAAAAAAATCTGGTATGCCTGAGGTCCGGGAACTCATCGATTCCTGATGTTGGAGTATCAGACTTACACAGAAAGGTGCAAGAACAGCCTAGCACTCTCACTCAGATATCAGCAGAGCATGGTTGAATAGGAACACTAGCAGAAATAGAGAAACAATTCAATGTTTCAGTTTGCATGGAAATAAAAAAAATCTGGCTTGCTTGAGGCCCGGGAACTCCTCGATTCCTGATGCTGAAGTATCAGACCTATACAAAAAGGTGCAAGAACAGCCTAGCACTCTCACTCAGATATCAGCAGAGCATAGTTGAATGGTAACACTAGCAGAAATAGAGAAACAATTCAATGTCTCAGTTTGTATGGCAATAAAAAAAAACAAGTATTCCTGAGGCCAGGGAACTCCTCGATTCCTGATGCTGGAGTATCAGACCTACACAAAAAGGTGCAAGAACAGCCTAGCACTCTCACTCAGATATCAGCAGAGCATGGTTGAATGGTAATACTAGTAGAAATAGAAAAAATTCAATGTCTCAGTTTGTATGGCAATAAAAAAAAACCGGTATTCCTAAGGCCAGGGAACTTCTCGATTCCTGATGCTGCAGTATCAGACCTACACAAAAAGGTGCAAGAACAGCCTAGCACTCTCACTCAGATATCAGCAGAGCATGGTTGAATAGGAACACTAGCAGAAATAGAGAAACAATTCAATGTTTCAGTTTGTATGGCAATAAAAAAAATTTGGTATGCCTGAGGTCCGGGAACTCATCGATTCCTGATGTTGGAGTATCAGACCTACACAGAAAGGTGCAAGAACAGCCTAGCACTCTCACTCAGATATCAGCAGAGCATGGTTGAATAGGAACACTAGCAGAAATAGAGAAACAATTCAATGTTTCAGTTTGTATGGAAATAAAAAAAATCTGGCTTGCTTGAGGCCCGGAAACTCCTCAATTTCTGATGCTGAAGTATCAGACCTATACAAAAAGGTGCAAGAACAGCCTAGCGCTCTCACTCAGATATCAGCAGAGCATGGTTGAATAGGAACACTAGCAGAAATAGAGAAACAATTCAATGTTTCAGTTTGTATGGCAATAAAAAAAATCTGGTATGCCTGAGGTCCGGGAACTCATCGATTCCTGATGCTGGAGTATCAGACCTATACAAAAAAGTGCAAGAACAGCCTAGCACTCTCACTCAGATATCAGCAGAGCATGGTTGAATAGGAACACTAGCAGACTAGAGAAACAATTCAATGTTTCAGTTTGTATGGCAATAAAAAAAAATCTGGTATGCCTGAGGTCCGGGAACTCATCGATTCCTGATGCTGGAGTATCAGACCTATACAAAAAGGTGCAAGAACAGCCTAGCACTCTCACTCAGATATCAGCAGAGTATGGTTGAATGGTAACACTAGCAGAAATAGAGAAACAATTCAATGTCTCAGTTTGTATGGCAATAAAAAAAAACTGGTATTCCTGAGGCCAGGGAACTCCTCGATTCCTGATGCTGGAGTATCAGACCTACACAAAAAGGTGCAAGAACAGCCTAGCACTCTCACCCAGATATCAGCAGAGCATGGTTGAATAGGAACACTAGCAGAAATAGAGAAACAATTCAATGTTTCAGTTTGTATGGAAATAAAAAAAATCTGGCTTGGTTGAGGCCCAAGAACTCCTCGATTCCTGATGCAAGAGTATCAGTCCTATACAAAAAGGTGCAGAAACAGCCTAGCACTGTCACTCAGATATCAGCAGAGCATGGTTGAATAGGAACACTAGCAGAAATAGAGAAACAATTCAATGTTTCAGTTTGCATGGAAATAAAAAAAATCGAGGAGTTCCCGGGCCTCAAGCAATTGAGGCCCGGGAACTCCTCGATTCCTGATGCTGAAGTATCAGACCTATACAAAAAGTTGCAAAAACAACCTGTTACCGTCACTCAGATATCAGCAGAGCATGGTTGAATGGTAACACTAGTAGAAATAGAGAAACAATTCAATGTTTCAGTTTGTATGGCAATAAAAAAAATCTGGCTTGCTTGAGGCCAGGGAACTCCTCGATTCCTGATGCTGGAGTATCAGACCTACACAAAAAAGTGCAAGAACAGCCTAGCACTCTCACTCAGATATCAGCAGAGCATGGTTGAATAGGAACACTAGCAGAAATAGAGAAACAATTCAATGTTTCAGTTTGTATGGCAATAAAAAAAATCTGGTATTCCTGAGGCCCGGGAACTCCTCGATTTCTGATGCCGGAGTATAAGACCTATTCAAAAAGGTGCAAGAACAGCCTAGCACTCTCACTCAGATATCAGCGGAGCATGGTTGAATAGGAGCACTAGCAGAAATAGAGAAACAATTCAATGTTTCAGTTTGCATGGAAATAAAAAAAATCTTGCTTGCTTGAGGCCCAGGAACTCCTCGATTCCTGATGCTGAAGTATCAGACCTATACAAAAAGTTGCAAAAACAACCTGGCACCGTCACTCAGATATCAGCAGAGCATGGTTGAATGGTAACACTAGCAGAAATAGAGAAACAATTCAATGTTTCAGTTTGTATGGCAATAAAAAAAATCTGGCTTGCTTGAGGCCAGGGAACTCCTCGATTCCTGATGCTGGAGTATCAGACCTACACAAAAAAGTGCAAGAACAGCCTAGCACTCTCACTCAGATATCAGCAGAGCATGGTTGAATAGGAACACTAGCAGAAATAGAGAAACAATTCAATGTTTCAGTTTGTATGGCAATAAAAAAAATCTGGTATGCCTGAGGTCCGGGAACTCATCGATTCCTGATGCTGGAGTATCAGACCTATACAAAAAGGTGCAAGAACAGCCTAGCACTCTCACTCAGATATCAGCAGAGCATGGTTGAATAGGAACACTAGCAGACTAGAGAAACAATTCAATGTCTCAGTTTGTATGGCAATAAAAAAAACTGGTATTCCTGAGGCCAGGGAACTCCTCGATTCCTGATGCTGAAGTATCAGACCTACACAAAAAGGTGCAGAAACAGCCTAGCACTGTCACTCAGATATCAGCAGAGCATGGTTGAATAGTAACACTAGCAGAAATAGAGAAACAATTCAATGTTTCAGTTTGTATGGCAATAAAAAAAATCTGGTATTCCTGAGGCCCGGGAACTCCTCGATTTCTGATGCCGGAGTATAAGACCTATTCAAAAAGGTGCAAGAATAGCCTAGCACTCTCACTCAGATATCAGCAGAGCATGGTTGAATAGGAACACTAGCAGAAATAGAGAAACAATTCAATGTTTCAGTTTGTATGGCAATAAAAAAAATCTGGTATTCCTGAGGCCCGGGAACTCCTCGATTTCTGATGCCGGAGTATAAGACCTATTCAAAAAGGTGCAAGAACAGCCTAGCACTCTCACTCAGATATCAGCAGAGCATGGTTGAATAGGAACACTAGCAGAAATAGAGAAACAATTCAATGTTTCAGTTTGTATGGCAATCAAATTCTTCCTGCCGGAGGCTCTATGCGGGGGTCGTGCGGTCCATGGCCCTTTACCGGCTCCAGTGTGGGCGCGTTCTTTGAGGCGGCGAGCCGCCCATTACCTGAACGCGCCCCAGAAGGTGGTAGCATTAAGGCTGGCCCGGGGGTACCGCATGATCTCCGGCAAGGCGGCGAGCCTCTTGCCCGGATTGCCGCCATGGGATCTGGAGGCGATAGTGTTCGCGCGCCTGCACGAACGCGGAGGCACTACGCCGGGGGGAAATTCCGCCGCTGCGGCAAATTGTCGCTCAGCGGACAGACCTCCGGCGCGATCTCATGGCGGCATGGAGACAGCGACTATCGCAACCACGCGCAGGGCACGCCACAATAGTGGCGATAATTCCCCTCTTTGAGGAGTTGCTAGAGAGGCGCCATGGCGCCCTCACCTTCCGCCTGACGCAGGTCCTCACTGGACACGGTTGTTTCGGGAGGTTCCTGCACCGAATCGGGCAGTAGGAAACGCTCGGGTGTTACCATTGTGAGGATTGGCCGGAGGACACGGTGGAGCACACCGTGGAGCTCTTTCCTGCCTGGGCTGAGCACCGCCGTGTCCTCGTAGCGGCGATTAGCGGCGGCAACCTCTCGCGTCCGGCCCTGGTTCAATCCATGGTCCGGAGCGAGAGGGAATGGGAAGCCGTCGCCTCCTTCTGCGAAGCAGTCATGCTAGCGTAGGAGGTGGCGGAACGTGAGAGGGTGAGAACCTCACGTCCCAGCCGCCGCGGGAGACGCCCCGGGCGTCGGGGGGCAACCAGTGGCCCCCGGCCACCGTAGGCGCGCGCCTGTGGACGGTGAGTAATAAGCCAGCTCACCGTCCGTCCGTCTTATGACGACAGGCCATGCTGACGGCGCGTTTGTGTTCCACGCGTGCCTCAAGGAGATGTCAGCAAATCGAAAGGGGTCCGACAGGGCCGATGCCTGGCCATGGCCATCCTAGGCCCATGGGTGGGTTTTAGTCAGTACAAGTCTGACACTCCCTCCCGCTCCGTCCAGCGGGAGAAGTCATTTGATGATTTCCCATCCGTAAAAAAAAAAAAAGAAAGTAGTTATGGAAGTCTTCGAATTGATCGCTTCTCGTTTTTTTGTGAAGGCCGTCGTATTTATGCCAATATTCGCCCGTTAACCCGAAGGTTACGTAATGTTTTGATTTGCAACTGTAATTTACGACAGCAGTTAATATGAATGTCTTAGTGTCCATCTTAATGGTTTTTGCTAGAAAATCTAACCTATGAACAATCATGTTCGTTCTGCTGGGATATCCAGGATCAGTTATTACCGAGATATCTATTATTACATGCGATCCATAATAGATTGTGCATGATAACATGTTGCCACAATCAAAACATGACTTTTCCCCTGCCATAGCGTCATCAATTGCTCGCTGTATCATATCGAAACCATTGCAAAAAATTATGTCAATGTTATGCTCTGCTGATATCTGAGTGACGGTGCTAGGCTGTTTCTGCGACTTTTTGTATAGGTCTGATACTTCAGCATTAGGAATCGAGGAGTTCTTGGGCCTCAAGCAAGCCAGATTTTTTTTATTTCCATAGAATCTGAATCATTGAATTGTTTCTCTATTTCTGCTAGTATTCCTATTCAACCATTCTCTGCTGATATCTGAGTGAGAGTGCTAGGCTGTTCCTGCACCGTTTTGTATAGGTCTGATACTCCAGCATCAGGAATCAAGGAGTTCCCGGGCCTCAGGAATACCAGATTTTTTTTAATGCCATACAAACTGAAACATTGAATTGTTTCTCTATTTCTGCTAGTGTTCCTATTCAACCATGCTCTGCTGATATCTGAGTGAGAGTGCTAGGCTGTTCTTGCACCTTTTTGTGTAGGCCTGATACTATAGCATCAAGAATCGAGGAGTTCCCGGGCCTCAGGTATACCAATTTTTTTTATTGCCATACAAACTGAAACATTGAATTGTTTCTCTATTTCTGCTAGTGTTCCTATTCAACCATGCTCTGCTGATATCTGAGTGAGAGTGCTAGGCTGTTCTTGCACCTTTTTGTGTAGGTCTGATACTCCAGCATCAGGAATCGAGGAGTTCCCGGGCCTCAGGAATACCAGATTTTTTATTGCCATACAAACTCAGACATTGAATTGTTTCTCTATTTCTGCTAGTGTTCCTATTCAACCATGCTCTGCTGATATCTAAGTGAGAGTGCTAGGCTGTTCTTGCACCTTTTTGTATAGGTCTGATACTGCAGCATCAGGAATCGAGGAGTTCTTGGGCCTCAAGCTAGCCAGAATTTTTTTATTTCCATACAAACTGAAACATTGAATTGTTTCTCTATTTCTGCTAGTGTTCCTATTCAACCATGCTCTGCTGATATCTGAGTGAGAGTGCTAGGCTGTTCTTGCACCTTTTTGTGTAGGTCTAATATTCCAGCATCAGGAATCGAGGAGTTCCCGGACCTCAGGCACGCCAGATTTGTTTTATTGCCATACAAACTGAAACATTGAATTGTTTCTCTATTACTGCTAGTGTTCCTATTCAACCATGCTCTGCTGATATCTGAGTGAGAGTGCTAGGCTGTTCCTGCACCGTTTTGTGTAGGTCTGATACTCCAACATCAGGAATCGAGGAGTTCTTGGGCCTCAAGCTAGCCAGAATTTTTTTATTTCCATACAAACTGAAACATTGAATTGTTTCTCTATTTCTGCTAGTGTTCCTATTCAACCATGCTCTGCTGATATCTGAGTGAGAGTGCTAGGCTGTTCTTGCACCTTTTTGTGTAGGTCTAATATTCCAGCATCAGGAATCGAGGAGTTCCCGGACCTCAGGCACGCCAGATTTGTTTTATTGCCATACAAACTGAAACATTGAATTGTTTCTCTATTACTGCTAGTGTTCCTATTCAACCATGCTCTGCTGATATCTGAGTGAGAGTGCTAGGCTGTTCTTGCACCTTTTTGTGTAGGTCTGATACTCCAGCATCAGGAATCGAGGAGTTCCCGGGCCTCAGGAATACCAGATTTTTTATTGCCATACAAACTCAGACATTGAATTGTTTCTCTATTTCTGCTAGTGTTCCTATTCAACCATGCTCTGCTGATATCTAAGTGAGAGTGCTAGGCTGTTCTTGCACCTTTTTGTGTAGGTCTGATACTGCAGCATCAGGAATCGAGGAGTTCTTGGGCCTCAAGCAAGCCAGAATTTTTTTATTGCCATACAAACTGAGACATTGAATTTTTTCTCTATTTCTTCTAGTGTTACCATTCATCCATGCTCTGCTGATATCTGAGTGACGGTGCTAGGTTGTTTCTGCATTTTTTTGTATAGGTCTGATACTTCAGCATTAGGAATCGAGGAGTTCCCGGGCCTCAAGCAAGCCAGAATTTTTTTATTTCCATAGAATCTGAATCATTGAATTGTTTCTCTATTTCTGCTAGTATTCCTATTCAACCATGCTCTGCTGATATCTGAGTGAGAGTGCTAGGCTGTTCCTGCACCGTTTTGCATAGGTCTGATACTCCAGCATCAGGAATTGAGGAGTTCCTGGGCCTCAGGAATATCAGATTTTTTTTATTGCCATACAAACTGAGACATTGAATTGTTTCTCTATTTCTGCTAGTGTTACCATTCAACCATGCTCTGCTGATATCTGAGTGACGGTGCTAGGTTGTTTCTGCAACTTTTTGTATAGGTCTGATACTTCAGCATTAGGAATCGAGGAGTTCTTGGGCCTCAAGCAAGCCAGAATTTTTTTATTTCCATAGAATCTGAATCATTGAATTGTTTCTCTATTTCTGCTAGTATTCCTATTCAACCATGCTCTGCTGATATCTGAGTGAGAGTGCTAGGCTGTTCCTGCACCGTTTTGTATAGGTCTGATACTCCAGCATCAGGAATCGAGGAGTTTTTGGACCTCAGGCATACCAGATTTTTTTTATTGCCATTCAAACTGAAACATTGAATTGTTTCTCTATTTCTGCTAGTGTTCCTATTCAACCATGCTCTGCTGATATCTGAGTGAGAGTGCTAGGCTGTTACTGCACCGTTTTGCATAGGTCTGATACTCCAGAATCAGGAATCGAGGAGTTCCCGGGCCTCAGGAATATCAGATTTTTTTTATTGCCATACAAACTGAGACATTGAATTGTTTCTCTATTTCTGCTAGTGTTACCATTCAACCATGCTCTGCTGATATCTGAGTGACGGTCCTAGGCTGTTTCTGCACCTTTATGTATAGGTCTGATACTCCAGCATCAGGAATCGAGGAGTTCTTGGGCCTCAAGCAAGCCAGATTTTTTTTATTTCCATAGAATCTGAATCATTGAATTGTTTCTCTATTTCTGCTAGTATTCCTATTCAACCATGCTCTGCTGATATCTGAGTGAGAGTGCTAGGCTGTTCTTGCACTTTTTTGAATAGTTCCAGTTCTCATGTATCGAGGAACGAGGAGCTCCTGCTTCTTTGATATGTTCGAATTTTGTTAATATCATTCTAGCTGAAAAACTGAGTTATATTTTGATTTCTTCTATCTTGACTTTTCACAAGGCCCTGCTTATCTGTTTGGAGGATGTCTGCTTTAATTTAGTTTTTTTTTCTGTTACTCGGCTCTTGATATCTAATCAACGCCTGAAATATCTTTGAAAAAGCACAAATTACGTCATTCACGCCTGTTTTATCAAAATGATTGTCTTTTTTCTAAAAAGTTCATAATTTTTAATTTTTTTTTACTGGCTTAGGGCGACAGAACTCTTCCGGAAAATTATTAAGAACTATAGAACTGACCTTTCTGCGTATAAAACAATTTTAAAATTTTAATTTCGGAAAAAATGATCTGCTGACGGAAGCTAGCAGAGCATATTTTCATTCGACTTTTTTTCGGGCAAAAACGCCAGAACTATTTTTTTTAAGTATGAGGAACTCTAGAACTATGCCGCATGCGAATAGAACTCCCATCTTTTCATGCTCTGCTGGGATATGATCTGCCAAGTTCACCCACATGCGAAAATGGACCCAAAGAATCTGAAAATTAACTAAACTCCGTTCCAGTGTAAATATAAAATAATTATAACTACAATTTTATGAGATATTTATTTATTAAATATTGATTTTTTAGGACTCGGGAATCAAAAGTTATAAATAATTTTCAATTTACTAAAATTAAGTAATCGTGCACTTACAAAACGCAAGATTTTTCCGATTACGTTCCAATCCAATGACATGTGTTTTTGTTCATGGGTTTATTACCACAAATGGATCTTTCTCTTAGTTTTTATACATTCAATTATGTCAAAAATTCATAAAAAATAACATGCAAACCTGATGGTAAAACGTCAATTAACAATGCAAAAGCATCTAATAAAAATGGTACTTTGGCGATTTTATAGTATTTCTAATAAAGGAACGTTATCAATGATGATCCATTGAGTCCCGTCACTACTGTCACTGTCAGATCTGTGATGATCTAGTCCATCGTTATGTTTGTATTTTTGTCTGGGATTTTATGTTTATCATTGCGATTTTGTAGATTCTCGACGACTTGGCCTTTACATCTTGAAATGTAGATAATGCACCCTGTCTTAGACTACCGCATTCTTCTCTGGACATTGGACAATTAGTTGCTTTTGATTTGGACTTTGATTTTAACCACAAACATGCGTTGCGTTAATTTCTTCTTCTCTTACGACTTGCGCTCTTACGGAGGCGTCGTCTCTCTGATGAAGGTGCTCAGAGCTTTGAAAAAGTTCAGAGATGGGTGTATCCACGTGATGTAAGTATATTCGTAAAAGAACATGTATTTATATCATAAGTAAAGAACTTATTTAGGATATCTGTCTGAACAACAAACTAAGATTCGTTTAGCTTTTATATGCATAAATACATACTGTTGTAATCTTATATTAGGCTCATTCTTACTGTTGCCCAATACTTTATCGGACTAAAACAGTATACAGTAAAAGACTAGCCGAGGTAGCAGTAGAAGAAGTGTATTTTACTGAGATGTTTCAGTCATCAAAATGGAAGATGGGTGGCTGTTGCATTTTGTCTTGAAATATTTATATACCGCTCCACAGGTATCAGAGGTCATATTATCTTTCATATCAAACTACATTTCTGTTTTTCTTTTCGTGGGGACCTGGATACACTCTGCGAGTCAGGCACTTTTGTTACTTATACATGGAACTCTTTATGTTTATTACACTAAAGGTGAATTTATTTATTTTAACATATTTAATTAATTCCAGATAACAGGAGACAACTACCTTTGTCACTCATGTTGGGGGCTGATAAGCTGCGACCCTGAAAATGAAACCCGACAGCAACTTAGCCATCGTAACGTCTGTGTTGCATAAAATAAAAACTATGTAAAAATACCAAAAAATAAGATTTATTACTCATCGGTTTTTTATTCAACAAACCCTGCTTTTCAATAGCTGTGCATAGCTAGTCAGCTCTGGCTGTTATAATTTATGTAAAACAATATTATCTACTCTCAGCGTAATAAGAATCGTTTTACTTGACTATAATTCGCTTATGGATCAAAATCGTAACAACATAGTTATTATAGTGATTGAACTAATTACAGGGTTGGTAATCAGTTTAGTCTCTAGCTGCAGTCTAGCAGTTTTATGATTCATCAATTAGGTACAGGCAATGAAGTAAAAATTCTGGTTTTGGCTTATGACGAGAAGCAAAACACGTAAATTCAGAACTAAAACTGCGAGGGAAAGACAGTAGTTTATTCGAATCTTCTTTTATGAGTCGTCTTAAATATTATTATATTTTGATTCATCTTAATTACGGAGTCATTCCACTGTTAAAAACCTTAATCGTAAGATTTTTAGGTTATCTTGTGAATAGACGTATATCTCTTTTCTCCCAACTTTTCCGTCTTACTTTCCATTTACTTTTCTGATAGTCTTTAGTCGTTTTACAACTACGTATAAGTTGTTATGATGAATGCTACCTCTAAGAGTGGGTCCCAAAATACATGTAGTCTCGCCCGTCTCCTTTAATGTCCCAGGATCACCACACATGGGTGGCCTTTGGGAAGCTGGGGTGAAGTCCGTAAAATCGCACCTATATCGTGTGATAGGTGATCAAATCCTAAAATATGAAGAGTTAAACACACTCTTGACACAGATCGAATCAGTTTTAAATTCGCGACCAATATCAGCACTGAGTTCAGATCCATCAGATTTAACAGCACTCACACCAGGGCACTTTTTAACATTAGCACCCTTAACATCAGTGCCTTCACCAGACTATTCCAACACAAAAATGAATAGGCTAACACGTTGGCACCTATTACAGAAAATGCACCAGGATTTCTGGACTAGATGGCATAGTGAATATCTCACAAATTTGTCGCAGCGTTTGAAATGGACTGTGAATTCACCTCCAGCAAAAATCAACCAGCTCGTTATTATCAGAGACGAGACTACTCACCCACTGCGATGGCGTTTAGGTAGAATCGTAGAATTACACCCAGGACGCGATGGCGTTTCTCGTTCAGCTACGGTCAGGACTGCACAAGGTATGCTAAAAAGGCCACTTGTGAAGTTGTGCCCATTACCAGATATGACTGACTAGTCATGTCTTATTTTTTCATACATTCATATTGTGATCAAAACATTTCAATTACCTATTCTATTTTATATATTCATCAGCATTATCATAATTTATCCTATCATAATATCAAAGCAATGGTTGTTGTGAACAAATATAAATTTCAGACTTCTCAGTGTCATCAATTCGCCAGCGGGGGGGGAAGATAATGTTAAAGCACCATAAAGCATGATTTGAATTCCCGCCCTTTTCAATCCTACCATTTCCTGCGCACATAGCGCCACCTAACGTTTTTTACCACTCATGAACTAGTCCCCGCCATATCTCGTTTGAACACATCGACTCCGTAAAAACTATGGTGAAATACCTCAACTAAGTGTGATCAAGATAATAATTGTGTGTGTCATCAACCACTCATCATCCAAAACAACAAGAATCAAGAATTGGGGCGCCCCACAGCATAAAATCACAGGTATTCGGAGCCAGCCGGCCCTCTTCAACGAGCTTCGGTGAGTCCCTCCTACCTTTTCCTTTAGATACAGTCCACTTGCCCATCAAACAGAATCATTCTTTAACAGACTGCTTAACTTGTTGTGGAGAGAATCTCGGTTCCGGATACAACGCAGTAATCCGGGAGTTATCCACGGTTTCAGTATCCTTTTACATGCAGGAACTCTGACAAGTGTAGTGCATTCATTTATGGCATTTTTCATTAATTGTGTAAGCTTGTCAATAGCGTTGTCTGAGTCAGGGATAAGAAAAAGGGGGGTAAAGTCTAGGTTTTTAATAATTTTATCAAGTGCCTGATAGTCTACTTTAGATATCATTTTTAGGGGGCACATTCAGATTTTTTATTTTGATTATTTACACACAAAAGGGAAGAACAATGATCTGTTACCGTGGTCTCATAGACCAAAATAAGGATAGTACTTGTCGATCGAACGAATCATAGTGTGGTCTAGGCAGTTTTTGCCTTTCGTTGGATGTGTATGAGCTGGTAGAAATCCGTGATATGCCAGGGTGCTGAGATATTCGTGGGCTCGTGAATCCTGAGTATCAGGCTTGATATCCAAGTTAATGTCTCCAGTTATGATAACCGATCTGTAAGAAGTGAGAGTTGGAATAATGTTATTGAGTGCAGTAAGGAAATTATAGATATTGTCGTTTAAGGGGGAGCGGTAAATACAAAGTATAGCTACTTCAAGGTTTAACTTCACAAGTAGGCATGGGGCTGATCCAAGAAAGTTGGGCTCTTCACAAATGGTTACCATATCTGACCTAGCATAAACAACTACCCCGTCACTCTGATTAAGTTGTTTGGTTGTTTTGTATGTGTTATATTTAGGCAGAGTGGGAATACAGCAGTTACTTGAGCACGGTAGCCAGCATTCTGTCAGGATTAGAAGACCACAGTCAATGTTCATGCGATGAATTAGGGTTTGAAGGTTTAAGAAATTACAGTTAATGGACCGGATATTTTGCGTTAAGGCATTAGCCAGTCGCTTTCGTTCTTAAGGTAAGACTTTGTTGCTTCGGGGGTACAAACGTGAGTTTTGGATACATGTAAAATTGGTCAAGATCAGACATTACATCGTTTATCAAATTAGACATTGTTGAATGAAATTAAGGGTAATAGAGTGTTGTAAACAAGGGTATAGGTATGCGGTAGTAAGAACTTTGGGACGGTTACTATGACTAACAGTGAGCATTGTGTAGTGTGTTTAAACTTTTTGCAAGTATTAGTTTTTATTGGATGAAGAATATAAGAAAGAAGAGAATTTAATATTACAACGTGTTTTGCTTCATTATTTAGGTCATTAAGTACTCGATAAAATACTTGTTTCGTTGGAATATATGGTCACCCTATTTCAATCGCCATCCGCAATAGTGCATTTTTAAAGATTAATCTGGAGTCAACAAATATACTGACACCATTGCACTGAAACCTATAACACATCAGGGGTTTTACGAGTATTCTAGGCTTCTTTGTTCTGGAGCAATCGATAATCCCAATGTTTTGAGGTTATATTGTAAATTTTCAATTTACTATATAAAGGGGCCGTCACAAAGAAAAATAAAGCAATAAAAGTTAATTTCAGTGTCGTCACTAAATCTTTATTGATTAACGGTTTCTCTGGGCTTCTTCCTTGTGGAGGAATCGATAATCTCAATGTTTTGAGGTTATATGTTAAATTTTCATTTTACAATATGAAAGGGGCCGTCACAAAAAAAAAGCAAAGAAAAAATAGTTTCAGTCTCGTCACTACATCTTTATACATTAACGGTTTCTCTCAGGTCCTCAGTTATGGAGATTACGTTGGCCGAACATCCTGATCTTACAGAAACTAAAATTCATTTTACTTTTAACCGGTGGCATTACGAGTAAAAGTATTGGTTGTTTGTCACCAAATCGTCAGTAAATCTTTATTCAGTAACAGTTACTCTAAGGTCCTCAGTTATGGAGATTCAGGTTGGCCGAACATTCTGATATCAGGTCATTCGGCCGTAAATAAATGCTTCTAACTTTCGGACTGTTCTGTCACAAATTCTTTGGCTGGCATCTTTATGCGTCATATAATCGTCACTAAAAACTGGAGTAGCAGCCAGCTCCCTATCTCGAATGGCCGAACGTTCTGATGTACATCTATGACAAAGAATAGTTGGCCGCTAGAACTGCCACTTGCCGTAGTCATCGCCCGTGATTACACGGAAACTCTATAATGCAGATAGACGAATGATGCATCAAAAGAAAGGTCTTAATTTGTTCCATTTGTAAAAAAATAAAAAAAAACTCAAAAAGTAAATAAACGGAAAGTTATGCAACTTTTAGTTTTCAGGTTATGAGCAGGTAGGTATCTCACATTAAATATCAAATTATTAGAGGATAATGTGTATGGACAATTCGTTCCTAATTTTTTACAGCGAATAAACAGAAAAAAATACCAGAGAGTAGGTTCAATAATTTGTTAGAGTCGATTTTAGTTGGCCGCTCGGACGGCAATATGCCGAAAATACAACGGCGTTTATCTCGTTATTAAAAGTAGTTTTAAAACTTAATTATAGTACGAATCGACGGGTAACGTAACCTAGTTTGGATAAATATGGCGAATATCACTGTAGCATTCATATGTTAGAAGATGTTTACAAAAATGCAACATTATGAAATCGTATGAGAGTAGAGTGGCCATGATTACATTAGTACGAAGGCATGTTGTTAATGTTTTGCGGCAATAGGGGATTAAGCTATTTTTTTTTTCTTTGTCCGTCGGGTAGTTTATTGAAAAGTATTGGACACGTATTTTTTCTTTTTTCACGTGGTCATAAAATTACGGAGATATATTGAGTTGAAATGGCGCATGACGTCACATGTAGGTAAGTTTTATAGTAGTAAGCCCCCACTCTCCAACTTTAATGAGTTCTAACTAAGTATTTTTTTGATATTTTGATAAAACAAAAATACGTGTCTAATATTTTTGTATTACCTGTCTGACGGACAAAATAGAATGTCGTTTTCTTTATCCAGTCCGATCCCCTATTGTCTAGTGTTCTTAATTCTTTGAAGTATTAACTGATAAAATTTTCGTTTCATTGACTTTCCGCAGGTGTTAGATGGGAACGATTTCAGAAAAAGGATCTCTTTTGTTTCTAAACTATTGTTTAAGTTTAGAAACAAAAGAGATCCTTTTTCTGAATCGGAAGGCGTTTGAAAACGATTATTTTTTGTTGTGAATGTTGTCATTACTGTGCTGAATTTTGAAGTGTGTGCTCGTACGTATTTAATTCCCGTGATTTTCATACTACTAAGTTACTGCGACAATTATCACTAAATTCAGAAGTGTCTAAAAGTGCTTAGCTATGTGTTGTGCCTACTTGCCCCACATAAATTTTGGAATTGTTAATGTAGAACTCACCACCAAAAAGTGTATTGCAGAGGGATCCAAATCAACTGCGGTAACTTATTTTTTTAAAATAATAAATTTAGCTTTGAAGGAAAGCTTGTGTGTGCATTATACAAGGTGTTGTTTTGCATCCTCGTCAAATTTCAGGAGGTTGTCATAAAACACATAAATAATCAATTTAAAGTACGGTACCGGTCTATAATTAATAAGCGTTGCTTTTTTTTGTTGTTGAAATTTAACAGTATTTCAGACTACAACCCTCAATTCAAAACACTTGAAACAGAATCACCCAACTACGCACACAGCGACAATGGAGCTCTGTGTGTGAGTGACTACGTCATACCTACGAAACGCAGGCGCGTGCGGCCGTGCGATAACCTACGGCGCGCGTCGACCGGCAGCAATAATTTTGCTCTAATTTTATTTCGAAAATCACCTACATTATTAACATAAATTTCGCTTGATACTTAACTCATTTTTAAGCATCATTGGAATACGGAAATCAGTACAGTACCTAATACAAGTGCACCAAAGAAAAGTTCATTGACCTGTAAGTTTGGTAGTTATCAGATGTTTAATAAAATGTTAGTTTTGCTTTATTGCTATCCTGCTGAACGGACAATCCTAAAATTGGCAATCTTGGATCTTATTCCGGATCCTGAGGCGCACTACTGAGGCTATGTTGCGCTAATGTTGCTTAGATACCTAACAAGCGCACCCGTCGCGCGTCGGGCGGATTTAGGTACCTAATAATAATTCATACACTAACACTCGGTACATTGTACGTAAATTCAGCCTAAAGTATTCGTAATGATTTTGTTTTCATTTGTGGATTGAATTGGTTGATTTGATATTTTTTCTTCCTACATAACGGGCTTAGGTCCATCAATAATTTAGTTAGTAACTAATAATGTTTTTATGTTTGATGGAAATGGAAAGATGTGCTAGTTAAAGTAGGTATGTGGTGATACTTTCGACTGTTAGGTATTATTGGCGTAGTTAAAAATTTGAAATCAACTTATTTACACTATTGAATAAAATTGATTAAGCTAACAACGTATTTAGAAAATGATAGTCGTATGAAAAAATAAGTAAATTACGTACCTAAGTTACCCGGAGGTATTGTTCAAAGTTGCCACCACCACACTCTTGGCACAGTCGAGCACGACATAGCTGGTTTTGCCTTCAGCTTACGTAGCACTAACACATTCGTTTTTACGAGTAAAGTGTCGAAAGCACTAAATGATCTTTACTCGTAATTCTGTTACACTTGCCACTTTCTCCGTGTACACTAAACTGTTAACGTCTCCCCACAAATAAAAGTCTAGAGGCGTCAGGTTCGGAGATCGCGGAGGCCAGGCCACAGGTCCTCCGCGACCGATCCAGTGGTCACCAAACCTTTCAGCGTACTTGCCGACCGTAATGAGGGGGAGCACCGTCCTGCATGTAGTAGAGGTCGCGATGGAGTGCCAGGGGAACGTCCTCCAACATATCCTCAACAACGTGGAACAGCTGCTCCAGGTATGTGGCGCTGTTGAGGTACCCGTCGATGAAGTAGGGTCCAAGCACTTGTTCCCCTATTATCCCAAGCCCACACATTCAGTCCAAACCGCACTTGCAGTTTATACCTACGTCTCAACGATGTACATCGCAGTACCTAGGAGCGGAATTCGCAAAACGCATGCACTAGTCGGCGACATTAAACATACTGTTGGTTCCGGGGTCCGGGACCGCGGGGGGCGTGGCTACGCGCGTGTGCGAGAGAGTGCGTCGCTAGGCGCGTGAGTGAGAGAGTGCGTCTGCGCATTGGTTTTAGGGAATACCTACGACATTATCGAATGTTCATTGAGTTTGCGTTGTGTATGTATTGTTAGCGTTTTTTGTGTGTGTGAATGCGCGGTAATAAGGCTAGCAACAGACGGGCCGCGTTTAAATACGGCTGGTTCGCACTTACGGATTTCCGTAAATAAGAAAAAAAATATAAAAATTAACCTACCGATTTTATTGTTGATTTGGGTCGAGAATCATTAGTAGAATTACCTCCTTGAATTTGACGAGGATGCAAAACAACACCTTGTATACATGTGCCTTTGATTCGGTATTTTATTTGATAGGTGCTTGTATTAGATCATGTGCTCCGTTCAAAAGCATAAAAATATAATTAATGACGCAATCTCTTTTTAATTTACTAAAAAAGCTTTTGAAAGCTGAACTAGAGCAAATTTACAACTGCAGATATAACAAACACATTTTTCCAAAATAAAGATTGCAGTGGCAATGTAGCTTACATATTTGGCAAAATATTTATAAAATATTTTACAAGTACAAATAATTACAATTGAAAAGAGACCATGTTTTTTTTAAAATTAACTTTGATATTTAAAGTTATTTGGAATAACATTAATTTGTTTTGATGAAAGAAATGACACAATGTGTCAAAAATGTGTCACACGTTATTTTGGTGTAGCTGCAGTAGTAGTTTACGAGATAATAAGCTTTAAATGGGAAGCGGCACGGGGCGCTTAGGCGCGGCAAAAGTATTCGAGTGCGCGGGGCGGCGGACGGGGCAACAAAATACGCCGTGGATGTTTCATCATGTACTTTTGTAGGTTACAGCAGATTTTTTTTAAATTACCGTTGAAAGATTTTTATGTTCAGAATGATGTACTGAGTAAACGGTAAGCGTTTTCGCATCGGTGTCCCAGTGTCCCTGACGCCTCCTATAAAGAAGATACTTTTTACCCGACTACGGCGAAATCCAAAAAGAGGGTTAAGTGTTTGACCCGTATGTATGGAGGTACGTTTATTTGTTCCCTCGTAAGTACTCGTAACTCGACGCTGCGCCGCAGCGGCATGCACTTCTCAGATGTATACCACACTTTTTTTTTTATGTATGGCATCTCGCTGTTCAACCTTTGAGGTCTGCTTAACCGGACTATCCTGTGGATGCCTCGTGAGTCAGGCCTCCAGCCAGGGCATAATAACTTACAAACTAAGCGACTACACGCTAAGGGCACCCCCTGTGGGGTTAGTGCGTCGCTGGACTGCATGGGGGCAGGCTGGATCTGAATGATATCATTATTTAGGGACTGATTTAAAACTACTGGCACAGCATCGCGGGCTGGTTCTAGCGAGGGTCGGAGTGGGCAAGGACCGGGACGTCGCGATGGACCTTGACGGCGAGGTCGGAAAGACGGCGGTTTGCGTCTGAGCTTTTTAATAGTACTATGTCTCTTTGCTACTTTCCTGGAGGAGGGTGATAGCATCATCGGGGGTGACGAGGGTATGCCTCGGACGGCGTACTGAACTAATGCGCGAGGGTTCGTAACGGGCGGCCGCTGCGATCAGGGGATTGTCGTTATCGAAGAAACGCTTCGAAAGCCGTTTCATAAACTGGAGGACAGTGAGCATTCTAAGGTCTACGTGTAGACGGTCATTACGGACGTAAAAAGGAGCTCCCGTGACTCTACGTAAGAACCGGTTCTGTGTATACCACAAGTCTTTTCCAATCCCTTTTTATTAACAGACTGCATTACGTGACGCGCCGCTGCGGTGTGTCCGCCAATGCCGCGGAGTCTTTGCGGTGCTTGAGCGGGGCGACACCTAATAGAATACAAGATTGCATTTACAACGTTCGACTCAGGGCCAAGAGTTGACATAATGACATTCTAATCTTATACTTTTATTTTAATTATGCAAACGCGAAAGTTTGTAAAAAAATTTTTCAATGCCACCTCAAAGGAGGAAAACTTCTCTAAATACTGGAGATAGCTAATTTTACTCAAAGAAAACATTCCTTTATTAAATATATATAAAAAAATAAAAATGTTTGTTATAGAGATTTGATCCCTATCGATCGATAGCATAAAAGTACAGGGTGTAAAACATTCCTTTAAAATATATATAAAAAAAAATGTTTGTTAGAGAGATTTGATCCAATTCCATTCTGTATAGGAGACAATATTATTAAGGCTTTCATATAGCGGTCGCATAGTTCTAGTATCAACGGGCATTACTTAATATAATACTTAATATAATACTTATTATTATACATATTTAGTGGAACCACAAAATTTGTATAAGTGCTTATACAAATTTTGTAGTTCACTTTATTACACTCCAATTCAGATTCATAATTATTATGTAGGTAGAGGTACACATTTGAATACTTTCAGACTCTCTGACTTCATCTCAATGCATACAGGGTGTAACGGAAAGGGTATATACATCCTTAAGGGTGTGCTACAGACCATCAAACTGTACATGTTTCTCATCATAAAACATGTTTTTCAGCAAAAAAAATATCTGCTGCCCAATAGAAAATTACCCTTACTGACCCGTGGAACACCCAATACCTATTCGACCCAAATGTATTTTTTACGTTGAGAAAGATGTTCAGTTTGATGGTCTGTAGCACACCCTTAAGGATGTATATACCCTTTCCGTTATACCCTGTATAATTATGTTTTCACCAACCTTTATAGTAATAAAATTGAAGAGCAATTTAAATAGGCACAATCATTCAGCAACAAAAATACCCAGGACATAATTAATACTTATAAGTTTCAGTGTTTCGATGACACACTGACAGACGCCTTGCTCTGTCTTCTTGACTTATTTTATTCTAAATTGCAAAGTTAGTGTTTATTCCTCTTTCAGTCCAACATAAATAACCGTAAGGTTTACATCTCCACAGTACTCACCCACCTACTTTGTTTTTCGTTTTCTAAAAACATGCTAATTAATACTACAGACCCTGCTGTTTCAGTCAAAAATTTGTTCCTTGTCAATAATTCTAGCTGTTGCCAGCTTCGCTATTTAAATCGGATTTAGTTAACAATTTCAAGGGTTGGGTTTTGTTATAAGTACATACCCACCGAAAATGTTTATGTAATATGCATTTAGTAAAAACCTGTTATTTGGTAATTACAGACAGCCACTTCAATTTATTTTGTTTTTGTATGTTTAAATTAGTTTTCGCAAGAAATAACATAATACATAGCTACATCAAATCCAAAGTGACGGCTCATTGATCCGTGAATATAATTGTGCGACGGTTGTCTCATCTCATTAATACCAAGAAGTGAGCAAGAGCATGCTTAAACGCCTACTGATTCTCGGGAAAAGATTAATAGATCACTTCAAAATCTATAGTTAGTCAATCATCTTAAATTGGGTTCCGGAATTCGAAACTGCGAACGTGAAAAAAGGAGGACTTTATAGACTTATCTATTAGTTTTATTGCAAAGTTTAGTTTGCGTGACTTTTATAAGGCCGAAGGTATTAAATAGATTTCTAACAGAAATATGAGGCAAACTTGACCCGCTTTTGTTCTTGTACCTAAATATAAACCAATCATCCATTAATGACATTCGTTTTAGTACGTCAAGCTGCTGTGTAGGTAGGTAATACCAGATACCCTGACTACAGAGACATTATGAAAACCAGTCTGAATCTGAAATTAGATTAGGTACATACCTAGTCAAGTGCTCTAGATTTTGACGAAAGGCACTCATTTAGGTAGAGCATGACCTGGGCTAGAACATTGGATATTATGTATATATTTTAGCTACTTTTTTTCGAGGTAGGAAGTATGTTCCCAGGGGATAATTTCTGACCCTCGCGAGCTAACACACTGATGATATATGATAACCCACTGATATAAATAACCGATTAACAGATACAAAATATAAACAATACCTATGACCTGTAACTGTAAGCAGGTAATCCGAAGGTCGTTCTGAGGTAACCGATATCCAGCATTACAATCTTGTGGGTCGAGTTATATCGAACAATTATTGTAGGTCGTGGAAGAACGTAACTTAATCCTCCCGCGGAAATTAAACCATGTAAATTGGAGTCAGGTTATCATAACCAGGGCCTACGCATCGCAATGAAGTCAATATTTAATCGCACGATTTCGCGTTAACGATAAATGGGTATAATAACATGAGAGAGTGATGATAAGCTTATAAGCAAATAATAATTGATGAGGACAAAGATCGATACCTGTTGCTATTGGCTGCTATTATTACCTGAGGGTATTAGGTGTGCAAAATTAATGAAAATGTACGTTATTAGATACATGTTTGTCCACGTTCGATAAGAAAGAACCGTGGGATGTAACAGCTGACTACAGGGTTCTCTGCGTTACCTGTGAATGTACCTACTTTAACTGAAACAATATTATGAGCTTTCAGCAGCATTAACTGGGGCTCGCGCAGTGGACCTTATCCGTTTCATATATACCTACAGGTCCATGCGTACCTCGACCAAATACTTTTAAGTAAATTAAACTGCGAACTCATCGACATATTGTATTGTATGAGCAAAAAAAGTTATGTGTGTTCAAAATCAATAGAATTAATGTACGTAATGGAATTAGAATGATGTTTAGGTACCTACTTTTGTTCCTTTCACTATTTACATAATGTTTGTGGCTATTGGCTAAGTAAGTACTTAGCTGAATGGATATATAGTATTGGTTATTGAGAAAAACAATTAACTAGGTACATGGTATTGTTAGTTACCAGCTAAATATATAAATAACTTCCTAACGTTCGTTTAGCGTATCCCTAGGCAGCGTAAACTTGACGTATCATCGTTAGTATCACGGTCTAGCATTTGGTATGCGTGAAATTGAGATTGGTGGCGTGAAAGTGGCGTTCACGTGGCGTGAAAGTGCCGTTAACGCAGTGTGAAGGTGGTGTAATCATGACGTTAAGCAAGTATACCTGGGTAGTGGAGTTGTCAGTGCTGAGGCAGATGTTAACTTGTTAAGTGTTACTATTTACTCAGTTTCATTACTAACCAACAACATCATGGTCGTTCCCAAGTACCTAAAAAGTGCAAACCGTTTTAGATTAATAAAGTACCTAATAAAGAAACCTGAAATTACTGGTTATTGCCGTAAAAAAACTCCTTACGCAGTCATTATGTTCGCATTTACAAAATACCTAAAAATATTTATTGGTAATTTTGGTTACTGACCCATGGAACACCAAAGTGGTTCACCTAGGTGTTCCACGGTTAACTTTCTGTACCCCTGGTTCACCTAGGTGTTCGACGGTGTTCCACGGTTATGTGTTGAGGCAAATGACGGAAAACTGAACACAATACACGGCGTCTTTCAAAGGGTTCTCCCTACTAGCGCCACAAAATACGGTCCTCAAGCCGCCCGCCGCATAGCATCAATAGCATTCCGTAGTGTATTGGTACTGCAGCTATCATTAAATAGATGAGATCATCTTTATGTATACCTGTGCTGTGGACTGTCGAAAACAGTTAAGTTCCAATCGGTAGCGTAGGTCGGTACTAAGTAAGTATAAATATACAATAATATTATAAAATACGAATCGCCTCTATCTAAAGGGTGTAAAACACCTCTTAACGAAGCCGAAAGGCACTGGTTCTCCCTGTCATTGCAATCATTTTTTTGTTCTACACCATACCTGGGAACCTTCTAGTTACGGAGATATTAGGGGTCAAAGTTCCAACTTCTTGACAAGTATTTTTTTAAATACAAGTTTTTAATGTATGATTTTTACTTTAAACACCTCCACGACCCCCTTACTATTCAATCCGTCCATCAGCACAATGTTTTGAGTGCGTTACATTGAGTTCTACCACAAAACATGATTTTACACCCCCCAAAAAAAAGTCGTTTCCCAGCAATAATTTTTGTGTAAAGTTACTTAGTTTCATGTACAGAATGCTTGGTTGACAGCTTCGTGATGAGGTGATTTACACCCTGTATGTTTTTACCTTTTCACGCCCAAACCGCAGTTCTGATCGTCTTCAAATTTTACAGATAGCCTAGGATCTGGAGACTGATAAAGGCTTGTATATTCATCTGTGATATTTGTTCTAAAAATGTTGAAATAAAAAGAAGTGCATATTGCAATGCGAAAGGAATTCTGTTTATGTGTATGTAAGCTGCGTTTACAGGTTTCAGATAACGGCTGAATGCACACTGATAGCCAGACTCAGCCCAGGCTAATTCCCATGCGCTCCAAAATTGTATTCCTGACGGGGCCAAAACAAAAAATCTACATCTTATATATAAAATTCTCGTGTCACAATGTTCGTTCCCGTACTCCTCCGAAACGGCTTGACCGATTCTCACGACATTTTGTGTGCATATCGGGTAGGTCTGAGAATCGGCCAACATCTATTTTTCACGCCGAAAAAAAAAACGGGAACGAAGTCGCGGGCAGCAGCTAGTTATGTATAATAACCTCTTTTTTGGTCGGGCGTTAAAAATGAATCCATATTTACCTTGGTCACGCCATAACTTGAGAACTTTTAAACCGATTTAATTCATCTTTTTCTAATAATTAATTAAAATTAATAATTCATCTTTCTTCTTACGGGGCAATTTAAATGCAAAGTTTTAACGTTTTTTAATACTTTGTAGAAGGTAGGTAGGTAGGTAGTAGGAAGGTTGTAGGCAGGTAATAGGCAGGCAGTAAGCACGCAGTGGGCAGGCAGTAGGCAGCCAGCAGGCAGGCAGTGGGCGCGCAGCAGGCGGGCAGTAAGCAGGCAGTAGGCAAACTGTAGGCAGGCAGTAGTTAGCGTTACGGAGGCAGTAGGCATGTACCAGGCAGGCAGTAGGCTGGCAGTAGGCTGGCAGTAGGCTGGCAGTAGGCTGGCAGTAGACAGTCTATAGGCATGCAGCAGGCAGGCAGTAGGTAGGCAGTTTGCAGACAGTGGGTAGGTATTAGGCTGGCTGAACACAGGTAGCATAAGGCAGACAGTAGGCATGTAGGAGGCAGGTAGAAGGCAAGCCGTAGGCAGGCACCAGGCAGGCAGGCAGGCAGGCAGGCAGGCAGGCAGGCAGGCAGTAGGCATTTACCAGACAGGCAGTGGGCAGGCAGTAGGTAGCATTACGGAGGCAGTAGGCATGTACCAGGCAGGCAGTAGGCAGTCAGTGGGCCCGGCCGGCAGTAAGCAGGCAGTGGGAGGTAGTAGGCAGGTAGGAAGAAGTGCATTGCAACTCGTGCTGGTATCAGCTAGTACTAAATAAAAGCTTTCCATTGAGCTAAATGAAAAGAACTATTTTTTGTAAGTTTTCGTTGTATTTTCTGGTAAAAAAAGCAATGATTGCTTCTGTGTTATATATAACTATTGTGACTTGGAACGTTATGGCAGTCGGGGAGGAATAGCTAGGATATGGGTATGTTGGAAGGTGGCCACCGTGAACCCGAAATTGAGGACAATATTAACCTGCAACCAAGAGTAATTTGCAGATTATAGGCATATTATTACATTTCAGTTCGCCAGCTGGTTGGAAGACTAGTCCCAGTATCAAGTTGTGATCAGTGTCCAAACTTCCAGGAAATGATAACAGAAGGGCAATCTATACGCCCGCATACCACTAAGAGTTCCAGCTCTGCGACGTGAAAATCAAGGGTGTCATGTATTTTGGTATACGCACATTCGTACTAGACCTACACAAAGTGGTCACGTGTTCTGTTTTCCGATGAGCTTAGCTTTGGTTTTCATCCTGATTTAAGAAGAGTGCGTGTTTGGCAAGATCTTTGTCACCAGAGCCGATCACGGAATCCTCAGGAACTTCATCCTTGTCAAGGCAGACCGCTTTTGGTATGGGCGGGAATACGCCCGGGTAGAAGAATCGATCTCGTTTTGATACGGGGCAATTTAAATGCAAAGCAATACCGTGAAGAGTATGCTTAACCTATGGCCATTCCTCATCCAAAGCTAAAAAATTTGCTCAGTGAACACAATATCGCGATATAAGACCGGCCCACTCAATTCACTGAACTCAATCCCATAAAGCATACATGGGATTCGGAGTAAGGGCTTGTAATCTTCACTAAAATTTTAGGTTACCATAAGATCTTTTTATACAAGTTGTTGTTTTGTATCCTCGTCAAAATTCAGGAGGTTGTCACAAAAAACATAAATAATCAATTTAAATTACGGTACCAAGTTAATTATAAATTTTGCCTATAATTGGAGTATCACTGTACAAGGTGTCGTTTTGCATCTTCGTCAAATTTCAGGAGATTGTCACAAAAGACATAAATAATCAATTTAAATTACGCTACCTAGTTCATTATTAAAAAACTGTCTTTTTTTGCAGTTTAAACATGACAGTATTTCAGAATAACCCCCTTAAAGTGGCTAAGAAATTATCGAATAAACGTTTGAGATTGTTTGTATGTGTGAAAGCGCGGTTATAAGGCGAGGATCAGACGAGTCGTGTTTAAAACACGGGTGGTTCACACTGACCAACTTCCAAAAAAAGAAATTACATACCCATTTTATTATTGAGTCGGGTCGAGAATCATCAGTATAGTTACCTACCTCTTAAATTTTACGGGGATGCAAAACAACAGCTTGTATTATGGGATACTTTTGTTCCGACCTCCACGTGAGTGAAACAGAAATAGGAAAATAAAGGAAACAGGAAATAAACAATAAAGGGTGTAAAACACCTCTTAACGAAGCCGAAAGGCACTGGTTCTCCCCGTCATTGCGATCATTTTTTTGTTCTACACCATACCTGGGAACTTTCTAGTTACGGAGATATTAGGGGTCAAAGTTCCAACTTTTTGACAAGTATTTTTTTAAATACAAGTTTTTAATGTAAGATTTTTACTTTAAACACCTCCACGACCGCCGTACTATTCAATCCGTCCATCAGCACAATGTTTTGAGTGCGTTACATTGAGTTCTACCACAAAACATGATTTTACACCCCCCAAAAAAAAGTCGTTTCCCAGCAATAAATTTTTGCGTAAAGTTACTTAGTTTCATGTACAGAATGCTTGGTTGACGGCTTCGTGATGAGGTGATTTACACCGTGTATAATAAGATGATTCATTTAGTTGGTACACACACACTGTACTGTACTCGTTTAAATCGATATTAAATGACTTGCGCCATTTTTCGTTAGTTTTCAACATCGGAAAAGCTATAATAAAAGCCCAACTCAATAAATAAAATTAAACCTAGTTTATAAGACCGTACCATCGAACATGAAGTAGCTGTAGACCGAACATATTTTCATGACCTACTATTAATATTTCAGCACTTATCATTATATTTTAAGATCATCTCATGCTATAAATCTCTTAACGTTCGCATTCAAACTCAATGGTTTATTTGGAAGGTCTAACTACACTGGACAGCAAATAAACCGAGCCACCCGCTACCTAGGCACTCTAATTCGATTTTCTCAAAAACTAAAAAACCTACAATTATCAAAGTTGTACCTACAGAAAGTGCGTTTCATGGTGATTAAAATGAAAGGAATCTCATTGGGTTTAATCAATATTTCAGTGTTTATTAAGGATTTTACAAAGAAGAGTCGTTTTCCAGTCGTGACAATCGTTAGTAATGATAAAGTGAAAAAAAAATTAAAGCCAAAAACAAAGATAAAATCAAAAAAAAGTTTTTGATCAATATTCCGTATTCCCTCCCCTTGCTCGGATAACTGCCAGCATCCTTGTATTCATCGACCTTACGAGCCTGACGATAAAATCTTGAGGAATTGTATTCCACTCCTCTTCAATTGCGATTCGCAGCTCTGGAAGCCTTGTTGGAGCAGGTACCCGGGCTCGAACCCGACGTTTCAGCTCATCCCATAAGTGTTCTATCGGATTCAAGTCCGGGCTTCGAGCTGGCCAGTCCATCGTACGAATGCTGACGTCGCGTAGATACTGGGTCACCACATGAGCAACATGAGGCCGTGCATTATCATGCATCAATTGCATATCCTGTCCGATATATCCTGCGTAAGGTACCACATGGTCTGCGAGGATTTCAGTAATGTAGCGATGAGAAGTCAGTCCACGTGTACGGCCCGTCGGTTCGATGAAAACTAACGCTGTATGTGCTGTTAACGAGATGCCGCCCCAGACCATTACAGATCCTCCTCCATAAGCAACAGTTTCCTCGATGCAACACTGAGAATAACGTTCTCCAGGGCGACGATATACTCTCTGACGTCGATCACTTCCATGTAGACTCACCCTGGTCTCATCAGTGAAGAGTACATTACTCCACTGCTCTAATGTCCAATCCCTATGCTCTCGAGCAAATTCAAGTCGTGCTCGACGGTGTGCTACCGTTAATGCTGGGCCTGTTGCAGCTCTTTTTGGGGTCAGGTTCCGTTCAGCAAGTCTCCTTCTGACGGTATCTGAACTTATGACCACTTGGCGTTCGTCACGCAGACTTTGTTGGACTTGAACTGCGTTGAGGTGGCGATTTCGCAGAACAGTAAGGTGGATATAACGATCATCTGCTGCTGATGTAGCCCTAGGTCTGCCCGTACCTGGACGGCGATCGAATGCTCCAGTCTCTAGGTATCGTCTGTAAACTCGTTGCACCGAAGATCTGCTGATTCGAAGCCTTCGAGCGACTTCACGTTGCGCAATGCCTGCTTGAAGTAATCCTACAGCTTGAGCTGCTTCCTGAGGTGTTGTATCCATTATTAATCGAAAAAAGTAGCAAAAACACACGCGTCTGAGCAAATGATGGACAAAAACTAAAGAAATGATAAGAAATATCCGACTACCTTCATTGTAGAGAAAAAGAACGCTAATTTCAAACTCTGGTGAAAACAGAGCAAATCGTTAGCATTGTGTTTGTTGCTTGATTACAATGTGAGTTGAGGGTACTTTCGAATTAATTTGTAGTCATTTTAATCACCATGAAACGCACTTTTTGTAGGTATAACTTTGATAGTTGTAAGTTTTATACTTTTTGAGAAAATCGAATCAGAGTTCCTAGGTAGCGGGTGGCTCGGTTTATTTGCTGACCAGTGTAGTTTATGAAATGGTATAAGTTTATCAATGCTCCTTTTATACTACGAACACATGTGTAAATACCTACCTAATTAATTTGTTAATATGAGACATTATTACCTGTGAACATGTGAAACTGAGGAAAATGTGACATTATTCGTAGGCGAAGTATCTAATACAAATACCTCTTTATAATATTAGTAAAGATGTCCCTCTTATATTATTGTGTATCCCGCTCATTTATTAGGAAAGATATTCGTGTAGTGTGTTGTTGGTTATGTCATATATAGATGTCAAAAGATTTATTTATCATAGTCCAAGAGTCGCAAGGGCAGACGTGTAGGTAGGTACCTACCTTGAGTATAAACACCTCGTTTTATCAAAATAGGTGGCCTGGTATAACAGTTACTAAACTGGTAAATATACACTTACTAGCGACCCGCCCTGGCTTCGCACGGGTGCAATGCTGATACTAAATACACTACAGAAAAACTGTGAACGTTGTATATAAAAACATAGCGGCCCGCTCTGGCTTCGCACGGGTATAATAGTTATTTTCACTTCAGTAGCTCAAACATGTCGGTTTTGCTGCCTGAAATCAGTGAGCAAAATGCGATTTTGCTCACTGAGTGAGACAATAGTTATTTGTGCAACAAGAGAGCAAAGTCGTTTTTTGCTGCGAGTGCTGATTTTGAATCCTGAGCGTGGCGAGGGATTCAAAGGCACGAGATGCAAAAAACTTTGCTCTCGTGTAACACACATAACTTTTCACTTCAGCAGCGAGAACACTTTAAGAGAAAAAATATTAAACAGGAATTGATTGAAATAACTCTCGAACTGAGACGCATTAGGTCTGATGTGGAATTTTACAACTTTAGAGGAGAGCCAAAAGAAAAATATTGACAAAATCGTGTCAAAACTTTTGTTTATTATCGAATAGGCTAACAAAAATAGTATAATATTTTAAATAAGTCATCTACCTTTGTATCAGTATAGTAATAAAACCAGTCACAATAAAATAAAAATATTTTATTAGTCAAAAACAATTTTTTGGTGACATCCAACCTTATGCTTGTACAGAGTTATAAAACGACGAGTGCTTTTAATTATATTTACTGATCCAACTGTATGCCTGCAATTTTTTAGTAAATTCAATGCGTATTTTAAGCTATTTTAAAACATGTAACATTTATATTTTGCCAAAAATAAAATTTTGTTACGTCCGATCTTATCAAGTTTCTATTTATGAGGCATTTAAATGAATTATTATTAAGTACATAAGGTCGGAGTGAATAAAAAAAAAAAAAAAAAAAAAAAACTTTAACATTATGACTTCCAAACTTGTTTTTTAAACTCAAAAAAACTTAGAGGGAATGGGAAGCCGTCGCCTCCTTCTGCGAAGCAGTCATCAGCGTCGAGTCAGTGTCCGGAAGCAACCAGTGGCCCCCGGCCACCGAAGGCGCGGGCCTGTGGACGGTGAGTAATGGGCTAGCTCACCGTCCGTCCGTCTTATGACGACAGGCCGTGCCGAACGGCGCGTTCGTGTCCCACACACGCCTCAAGGAAATGTCAGCAAACCGGAAGGGGTCCTAGAGGGCCAATGCCTGCCAGGGCTGCGGGACTGTTCGAAAGAGATACCGTGGCCCTGGAACACAAAGGGCTAAGAAGAACATAGATGGGTTTTAGTCAGTACAAGTCTGACACTCCCTCCCGCTCCGCCCAGAGCGGGGAGGGGGTTATTTGATGATTTCCCATCCGTATAAAAAAAAGGCAAACCCAAGTCTGAGCCCTCGAGCTACAGACCTATCAGTCTCCTGAACGCATTCAGCAAAATCTACGAGAGACTTATTTATAAGCGACTCAAAGAGGCTAAGTGCTTCGCTGAGGCTAAGAGTCTTATGCCCAACGAGCAGTTCTGCTTCATGACCAGAGACTTGCATACAACAGGCCCACCGCATCGTAGAGCACTTGAGCGCTGGATTCCAGCGTGGAGCGATGACGGGTGTGTTATTCTTCGACATAGCAAAGGCTCTCTTCAAAGCCTAGCACAACGGCTTATTATATAAGCTGTACAAACTGGGAGTGCCGGACCGTCTCGTGCTCATTCTACGAGACTTTTTGTCGGATCGCACCTTCCGCTATCGCATCGGGAATGCACTGTCTTCCCCCCATCCTATTAGAGCCGGAGTCCCTCAGGGCTCCGTCGTCTCTCCCCTTATATTTACTCTGTTCACCAGTGACATCCCCAAGAACAACAAGGCTCCGTTAGCCCTGTTCGCGGACGACACGGCCATTTATTACACTGGCCTCAGTCACGACGCTATCTACCGCACCTTCCAAACCTCAGCCAACGTCTTAGGCGCTTGGTTCCGGAAATGGAGAATCGAGGTGAACACCGACAAGAGCCAGGCAGTTATTTTCTTATTGCGCCTAGCCCGATCACTATGTAGGGTAAGCCTATCCCCTTGGGAGAAGCAAGCCAAGTGCTTAGGAGTCCTACTCGACAACCACACTTCGCGGCGCACATCAAAGCTGCTCGCGACCGAGCTGCCTTTGCTATGGGTAGCTGCTTCATCTCATGACTTCGGCAAAAAGCAAGTTGTCACTCAAGTGCAAGTTGCGTCTCTACACCGCGGTGATCCGCCCCATTATGACGTACGCTTGCCTCGTGTACGCTCACACCAAGTCTAAGTACATCCATAGGATGCAAACCTTGCAGAACCGGTTCTTACGTAGTCACGGGAGCCCCTTGACTCTACGTAAGAACCGGTTATGTCCGTAATGACCATCTACACGTAGACTTTAGAATGCCCACTGCCCTTCAGTTTATGAAACGGCTTTCGAAGCGTTTATTTATTTATTTAACACTTCAAGTACAATGTACAGAGGCGGACTTAATGCCATGGGCATTTTCTACCAGTCAACCTTTAATCGTTTCTTAGATAACGCCATTAAGCACCAGCCTGATCGCAGCGGCCGCCCGTAACGAACCCTCGCGCATTAGTTCAGTACGCCGTCCGACGCATACTCTCGTCACCCCCGATGATGCTATCAGTCTCCTCCAGGAAAGTAGCAAAGAGACTATACACTTAAAAAGTTCAGACGCAAACCGCCGTCTTCCCGAACTCGCCGTCGAGGTCCGTCGCGACGTCCCAGTCCATGCCCTCCCCGACCCTCGCTCGAGCCAGCCCGCGATGCTGTGCCAGTAGTTTTAAATCAGTCCCTAAATAATGATATCATTCAGATCCACCCTGTCCCCATGCAGTCCTCCCCCAGCGACGCCCTAAGCCGAGGCTCGTACCCCACAGGTGTTGCCCTTAGCTTATAGTCGCTTAGTTTGTAAGTTATTATGCCCTGGCTGGAGGCCCTACTCTTAAGGTATCCACAGGATAGTCCGGTTAAGCAGACGACAACCTCATAGGTTGAACTGCGATACCATACACCAAAAAAAAAGCGCACGAGCCACGCGATCGGTGCTATGCGCTGATAGGTCAAGCCACTGTGGCGCCGAAAACGGCCGAGTGACCAGCGATAATGTCCGATGTCATTCTATCGCGTCGGTGTGCGGTCACGAAGTCAATGGAATAGTGTTTCTTCTTCACATAGGCATTTCTGTACAACGATAAAGTAGCACTTTTTAAAGGCATAAGGACTAATTACGTTTGTAGACCTTAACCAAACAAATAAAATTTTCGGGGCATAACACTATATCTCAAGGTACGCCATCTGATTATATAATTTCAAGAGGCATAAAGTTCTATCTGACAATACGTATTATTTTTACCAACAATCCTTGTAGGATGAATTTATTTTGTCGAATGACAAAATAGTCCCTTCGTTACGCATAAAATAATTTAAAAGCATAAAAGCTGAAGTCAATGTTCGACATTCTAATTAAACCAAATTTTTAAGCATAAATACTGTAGTTGCTTTTCAGCCTTATTCCACAATATAAATTTGGAAATTCGACAGATTCGACCTTATGCATTTGTATTAATATCAGAACAAGAAGAGATAGAATTATGATTGTTATATGCATAGAAAGAGCGCGAGATACTGGTTTCAGCTGACTATTAAAGTTGTTTTACTCTGATGTTGACATTCGACCTTATGCATCTCAGGTCGAGAACTATTTATTGTGAATCAAAATAATTAAAATTATAGATGATCACCTCGTCTGTGATAAATCTAAAAAATAAGATACCAACACCGTCTCCGAAAAACTGCTTGCGCCCTTTGTAAGTCTCGTTGAAGACATGGTATGCTTTCAGATATTTCTTGCGAGACTTCTCAGGTAGGAAACTTAATTCTGCATTAATAACTGTCTTTTTGTTTTAACTCTTCCGGTGTTACAATACTGTTCTCGTCGCTAATTTTACTCATATTTTAATATTTTTAACTTATTCAACTCTTTACGCCAGCCACGATTTTTTTTTCCCGCTCTTTTATTTAAATTAAAGCGTGTTCGGAAATAGCACCCATGATATTTTATTATTCAAAATATATTACGTAACATTATTGAAACTAGAAATAAATATTTACAGGTTAAATATCAGTTTTATTTGCAGTAAATACTTATTTTCGTTTAAATACAACAATAAGTTAAAAATTCAATAAATTACATTAAAAGACATAATTTTTGCGAAATCTCTTTAGTACGAAATTCCGAACGTGTTCGAATTCAAAAACGGAACTTCGAAAGGGCTGGTCTTTGTCTCTCTCTCTTTCAAATGGGCGGGAAAGAGATAGACTGTGAATGTTTCGAATTGTATGATCAAACCCAAGGCTGAATAAGATATTCGAGGCATTCTGAAAAAAATAATTAAAAAGTTACTTTGTCTCACTCAGTGAGCAAAATCGCATTTTGCTCACTGATTTCAGGCAGCAAAACCTACACATTTGAGCTACTGAAGTGAAATAGTTATTTGTGCAACAATCAATTGAATCCTGAGCAAGCGAAGGATTCAACGATTGAATCACGAGCGTAGCGAGTGATTCTAAAGCTGAATCCTGAGCGTGGCGAGGGATTCAAAGGCACGAGATGCAAAAAACTTTGCTCTCGTGTAACACACATAACTTTTCACTTCAGCAGCGAGAACACTTTAGGAGAAAAAATATTAAACAGGAAACACTTCCCCTTTCCCCATACCATGAAGATTTCCTGCTATTTTTGGAATATCTAAATTCATGCACTACATTTTTACTTTTTACATTTTTACCTATTTGTTTTATTTTTACAACAATTAATATATTACAGAATGTCTTTATATACAACGTTCAGCTTTCTTGTCATTAGACAATACAAACATGCCGCCCCGAACGGCCGGTACCGCCGCAAACGCTACGTCCCGCAATTTTTAAATCTGTAATATCCTTTAAATATCCATTTAAATCATATGCTGTAATGAGCCATACAGATCTATATATATTAAATCAACAATGTATTAAAGGTATTTAATTGGATAAGGATTAATGCTGTGTTGGTTAAAATCGCTTCGAAAATTAGCCATTATTTGTCGTAAAAAGTAAATGACAAAAAAATGTTATTGTGGGATATCCATAAGAGATAGACATATACCATCGCGGAGTTTTCTGTAGACCTTTTCAATGTGTACAATACTTAGTACATTATTTTGATAAACCTCGTAGGGTTCAGCCTGCGTTTGCAATGTAAGCGGAAAAAAAATTAAATTAAAAATTTAAAAAACCCCCGACACAAAAAACCTCTAAAAAACCGAAAATAAAATAATCTAAGCGTCTAAGCGTCGGGGGTCCGCTTTGTTATGTGCTTGTACTAAGCGGTCTACTTAGCGGTCCCCCGACGCTAAGACGCTTGGATTATTTTATTTTCGGTTTTTTGTGTCGGGGGTTTTTTAAATTTTTAATTTAATTTTTATTTCATGCTTTTTAAACTTATATTGTTTTATCTTAGCCTTGACTGTCCCAATGCTGGGCATAGGCCTCCCCCATTGCTTCCACTTTTCTCGGTGTTGCGTGTCATCTCGCCAATTAACGAAAACAGCAAAAATTAAAAAAAAAAAACTGGGGGGTGGGGGGGGGTTGCACCTACCCCCCCCCCTGGCAATGCCCATGGTAACAAGTGACAAGATTTCAAATTTCGAATCGACCAGACCTGTGGAAATTGTTAAATTTCCTTCAACTAGAAAAGAGGTGATAGCCTTCAAACGGCTGATCAGATTTTATCGAAACATAACTAAGAACACTCTCGATTAAAACACCTTTCGAACGAAACCAGTTTCATCATAATCGGTTCATCTGTTTAGGAGCTACGATACCACAGACAGACACACAGATACACACGTCAAACTTATAACACCCCTCTTTTTTGGTTGGGGGTTAAAAATGAAATTATTTACGACATCACATAACCTCAAAAATAACAGTACTTCTCCACTATTCAATGGATGTTATTATACATAAAAACCTTCCTCTTTAAGCACTCTATTAAAAAAAACCACATCAAAATCCGTTGCGTAGTTTTAAAGATTAAAGCATACATAGGGACATAGGGACAGAGAAAGCGACTTTGTTTTATACTATGTAGTGATGAATTAGTGGAAGTCTTGTTTGCAGCTTCATCGTACATGAAGTTAAAGTTTAAGAGAAAGATTTACAATAGGTACCTACTGCTGTTTGAACAATTATAATAAATATTAAGGTAAATCGTAATATCTCCGTACCGGGACCGTTCACCGTCACAATTATTTCGACTGCCTTGGCACTCAGCTAAAAGAATCTCCTTCATAATACCTTGAAGGTAATAAACAATTTGAATTTTAGTAAAAAAATATATGCTTTTTTAATCCAGGACATGGCCTTTCTGAGCGCAAACATTATCCAAATGCAAATAAGTTCGTCACTCGAACAGCCGCTAATAATTAATGAGACTATGCAACTAACAAACGAAGCATTCAATTCAGTAAGTTATGCATGTTTCAAGGATACCTAAGTATGATAGGATCACACAACTGAAAACTCTGATACCAAAAGGCTGGTTGATTTAATCTGAAAACTTTCAAATGAATATACTATTAAAACACTGAAACTTATTAGCAGCTGTAGAGTTTGCTTTCCTGAAACGTAGCGGCTGTTGTGTACGCGATGACGTATCTTGCTATCTAAGTAGTAAGTTTTAATATAAAAACAAAAATACATCGTCGTCGGTATCGCAGAGTTCGCGCAGCAGCCCTCTTGGCGAGGCGAGGGAGGCATCGAGAACAATAGTCATTCGAGCTTGCCCGCGCGCGACCGTGCCCGCTCTCACCGCACTTACACCAAACCATCAACAATATCTACTTCAAAACATTCGGAAACGAACACTATTTCCATCAACACGTATTTGTTATTTAGAGCTCAGTCTCACTCACTCAGCTAATATCCGCGAAGAATTATAATTTATTTTCATTCATCAAAAGTTATATTAAATTCAAGGTGTATTTTTAACTTTTGTTCGAGTGTTTTCAGAATATTTTTGTGAAATGTTTCTACAACAGTTTTAATCTTTGATCGTAAGTACCTTTGGATTTAAGTTTAACTAAGTAATCGTTTTTCATTGAATAAGAATAAAATTTAACATAACATACTTTCTTGGACTTCCAAATAGCGCCAGCCTTTATAATTTGCGCTAATTGGGCTCTCCAAAACATCGAGAAATACGTTTTATGGTATACAAACAAACGTTCAATTTTCCCTTTATTTTCCTTTTATAGCCGAAAAGTGGTTAACCGCTTTTGTATCTGGTTGTACCCGCTTAATTAATGTCAGAGCTGTACACGTTTATATTTCCATTTACGCAAAATGGCTTTTCTATAGAAATTACATTTCGTCGTATCTAATGCTAAAAGAGATTTTTTGATTAAGCGATATTTTTTACATTTGGGTACCTACTTACTTAATATTAAGTATTTTGCTTAAAATTATTCATTGTTCCGTGCACGTGCAGATTTAAATTAAAAGACTCAGTAATAATTCAGAATATATCAAAAATGTTTCTGAACAAAGATAAGCAGCTTCTGCAAATAAACATCTACTCACTCACGGTATGAAACAATTAAATATTTCCAAGAATACCTACCTACCGCTTTTCTTTTGATCATGATCAGATTTACGTGGAATTTCTGGGACATGTTTACATAGCCAATTTTGTTCTTATTTAATAATTATTTCTAAATTGCTCTACCAGATTAGCTTTTTCGTATTTTTCATTTTATTTTATTTTATGATGTTGAAATTATTGGTTTTCAACACGTACAATATATATTTAAAAAGTATTACCACAAGGTCAGACACTCAGAGCACACTTAACTATCGAAAACTTTAGTAAAATCTCTGTAGAGTAGAATTAAATTTATTAATAAGGAACAGTTATTTGCTAAGGGGCATGTGATGCAGAGAAATGAGGATAATGTCGTGAGGATTGTTTTAAGTATGTAGTATAAGAGTAGTGGACTAACAAAGAAACGATGGATGGACTGTGTGAAGGGTGATATGGAAAAAATGGAGGTGTCTGATAAGATGACGAGTAATAGAGAAGTATAGAAGAAGAAGACATGCCGCGCCGACCCCAAATGAATTGATATAAGGGCAAGAGAATTATGATGAGTCTTGTGCTAAGTTGGTTCAAATCATCGTCGGCCAAACCTTTTTCTAATTAAAATGGTTTAAAGGAAAATAATAAATTCAAGCAATAACACAGAGCAATTACTAGGTTATTGTCGGGGTAGGTGCAAGACTAGTAAGTTTCAGGCTCTACATTTACTGTAATAGAATTGTCAAGAAAAAATTACTTCAAAGATTTTTTTATGATATTCTTTCCCAGTTCACTTTTACAAAAAAGGGTCAACGTTCGAACGTTCGGTCTTTGAACTTCATTCATAAAGATTATCCAAGTGAAAGGAAAATAAACATTGACTGATTGGCACCGAGGTCAAACAACTAACACTTAATACACGAAGCAATAAACTGTTTTTATAATGCGAGAATTGTGAAGTGCCCTTGCATGATTAAGTAGGTATGCAAAGATTTTGCTAAACAAACTAAAACACAAACGGAAATATATGTCATCGTAGTAGCTGCAAAAGCTACTCGAATTACTTCAAGGAAGTAATTTCTTTTACAGATTATAAAATGCTTTGCAATTTCTGTCTGTCTGTCTGTAAATAACTCAAGCAAGAGTCAAGTTAGCACCTGCAATTAAATTTAATTCTTCTTGTTTCACTGTTATAGTTTGGCAAGTAAAGTTATGTAAATGATGTAGCTATCCGAAAAGTGTCATCTCTAAGAGCTTTTTAATTAATTATCAAGATCTTTTTTCTCGCGTATCTACTTAACGTTATTCATTCATCGTTGTCCGCTATCATTGTTGTAGTAGATTCGTTCACGATTTATGCCTCTTAACCAGAAGGACAGATAGACACACAGACGTCGGACAGAACTGTTGCATTTTATATAGATGTGATTGAGGTAGAACGGCAATCTGCAGATCTGGAGTATCACGTCATTTCTCTTGTTTGGATACATTAATTTCACACGTGTATTTTTTTTTCATACACTTGTAGTTTACGTTCGATTTTTTTTAAAGACGTAGCAGAATGCGTAGATACACTGTCTGTAACAAGGTTTTTAGATATAGTTAATCTTAGTTTTCCGATTGATACCGCACCGGCCTTGTTCTGAATTTAGACCCGAGTCTCTGTTTTTCATTTAGAACGTCTGATGATAAATCCACCTATTTTTTGGGAGCTTCCTATTTGTTAAAGAAGTGTTGATTTTTTTACGGAAACTTCTACTAGAACAGAAATCTTATAATGTATGAGTAATTATTTTATAAGTTTTTTTTTTCATTATTTATTTTATTTATTTTTTTAAAAAAAAACGTTGCCCCACACTAGGAATTTCTCCTGTATCGTGGGTGCGTTCACAAACATTTAAACTCACATACACAAACAGCCAGACCCGAAACAACTATCTGTAGGCCATACAAATATTTGTTCCGTGCGGGGATCGACCCCGCGACACGTAGCGCAGCAGTCGAACGCTCAACCACTGCGCCAACCGTGTCGTCAAATAAATTAATTGTTTTCCTACAATACGGTGTTTCCTACAAAGGTGCGATGCCACTTATGCCTGCTGGCTTAAATTATCCCAGACCGTGTAAACTAAAATAAATATAGGTCATTAAAAGATTTGGTTAAAGCATCCAGCTAGGTATCTAAGCAATATATTTCGACTTGACAGCGCTATATACTCGTAAATGCACAGTTTACGTGGCTGGGAAAATCGTAGAGGCATTTATTTTCATCTCAACCGTTGAAATACAGTCACTTGTTTCTATTAAACTCAATCTCAAGAGATTTCACAACACATAGGTAAAGCGCAAATAAAGAAACAGTTGTATTATATGTGAGATAAAATTAATAACGGGAAAATGGGTAAAAATGTATGCAAAAGAAGAGGAACTTTTCATGTGCCCGCGGTATTTTTTGCATGCATTACGAACATGTTGTCGGGTTGACCTGGATTATGGACCCGCATCTCGAGACCTAATTGTCGGTGGAAAACCTGAAAAGTTAAATTGCGACTTTACAATTTCACTCCTACTTTTATTAAGTTAAAAATTCAGTCATCTTCGCTGCACTAGGAAAAATTTGTAAATTATACCCTATATTTCCGGAATTTCAACAAAATTCGTTAATCTGAACAACGTAAGTAAAAAATAAATTTCAGATAATTAATAAAAGGCAGCTGTATACAGAGTCCCTTTTGCAGACCTTTATTACGCATATATGTATACTAGGTCTTAGAAAATATCCTAGTATGCATACATGCGTAAATATACGTTAGAAAATATACCACATCGAGGACGATGACGACATTAGGAAGTGACCGGGGTAGACCTGAGAGTGGCGGTAGGCTGGCTTAAAGCCAAAAATACCGCCCCGGGACCCGATGGCTTGCCTGGCAAAGCCTGGGTCCTGGCCTCGGAGGCTCTCGGGCCCCGACTGGAAGGGCTCTTAAGCGCATGCTTGGAGAGAGGCCAGTTCCCGCTTCGTTGGAAAACGGGGAAGCTGGTCCTCATCCGGAAGCCGGGGCGCCCTGCGGACTCTCCGTCCGCATACCGGCCCATTGTGTTGCTCGACGAGGTGGGCAAGCTCTTTGAAAGAGTCATTGCTAACTGCCTCGCCGGGCACCTTGTGGGGATGGGGCCGGATCTTGCGGATCACCAGTTTGGTTTCCGCAGGGGGCGCTCGACGGTGGACGCCATCATGCGCGTGAGGGCTCTCACGACGGGGGATGCGGTGTCCCGGGGTGGGGTCGTCGTGGCGGTGTCTCTTGACATCGCCAACGCCTTTAACACCATGCCCTGGACCTGCATTAGGGAGGCACTCCGGTATCACCGGGTGCCGACCTACCTTCGTCGTGTGGTCGGGGACTACCTGACGAACAGGGCCGTCATCTACACAGGACAGGGTCGCAACGGAGAGTGGAACCGGCGAGAGATGTCGTGCGGTGTTCCACAAGGATCGGTTCTGGGGCCGCCCTTGTGGAACATCGGCTACGACTGGGTGCTGCGCGCCGACCTCCCTAGCGGTGTCAGCGTAGTTTGCTACGCTGACGACACGCTGGTGCTGGCACAGGGGAGGTCGCACGAGGCGGCGGCCGAACTTATGACACGCGGGGTTGCGATAGTCGTGGAGAGAATCCGGCAGCAGTCCGAGGCCATGTGCTTTCATGGCTCGGAATGCGCCACCGTCGGGATCCATACTGACGGTAGGAAGAGTTCCCATCGGCGGCAGTTCCCATTCGTGAGTCGACGCTAAAGTACCTAGGGCTTGTCCTCGACAGCCAGTGGAACTTCGTTGAGCACTTCCGACGTTTGGCCCCAAAACTGGAACGGGCAGGAGCTGCATTCAAGCGGCTCTTGCCCAACCTGGGGGGTCCAAACGCCTGCCGGAGGCTCTATGCGGGGGTCGTGCGGTCCATGGCCCTTTATGGGGCTCCGGTGTGGGCGCGTTCTTTGAGGCGGCGAGCCGCCCATTACCTAAACGCACCCCAGAAGGTGGTAGCCGTAAGGCTGATCCGGGGGTACCGCACGATCTCGAGCCTCTTGGCCGGATTGCCGCCATGGGATCTGGAGCCGATGGTCCTCGCGCGCCTGCATGAATGGCGCGCGGAGGCACTACGCCGGGGGGAAACTCCACTGCCGCGGCAAATTGTCGCTCAGCGGACAGACCTCCGGCACGATCTCATGGCGACATGGAGACAGCGACTGTCGCAACCACGTGCAGGGCACGCCACAATAGTGGCGATAAGTCCCCTCTTTGAGTAGTGGCCTGACGCAGGTCCTCACCGGACATGGTTGTTTCGGAAGGTTCCTGCACCGAATCGGGCGGGAGGAAACGCCCGGGTGTTACCATTGCGAGGATCGGCCGGAGGACACCGTGAAGCTCTGCCCCGCTTGGGCTGAGCACCGCCGTGTCCTCGTAGTGGCTATTGGCGGTGGTGACCTCTCGCGTCCGGCCCTGGTTCAATCCATGTTCCGGAGCGAGAGGGAATGGGATGCCGTCGCCTCCTTCTGCTAAGCAGTCATGCTAGCGAAGGAGGTGGCGGAACGTGAGAGGCAGAGAACCTCACGTCCCAGCCGCCGCGGGAGACGCCCCGGGCGTCGGGGGGCAACCAGTGCCCCCCGGCCACCGTAGGCGCGAGCCTGTGGACGGTGAGTAATGGGCTAGCTCACCGTCCGTCCGTCTCATGACGACAGCCGTCTCGTGTCGACGGCGCGTACGTGTTCCACGCGCGCCTCAAAGAGATGTCAGCAAACCGGAAGGGGTCCGAAAGGACCGATGCCTGCCAGGGCTGCGGGTTGTTCGAAAGAGATACCGCGGCCCTGGAACACAAAGGGCTAAGAAGGAACATGGGTGGGTTTTAGTCAGTCAAGTCTGACACTCCCTCCCGCTCCGCCTAGAGCGGGAGAAGTCATTTGATGATTTCCAATCCGCAAAAAAAAAAAAAAAGGTTTTAGAAAATATAAGTACGTCGACGAGGTAAAAAAAAAGTAAGTAAGTCTAGGTTGGCATTCAGATTAAATTATCCAGGTAGCTCAATATTTTATGAAGTTTTGAACATGACACGTTTCGCGTTTAAACATCACTTATATTGTGAAGCTATAAATGTTTTTATTTAGTTTTATACAAGGAAATGACATTACCTAGTCATATAGAGAATCGATTTCTCCGAAACAAAATAAAGCTTTACGTTTGTTTGGGGTTATAAATTGATCGATGCACAAAGGTGATACATTATTGGTAGGCAGTAAAACAGATACGACGAACATAAAACATATCACAGGCGGGAACTCGAACGCAAACCATGGCAAACGAGGCTGTTAACTTTTTACGCGATGGCAATTTGCGGTCGGCACCATCGATACACCGAGAGGCATAAAACATGAAGGTTGTTTCGTTAAACTACTTGTTATCTTGCCAGTTTAGGAAGTCGCAACTTGTGTATGGTACAGGATGAAATACCCCAGATGTGCTTGACCGAGATTCGAGATTTCTTCGGGTCGAGAGACTGTAGTTCATAAACGCTCCTCCCTTTATGTTAAATCTTGCAAAATATATTTTACTACGATAAATTTTAAGTTAAGAGTTAACCAGTAAAGTAAAAGTTTTTAACCTTTTATGGATAGTTTTAGACTGACATTTTAACGCTATAAATAAGAGGATCCTTATTATATATTTATGTATGTCCTATCCAGGGCAGCAGCCGATGCACTGGTTCTGTGTGAAGGCCACTAGGGTATAATGACTGCTGTAGTGGCGATGAGCACCACGACTTCACCGAAGACTTCGCTCGCCAAGCTCGTGCTGTATCCTAAGCCTAAACCCTTCAAAATTATGGTGTTAGGGCAATCTGGAGTAGGGAAATCAGGTAACACCTCAAACTGGAATAAATGGCAATAGCAGTCTTCACTTGTAGAGTTACCAAGGCATTTTATGATTAATGCCCCAGAACGTTTTTCTAGAAATAGATGCAAATTAGTTTTATAATCTTTTCAGGGTTTCCAAAACATTTTCAGTAGATGTTTTAAACGAAACCTAATATCCACTATAACAAAAATTATTTTTAACTTTTAACTACAAGCTCAAGAAAAAGTTACTTCGCAAACTCCTTTGTGTTACGTAAATATTTCATCATTAGATAACTTCACTTTCAGCTCTTGTGGTAAGATTCATTACACGAAGATTCATCGGCGAATACGACCCCAATTTAGAGAAGATCTACGCATTCCAAACCGTCATTGATAACGAGATGGTTTATTTTGAAATATTAGATTCCGCTGGAGATTCACATGTAAGTTTACACACTGACATAACATTGTGTATTTTATTATACAAATAAAACATTCAGAATACAATTTAATACCGTAGTCTAAACATTTTTCTTAAATCTCATTACGTACGAAATCTATCTCTTATCACTCAATTCAGCACTAAACAAACTGATATTGGTTTTGTTACAGTATGAAAATAAACACGATGATTCATGAATGTATTTTTATTGCACTCAGGAAAGTGAATACGCGAATCTCGAGAGCAGCATACGTTGGGCGGAGGCGTTCATCCTGATGTATTCGGTCACGGACAAGTGCTCGTTCGACGAGTGCCACCGGCTCAAATTCCTCATCAACTACAACAAGAGGCGACGCCGCCTCGCTTCCTCCATGAGGGTTAGTCACGCACAGCGGCTTCCAAGAAAAATATTAGGTTCCTCCTTCGCGAGACGAGATTTATTGCTTGTCTGAGGGTTTATAAAGAAATTACATTTAATAACAATGGTACAATAATCTTGGAACACTCAAATATCTACTTCTGAATTTCTCAATCAATTTAGCTGAAAGTCTTCGCTAAAGGTCAGATTTTTTCAATCAACCTTAATGTTACTATTTCGTTCTTCGCTGCGTGTTAAATAGTCAATCAATTTTACCGCCCTTCTTTAGATACTTTACGTGACGGAGCCACGGAGGACGGTAATGCACATCAAATCAGGGAAATGATGAACAATGAAAACCATTTCCTTACTTTTATATTCAACTAGAACCACTTTTTAATGATATTAAGGATTAACTTTATCGATTTTATAGCGCCAACTCTACTTTCGCACTTAGGGATAAGAGCGGTAAATTATTACAAAGATGGTGTTTTATAGTAAATACAGTAGTAGGTATTCAAAGATTAAACGTATAAGCAGGTAGTCGATTGTATGATAATAATCCAATTTTGAAACTCCTTTCTTAAGCTACTGATAACGTCTTTAATAAGGCTTCACTTTATTTTAAAGGAGGTCGAGTGATCTTGTTTGAGAGGCCAAAAGATGGAGAAAATAAATATAAACAGTGGAGTTTGTATTAAAGGATCGTGCTTCGAACGAATTGTATTCTTGTCCTTAGTTTGCCTGAGGCTTTTGCGCATTCGCCTCTACTTATTTGCCCTATGTAAATAAATATCTACTAGATAATTAAATCTGATAGCTGCTCTACAATACAAGGTGTTGTTTTGCATCCTCGTCAAATTCAAGGAGGTTACTATGCTAATAATTCTCGTTCCGAATCAATAATAAAATGGGAATGTATTTTTTTTTCTTATTTTCTTAAATCAGTAACCCGTGTTTTAAACGCGGGCCGTCTGATTCTCGCCCTATAACCGCGCTTCCACAAATACAAACAATCTCAAACGTTAATTCGATAATTTCTTATTTCTTAAGCAATGTTAAGGGGGTTATTCTGAAATATTGACAAATTTATGTCTTGTGTAACAACCTCCTGAATTTTGACGAGGATGCAAAACAACACCTTGTATAAAATTATAATATTACAATTGTTGGCTTCTATTGTAAGAATGAGTTTGACGGCACCTAATTCAGTACTTGATCGAAACTTCTAAGAATCAAAGAATAAATTAAAACATGAATTGAATCGTGTTCTTTTCTGAATTGGCTTTACATTTCCAAGTTTTGGGTCACAGCCAGCGAATCGGCTTAACAAACTTCGGAAACTGGTTGAAATGTTACTCAATATACTAGTTAAATATTCAGGAAGAACTGAGAAGAAACTATCAATACTACAGTTGACTCTACAAGAAAATACCTTCGCTTTTTCCGGTAAGGTAATCGCTTACAGCTATGAATAACTTCTTGAAATCAATAACCCTAAGGCAGTCTTTACCTATATATTATGAACAATTCTATTTTCATCGTAGTAATAATACCTACACCCACTTATTACTTGTCAAGTCACAAGGCTATTTATTATAGATTTTCATTAATGATTCTTGTTTTTCAGAGGCTTATTGGGTCTTATGCGTAGTGTTACCAACTTCCAAAAAATTTTATTACCACCACTTAAGGTGGAAGCGAGGTGGCCCGCGAAATTCCAATCTTAAGTTTTTTGCAATTTGCACAGCAGGGTCAGGTTTTTTGTTGAACAAAACATGATTCGCGGCCATAAAACATATGTAGAATTGAAATCATTAAAATCATCAATACAACCTCTTTAAGCTTATTTAATCACATTTTATGACCATTTCTTGAAAAAGTAATTTAATGGGATTAAATGAATTTAAGAGGGCTAAAGAAATTTAAATTCGCGGTCTACCCCGGCGCTTCAACATTTAGTTAAAGTAACCGCCAGAGTAATTTAGGAATCCCGTAAAAAAATAGGTACACTTAATGTTTTGCAGCATTTTTCATATGTACACATTATTTGATTTAAAATATAGAGCCCCTACATAAATACCAACTCACTTATGTTTTGGGGAGAATACTACTCAGTTGGGAACCTTGCTTGTGCGAGTTTTTTTTTTATCAATGAGAAACGCAATATTGCAGTAAACTGATGTTAAAGAAGTAGCTTTGATCATGAATAGTTAACGATCAAATAGGTAAACATTTATACAAATACGCAATAGGCACTTTTTTTTACGGATGGGAAATCATCAAATGACTTCTTAGGGAGTGTCAGACTTGTACTGACTAAAACCCATCCATGTTCCTTCTTCGCCCTTTGTGTTTCAGGGCCGCGGTATCTCTTTCGAACAACCCGCAGCCCTGGCAGGCATCGGCCCTCTCGGTCCCCTTCCGAACGCAATAGGCCCTCTGTTTATCTTCCGTGGTCCATCACGCAACGCACAAGTGCTACCGGCCTTTTACATGTTCTTTACCGTTAGCTGTTAAGTTCAAACAACTGCGGTTTGTGTAAAAAAAAATCTGCAGGTGAATCATTCAAACTTCAGGCTTGCCAACATTATAGACCACTGTGAATAAACTGTGTAAGCTGCCCTATGAATGTATGTATAGCCGTTTTCTTTCCAGGACAGTGCCATAGAGACCCCGGTGGTGATGGTGGGCAACAAAGTTGATCAGGTCGGTGACCGTATGGTCACCACTGAGGAAGGTCAGCGACGCAGCAAGGAGATCGGATGCGTCTGCTTCCATGAGATCTCCGTCAGAGAAAGTATTGATCAGGCAAGTACCTAATTAAGTACAGCATAACTACAATCCTCGTCGTTACTAAATCCTATGTGTACTTTTTCAAAGAAATTAAACTTATTTATCAGTGTTTTCTGGATTGAATAAGAACGACGTATTTGAATTTTCAGAGCTTCTCACAATTACAGTAATAAATTATGTTTCCGACATTTTCAACAGCATCCTTCATGCATGTTTGAAGCTTGAACTAAAGTACCTAACTTCGCCAAGAATACACACACCTAGAAGCGAAAATATTGTGAGTTAACGGAGTAAACATAATATTTCTAAAAGTATTCAGAGGAAATTCGCTCGAATGCTTTTCCGCTAAACTAGATGCTTATAAAAGCCATGTAGAAACATATGGATTTTCAATTTTGTTTAAGTTCAAAATTCCATCGCGTTCGCGAAATGCAAAAAAAAAAGCTACTCGAACCCTACAATGCGATTGACGTAAGAAATATTTCCTCTCACTTTCTGTGTTATGTTTTGTAATGCAGAGTGCAATTTAATTATTGTTGTAATGCATGAAAGGGAATAACACTATTTTCAATTAAAATTCACCTTTAGTACAGACAGCGCGAGAGTAACGAACTCTACATATACAGTTAGCATACACGTCGACAAACGTACGTTCATCTCTGGTATTTGCCTTTATCAGCAAACATCGGAAGTGCGGCAGCTTGGTATGTCCGCTTGGGAAATGTTTCCGCACGAATAATCCCATGTTTCCGCACTGTCGCCCGAATTCGCAAAACTCATTCATGTCAATAACGCCTCGGCCAACCAAATCATTTAAAATCGTTATTAACCTGAAATATGCTGCCATGTTTCAGGTTAAAAACGAAGGTAGACATATTTTACCTATATTCTGTTATAAAATGGACATATTACCTCCATACAATGATGGAATAAGAAAAATCTGTTTTCGACTAGGTATATTGAAATGATTACTAATAATAATGATCACTATAGTTTTTTTTTTGGCTTCCACATAATGGAACTTGTCGCCTTGCCACTGCAAAATTGCTACAATACTAATAAGGAGTTTCTTCTTTTTCATTTGCGCGAATGATAATCCAAGATGTCATCGACGTAAATTTGGTTTTTCCTTCATAGGTCGTCTTCATGGTTTTAGGGGTCGCTGATAACGAACATAAGGTGAACATAAAAATCAAGATGGTGCCCTTAATAATTACCGAATTTTCTTTCGTGGGTGTGATTATTATGGTTTTTGGGGTTGTTATTAATTAATAAAATCCAAGATGGCGCCAATGAAAATTTATGTGTGTCATTTAATGATTTTCGTTATCAGGAAAAAAACGATAATTATCGTTTAATAAACATATACTTACGCAGAATACGCCCTTCGGACGTTGAGTTGCGGAGCTCGATATACTTACAATATGAACGGTATCCTGTCATATAACCGAAAGTTAATTTACAAAATTTCATTTGACGACTATTGGCAAAAACATGATTGGTCCAAGACCATGGCCGACAGGGGGGACAGGGGGGGGGGCTTGGGAGGCAGTAGTATCCTTTTGCGAGAACGTCGTCTCGCAGAAGGATACTACTGCGGAAGGAAGCGGTGGAGCGCGTCAGGGAGGAAGACGCCCTCGCTGACGCGATTCGTAGCAGGAGGACAGGGCGGCGGAGGAGGCGCCATGGTGACCTGATGCCGCCCTAGGAGGTGCCAGCGGGCAGTAGATCGGGGGGTCTTGTATTATATTTGTATTGTATCAATATCCGGAATCCATAATAGTTAGATAATAATTTCTGTATTCTTTTACTGTCCGTAGTGACCTATGAAATCTATTTCGACTTATGTACTATGATTCGAAGTACCTTGCCATTGTTACACACAATAGCATCTTCTTAACGACTGGTTTGACGTGGATAAACTTTTAAATAATTTTGGTGTAGTAGGTATGTACTTATGTTCGGACCACGATACCTCAAACGGTAAGCGTTTTATCTTCCATCCCACACTAAGCCGAACATTCAGTAGAATGAAAGTCCCCAAGTATAACAACACTTAAGTGGAATCTTCATTAGGGGAATAGCACTTAATGACTGAAAACAGGGCTATCTCAATGAAGATTAAAGATTGCCTGTCAACAATTTGTTATTTCCAATTCCAAATAAACATAGAAATCCTATATATACCGTCACGCAGCACTGTTGACATTGTTGTCCACGTTTGAAGAGGGCGTGCTCGAGCAGAAATTAAGGGCACATAGTCACAATTAGATTTCGTTCAACATTATCGCTCGTCAACAAAAATGCCTAACGCATACCGCGCCGTCCAAGGAGACGGTTTGGTTTTGTGGGGTTTGCACCCACTAAAAAACACCACCGTTAGCCTACTGTTACCTTGTTCACCTTGGTGGATGGGCCACGAGAACTGCTATGCATGACATTCGCGAAATCGCGACTCATCCAGCGCAGCCCGCCACCGGACACCAACTCCTTTGGCGATGTCCGGGCTCACCTGAGACATCGCCATCACTCGCGATGGCCTTGCAATGCAACAGCGATAGACTCCCCGATCTATCGCCCGCTGGCTCCTCCTAGGGCGGTATCAGGTCGCCATGGTGCCTCCTCCGCCGCCGTGTCCTCCTGCGACGAATCGCGTCAAAGAGGGCGTTTTCCTCCCTGACGCGCTTCGCCGCTTCCTTCTGCGAGATGACGTCCTCGCAAAGGGATGCTACTGCCTCCCAAGACTCCCCACCGTCGACCATGGCCTTGACCACAACCGGTAAGGAGAGGTCTGCTCCGATTGCTGCTGCGAGAGCATGGCGCTGCACCACCCAAGCAGGACAATGCTCGAGGGTGTGTAGGGCCGTGTCCTCGCTGCAGCCGCACTGGTGACACACGGGAGTAGCCTCCTTTCTAGCCACTTTGTGCAGGTATTTGCCAAAGCAGCCATGCCCTGACAACACCTGCACTAGACGGAAGGACAACGTCCCGTTTCGCCTCCATACCCACTGTTAGTGTTCCAGAGTCAACTGGATAGCCCCCACGGTCCAGTGTCCTGCGCTGGGCGTCTCCAGCCTCACCCTCCACAGCCTCAGGGTTTGGGATTGAGCCTCCCTACGTCACCTCGTGAACAGCTCAGACGGCGGGCGTCACCCACTCTCCGCCTGCAGGTCTACGCCTCGCCGCGCCGGTAGACTTTGGCAAGCACTTGCGCCTCCAAATCCATTTCCGTGGAGCTAAGAGTTATCCTAACCTATCCTAGTTACATATTTTAAAAGTATTGAGATGATAAAGTAAACCTTTGAAATAAACTAAAGGCGGCAACATGGCGGAATAGACGGACCCAGTTTCACCCTAACCACAAATTCGAAAACCTTTGAATGGACTTAACCAAATTGGTGCAGATGACAAGGCTTTGGAGCTTATTTACATATGTGTGTACTTACTTAGTTACTTACTTACTCAACGGCCTTGTGGGTATTTGTATGGAGTATTTAACTAATATAGAGTAATTTAACTTTGCAATCCGAACCAATTTATACTTGAGGCTGCGGCTGACATATCCGATTTATTGTGGGGTGAGCCGGTACAAAATTATCCGTTCCTTCAATCAACTCAAAATATTCCGTAATAATATATTTCAATAGTCAACTGTCAACCTCTCTTGTTTTTTGTCCTCAACCATCTAAAAATATATCTTTCAACCTCTATTTTTAGAATTTAGGTCTAAAAATATGATGGAAAAAAAAATACTTAGCTTTTCGCATTTATGATGGGACTTTTTGTTAATTTTAATCAAGTTCCCAAAGTTTGTTAATTAAGTTTAATATTTATTAATTTACCAAACCTTGCCTTCTGTTCGACAAGAAACTCTCGTAAACAAAGTCAGATTTCAGGAAGCAAACTGAACAGATTCGCCTTTTCATATCCTCAGCCAGGTATTAAATTAGATATTCTGTGATTTCGGTACGCATTAAGCCATGCAGTAAAATAACAGCTAGTTACGTAAGGAACCTTTGTTTTTTACTGGAAAAAGATTGCTCCTTCCTGTTGACATACACGATACGGTTATAAACTCAGTTTTATTTTTATCCTTCACCTCGTAGGTGTTAGTTAAACGGAGCAGTGGAACGGCGAGTTATATATCATTTATGATAAGTATCTACAAATAAGTGTAGAATACGTAATCATTTTTCAATGCAGGGGCTGCATAATTACAGGACTTTTTGTAAACCTTTTATTTTGGATTAGGATTCGTTCTAGATTATTTAAATAGAACGGGTCTTTCTTAGACGTCGTGTCCGGGGCGAAACCCAGTACGAAAAAGATAACCAGCAACTTGTTTTTTTTTTCTATAACAGGTACGATCAAAATATTGGGAGGTGCCTGTGTTGGGTTTTAAATAAATCAAATGTAACTTAGTCTAGAATATAACCGACTTCCAAAAAAAAACACTAAAAAGTGAAAAATACTCGTAATCTTACTTTCGGCAGCCGGTGACTTGTTTGTTTCATTTACTTTTTTGCCACAGACTTCCGAAAAATTATTTTCCACTTTTCAGTGTTTTTTTGGAAGTCGGTTTTATTTTTTTGTAATAAAGTTTTTATCTTACCCTTTTCAGTTGTGGTATCTCACATAAATCCTAGTCAAGTATCATTTTGACATTGTAACTAGACACCAGCACATCGTCCATACATACGACAAAGGACAAAATGCATAATAAAGAGGAAGAAACTCAAAAAGTACCTAAGCAAAGATAATAAAATTCATATGGGCCCACCAGGCAAGCTTTCTCTACCACATGAATGAAGAATCATCTAAATCGGTCCAGCAATCACGGAGAAATAGTTGAACTTACGTGAAAAATGTACAAAAAAAACATAAAATGAAAACTACTGGACCTCACTATGTTAATTATGGGACCAAATGTCAACTATTCCGCATTAAACTAAAGAAGAATCACGTAAATCGGATCGCAAATCTCAGCGTAATCGGTGACATCATCATCATCATCATCATCTGCCTAGCCTTTTCCCAAACTATCTTGGGGTCGGCTTCCAGTCTAACCGGATGCAGCTGAGTTCCAGTATTTTACATGAAACGACTGCCTATCTGATCTCCACAACCCAGTAACTGGGTAATACGATACCCCTTGGTAAGACTGGATGTCAGACTTTTTGGCTTCTGACTACTCGTAACGACTGTCAAAGATCTACAAATGACAGCCGGGACCAACGGCTTAACGTGCTTTCCTTAACGGAGGAAACTCGGTATCTAATTATGGTCACCCATCCACGGACCAACCTCGGCAAGCACGGCTTAACCCTAAAGATCGACCCGGGCGGCCGATCGGGCCGGGTAATTAACTAGGTACCCTATTTTTAACCCCCGACCAAAAAAGAGGGGTGTTATAAGTTTCACGTGTGTATCTGTGTATCTGTGTGTCTGTCTGTGGCATCATAGCTCCTAAACCGATGAACCGATTTTGATAAAATTGGTTTCGTTTGAAAGGTGTTTTAATCGAGAGTGTTCTTAGCTATGTTTCGAGAAAATCTGCCCAGCCGTTTGAAGGTGATCACCACTTTTCTAGTTGAAGGGAAATAAACAACTTTCCCAGGTCTGGTCGATTCGAAATTTGAAATCATGTTACTTGTCACTATGGGCATCGCTGGGGGGGGGGCTTCACCCTCCCGCTCCCCCCTAAAAGTTCGGGTTTTTTTTAAATTTATATCTTTTCTTGTTTTCGTTAAGTTTAAAAAGCATGAAATAAAATTAAATTAAAAATTTAAAAAACCCCCGACACGAAAAACCTCTAAAAAACCTAAAATAAAATAATCCAAGCGTCTTAGCGTCGGGGGTCCGCTTTGTTTTGTGCTTGTACTAAGCGGTCTACTTAGCGGTCCCCCGACGCTAAGACGCTTGGATTAATTTATTTTAGGTTTTTTAGAGGTTTTTCGTGTCGGGGGTTTTTTAATTGATTATTGATGTGTTTTGTAACAACCTCCTGAATTTTGACGAGGATGCAAAATAACACCTTGTATAAGCAGCAAAAGCAACCGTTGTTTTTTTTTAGGTTGAATAGGCTCTTTTTAAAACCCCACCAAAAAAGAGGGGTGTTGTAAGTTTGACGTGTGTATCTGTGTGTCTGTGTATCTGTGTGTCTGTCTGTGGCGATTTTGATAAAATTGGTGTCGTTTGAAAGGTATTTTAATCAAAAGTGTTATTAGCTATGTTTCGAGAAAACCTGCTCAGCCGTTTGAAGTTCATCACCTCTTTTCTAGTTGATGAAGGGATTTAAACAACTTCTACGGGTCTGATCGATTTGTGTATTCTTGTCACTTGTCACTATGTGCATCGTCAGGGGGGGGGAGGCTGCACCGCCCCCTCCCGCTAAGAGCTAGAGATTTTTTAAAATTTATAATTTCTTTGTTTTCGTTAATTAGCGAGAAGGGACGCAACACCGAGAAAAGTGGAAGGAATGGGAGGAAATTAAAAATTTAAAAAAGAGGTTTTTTTAGTCGGGGGACCGCTAAGTAGTCCGCTCAGCACAAACACTAAACAAAGCGTACCCCCAAACGCTACGACGCTTAGATTAATTGTATTTTTGGTTTTTTAGAGGTTTTTCAGTCGGGGGTAGGGTTCATGATTTCTCGAGCTTTTCAATTTCTCGGGTCTCGAGAGTTCTCGAGGCTAATTTCGGGTTTTCTCGGGTTGTCGAGAAATTTAAACTTACGTACGTGTTCTCATATTATTTGATTCCAATAACGTTAACAAATTCAGTGGTTTTCCTCTCAAATAAAAGTATCAAATTATAATTATAATAATCTTATAAATAAATAAATATTAGGGAAAACAAAAAATTACACACTATAAATATTGAACAACAAGTTATATTTCTCCTATCTTATTGATTTAATAACTTTAATTTTCACAAACAAAATATTGAATTGAATTGAAATTATTTATTTCAGACTAAGCACATTAATTGATACAAGTCCATATTATGTTAGTTAGCAGATACTTTCAACTATGTTAGTAAAATTTAAAATAATAATAATTTTGGACATGCATGAGTGATCAATGCCTCAGGATTTGGCTGTCCACTCTGTTTGACACCACGCTCAGAAGCGTGTTGGTGCTACGTTTTACCCGAAACCACAGGGAACATGCCGAAGGCACTGGTCCGCCATAAGAGCCCCAACAAACCTCTAAAGACGTCGACGCGCAGAGCATTGAAGGCGTTTTTAGTGTAATTGCTCCACAGGTTGCACGTGCATAACGATTGGCAATAGCTTTTAAATGGTGTGACTTGATACATGATTTCTCGAGTTCTCGACTTTTCTCGAGCTTGATTTCCCGGGAACAAAGTCCAACGATTTGGGATTAAAGTTCAACGGGAGAGACCCTAGCCGGGGGTTTTTTAAATTTAATATTTAATTTTTTAGTGTTTAGATACACCTAAAGTTCTAGGTTCATGCAAACAAAAATAATATTATATTGTGATATGCGAAGTCGACGTAGCCCCGCTGTTAGGGGCCCTTTTTTCTGTCTGTCTGAACCTTACCTGCCCAAGTCGGGGTGCCGCAAGTCCCGAGCTCGCTTCGCTTGCTCTTGCATCATATGATCAGGAAATCATATGATGCAAGGATGCACAATGCCTTTTTAACTAGCTTGAGGAGTGTTAGTGTTTATATTTTAACTAAATGAAAGATCGGCAAAAAAAAAACTATTGGATTATTATTATTTTTCGGACTACACGAAACGACTCGTGCTCCAATGAATCGAATAGCGCTCATTCATTGGTGGTAGCGGCCAGTGGCGCCCATCTCGCTCTATTATTGCAGTTGCTATTTTCAAAATAAAAGAATACGATGTATTATTTTACAAGCTATGTTATATTATTGAAGTTTTCGGGTTAATGCTTGAACTATTGTTTTTTTTTTTTCAACATACTTTGAAGCTGTCAAATGTAAGCTGTTTGTTAGTAGTAAAATTCGGCTAACTTAATAAATTATATTAGTATAGATGAGATAAATAAAGATAATTTTTGCTCTTAACTGGACGCATTTTTTTTAATATTTCGTTGGCGTTATAAAAAAGACGAATGTACTAGAAACATTCTTATTTTCCCATGGCTGACATATAAAAATGTTGTGGCTAGATTTATAATTTCGCCTTAATAAATGGGACATATCATATATAAGGCATGATAAAATAAAATGTTTTATTGTAAAAATAACCTGCAATTTCTTATAGACTATATGTTATATTTATAGTAGTACATAGGCAGTTAATATAATAATAATAATAATTTAATTTATTTTCTCTCACAATGGTTTAGTAGCACTTAACAGTTTTGAACTATATAAATTCACATTGTGAGAGCTGGTGCCTGAAGTAGGTTTTTAGAAAAAAAACCTGTATTACAGGTCACCAGACCCCACTTAGTGGCATCATAAATAAACAGGCAGGTAACATGTTTTCTACCAAACTAATAAAAAAGTAAATAAAGTAAAAAAAAAAGAATAAAAGTAAGGGAAGAAATCAAATAACAAAAAAGGAGTTACAGTACTCACAGGGTGTGTGTGAATGTGTAGGTGGATGATGGTTTATATGCAGGTGAATGGTGGTGCGTGTGATTTTGAATGGCGGTGAATGTGTAGGTAATTATTTGAGTACAAGTATTATGTAATTGGGTGGAGCAACTTTTCTGTGTCCTCATAGGAAAGAGTTTTCAAAAAGGCAATTACTTTTTTCTTACAACTAGGTTTGTCTAATGGGTATATATTTTGACCCTTGTTGATGACATTATATAGATAATCCCCTAGGTAACAGAAAAACTTGTGTGACTGACGTAAACGGAAAAATGTTGTATTGCTTACAGTACCCTTTCTTCGCTTATCCTTCAATAGTTCCGGATTATAGACTAACTGCGAGTGCTTTTTAAGGACTGTATGCAGAACGAAAGTTTGTCTTATAGACAGTACATCCCACTTTTTGTATAAGTCGACTGTAGGAAATCTGAAGGGAAGACCCGCAGCAACCTTAAGCATGGCACGTTGAGCTCTTTCCGCCTCCAACAAGTGCGTTTTAGCAGCACCTCCCCAGGAGATGATGCAGTAGTCAATAAGCGACTGACACAGTGCATAGTAGACCATCTTGATGGTGCGAAGGTCGGCTACATGTCTTAGACTCTTAAATATGTAAATGAGTTTGCGCAACCTCGTTACCAGCACGTCTATATGTGGTTTGAAGCTGAGGGATTGGTCCAATGTAACTCCAAGGTATTTAATGTTTTCTGTCCTTTGAAGGGAAGGACATTGGCAAGGCTGGTGGTTTAACCAACACGTGTGGGCCGTTATTGTCAATGAACGTGGGGGTAGCATGTTAGATCGATGTGCAAATGCCACGTATTTGGTTTTTGTGACATTGAGAGTCAGAACATTACTTCGTAACCAAGCAACAACCTTGTTAAGCCCCTCCTGAGCCACACCAAAGACCCCATCCCAGCTGTCACCACTAAAGAAGAGAGCAGTGTCATCGGCGAACGTAAAAATTTGACCATTACTAAGGTGCAGCTGACATAGGTCGTTGATGTAGATCAAGAAGAGGGTCGGCCCGAGTATACTGCCCTGAGGCACTCCAAATGTCACTGGCTCATCGTTACTCACCATATCATCAATTTTAACTTGCTGTTTCCGGTTTGATAGGTAGTCTTCGAATAATTTCAGGGGAAGACCTCGTACTCCCATATTTTCCATTTTGTGCAGTAAGTGCGGGACAGAAACTGTGTCGAAGGCTTTTGCTAAGTCCAGAAACACCGCCAGGCAATTTCTTTTCTTATCCAAGCTCGTTATGACCGAGCTAACCAGTTCATGTTCAATATAATATATATTTAAAAAAATGTCTTTGAAATATAAATTATTTGATATATTTTATTTCGGTGATAATAATATTGATTTCGGTGGACTCAAAATTAAATCTTTTCATGTCCATTCGGTCTATGTACAAGGTGTTGTTTTGTATCCTCGTCAAATTTAAGGAGATGGTCAGAAAAGACATAAATAATCAATTAAAATTACGGTATCTAGTTAATTATTAATAAACGCTGTTTTTTTGGTTTTTTTAAGTTTGTCAATATTTCAGAATAACCCCCATAACGTGGTTAAGGGAATAATAAATTATCAATTAAACGTCTGAGATTGTTTGTATGTGTGTAAGCGAGGTTATAGAGCAAGAGCCAGACGGGTCGCGTTTAAAACACGGGTGGTTCACACTTAACAATTTCCGTAAATAAGAAAAAAGTTAAAAATTACCTACCTATTTTATTATTGATTCGGGACGAGAATCATAAGCATAGTTACCTCCTTGAATTTGACGAGGATGCAAAACAACACCCTGTATACGATTCCCTTTATTACTAATACGTTTTAAATTAACTCCAGATTTGATATTTCATGATAATAATGCCTAAAAACCAAAAAGAAATGACTCCACAGTGATCGTGGATATAATATGGGCCTTTTTCAATACCGGTATTGACGCGTGAATACCGTGATTACGGTATTACAAACATTAGATGTGATCTTATTCTCTTTATTCATGTGTAGTCAGAGGATGTCCATAGGGTGAGTCCTATCACCTCTTTTATGGAACATAGTAGTGGATAGCCTTTTAAAAAGGCTAAACGATAGAGGATACACTGCTATTGGTTATACAGATGACCTAACAATACTGATAAACGGGAATGCGGAGAATGTGTTATGTAAAGTAATGCGTTCTGCTGTCCAGGTTGTAGAAGAATGGTGTAACGAACAACAGCTGTCAGTAAATCCGAAAAAAAAACATAACTTATCCTTTTTACCAACAAAAGGAAGTTACCAGAACTACCTCGTTACCAAAATTAGTCAATACCAAACTCTCCCTATCAACACTAGTCAAGTACTTGGGCATCATACTTGATAACAAATTGAACTGGGCGAGTCACACAATGCAAAAATAAAGAAGGCCTATATAGCTTTTGGTCAGTGCAGAAGACTTGTTGGTGAAATATGGGGTCTCAATCCAAAGATCACACTTTGGCTGTACACATCAGTCATCAGACCTTCTCTAACCTACGGATCAGTTCTATGGTGGCCCAGAACACAACTGACCACAGTAAAAACGAAACTCCAGAGGCTACAACGCCTAGCGACCGTAGCAGCTACAGGATGTATGAGAACTACTCCATCAGCCGCTTTAGATTACCTCTTAAACTTGAGGTATCTAGATCCTAGCATACAGGAAGAGGCGAAGATAGCCGCCTTAGGATTAAGATGGAACGGTTTGTGGTAACTAAACGCAGAGATACCATACTCAAAAGTTCTGCAAGGGATTCTAAAGGAAATACCACTCCTGGATGCATCTACCGACAGAACTCAATGTCACCACGTCTTCGATCGAAGATACGATATCCGCCTCAAAGCGGAAGCTGAAGATATCTCTGGCATCGATGAAGTTAGGATATACACAGACGGCTCCACAAACATAAATGGTACTGGAGCTGGCGTCTTCTCGAATCACTTAAATATCAAAATATCAACCACTTTAGGCAAACTAAACACAATCTTCTAAGCAGAATGCATTGGAATCACCAGAGCGGCTCAAGCAGTTGCAGCCATAGATGTCAGAGATCTTAAGATCAAAGTCATCTCAGACGATGCATCAGTGCTCCAAGCGCTACAAAACAATATTTTAACTTCTGCCCTCGTATTGGAATGTCACAGCGCACTCCAACACATTGCAAACACAAACAGAGTAACTCTGCGATGGATAAAAGGGCACAGTAACTGACTGGGTAACGACGCAGCGCATGAACTGGCCAAAAGGGGAGCGGAGACAACAGTATACGGTCCGGAACCACTGTTGCCCACACCCCAAGCCCAAATAAAATCATGGCTGACCAGAAACCCTGTTTAAGAGAAGTATGTATATACAAGGTGAAACGGAAAGGATATATACAAACTTAGGAGTGTGCTTCAGGCCATCAAACTGAACATGTTTCTCTATCGGACAAACATCGTAATAGCGAAAAAAATATCAGCTGCCCCATACATTTGGGTCGAATAGGTATTGCAATTTTGTATAGGGCAGCAGATGATTTTTTGCTATAACGATGTTTATCTGGTGGAGAAACATGTTCAGTTTGATGGTCTGAAGCATACCCTTAAGTATGTATATACCCTTTCCGTTAAACCCTGTATAGGAGGTATTTTATCAAATATGATCAATAGGATTGATTTGAAAATAAAGAACAAATTTTAATGGTTTATTAAGGTCCTAATTGTACTAGCGTTTAATATCGGTATTAGTACCGTGATCACGGTATTGACGTTCAATACCAGTATTGTAAAAGTCCGGTATTTGAAAGCCCTATTCGCAACTGTCGCCGACTGGTTTTTTATAAAAGCTATCCATCATAAGACTACCGTATCGATCCAAACGAATCTTATAAATGTTCAAGTTTATTTCTGCTCTATAACAAGTTAACGAACCCGGGACCTGCGCATAGTTGATGTGTCGGACTACCCAGGACGGTCATAAAGTTTATAATTATTAAAAAATATTTAAGATAGTTTACGATTAACAAAGATGCAGTCCCAGCATTTTTACCGCTTTCCTCATTCTATGTACTAGCTTGTGCCCGCGGCATCGCTCGTATGGCGGTATTAAGTATTTTAGAACCTTATTCAAGTAATGGTCTATCCGTATTCCCGTTGAAATCTAGTCTGATAAATAAACTACATATTACATTAATTGGGATGACTAAATTATTGTCAGCTAACGAGTAATTTATTATTTTAAATCACTGTATATTTTGCAAATTATATGCAATGTATATTTATCTCCTGAAATCTAAGGTACTATAGGTACCTTAGATTTCAGGTGAAATGACGTTAAATATTTACAAGAGTTGTAAAACAACATCTGGCAGACGGTTCACTTTTGAAAGCAGATGGTAATCGTATCTGAGCTCACTTCTAAAGTTTATCTCTTCCAACGCTGCAGCTTGAAAAGATATTAGTCAAAGTTTTTTATAAACTTGAACAAAGTGCTTCAGGAACCCTAAAAAGATGATATTCTATACAGCAGTTTTTTTTTAATTAAAGTAGGTACTAATAAAACGAGGTGATGCTTATTTGCTTACGTTGTATTTTTATGTTTGCACCTAGGTTTGGGGTGTATTCCGTGACGCGCGTCGCTTCTGGCGCGTGAGCAGCAAGTGGTCGAGACGCGACGGCGACCGGCACCCGGCTGCACTGGGCCGGCCGCTGGCCAGGGCGTCCTCTGACACCACACCAGACACCAACGCTGCACCACCCTTCTGTAAGTAACCTTGTGTTCCTCTTTGCAAGCTACACACTCTAACGAAAGCGTCTACGGAGGAAACAAATGAAAGAAGTCGCTCAGAGAGCTTAATCCCATGTGCTCCAAAATTCAGAGTATGCCCTAATTATTGACGCGACGTTCGAAGGTACCTTCTCGGCTCTCGCGAAGGTGGGTGAGATGGTTTTCTTGACATAAAATCAAATCACCCGCGACCATGAACGGAGCCCTAAATCTATGCTCGTCGACATATTTGAGCTATACAAGATGTTGTTTTGCATCCTCGTCAAATTCAAGGAGGTAACTATGCTAATGATTCTCGTCCCGAATCAATAATAAAATCGGTAGGTAATTTTTCTTTTTTACGGAAAACGGTAAGTGTGAACCACCCGTGTTTCAAACGCGGCCCGTCTGGTTCTTGCCTTATAACCTTGCTTACACACATACAAACAATCTCAAACGTTTATTCGATAATTTCTTAGTCCCTAAACCACGATAAGGGGGTTATTCCGGAATACTGACAAACTTAAACAACCAAAAAAAACGGCTTTTATTAATAATTAACTAGGTACCGTAATTTTAATTGATTATTTATGTCTTTCGTGACCACCTCCTGAAATTTGACTAGATTGCAAAACAACGCCTTCTATATGACTGCGGCGGTGATTTCAATAAATTGAAATCACTTTGCTCATCATTGCTTTATTTCCATACATATCATATCGTTATTTCAGTGTCATGAAACCTTTCTGCAGTGACACCTTTCATACAGTCCATCCACTTTTCTTAGGTCTGCCGTGTGTCTTACGGATGGCATAACAAATGAGCTCAAAAATCTTGACTCATGCAGAATCGTGTCTAAGCTAAATTCTTGGTGTTGTTTATGCAAAGTATGTATATAAATAAATATTTTTGTTTCAATATTACTTACCTGAACGTTAGGTATGTAATGTTGAAACAAAAATATTTTTGGGTAAACTCCAACATAACATCCGAATTTGAACGTTCACGACAAACAATGACGCTGTAAAACCTTTTCAGCCCAACGTGACTCGTGGGAAATGATAACTCTATGGAAACAATACAATTGTCGCGCATTACTGTCATTGTACACTGAAAAAAAACGAGGAAAGAAATACAAAAAAAAACGTAATTAAAGTGATTCTCGTCTAGGTACCTACTGCATTATTCCTCGTAAGTCCAGTAACCCTCGCGATTTCTCGAACAGATTAAACGGTTCTACGCCGGCATTATCATATTCGCTAGGGACTTATTATCTCGGTTATAATAATGCGTCCGGTTTAAGGGAGGCGATATGTGGGTTATGTGGGACCCTTGGGAATGTACGGTTTTGTTCGTAGGTACTGGACGAAAATCAGCTTAGGAAAATATCGTGGAATTCCTTATGTAGCTTCAGTCTAATAGGTAATCGTAGGAATACATAATAGAAGCGAGGCCATGACAAAGTAGGTACAATTTAAAGAGTGGTTTGAACAGTAAACTCTTGCTCAAATGAAATTTTTAGAACCCATAAACATAAAATCTAGCAGTAAGATGCTCAGTTGTAAAAACAATATGAAAAGCTTAAACATCTGTGAAGTATTTCCGATAAAGTTTTATTAAGGTTTTATCATACGCATTGAAACATCTGTATTCTCTACCTACTAATGCATCTAAATATAGGATTGGCATGGAAACATACTAACCTCGCAACATAGGATTTCAATTTCATTATCTTAAGGAAAACATAGCTCCCTACCTATTGTAGTAATGTAAACACACGAGAGGCACCTTTCCATTCATTTATTGACATATGATTTGGAATAAGTAGCTACTTACTCATACTTTATTACCTACTTCCCTAATAAAAATGAATAAGATACCTCCCACCCTCGTATATTTTTTCATTTCATACAACTGCTTTGTGTAGAGTGTATTGCTATTCACATGTACGAGTACACTTAATGACAATTGGATGTGTTTTGGCTTCGCAAAATCTACTTTGGGACGGCAGACTGAAATATGGCATTTCCTCATTCATGAAAATCTTCGTGTTCCATTTTTCAGGTCGTCGATGGACAGAAATGGAGCTGGACGAAGAAGACGAGGTGTGCGTTGGTCGCAGCGACTCCACGTCGTCATCGGGCCGGTCGGAGTGCGGCGACGAGTTTCGAGCTCGTGCCAGCACGGACTCACGCCTACCCCCACGGCCCGCGAGACTCCGGCATCCCTTGCCAACGCGACCCTTCCCGACACCAGTCCGAAGAATGAGCGTCGCTATGAGAGGGAACAATGCTAGCACATATTGAAAAATGACTGCTTTGTAACAAGACCAAACTTTAGTATGAGTACGAACTACGTACTTAATTAATATACTCCAGTGTAATTTTAAGTGTCTAATGCTTCTAGATATGTCATGGTTTTGGAAGACAAACTGACCTAGATACGATGTGAAACTGTTTTCTAGTGCTAGGTATTATAAGTTACCTACCATGATAATATGTAATTCAATTCATATTAGTAAGTAGTTCCAGCCTGATACATGCTACTTCATAAGAAAAACGTAAATTCGTTTTAGTTTATTTCAATGCTTAAAATAACATTTTAAACATTGAAAAATAAAAATAAAATACCTTTCAACTTTGTTGTCTACAACCATCACAGTTTTTTGTTTTTCTGTCTCAACAAGCTTCTATTTATTTTCACACAAGGTATTTTCGCATTCGTCTCAGCAAACCCTTTTAATTGAGACCCATTATCATGTTTACTATTATTTATTTTGATGGTCATTATTTATTATCACTGTATATAAAAAATAACTAGTCCGCTATATTGGATTTGTCATGGTGTCATTTAGCTGACCATGCATTGTCATCCAAACTAAACGTGTACTTATGCATAATTTCAGATCAATCGATTGGTGAAAACTGTATTAAAATTCAATTGCAAGTTTTGACCTTATCATACATTGTGTTGTTGTTGTTCGTACAACAAGGTGTTGTTTTTCATCCTCGTCAAATTCAAGGAGGTAACTATGCTAATGATTCTCGTCCCGAATCAATAATAAAATGGGTAGGTAATTTTTCTTTTTTTTTTCTTTTTTACGGAATTCGGTAAGTGTGAACCACCCGTGTTTTAAACGCGGCCCGTCTGGTTCTTGTCCTATAACCTCGCTTACACACATACAAACAATCTCAAACGGTTATTTGATAATTTCCTAGTCCCTACACCACGTTTAGGGGGTTATTCTGAAATACTGACAAACATAAACAACCAAAAAAATCAGCGTTTATTAATAATTAACTATAGGTACCGTAATTTTAATTGATTATTTATGTCTTTCCTGACCACCTCCTGAAATATGACGAGGTTACAAAACAACACCTTGTATATTGCAAGTTAAATAAAAGCTTCTTAAAAATAGTTAACACTATTACAAGAAAAGTGCTAGAAAAGATATAAAATAAGACAGTTATTGGTAAGACAGTTATTGGATAAAATCAAGTCCAAAAACAATTTTTCAAAATCCTTATTCAGTTTTCCGAGGAAAAACGTAATATAAGTTCTTCCTAAACGGAATAAAGGAAGGTAGATACATAAAAAGATCCCGTATTTCGGAACACATTATCATAATAAATCTGTGTTACAAAATGAAATACCCAAACAATACTTTACATAATTTCTGTACACAAGTATGTGGAGCCCCACTACGTATTATTATTAAACTTTGTTCAGCGTACCGCGAACGCGGAGATATTTCATAAAGAGAGGTAACCACGGTTCACTGTTTTTGTCATGTTTAAGGGACTTTTAATTAAAAGGATTACTTGTATTCTTGTCGTTTTAAATATTCATATGTTTTTACAGTGCAAAATGTATAGTATGTTAAAGTAAGAGATAGTACAAAAGCTATGCTGTCAATTTCAAATTCATACCATGGAAACCTAGTTGAATTTTCCCAAGACCTCTCCGTATTACTTTTATCGCTTAATTAAACTTTCTGCTATCTTTGTTGTGCAAATCGAAAACCAGCTTTTCCTGTTATTATTTTCCTAAGTCGCGTTGATACCAAACGTAGTGACGGCCACAGACTGAAAATGCATGAAAGACAGTCAGTCGGCGGCAGTGTAGTTGTGAAGTTTTCGTACATTTTTAACCGATTTACACTGTGTCTGTGTGTGGATATCTGGATATCTTCCGTGATTATCAATTATATTGCATACGATGAAACAAATAGATTCAATGAAACAAACAAAAGTTATCAACTTCCGAAAGTAAAGTTATTTTCCATGTCTTTTTTGGAAGTCGCCGCGGTTATTTTTACTTCCAAAAAAGTTTTTGTAAACAAACGGCTCACAGTAGGCGATAGATAACGCAGATATGTTAGGTGTGAATGCGGCCTAAAGGGATTAGAAGACTTTACTTACTCCATTTCCGAATTAAATATTGTCTGTGGGTAAAAAACCAATCAATAGTACCTAATACCAAGATAGTACTATTTATGACGTAATCCCACGTTTTCATGGTAACTTCACATTAATCTTTTTTATATCATAAGATCTATGAAGAGGTACGGCAGCTGGTGGCACATTGATAATTCTTGATTGTTTATTTATAGAACCTTGATTGCCTAGGTTCTATAAATAAATAATCAAGAATTTTCTGAATTTTCCCTTGCTCTTAGAATTACCGAGACCAAAATCAACAACAGCTTTTTAATTTTCTGTGTTCTGAAACCAAATCGGTCTGTTCTTACCAGCACGCGTAGCACGACACTGTAAAAATGGGTTATATCGACGGAAGAATCGACATAATGACAGATTGCCATTGTCTATTTGTCATTGTGTCTATTCTACCGCCGAAAAAACTCGTTTCCACAGTGTCATGCTAAGCGTGCTGCTTAAAAAAATATTGTACTGTGTGATAGAATTCAGTCAACCCTTCCCCTATTGGATGATGAAGAGAAGCTTTATTGCACTAACTGCAAAGTTAGAAGTATATTTATTTGTAACACACTGACTCGTAGAATGTTGAGCATCAAACAACATTTTAAGATGCTGCCAGAATTATTTTCGTATCTTAAGGTAACTGAATGTTGTATTATTTTAAATAAATTTTTAGACTGTGTAATGCCTCAAGAAAATATGTGAACATATGCTGCTATTTGAAACATTACATATTGTGAAAAATATACAAATTCTGCTAAGTATGTACTACTATGGAATGTTATGTCAGAATCGATAAGATAATGTACCTGATTATGTAAATGTCAGATGTTAACTTAAACATGATGATTATAAAATTATTGAACACAGCATCTTATTTTTTATTTTTCTAACAAAGCCTTTTATATTGTTCTCCTCTTCCACACCAATACCCAAAGGGTGTGACCGGGGGGAATCCTTACATTTCATTTCACCCGTAAAGATCAAACATAAAGCTACAGAACGAAGCGGACTTCCAGCAATCGCTTCAAGTATTTCAAATATGTCCTAATTGTATCTCTCTTGTATTTCATTGCTCAAAGATGTGGGTCAGTGGGGCAGGTATTATAAGCTCTTTTTGTAACAAGTTCGTAGCTCTACATTACAAAAGGTGTTGATTCAGATTTAGTTACCTATAGTTAACCAAAATAAATGCCCAATTTGAACTAACTGAAAATAAAATTACAAGCAAACTACCCTACAACTGTACTTGTTATTTTTTTTGTTTTATCTTTTGTCTCCGGAAGAAACTCAACCATGAAGCGCAATTGATGACCCCTAGATATCCTTTGTTTGTGGAACCAAATGGTCACTGATTTGGGGTTAGCATTTGGGTCATATAAATTGATAAATAAATGAGTTATTAAACGGTAAGGAATGTTTCCTCTAAGAACGTTATGTTAACGTGATCAGCATTTTCATTTAAATATTTTCCTTGTATCCGCACTAAAAAGCATTTTTATGAAACAGCTACATTACCATAACAAATGAGAGTGATATGCGGACGGTATTCTCTACTACAAAAAATGCATACGACTGCAAAAGCGTCGAACCCACAGGAAAATTACTCATCTTATTACCTAAGGTCAAAATGATACGCCGCGTGCATCCATTAGTTTTATCAAATTACCTATCTAACGGTGTTTCATTTATTTTGTTTACATTCTCATGAAAGCAGAAGCTCTCCCTGACCCCTGCTCCCCTCGAGACAAGATTAGAACCGATCGTCGATCGCGTTGTTCACACCATTAGTCCATTACATTATTGGTACGTGTCCGAGTTAGATAAAGTTAAGACACAAAGCTGGCGACAATTGTATCAATTATTTAGGTACCCTGAACTGCACTAGCGCACTTTATTAGATTGCGTCACTTTATCAGGTTGTAGAAGGTCGTAGGCAGGCGGAAGGAATATGGTAGGCAGGTGGTAGGCAGTTGGTAGGCAGGCGGTAGACATGTGTTGGTAGGTCGTTGGCAGGTGTTAGGCAAGTGGTAGGCAGGTGGTAGGCAGGCGGTGGTAGGTCGTAGGCAGGTTATAGGCAGGTGTTAGGCAGGGTGTGGTGGGGCGTAGGCAGGCGGTAGGCAATTGGTAGGCAGGTGGAAGGCAGTTGGTAGGCATTGGTAGGCAGGTGGAAGGCAAGTCGTAGGCAGGTAGGTAGGTAGTATATTTTGTCACGGTATGACGGTAGTTGAAAGAAAAGTAGATTACGCACCTCGCTAAAGTGAGTTATTAATGCACTCGTGTTAATTTAGTGCCCTCGCGTGCGCTCGGGCACCAACATAACACTCGTGCATTAATAACTTACTTTGCGCTCGATGCAACAATCTACTATAAATACATTGTTGATTTAATATAGATCTATATGGCTCTTTACAGCATATGATTTAAATGAATATTTTCGAAGATATTACAGATTTAAAAATTGCGGGACGTAGCGTTTGCGGCGGTACCGGCCGGCCGGGGCGGGATGTTTGTATTGTCTAATGACAAGAAACCTGTGAACGTTGTATATAAAGACATTCTGTAATATATTAATTGTTGTAAAAATAGTAAATAAGTAAAAATGTAGTGCATGAATTTAGATATTCCAAAGATAGCAGGAAATCTTCATGGTATAGGGAAAGGGGAATTGTTTTACTCCAAATTTAACGCGTGCGGGCCACGGGCAGTATGAATAAATCAAAACTACTGGATCGATTTTAATCATTTTTTCAGTGAGTGACATAGGCTATATATTTTATACCCAGCCAGTGCGAAGCCAGAGCGGGCCGCTATGTTTTTATATACAACTTTCTTCAACACAGTTTTTCTGTAGTGTATTTAGTATCAGCATTGCACCCGTGCGAAGCCGGGTCGCGAATTTACAAAGGCTATACTATTTGAGTCACGAGCCAGACTCTAATAGATGAGCTTTTGTTTATGCATATTACTCGCCAAAACCTAATCTATCTCAGTAAGAAAATTGACTCAAATGGATTAGCTTTTTGCCTGGATATTTTCAAAGAAAATACACGGACAAAACCTAGTACTGTATAATACATATCCAGGAGAATTTGGATGCAAGAGCGAGCGAAGCGAGCTCTGGACTTGGGGCACCCCGACTCGGACAGGTTAGGTTCGAAGGGGATGGCGGGGTCTAGTGAGCGAGCGGAGCGAGCGAACTAAGACCCCGACTTCCCCTTCGTGTTAGGTTACTGTAAACCCTGCAGCCAGAAATAGGACCCCCGCGTAGCGGGGCTACGTCGACTATACTTTATAAGCGAAAATAAAATGTTTTGAGGTTAGGTTACAATTATTGGTTTTTCTCAAGAACGGTGCATTAACTTTTAATGGGAGTGGTGCCAGGAGAGAAGGGGTACACACACCCCTCCGCTTGCCAAAGAATTCTAAATTTTTACCAAAATAATAACAATTTCCATGTAATTATCCACCTATAATTGATGCTAATGATCGGTAATTATCGGTATCAAATTGAATAGCATTTGTTGCTGCAATGTTAGAAGGAATTTGTCTAACAAAGTCTACGCGATTTCGGTCAGTTTCTGTACTAGAATGGATTAGGGTTTTGGCAAGTTTTTGTCAAACAAAAGCTAAGCCAGTTCAGTTCGCACTTTCAATCTAATGGTATAGCCTTTGTAAATACGCAGCCGGGTCGTGTCGCTAGTTGTAAATAAATGAATGCAGTGGGTACATTTCCAGGCGAGTAAAGAACAGCAATCAAAAGTCCGTCTAAACACAAATAAGCTGCGACCTTCATAGAACAAATCTATTGTCTTAACAATATAAATCATGTGCACGATATTATCAGATGATTAATTTGATCTATGGCCCGGAGATAACACAGAACTATTGATCAAATTAGTGAGGCTAGACAATCACAATAACAATTAGGTACATCGACAAGTTATTTATATATACAAATCGCATTGGTTGAAGATGATTGACACTAGACCTACAGATCGAAAGGTTATTCATAATGGTTATTAAATTGCCTGATTAAGCAAATTTCGCATAGAAATAGAAGGATTAATGGACTTATTTGACACCTAATGGTTCGGTGCTCATGCAGAAGATTACACTACTTTGTATATGTAGATTCTTCATGGGGGCAAAGAGGTCGCCCTAATTTACACGCCGTAGGACATAATTATGTCATGTCGTACTTTAATGATCATCACAAAGACAAATCAATCGTTTATCTAACAGGGACAGCATGGAAATCAAACAGGAATGCGGGTGCGGCTAAGCACAATATTTGTTACCTACATTTAGCCACAGCTAATTAGCATGTTAATGACAATTTAGATTGAGTCAGCCCAAAATTTGAGGACGAGTTTGGCACTTTCAGTAGCGTCAATCAGCTCCTGTCAACCTACCTTGGTACCTACTTGGTAACAGCCGTTTCACTACCCCAAACCCTCCGAATCGACCTTGTGGAAAATTGTATACTATAATATTTTATCTGTGCAATTATCGCTGTGACACACATGAATCTATAGATCCGGTTCAAATTCTGCGATTACATCTTAGACTTAGCATCTTTCATTAGCATAGCATTTCAATAGCAATTATCTACGAGAATCCGAATGAAAAATCAAAAGATTTCCACTCAAGTAAACTGAAAAGTACAAAAAAGTTAATTCACGCTGAAAAATGAGGTTAGCTTCGTGGAAACCCATTATAAAAAGATGACCCAGCGTTAAAAAGGGAACCTCTCTGGTCCCTCCGAGTAATGTTTGGTATTAAATGTGAATTTAATGACATAATGTAAGCGACATGGCCCACCTTTAGCCACGATGTTTGTTTGATGGAGCAGACGTGAGGGCCCGGCCTGACCGCAGGATATCGGCAGGGCCGGGCACTTGTTGTGGATTAGCGAAACCGGGTCGCGGCGGCACTCAGTGCAAGCGCACCCAGTAAACCAATTATATTCCATGTTCAAATGGAGCGTTCTGTCTGGTCTAATCTCTGGCAAGGCTATGTGGTTTTTAGACGAAGTGGTGTACCTGCGAGCATCTCGATATTCTTACTCTGTTCAGATTTTTGTCAGAGGACTGTTCACTTGTTGATGTGGACTAACAGTAAATCATAATAAATATTCAGAATTCCCTACCCGCATCTATAATAATAGCGTTCACATATAGGTTACATTATTGCTAGGTAGGTTTAGTACCTATGAACATGCTTGCAATCTAAACATGTACATGTTGTATATGACCTCTTACACATACCTACCTACTAAATAGGTACTCACAAGATTACCTTACGTTATTTATTTCCTTTTCAACACACTTGCTCATAAAGTGTCTTTATGGTCACCGAATGACACCCATAATCAAACTGTGACTTTTTCATTGCTATAACTCACTAGTGAGTTATAGTTTTTTTTTTTTTTAATTTTATTGGTTGAGGTGCTTTGTTCTTAAAAAAGTTTTTATTCAAAAATAGATCGTGTTCAATCTATTGCTTACTCATTTCATGCAACTTCTTATATAGATAGATAATTTTAACTCGTTCGTGTTTAATTAATAAAGCTTTCACTCAAATATAACTTTTGTTTTCTCTGTAATAAAAGAAAACTTTAAATTCCCCATTTTGTACGTGGCAGAATAAGCGCAAAACCTATGCGCGGAAAATAAAAAAAAACCTCATCCCTTTAGTTTGTGGCTGATCGCAATGCGCGCGCATAGGAAAACTGATTAATTTTTCCCACCATAGCGAATCATTTTTCAAAACTCGTTTTCACTGTTGAAATTATAGTTATTTATTAATTAAAATGTCTACAAGTAGGTACTAGTTACGAAGAAAATGATTTATGTTGTACACCGCCCGATATAAACCCGATATGTGAAGCCCTTAACGTTATGGAAAGTTTACTACCTGAAAACTCCAAGGAAAAATATCTATTATCTACTAAATAAAATGAGTTTTTATTGTTATTTTATTTACAAGTGTGTTGAAAAACTTCGTATGATACACGTGTGTATTGGTGATTACCGTCCTCGGCTCTCTTAAGACCCTCACCTAACGGTCCGGGTCTCAATGGCGCCTCAGCGGTAATCACCAACATTACACACTAGTACCATAATGTACTATTGTTTATTTTCTTACATATTAGTTACATTTTTAAATATTTTTACAAAATCGTATTAATAACATTTAAAATGTATTATTATTAACCGCAAAATTGTAATTTAGTCATTCCGTATGACGCAAGCTGTTACGACTCATGGTAATTGAGAACGCGTCAAGTTGTTGTATTTTTCCTGAAGTTACATTGTTTTACGTCCAAACAAAGCCAAAGTTTGTGAAAGTAATGGAATGATTCAATATATCAGAGTCAATAATGAGTCAGAAGTTTGAATTTTTGTGACTTTTCTTACTTGCGCGTAGGTACGTATTCCTCTATTGCACATAACTTCGTAGGTAATAAGCGAATATTAGCAATTTGCCACTGGTCTTAAAGCGTGTCGTTGCAATCCGACGTTCTTAATTTAATGATGCCCGTTATGTAGGTGTTATGAAAGATTAATGACTTAAGCATAGGATGACAGCTCAAAATCAAATTTCACCCCCGCTTCCCCAGTCACCTATCTTCTATCCCTCTCGCACAGTCGAAAAGATTCTGTTAGGATGAACTACACTATCGATAGAAGGAAGAAAGTATAAAAAACGAACAATAGTAGATTGTATCATAAGGGACCAAAATAATATTTTTACGGCGAGGGTGCTTTTTTGAATCCAGAGCGAAGTGAGGGATCCTAGAGTAGAATCCTGAGCATAGCGAGGGATTCTTTAGTAGAATCCTGAACGTAGCAAGGGATTCAAAGTACGTCGCCCGAGCCAAAAATATATTTTCAATACACTTCCTCGAAAACTAGCTCTTATTGCACTACGATTAGGTTCGACATGCAACATATTTCGCACGCGTGCGGTAATAAGATTACAGCACGCGTGCGGTAATTCGATTAAAACATAAGAAATTAAAAAAAAAACACCACTGACTATTATAGAGCAGGCGTGTTTTTTTTTAATCTCGTCATTTTGATTTGCGTCTTTACAGCGTAAATATTTTTTGAATATTTAAATTGTGTTTATAAAAAGAATACTACCTACTAATAAACATGATTATTTTAAACAAATATTACTTTTATGAACTAGTTAACATTTTATTTGTGTTCTTAATTAAAATATATTTGAATTTTATAATTTTTCTTTGAGGCTGTTTAACGGCTTCATACCTTTGCTTCTCCTTTAGCCTGCGAACATAAAGCGCGGGAAAAAAAGCAAAGTTAGTCTTAATAATTTGAGTTATTTGTGAAAAAATGTCGAATTTAAGTTTTGAAGAGAATTCTTTAGATGGTACTCCGCCAGATATTGTGATTGAGGCATAAAATGTTTGCGATAGCCTGTTGCCATCTAAATCTAAGGTGAAATATATGGCAGCTTTGCAAAGTTTTCTTCAGTGGAAAGTTACTAAAAAGGTAAAAATACGTATCGTTTTATTATTTTATTTCTTCGAAAGTGTATTGAAAAACGTCGTTTGATACACGTGGGAATTTGTTATTGCGTTTCTCGGCCCCATAACACCCTCGCCTTACGGCTCGGGTGTTTATTCGGCCTCGTACGCAATAACAAACTTTCCGCACTTGTATCAAAATGTACTATTTCGCCCGAGTGATACACTCTGCTTTTCATCACCCACTATGAGAAAACAGGCGCCTCGTACTCTATTGTGTTAGGTATGGTGATCACTTATGACACCATGTTATGTTGGATGGTTGGAATGAAAGATACCGTTGGGTATACTTAATTTAATTATCACAGGACACAGGTTACATTTTGTATTTAGACAGTGCGTAGTGTCGCAGACGGGTTGAGACCAAGTTATGGCCTCCGGAAGGATGTGTACCATAGATAATCACTAGAGCTTGACAATTAGTAACATACTAATTAGTGATGTCACAACATCCCCCTTGTTGAGTTCAAATTAGACCCTTGACAAACAATTAACACTACGTACAACTTTACTTAATTAATCTAGACATCTATTTCTAAATCTTAATACTCTATGGTTACACTTAGTCTATTTCTTCTATTAACCTTCTTGTAGGTTTTACAATTCAACCTGACCTGGTTGTTACGCTTGAGGATTTCTGGGATGAGGAATCTTGATGACTATGCTCCTGTCTGTCACCTTCCTCTCTCCCTCTTGATGAGTTGGGTCGCATAGGACTTGACTTGACGACTTCTGACACCATGTTAGGTATGGTGATCACTTTATGACATGACTTTGACTGTGATAGACTTGTATTGATCCTGTGATAACTTGACTCGACTGTGATAGACTTAGTATTGATATTGTGATAACTTGGTCTCAATACGTCTACACATATATGACTTGTCTTTGGACTGTGACTAACTTTGTGACGGTGACTGCTCGCTATGTGACACTGACTGACTGTGCGCTTGTGTGTTCTGACTATTTGTTGGTAGACTACTATGTGGATCATAGTGATATGACTGACTATTTTGACTTTGACTCGACTTTAACTGACTGTGCAACATTCCAACAAAATATTCTTGACTGCAGTTAACTGAATCACACAATTGCAACTGACTGACTTTTATATTTTTGACTTTATTTAGCAAAATGACCAAAAGATTTACATGACCTGCATTATACGCCTTTAGCTGGGCACTTGTATCAATGAGACTGCCCACAGCGACTGCATGTCCTCGAGTCGCCGCTCGAAGCTGAAGCTGACCTGCGACTGCCTGAAGACTTGCGACTGCTTGAAGACTTGCGACTGCTCGAAGCTGACCTGCGACTGGAAGCTCGCTGTCGATCGTCTCGTCGACCACGGCTCCTCCGACTGAGATGCATGAAGTTTTCACTGGCGACACCACTCGCTTGGACAATTTTATCAGCATCCTGCTGCGCGACTATGAGTGTGCTCGCTATCTCTTGCATCCTCTGATAGGTTAGGTCATGTTCTTGAAGCAATCTTTGACGCACATGTGATAAATCCATGTGTAGGTTAGCTATGAAAATATATTCACATAACGGCTAACAAATGCAGTTCAATCTGCTGTGACCATCTTCTCCTCGCCTCCGCATTGTCATTTGCTGGATCAGACGAGATTTGGAGTTGACTTAGTTGAGTTGCGTGCTCTTGACCGCCATTTTTTCGTCACAATTCCGGCACTTTTACGACTCATTATTGCTCGACGACTTCTGACACCATGTTAGGTATGGTGATCACTTATGACACCATGTTATGTTGGATGGTTGGAATGAAAGATACCGTTGCGTATACTTAATTTAATTATCACAGGACACAGGTTACATTTTGTATTTAGACAGTGCGTAGTGTCGCAGACGGGTTGAGACCAAGTTATGGCCTCCGGAAGGATGTGTACCATAGATAATCACTAGAGCTTGACAATTAGTAACATACTAATTACTGATGTCACAACATATTGTAATATTATTATTTAATAAAACATAGATACTACTAAATTGAAATTAAATGGTATCTAATAATAAAACAACTAAAAACTTATATTAACAATTGAGACATTTTCGCAATTATGAAAATTTATTGTTATCCAGCTGGCGGCGCGGCTATGGGCCTTCGTACCACCCAGTTTTTATTCAAACAATATTTGCGTTCGATTTCTTTGGCGCTGAACACTAAGATGTTCCAAATTCAAAAAGTGCGCACTTTTTGAAATAAAGAGGAATAAAAACTCATTACTGCCCGCTAAAAGTTCCTTATAGAAAACACTACATTTGGGAGCACTTAAAGGCGAACCAAGTCGTCCTTTTCGAATAGATGGGATGAAATAGTATATTGTGTATTAAGGGCGGTAAGTAAACACCGTGGAGCTCTGCCCCGCTTGGGCTGAGCACCGCCGTGTCCTCGTAGCGGCGATTGGCGGCGGTGACCTCTCGCGTCCGGCCCTGGTTCAAACGTGAGAGGGAGAGAACCTCACGTCCCAGCCGCCGCGGGAGACAACCAGTGGCCCCCGGCCACCGTAGGCGCGAGCCTGTGGACGGTGAGTAATGGGCTAGCTCACCGTCCGTCCGTCTCATGACGACAGGCCGTGTCGACGGCGCGTACGTGTTCCACGCGCGCCTCAAGGAGATGTCAGCAAACCGGAAGGGGTCCGAGAGGGCCGATGCCTGCCAGGGCTGCGGGTTGTTCGAAAGAGATACCGCGGCCCTGGAACACAAAGGGCTAAGAAGGAACATGGGTGGGTTTAAGTCAGTCAAGTCTGACACTCCCTCCCGCTCCGCCCAGAGCGGGAGAAGTCATTTGATGATTTCCCAACCGCAAAAAAAAAAAAAAGGGCGGTAAGTAAGGAATTACGATCGAGGCTCTAGTAAAAGCCCGAAGTCGAAGACTGAGGGCTTTCTGAGTCGAGGTTCGTAATTCCCGTACCGCCCGTGAAACATACAATGTTTTTCATCACATTTGCGAGTTAATATTATGAATACACACAAGTCGATCGTAATTCTCGATCTCGATCTCGATCGTAATTCCTTACTTGCCGCCCTTAATACACAACATACTATTATAACACATTTGCTCGTAAAGGGTCTCTTATTGCACCAAGTTCATTATCGTAATGTATCTCATTACGCACTAGTGCGGTAATGTAATGTAAAACGCACGGCTTATCAGAATGAAACGAACGGTACGTTTTTAAATCTTAGCAAAGAGTTTTTATGTCAGAAAAGTGGTCAACATTTTATGAATAAAATTAACTTGGGAGATAAAATATAATAAATAAACATTTAATTCTTTAATTTAATCAATTTTGACCATAAATTACAACCATTTATCTGTAACAAAACACAAAAATATTAATTTACTTTATTAGTAATACTGGCTGTTTTTGTGCCTTTGCCTTAAAAAAAGCGTAAAAAATATTCCGCGCGCTTTCTCTTTACGCTGTATTGTTTTTGTTTGAAAACGTCATCCGAATTTTATTTATTTCCTCGCAAATGTGTTATAAAACGTCGTATGACATACGTGCGCTTTGATAATTACAGCCTCTGCTTTCTTGTAGCCCTCGCCTACGGTTTGGGCTAGCAATATCGCCTCGGCTGTATTTTTCAACTTACCGCACTTTTATCATAATGTACTATTTCACACTCATATTTAGCCGCCGTAACATATACACAATTTACAAGTTTTACACAGACTTAAAATGATAATCTCTTTCTATAATTATCTTGTGGTAAGTGCCTAACCTGCAGATGTCAGAGTTAGAATTTAAGTAATTTGCATTAAAAATAATGATAATAAAATATATATACGTACTGTATATCAAAAGACGAATAGAGTTAGGGCGCGTTCCCACTATGTCGTGACAATTAATTTATCGTTAAACGACTTTCGTATCTAGCTGTTCCCAACAAATCGTGACGAAATTTTCACTGTTCACTGCAGTCGCCTTGTCGTATGCACATCAGTCGCCTCTACGTTCTTTTGAAAATCAGTAGTGTGTATAGTTTTCTTTATCGTGACTACGATAGATAGTCGCAATAACGACTCTTGATTTGCCGTCATGATAAATCTTTTTTTTTATCCTTATAAGACTGTCGTGCTAGCTTTTCCCATTGACTTGACAATCTATCGTCACTGCAAAACAAAACATATTTATTTTAATCAAGCCGTTGATGACAGTTTATCGTGTCGTCCTATATGTGAACATCTCCATTTAAATACACAAGCCACGAAGCTTTTAACGACACGATAATCTGTTGTAACTACCTAGGGGAAATGGGGCGTTACAGGTTTTCAAGAAATTCATTCGCATCGCTGTCAACGGAAAAAGTTTCCAGAAGGCTGGTGCTTATGGCAAATTGGATGGCTATGCTCATTGTTTAGTCAAAAAAAGGCCAGCTCTGGTCACATGAAGAGTCGACCAACTGCTAAAGCTAAAGTATCCAATTAAGTGAAAATCTTAAACATCCAAAATTATTTGTGATCATCAGATATTTAGTTGTCAGCCCCCAAATTGTGTCAAGTTGCTGATACTGAGGCAAACAGCTCATCATGTATATGTGATCACTGATCACATAACTCTGGCAACATGTTTAACAAAACAGAAATTTAGCAATTTAGGTTCCATGACTTGTGCCCAATACCAGATAATAAATTTCTTTTTTATTTGGTTGTATCCCGACCAAACGCCAAAAATACATTTTGTCCTACCGGTTATGTGGTTATGTGTAATTGTCCCTGCACCTGATACCAAGGATATTTGGTGTTTATAATAACTCCATTATTAGTTTTCATCCAAAATCTTTTTTTTTATCTGTGGCGTCCCTCCAATGATGCACTGCAAGAAATGGCACACTTTATTTCCACTATTGTGTCTTCTCCATGCACTAGTCCGTCCGGAGCTGCACCCAGAAACTGTAACTTTTTGTCACTTAATAGTGAAGAACTATAATCACAATTGAATATTAAAATAGTCCCTTGTCTACTCTATGTTTACTAAACAGCACGATACTATTTTTTTTTTAATATAAGATTCCTCACAAAATCACATTTGTATTTTTACGCCTATTGATCACTTTAGAAAATTTTGAGGCCCGAGTTCTAACCACTCACTGGAATCTCGTTGAAAAATCGTTGATGCTTTAACTTATCTTCGTTCTTATTCCGAGATTTGTATATTTTTCAAAAAGTCCAAATTCGTTAAATTCCAAATATTTTGTAACTGAAAATAGGTATAGGTTTTTCACACAGCATAATTATCCTATATTGACATAAAACAAGACTTCTTTCTGTGTTTGTCTAAGCTGTTACGTGTAGGTAGTACCTACACCTGCATTTCGCCAGCTATGTTCAAGTCCCGTGTATTAGCGGGTGAGCCTGTTGTTATCAACTGGGCACAAATCCAGACTCCATGGCTGCTACTGGGAAATTCCTAATAGGATCTCACCCACGACCTCACGCTCCGCAGTTGAGCTTGCGGTTACTGGACCAATGAGGCGGTCTTGTCCCAATTTTTTATCATACGTTTCAAGTTTATTCATCTTATACACCGTGTAAATCACCTCATCACCTAATCAACCAAGCATTCTGTACATAAAACTAACTTTACGCAAAAAATATTGCTGGGAAACGACATTTTTTTGGGGGGTGTAAAATCATGTTTTGTGGTAGAACTCAATGTAACGCACTCAAAACATTGTGCTGATGGACGGATTGAATACGGGGGTCGTAGAGGTGTTTAAATTAAAAATGTTACATTAAAAACTTGTATTTAAAAAAATACTTGTCAAAAAGTTGGAATTTTGACCCCTAATATCTCCGTAACTAGAAGGTTCCCAGGTCTGGTGTAGAACAAAAAAATGATCGGAATGACAGAGAGAACCAGTGCCTTTCGGCTTCGTTAAGAGGTGTTTTACACCCTTTAGATACGGTAAAGATGCCTTTTGCACAACATTGTTTGAACGAGTAGTTATGATTTTTCGATCGTATGTTTGCAAAAACAAAATATAATATGCGTCTAGTACTCAAAATATTTGATTATTTTACTCTTAATAGTATAATAATGAAAATCATTTGTCCCGGATGACTAATTGAATGAAAAATTAAGATATTAGGTACCTATTAGTTTTTAAACCGAAACTTTCCATCCTTCAATTTGTTAACTTAACTAAAATACTAATGTGCGCAAATAATAAAGATCGTAAGGTAATGGTTAATTTATCAAAAGTTCTAAGGGGAAACTACGAATTCACTACGGATTAAGTCGCGAGCGTAAAGTTACTTTGATTTAATAAATAAACTTGCACAAGAGTTAGAGTACTTCATTTATCTATACAAATATCTCCCATGGTATAGGCACGTTTACCCTCAAAAAATTCTGACATTGAACCATTTCAAAAATGTTTTTTTCAATTAAAACTAACTTTAACTATTTTTAAGGTTCCGTACCCAAAGGGTCAAACGGGACCCTATTACTTCGCTGTCCGTCCGTCCGTCCGTCCGTCTGTCACCAGGCAGTATCTCATTAACCGTGATAGGTAGCCAGTTGAAATTTCTACAGATTATGTATTTATGTTGATGGTATAACAACAAATACTAAAAACAGAATGAAATAAATATTTAAGAGGGGACTCGAGGCTCGAGGAATTTGAAGAATAGGTATTTGAAGAAACTGTTGCCGTCGCGCTGCGACCGACCAAGCCTCCGTAAAGTGCAAAAGACACAACTACAACTCACGCTGACCAAAAGACGTTTTGTATTCCGCTGTTTTCTTCTTCAAATCTAAACTGATCTAAATAATTATTATATCAAAATTTAGAGGAAAAGTATATCTATGTTTCTATCATATCATTTTTTATTGTTAAAAACTTACCTAATTTGTCTGATAGTCGTCTGAACATGGCGGTAAAAACGGGCCTTTTTTCGGGTTTTTGGATTGTCATAATTATTTTAGTGATTATGTTTTGAAAAAAAGGAAATGATAGGGGCATGTATAATTAACAAGTACAAGATTTTTTGGAAAAAAATCATTGCTCTAGACGCATTATCCACGAAGAAAACAGCGGAATACGTTTGTATGGAGAAAGGCTCACTAGAGTCCCCTAAGAAAAGGTCCCTAGTCTTAAGGGTCTCCCATACAAAAAAGTGTTTATAAAGTATTTATAAATAATGGTCGGTTTTTTTTTATCTAATTTTCATGTTGCATAAATAAATCATTTCTTTAGAACATAAAACATTGTCAATCGGGTCTTCTGCGCGAACACAAAGAAATACAAACCCCTCGTCTGAAAGCCGAACTGGCAATTTGCATCGAGGTCCCAGTGAGGGCCGGGGGGGGGGGCAGGGGGCGGTTCGATCTGTAACTGGTTAGAACGCTTGAAGTTTCAGACGAAAGATTTTACGATGAAATAAATGCGTTTTAAAAAAAAAACAAAACTTTTACATAATTCTTTATACACATTTCGACCATCCTGCAAAATGACGTGACTTAAGTTTTTAATTGAATATTATCCGTTTATAATTTATTTTAGAGGTAACTTTGAGGTATTTTTCTATCGAGATATTTTATGGAATCGTGTTTTCAAAACTTATACCTATAGAACTAATCCTCAACTTTGCTGTGTATTAATCACAAAGCGAATGCTGCAATAATATTAAAACGAGAGCCGTAAAATTTCGCAATTAAGGGTTATACTGGCGCTGGACTGCACTTAGTTGAACGATGACCGAGTGTCTAGCAAGTAGTAAGTCACTAGTCTCACGACCCACGCCTCAAGCCGGCCTATTTATAGCGCATTTGGCTTATGATCTTAGCAAACCAACTTTATAGGTAGGTACCTATGTAGGTGTACCTTAGGGTCAGTTCAACCGGGGGGGCGGGAGACGCCCCGGGCGTCGGGGGGCAACCAGTGGCCCCCGGCCACCGTAGGCGCGAGCCTGTGGACGGTGAGTAATGGGCTAGCTCACCGTCCGTCCGTCTTATGACGACAGGCCGTGTCGACGGCGCGTACGTGTTCCACGCGCGCCTCAAGGAGATGTCAGCAAACCGGATGGGGCCCGAGAGGGCCGATGCCTGCCAGGGCTGCGGGTTGTTCGAAAGAGATACCGCGGCCCTGGAACAAAAAGGGCGAAGAAGGAACACGGGTGGGTTTTAGTCAGTACAAGTCTGACACTCCCTCCCGCTCCACCCAGAGCGGGAGAAGTCATTTGATGATTTCCCATCCAGAAAAAAAAAAAAAAAAAAAAAAAAAAAAAAAAAAAAAAAAAAAAGGGTCAGTTCACACCGAGACGCGACGCGACGTGACGCTGCGCGCACACTTTTAAAGAGTGATTCAAAATATTACTTTATTTTCTACACGAAAAGATACACATTTCGTTGTGAGAATTCAGAATACGTTGCGCCACACAGCGCTGCGCCGCGCGACGCCTCGCGGCGTAGAGCGAAGCAGCGTGGCGTCGCGCTGCGTCGAGCGGCCTCGTGAGGTTTTCAGTAGAAATCAGAATACGTTGCGCCACGCAGCGCTGCGCCGCGCGGGGCCTCGCGGCGTAGAGCGACGCAGCGCGAAATCACTGGCCTCTTCAAGTATCGTCGCGTGCGTGCGTGCGTGTGCGTCGCGTCTCGGTGTGAACTGACCCTTAAAGAACATATATCATCTATGGACCTAAGAAAATTACACAATTAGGTAATCATTTAACAGTAACAAAACTAATTAGGTAGCTGTTCTCTTTCCTTTTAAATACGTACTAACAGCATACAGGAAACAATTTTTACAATATTTCTTGGAAACGTTTACTAGTTATTGCATCCATCAGCACAATGTTTTGAGAGCGTTACACTGAGTTTTACCGTAAATCGTGATTTATCACTCCAAAAAAAAGTCGTTTCCCATCAATAATTTTTGCGTAGGGTTAGGTACTTAGTTTGGTACTGAATGCTAGGTTGACGGGAAGATGATGATTATTTTTTGACTTAATTACGTCAATCTGAGTTGCAAACATTCAACAACATGAACATGGGTTTCCTGTAAAAACATTCCACAAAAATATACCTATTAGGTGTTCCATGGTCAGCAATCGTTCATTTATGGACTAAAAATGAAAACCATACAAGGCACAATACTCATTCCAATGAGCAACCGCAGTAAGTACCTACATAAAATTATAGAAAATAACAACACCGCAATAAATAGGTGTTACAATTCTTAGGAACGTGCAACGTGGGTCACGTTGACATGTGACTGATGAATATTTTATTGCCTCCTCTGCTGCCCACGGCCCACGGGTGCCGCAAGTGCACTGGGACACTTCACTTACGACAAGTAGTAAACAAGAAGCTTGTTTAAACCAACGTCTTCAACGGCACGTGAACGTAAACATCGGTAATTACCTACATCGGCAAAAGTAATACTTATTTTACGTGTGTTTCAGCCTAAACATTGTAGTCGTTTGTGAGCCAGTCATAACATCATCGTCGTAAGTTTTGTATCAGTCTGGCATCAGCACTTGTCGTTTTAACCACGGAGGGTTTAGCCTGAAGGTGAACAATCAAAAGTGTTAGTTAATAAAAATAAATCAGCCCGATTGTTTTGCTTATATTCATGCTCGAATCAGATTTGTCCTCATCGTATTATTTTTGCCACTATAAACAGCTTTATTTAGCCACACGGGTTATTCATTACTTAATACTGTTTTGTCACTCATACTCTGACTCACGGTGAAGGAAAACATCGCAACATGGGGACGTAATGCGATGTTTGCCTTTTGCTGTCAACTCAAAGTGCGAAATTGACAACACACGTAGGCAAGCGTGATCTTTACCTACGTTATTTTTAAGTATGAAAATTGTAATATTGCTTCAAACTGGGAACAGGCTGATTCAGGAAAGCAAACAATAAAGTATAGAAAAACCTAGCTCCCTTCTATGTTATTAAATGATGTCTATTAATAAATTACTAAGGATACATAAGGTATCTATTGTAAACGAAGCAAATAATGGCTCTACCTAATGCGAAGGAAGTGTATAATAACTGACATTCTATCTTACGTTAACACGTGTGGTTTATCAACTGAGCCAAAGTTTACGTTGCGGTCATTGTAATCTACTATGACGAAAATATGAGCTGAAACCAAAATAACGTTAGTGGTACAATCTCTTTCTGTGTAATCAAGTAGACACTTATAAAGCTAATAAGTATTAATGTCAGGTGTGTAACAATTTATGACCCATGAGTTCTAACTCCTAGCTGATAAATATAACTCAATAGTTTTCTAAAATTATTGAGTTCTATCTTATTGCAAGAGATGCATGCATAAATAAATAATGCCTCTCACTTGTAAACCTAAATGAGATTTAGAAATGAATCTTCTTGCCTGTGTCTGAAGTGAAAGGCTGTGCTGTTTAATATTACAAAACACAACGAGTAGGAAACTGGTATGTTTAGCTCTTCCATCATTTAGTGTTCCTGTAATCATTGATGGCGCCAGACTTTAAAAATAACACCTAGTGCTTCGTATGGTATTATTTTTGCTGTTATTGTTTGACACATTTCGAAATTTTTTACAAAAATATAGAAAGTCCATCTACCAACTTTCAACAATTTGCACTGTGAACTTTGTCTTTTGGCAAGAATAGTCTTTAATAATATTCTTAATAGTCTTTAGTAATGAACTCATACTCTGAAAGTAGATCTGAAGTTGCCTGAAGAGCGGGTTAAAAGTAATACTTTTCAGCCCTAGGGAGAATCGCTTTCAACTAACAGATGTCTAATTATAAAAAAAAAAAACTAGTTCTATTTTCACATTTTTATTGAACCATGTTCCAACTTTCTATGCAGCCACGATGTAAAATGGAAATAAAGTTAAGTATTGAAGGATATATATTTTTAAAACACTTTATTATAATTCAGTTTCAACAGTTTTTTTTTAAACAACATTGATTTGGGCAAAATATTTTTCTTCCAACTACGCAGTAATGGTATCATTAATCACTACAAAACCGATCACAAAGGATGTCTTTTTTGCTTAGAACCAAAACAGTGCAGAAATGTTGTCATTACTGCACTGTTTTCATTACTGCACTGTTTTTTATGTTTTATCTATCTTCTATATATTATATAAAAATGAGTCGGACGGATTTCGCAATTTTTTTTTTTGTTCTGTTTGTTATTTCCAGGAGAAGGTTCTTAGGTAGGTAGTGGGTGGTTAGTAGGCAGGTGGTAGGCAGATCGTATGCAGTTCGTAGGCAGGTCTTAGGCAGGTCTTAGGCAGGTGGTGGTAGCTCGTAGGCAGGCGGCAGGCAGGCAGGTGTTAGGCAGGAGCTAGGCAGGTGGTAGGCAGGTGTTAATCAGGTGAAATGCAGGTGGTAGGCAGGTTGTAGGCAGGTTGTAGGCAGGTCGTAGGCAGTTCGTAGGCAGATCGTAGGCAGGTGGTTTTAGGTCGTAGGCAGGTCGTAGGTAGGTCGTAGGCAGGTGATAGGCAGGCGGTAGGCAGGTTGTAGGCAGTTCGTAGGCAGGTGGTAGGCAGGTGGTTGTAGGTCGTAGGCAGGCGGTAGGCAGGTTATAGGCAGGTCGTAGGCAATTGGTAGGCAGTTGACAGGCAGGTGGTAGGCAGGTTGAGCTAGGTCGTAGGCAGGTGGTAGGCAAGTGGTAGGCAGGTGGTAGGCAGGCGGTGGTAGGTTGTAGGCTGGTGTTAGGCAGGGTGTGGTAGTACGTAGGCAGGCTGTAGGCAATTGGAAGGCAAGTGGTAGGCAGTTGGTAGGCAGGTGGAAGGCAGGTCGTAGGCAAGTCGTAGGCTGGTGGTGGTAGGTAGGTAGGTAGTATATTTTGTCACGGTATGACGGTAGTTGAAAGAAAAGTAGATTACGCAACTCGCTAAAGTGAGTTATTAATGCACTCGTGTTAATTTAGTGCCCTCGCGTGCGCTCGGGCACCAACATAACACTCGTGCATTAATAACTCACTTTGCGCTCGATGCAACAATCTACTATACCATATTATATTTTTCAATGATGAAAATGAAAAATAAAAAGGCTGAATAGCTGACTGGCCACAGAAAAAAAAACAAAACAGGCGGGAAAGCGGCAAACGGTTTTATTTTACTCATTTTTTCTTTAGCTAATTCATGTTTTTATTTTTACTTTCCTTGTACTATTCGTAATGAAAAGCACAGTGTTTACCTCGGGTTAAAGACTTATTTAGTCCCTCGACCTATTGGCGCCCTCACTTCGTTCGGGCGCCAAACCCCGTCTCGGGGCTAAATAAGTTACTTACTTTCACCCCTAGGGTAACAATGTACTATTAATTTGATGGAAAATTTGTTACGCATCACTACGCGCCAACAACTTGGTAGCGCGTAGTGATTGTTTTTGACCACACAACATTGAAGACGGTATTTAATTTGTTGGCTTTTGGTGAAAACTCGAAACGTAGCGTTTGAGATCTGTAGCAGATATCTAGACGACAACTAGTCCGGGGAATTTACGCCGAAAATTAGGCCAACTCTGCATTAATTAAAAACAGCGATTTTGTTCATTGAATGTGTAGGGTATGGACAGGAGAGTATGTTATGCTGTATCCCGCGAAAAGTTCACCTCCGCGTATGTGTTTTTTTTAAGAAAACGTCTAATATGTTGTAACTTGGTGGAAAAAAATATAAACAGGTATGTTTATTTGGAGTATTGTAGAACAGATTGAGTGCTACGAGTAGGTCAGCAAATTAAACATTTTTCGTCCACGGAACAATCAGTTTTTTTTAAAAATCATATAATTTGACTTCGTACTTAAGGCAAAAATATTAACAGGACAAAAATAGTGCTAAAGTGATTGTTATCAACATATCTAACTATTATTATGAAAATTAAACAAATTCTGCTCCGGACTTCACAGAAAATCAAGAAAATCCAAAAATCTTGAATACTACTTACGGCAAAAATGTAACAGGACTGAAATTCATTTAATAATGGGATATATATCAATCCAAACCTTAATCTCCCAAAATTAAACAGATTAGAGCGTTATTTAATAAAGTAAAAGTAAAAAATAAATTACGATGAACGTGACGTCAGTGCTAAGCAGCGAGCAGCGTACAGCGTGTGCTAGTGTGCGTATCCAAGATAAGCGCTGCGTTCATTGTATGCGTATGACTGTGTTCTTTTTTAAGAGTCGGTGTGTTTTTATTGATAAATGATAAATGATGTTTATTTTGCAAGTAGGTTTTATTGTGTTACTCTGTAATTGTAAAAGCATAGGAATAAAAACGGCAAGCCATCAGTCGGTCAGTGGCGACATACCTGCTGTTTACAAACATGATCGTCATTAACGTTAAATCTTCATTTAGAAAACCGGCCAAGTGCGAGTCATACTCGCACACACCGAGTTCCGTAGCACCAAACAATATAATAAAAATATTTTTAACGCTAATTAATTTGTAAACATACACTCAACAGTAAAACTAAATTTGTTAAAGTGAAAGTTTTATTACATCGTCTCAAACTTTTTCGTCTGTGTGTTGCATGTCGCGTGACGGTCGGTTTTATGTACTCCGCGTTTTATACCCTTCATGCAATATTATTCCAATTTTTTTTAGATAAATGTCAAAAGTATGAAAAAAAGTTTCACTTTTACCGTGGTTTCATAAAACCACACAATCCTTTTTCTTTAATAGTATGTTAATGATGAACAAAGTTACTGCTGCAGTTTTGATAAAAAAGTTCCATATCTCGAAACCTAAATGATTATTTCAAGAGTGGATTATTTTCAGGGTGGTTGAAAAAATGTAGCACCCACCTCGTTTTCTTTGGCTAAAAATACAGAAATAGTGTTATTTTATAAAGGACGATAACAACACAGTTTCCCAACATGTTAAATGCAGGTGAGGTAATTATATTACTTATTTCACCATTACAGTGCAGATAGCTACTACATACTTAAGGTGGAAGTGGAAGGGTAGCCTGCGAAATTCAAATTGTTCTTTTGCAATTAGAGGGTCAACAAATGGCTTTACAAAGTTAGATATATATATATATATATAATAAAAATAGAAGTCCTGACTGACTGATTGACTGACTCATCAACGCCAAGCCCAAACCTATGACCCAGGAAAGCTGAAATTTTGCACAGAGGTTTCCTTTATAATGTAGACAAGGAATAAGGAAGGATTCTTCGAAATTCAACCCCTAACGGACTTAAATAGGGGATGAAAGTTTGTATGGAAATTCGTCATTTTTTAAGTTAGAAGGCTGAAATTTCATATACAAGCTTCTGGTTAGAAATAAATAAATACGTATTTTAGAGTTTTTAAGAATTTACCCCCTAAGAGGGTGAGATAGGGATTCAAAGTTTTTCACAGCTTGAAATTCACTATTTGTGTTTCTCGATTGAATTGACGTGAAACACGTATCTATTTTTTTGAAAATTCCACCCCTCAGACGAAAACAGGGATGGCATTTTTTTGTTATTGTTTTTTGTGTTAGCACGTTTGTGTGGACAAATACGCTAAAAAAAACTTCATTTAAGTACACACTTCTAGGGAATCTGGGTCATTTGTGGGAAGGACACTTGCGGTAACCCATTTACGCGAAAAGATATTTGCGCGCATGGACACTTGCGTGACCGACACTCGAGGGCTGGACAATTGCGCGACTCAATGGCTTCACGGGTATCGTTTTCGTGGTTTTAGCGGGTCGCTGATCGGAGATGGCCCCGAGGAAAATTTCCTGTTTTTCGTGCATGGGTGTCGTTTTCGTGGTTTTTGGGGTTGCTGACCAAATTAACGGCGAGGAAAACATTCGGTTTTTCTTTCACAAGTGTCGTTTTTGTGGACTTCAGGGTCGCCGATAACGAAAATGATGACCTCATTTTCTAGGTGCAAATAATAAAAATTAAAATACGCAATGTCTCAATATCCTCCCCTAGGCTATGGCTGGCATTGATTTAAGTGATAACTGTTTCTCACGTGTGCAGTTTTATGTTGCGTGCTCCGAAGTGAGCTCGGCGAGTATCTTAGTAATTTTAGCCCCAAAAGGAAACACCGCAAACGTCATTTACACAGAAGAGCTAGGATAATTCATTAGTATAAAAGGGTGTAAAACACCTCTTAACGAAGCCGAAAGGCACTGGTTCTCCCTGTCATTGCGATCATTTTTTTGTTCTACACCATACCTGGGAACCTTCTAGTTACGGAGATATTAGGGGTCAAAGTTCCAACTTTTTGACAAGTATTTTTTTAAATACAAGTTTTTAATTTAAGATTTTTACTTTAAACACCTCCACGACCCCCGTACTATTCAATCCGTCCATCAGCACAATGTTTTGAGTGCGTTACATTGAGTTCTACCACAAAACATGATTTTACACCCCCCAAAAAAAAAGTCGTTTCCCAGCAATAATTTTTGCGTAAAGTTACATAGTTTCATGTACAGAATGCTTGGTTAACGGCTTCGTGATGGGGTGATTTACACGGTGTAGTTTTCCGGGAGTTAAAAAGATTGGTTTAATCTGAGTATTTTTTAATTTAAAATATTGAAAGTTAAGTAAGTTAGCTCATTTACACCATAACCTATATCGCTAGGTGGATGGATGACCGGGGCATTTGAGCTACAGCATCGTCACTCGGAAGACATGTATAAAATAAATTCTGGTTCAACCCATTTAGGTCCCTAACAACACAAAAAAAATTAAAAAAAAAAAACGCCGTAATATACATTTTTCTAACCAGAATGAATTATGTGGCGTCTTACTTCGAAAAGCGCAGATTTTTACACAACTATTAAAATGTGTCCTATACTTACACTTACGCGCGCGCAAAGCCGTGGCCAACAACTATTATCTATAACATTTAAATGACTATTTTCGACATTATTTTGGGGTGGTTAACGCATACGTGGGCAATTGCCGAACTTCACGCGGGCGAAGCCGCGGGCAAAAGCTAGTCATTAACATTATGCATGAAAAAAAAAAATATCGCGCGCGACGAAAAATTTCATTTGGCCCGTGATGTTCAAATTTTCTTACGCTTTTTGCAATTTGCACAGCAGTGTCAGGTTTTATATTGATTAAAAACTGATCGTAAATACGTCGATTTCAAAATGGAAAATACTTGTATTACGTACAATATTTCATAATTTATTTCGTATATATGGATGACTCTGACGAACAACGTAACGTGAACATCGACATTTTACGTTTACACCATGCGCTCGTGCTAGGGAACCAGATATTTACTTGAAAGTATGACAACCGGGAACACATCAAAACATTTGTAAGCTTTAATAGTGTTTTGTTACGTATACGCGATTTTACACCTTATCTCTATTACGGAAAGATCAAATTCCTATGAAAGCGCTGCACCAAATACAAGAATGAAGCTTGCAAACGTATTTTACGTAAACATTATTTTTATTTTTTTTCAGTATTTGCTTTAAAGTGTTTAATTTTCGTGTAAATTGGTTAGAAATAGCCTTTAGATGAAAGTTAAACAAAATTAAACCCTGTTACATTTTTGCCCCGACCGCTATTGTAAAAAAACTGATATTAATAACTTCCGTGAGTCAAATTTGTTTAATTGTTTTTAACGGAGGTTTAATATATTAATTTAAGTTATTTTATGTAAAAAAACCGCTGTTTATATTTTTGCCTCAAGTACAATCCAAAAATTACGTAAATGTTTTTTTATCGAAATTTCCGTGGACGAAAATGTTTAATTCTGAAAAAATATATTACTGTCACCAGTTCTTTACCTAAAATAATTAAATTCGTCCTGTTAATAATTTTGCCCACGTTTTTATTCACAAAAACGCGTTTTCGTCTTTTTGACCTTGATCCGGCCTTGGAAAATGTTTAATTTTTTTTTATTATTTGGAGAGCTAAGGTCAAGTACACGATTCAAGAAAAAAATCGCTGTTTATATTTAATGTAAGGTTCAAACCTAAAAGCCCCGTACTAAACATTGAGTTTATGACTTCTAACCGAAAGATAGAAAGTTCGTAGCATGTAGCGACCCATAGCAGCTTTGCATTAAATTTGGACTTTCACCAAAAGATAGTTAAACTTCCTAGCGAGTAGCTACCCGCACCAGCTTTCAATTAAATTTAGACTTCCAAGAAAATATATAAAGTTTGTAGAGCGTGGCGATGTAGCAACTTTCCATCGAATTTAAGACTTCTTGCCAAAAGATATCAAATTCTTAGCGCGTAGCATTACGTAGCATCTAATTTTGCTAAAAGATATAAAGTACGAAGCGCGTAGCGACCCGTAGCTGCTATACATCGAATTTAAGACTTCTTGCCAGAAGATATAAAGTTCGTAGCGCGTTGCGATGCGTAGCATTATTCCATCGAATGTAAGACTTCTTGTCAAAAGATATAAAAGTTCGTAGCGCGTAGCGATGCGTAGCATCTTTCCATCGAATTCAAGCATTTTTCCAAAATATATAAAGTTCGTAGCGCGTAGCGATGCGTAGTATCTTTCCATCGAATTTAAGTCTCTTTGACAAAAAAAATACTTCGTAGCGCGTAGTGATCCGTAGCTGCTGTTCATTTAATTAAGGCGTTCTTGCCAAAAGACAGAAAAACCATAGCAGGTATGTACAGTAGCTAGCAGTCCGTAGCAGATCTATTGAAGCTATCACTTCTTTCATAAAAAATGTAATTTCGTAGCACGTAGCGGTTCGTAGCAAAATTTCATTTAAATTATTTTGACTTCTCGCCGAAAGATAGATTGTGCGTAGGGAGTAATCCGTGGCAAATACACAGTTCGAAAACGCATGTGCGTACGAAGGCTTAGACAACGTCAATGGCTTCGAGGTCAAAAACCCTGAACGAAACCCCTGACCTCAACCAAGAAACTAAACAAGATTCGGATTTCCGACTGTCCGTGACCACTAGTAGATAGTCGGTTGATTGGTACTAATGATAGCAGTATCATTGGCTTACCGAGCTCTCCTAGACAGGCACACGCAAAAAAGTCACCTTGACTTTATATTGTGACGTTGATCTGAAATAGGAGTTAGTTAGTCCAGGTCAGTACCCTTCGGCAATCTTTCTGTGATTTTAAAGACAAGAGAACGTGTATTTTAAGTAGGTACCTAAAAACCGTGGAAGAACAGAACCCACCACACCAACGAGGCAGTAATGTATGGAATATTACACTGCAAAAATGATACTGATAACCACTTTAAACTTCTCATTACTTCAAAGAAAAAAAACCCTTCCTACATAAATAAAAGATACACAACAAATGAAGTCAGAGGGCAGTACCTAAGAGCTATTAATATCACTTAGATGCATTTAATGAGACCATGTTTATTAGCTGGAACCGAACACGATCTGGCCTTGTCACTTCCTAGATTGCAGCGATCAATCAAATGCATTTTAGTACTTATTGAGCACTTTACTGGCATTCTATAAATAGTTTAAGTTGGCCCAAATTTTGAACAACGAAATTAGGGCGGTTCGATAATAGTACGATATCGTTTTAAAGGTTCAAGTTAACAGTTTGGCGGCATATCACGCGACGGTCTCTAGACCCCACAGGAACACGGAACTATTTATAGCCGCCCCGCTTTACATTTATTTCAATGCTTGGCCAAGAAACGAGGTTACTAAAAATACGAAAACATTTAAGAAATTAATCGCACCCTCTAAACGCAGCTTAGAAACTAAAGACAAAACCACATTATCCATACTTGGTGGTTATCAGTACTACGTAAATAGTTTATAAATAACATCATTTGTTCACCCATGTCTATCCCCCATATGTCTATACCCATGGATCTATTATCATGTCTTAGCGACATGATAATAGATCCCCAAAGAAAGGCAGAGGCAGGTCTTGAGGCGCCATCCTGACAGCTTTCAAGCGTGTCTTCGCTAATTAAATTGTGGAACAGACAGGACTGATAACGAACAGATTATATTTACGTAAACAACATTAGCATAGTTATCGGATTTTCCGCTTACTCCATTTCTTAATAAATGTGAGTGTCTTTTATATTTGATTAAATTTCATTTACCTCACCTGAAATTATTGTCTGTACCTATAGGTTACTAGCCTCTGCCCGCGGCTTCGCCGGCGTAGAGTTTGGTTTTTTTTTTTATTGATTTAAGTAATTGCCCACGTGTGCGCGTTACCGCAGCAAAATAATGACGAAAATAGTCATTCAAATGTACATATATATCATTTAAATGGATATAGATAATAACTGTTGCGCGTAAGTGTGATAAATTGTTATGTTAAATTGTTGCGGATAAATTGTTGTGTAAAAACTGTGATTTTCAAAGAAGCCAGATTATTTATTCTGGTATATTTAATAGGGTATAGTTAATAGTGTAAATTAGATACAACTTTTAAATTCAAAAAAACCTAGTTTAAACAAAACTATTCAACTTTTTTCCATCCTAGATTTTCATTTTAACCTCATTTTCATAGCCAGTAACCCGGAAAACCATGAAAATGACACACATGAACGAAAAACCCGAAAGTTTTCCTCAGCGCCATCCTGAATTTTCATTTTGACCTTATTTTCGTTATCAGCGAAACCGAAATCCACGAAAACGACACCCATGACGGAAACACGAAAAATGTTCCTCGTTGCCATCTTGGATTTTCATTTTGACCTTGTTTTTGTTACCAGCAACCCCGAGCATTAACAAAACGACATCCATGAAGAAAAACCAGAACATTTTCCTCGGCGCCCTTTTTGGTTTTCATTATGTTTCATTGCCAGCGACCCGGAAAACCACGAAAACGACACCCATGAAGGGAAAACAGACAGTTTTCCTCGGCGCCATCTTGGATTTTCGTTTTGACCTCATTTTCATTGTCAGCAACCCCAAACACCAACGACACCCATGAAGCCATTGAGTCGCGCAAGTATAATATAAAAAAAAAATGTTACCGTTTTTTCTGAGGGGTGGATTTTCCAGTCTCTAGGACCAGCGGTTTAGGCTGTGCGTTGATATCTCACTCAGTCAGTCAGCCAGTCAGGACTTTGACTTTAATATATGTTACAGTCAAAACTGTTAATCGGGCAAAACCACTGTTGACCGGTATCATTCGAAACCCCTTAATAAGGTTCTCTCTAATAAAACCTTTTTTTAAACACCCCAGTTATTACACTTAGAAGTACTGCAACACGATGTTTTTCAAGGATTACCAAAACAAAACTTAACAACCTAAACAGTTTCTAAGTAAATCTTAGTTATTATTAAACTACAAATTTTAACCGGTCAAAAGTAGTTTTGACTAATGAACAGTTTTGACTGTGACATACATATAGATTGCTACATAATATGTGAAACTTACTAAGGAATCATCAGCTTTTTCGACAAGACAGTCACTACATCTACGGTTATCTACCTAAATGCCTACCCATAAAGGTAACGTATACCGCATAATTTATTTGGTAGGTAATGTTCCATCGGAATTATTAATGTTTGTAAAAGGAATAAATTTGTATTTCACAACAGTTGACAACAGCATTCCAGCATTCCTGACACGAGGAGCAACACAATTTTACTGCAATTAATTCTCATTAGCATCGAATGCAGACGACCTGTCCATAAGTTGTCACCTTGTTTGTAAATAGCACCGCTATATTGAGCTCTGCACATTATTGCAAAGAATCCGCTATAATTATATAGTGATTAAAGTGTCGGAATCAATGACTCGTGGTAGCTGCAAGTAGTACGAGTAAATGCAACAACTGTCAGTGAACCCCACGTTGGCAGGATATTCCACTATTTACCAACAACGCCCATCCCTTACTATATTATACATTATTGTTTACAGATAACGGCATATTAATCGCACCTTTTATTGATAAGTTCGCGACTCATTCGAATAACAGTCCTATATCTATTCTACACGTTTCTACGTCATAACTAATATTTACACCAGAATCAGATTTTGTAAACACAGAGTTAAGAGCGTTAACGCCTTACGGCATTTCATACAAACTTTCAAGTCCTTATTTTCCGAAATGATTGAACCGATTTGAATGAAATTTAATACGCATAAGCAGAGTACATAGGTCTAAAAAGTTACTAGAAGCGAAATTGTATGAGGCACAAAACACCATTGCCTCTACCAATTTTCTAAAATCCAGTGAAGAGGTTATTAACACCAATAACCTGTACAATGAGCTGATGGATAGTGTATCCTGACTGGAGTGTGATCAGCCCACCATCACTACAGACCTAACTGGGGACAACACCATAACTAAATGTCCAATTCTAAGTAGTCATAATAAAATTAAGCAATATATTAAAATCAATAATAAAACTATAAAGAAATATAAAAACCTTTTAAAAACTCAAAGTGTTTATAAATATAATGTTAACCTCAGAAGAGATTCTAGAAACTTTAAAAACCAGTTAAATATATGTAACAGTAGCTTAGAAACTAGCAAACATATAATATGTAGGATGTTGAAACTTTCAAAGGGAATACTGAGTAGGGAAAATACACTTAAGGATTTTTTTTAAAATACACTTAAGTATGAGTGTAGTCAACAGATGTTGAGTGAGCGTATGCAGGAGGCCTGTGAGTTAGTGGACCTGCTGAAGTATGGCGCATAGAGGTATGAGTCGCTGATTAACAATCTCACCTGTAGTTGTGCTACCCCTCCGCCACCTCTCATCACAGCATATTTCTCCTACTGCTTAACCCATTTTAAATCAAACTCAAGCAAGTTTGAACCCCACCAAAAGTATTATCTTAGTGTATTCTGATAGATTACGAACAGGTATTGGATTTAAAAAAAAGAACTGCCAAATCGTAGGTCACGATTTCGAACCCAAAGCACGCAACTCTGATTTTTCGGATTCATACAATGTGCGTGTAGTGTTATCACTAGCTGCGGTGAAGGAAAAAATCATGAGAAAACCAAACATGCCTGAGAGAAAAAACAAAGGACTTGATTTCTGTTTAGATAGGTAGGTACCTAAGTATTATAATTAATTCAATGAAATTCCTACTACAAGTACCTACCTACTACATTAGTCAAACATTGTTAAGATTGAGAGAGAGTTCGTCTATTGGGATATACCAATACATATTTACTACCTTTTCTGCAACCAAGCTTCTATGCTCCAGAAAGACTGAAACGGTGCTGGGGAATTTGCTCGTAAAAGTTATAGCTAGGTAGAATGGAATAATACTTTATTGTACACCAAAAATCAAACATAACGGGTTTACAAAACTTACAATTAGGTACCTACATATAACATAAGACCATTAATACACGAGACCATTAAAACATACGACTCATTTTGCGAATCCAATAACATTAACCTATATGGGGAACAGTTATTGAAGTATAAATACCGAAACTATAGAGATGGCCTGACGATTCTTTGACTAGAGGTCATAAATAGTTTACTAGGGCTCTACCGTAGATTTCAGCTTAGACTTAATAGTAAACTACGTCAACATAGTAATTATTATTGAGCCTGGCCTAATTTCCGATTCCGAATCTATGGTATATCTCTAAATGGTCGAAAAACAATATGGTCACCTGAAGCATCCTGGGTCCGGGGATGTTTCAGGAGCTTGTTCGGTTTTTCGTGTTTTGTGGACCTGACATCGGCTGATCTGTTGCAAACAGGACCGTCTTTTCCTTTGGCTCTTTGGGTATATTGCCAGGGGCCCCGCGATACATAAGGGCTCCAAATTCCTGCAAGTATCATAGCTAGGAGTGGTCAAAAGCGTATTTTTTGTATGAAACGTCAAAGCAAAACCAAACGCATTCGAGTCGGGGTGCTAAAGAAATCGAGTTCGCTTCGCTCGCTCTTGCATCCTACATAGGCCGTTATCCTTAAGTGCCACAGGGCCTCCAATAGGTTAAAAACGTGTCTGGTTGCAGACCAACTTTTTAGGGTCACACAGGTACTTTTTTAAGTTATATGGTTTTTTTTTTTATTTCACAATAGCAGATATTCTGAAGCGAACCCCGAAAACCGAAGGAGACTTTATTCCATTTAAGCTGAATGAAGAGTAAATGAGCAGCACCGTTTTCCCGCCTATTAACAAAGTGTGAAGCAATAAATAACAAACTGCAATCACGTGCTACGAGAACGTGCTGGTAGTCGTATCGAGTTATCGTAGTGAATCGCCCCTCTGACCGTTGATTGTCTGGGTATCCTACCCATGTACCCATGTTTTGTCTGTCTGCCAGGGGCTATGCGGATACCATACAGTAGTTTATGAAGTTATAAATTACAGAACTTTGGTTATTTAAACACCTACCTACTTTGTGAAGTAAAACATCGACTTTCATTTCATATTGGCTCTTCCTTCATCAGTTTAGAACAGAACACAACATACACTGTTCATAAACTCACAACACAGAGTTGTAATTCTGCATCAAACAAAAACAAGGCAGGGCTCGGGAGCATTACCATCAAACAACATGCACTTGGTCAATGACTTGAAGTCACCACTTTAGAGAGAGGTCATAAATGTTTTTATAGCGGAATCAGGGGTGAGTTGTGCGCGGGCGGGCGGAGCGCGGCGCGGGGCGTGCCGGGTGCGCGCGCGCCGCCCATCCTCGTCTGCGTATAAAGCGCGCGCAACTCACGCCGCGACTCGCAGCGCAACCACAGCGGCGCCGGTGCACGACGCGCGCAGTGCACTCCGCGACCTCCTCGCACCTCGCAGTTACCGCGGCAAGCGATCCGGCGCCACGACCACGACATCTGACACAACGTCTACCTGCTGTACAAACACAACAGACCACCATCAGGACCATAGTACCTTACAAAGTAAGTCACCATCATAACTGTGATTTACACCAAGTGTGTCATAAAATTTAAACATTAATTCACAATTTCACATACAGGTTGTTAAATTTTCCATGATCATGAAAGATTGAGTGCTCATTTAAGTTTGTTGTGTTGGTGTCATAAAACCTTCCTTATTAAACATGCTAGTTATTTTGATTGCAAGATACCTTGAAGATATCTTGCAATCAAAATAACTAGCTAATAAAATTTGTGTTTAGACTGGGTATCACTGAAGCATATTGGGCGCATTAATTAACTTCACCTGACCTAGTACAAAAATAAGAAACTTTTCCTGAAATTTTCTTTAGTCGCATCCGCATACAAAACCGTTTAGGGCCCTAGGCACTTGTATCTTGTCTACAGATTATAATTTCTAATTAATTACTTTATCTCGTTATTAAAACAAATATTTAAGTACCCTAGTCATTGAGTTTTAAATTGTATTGATTTCTATAATTATACCCTAGTTTTTTTTGCGTCATAAAATTGTTGCATGTAAAGCAAAACCATACTAAACCCATCACTGTAACTTGCCAAGTTTATGCACGAATACTGGCATTATATAACAATGTTGCGAATTAATAACATTTTGCTATTATTTGTAAAGGCCCATAATATTTCGCTCTAAGCACCGACAATTTATGTTGTTTGAACCCAAACCTAATTGCTTTTGCGATCAAAATTAATTCGCAAATTTCCCCCAGAAACAATGTAGAGGATGTTTAGATCCTCATCATCAGCCTAGCCTTTTTCCAAGTATGTAGGGGACGGCTTCCAGTTTAACCAGAAGCAGAAGAATAACCGTACCTACCTATTCAGATGCAGCGACTGCTTATCTGACCTCCACACCCAGTTAGTACTAGGTAATACGATACCCCTTGATAAGTCTGGCTGGCAGACTTTCGGCCCACTGTCTACCTGTAGGTACTACCTACTGTTAAAGTTTTATAAATAACAGCCCGGACGGGGACCAACGGCAACGTCCTTTCAGAGGCCCAGAGGAAACTCGGTATATAATAGGTGGTCACCCATCCACGAACCGAATTTGGCAAGTGCTGCTTAACCCTGAAGTTCAACGATCGATCGATTTAGACATGGGCTCCACTATAATTTCTAAATCCCACAAATTTTAATTTCCGTTCGGCATTGGGATAGGTAACTATAGAAATCATAATTTAGTTTCCCCAATCAGTCTCTAAAATGGATCGTTTGATTTGTAGGTACGTTGTTTGTCAAACTTCTGTTTTGTTGATTATACAACTTTATATGATTATTTCCAAAACTCGCCACGAAAATTATAAATTCACGCTGAAACCACAGAATCTTTATGGACAGCCTGTGACTTGGAGGACATTAGCTACTTTCAACCTAGTTACTTATTTATGTTGAAAAAGGTTTAGTACAAAAACACGAAGACGAAGTCACAGGTAACAGTTAGATAAAATAAAACTTTATACCCCTTTGAATTTGGACTTTAAGTAGGTACCTACCTACATACAAAAAATCTTAATCTAATGGGACCCTAGTCCGCTAACTCAACTCGCACTAATAATAGACTTATCAATTTTATATTTATCCCAAAATGAAAGAACAGTTCATTCACACGATTTGAGGAGATCCAAACAAATGCCCAACGAACGTAGTAAATAACATAAATCTTGTTTACAAAATTATGATGAAAAATACGAATCCAGCTCAGATTATATAATATTTTATTAAAGTGGTTTTCTGTTATATCACACACTACCACGAATAACAAGCGGTTATTAAAAAAAAAAACTTGATATCGTAGCGTATTTTATAAAATCTTAAATTATATACTGTCAGTTTTCATCTTTAATTTAATGAAAAGCTAATGAGTACAAGATAAAGTTTTATTTAGAAACACGCGATGCGGAATCTATTAACATTTTATCTCAGTGAAACGATAAGTGAGAAACGTACAGTTTTAATTACATGCTTATAATCTCGCCTCGCAAGTCTTGAGGTAGTTACAATTAGAAACCATTCGCTATAGGAATTCTAAGAAGTGGACGAAACCAGCGAGTTTACGCCAGGGTTTTTACTGCTGGCCCTCGCCCACGCCCGCCGCTCAGACACATAACTCAGTTTTTACGATCTATCCCTTTAGAAGTATAGAAATTTGTGAAATGTTTAAACAGAAACGTACGATTGATCGATTACGCAGTTCAATATCAAGATCAAATTCATACAAACAAAGATGGCTACCGACAAACGCATTGTTGTATGGAAGTGTATTTGCTTCGGGCATCTAGGTGTTTGAACTTTACCAGGTCAACGTTTAAATTGAGGTCGAAAGCGGTCACGACGGACCCTGTCATATGTGTACACACTACGCTACCCCGTGTAATGATTTTTGCATGACACTCTACTATCATTCTATTTACAGTTGGAGCATAGTACGGACAACTGTAATAGCTTTGTGATGAAACGTGACTGAGACCGTCAGGCCACAGCTCCCCACGATGATCCGATATTTGTGTCGTAAACATTCTGAAAATACATGATGCTTTAGTGGAACTCATTGAAAATTCCGTATAATTTGGTTACTATGGCTAGTGAAAATAATAGCAGAATTAACTGCAATCCACCAATTGAATATCTACGATCTTAATGCTCTACATACCTTGATACTTATTTAGCGAAGCGAATTGGTCCAATTATGTGATATCTACAATCACATAATTGGACTAATTCGCCTTGGATATTTCATCCTGCACATAAGTATACTAACCTCATCTGTAATTTAGTTTAAAATTGGTAGTGCCTAAGTATAAAGGGTGTAAAACACCTCTTAACGAAGCCGAAAGGCACTGGTTCTCCCTGTCATTGCGATCATTTTTTTGTTCTACACCATACCTGGGAACCTTCTAGTTACGGAGATATTAGGGGTCAAAGTTCCAACTTTTTGACAAGTATTTTTTTAAATACAAGTTTTTAATGTAAGATTTTTAAACACCTCCACGACCCCCGTACTATTCAATCCGTCCATCAGCACAATGTTTTGAGTGCGTTACATTGAGTTCTACCACAAAACATGATTTTACACCCCCCAAAAAAAAGTCGTTTCCCAGCATTAATTTTTGCGTAAAGTTACTTAGTTTCATGTACAGAATGCTTGGTTGACGGCTTCGTGATGAGGTGATTTACACCGTGTATTATAGTATCTGCTTACTACAGATACTTTATACTCACACTTAATCATCCATATTCATATTTTTATTTCATTTTTATAAATATTTTCTAATCCTTTGTTGTGACATGTTTACTTCAAATTTGTCAGATGTCATTTACTTTTATTTGTGATTGTTACCAGCCAAACTCTCTATGAAGGTTTCATTTAGATTATATATTACTAAAAATTATTATCATCAATTCGTCAGTTCAAATTGTTGTATTTTATAGTTAATTGCGAATATTTGCTCTGTAAAGATATTCTGAGTTATATTTCTAAAAATATTATGTGCAGGGTTTTTGACCATTGTTACTGGCTGTTTTTAATACTGGCAGGTTGCGTCTTACTAGAGCGCAGCAGTTTTGAATCTAAAAAAATGATTGGAAGAAAAGAAACGGAAGATCAGGGTATAAAAGGGATTTCTGACAGATGCCCTGGTTCTAGTCTGGAGTTAAGAGTCGGTTCAGTCTGGACACGAGAAATCAGTATAGTCTAAAATCAAGAAAACAGCTAAGTCTAGTTTGGAGTCAAGATCTGTCATATCTTGAGTTTTGAGCACAGCCTGGTGGAGTCAAAGAGCGGCCTTCGTTTAGTGCTGCCGTGGCTGTTGCTAACTGTCTGCTGGAAGCTGCTTTGCGAACTGACGAGCCTGGCACTGGGGCTCATTACCTGTCTGCTGGAAGCTGCTCTTCGAGCTGACGAGCCTGGCATTGGGCGGTACGTGTCTGCTGGTGGGTCCTACCAAATCGCCCTGCATCAAGTTCGTCGTGGTCAAGCTCATCTTAATCAAGCCAGCTTTCTACGACTGCAAGTTTGTCTTCAGTTACTATCACGCTCAGAGATTTGCGGAGATATTTAAAACGTTCTCGGTTAACCTGCCCTTCACTTTTGTACTAATTTATTGTATTTTTCATTTCATCATTTATTAAATTCATTTTCCCCTAATTACTTTTTTAATGTATAAATCTGTTTACTCCTTTCATCAAGGAATAAGCAAGTTTGTTACAGTATATAGCCTATGGAAAGGTGTCCAGTGCGGTGTAAAGCCAGTGACCGACTCGTCTCACCAATTGGGCAAGCCGACAATACACTTGACCCCACAAACTCTTAAATTATCTTTTGTTACCTATCGTCTGCCGCCATGTGCCAGCGGCAGCGTCTACCGTGTCGCGTTGCTAAGAGACCGACACGCCGAACTAGACGTGTAGCGATGTGAACACTAACAACAAATACACCGAGTGTTTTTCCTTCCCTATTGTGTCTGATAAAGTGCAAGAACTTTTGAGAGTTTTTGTGTAAGGAAGGCCTTTATTAATTTCACATTTATTGTACTTGCGTTTTTAATTGTTCGTTTTATTAATTGAATTGCCCTCGTCAATAATTTTCAGTTTTAGATAAATAAATTCGTAGAATAAAATCAAATTTAAATAAGGTAATAAAATTACACGTAGCTTAAAATTTAAATAATACACAATGTACTACTTCGATCATAGGCTTTGCTAATTAATTATTCATTTTTTGGGTAATTTTAAAAAGAGCTAACTAGTAATTTTACTGTTCAATAGAACAGTTTAGAACATACGCAAATAAGTTCATAAATTCACAGCTTTTGGCCACAAGCTACAATCCGAAAATACTCATAACAGTTTAACACGGTAGTCAAACAACAAACTCGTAAAAATAGGCTCTACTACATATTGCGTGCGTCTGTAGCTTCTAGTTATTAGATTGACTTAGATACTGCATAACTAAATACCGGTTTTGCAACTTGAGTTCGCTGATTTATTTATAAAGCGGTCAATTCGTGTGCATCAGGTTGACGGGTGTATAACTACCAATGGCCATGCGATATGCGTGAGGGCAATGTGCTAGCAATGTTCCGAATATACGCAAAATCTGAAGCTATGTACTAATTTAATACCACAGTTATTAGAAAAAGTATGTGAGCCGCCAACCTGATATCAGAATGGCGGGTGTATTCTAAATCTGAACAAATGACCAACTATCTGAGTGTGAAATGCCTACCGTAGAAATGTATGAGCAACGTTCGTTATTATATTAAAAGCATAAGCATATGCTATTAACAGTTAAAGAGTAATTTATAAAATAAAATCCTCCACGTTTGGCGCCTGTCCAATTTGATTAGCAACTAGTTGTACCTATATATACGTTGCTATGTCAAAATTTAAGGCATTTCTTGAGTAAAATGACAATCCTTTTACGCTACTTTTTAACCGACTTCAAAACGGGAGGAGGTTCTCACTTCGATTACGTATTTTTTTTTAAGGATATAATTTCCTATTGGTCCCAAAGAAATTTCATCAAAATCAATTCAGCAGTTCGGTTTTTCAAATCAAAATCGTTGGAATAAATATGTATCAAAATGTAAAGTATTTAACATCTAATCGATTTCTCTGTGAATCATCATCTGCCTAGCCTTTTCTTAAATATTTTGGGGTTCGGCTTCAGTCTAATCGGATGCAGCTGAATACCATTATTTAATCCCGTATTTGTACTTAGGCAACCACTGTAGTTTAGTTCTTTTTAATTCCATATTTTGGTAATTGATATTAAAACTACTTTACTAAAAGTCGCATTAAGAGATTGTCATTTCACTCAAGAAATTTAAGGGATTTCTTGCGATAACATGTTACGTACCGATATGATAGTGGTGGTTTGTTAATAAAAACAAACGTTTTCGCAGATTCTAAACATGATTTTGTTAAAAGTGTGTCTGTTTCAAGTCAAGTTTGCCTGGCCTGTGAATTATATCAAAAGAAAAATTGCTGAAGTTTCATAGCCTATCTAGCTAACCTTCCATGAGAACCTTTAATAATAATGCCTTATGGTCAACTCCATCAACGTAAGATCGAAATTTCTCGACTGCATAAACCACAGTCAAAAGTTCCTTATCGGAGGCCGAATAACGTTTCTCACAATCATTGAGCTTCCTTCTAAGGTAAGCCACTGCCTGTTTGATCAGTCTTCTGTTGTGTCGTATTTCAATAGGGGATCGGTCTGGGTAAAGAAAACGACATTCTATTTTGTCCGTCAGACAGGTAATACAAAAATATTAGACACGTATTTTTTCTTTTATCAAAATATCAAAAAATTACTTAGTTAGAACTTATTAAAGTTGGAGAGTGGGGGCTTACTACGTCACAAGTGGGTATAAAACTTACCTACATGTGACGTCATGCGCCATTTCAACTCAATATATCTCCGTAATTTTATGACCACGTGAAAAAAGAAAAAATACGTGTCCAATACTTTTCAATAAACTACCCGACGGACAAAGAAAAAAAAATAGGATTATCCCCCATTCTGACATAAAATCGTTCCAATACCCATTTGATGCATCACATTGAATTGTGAACGGCTTATTATAATCTGGACATGATACTACCGGAGCCGAAGTGAGGTTTTGAGGTTTAATAATGCTTTTTCCGCAGTAAGTGATCATTCAGTTGATTTGTCAACAAAGTTGGGTAAATGCTAGAGAAATCGATTGGATGTTAAATAAAATAAAAATACTTTATTTCAGACCTTGATCCATATGATGTTTGTAAATTGTAATACACACTACTTATAAACTATGTTTGTAACGACGAAATAAAAGACTTTCATTCATATTTTTGCTGCACTCGCCTGACGCATCGGGTATATGTACATGTACACGTACCCAATGCACCATAATGGTGCAGCACGGCTTTTCACTAATGACCTTCAGAATGTCATTGCAGCTCCCATGCACCCTGCGCATCATAGAAGCAGTCTTTTTACGTAAGACGGTACTGAAACCGTCAGTACGTGCTTCTGCAAACATTCCTGATGCGCTACAGGAACGTGGGAGCTCCAACAACATCCTGAAAGTATTGTTGTACTGAACCCTGAGGGTGTTGTATGCCCTCTGCGTATATCGCTGTGTACAACGACTAACAAAAAGCCTTAAAAGGAGTTATTTTTACTTCTGGTGTACAAAGTGCAAACCTGCGGGCCAACATGTTACATCGGACAGCCAACGCCCTCTGTTCTCTTTCCATATCAGCATCATCCTATATGTCCTCAATAAATATGTGCCCCTAGTACTTGAAATCAAGCACTCTTTCAAGGGCCACACCTTTTAACATAACTGGTGGCACATTATGTGCTGGTTTTTACGTGAACTAGGTACTGAACTGATTTTGATGAAATTTCTTTGGGACCAATCGGAAATTATATCCTTAAAAAAAAAACAAATCGTTTCATAAATGACGGGGTTATGAGGTAACAAACATACAAAAAAAAATACGTAATCGAATTGAGAACCTCCTCCCGTTTTGAAGTCGGTTAAAAAGTAGCATAAAAGGATTGTCATTTTACTCAAGAAATGCCTTAAATTTTGACATAGCAACGTATATATAGGTACAACTAGTTGCTAATCAAATTGGACAGGCGCCAAACGTGGAGGATTTTATTTTATAAATTACTCTTTAACTGTTAATAGCATATGCTTATGCTTTTAATATAATAACGAACGTTGCTCATACATTTCTACGGTAGGCATTTCACACTCAGATAGTTGGTAATTTGTTCAGATTTAGAATACACCCGCCATTCTGATATCAGGTTGGCGGCTCACATACTTTTTCTAATAACTGTGGTATTAAAATAGTACATAGCTTCAGATTTTGCGTATATTCGGAACATTGCTAGCACATTGCCCTCACGCATATCGCATGGCCATTGGTAGTTATACACCCGTCAACCTGATGCACACGTCAATTCACCATTATAAATAGTTCCAAGTGCTATAACCTAATCGATGTCAAAATGCAAATAAACTTACATGTAATGTTACTAGGTATCCTTTTGTTGCATATACACACTTTTTTCAAACGCAAGCCCTCTGTTGGAAATAACTTAAAATACCTGTCTCCTTAATATTTACTTTTTTTTGTTACTTTACATGAACTCTGTATTCAATAAACTGAAATGCATCTATGGCTTTTCCGCAAATTGTGTGCCGCGGCACTCTGGTGTACCGTGGTCATAAGTTGGTGTGCCGCGGAATAATAAAATCGCTCGCTGCCAATGGTGATAATGAAATATTCCCAAATGTCTTGCCAGCTGATCCAGAAAAAATAGTGCAAGTTTTGATTGTTTAATCACTTAAAAGTTTCTTGCAGAGAAAATGAATTTCTATTTCCCTAAGCGTGATTATAAGTTCTACAATCTATGGACCGAGATCGAAATCCATTCTCCGAGAGCATCCCTTTTGGACAATTACTCTTATCGAGCAGGTAGAACTGTTAGAAATGAAAGTGAATCGCATTTGTTTTTTTTTTTTCTCAGAAACTGAAGTAGAACAGTTTTGGCATGGTGCATAAATATCCTCTGCTTTCTAAGCTTCCTATTGCAATACCTACTCTTGACATTTGTAATGACCTATTTATGTGGATTAGGATTTTTATTCTTACCACAAAACCGTATTCAAAAAAAATAAAATATAGATAAGTCGGTGGTAAAAAAGTCAAAGAAACAAAAAAAAGTCACCGACTTCCGAAAGTAAAGTTATTTCCACTTTTTTTTGTGTTTTTTTGTCGGTGTCCCATTTTTTTTTTTAATTCTTTTTAGTTGTTGTTTCTCACACATATCCTTGTCAAGTATCAATTTTTCATGGTAACTAGAAAAAATACCAAATTCGCTTCTACTGTGCTTATAATATTTGGAGAGTTCCCTCGATTGCTCCAGGATCCCATTATCAGATCCTGAATTATATCTTCCATCATCAGGTCAGCAACATGAGATGATGATTACCAAGTACAAATATGAATTGCGTTAGAAAGTATGAAAAACATTGTATATGCCCATAAAATCTGAAGGTTGCTCTCGATTTCCCTGGGATCCCATCATTAGACTCTGACTTGTTGGCAATGGGATCACATCAGTAGTACCTACTTATAGATTTTAAAAGAAAAAAGAATTTTAAAAATTGGTCCGCAATTAGCGGCGAAATCAGTGAACATAGGTACATAAAACATCATAAAGTCGAACATAGAACCTCCTCCTTTTTTTAAGTTAGCTAAAAAAGGTAACGCCTCAAGACGATTGCCTAAGATTTTATAGCAGCCCCGTCAACGAATACTCCAAACTTTGACCGCCTATGCTGCATGTTTCGCATTAAATATAGCTTTTCCCCAATATAAAAAATGGTTCGATGATTAAGGTTATGTACATATTGATTTTGCATTTATGGTGTGCCTGATCTTTGGGAACAGTACCTATTTTAATCGTAAAATGCAAGAAAGCGTTAGAAGAACTGCAAGATTCAAGAGACATTGAAAATAATTTACTAAAATTAACGACTTTCTAAGGGCCGCCTCATTAAGCCTCGGAATATGAAGTAGGTAGGAGTACTTAATTGTGAGATAGGTTACATACTTAAAGTTACTTAGTTAGTCAATACAATCTATTTTATTTTATACATGACCTTACCTAGTAGTAATAGTTCGCAACCTTTGTAAGTATCTTAAAGATAAAGTAGCATCATGCGCCATTTCTAATGCTCGATGATTATTATCTAAGCCATAATCAATCTTTAGTTAATAGATTTGGAGCTCTGCGAACAAGTGACTCAATGCTAACAAGCTTACGGCCGCGGCGCGTCAACAAAGTCTGTTATAGAACAACATTTAAGCAGGAGCAAGGCTACAGATACAATCAGAGATTCATGTAATTATCCAATCGAGTGCGGTCGCACGAGGCTCATCATGTGGCCCGCAGCGACGCGCTGGCAGCGCGGGCGCACGGTGCACGCGCCCACAGAGTGACCGGCAAGCCGTTCAACAGTAATGTGTTCTGAACAACTGACAACCATGCCGTTATATTGTCTGATCCTTAATCGCAAAATAAAAGAAGTTTATGTGCGGTTTCGTAGAGCAAGCGAGTTTTACTATTTATCTTACCTAATATCTCGTTTAGAGGTAGCTTTTAATTAGACATGTTTATCCCAATTTACATTAATCATTAAATTATGTTAGCTGTAAATAAAACAATATCATTACCCCTTACAAGTAAGCATATTATTACTTAAGCTTCTGTGCACATTAAGCAGCACCCTAGTGTAATTAGTTTCAAAGCGCTCTACCGCTCTACATTGCCACATAATGCCAACAGATATGGAGAGCAATCAAGTGCAGACGAACGTAGTCGAGTTCGCGTCTCGTGTATGCGAGTAGCTTGGCTACATATATACACTACATGTGCATGTGTATGTAGATTTCGTTAAGTGGTTGCACTGCGTCTACTAATACCTACTGGCCCTGGGTAGGTGGCACACCGTGCTTAACTGTCACGTTGCGAGCACGTTAGTACAAGCCTTTAATCCTAACTATTATATTATAAATGCGAAAGTAAGTTTGTGTGTTTTCACGACTAAACGGCTGATCGGATCTTAATGAAATTTGGCAAGAAGATAGGTTTCAACCTGAGGAAGGAAATAGGCTATATATCATCACGCTACGCTACCAATAGGAGCGGAGCAGCAAAGAAAAATGTTGCAAAAACGGGGAAAATGTGACGCAGACGAAGTTGCGCGGGACAGCTAGTACTCTATAAATAGAACTTGTCCTCGATGCGTTATATGTAGAAACATTCATTACACTACGATGAGGACACGACGACAATGTGGCACCCACCCTGAATTACTCTCGGAACGACAATTTATAAGAGGAAGTCGCTGATTTGCATTTTTATGAACGGGGAAGGTGAAGTGAAATCATCGTCATTACTAACACAGTTTTATCTCAATGCTAAATGCATAATATTTGATGGATGGGTACGAATAATGTTTGTATAGATGCTTAGACACCAACGTATTTTGCCAAATATAACTTTGTTCATTGTGTCTGCAACAAAAACTTGTATCAAATATCTATCTCATCATTCAACGGTAATTCTAACTGTTACGCATACTTCTCGGTGGTGCATCGTTCATCGTTTTTGACAAAATTATGTTCCCTTTTTTGGATTGTTTGTTGTACATTCGTCACAAAGTAAACTCGTCACATTTTTGAAAACTTCATACTTAGAAAGTAAATTCGCCACATGCATTAAAAATATGTGTAGATTCGTCACAAGTTTTCATTATAGGCAAATTTTTGATAAAATACTGGTCGCAAGCAAATTTTAGCAAAGCAAGCATTTTTTTGCATTGGTTTTTAGCTTTTAGTCCTGGAGTCATAGCGCTAGACGGCGCGATTCTTCCTGTCTATCTCTTGGTCGACGGTTCACTCGCGCAAAGCGATGGCGTAAATGAAATGGCGGCAGGTCACGGTAACTATCTGCGACTCCCGCAATCCCCTTAGACTGAATGGTCTAAGATCCGGTCTAAGAAATATACAGGGTGAATTTTAGATTCCTACAATGCAGCCAATAACGAGTGTATGTACTCAATATCAGTAAAAGCAAAGTAGCTTATTCCTCTTTTTTCGTATATTTTAGTTGTATAAAGTAGAAGAAACATTAATTTCTGTGATTATCTAAGATAAATAAATGTTTTTTTTTCTAATTATTGATTGTTTTTTTTTTGTTGGCTGTACAATTTGACGACCAAAATTAATATGTTACGAATATACATCATGAAAATAGAACTGTGGTGACACATACTTTTTCCTGTAACGAATTATCATTGCGACGAATGGACAATAACCTCTTTTTTGATGTCTTATTACCATATTTGTGATTCATTCACCAGTTTGATAAATGGAATCATGACTTTAAGTATACCTACACGAAAACTACGAGATATTGTGTATGTAGTGTGGTGGCACATGTGTAAATAATATGGTCCAAGGAGAAACTACATAGGTGCACAAGTCCAGCGATAAAAAAGATAATATCGATCATTTATAATATGTAGCTGCATCATTAGTAAACATCGTGAATTTAATTAATTATACACATTATAATTTACGTATCAGTAACACTTGAACTTTACTACGCGTCTACACAAGAACACTTAAGTATTCATTTCAAGTAACATTTGCGGTATCACACCTTCCATCTATTATTTCCTAATATGAATTGATAACTGTGCATTTCACCGCGGAGTCAGTCAATAATGCACTTAGGAAATGAAAATTCCTTTTGAGGGATGTGTATCTGGTATCAAATGGGCGGTACCGGTGTCGGATTACATGTTTGCCCCAAAATGTATAAAAGCACAAAACCACCTCGAGTTACTCTCATTAACTTATTCGCTTTTAGACGAATGGCATTGTAAAACATAAATAATATGTAAAGTATTTTTATATTTTCCAGATTAGTAAATATGATAGTAAACAAAGCAGTTCAGTTAACCGTGCTGGCAGCAGCCATGCTACTGGAGAGCAGAACAGACGCGGCCACATCTCCCTCGGTCCGGTTCTGTGGCCGACAACTGAGCGAGATCATGAGCAGGGTCTGCCATGCTTACAACAGTCCTTGGGACACACCCACAGGTATTGTATAGTCTTATTATAAACACATATTTTAGTTAGGTATATGTATTACACGTTTGGTACATTACAAAAGCATTCGATTATGTAAGACATAATATTTTCTTAATTGAACCAAAAGATTACAAAAAACGTGTTAAACCTTATCATCCTTATACCTCACAGATCGAATATTTTACATGACAACATTGAGTGTATGTACAAAAATGTTATCCACCAATTTGCTGAGAAATTAATTATGGGTTCTGCAAGGGAGCGTTCTTGGACCATTACACTGGTCAACTAAATATAGTAAAAAGAGAGGGGGTTACTAATTTGGAATAACCTACCTACCCTCTTTACAACACTATATTTATTTTGATTTGATCAGGTCTAGTTTTTGTGTAAAATGACTTCAAGTTATCTCGGGAAATCACCCATTAAATGACTATAAAAGATTTTTCGAACAGCTTTTATCTGCTTATAAGGAGTGAGGAGAGGAGAGTTTAGGTATCTGTTTGGAGTGTAATATGTTATTGAAAATGCATTCCCTACCCTTTATTATTTATACCCTTTAATCTTTATATTTCGGTTATTTCCTGTACATCTGAGCGCCATCACCAATGAACCTGGTGAAAGATTCCACTAGGACAGTTTCTACAATATAAAACCATCAGGGCAAGTGTGGTCCATATATTATATTATAATGCTCGCAGATTAGGTACTGCTATACTTTTACAATGACACCTCCCTGAAGCAAAAAATATTGAATTGGGCATTGATATTAATACTGCAATACCATAGTTTTCACTACATTTTGTTTATTAAAACTTTTAAACACAATAAAACTATTCGTAGGTACTTATTTGAAATATTCTTATTTCATTTCTATTAACACTATCCTCTTTCTAAACACAATTAGGCAAAAGTATTCATGTTACATACAAACAAAAAGTGTTTTTTTGTTGACCAGTGTATTTTTTCTAATTTTATAAGTGACTGACTGACTCGCCAAAATGATAAACCAATTAAATATTTTCCGAGATAAAAAGGCAACCACATTACTTACTCTTAAAGTAGGTAGGTAATGTATAAACAGATTATTCTATTGTTGGACGTGGAAATAATAATAAACTATAAAATAAAAAAAAAACTATATATATGTAGAAAGCGGAAACTACTTCTGGACACGGCGCGTATTGTTAGGAGGTTCCTCTCTCAAGAGCCCCTGACGCTGACGCTGACGCTGTTCCCGATGCCGGTGGGCTCCTATTTATTTTTATTTTTATATATGTTTTTTTTTTATATCATTAAGTAAAAATATTTTAAAATATAAAAATAAAAAAGGGAATAAACTATTAATCTCCAAAGAAAAATAATGATCTTATAGACATAGCCTAAGTATGATATCCGGAAAGCAACAGATATAAGCGCTATCAGTAACAACAACATTTAATAACAAATTATGAAAGGTCACCTAATATAATTGAATCAGCAACATAAAAATTCACAAGAAGCCAAGTACTTACTTGGCAAATATAATTTGAACGCAGAACTCTTATCAAATGTTTTATATTCAAGTAAAATCAGTTCTAATTAACATGTAATCTTTGTTTTTTTGTCAGTTTAGTACGCTAATTGATGGCGTCTTAACTCCGTTAATTTAACGTTGATACGATCCAGATTAAGCCTGTTAGCTAAGATTTTCTCTCTAAATCAACGTTTATAAATATTTTAGACCTACTTATATGTATATACCAACTTAACTAAAAAATGCTATCTTGTTTGCGTTTTTTATCTGTGCGGGCACGGGGTTAACGGGTTACACGAGTCAAAACTCATGTAACTCGGTGACCCGGTACTCGTGGGAAAAACTGCTTTTGGTGATACTGATACTGCTTTTGGTGTTACTGACTAAAAAACAGCTTTTATCTACAAAGTGCAATACCTACACGGTCTAAATTAATTAAAGGGTACCTAGATTTCGTTTTTTAAATTAGGTACCGATAATTCTATGTATGAGGTTCAGAATGATGTATTGTATAATGTTATCTATATATTTAGCGAAACTCAACACAGAAAAACTACTTAGTGTTATATTAAATAATTTAACTAACGGTATACTAATATAGGTAACTAATAGGTATTATAAATAATAATTGTATTGATAGATAATCCCATAAGCCTTACACTTTATAATAAGGTAGCAATACAAAATGTTTGTTATAAACAAATATTTAGTCCGCTTTAATAACTTCCGCAGTAGAGAGATGGCCTGAAACACAGGTTTAAATAAACCTACGTCGGGCAAATCGCTACATAACTTTAAGAATTTTATTTCAACTTTAATCTTACGTGAGTCATACTCTAGTTTTATCCAGTTAATTTTAAAATTATTATAGTACTACATTAATATCCACAACTGAACTACCTGTACACTTTTTTGTGATCTTTTGCTTTTATTTTTGAAGTGTAAACTTCTTTAACCGCGTTGAGCGATTTTTGGTAGGAAAAATTTTTGGGTTTGCGTGTCCGACATGTTCGGGACGTATTGGGCCAGACTCGCGACGCATTTAAAAAATAAATAAAGAACATGGTAATTCCATTGTTTTTAGGGTTCCGTACCCAAAGGGTCAAACCCTGTTACTGAGACTTCGCTGTCCATCCGTCCGTCCGTCCGTCCGTCTGTCACCAGGCTGTATCTCATGAACCGTGATAGTAAGCCAGTTGAAATTTCTACAGATTATGTATTTCTGTTGATTATATAACAACAAATACAAAAAAAAAAACAGAATAAAATAAATATTGAAGGGGGTTCCCATACAAAACATTGATTTTTTGCACGGAACACTTCGTGCGCGAGTCCGACTCGCACTTGGCCGGTTTTTTAGTTTTCACCTCTGCTGGCAGTCTTTATGCCAGCTATACACGCTACGATCCACCGGAGAGGTTATCTGTGCAGGTGTGCCTGCGCAGGTCAACCGAACATTGGAGCGTGTATGGGACGTTCCGTTGTACCGGAGCGGTCTTCAGTTCTTTTTGCGATGGCATCGAATGATAGTCATAGTCATCATTTATTGCATGATGACGATGACACGCTGGCACGTCCGAAAGAAACACTAGAAAACAACTGACGCGACCTGCGCAGGCGACCGGAGTACACGCACACACGCACAGGTACACCGTACGGTGTCACTCGAAATAATTGATTTTCGATCTTGCGCCGGTCGCCTGCGCAGGCTCAAAAAACTGCACAGGTCTATTCCCACACACATTCCGGTCTACCTGCGCAGGCATACCTGCACAGGTGGGCCTTTCCGGTGAACCGTAGCGTGTATGGCTGGCATTACGGCTGCCTCTGTTTTTTTATTGAGTATAACTTCAAATGTGCGAATAAATGTCCAGTGTTGTTAATAAATTAATTTTCCTGGCTTGCTAAAAATTGTTTCGGAGTAAAGTATATGATACACCAACACATTACAATTGCTTGAAATAGAAATACGCGATTGCAATATTGGTCACTACAATAACAGGAAAATGTATTGTCAACACTTATTCATTCTTCAATTGGTGGTTGTTTACTAAGTAATGTGCAAGTAGGTGGGTATGTATGTACTTACTTATAAAACTTTCACGTCCATTCAGAGTGGTTCTGTCAGCTGGTTCACGACAAAATCTGTTAGTGGACAACACATATATTATCTTCCAACGTAGTCCCAAAGAGTTTAATCTTCACATTTACTTTCCAGTAGTTGAACAACCTGGCTCTGTGGTGAGAAGAAAACGACAGTCAGGGAACGGTATAGCTGATGAATGCTGCAACCATGGTTGTACGTGGGAACAGCTTAGCGAATACTGCTCTGTCAGTGCCATGTAAGTTCCAATCATTAATTCATTAACGGTGCTGAGTTTCCCCGCAAAAAATCTGCATTGTTACTTCTATAGAATTTTAATATTTTAAAGGCAGCTTTATAGTAATAATTTTTGGAGCAGGCCATTCTGATAGACAATGCATGATCTTTTGTTTTCAATCTTACTTTTCGCTACCATGGAGAAATATTAACTTGGCATTCTATCATCAACAGTTCTGAATCACCGCTGGAGGACATGGAGTCCCACATCATCGCAGACAGATCAGCGGAGCAGACGGCGTCTGAGAGCAAAGACACGGCGAGAACGGCGTCAGACAACAAGGATGTGGCAAGACCGGCGGCAGCGCCAGCAGCGGCGGTAGGCAGCGCGGGATATGCGGGACGCGCGGTTGAGCGGGGCCGCGCGCGGAGCCGCGGGTACGGGCACGCACGAGCAAGGGGCCGCCGTTGTTGGTGCCGGCGCAAGCGGCGCTCGGGCCGACGGCGATCCTCCCTCATGGGTAACATGGTGTGTCTGTCCTTCGCCGCCGACTTATTCTCTTACTTACAATTTTGAGATAAATGGTTAAATTATTTAAAAAAAGGATTTTTATAAACCATATTAGGTCAAACAATTTAACATTTGATATTCTTATTACGTTGTATATGATATGGTATTTAGGTATATTATTTAGTCGAATTGGGAGCATCAAAATTAGTGGTAATAGTATAATTTATCCAGTCTAGCTGTTAAAATAACGTTAATCTTTTTTAGATGTACTGGTTGGTCTACTTTACCTTTCTTAAATTTTTAATCCGGTTCAACATGTGTAAGGTCAAGATCATGCTACAAAAATGCAATGGCAAAATGCAATGCAATCTAGTTGGACCAAAATAAAGTTTTTGTAAGAAAGAGAATAAGAAGGCAGCGAGTAACTAACCCTCATATTAACGCTATAAGCATGTTCACTAATTTATCAGTACTAAAATTCATCATTACTATGTACGGTTATAACGGAATGATCTTGCTTGATAATAGTATGTATGTTATTAACAGAGAATGCCACTGGACTTACACCTATGCTATGATTAGAAATAAATCATGCAAAAGTAATGGTTACCTACGGGATGTCAAAATTAACTGCACGTAAATAACTGTAAAGTGCATAATTTACACTAAGCGGTATCTGTGTGTGTCTAAAAGTTAATTGTTCCGCCCTTACCCCCGTCTGTTGCTGTTGTTGTTTATGCCGCTAATAATTACGAATGCGTATGTTTTTTATAGGGCCTTGAAACCCAGTTTTGGTCACATAGTAAAACCTGGGAAAAACCGGGTATTACTATTAAGCCTAAACCGGGTTTCGCACGCCCTAGTCCTTTGATCTGACTGGTAGACAGACACTGGTGTGGCTTTGAAGGGGAAGCATTGTTTATATCTCTGTAAATGGTTTTTATATAATTTTTAAATTTAACGTAAATAAGCTTCATAAACAACAACATCGAGTCAATAGATAAATATAACAGTCTGTCTGTAAAGTGGAATGACACACATGCGCTGTAAAACTTTTACTCCTACCTAGTTACAAATGATAAATCAAGTTGGATATTAAGTGTAGGTATAACCTTGTTTATCGAAAATTGATAAAACCTACCATGGACACAACACCAACACCAAGGTGCTTGCATAAAGATACCTGTTCCCAATACGGACCAGTCGGAATCGATGGGTACGGTACGGGTAACATTGTCGCATGCATAGGTACCTTCTGCATGCGCCTTTGTATAAAAACATAAACCTGTTTCTTTATGCAAAATTGAAAGCTAAGTCGTTACTAAGTTATTTTTTCGAAAACATAGTGTCTTGTTTCATTTTTATGACATACTCTGGGTATTCAGGGTGATTCTCTCAGATGGTTAACGATTCTTTGATGGTGTGGTGGTTTGGTGAACGAGCACTCAATTTGTAACTGGAATAGACAAGCGCACTGACACCTACAACGAAACGTACCTACCTACCTAATTCATTAAAAGTAACTTAAACCTTGTAACGGAAACCTAATACCTACAAAGAACATCGTTAAAGTTATGTTACTTTGTAATGTTTAAGTCAAAACATGGGGTGGAGAACAAATGACTACCTACTAACAAACAACTTGAATCCACACTGATTTGAACTTATTTAAAATAAAATTGATATTCTTTAAAGGGAAAAAAAACATCAATCAGAAACAAGGACTTTTATAGACTTTAGAACCAATCATGCAGCGAACACACGTTTATTTGCTAAGACATTTGAGAACTCCATGTTCAGTTTTTGATAGAAACTGTAAGGACATAAGTACTTAAGGGCTAATGTTCATTTCTATTGTTTCAGGACCTCGTAAAAAATGTAGCACGCGCTGCTCCCGTGGTGGGCACCGTATCTCCGCTAATCACGTGGGGTCGGACTCTCAATACTGACCTCTCGACGGCCAGCCGGGACCAGTACGCGTACGTCGTCTACGCCTAATAAAACTCATGGTTGTTAGTAACCGTTGACGACGCCTGCGAGCATCACTCGCCGTGCCCAGACGCAGTCCGAGCTCATATCGTACGTAACAGATAAGATTACGTGGTAAGGTACAATGTTTTAGTGTTCATTATTATGTAGCGATTCATATGATAAGTATTCTTTCCTATCACAGTGTCAATTAGATTAGGAACGACTATTTATATTCATAATCAAGTGTTCAACTTTAAGAATACAATTTTAAAGTAATCTAAGAAGTAGATCACAAAGTATTCTTCTATTTCAATGGTTTTTAGAAGTCTACTTAAATCATTTAGCTAATGTTTCTTGCAAGCATTTTGTATTATATTGCCATAAACAATAGAATAGTAAGTAAGAGGCTTAAACTGCACTATTTTTGTGTTGTATTGGAAGCCTAGTTTCTAATATGCCAATTTTCCATTCTCTTTGCCCAAGTATCTTCTTAGGTAATAAGTAACATTATTATTATAATCTAAAAGATAGCTCTCTATAGTTTTAATTAATATGCTTACACACAATACCGTGTGCAAACAGAAAGGAAAATTGACTATTATTAAATTACTTGTATTTTTCACTTGCAATAAAATAATCATTTGCCATAATAGACACCCAATTAATAATTTATTATCGTCTAAGATGTGTACCTACCTATATGCTACCAATAAATCTCCTACCATATAAGAATTAACGATCTCTAAAACATCTGTGATAACTCCAACTGATAAAAATAAATCATTAATTTATGAATTTTAGTTATGTCAGCATACTAGTTGAATGTATCTTCTTGTGTTAGAAAATGTATGTATTTAGACTTTAAGTAGTTCTAAGTTAAGAGTGGACACTTGTATATTAGCAGGCAGGTCTGTTTCTGACTGAATATGATGGAGCAGTCGGCCAACAGCTCTGCCATAAGCTTGGACATGCTTCTACTGTGACTGAACTGACTGAATAGGTGGATGCTGTAGTAAAATTGTCATTTGTTTCTAAAAAGTGTTTCATTTCAACATATCAAAAAACTATGTATTAGTATTTTTATCACAACTTCATGTTTTACTTACAAAATTATTAAACATAATTTACAAACTATCCCAAATCAATCATTACAAAATGTCTGTATCCTGAAAGTCTGACATCCAGTCTACCAAGAGGTACAGTCTGTTGTCAAAATTATCTGACCCACCCTAAAGACAAACGAATTTGGACCCTCTGTCTGTAAAATTAAGGTTTATTCAATTTATTTGAGCTTATCAGAGAAGTGCTCGAGTACTCGCTGAACAAATACAATAATACAGACACGCAAATTTGATTTGTAACACGTAACGTTAAGGTAACCCGCCCAACTTTGTCGGAGCCACCGGAATTATATATCATTTTGTTAAGCTATTTAAATCATTATTTCGTTAACATTAAAGTTGAAAAGCTTTTAAGTTACACTACATAATTACAAACCAATCTTTAATTTCGCGTATCCCCAACAAGTTCTTATGGCTTAGCGGTTTGATGCTGGATTGGCGACTAACAACATGTGGGGTTCGAAAACACAGTACACATAATATCAGTTTCTTTTTTAATTAAAAAAAGAAACTGATAATATAATTTCTACAATATTGCTTGCATTATTTATTAAAGAACGACCAATATGATTTACGCCTAATAACTTATCTTGTACACAAGTAGGTAAATTAAAAAAACTTTTTATAATGAATATGAATATTTATTTTTCAACTAAGTACCCACTTATTACAAGATATGGGAAAATATTACCATTTTTTAAAGTTTATATTTTAAGATTATCCATCTATAGTTCTTTACAATAATACTTTTGGAATAAATTCTAAATTGAAAGCAAAACAATATCTTCATCGCAGGATTTGATCTTGCAACTTGTGTTTCTCAGTTTTATACACAGACCACAAGACCAGAATAGGGATGATGACTGGGTAAAGAAAACGAAATTCTATTTTGTCCGTCAATCAGGCAATACAAAAATATTAGATACGTATTTTTTGTTTTATCAAGTTAACAAAAGAATACTTAGTTAAAACGCATTAAAGTTGGAGAGTGGGGGCTAACTACGTCACAACTAGGTACAAAATGTACTGAGCGGTGACGTCATGCGCCATTTCAAATTAAAATATCTCCGTAATTTTACGATTACGTGAAAAAAGAAAAAATACGTGCCAAATACCTTTTATTAATCTACCCGATAGACAAATAAAAAAAAATGAGTCACCATCCCTATTACTTGAACATAGTAGTAGAGGGTCCAAATTCGTTTGTTTTTAGGGTGGGTCAGATAAGGTTGACAACAGGCTGTACTAACTGAGTTGTGGAGGTCAGATAAGCAGTTGCTCCATATAAAATAAAATAATAAACTGGTATTCAGCTGCATCCGGTTAAACTGGAAGCCGACCCCAACATAGTTGGGAATGTGCTAGGCTGACATACAATCCCAAATTGTATTAGTGCTCAACTTGGCCAAATTTTAAGTCACACTTACACAGTGATTAAGGCTATTAATGAGTATAGTTTTCAAAAATCTAGGGAATGCATCCCTTTTTAAATAAGTACTTGCAATGACCTGTTCCTGTTAAATACGAGGGCAGCCGGCAGATTGATAAAAAGTAATAATGGCAGTGAATTAAATATATATTTGAATTGTACAGACAGTCCAAAATGATACAGTAGCCAAATACATTTGATGAAGTAGATTAACCTTCAATCCTTAATATTTGTGACCTATCATATTAATAACTGATACAATAATCTCTTAAAATGCTATATACACAATTTTAAAATGTTGAGTTAAACACAATCATAGGTTCAACAACATTTCATTTTTATCTCACAGTTTAGTTAAATTGACAGCATATCATGTTATTGTAATTCTTACTATATCAAAATAATTTATATTATTCCATTCAACATCTTCATTGTACATTAATCACTTTGTAGTAAAAATATACCAAATTAAATACTTATACCAAATGCTGAATGATTCTTCATTCACAGAATCGGATTCTTTAGAATTCTTAGGTTCTCTAAGCCTAGTAACAGAATAATATTTTTTAAATATCACATACTTTGTGATTAATATAGTCAGTATGATCGCTCCTAGTCATAGTGGCCCCTTGTCATTGTCATTTTGATTGGAGTCTGTGTTACTAGCACCTTGGGAACTACTATCCCTAATCGGTAATAATTGAAACCTTAAATTGTTACCCTTTATCCTCTTCTGTACTATTTTACACATATCCTTCACTTCCTTTTCTATCACTTGGTATATTTTTTCCTGGAAATTGAAATATTAGCATTTGAATAACATGATAACAATAATACAATATCTTTTATAATTACTATCTAACATTAAAACTTTTCATCACACATTTGATCTCCTAAGGGTTAAGCACAGGTAAACTTGTAGTACACTTTTAGTTTTTTTCTTCTTTGAAGTTAAACTTCTTATGCAACCTCCAACAAGTTTAACATGCTAATTGAGGGGGAATATTTTCTATTACCCACTAAGAGATGGCGCTATTACAAGAGTTGTGACCACGTAGTTCAACTAGGTACGCAAGATGGCAAAAAGTGTAGAATAATAAAACAATAAAATATTATTTAGAAGCTCAATAAAATAACGCGAGTGAATGCGTGACACTCGAACGCATGCGTGTTGTATTACGAAGTTTCACTTCTTCCGCCCGGAGGGACTCCACACACTATTTTTTTTTTAATGTGTATCCTGGGTGCGTTTACAAACAATTAAACTCACATACACAAACAGCCAGACCCGGAACAATTACCTGTAGGTCATACAAATATTTGTTCCATGCGGGGATCGACCACGATACACATCAATCGCTCAGCCGCTGAGCAATTGTGCCGTCGTAGTTCACCAGTATCATACTAATACTGGCTGGTAAAATAAGAAACAATGTAAAACAACTTACAGTTTTGTTTGCAGCTTCAGCATCGTCTCCAGCAATAACAACTCTGACTTCATATTGCTTTTCAACAAGTTTCATCATTTTCTTCACCCCAGTCATCAAGTCATGATCTCCTATCCTTGAAGAAAGTGATATAAGTTTATCGCCTTTTATTACGTTATTCTGACGGGCTGCCTGTTTCTCTTTTCTTTTAGAAAGCTCTTCTGAGTGATATTCTGCACTTGTCATCAACCTAAAATACAAATTGCCATACAATAAGAAAACAACCAGAGAATGCCTACTATCTAAAAGCTGCAAATTTGAAGGTTGGATTATGCTTAGATAAGCAGAAATCTTATAAAAGATACAAACATATACTTTAGAACTATAGAACTCTAGTTTTAACTTAAAAATTACATTTTAACTTACTTGAACACAGGTCGTCTGGTCTTTGAATCAACATCTTGTATTTTAACAAGCTTCAAATCACGCCTTACAGATAAATTCTGAGCATTTTTCAGATCTGTTATACTCACTGAATTATCTGGGCTTACCAGAGTTATTCTGTTTTCATAAGTTTTCTTTTTGGGTACATCTTTTCCATCAGCCCTAATTATTGTTTTGGTTGTAGCAGTTCGGCATTCTAAAAATCTTCTCACTACGAGAGTCGACACTAATTTATTTAAAGTAATATAATTCATTTTCGTTATGTGAAATGCAAAAAGAGATTGTATAATCGTACTGTTACTTTATTCAATCGTAAAAACGCATTTTATTTGAAAACCTTTTTAGCAGCCATCCATCAAAGCCACTTGCTTGACGTTGACACTGACAGAGTAGACTTGACACTTGACGGAAACAGTTTTATCGCTTTGACAAAACACAGGACAATGGCAGACAATCATCGTCATTCTCCTTCCATAGTCTACTTCTTCCATATTTTTCTATTAGTCGTTATCTAATCCAACACTTCCTTTCTTGCCATATCATCCTGCACGCAGTCAATCCATCGTTGCTTTAGTCTTCATCTTTTCTTATACCCCTGCATATTCATACTCAAAACTTTTCAAATGTGGTGTCCAAGCCAGTCGACTGCTTCACCATATTAACAGCATTGGGGAGAAACAGAAAGCGCCCAATCGCAGTCATGTAGTGAGCTGGAAGGTTGTGTAATCCTGTCTGTACTCGGTTGTGTTAGCGAATAATAAATGAATTTGACTAGGTAATTTAATAAAATTCAGGTTACCAACATAATCCATTTCCATAAAGTGCATATGTGGCCATTTTTAAACATGATTACAGCAATATTAGATTTTTCGCGGTAAAGTGCATCGAAGTCGAGTAGTATTGCAGTGATAATCTTTCGCGGTAACGTGCATCGCAGATAAGTAGTATCGCAGTTAAGATCTATCGCGGTAACGTGCATCGAAGTGTAGTGGCTTCGCAGAGACGGTCTTTCGCAGTAGCGTGCATCGCAATTTTGTAGCGTCGTATTAGCATTTATCGATATTTTGTGCGTCGAAGTTACGTATTCTACCCGTGGACAGAGAATAGGCTTTGACTAGAAATTTTGAGGAAGCCGAGGCGACCAAAAACTGGGGTGGCAAAGACAACTTCGTTGTTTTTTAAATAATAATTTGAAACCGAAAAGCCTTGTGCTCCAACTTTAAATATTCCCTGTTTTTGTAAAAACATATATTCTGTCACTTTGTTTTGACTGTGATCGGCAAAATGGTGTGTAAAATTTTTCCCGCAAATCTCTAAATATTAAATTAATCTCAAATAGAAATAGAAATATTTACTAACTAATTCAATTCTTTATATTTCAGTCGGCACACAAGACATTTATTATCAAGCGTAAGCTTGCCAAAAAGCTGAAACAAAACAGGCCTATCCCGCAATGGGTTAGAATGCGCACAGGGAATACTATTCGGTAAGTTTCAGTGTTTATTTTATAATTGATTTTTGATATATAATTGGCTAATCTTTTTGATTTTCGCATGACTTTAGTTTTAAAATGTGAAATTGGTATTTTGTATTTGAAAATGAGTAAAAACTTGCTATCACAGTCCTGTATTGTGGTTTCATAGATCTAGTACTACCGTGCTTAATTGTATTTAAGTATGGTTTTTAACATTCTGTTAATACGGTATTGTGCCTCAAGCATTCGGTAACTTCTTAAAATCAGGAAATTGATATCTTGAAAAATGTTATTTCATAGGTAGTTATAAAAGTTAGGTTATTATTAAATCAACTTGAAGTCTATGCAACCACTGTCCCAATGTTCAGGCAGAAATTAATAACCTTTTAATCATTCAGCGTAAAGCTAGTCTAGCCATTACTCCCATCACAAAATGTTATTATGTGCTAAAGAAAAACACAGTATGTAGAATGCTAAGAAGTGAACCCAATATATCTCTTGACCAGGAATTTTGTGGTGCAGTCTGTAATATCCTATTCTAGTATATTTCATGTTTTAAAACCATTAGTTACATGTATTGTTAGCATAGTAACAAGTGCCTTGTATTCTGTAGAAACATTTAAATTATCATTACAAGTATTTTTTAATCTCAATTGTCTCGGAAAATAATTAATTGTGCAATCATGCAATAGCAGTCTAACCACCTCATTGGAAGACGCACTGTGACTAAATCACTACCCTGTTTAAATCTAGATCTCCTGATCTGTCAATTTTCTGTTTTGTCACCAATGTTAATGTCTAAGATGGGTCATACTAACAAATTGAAAAAGTCACATTGATGCTTTGTCTTTGCTTGAACCCACAACCACATGCATGAAAAGTGAAGCATAGGCTGCGAGGACATAGCGATAATGAATTCAATGCATCATTTGAATGAATTAATTTTTTCAGTTGTTTATCTGAGATCAATCTCCTACTTGAGTAAACATACTGTATATATTTGTACTTGTTTGACTACTAACATCCCATGGATTAAACTCCTTTCTTACAAAAAATAATAATGTACTATTTTTAAACAATTCATTAAAACATTTTTAAATTCACATTGCAAGTATGCAGTACTAAATCTCAAAAAAAAAAAAAAAAGCTGAACAATAAATAACATTCTTTCTTTCTGCTTTTTCAGTTACAACGCTAAGAGGCGTCACTGGAGGAGGACTAAGCTCAAGCTGTAAGCTTGAACTTTGTAGTATAACAGTTAAAAGCTAAATAAATTCTCTTAACATCTCATTTTGTTGTTTATATTTTAATTCTCACCTAACACTCCACAACACAATACACCTACATTACACAGATGGTGCAACAATATCTTACATAGTGTAAAAGGATAATTGCTTTTCATGATTGTGCAACTCGGACCCTGTAAGGATAGTAGTGTTGAAACAGAAAGAGGAAATGATGGGACGAAATAAAAACATTTCAATTAGATCAAGCTCAATAAACAATTTTATTCCTGGTTTTATACACTTAAAAATGAAATCGTAAAAATCCAAATTGATGTTCCGAGATGGCGCTAAAACTACAGCATAGATTCTGTAAAAATTTTGCTCAAAAATATTCCTTAAAGGCCTCTTCAAAATGTTAAGCGAAAGCAGTCTACTTTATTTCGTTTTAACAAAGCACTGTCTTGTCCACCAAAATCTCACTAGCACAATATTCTGAAGACGCGACCACAATCTAACAGCCGCCCCTCCCGCACCGTGCAGCTAGCTACTACTTAGGGCCTGTCCACATCTCCACGTCACGGCGTCGTCAACGTGGAACGTTGCGGTAACGTGCTACGTTACGTTGCCGCGTCGTGCTAGCGCACGGTACGGCAACGTCGCCGTGGGACGGCGCGTCACGCGTCGGCCGACGTCGTCGATTCGTTCGAAACGCTCGCTCAGTTAATGCTTCATTATCATAGGCAGATGTCGACACTTTCTCTTGGTATGAAAGAAGCACTAGCTAGAACATGCTGGTGCGCCGGAGCTAAAGGTGTTATTGTGTCAAAACAACAGCGGATGGTCGGTGGCATGGCGCGCGTGGCAGCCTAAAATGTCCACTTTAGCAGAATCATAACAGAATATGAAATACGTTACACTTAGTAAAATGGTCATAAAGTAATAATTCATAATATTAACTCAACATCACGCCTGTAATTCCTGAAGGGTTAGGCAGAGGTGTACTTAATAGTACCTTTCACCAGTTATTTTGAGTCCCATGGAACGGGGGGCGAGCCTATTGCCATCAACTGGGCAGCCTGACTGCGTGGCTGCTACTAAAAGAAATTTCCTGATTGAATAACCCAACATCACTTTGACCGGGAATCTAACCCAGGGCCTCATGCTCAGCAGTCGCGGTTGCGACTAGACCAACGCGGCAATCATAATATTAATTGCGTCTGTAACCATTTTAAGAATTTTAACGTGATTCATAATATGATTTTGTCACGATTTGACAGCCGTTAAAAGGCCCTACTTGAAGAGGCCAGTGATTTCGCGCTGCGAAAATTTTATGAATGTGTACAGTGTATGTAGGTATGGTTGATTGCAGCTTGAAAGATAGGATTGATTTGAACTTTTGGACCCGATAGGCGAAGCAGGGATGGGTCACTAGTAAATAATTAAATCAAAGGCAGCACATTATGGTGAAAATCAGTTCTATATTTACAACTTTAATATCAAATCCAATGCACCATTAAAAAGTATCACATTTTGCTAATACTGAACTGTGCTAAATTGTTCAGAAATCCGCGCCTGTCCACGGAAATATAAAGCTTTTGCTGTGTCAAGTAGTGTTGTCTTTGGGATCACTCTTTGATTTCTCGTCTTTTTTCTGCGCTGCTGACTGGGTCAAGAGGTCTTCTAATAGTAAATCATTGTCCATCAATTCTGTACTTCCCGTTCTCTGCAAAATAATGACCACATTTATCATACATAGCCTTCAAAATTAACACTGAAAATGAGTGTTACATTTATCATACATCGCCTTCAAAATTAACACTGAAAATGAGTGTTATTCCAAAAACTGACTCTACTCTATGTATAATAATTATACTGACGAGTGCCCGTCAGTGGTAGGTAACACTTGAATAATTACGAAAATCACCCTTCTGCTACGACATGGCACTATCACAAAAAGAGGTGAAGGATAATAATTTACCTATAACAATGCCTTGTCATAAATATCAATAATTTCCTTTTTTAATTGCGATATCGAAATTCATTTTACCTGTTGCGCACTCACAGAACGGGCCATGAGTTTCTGTAAATATTTTTCTCTCCGATGTTGCTCACGTATGCTGCGCAAGCGATCGAAGTCGTCCAACTCCTGATCCTCACCGCCATCGGCTTCATCCACTAAAATCATAAATAAATAAATTGTTCAATAAATGTCCACGTTCAATTAACAATTATTTTTATAAACGCCGCCAAACTAAAATCTCTGCGTTATAATCAGTAGCATAAGTAGTTCAATACACTATCACAGCCAATCGAGCGAGCCGTCTGCAGTGAGCAGACTGTAATACATAAGGACCCGGTAAGGAGTAGCGAACACCTGCTGTCTCCTATAATTTGAGGACATGTAAGTAACTTTTTGGTTTCCCGGGGATGTGGGTTGATATTATTCAAGGAAACAAGTTTCCTATTGTAAATCCACCATGCACACACATATCTAGATATTCGTATTTATACAAAAGCTATACCGACACGAGACAAAAAATTAAGTACGAGAGACATTAACAACATAACGCACACAAAGTCTGGCTGCCAGCGGCGCTCAACGATGGCCCAACATCACTGTCTAGTCGTGGTCGTTCATTCGGCAAACTGAACGAGTCCTGCGTGGTGAGGGACTGGGCCGCAGGACTCAGGTCCCCGCCCTCGCTTGGCCGCACGTTCCACGGCGTAGGGGCCGATGATGATAGGCGAGTATCTGTGGACGAATTTTATAATGAGTCGGTGACAAAATACAGTTAAACTTGAACACATCGAAAAGCTGACATTAAATTTTGCTGCGTGATCTTAGGTACCTAATCCAGGCTTATCCAGGCCTGTAATCCCCAAAGGGTTTAAGCAGAGGTGTACTCAATAGAACATTTCGCCAGATATGTTTAAGTCCCATGTAAAAGGGGCGTGCCAAATGCCATTAAGCGAGCACAAATCTAGACTGAAGAAGTCAAGAACACTTCGCCCGACCGGGAAATCGAACCCAGGACTTTATGCTCAGCAGTCGCGCTAGCGACTACCAGACTAACAGTTAGGTACCTACCTACCCAAATTAAGGTGCGATCAAAACCGACTGGACCTGACTCCGGACTTTGACAAATTATACTAGAGGTACGTGGCTCGTATGTATACTTATAGCTAGCTCCTTGTCCGTGTTTACATCTTTTTGGGGCTGACTGTACCTACTGAAATATGCGTAGGAAATAACTGTCAAAGGTAGCCTGGAATCCGGTCCCGTCGTTTTGGCCGCACCTTCCTGAATACCAAAGCAGTGCAAAAGATCGAAAGCATTTGTTGTGATTATTTTCAATGAAAATTATGCAATGTTACGTACATAAACTCACGCCTTTTCCCGTGAAAATATGAAATAAAACGTACAAAATGTAAATTACTAATCAACTAAAAATACTAAGTTGATTTACAAAATAATACTATGATTATGGTTTATGGTTTGAAAACTGGTCTAACTCTCAATGTGATGATATCATTAATTTGTTCTCATTAACACTATTAATTAGTATTTAGGATGGCAAGTGCACTGCAATGTTGCCTTGGAACAATTTAACTGCTCAATGCGTTTTGTTTTATTGTCTTAGAGTGTTTCATAGTTCACAGAATAAATAATTTGTACCGAACTAAAAATCATGTGCCTATGTTGATGAAACCGTATTCCGAGAACATTAATCATATGTAAATTATGAGGTCATTAATACTTATTAAACTTGTAACTAGTTGTAACTAATTGTTACGTCTGCACTACACAAAGTAACAAAGAGCAGGAAAACAAAACAATAAAATAGGATAACTTACTAGAGTTAGTGTGGTTTGAGTTTCTTGAAGGGACATCCACTGGGTCACTCGGCGCTTGAGGTGCTTGTGGGAATAAACTCATCGCTGTAGGCCTGAAAAAAAAACGACGTTATTGCAACAATTCCAATGGAGTCCATTCCAAAATATTTTTGTCCAGCGCCTAACACTGTCCATTGAATGGACAGTGTTAGGCGCTGGACAAAAATATTTTCCAAAAAAAGTACAATAAGACAGTGTCCGTGACATCATAAGTCTAGTTGGTTGCCCGATCTTACGGCGAAAGACAATGTACGAATTTTTTGGGTTAGTTGACAATGATACTGAAGCTAAACCGTCCCAATATTCAGCTGAAGGAATCACATAATTATGCGTTATCATTAATTTATATGTAAAGCTAAGTTAGCTCGGGCTGCGGTTTACAATAGGTAGGAAGGTACTTGTAAATAGCTACTTTTATCAACACACAAAGCACAAAGCGACTGTGGTAGGTTAAAAGAAACTACTTCAAAAAAACCCCCGACACGAAAAACTTCTAAAAAACCTAAAATAAAATAATCCAAGCGTCTTAGCGTCGGGGGTCCGCTTTTGTTTTGTGCTTGTACTAAGCGGTCTACTTAGCGGTCCCCCGACGCTAAGACGCTTGGATTATTTTATTTTAGGTTTTTTAGAAGTTTTTCATGTCGGGGGTTTTTTAAATTTTTAATTTAATTTTATTTCATGCTTTTTAAACTTAACGAAAACAAGAAAAGTTATAAATTAAAAAAAAAAAAACGCTTTAGGGGGGAGCGGGTGGGTGCAGCCCCCCCCCCCAGCGATGCCCATAGTGACATGATTTCAAATTTCGAATCGACCAGACCTGGGAAAGTTGTATATTTCCCTTCAACTAGAAAAGTGGTGATAACCTTCAAACGACCTGGGCAGATTTTCTCGAAACATAGTTAAGAACACTCTCGATTAAAACACCTTTCAAACGAAACCAATTTTATCAAAATCGGTTCATCCGTTTAGGAGCTACGATGCCACAGACAGACACACAGATACACACGTCAAACTTATAACACCCCTCTTTTTTGGTCGGGGGTTAAAAATAAGTATAGGTAAATAAAATACCTATGCGTTTCCTTGCAGCGTGGCATAAATTGTGATTAAAGGCGGAAACACACTTACGTGTCGTGGCGTGTCGTGACGCGCCAGAAGCATTCGGTTTCATACATCGTTGCGACACGACACGCCATGCAAATATGTCCCTAACCATATTAAATGTATAAAACAGATTTGCTTCTGGCGCGTCACGACACGCCACGACACGTAAGTATGTTTCCGCCTTTAAACTCTTTGTTGCAGACTCTGGGACGATTCTGAAACTATTTGGAATAAACATGAATAACAAAGGTAAGTAATACCTAAATACTTCAAACACCAGCCTATCTATTCGTAAAAAAGCCTACTTACAACATTCCTAATATGATAAGAAACTGTAATGAGTTAGTTAAGTACCTAAGTAGTACTTAAGTACTAACATTTTAAAGTATGTTCGTCCTTCGTGACGTAAATTCATCGTCATCGCTCCTTAACATCACACACAGATAACAAGAAAACGTTTGACGCTACTATAGAAGTGTTAATCACTATCTAAATAAGGAGTGACCAATGTCTTTGTTGGGTTTTCATTATCATATCACGTAGGTCTCATCTTTACTCATGAGTGATCATGGTACGGGATCATTACATAAGCTTTACCTTTACCTTTAATCAATGAAGTCGTGAGATAAATATTTCGAGATAAATTACCTATACAGTAAATAATTAACAAGTGAATACACATGATTAGTATTGAAAGAAAAATTAAATGTCTATGCTTGAGCTACTGATATAGGTATCTATGTAGGTTTACTATAAAATGAAAATGTAAACATATTCTGCCCCCATTCTGACTCATATATTATGTAATTTAACTTTTACCTCCGGTATTTTTCCAAATACGCTTAAGCTAGCAGTAGTGCATCTAATGCACAAGGGCGGGGACAGAGATCGATCAAATAACTACAGATCTATATCAATTTTGCCAACACTTTCAAAATTAGTTGAGCGGCTCATGAATATCAGATTAGTTAAGTACCTAGAGCAGAATCATCTTCTTCCTTCCAATATGGTTTACGTTCCGGAATTTCTACAAATAAAGCTGTGCTAGACCTAACCACTGACATCTTCTCCAACCTGTATAAAAATGAGGTATTTACTTGGATCTAGCAAAAGTCTATGATACGATATCTGCCCTAATCATATTGTTCAACTCGAAGAAATCGGTATTAGAGGCATTCAAGTTGTTCTCTTTGAGATTAACCTTTTTTTTTTTTTTTTTTTTTAAATCGTTGCCCCACACTTGGAATTTCTCCTGTATCGTGGGTGCGTTTACAAACATTTAAACTCACATACACAAACAGCCAGACCCGGAACAACTATCTGTAGGCCATACAAATATTTGTTCCGTGCGGGGATCGAACCCGCGACACGCAGCGCAGCAGTCGACCTCGCGGGTTCAGGATCGGTGTTTGGACAAGTGACGAGCTCCCTGTATCCTACGGGGTCCCCCAGGGCAGTATTATCGTCCCGACCCTTTTTCTCATCTATATAAATGAGCTCTAGTAATGCGTTCTACCATTCAGATTGTAGAAGAATGGTGTGACGAACAAAAGCTGTCAGTAAATCCGAAAAAAACAGAACTAATCCTTTTCATCAACAAATGGAAGTTACCACAGCTACAGTTACCAAAATTATTCAATACCAAACTCTTGTCAAGTACTTGATAACAAATTGAACTGGGCGAGTCGCATAGATGCAAAAATAAAGAAGGCCTATAGCTTTTGGTCACTGCAGAAGACTTGTTGGCATAAAATAGGGTCTCAATCCAAAGATCACACTTTAGCTATACACATCAGTTATCAGACCTTCTCTAACCTACGGATCAGTTGTATGGTGGCCCAAAACACAACTGACCACAGTAAAAACAAAACTCCAGAGGCTACAATGCCTAGCGAGAGCAGCTACTGGATATATGAAAGACCATCAGCCGCTTTAGAGTACCTCTTAAACTTGAGCCCTCTAGATCTTAGCATACAGCAAGAAGCGAAGATAGCGGCATTAAGATTAAGATCGAACGATTGTGGAAACTAAACGCATAGACAACACACTCAAAAGTTTTGCAAGGGGTTCCAAAGGAAATACCACTCCTGGATGCACCCATGTACAGAACTCCATGTCACCATGTCTTCGATCGAAGATACGATATCCGAATCAAAGCGGAAGCTGAAGATTTCTCTGGCATCAATGAAGTTAGGATACATACAGACGGCTCGAAAACCATAAACGGTACTGGAGCTGGCGTCTTCTCAAATGACTTAAATATCAAAATATCAACCACTTAATACAAACTAAACACAATCTTCTAAGCAGAATGCATTGGAATCATCAGAGCGGCTCAAGCAGTTGTAGCCAGAAACGTCACAGATCTTAACATCAAAATCATCTCAGACAGTGCATCCGTGCTCCGAGCGCTACAAAACAAAGTAACTCTGCAAAGGATAAAAAGCCACAGTAACTCACTGGGTAACGACGCAGCGGATGAACTGGCTAAAAGGGGACCATAGACAACAGTATACGGTCCGGAACCACTTCTGCCCATACCCCAAGCCAAAATAAAATCACGGCTGCGTAAGAAAAGCGAGAAAACACACCAAATGGAATGGAGAAACAGTATAAACAAAGAGAGCAGTTCCGGTAGCTTCAAAGAGACTTGCCCCAGCATCACTAGACTGAAACTACTACATCACGGGACTAAATTCGCAAGATTATAGGTATCATAACCGGCAACTGTCCCCTAAATAAACATCTATTTACCATAGGTGTGACAGGCAGCCCTCTGTACAGAGGATGCATGGAGGCGGAAGAAACACCACAGCACGTGCTCATGGAGTGCAAAAGCGTGGCAGATCAACGGGCACGGACTCTTCAATCGCCGTCATCGGCCCCAGAAGCCTGCAGCAGCCTAAAAAGGCTGCTAACTTTCTGGGAGGACCTGGAATGGTTGGAGTAACAAGAGGATTTTCAGACGTACAATAGCCCAATAAAGAGGAGTCTAACTAACCTAACCTAAATGAGCTCTGCCACTAACGCTTCCCCATGCGTCCATCTTCACATATGCCGAAGATACTGCCCTACTATTTCACGGAGACTCCTGGGAGCAAGTGTTCCGGCATGAACAGCCCGGACTCAACCTTGTCACCTCCTGGTTGGCTCAAAACCGGCTTAAATGTTGACAAAACACATTACCTAACCTTTTCCTTTACTGCCGTTGGGAAACCTCCTACCTCTCCTTATTCCTTGATTGCCCACTCCTGCATTTCACCTCACCACACAGCTTGTGATTGCCCCTGCCTTTCTCGCAGCAATGTGGTGAAATATCTCGGTGTATGTACAAATTGATGATTGCCTGTTATTCACATAACCACACTTGCCGCACGACTGCGCAGGTTGATCTACATTTTTAAGTCCCTTCGTTACGCTGCGGACACTACGGTGCTAAGACTTGTATATCTCGCCCTCTGCCAATCGCTTATAGAATATTGCATAATTACTTGGGATGGATCAGCAAAAACTCACATGCTGAAACTGGAACGTGCGCAAAGGGCACTCTTGAAGGTTGGATGGCGGCTACCTTACCGCTTTCCTACCATCGATCTTTATAAGACATGTTCGGTTCTCTCTGTTCGAAAATTATTTATACTGAATATTGTTTTAACTACACACTCTCAAACTCCCTACGCTCCATACAAATTTGAACCCCAATGACGTAAACACACTGACTGTCTGACTGTCATCCGCACAAAGTGTTGTTCGGCCCAACGCTACCCTTTCCTCAGCAGCTGCGTCTATAACCAAGCTAATAAAATTTTAAATATACAAGGTGTTGTTTTGCATTCTCGTCAAATTCAAGGAGGTGACTATGCTACTGATTTTCGTCCCGAATCAATAATAAAATGGGTAGGTAATTTTTATTTTTCTTCTTATTTACGTAAATCGGTAAGTGTGAACCACCCGTGTAGTAAACGCGGCCCGTCTGATTCTCGCCCTATAACCTTGCTTTCATACATACAAACAATTTCAAACGTTTATTCCATCATTTCTTATTCCCTAAACCACGTTAAGGGGGTTATACTGAAATACTGACAAACTTATAAACCCAAAAGTATCAGCGTTTTTTAAAAATTAACTGGATATCGTAATTTTAATTGATTATTTAGGTCTTTTGTGACATCCTCTTGAATTTTGACGAGGATGCAAAACAACACCTTGTATACACAATGTGCAGATCAAAATACAAAATAACTATTACGAAAAGGCTACTTAAATTGGATTATGCAGAGACTGAAAATTTACTTAATATTTTAAAATAATATGGGAAATATTCTCCGAATCTAATTGATCTTGTATCACGTTTCACCTTGTTACCCTCGAACACACACACACACTCGCACACATACACTCTCGGGCAAGTAGGTGCCCAGTGCCCTATACGGGCTTGGGCGTGTGGACTTATGTTGCACTCACGGGCACACAATACTCTCAGACACTCTTATATAGCACATTACTTTTTTGTTTTGTATTTTATTCTCTTCCTCTTATTACTTGGAGCTTTTACAATGTTGTAGTACGTAAGTGCAATTTAATATAGTAATTTTAAGGGTGTGATCTTGGAGATATGTAATTCAGATCTCGAACCCAGTATAAGGTTTAAATTTGCCTGTGTCACTATGTTCCAAATTGTACCTTTTTGAGAGAAATAAATTAATATTGTATTGTAACGAGCTGTTACTAAAATGTAAATAATTATATGCTATAAGTACACTCACCTGGTTTCAGGTCGTTTTCCCATGCTGGTGATGGTCGCCTGCTCATCCACCTCCTCGATGATTTCATTGGCGATCTTCATACTGCCTGCGCCGGCAGCGCCTGGCTTGTTCAGTGTCGGATTACTCGCAGATATCGTGAACCTCGAACCTGTATAGTTAATATGCGTAATCATTAATAACTACTTGATGAAACATCTGATTAACGTTCGTAAACTATTAATTAGCATTATCGAAGATGACGCGTGTATGAGATGGGTAAGAATTAAGAAGTTCACTGAGTGTTTAGCAAATGTAGTGATAACTGGATTAACTGCCACAATCGATCGCCATTTCTGCAAACAAATGCCTACTTCAACTGCTGTCTATATTATTTCGCCATGAGGACTATCCGAGATACTATTTGCTTCCAATAGGGCGGGCATATTTATTTTTCTATTTGCTAAACCCACTTTCTTATTTATTTTATGTTCCCTTTTGCGAAAAATAGCTAGGTTCTTACCCTAATAGATGAACAGAGTGATAGGTGTGTAGATGATGTCCTATATGCGACAATCTTAATCTCTATGGATCTCTAAGGCCCGGACAAACTTTTAACTCTTCGGACTGAGCTTTTAGCAAACTTGATGCTGACCCCATTCCCCACTTTTTAAACAGCGAACCATCAATTGAGTTAAGTCAAATAACGCCGCAAGGCAAAGGAAATCAACTACCTGTATTATAATGTGCGTTAGATCGATGTGAAATTGTGCATGAAGAGTTACCATCGTGTTTCAACAGCCGTAACGTACCACCATCAGTCTGTGTTGCCGTCGGGCCTCTTGGGTCCTCCTTCGAGAACAGTCTCTTCAACATTGAAGTGACGGAGGCGGTTCGCGCTATGGGAGTCTGTTGCAGCGATGCCATAGAGTTTGTGGAGCCCATAGAGTTTCTGTCGTCACGTTTCCCGCGCTTACTGCCGCGGTTCACGATGAAGTGGATGCCAGACACAGCGTCGTCATTCATTTGTAGTTGCTGTTAGCATAACAATATGTTAAATAACATCCAAAAACACATAATATTACATAGATTTATACATCAAAGAAGGCACATAACATGTTATGCTCAGTTATTTCAGGAAGGCAGCTATCATCGATCATTTTCGGCGACATTACGACTTAATGAGAGATAAGATTGTTACTGGATAGTCATTAATCTTTGTGAAAGAAACAAAATAAATAAATGCTTATTATATACAGCACAAAAATGCAATAGAATAAGAAACTAGTAAGGGCCTATGTACCCAGTTAGATAACACAACGGACAAGTAGGAGGTAACATTGACATCGTTAAGTAAACATAATTAAGAAAGCTTAGAGCACATTCATCCTCATCTCACACGGCGATAAAAGTATCGATACAAATTTTCATGTTCAACAGATCCTAAACAATTCATGCATACATAATTTAATAACTAATTTCCATATACTCATTAATAATAATTTACATGGACAGTGAATAAATAAAATAAATCAAGGATGTTAACACAATAGGTAGAATATCTAGCATGGTAAAGATAGAGAAATTCATTTCATAATATGAGAATTAAGAATTAATTTTAATAATGAAGGAAATCGTTAAATATATACTATAAAAGTTATGAATTATTATGTTAGTCATTCTAAAAAAGCAGATTTCTTAGTAATTGTTATTATCATTTGATTGTATCGTTATAATGATTATTTACGAATATGTTTTAGTGTTACTAATGATTTAATAATGTGTTAAGTATATTTTCCGGACTTAAAACCTGGGTTCAATAACAAAAAACTTGTTGGTTATAAAATAAATAATAACCGCTAACCAATCGGAATTAGTCACCGACGAAATGTACAAGGACAACATGTAAATAGGTAAGTTTGAATATGTCCTGCAACCTGAACACCGACACACTGCGAAGCTCCATAAATTCCGGGGGTGCAGCATGCTTATAAAATGGTCGAATCTAACCTCTGGGGGGTCGAACTTGTAACTCACGGTGTTGGAGGGGTTCATCTCGTCGATCTTGACTTGGGAGGGCGCGGACAGGACCATGCTGCGCTGACGGACGGGCACGGCCACGCGCGCCGTGGACGCCTCGGGGTGTTCCTCGCGGTTGTTCTCCGTGGCGATGGTGTACGGCAGCTCCGACGGGAACACCTCGTCCCAGTACTGATCCCTTATCAGTTCCGGATGCTCGTGGTGCATCTCATCCACGATCATGTATGAAACCTAACGAGACACGCATGCATGCTTTATCAGTTTACATCGAAAAATTTCATCAGCAAAAATTGTTACATCATTTCCGAATCCGGCTTACCTGCAAATCTCTGTCTATCAACCAGTTCACTTCAAAGTCGTCGTCATCTTCGCCGAAAGGATTAATTAGTGACTCGGCCACTTTCAGCCAACCCATATAAAAGAAGAACTCTAGCGTCGTAAATATAGGAAAGTAGAGGTCTATATTACTAATGTTGGCGGAATCGTTGCGTTGTAACTTATTGTCGACCCATTGACTGCCTAAGGCAGATGTTATAAAATATGAGTATACTGCTATGGTAACTACCTGGAAGGTGAATAAATAATTATAATTAAAAATGCAGACTATAAGCAATAAATGGTGAATCGGCGATAATTTATAAATAAGCAGGTACAAACCTGAGTATATACTAGAGGCACACTTATAGTATCGTAACTGAGGAGAAGTCCAGCTTGTCCTCTGAATTTATTTAGTTCATCTATAATCGTCTTTACTGCAAAATCGTCTCTTATTCGACCCTCTTTGCGGGCCCTAGTTACTATGCTAGTTGCCCAAACTATTGGTAACCTGAAAATACGGTGATTTTTAACGCATAATGATGGGTGTGTAATTGTACTAAGGACCTAGATGAAAATTGATAAGTTATAATAAAATTGTTGATGATAAATCGTTGCCTCAATAATTTATCAGTAAATTGCTACACATAACTTAGTGATAACCTTATGAGAATCATACTAACTAGAATGACTAACAAGAATTGGTATTCATATCACTAACTATTAAACAAGCTTATCTAGGATCTAGGATTAGATCACCAATGGAAGGAAGTGTTTCATTCACGTGACATGAAAACCATTCTTACCAATGTTTCGAGGGCTTTGGAAACTTGTCATTTAGATTGTCGAGGATTGTCTTTTCATTTTCTAGTAGAAGTCCAGCATCCACGAAGTTGTTGAGCGTAGGGAACCGTTTCTTGACTCGGGGTGAGATCATCGTGAGCACCATCGTGAGGCACAGGCACACGTAGCGGACGATGGTCCGCCGCATCAAACGCCCGCGCTCATCCTGTCCTCAAATTGCATGATTAACTAAATATGTCCCGTCTGTGATACAGTGCAACTGTGCATTTACAATTTTACTTAGTTTACGCAGATTTATACTACCATTTACCTACTAGGTACTACATAAAGTTTAACATTGAGTTCAATTCTGCATACGCATATGCAGCCTCGGATTACCCTGCCTAAATTTTATATTTCATGATTAAAAGCCCAACCTTTTTAGGGTTCCGTAGCTGAATGGCAAAAAACGGAACTCTTATAGATCGATGTCTGTCTATCCGTCCGTATGTCACAGCCACTTTATTCCGAAACTATTAGAACTACACAGCTGAAACTTGGTAGATGTATTTTGTGAACCGCTTTACGATTTTTGTACAGAAATAAAAAAAATAGATTAAGGATATCCCCTCTCCACACATAACTGAAACTAAAAAAAAAACCATCAAACCTATGCGGGGTATCTATAGATAGGTCTTTAAAAATGACATAGAGGTTCCTCAAACTATTTTTTTTTTCAAAGTCAATCGTTTGAAAGATTTCCAAAGTGGTACCGTGTAACCGTGTGTCGTCGTCCCCTCCTCTAATTTCTAAAGTAAGAGGCGAACAGTTCTGATTCGTTTTTCATTAACTTACTATGAAAAACAAATTTAGTTTTGCGGTTGAGTGGAAGTTTACTAATGAACGACCGTTCAAAATATTGTTAATTTTATTTTGTTTGGGGCTATGGAACCCTGTGTGCGAGTAAGACTCGCACTTGGCCCGTTTTTTATTATTAATGTAATGTACTCGGATTTTTTTGTGATTAGTTACATAAGTACCGGAATTAATACAATATTATAGTGTTTACTTTTAGCGATAACCAAGCGTCAAATGACAAAATTATGTTCATCATGATTGTTACCAATTAAAATTGAGCAAGAGTAATTGCGGAATCAGACTATAGATTACCTATACGTCATCGCGTTTTTGCCCTATCCTGAGTGCTATGTCATGTCACTGAACTGAATTTAAAATCTCAAGGCTGTCGCCACCTCTCATTGCTTTGTACTTATCTATTTTTAAATTACTTCTAATCTTGTTTTGTTGTAAAATAAATTGCATTTTAGTCGGTGTTAGTAAAGCGAAACGTATTCACCTCGCATGTTTCGTTTTTTTTTTGTGAAACATGTTTATTTTTGCTTCGCCTGCAGCGTACCGCCAGAGTGTCTATTTTTACTACTATTTATTTTATTTCAACTTACTCGTGTAAACTAATTGATTATTGGCTAACGGATAAAAAAAATAAGACAACCTTGGAACTCCAATTATTACTTTATCGATGGAAAATTAATCATGTTAATAAAGATCTTTTATGATAAAAATATTTCCTCAAATTGTATTTATCAGGTGATTTTATTTACTACTTCCGTCATCGTGTTTGCAATTTCGTATCGCCAAAAAAAATTATATCACATCAACATTTTGTGTACGCATTTATGGGTTTACGTAATGTTACACGAAGAGATAAGATTACCGACTCAAGATTGCAAGTTATAATGTACGTCGCCTTGTGTGAAACTGAATGGAAGAATAATGAGTAGGTAATAAGTATAAAGCATAAGCATATTATGTTATGCCATGTGGCTACTACTGACCGCCGACTCTAGTACTACTAAGTTACTTAACTACTAACTATTTTATTACCGGTAGCAATATTTCTTTCTTATCTTAAAAGCTGGCTTAACATCACATAGATTGCTGACTGGCGATCGGTACCAGAGCACTAATCCACCTGTAAAGCGATAACATCAAACTGCGTCAAGTTGTTTACGTTTACTACTAGGGTCGTAAAGGTCAAAAGGTAATCGCACCTTGAAAAATCGTTACTCGTGCAACATGAATGGAATTTCCACCAGTCAGAAATTAACTAAAGTACCATAGCTCAGAAGAGTACGACAAATTCCTGACAAGCCCAGCCTAACAATTGCCGGAAGAATCTATATCATATAGTAGCTACATGAACAAAGTATTCACTCTTATTTACATACCTACCCACATAGTGTAGGATGGAGCAAGTACACAAACAGCAAGACTAAAAAAATTATAACCAGCATAGCAATTTGTAATTATACACATAATTACTAAATAGCATTGTAATAGCCTGCAGGTTGACAATCAGTTTCGTACATACCTGTCCGTGTATAGTGGCGGAGACGAATACGGCGATAGAGTCGGGCCAAGGAATGGTTGTGTACTGACTCCACCAGCGGTTCATCACCACGGTAACGTAGAAACCTAGCACGAACGACAGAGGAATCACATTCCCGTGAAAACTGCAGTAATTCACAACGCCCTCGAACACCCTGGGAGAAAAATTAGAAGTATTTTTATGCTACAGCGTATTGCAAACCGATTCAACTTAATTGTACATTGTACCCTGTCGATACAAATGTTCGTACAAATTAATGGAAAAATTTAACAATGGCAGCGTGCAAATAGTTCATTACATAGAAGTATTATAATGTCTATGGTTCATTATAAGTGCGATTGGCAGTAACGTGAATTACACCGATGCACGATAAAATGACCTTGCAGCACGTAGAATTCCAATTATTTCAATTATTGTTATTTCAGGTACGATTTCAATTCAAAACTTTCATTTTGAAACAGTTATAATTGTTGTTTTGAAAAGTATAGGTATAAACGAAGTAAAAGTTTTCAGGGGTCAGAGCGACAAATCTAAAACTTAACACAAATAATGCTTAAGAGTAACTTAAATAATCCTCATGTATTCATGTTAAAAATCATATTCATTTCAGCAAACCTTAATTAAAAAACCAATGCTTTACTTCATGTTCTGATAAACAAGCATTTGAAAGGGGCTTGACTTCAAAATAAAATATGAAGCATTACTTTCAGTTGCATAACTAATGTGGTTACCCGTACTTTTTAGAATTTTCATCCAGTAACAGCCGATAGGTCAAATTGAGTATATAGTATAAAAGCAGGAACACTAGAAGGTCTAGCCAAATTAATTTGTATATACTTCCACGCCATCTGAAATTCAAAATAAGTTAATGTTAGTCTTACATAAATTTCCGAGAGCCCGATCAAATTAATCGTTACACGATAGTACATAAAGCTACTTGAAATTAACATTCCTATTGAAACAAAACACTTTAATCAAGACTCAATTAATCTACATCTAAACAATACGTACAAAATCATGAATGTTATAGAGATCCTACAAACAAACATGCTGAGAATACACGTACCTAGATGAAAACTACAGGTAGCTAGAAGGCTCTATTTTAGGATTAGTCTGATTGCCGGGTATAATATTAGTGCCTAGATAATAAATTAAATTATAATTTGTGGATCTATGACAGTCGTTACACGTATTCACTAGTATTCAGAAACCTGAAAGTCGGATAACCAGTCTTACCAAGGGTATCATATTACCTAGTAACTGGATTGTGGAGGTCGCTTCGTGTAAAATACTGGTATTTAGCTGCATCTGGTTAGACTGGAAGCCGGCCCCAACATAGTTGAGAAAAGGCCCGCAGATACGTATGTGACGAGACTGTAAAAGTGTATCTTCACGCATGCTGATTTTATGACATTCGTAAGTGTATTAGTATGCGTATCTCTGTTTTATAGCTTACATTTGAGCGTTGATTACGTCATTCACGATCGTGATTGGGGATCGACGAATAAAACGAGAGAAATGGTTTAATCTTATGGATTGACACCATATTTGTATTCCTTTCCGCAGACCTTTCCTATTCGCTTTACTATTCATCTTGAATATTTAAACCTGAATGGATGTGTTGTGTTCCGGGATGGAAACTTTTTGGTTTAATTAAGATTTCGTTACATTTAGGAAGACCTACTATATCATATATTGGAAATTTTACCAGTTATACGTGATATCACAATACTGAAGGGTATATTATTACATGGACATGCTTATGGTCTAGCAAATAGTTTGTAAAACCGCAAAATGAATAGAATAGTGAGTTATAGCCATAGTAACTTTAGTGCGCTCACATTATTTTATTCAGTGGTAACAACATATACAAGAAAAACGTGTAAGCAATCAAATACTTAGGTACTTGTAAACCACCTTTAAATATTGATTTTATTGCTAACGATTTTTGCCGATGCTTACATCTGAATTGCATGAAACAGAACCTATCATAAATCAAAATAGAAACAACAACAAAACAATATCTGAACTAAAATGTCGTTGGAGAAACAGGAAACTTACTTGCCTAATTTATTTCTTACAAGAAGCAGACGACGTTTAGGTTATTAGTTGCACACAAAAATCCACAATTTGTCAAGCTCTGCGATACAGATTAGCCACTTCCAAGACAATGGATTAATTTATCGCTAAGTCTTTACAACAATAAGTTCCAATTGTATCGCTTTAATAATCGCGTTGATGTTTAGTTTTAACCTTGGGGCTTGGCTGCGAAGATACAGCAGCTGTCGTGTTTGTGTTAGTCGTGCAGCACGCGATCTCTACTAAACACGTCCTTTATTATGATACTTACACATTTGTCTGCTTTGTGATTGTTTGTACCAAAATAATCAATTGACACATGAGATTATTTCTATCTCTACACGGCGAGTGAGCGAGATTGTGTTGCTGAGATTCAATATTCTTTAAAAGAAAATCCTTGACAAACATTAGGTTAGGTACTCATCTCGCTCGTTAGTAAACGTGTGAGAGGTAGATACTTTTCATAACTATTATTGCCGTTGAATAAAGGAAATAAATAAATAACTGATAAGGTGAATCCGAATACCCAATTAAATTCCAGTTTTTTTATATATGTATTATTTTCAACACGCTTATTTTTATGTTCACCAAAGCATTTTCCCTAAGAAAATTATATTTTCAAGTAAGTATGAGGTTTAGGTTGAATACAAGCAACTGCTTAGTGCTACTTACTTCTGATTTAGTTATTCGTAATAAATACTGTAAACTTACACTAGGAAGAAAACTCGTTTTGAATATTTCACTTTATATGATAAAGCATCATAAAACGGCTCCTCAGTTTCACGCCACGCCATTCCGCATCAAAACTTTGTGTGTACTGACTCTGACATGAATTGGGGACCACTTAGATATTGTTCGCGAAATAAAGAGTAGCGCGAGCGCAAGCCACTGTGTTGTCGCTTGTCGCGTTGTGCTCAGCCTCGGAGACCGACTTAACTCACTGTATCAACGCTTTGAAACGCTACGTAACAAGTTAATGTAATGGGTAGGCATGTACTGAATCACACCATTTGCTACATACAAAGAGAACATCAGATTGCATACATTAAAAAGTACAATACGGCCTAACTAACACAGATAAATATCATTTTAATTTAGCCACTTCCGAGTTTTTATGTGCTGGTTCTGACTTCATCAGCTGAACTGGTATTTATTATGCTATGATGATTAAACACAATACTTAAATCCCAACGTCTAATAAAGCCTGTAGACTTATGTAATTAATGTTAGTCTGCACACTATCTGAATATTAGCAAGCACTGAGGTCAACAAAAACTCACACACAGACAGGATGTTACGTCATCCTGCGCCACGCTTTAGGTTTGTGCCGCATTGTGGGAGGACCGGAATTAGCGGAGGAGCTGTCTGTAGAGTTCTTAACAGTTTAAGAATCACTCACCGATTTCGTCATAAGTGTAGCTGCCTAGTATTAAGGAACGGAAAACCCAAAACTGCAGATCACAGTGTTAATTGCCAAGTCTCCTTGACACGTTGTTGTCAAATGCGTTGGTTGGTATCGCAATCGCGTTACACATTTAAATGAACCATCCTCCATGAATGACTCAGACCATAATCAAGGTCTTTTAACTCCACGCTATCCGGCAGTGTAATCGATTGAACCGTTGCTGTTAGAGTTAAAAGCAGGATCTAAGGATAACACTAGGCACGCAGAACTGCGCCGAATGTGCCACTGGCTTTTTGTGTAAGCACATCTTTATGGGGTATTTAGTCGTTCGTTAAGTTTCTGAACCCCACAATACAGAGTATTCTAGTGCTGAGCCCAGGGAATATGTATAAAACTAGCTCATTGTTGCAGTCTTATGCGAACTCAATAAAATTTTATTTATTTATGTAACAGCTTCAATATCTTTTTTGCAAACTAGCAGCCTTAGCTTCCTAAGTGATCATGGCTGCCTATTGGCGTGTTTGTGCTTCGCCATTCTAGTGCCAAAGTTGAAAAGTCTCACGTGCCTGATTTACTGTGGTATTAAAAGTATTACTCTGGGTCAAGGACACAAAGCAGTGTCCACCCAGTGCTACCCGGAGCCTTTTTAATTTAGGCTTTATATAGGTCAGTTGATTTCAAACAAGTTCTCTTGTTTACCTAATAAAATTGATTTTGAACCGGTTATTCCTTGCACACTCGCGTGATAAATGAACAACACTTCACTTTTACTACTTGTTGCATATTTGGATTGTTTACGAACCGAAAAATGGATCATTGTTTTCCTATGATTTTTTTATGGATCGTAGTAAACACGAATAGAACTTTACCGAGCGTTAATCTTTGCTTTCGTCATCTCCTTTCTAACCCCCATTTCATCAATATAACGTTCAGACTGGATATGGGGTAAGTTACAAGATATACAAGATACCGCAGAGAAATAAGGTCGAGTTACCGTTGCCTTGGCTACGAAAACCGCACAAAGAGATGAAGGAGACCAGAATGCCATTTCAGTTAAAGTATTTTTTTAAGAATTAATCAAATTACTAGATAAAATAGAGTATAATAGAAATTAATTTAATTTATACTAGGTATCTTCGAAAATAATAGACAGCTCAGTTAATCAATTACAGATCAATCTTTAGAAAATAAGAAGCATTTTTATTACTGGCTTTGCTCGTTTTTATCAAACAAGAATGAAGTCGGCAAAGGTTATTAAAAGTCAAGTCGTTGATTGACTATCGTTTCTCGGTGCAATATCTGATTGTAATGATATCACAACGTGAGTGGAACAAACAAAAAACTCTGCACTGTTTGCAGTAAGTATACTCGTACTCGATTCATCAAGGAAGCAAACAAACATTTAAGAAGAAAAGACGCAACGAACGGGACACACTCTTTATGGGTCTGATGTAAATTTCACATAAAATACTTGGTAAGTGAGCCTAAGTTACGTCGAATATGGCAGATACTTCGTACCAAAAGCACATTTCCCATATCTACAGTGAAATGTTGACTGGCACTCCTGTAGCTCGGTTTCGGCTCAAGGCGAAAATATGGGAGCGTCGTCCTCGTCTGTTGTTAGTGCTGAAGTGGTATTATACTATATTTAAATGAACAATGCCTCTTACGTTGAGAATCTGTACCTATTTCTAATAAATGGAAGCCACAGTTTTGATGCGTACCACAATGTTCTAAAATGATCTCTGACGTGAAATTGTAACTCAAGAACCGGTAATCAGGAGATCCGACCACTTGTAACTTGTGAAACAACATTCCAACAAACAATCATAAAGGTTTCCTTTACTCTAAACGAGGTATCCTTGCTCCATAATTATCTTGTTGCTGTAAAAAAGCCTTGTAGCGGTAACAACGACTTGAGGTCAGGTGGTTTGCGCCCCACGCACATCACGAGAAAACAAATCATCATGTAGTGACATAGTATATAAAACAAAGTCGCTTTCTCTGTCCCTATATCCCTATGTATGCTTAAATCTTTAAAACTACGCAACGGATTTTGATGCGGTTTTTTTAATAGATAGAGTGATTGAGGAGGAAGGTTTATATGTATAATAACTATAATATATTTTTCACACCACCTGCTCGATAATGTCAAATTATATGTCATGCAAACCTAACCTAAAGTAAGTCATTAACGACCTGAGGTCTAGCAGGGCAATAATATTGTACTGAATTTCATTATGACCCGCTGGTCAATAATGTGATTTGAATTTGGAACATAAATCGCATACGAATATTCACGCATTCCCATTAACATCTGCACAAAAAAATTAATTGTTCAAAAATCGAACTGGCCACCACGACATGGAATATAATATTAAAAGAAAAATAGAACACAAATTAAAAAGAGGCGCGCATACTGGAAATTGCTTTGCTTTGTTTATTGTTATACAACAAATTACTTAAAATATTGCAAATTCTCACAAAAATGTTGAATGACGATAGTGATTTGACTCCGGAATACTTGATTCTAGTACTACTGCTTTTATTCTCTCGTAGATGGTGTGAAAAGTAGAGTATTCACCTCGGGGATAAAGGTGCCTTCGTCTTGGGCGACCTTGATTCCCACGCTTCACTCAGGATTCTTGTCTTAACTCCCTCGCTTTGCTCGGGAGTTAACTCTAAACTCCCTCGCTCCGCTCGGGAGTTAACGCTAGAATTCTTCGTTTTACTCGGGATTCAATACGGCGCCCGCTACATAAGACACTACTTTATCCCCTTGGTGCATAATCTACTATTATACCCGTGCGAAGCCAGAGCGGGTCGCTATGTTTTTATATACAACGTTCAGAGTTTTTCTGTAGTGTATTTAGTATCAGCATTGCACCCGTAAAAAGCCGGGACGGGTCGCTAGTTTTATAATAAAAAAAACTCCAATCCTCCATAAAGAGACTGCCAGATGCCGCGAAAAATCTTACTGCAAGACCTAGTAGGTTTATGTATATTGTTGGGTAGTATGGATCTAAGCATTAGGATCGCCTTCTATTAAATGACAAAATGTACGAGAACTATTAATAGGATACACCTCTGCCTAGCCTTTAGGGGATTACAGGTGTGATATAATGTTAGGTGGATCTTATAAATTGCGGTCAACAAACAATAATAATGTGTACAGCATTTTTTTTTGTTGTTTACTTTACATTCATAATGACTGTAAGGTCCAAAAGTAGGGTAGTAGAAAATTAACAAATATCCAAACAAAAATTTATTGAAATAAAGGGAAACTATATTGAACATACATAGTATTTTTTTATTGTGAATAACTTCAGTAATAAGTAATTTTTGATATGATAGTTTTATATCTCTGATTAATCTAATGTGTGCAGGTCGGAAACTTTTGGGCATGTCCTACATGTTTTGGTGTAGTCTAGCTAGATGGATCTTCGAAATTAAAATTTATAAAATTTTAGTAGCAAAGGTACGTAAAATATAAAACCTAGGAATTTTTCTATATTTTTACAAAAACTCAATCTGAGAGTCACCTGAATTTCAGGTCTCTGCAATGCTCCGTGGCCGTAACTTAATAACTTTTAATAGTAACTTATAGCTTTTTAACCTTATCTTTGACAAATGTATGGTTTTGGAAATCGACTTTTACAAATTATTACAGACTCATGGCATAGTTTTTTATTTAAAAAAAAAAAAACTTCATGGCCGCGCGGTCGAAACGGACACAAGAGTTATCGCTTGGTCAGTCTGACAATACAAGGTGTTGTTTTGCATCTTCGTCAAATTCAAGGAGGTAACTATGCTAATGATTCTCGACCCGAATCAATAATAAAATGGGTAGGTAATTTTTATTTTATTTTCTTATTTACTTAAATCGGTAAGTGTGAACCGCCGTTGTTTTTAACGCGGCCCGTCTGATCCTCGCCCTATAACCGCGCTTTCACACATACAAACAATCTCAAACGTTTATCCGATAATGTCTTAGTCCCTAAACCACGTTAAGGGTGTTATTCTGATATATTGCCAAACATAAACAACCAAAAATATCAGAGATCAATTATAATTAACTAGGTATCGTAATTTACATTGATTATGTATGTCTTTTGTGACAACCTCCTGAATTTTGACGAGGATGCAAAACAACACCTTGTATTATGAAAGCATATGTCTGCAAATGGTGTAGTTGATACTTTTTTAAAAGGATAATATTTTTGTGTTCACCAAAAATCTAAAGGTACATCTATGTATGCATTTCTAAAATATTGATCTTAAACCCGTTTAATTGTTTTACTATAATTAAACTACTCGGCCAACAAAATATGTTACATCAAACAAACTCCATATTAACACCAAGATATAACACTTTTTTATTGTAGTGCGCTGCAAATATTCTATTGTAACAATAACTATTTTATTCTTCCCCGAAAAATACTGATCGTGCACCAAATATTCCTGACTTCTTGGGGCACCCCGACTTGGACAGGTTAGGTTCGAAGGGGATGGTGGCGGGGTCTAGTGAGCGAGCGGAGCGAGCGAACTAAGACCCCGACATCCCCTTCGTGTTAGGTTACTTTAAACCCTGCAGACAGAAATAGAAGCCCCGCGTAGTGGGGCTACGTCGTAAAACTAAATAAATAAATGCTTGTTTTTAAAATTAGGTGTATTACTATTTTTACAAATTTGCAACAGTTGTTAAATAGATGCTCGTTATGACATATTTTAATGAACATATTTTGGTGCACATTCAGTATATTTGGTAGAACACAGGCAAAATTAGGTAAATGAAATGGGAATAAATTGAAGTACTTTTAAATACCATTCTTTTTAAAATAGTCTCAATCGTTAATCATCACTTGTAAAAACTGAGAGTTTTTTTTTGACGTTGTATTGTGGTATTTTAACAACATTATCGTCCTTTATTTATTTCTATACAAAATGTATTAAATTTTTAAATATCCCATAAACACGATAAAAATATTTTTAAAAAAAGTAGCCCACCTGTATCGGGAACAGGGTCTAAGCTGTCAGGGCTCCAGGGAAAGGAATCTCCTAACAATACGAGCCGTGTCCAGGAGTACCGTTTTCTGATCCAGCTGCCTAACTAGAGCCTCATTAGATATTGGTCGAGGCTCTTGGCAAATAGGCCATTGGCTGATACGACTATCGGCACAATTATCGCTGACTCCACATCCCACATGTCAACAACCTCGTGAGGCAAGTCAAGATACCTGATTTGCTTATCTTTCTCGGCTTTCACTAGGTTCACGTCATGTGGAACCGTTATGTCAACAATCATTGCGCGCCGCTCTGGTCGATCCACCACCACTATATCAGGCTTATTGGCTACAAAGGTCCTGTCAGTGATGGTAGATTGATCCCAGTACAGTGTGATATTGCCATTTTCGAGAACTGGGTTGGGCACATGGCACACAGGTAGTACGGCACTTCCGATTCCACAAGGCAGGCTGTATTTTAGAGCAAGTTGCTGATGGATAATACTGGCTACAAGGTTGTGTCTATGCAAGTACTCTTCCTTAGCCAAGTGAGAACAACCAGAAATAATATGTTGATGGACTCACCCGGACGATGGCATGCCCGACACACATCAACCGTCCCGTCCTTCATAATATATGTTTCCGGTTATTATTATTAAAATTAATTAATATTACTCTTATATTATACATAAGGGTATGCCATCAAGTGCGTAGATGTCGCGTAGGCGTTGCGTAGCATAGTAACGTTCTTGTGTAGTACGCTACACTGCGTAGTATCGTGTAGGCGATTCGTAGCACAGCGTAAGCGATGTGCAATACGCTACGCTGCCCAGTACAGCATAGGCGCATCGTAGTAGTACGCTACGCTGTGTAGCACAGAGTAGGCGTAATACGCCACACTGCGTAGCATAGCGTAGGCTTACACTGCGTAGGAGTACACTACGCTATGTGGCTAATACTTGACTTGATCAGAATGCGCCAAATATACTTCTTTTTCATGAAGAGTAGTCTTTTGATGACTAATAACTAGTAAGACAGCATTGCTCCCGTCAAATGAAAAGTGACTGGAAAATTGGGATAGTTGCATGCAAATCTAATATGGCATTAGTACCTACAGTACAGACTGCGAACATACACATGACAACTCAACAATTTAATAATATTTACCATTGTCTTAATAATAACATATTGCATGCTTTAAGCATTTTGCGATTTGAACATAAGGCATAGAATATAAGCATTCAAAGAAAATATAAAACAGGAATAATGCATAGTGGCTCAAAAAAATTACAACACATAAAACAGATAAACTATACAGATTTGACCCGCTTCATGTCTCCGTTTTTGACAAACAGCCAAGGAAATTTCATTCCAAAGAACAAGTACCGAATTATAATGAAGGTGAGGTGCAACTATTTAATATTAAATCGGCATGTCAAAACGAAACACTTATAATTTAATTCAATGAAACAACGGAATAATAGAGTCTATGATCGATGCCAAGCTTTTGAGGAGTGTAACGTACAAAAGTGGGGCTGGAAAGTGCATTGTGGGGTCCACTGAATAATAAATGTCCCTTGCCTGGCAACCACGAAGTAAACCATTTCGTATGGCAATTGATTTCTTCGATACGTCGGAAACGCTCGGGACTCGAATGGTTACTAGAATTTCACGCTACTTTCCCATGAGCCGACACGTGCTGTCGATTATTGGTTCAACGGTAAGTTGTCAGTATGGAAGGGTAGGTATAGGGATTTTCTGATGGTGTAGCTATTTCTTATACGTGGGCTTAGTTCAAATACTAACGAACTCGTAAATAATTATAATGAGCAATGATGTTTTGAAAGTTTGGTTGCATTACTTTATAAAATGTTTTATTGAGAAATCGTATCCAATTATTAATAAAGTCTGCTTGAGTTTTAATTTTTTAAAGAAAAGTCACAGCGTTTCGAAGAAAATTACACTTAGCCCCGCCCGAACCCTCCTATTTAGTTGCTTTCAAAAAAAAAAAAACGCTGTATTTTGGAAACTAAAGCTATTTCTGAGTGCCACTAAATCTATATCTATATTTATGAAAATAAAACATACGAGTATTTCAATAATCTTTTCAATCTTCCATAAAAACGTAAATAAGTATAATACTAGTTGGTTTTACTTCTCAAGTTTTGTATTTTTATTCGTATTCCCGTTTGTCCCATCGGCTTCGTCCACCTCGTGGGTCGAACGGGAATTCGTAATTTTTTTCCCGATCGTCCCACAAATTTTGTTGACGAGACGAACGGGAGTAATTTATTAATTGTTTTTTTAAAAGTAAACGACGAAACAAAGATTACAATTTTATGTACAAAATTATTTAGTGGGACGAATGGCACTAATCTAAGAACATATTCTCATTCGCCCCTCTCCCGTATGGGATGATCGGGAACGAATTTAATATTATTTTTGTAAATTCCCGTTTGTCCCACGATGGGGACGAAGTCGGTGGGATGAGCGGGAATACACGTTTTTACTTAACCTATACTGCCAGTTTAGTAATACTGATTCTCTAAGAAAAAAAAAAATATCTTATATGTATACAAGGTTTTTTTGGAATCGGGAACAAAACACAAATTTTCGGACTCGGGCCACTCTTACATAGAGGTTGACTCAAGGTAAGCCACGACAAGGTGGCCCACGACAGCCAGTTTGGGTTCCGTCGTGGGCGCTCTACCATTGACGCCATAATGAGAGTAAGAGTCCTGGCGGAGGAAGCAGTGTCTCGGGGTGGGGTGGTGCTGGCGGTGTCCTTGGACATCTCCAACGCCTTCAACACCCTGCCCTGGGGTTGCATTAGGGAGGCCCTGCGCTACCACCGGGTGCCTCTCTACCTCCGCAACATTGTGTGTGTGTGGCTTATCTGTCGGGAAGGTGTGTCACCTACATGGGACGCGACGGCGATGGCCGTCGCGAGATGTCGTGCGGTGTTCCACAGGGGTCGGTTCTGGGCCCTCTCTTGTGGAACATCGGTTACGACTCGGTTTAGCGGTGCGAGTTTCCACTGGGAGCGAACCTGACGTGTTATGCGGACGACACGCTGGTCATTGCCCGGGGGAGCTCGTACAGGGAAGTGGTCGGGGGGGGCCCGGATCGCTGTCGAGTCAACCATGAAGTACCTGGGATTGGTGCTCGACAGCCGTTGGGACTTCGGACCCAAGTTGATAGGCGCGTCGGGCGCGCTTTCAACGCTGCTTCCCAATTTGGGGGGCCTGAGCTTCGCCTGTAGGCGGTTGTACGTGGGGATCGTGCGATCGATGGCCCTTTACGGGGCCCCAGTATGGGCGACGGACCTGACGGCCCACACTATCGCAGTTCTGCGCAAACCGCAGAGAGCGATGGCCGTCAGGGTCATACGGGGTTATCGCACGATCTCCTACGAGGCGGCTTGTGTGCTGGCCGGATCCCCGCCGTGAGACCTGGAGGCGAAAACCCTCGCGACACTACATCAGTGGCGCGAGGACGCACAGGATCGGGGCGAAAGGCTGGTGCAGCGACAGATTACGCTGCACCGGTCCCAGCTCCGACAGGTCATGGTGGCGGAATGGCGGAGGAGGCTTGACCATCCCTCCGCCAGCCTCGACACAATCGAGGCGATCCGGCCAGTACTCGACGACTGGCTCGGGAGGAAGCTCGGCTCCCTGACGTTTCGGGCGACGCAGGTACTCTCAGGGCACGGTTGCTTCGGGAAGTACCTGTGTCGCATAAGCAGGGAGCCGGACGCTCGGTGCCATGCCATCACTGCGTCCAGTGTCCGGAGGATACGGCGCGGCATACGCTGGCAGAATGTCCCGCGTGGGACGAGCCGCGCCGTGCCCTCGTGACAGAGGTAGGTGGAGACCTGTCGCTGCCGACCGTTGCTCACGCGATGGTCGACATCACAGAGTCCTGGGACGCGGTGGTGTCCTTCTGCGAAACCGTCATGTCGCAGAAGGAAGCTGCGGAGAGGGAGAGGGAGATTTCAAGTTCCTTTCCACCCCGCAGCAGACGCACCGGGCGTCGGCAGAGGGCGGATAACGCCCTCTTCCGGCCCCCCTAAACAGGTCCAGGGGCGACGGATTCGGGGACATCCGTCGCCCCCCATATCACTGGACCCGAGACGGCGGTGCGTAGTGTTCCACGCGTGCCTCTCACAGACGTAACGGGGGGAGTACACCTCACTCCCCCCAGGGACGAGGCCCGCACTGGTCGAGCGGGCCGGCACTAGTGCGGGGCAGCGGAAGACACATTCGTTCCCGCTGCCCCCCGACGCAGGTGTGCGAGGGACCACCGGTGTGGTTTTAGTCAGTACGAGTCTTACAGACCCCTCCGCCCTCACCAGGGTGGGGGACATCCATCGAGGATTTCCACATCGTCAACAAAAAAAAAAGGTAAGAGTGGCCCGATTCCGAAAATTCGAGCTCAATTATTGTTTTTAATTTTTTTAATCATATGCACCGCCCGCAGCAAGACAGATGTCACATATTCGATGCGATTCTGGCCTCCAAGTGTCGGAAAAAAGGCCAGTTCGTCGACATGTGTCTGTACATTCTGAGACTCATAAAGATTATAATATCTATCCGATTTCAGCGCTACCTATTTTACCGTGTGCCTCTGACCAAGCAAAGTAATGAGCTTCATTAGGGTGTTACCACACCAAAAGATCGATCTTTGATCGATGGTAGAATGGATTAGTCGACAATCGGTTTACCTAGTAGGAACTATCGATCGACGTCGACTGATCTATTCTACCATTGATCGACGACCGATAGATTGATGTGGCAAGGCACTTTCAGAAATCGTGAAGTTGACGGCAATAGTGTATAGTCTAACTTGTTGTTTCGTATTTGCAATATGGCTTGCAGATCAAAAGTTGCCGAAATAAATTTCTTCATTTTCTGATTCCGTAGGTATGTTAGTATTTTGTACTTAAAGCACATTGTACCTTTTCAGGTAGGTTTAACCTTATATTAAAATATGTGCAAAATATAAAGCGATATGTACCTATTTTCTGAAACCGTAAAACTCTCTGATTCTCCTGACACTTCTACATATAAATAAAGTGCACACATTTTTTTGCAGTGAAAACTTCTTTGGCAGAGTTGTGCTCTTTTGTGATGGGTAAAAAACTACAAACTCGCGTCAGGCCACGTGACCGTCTGGTCATGTGTCCTGATCGAAAATTCGTAAGACGGATTAACATTAGGATACGAAGGAATTTGAACTTTATGACATCTGGCATCGAGTTTGGGTTTCCAAAACTGGATTATTATCTTATTTATACACAAACAAAACCTTCGGTTTCTCCAAAGAGGTAAAATTTGTAAGACGGATTGTAATAGTTCTGAAGTGTTAAATTTTTAATGTAATATAAATTGACATGTTTGTACAATAGCGTAATAAATGAATATTGTATTTTACCACATAAATGATAGTACTTTTATACTGATAGATAATTGAAGCAATTCAAGCAAAATTATTCACTAACCATTCCAAAATATAAAAAATGCACAACGTTAATACTTATTCAAGTTTTCGATTCTGCCGGCACTCCCGAAGTGCAACCCGTTTTTTTTTTTTAATGGAATATAAAATTAATATCTTTTCGTACGTAATGGCTTTCAATTTTAAGAAAAGATTGGATGAGCTGTCGAACTTCCTTCAAAATTTCAGGTGTTTTGTTCGGTGGTTCTTTATGCCCACGTGGATCACATTCGGGTGCAAAAACTCTTATGGAATTCCGTTTGTTCAGGGCATCTGTAATAACTGCTGGTGATAAGGCACACCTGTCTACTTTAAGCATAAACAAAAAAAACTTGATATTTCTTGAGTTGAGCGTTTTCTGTTTACTACAAAAGTTTTAATCGGCAACACAACGATGCAATTTTTTGTCGGTCTTATCGACAGGTAATCCTGTAGATTGCTGGTAGGAAATGAGCAAAATTATAGAAGTAAAACCTATTACACAAATTTACTCACAATGACTTCGTAATATTGGGTCCAGTTAAATAATACGCAATCAATAGGAAAACCAACTAACCTCTATTGAATTGAATTGTTATAAAAATAAGAGATACTTAGTGGGTATGTATTTTCTCTAATATCTTGGTACTACTTCCAACTTAACAGAGTAAGATAGTTTCACTTTTTAAATGTTCCATATTATTGTCGCAAAATTTATAAGTGTAGATATTTTGTTTGACTTTGATGAAAAACAAATATTTTCACTGATTAACAAGGAATATCAGCTTTTCATACAATTAACAGCTTTATTTAGTTGGTTTTTAGACTCAGTATCTTCGAAACGAAGCATCGCAAGGGTTAATCTCTTTTACCTGTAGAAAGAGGATGAAAATTGAGTGAGAGAATGAAAAATGAGAATTTAATTTATTTTAAACTCAATCCGCCAAAATTTCGAGTAAGTAGTCGGTATTTGAACTAAGCCGACAATATTATCGTACCTAATTTAATGTTAAGTTTATTCTTATATTCTGTTTCCTAAAATTATGCGTAGTGTTTATTATGTTAATATATTGTGCAACAAAATTGTTTACTTCTATTTGTGGAGGCTTGTAAATGGCTTGTTGTTGTTACATCACTATACGTTCTGTATTGTTAGCTGTAAGCCACCTAAACACAATAAATAAAAATATAATAAAATAAATTAAGTTTTGTGTATTAATTTAGGTATTTGTTTTCGGTAAGCGGGTTAAAATAGATGGATAGTGTAAATATTTTTATTCGACGCGCGACGGTGTCAGTATTAAATTATTTTATTATTTGCGTACATAAATAAATTATGTTGACGTTTAAATAAAGCCATTGCTTTACAAGTATACATTTGTTTCCTCATAATTATGAGTGTTTGTTACGGAAATAACACAGTCGTGAAATAAATCAAATATTACGCAAAATATCCTTTGTTGTAAGTAACTCTTTTTCTTTGGTATAATTAGCAACTTACTCATTTCTCCAAAAACGGTTCGCCCTCGCATAGCTGTATGTATCGCTTTGTTATCTTTTTGTTAGGTAATTATGCGTACTACTGGTTTTAACATTATGAACGAAGATTAAAGGAACATTTTCTGAAAGGAAAACCTTATTCTTATTTAATATGTTTGTTTTCCTACAACCTTTGGGAAAAACCTTGATTATTAAATAATAATTACAAACTTATGACAAGTAAATAATTTTGTACCAAAATGTTCATCAAGCGTTCCTGATTTTTTTGTTGCAAAAGATGAGTTGTTCACGTAAATAAACAATGTCACAACTAAAATTGTATGAGTCAGCCAGACGAGGCGCGGGTGCCAACATAGAGTTTGTGCAGCACATTGGTTTTAAAGAAAAATAAAAGCCATTTATTTATCTTCGTTAACTGACAGGTGGGGCTACAGTAGATATTAAAGACAGAAAATTAAGTGTCATCTATTTTTGGAAGTAGGAAGTGACCTTACTTACATACATAGTTACTTATAGGTACACAGATACAATTTTACAGTCTTCAAGTGGTGGGTTTGGTAGCATCTTGACTGAACTGCAGATTATTATCATGACTATCATGTAATGTTCTATTTTAGTCTGTCAAGTAGGTAGTTACAAAGTAATGGTTTTTCCAGTCCCTTAGTTACAATGGGTACTAATTTCCACTTAACCTGCTTGCGACATTAAACTAGATTAGCACATATGCAGAAATTATCGAATTGACAATTATTTATGACAATCATGTGTAAAGTTTAGTAACGCTAGTATTTTAGAATGATAACATTCAACAGGTATTTAATATTCAATACAGATAGCCGTATACAAAACGATAAGTCTTATCTACTCTAGAAATGTATATAAATAAATAATGGTGAAACCAAGCTGCCTATTAGGACGACACAACCCCACCTGCCTGCATTGCTAATTTGCTATATTTACCAGACAAACACACGTCTTCCTCAAGCCAGTCATGAAAATGAACTTTTTTAGTGTGACACATGACAAAATGTAGGTATGAGACTGGCAAACATTGTCAATTACCACAGAGCGTAAAAGACGACCAACGACTGAAACAAGAGCAACACGCCGCCCGTTGAGGTTTTCTAGTCAGATCGTAATTGATAATCTAATTCTTAAACTGGTCATATGCGAAAGAATGAGACGCAGTCATATTATGCGTGTAGTCAGTAGTTGCGGCGACGATGTATCGATCCGCTAGAGCGATGACCTCTATGAAAAGAACTTTTACTCTGCATTCTCTTTAATTTCAGAACTTTTGAAAAAAAATAGAGAGAGAGAATTGTTGACTTCATTTTCAGTACATAAATACCTCTGGTAAATAGAGCATTTCTAGTTATTCTAATGACTAACAATGTTGAGTAAGTAATGATTGATCTGGTGTTGATGACTCAGCCTTTGGAAGAGCACACATAGTTCTGATGATACAACCATACTGTGTATTTAAGCAGCGTCGCAATGTAATTAAGGCACTCACATTGAGTTACGCAATGCTCGAGAATGGAGATAAAATGTCTGCAAATTGATATTTCAACAACTGCCACTTTAGTTTTATGTCTAGTACTAAATGTAACCAAGAATTTTGTGTGTCATAAAAATCTCATTTTCTCGCAAGGTTTTCAGTCATCATGTAAACAGAGCGTCAGTGTTCAGTAAGCAAACACCCCGGCAATTTACATTGACGAAACAAACACGCGACCTTAGCAAGCTACACGACATATAAGTAACTTACTTACATGATATCTACGTATTCATAGCTTAATTTTAGTAGTTAAGTTTATCAATAAAATTCACATTCAATACTTTAATTACCAGCTTATTCGGTTTTCAAATTGGATCAAGAATTCGGTTATGGCTGATAGATGGTTCATGTTGGTCTTAAGTTTAATAATTGACTTCTAATATTTCAGCATGAGTTCGTATCGGCTTAGGCCGTTAATGACAAAAGGTATGATAGGTAAGGTAAGGTACCTACGACATGTAGGTATCTAAACTGTAAACGGGAAGGAATCAACGTGTTAGTTGGATGTTTTAGCGATAAGGCTCAATGGAGTCATCACATCACATGATTTGCGTATTAAATTATCGCGTACGTTCACGCCGTAGTTTCTCAACAAATGCGTTACCTTTTGTAATTTTCCCTTTACAGCAATTTAGAAATAAATCCTGAACTAGGAAAAATGATTAATAATTAGTGTATTGCACCTTTCAGACTCGTACACATACAATTAGCAGATCTATTAATTGAATCATCGAATAGGTACACGGAAACTTGTAATAATAACAATAAGTTTCAGTGATCCATGGATACGGAAAGGCCAAAGTAATTCCCGGGAGGATCTCTTATTACAAATATCTCAGCACAGTAGGCCTAAACTTTGAGGGGGCGTGGCTTGTTTAGGCGAAAAAAAAGTTAAATGATCAGGCGGCCGAGACCGCCATTGTACCTTCTGAATTATGTTTTTTTATAGATTTTTTGGTTTTCCTGACTGAAGACGCTTCCATATTAATTTTCTTGTTGGAAAATCGCTTACTTTTCGGGTGGATTTTTGAATAAACAGATAGGTAATTCATTTCTTGGGTAGGTTATCTTTATAAATTAATTTTTCTACTCTCTCGTATTTTGAGGCGTAGAACGTAAAAGTTACGAACGTTAAACAATAATATTTGAACTTCACATGACGTGAATTTGAGGAATCCTATTGTTTAATGTTTTATTGTCTGCAATTCGGATTTTATCGTTTTCTTAGCTCCAAGTAGCGTTACGTGGACCTAAAACGCCATATCTGTACTATTTTGTACGCACTAGTCTCCCAATAATCTTTCCATATCAGAGAGAACATGCTCGTACCACGCATAGTATGCATATATGCATATGTGCAATTGTACATTCTATGGAAGACCACACCACCCTGCAGTCTACCAATTATGCTTTTCACGTTATGGCTAGCTCTCAGTGCTTTGTGTTAATGATGGGTAACTAGGTATTTGTTTACATTGTTGACTAGGTACTTCCCTGAGTAGATACATAAGTTCGAGTTTCGGATTATGTTTGATATATTAACAAAATAATTACGGGACGGACGACATTGAGCAGGTACTGATTGGTTGGCGCTATCTATGAAATGTAATTTTGCTTCTTTACCTTGCTAACGGAAAAGTAATCCGCCCCTAGGACGACCCACTGACCGAACGGGCTAATATAGAATCAGGGTATCAAAATCTGTAATACATGAACCTTGAAAACATGACACTTTTTTCTGGCCAGTCGTGTAAAAACAACGTGCACAATAACATCTATTACAGAGGTACCGTATGCGCTTTTGATATTACAGTATTATTTTATTAGTTATGATTTTCATTCGATGTTCATACATCGCCTTCCGCTATAGCTTTAACGCCATCCGTGTTATAACGAAGCTAATAACCACGAAATATTTGTTCCGGTAGCTTAGGCAGTACCAGCTGGCAGGCACCCTTCCTTACTTTTCATTGTCATTTTGTGGAAGACAAACACTGCTTATTGCTTAGTTTAGCAAGACCTTGTCTTCTTCCAGAGGTCTAGAGATAACTTCCAACTTTGTGAACAGCTAATTATGTACCATAATTTCATAAAAGTCTTTACTAGATTTGAGACTATGCACAATAACAGTACTTACCCTAAACAACAATTTTAACACACCAAAACGAATATTTTGTGCATGTTTATTATTAATTTGCGTGCACTTACTTGTATAAAACTTTAAGGAATGTGCCGAATCCGCGGCATGTTGCAACCTCACCGGTGTATGTTACGGTCATTGTTTGTTTTTACGTTATAATAATTTAAGAAATATCACAGAAACAGATAGTAAAGAAAATACTATTGTTATTTTCTTCGGTACAGTCAAAATAGTTTTTTGAATCCACAAATTATTGTTTGACTTTCACTAAACAAAACACGTCGTTGTACATGTAAATAAGGAAATTAATTTGAAAAAAATAGGAATATTTACATATTTGATTCACAACATATAAATTATTGATTAATTAATCCTTGTCAAAATTTTGAATTTTGCGTGAAGTTTTACTCACTACTTTGTCTCACAATATCACTTTACGATGAGTTATAAATTTTTATCGCATCACACTTGCAAACACTAACTCTAATCACAATGAATCGGTTTGGAATGAATGAATGAAAATGAATAATATGAATATTGAATTAACTTCAAGTTCACCAACTTCACAACGTACAAACTTAACAGTAAACACGCAATGCTTTTGACAGGCCTTAAAATGTCAACGACTGGAAGGTCCAGTGATAACTGACAGTTCTTGGTGGCGCTGCTTGCAAAGATAATTTGACGTTTCTCACTTTCGTCGCTGAGTTGTACCTCTATTCCATATACCTATTTTTTTTTTTATAAACACATAGAATAGAGTTTTAAGATAGGAGGTTTATTGAAATGAAACTTCTAATGCAACTTCCAACAAGTTTAACGTTTAACGCTACCATGGAGATGGAATATTTTCTAAAACTCATTAAGAGATGGTAGTATTACAAGATTTGTGACTAAGTAGTTCTACTAGGTACGCAAGATGGCGTGCAAACAGTCATGCATTCGAGTTCGACTCTTCGGTGTGACCAAATTCGCTCAATTTCCATGAGTAGATTAACCTCGATAAACTTATGTAATAATTATGTAAGTAATTAAAATAATACAACAAGAAAACCACAAAATATTCTTTAGAAACTCAACGCGAGGGGGAATGCGTGGCACTCGAACGCATGCGTGTAGTATTACGAAGTTTCACTTCTTCCGCGCGGAGGGACTCCACGCACTATTTTTTTATAGTGCTCTTTCCCACCGTCTGTTTTAACAAAACCTATGAACAAACAAAACCGCCTCTATGGCTATTAGATACTTTTTTTTAATAATCCAGTTTATAGAACTAGTCTTTTTACTCGCGGAACTTTTCAACGCTCAGAATGTAATCGGATAAAAGAAATCGGATACAGATCGCACCTGAATGAAAAGTGTTCCAAATTGACCAATATACAGTAAACACTTATGTTTTTAAAGTGACATAGTCACTAACACTGTTATTAATAAAATTGTTGACTGTAGTAAAAAGATATTTAATAATTAAGTAAATATTGCACCCAGCCACCGAGTATCCGCATTTTGTTGTACCGAGTACGACGTACGTGTTCACGTCACTATTGAAAACATACAGAAAAAAAGCACCGTGCAAGATGGCGGATTCTAACTTCGACTAATAGATTCTGTAAAATTGTTTGATTGCATGATAACTCATTACGTTTTTGGGTTTGATAATCATATCAAAACATTGTTTTCGGTTTACTGAATATTTTGACAACTGAAGAAATTTCTGATGTAAATGATTATCAACTTTCACAATGAGCGAAATTGCCAACAGTGAAGGAGCTTCTGAATCTGAGAAGCCGGTTCAGAATGATGTTGTACAATTCCCGCCCTTCCCAGGTATGCGCTTATTCCATGTAACCGGGTTCCTGATCTACTTAGTTTTTACATAGTTCCGTTCATTGGTAACTCGGTAATCCATTGATTTTTAGATCCTAAAGATGAAGATTTCGACGAAGATATTGGGGAGGAAGAAAGAAACTATTACAAAACTGTTTTTAAAGGTAAGCATACACTTGCTGTGGCATTAACAAAAAGTTAGTAACTCCGTAACCATAACAAATAATATTTATTTTTCAGATCTGAACACTATAAAGAGTATGAGATTACATTGTACGGCTTGTGATCGTCATATGGGATGTTCCGCACGCAATGAAGTGCGTATGCGAGCTCATCCAATGTTGCGCACCCTAGTGTGTCACAATTGTCATATTTTTTACAATAGTGGAGAATTTGAAAAAGGTGATGATGGCTCAGAACTATACTGCAGATGGTGTGGCCAAGGTGGTCAAGTGTACTGTTGCTCTGACTGCCCTCATGTCTTTTGTGCGGTAATAATGATGATTTTTATTATAAAACACCTAAATCACTTTATTTGCTTAAATCTTATTTGATTGCTGATTTCTTGACATAATTAATTGATTTCAACAGAAATGCATAAAGCGCAATTTGGGAACTCCCAAGATCAAAGAAATTGAAAATGCAGATGATTGGAGATGTTTCAAGTGTAACTCAAAATGTTTGTGGGATCTTCGTGCATTATGCTGGGCTGTCTTGCGCTACTGTGATCTTAAAAATAAGTAAGACTTTCAAACTTCTTATATTAACCATTGTTACATTATGTTACTACATATACCAGTCCTGATATCAGCAAATTCTTCCATATAGATTTTGGACTTCCCCATACAAACTTTCATCTCTCAACACCCACACACACACTCTGACATAATGTGTAAACTGCAATTACAAAGTCTTTAATTTGTGGCGAAACCGAAATTCCATACCCAAAGGGTCATATGGGACCCTATTACTAAGACTTCGCTGTCTGTCCTTCTGTCACCAGGCTGTATCTCATGAACCGTGATAGTTAGTCAGTTGAAATTTCTACAGATTATGTATTTCTGCTGCCACTATAACAACAAATACTAAATCAGAATAAAATTAATATTTCAGGGGGCTCCCATACCAAAAAAGAGAGTTTTTTTTCTCGTTTTTATAAATAATGGTACAGAACCCTTCGTGCGCAAGTCCGACTCACACTTGGCCGGTTTTCTCATAGGTTTAGCACCACAAAAAATTTAGAATTCACCAATTATACTTAAAATGTTAGTAACCGAGGATGTTTTATAATATTTGATAATTGTTAACAGAATGGCATACCAAGCTCAAGATCCTCAATTAAAAGAAGCTTATAAGAAGGAGTGCTCCATTGACTACTCTGAATGTTGCAAGCATAAATCAAACAGGCGTACACCGAAGACAGAAAAAAAGAATAAGGAAATAAAAAAGGAAGTTGAGTCAAAGTCAAGTACAGATGCAAAGGCGGTTGCTAATAGTATTATATCTAAAATTCCATCTACAATACAGGTACCTCTAAGTTTATTAACTATTGATTATGTCAGACTTATTTATGTAATAGTGAATTCAATTAAACTTTAGATTAAGTATATCATGCTAAAAACATTTTAAAACTTTCCAACTAAAAACAAAACTTTGTAACTCAAAAATATCTGATTTTGATAAAATTGTCTTAAATAATGCTTCATTTTAGGTTAAGAAGTTTGCTGCAGTGAATATTGATGACCTAACAAAACCAGACAAAAGGGCGCCAAAAAGATCTTCAAGTCCAAAAAATAAGGCAATTTATGTGAAGAACCCTATAACTATAGCACCACCTGCAAAAGTTTTGAATCCTATAAGTGTACCACCTCTAGCAAAAAAGATGAGGGTATGATTCTTTTTACCATCTATATGTTTACAAAGCTTGTTTACAATAATATGCTTATTCCAAAGTTTTGAATAACAATTCAACTAAGTGCCTGAAACAGTGGTAAAGTGTTGTTTATGTCCGATTTTTAGAGTATACATAGTCAAATTACTAAATCGGAACCTTTATAGATTCGGTCTGTCTCTCTGTCTGTATGCCACAGTCATTTTACTCCGTGACTTGGCACCATATAATTGAAATTTGGAGAGTAGGTGTCTTCTATCAACAGCTACACGAAAGTGATGTGAAATTATGAAAAAAAAATAGAACACACAACAGGGTTGGCAAGGTATACATATAGGAATAGTTGGGGGGGGGGGCAACTCGTTTTCTTTTTCGATTCTCCCCTGTCAGATGTCACGGCATCATTTACTTCATATCATTGCTACTCCAAAAATTGGTTTGATATTATTTTTTTTGGAGTAGTAACTTGGTTTTTCATTAACATGCCGTGAAAAACAAATTTTGTTTTGCTGTTGAGTATTAAATTACTTATTAATGGGCGTTAAAATATTGTTTGGTGTTACGGAACCTGTGTGAGCAAGTCCAATTTTGCACTTGCTGTTTATTTTTTAATTTTAATAACTTTATTCTAGGTAATGAACAACATGACCTTTTGGCAGATATTTTATAGAAAACTAGCTGTCTTGCACAACTTCGTCTGCGTCACATTTTCCCCGTTTTCACAACATTTTTCATTGCTGCACCGCTCCTATTGGTCGTAGCGTGATGATATACAGCCTATGTCCTTCCCCAGCTTAAAATCTATCTTCTTGCCAAATTTATTAAGATCTGATCGGCCGTTTAGTCGTGAAAAGGTAACAAACAAACAGAGTGCCTTTCGCATTTATAATATTAGTATGGATAGTATGGACTAGCATGTCTTAGTGTACGTGGGCTAACCTGAAGCTTTCACATCAGGGTCATTTGCATCAATTGGCATGAAATAGGTAAAGAAACTTTATCTTACCAAATTATCCAATCATATTTTATTTTTGTTACAGTTACCAAATTCTCCCATGATGACACCAATACGGCTTCCAAATGAAAGGAAGCAAAATATGTCTACTTATACTCGCATTAGGCCTAAGCCACATCACCTTCCAATCGCCATTGCCAATTGCTTCAATGGATATAGCAATACCCCGGGTTTTGGAGCCAATCTTTACAATACTGTAGCCGATAACATCAATCTATCAATAGAAAGTTTAACCCAGGTAAATATATGAGCGTTTAATTCAGCAAGATTCAAAATGATTAATATGTATGATATATAAAACATTAAACCCATATTTTCTCAGAATCAGGTTTCCCACATTTTGCCAGTTATTTCAGTCCCATGTAATCCCCTATACGAGCGAATTGCCATTTACGGGGCATAAATAGACTCCAGGCTGCTATCACACCCAGGACCTCTTACTCCGCCATAGTTCTTGTAATCATAGTGGAGACTACACACCAGAGCATGTTGGCTACTTTCGTTTCTCGTTAGTTAACATGGCGTCATGCACGGCTTTGGTATGTAGGCTCCTTTCGATCAACAGGTTACTAATAATAATTTTGTTTGAGTAGTAATTTTGTTTCATTTTTTTGAGTAGTCTCTGTCTGGTTTTATGCCCTGTGTCTATATTAAACTGTCCAGAAACACAACTACTTATCATATTTACCGAGTTGCGTTTTAGTCTCATTATCAAATGGTACAATACAAACTAAAAAGGAAATAATATTTAGAGTAATGAAGTTGTAATTTATTGTTTTTAAAACATCTTATTTACACTAACACTGAAGACAGTATATTCACCATGCCTTACTAGTTGTAGAAAAAGGATTGACCGATTTAAACACCCACCCGCAATAACTTCAGTTTATCCGTGATCATGGTGCTTGCAACAGCGCCGAAATATCGAGAACTCGGAACAAATAGTAAACGTAGTAAATATCCCGTTACAGTGTTAATGATTTTAGTGATGGTGATTTATTGTAAGCCTATATTGTCCCGCTGCAGGGCAAAGACGTCCCTTCCCTTCTTCCACTTTTCGCGGTCTTGTGTCATTGTAGGCCAATCCTTTGAGAGGAGGTCCAAACTCATCCCGCTATCTCCTTCGGGCCTGCCGCGTTGTCGTTTCTTGCTTTACTATCCATTGAGTGGTTATATATGGCCATTGCTCCTCTGACATGCGGCAGATGTGACCAACCCAGTTCCATTTCAACCTAGCAGCTGTAGGGCCAGCATCAGCTATTTGGGTTATAGAGTTTCTGATGCGGTCCGTAAGTTTCACACCCAGTATACTTCGCTCCATAGCTCGTTGGCAGATTCCAAGTGACTTCTGACCTTTGTAAGCGACAATGTTTGCGCTCCATAGGTGGGGGCGGGAAAAATGCACATGTCCATGACTTTGTTTAAGTGAAAGAGGGAGAGATCGTTTCATTAAATGTTTCATCGACCAGTAGCCCTTCCAGGCATTCTCGGTGCGTCGAGCAACTTCTTTATCTTGCCTGGACAAAGACTATCTTCACGCGTAGCATGACCAATGTAGAAACGAGTTATGTCGACGGAAGAATCGACATAATGACAGATAGACAATGACATTGCGTCATTTTGTCGATTCTTCCGTCGACATAACCCGTTTCTACAGTGGTCATGCACCCCCAACATCTATGTTACGCTCGGTGCAGATTATGTTCATTGAAAGCCCGATTTGGAGACTGGTGTGGCTCAGTTGATCGAGCATTAGGCCTAACTCAGCTGCTGAGGAAAAAAAAAGGACAATGTAATCGGCGAAATGAAGATTAGAAAACCTCTTACCCCCAACGACAACACCCTTTATCCTACCAGTGTGGGTTTATTTCTTGAAAAACCTCTTAGAGCATAACTTATTTCTTATATTTATATTTTGGATTTACAGGGATTAGACATGTCAGCTGTTGCTTCTATAGCCCAAAATATTCGAGATGACGATGTTGTATGCACTCCAGATTTCCCCCTGGAACCTTTGTGCGAGGTAAATAAAGGTTTTATTGATAACTTAATAACAACTTAAATTAAACTTAAACTCTTAAAACATACATATGATTTTTATTTACAGGTTACTGAAGACAATGATGACGATGTCGAATGCATCACACCAGGGCCGGTTGCACCTCCCAAAGTTACTAATCCTCCTCCCTTAGTACCTCGGTCTATAAATACTTCAGCTGCTGAAATTACATCAGACAATATAGTTCAAATGACAGATAATGATGTAACTGTAAATGCATCCACTGGAGGATTGAAATTTCGAGTGGATCCGCAAACTTTATCTTCCAATAAAATGTATCGCCTACCTGATGGACGCATATTTGCTATCAATGCTAATCCAAATATGCCTGGGGGATATTCTGCTACCATAGTAGCAGTCACAGAACCCACTGGAAAAGCAGTACCTAAAGGTGCAACATATGCAGCTAAACTTAGCGCCGTTTCGTCTGCTCTACCCGCCTCTACTCCCAAAGGAAGTCGGAATATGCCTCGCATTTTGAAACGAAGTACGCCTAAGGGTGTCAAGATAATGAAACCATCTGAAACAGCATCATCTAGGGATTGTGATTTAAATGTGCCTGTAGAGTGGTATAGATACAATTTAATTGATGCGGTTGACGCTTTGGAATACGCTCTATCACGGCTTCATAAATTGAAAAAAGAAGCTACTACTGTATATTTGCGTACACGAACCGTTGATGAAATGCGAAACCTTCATCGAACTTTGGAGCGACTATTGAGTACATCATCTAGTAGATTCGGTGAAATCCGCGAAAATCTTAATAAAGGACTTAAACAGTATGTGTTAAGGAAATCAGGTGGTGATAATAGTGAAGACGATGATGATGTAGAAATATTGCCGGACATGGAAGATAACGATGATCCAATATTTATAGACGAAAATTCAGTGGAATCGACTATGAATGGTAGTGAAAACCAAGAGGTTGATCTGACAGGTGCTGGTAGTAGTGAGTACAATGACAGTGGAGAAAATGCTAAAGAGAACAACTTTTCCAAAAATGACATTGATACACTTAATGTTTCTTTAACCAGTGATCATGGTGATGTATTAGCAGTTTTAAGCCACAGTAATAACACTGTGGTAAACAAAATTTCTGAAAAAAATGATGATGACATGAATAAACCTGACAGTGATCATGTTAAAGATAGTGAAACCGAAAGAAAGGATAAAGAAAATGAATCTGAAAGTGAAACTGATAATTGTGGTGAAGAAAGTAAAACTGATAATTGTGGTGAAGTTGATAATGGTGATGAAGAAAATAAAATGGACGAGAGTGGTGAAAAAAATAAAATAAAAAATTCTCGTGAAGAAAATATAACTGAGGAGAATGATAAAGAAACAGAACTAGACAAAGATACTAAAGAAACTAAAGCTGATAATAATGATAGCAACAATAAAACTGAAGAGCAAGATAAGGAAAAAGAAAACTTAACTATGGAAGTAGATGCTGACCCAAATGATTCTGACACCAATACACAGACAACTGATAATGTTGAAAATGCGGCCGTAACTTCCCGTTGCAACGATGGCACAAGCAATGAAAGAAGTGACGAAGTGAATGGCGTAATGACAGAAGCCCTGAAAAGTCCAGAAAAAGTAACTACTCTCGAAGAAGCAGCGGATAGTATGGATCATAAAGATTTAAGTGATAAGGCTGATAGTCAAGATAGTGATGATAAAATGCAAGATGCTGAAATGAGTGAAGAAATGATCGAAAAATTGTTGAAAGATGATAATGAATCAACATGCAATTTAAAAGAAGTACTAGAAGAAACATAAATAGTAAACGTTATATATCTTGTTAAAATTAAGAAATAATTACTAAATAGGCAGATAAGATAGTTATTAGTTAGATAAGTGCATACATAAATCTGTGGTCAAGATATTAATATTATAAAACATGCTTCTACATACTGTTGATTGTTGCAAGCAATCAAACAAATTTTCTAACAAATATAGCTTACATATTATGATAATAACTTAAATTTAATTCAGGCGAAGGTTTTGCTTAATTACCGATTGTTGTTCCAGCGGTAATTTACTATTTGGTGAAACCCAGCAGTTTTATTCTCTTCATAGGTACCCAAATTTACTTGTCCTGCAGCAAGTATACTTCGTTTGAATGAGACTAAGTTTGAATAATGCTTAGGCTATAGACGAATATTCGATAGCAGTCTGATTGTGAGACCTGACTAATAGAACGCAATGATCAGCTCAATTCACCATCTTTGCGAAAAAAGCATTCATACATCTACTTTCCTTAAAACATGGTGGCAAATAGAACGACATTAGAAGAAAACGTTATTTGAATAGAACATAGTTTATTATCAAAGAAGGGTTAATTTCACAACTAGCTATGCCCGCGGAGATGGGAAAAGGCATTTTGTCGCAAGGTCTTACTTTTTTAAATTAGCTGCCTGACTGTACAGCTATGCGTTTGAGACTTCACTTTTCATTTTTAATCTTATATCAACATAGCGATATTTAAACGAGTGTGCAAGTTGTTTACGCGGCCAAAGCTAGTGGAGTAATAAGCATCTTTCGAATGATTTCGAAGCACTCATTTGTAATCTCCCCGCGGCGAATCATCCATACTGGGAGAGCTCAGACAGAGCTCGAATAGTTTCTCATTGATAGCAATGAACCGCATAAATGATGATCACACATTAAATGATTGGAACAACATGGTCAATACACTCTAATAGTGATTTTAACCAACTGTAGACGGCAGTTACAACGATTTCCAATATAGAAAATATTTTTTATACTTTTGACGGGTGTACATAGTGTGCATGTTTCCTTTATTAACCGCCGTATTGATTTATGATAATTTCCAAATCCATCATTGCCTAGTTGTTTAACTTTGTTTAATAGAATAATAGACTTTATATAATGCAAATAATATGATTATTAAAACGTACTTTACTGCCATACGGAAGTAGAGCCAGCCTGTCATACATTTTATACGATTACCTATATTTTGTTATATTTGCGTTAGTTTAAGTAAGTACAGATACAATAAAGTATAAAAACTAATAATGCCCACGCCTCGATTTGTATTTTTACGTCCTATTGTCATTGTAGTACATTTTTGTGTGTTGTTGTTTAGATGTTAATATTATCTGAAAACTGATCTATTAAATAAGACTAACCTGGAGAAAACAGAACTGTATGTTAGTAATGTCTAACAAAATAGATAATTATTTATGGCACAAATCTCAAGGACATTCATCCTTCATTACTAGTAATGTATGTTGAATTTATATTTCATACAATTAAATTATGAAAAATCTTGACTGAATATTTTCTATTGTTCCAACAAGTTTTGTGGCTTAACAGAATTAAAAAGTATGTAATACCGGTTTCATTCTCCATAGGCATTGCGATAGGAACGAATAAACAAGCAACAAGCTAAACTACACTCCTACCTGCTCGATATAAGTACCTACCTAATTTATAGGTGTTCATAGAAAATAATTGTCTATAAAATCTGGCGCACATTGGGCAAGGCGCAACGCGGTCGTCACTACCAAACAATACGAGTATAGAGACAATACAGAAGCTTCCATTGTACAGGATGCTGGAAGGGACATCGATGCACAAACTGTTACCGTAAATCAGGACGTGAATAGACACCCTAGTGTCAAAACTTTTCTTCTGTTACAAAATAGAATAGCTGCCTACTAATGTGTTATAACACGGACAAAGTGTATGTAACTGTTTTTTAACAATTTTCAGGACGTATATTCCCAAACAAGATTCAACAATCGCTACGTACGTACTTATGGCCGCTTTTTGTGTGGATGTTATACGAATTCAATGTTCAATGACATCTTTTGGTTTCAATAAAAAAAAATATCTGGTTTCGTTTCTGCAGCACGATTTTGCTAAACGATAAGGCAAAAGAAGACTCTGAGATGATAAGTTCGGAGTTGTGACTAAAAATTTTGCCTTCTTTTTTTCGATGAATTTAAGGACCGTTAGGATGAAATGTAACTAACACGCAAAGATCAGCAAGAGACAGAAAAAGACTGATCCATGCCTTTCTGTGACCTTTTATAATTTTTATTTTGATGTCGTTTGGTGTCGATAGTTGAATCTCGTTGGAATATGTACCTAGGTATCAGGGTATTTATTTTCGTTTGGCTGGCTCCTATAACTTTTAACCGACTTCTAAAAAAGGAGGAGGTTATGTATTTCACCAGCAGCTTTTATTTCTCATTTATGTTCACAGATTTATCCGTAATGACTATTGACTAGTCCTAGTAGAGGAAGCTCGCGCTGTGGTCCCATATAAATTGTATTAACTTTGATTCGAGACAATTTGAGTTATACTCTGTAACATTCATTTTTTCTTCTTTGTCTATGTGAATTATTTGCTAATAACATCCAGTTATAAGGTAACATTGATACTTGACAAGAATTTGTGTGGGATACCACAATTAAAAATGAGAAATATAAATATATGGCAAAAAGTCAATGAAACAAACAAAAGTCACCGACTTCCGAAAGTAAAGTTATTTTCTGCTTTTTAGTCCTTTTTTTGAAGTCGACATTTTTTTTGCATAAATTTTTTTTTGAATAGTCGTATTACGTATTTATGATTGTGATTTATGACACGGTGATTTCTTTTAAGCAGTGGAAGCGATTAAATTTAGTTTCGAACTGTACATTTATATTGTACGAGATTTCGTTAGTAAAATATAATTTTTAAATTCATTGCTTATATTTCGTTGTCATTTTTGAAAAATGGAAACTAATGGAAATATTACATATAGCCTTTTATTATATAGACAAGGTTTTTTGTTTTATATTCTATAGGTTATGTTATTGTGATAGCCGATATGGCTACAGTTCTGACGTGTAATTCGGTACAACTTAAAAAAAAAAACTGTAAAAATATGAAATACAAAACTATTGTATTTCAGTATTAAGTATTTTTATTATCAATCCATATTTATAGGAAGACATGCTGCGCCGACCCCAAATAAAAGATACGAATAAGAGAATAATGATGATTTAAAGTTTATTTGGATTCCAATTCTTTTAATAATATTGAAATCCTCGTGTAGGTAGTAGAAAATAAATGGAAAAAGCATTAATTTAAAAGAAACTTACGAAATATTTATGTCTAGGGACATACATAATTCGTGCGGTGTGGCAGACGACTGATTGCGCACACCGTACTTTGCAGATATTTTAGAACATTATCTGCCACAATCCGCTGTCTGCATTATCTGCCGCAATCCGCTGTCTGTCCGGTCCGGTATAACCGCACGATATGTTTAGAGATAATCTCTAAACATATCGTTTTTCAATACACTTCCTCAAAAACAGTATTAGATTCAGAATGCAGTATAGGTATATCGTTTCGTATGCTTGCGAAGGCAAAGCACGGTAAAAAAAAAGCAAATTAACTCATGGTTTCATATTATTTATGGCAAAAATAGTTTTTGTTCTATTATTTTATATATTTGTTAATGTATTGAAAAACGTCGTTTGATACATGCAGGCATTAGGGCATTTGCCACTGCAGTTCTCGGCTCCATAAAACCGTCGCCCTCGGCTTGGGTATTAATCCCGCCTTGGCTTGCAGCCAAGGCGGGATTTATCAAATTTTACAAAGTTTTATATATATATATATATATAATTTTGATACAAGTGGGTAACCACTTGTATAAAAATTTACTCTCGGAAATGAAATAAGAACATTAAGGCAGTGACTTCATTTTATTAATAAAAAAACTTATCTGTTAAATATTATACAAAAAGTACGAATGCAAATAGATGGATCTGCTTGGTATGCAATACATAAGTTTATAAATAAGTTACGACAATACAAAGTTGAAAATGAAAAATCGATAAAAAACACTTAATATCACAATTCTGTACTTGTTAAAAATCTCGAGGTCTACTATACGTGGATTCACAGTCCCTGGTTTGAATCGCTCTCATTTTCTTTAGAATCTAAGGAAACCTTTCTATGTGAACGTATTCCATTTCATAAGTAAAATGTATAGTTCATTTCCTATCGAATGCAATAGGAAAATTAGCTTGGGGCCTAATACTTTTTAGGCTCCCTGGTGGAAAACAATCTCGACTGGATTTAATACAGATTTAAACCACTCAATGTATTGGTAAGACTATTGGTAATGAATGACTAAAACAAAATATTTCAGATTCTCTACCACGCCACAGTTAAATGTTAAATTTCATCTAAGTAGCTACGATGACTCAATAGACATGAATTTGGTGCAACTAGATTGCGTTGATCAGCAACATGGATGATCGACCGCAATCTAGATGCATCTGAACAGGTTCATGATTCAACTGGTGTTCTATCTTGCTAAAGTGACAAGTTGCTAGTTGCTACAGACAACAAGCACCATACTATCTCTGCTAATTTTCCCACTGTTGGCTTTTGAAGCTGGTGGGATGATTAGAGCTGATACATAGGTACATTACACACCTTTATTATGACAGACACACTTACATTATTTAAAAATATTATGCTGGGCACAGGAATTATTTAGAAAACACTTATAAAAAGAGAAACAACTTGCATTGATAGTACACTAGGGATAGACTAAAGTAAAATTCGTTCTCATTGTTTTGTCACTCAGACAAACCGTGTGATTTGTGACTTACATACTTGATACTTGTACCTATTTTGTTTAGGTCTTATTTTTACAGTTAAAAACATGTTCCTTAGTACCGGAACTGGCCTTTCCTGGAACGTTCTTCGTGGTAGACTCGCATAGGCGAGTAGTTTCCGTTTGAAGCCCCGTTCGTATTCAAACCTGAAATTGATACACAAGGTTAATTACGTTATGTCTTCTGTACGCTTTCACTAGTGGTTCGTGAGTTTCATAATAAAAGTCAGAACGTTACACTAGGAACGCTGTTATAGGTACGCCTTTATGATAGCCATAGTACTGTTTCATAAGGAGATTTTCTGGAGTCCTACTCTTCTCATTTTTGATCATCACCTTATATTTTTTAAATAAATTATCCACGATTCACTAATTTAGATCACCTACTTAAACATTTTTATCAGTCCTGAGTCGTGCAGTTGGTGTTTTGTCATTTTTTTTTTGTGCTGGTGCTGGTAAACATTTCCTCATACCTTTAGCGTTAAGCTGTCCATCAATAGAGCAAGCTTTTAGAAATAAATAAAACGACAATATTAGCAAACAAACAACAAACACAGAAAACTTTTTCAAGAAAACGACTGCATTTCTGCAGACATACAGTTGAACTTAGCCTTGCAAAATAGGTAGCGCCACTATAAATTTACTCTAGTGCGGTACACACTTGGCCAGTATCACTCACAAATATTTTGTCATGCTTACCTTGAAGGAGATGATGAGGTGGTGATACAGCTGGAGAGGCACATCTGGGTGCCAGCAGAAGGTGGTAGAGAGCGAAGTACACTGCGGCTGATACGAGCGCCACCACACCGAGTGCTCGGTACACGCTGCGGATAGATTCCAGTGGCTGCTCGAGCGAGACCATGCCACCAACTATGGCGCCTATGCATCGACCTGCAAGATAAGTTTTTAAATAAGTATCGAAGGCTTCTTCATCATCCATAGTCAGACTTGACCCCCTCTATTTTCAATCCAAAAATGCCTCTCTGCATGTGCCAAGTCTTGACGTTCCAGTCACACCAGTGCTTGTCTCGTCCAAGTCTGCGGTCCGCGATGGCAACAATGCTGTCGGTCTCTCTTGCCGCTAAACACTAATCTAAAAAGTAGGTTAAAGAAACACTAAACTAAGGCTTACCAATACAGAAGTGAGCAATTACGGGCAGAGCTTGACCGGTAGCTGTGTACTTTCGCGGCACCAAATGACGGAAGTACAAGACTGCCGTCATCCACACCAAGCTTAGCGTGAAGACTTCCAATATCTCGCACACTACAACCCATGTGTAGTCAGTGCTGTACGCCAGACCTGAAAAATAGAACTAAAAATGTGAGGTTTATTTTACTTGCAAGTTCAAGCGGGTGCAAGTATATAAAAGTACTAGCTGTCCCGCGCAACCTCGTTTGCGTCACATTTTCTCCGTTTTCGCAACATTATTCATTGCTGCTCCGCTCCTATTGGTCGTAGCGTGATAATATATAGTCTATGTCATTCCCCAGGTTGAAATCTATCTTCTTGCCAAATTTCATTAAGATCCGATCAGCCGTTTAGTCGTGAAAAGGTAACAAACAAACAGAGTGACATTCGCATTTATAATACTAGCTGTCCCGCGCAACTTCGTCTACGTCACATTTTCCCCGTTTTCGCAACATTTTTCATTGCTGCTCCGCTCCTATTGGTCGTAGCGTGATAATATAATATGTCCTTCCCCAGGTTGAAATCTATCTTCTTGCCTTTCATTAAGATCCGATCAGCCGTTTAGTCGTGAAAAGGTAACAAACAAACAGAGTGACATTCGCATTTATATAATACTAGCTGTCCCGCGCAACTTCGTCTTGCGTCACATTTTCCCCGTTTTCGCAACATTTTTCATTGCTGCACCGCTCCTATTGATCGTAGCGTGATGATATATAGCCTATGTCCTTCCCCAGGTTGAAATCTATCTTCTTGACAAATTTCATTAAGATGCGATCAGCCGTTTAGTCGTGAAAAGGTAACATACAAACAGAGTGACATTCGCAGTTATAATATTAGTATGGAAATACAATTTTGAATCAATATTTAGGGTAACTACCCTAAATATTTTGCTGAAATGTATATGTAGGTACCTATATAGTTGCTTACTTGAACCCAGGAAATCGACGAAACTCAATTCAAAAAAATATACGTTTGTATTTTTATGTACCCATGTTAGCGTCAATCATAAATAATTAAGTAGTAGTATAAAATCTCTCGTCGGTCGACTTTATCATTTCAACGGTACGGAACCTTATGCTCAAGAGTGACTCAACACTTGCTAGTTTTTTAACTAAAGACTACCATTTCATTACCTTCTACAAACCGGTAGCCTTTTAGGGTTCCGTACCCAAAGGGCCAAACGGGACACTATTACTTCGCTGTCCATCCATTCGTCCGTCCGTCTGTCTGTCACCAAGCTGTATCTCATGAACCGTGATAGTTAGCCAGTTGTTTCTACAGATATGTATTTCTGTTGCCGCTATAACAACAAATACTAAAAACAGAATAATCTTACATATTTAAGGGGCATCCCATTCAAAAAAGGGATTTTTTCGCTCGTTTATATAAATGGTACGAAACCCCTCGTGCGCGAGTCCAACTCGCACTTGGCCGGTTTTAAAAATAAATCAGGTTATTAGTATTACTATTACATATACTGACATCACATAGAATAAATAAATACTACCTCGGTACCTTGGTACGCAAGTACTTAATTATTTATGTACGTACATTCTCTACACACTCAACAGCAACACACTGTATTTATACGCACCTATGTAAGTACTTACCTATAACTTTACATAAAGGTAAATAACACACTACTCAATAGAGTAAATATAAACATACCAGTATATCGGATTCCGTAGAAAGTGAAGGCCATGATAAATACGTTGGAATGTCCGATGTAGTCCACGAGGGCTTCTGCCCACCACAAAGCAGGCACGGCGGGCAGGGCTCCGGCCGTTAGGGTCAGACCCATTTCTGTCACCGTGCCATTCAGTTCTTGCAGGGTCCTGAAATACAATTGATAGTTGAAATCGCGCGGGGAACTATAATTACGGCATGGAAATAGAAATTACGATGATCGCAAACTTACAAACCTTTTGGTAAATACTTATTTGTCTTGTCGCTAGTGCTACATAATAGACAAGGCTGACCCTGAGGTATGTACTCCTATAGGTACAATTTATTACCGTAAAAAATAAATAGTGAATAAGTACCTACATGACAATCAGCTTGTTTATTTATGTGCATGTAGGTAGGTACCTATACCTAAGTACTTCTTATATAAGCGTTGCCTATCTAGTTTATTTAGGCACAGTTCAGCAAATGTACCTAATGTTTTTTGTAATAAAATTTGCTGAACTAAGCAGAAGCCTACCAGCCAAAATGAAAAGACTTAGTTTAGCTGGATTGCCAGTTCAAACTAGGCCCATTGGCGTTGCTGTTGTAGAAAAACACCGTTTTAAGGGTTCCGTACCTCGAAAGGAAAAAACGGAACCCTTAAAGGATCACTTTGTTGTCCGTCCGTCTGTCTGTCTGTCAAGACCCTTTTTCTCAGGAACGCGTGGAGGTATCAGGCTGGAATTTATACCAAATACTCAGGTCTACCGTCCCTTAAGGCTGAAAAATCAAACTTCTAAGTCAAGGCAATCAAAAGATACATCCGTTTATGCCACAAATTTTCGACATTCGCAAGGGATTCAAAACCTACAGGGTACTTCCCGTGAACTCAGAATCTTGAAATTTGATACAAAGCAACGTCTTACAGCGAAAACCGTAAATTTTTAGTTAAATCGAATAATAAAAATATTTTTAATAATTACGGTTTTAAAAGTACGGAACCCTTGGTGCGCGAGTTCGACTCGCACTTGGCTGGTTTTTTCTAACTTCAAGCCTATTTTCCCCGATGGTTTAGGGCAGAGGTGTAGGTACCGTAGTTATGCAGGTACATCGGTTAAATATGTTTTAGTCCCAAAGCATGTAAGTAGGGCGATCCTATGCCATCAGAAATAAATCAGTTTTCATACCAAGGCAGGTAGGCATCGATGCCGCTCCATAGTGTACCAAGCAGCGCCACCACTGCGAAGACTGCAGCAGTTTCGGCGCCGTAGCGTCGCACCGTGTTCATCGGCATCGCCAGCACGCCCGTCGCGGTGTGCCACCACCACTCCGGGGTTGAAAGGGGCATGTGACTGTAATTGGTTAAAACGACAGAAACATTAAATCTGGGACACGATCACGCCTGTATTACCTACCAGGAACGTTAGACAGGGCGTATGGAACACCACAGTTCACAAGTTACGTTTACGTTCCATGTCACGGGGGACAAGACGGAATTAACGCCAAACCTAGCATTAGTCATGATTTACTGAGAAATTCCTATGAACACTAAATTTTTCTTTGCCCGTCTGTCGCTCGTAAGACCCAACGCAGAACCTACCCTCAGCAGTCGCGTTTGTGTGCGCGTACCAAAGTGGAAGTCAATATGACATTGTGTTCACAATAGTGAGTGGTATAAGTAACTATAAAAAGAGCTAAACTGTAAGAGCTGTTCCTGATGTATTTATGAAACTCTTCACACAACAAATAGGTAATAACTACATAATAATAATATACCTAGTCTATTGATCAGTGATCTATATTCCTGATGGATTTTACGCATTGCATAAATATTTTCGGTTATTTATTACAATGTGTAATTTGTATAAATACATTATGACTATATGAACTAATGTGAGTCAATCAAAAGATGCAATGAAGCGCATCATCACTTCCTACACATCGAAGGCATTCAGTGATTCATACCTACATTGACTATAATCAGGCACATACAAGTGTACATAAACACTAAACACATAGTTGCTTCTCTTGATATTCGCCCTGCGTTTTACATTCTAATTTTAACTGTCGTAAACAGCTTTAAACTCGTGACATAGTAGTTTAAATGAGTGTGTTTATTACGCACCTATCGAATAGTAGAATTAGCGCTCCAAGGACCATGAATACTGCATGGAGAACGAACGGAATGAGGTATGGATTATCAGGCATTTGTTCTGCAGCCAGACCAGCTAGTGGAGGGAAGATGGCCAGGCCGAGGGTGCCAAATGCCAGCTGTCTGCCGACATCTCCTCGTCCCAATGACGTTTCTCTAGTCGCAATCACACAGGCAGTGCCAAGGAGAGCTAACGCTGCTGTTGGCCAGATGTCAGCTAGAATTCTGGAAGTAAAAAACATAATTAACTAGTACAAGTATTAATAGGAACTATACGGCTTACTTACCTATCGAGCTGCAACCTATTACTCAGATCTATATATCCCAACAATTTTTCCAGACTGGCGCCAGTTAACACTGATACCAATACCTCAATAGGTACCTAGATATTTAATTTCCAGAGGAAATAACTGATTGGTTTTTATTTTATATTATTATTGCCACTATTGTTTCATTGATAGCTAAACCACAGCGTTACAAATGTATTACTACAATAAGTAGGTCTTACTAGTTTTTCAGAATTGATTAATTAATAATTCTGTGACTTGATCAAATCTAGCCTCATTTGGTTCCATGTGTGGTTTCATTAAATAATATTGAATGACTTTCTTCACATATACTTACGTCAACAAGTTATCTAAAAGTAGCGTTCTAACCAATTAGCTATAAGTTTGAATTAATTTTGAATCAAAAGTTTATAATAGTAAATGACTAACCTTATAACTAAGTACGTCCAGAATGTGTAACTGGGGTCTCCAATGATAAGTCGGCATTCGGCGTCGGCTAGTACGCCGTCAGGTTCGTCATAAGGGTCGAGGACTTGGCACCGCACCGCTGGCCTGCAGTCCTCGTCATCATCCTCAGTTATAACCTCTGCCAGGCGATTCGGCGGAACCTGGCAGTTGGATGGTCCCGCTAAAATACACAAATATGCTTTGAAAATGCTGTAATACAATACTTCGTACTTTGATTTTCAGATTGTGCAGGTAATGCCTACTCATGTGCAATTATTAACGTCGAAGTGAGCGTTTTTGACTCACGGCAAATCTAAAAGTTACGAACTGGAGACCGGCTATTGCACAGCACACAAGAAAGAATATCTAAACAAACGTAATAAATATAGTATTATAACAATCGATCTGGAAATGCTCTCTTCAAAAGTCTCAACGTATTTGTCGTTTACCTGTCCTATAAGTGCACCAATCTGCGTCGACGGTGCTGTTGTCTTCAGGTAACTCCGGAGCTAACAGCGACAGTGGCACACGGAGCCGGGCCTGGTGCTGCATGTACACCAAGCACTGCCCGTTGTAGCAGAAGTGCGGTGGGTTCACCTCGAACGGCATTGCGCGCTTCCTTCCTTCATCTTCTTCCGTCACTGCTGGCGCTGCAGTCTGATTTATAGAGGACATAGTGTGAGAACCTTCCCCCACTGTCATCCGCCTAACCTTTTCCCAGTTATGTTGGGGAAGCTACCTAGTCTACCTACCCGGATGCAGCTGAATATCAGTATTTTACATAAAGCGACTGCCTATCTGACAACCCGGTTAGTACAGTCTGTTGTCAAAATTACTACTAATTATTACATTAAATTATTACTAATTACTACAGATGAAGTGACTTTCTAGATTTTACTAGAAAGTCACTTCATCTGTACCTACCAATAAAACTGCAGTCGGTACAATTCAATTACTATCTGGATGATCTAATGGTCGCAATTTCTATTGCTGACTTGCTGAACATGAGGTCTATAGTTCGGATTCCCAGGTCGGATAAATGGTTATTGGATTTTTCCCCTGGTAATATTTATTCTATTTTTCAGCAGCATCCCTAAGTCTAGATTAGTGCCTGGTTGATAGCAATAGGCTCGGCCCCTATAACCTAAGTATTAAGTATAATGGGAATAGAACTTAAACAAAACTGGCGAAATGTGTGTTTACATTTAACCTTACCTTTCTCTAACTGTATAATCCTCGGATGTGGACTATCGTTAATACTGTATAAGCAGTGATGATGGATCACTAACTTGAGCATAAATGCTTATTCAGATTCACTAATGTTTTTGTATAACAACTCACGTTGTGTGAACACAATAAATTAGCATCGTTATCAACTAATTATATCGTAACTAAAGCCTCTAATTTGAATTAAGCAGATTTGTTGAACATTTATTGACTAGACTTGCAAAACCTCTAGATTCATGTAAATCTTGAGTTCAAGAGCATGATATAGTCAAATTCTAGCTAATTATGATAATCTTAAACAGCTGGATTGGACCCCTAGAGGTGGTAGGGATCCAACAACACTGGTTGCATTAACCAGCTCTGTGGTTACTTACCGTGGCATTGGCGACATTAAGGTACATGGGGCTGAGAGTGGTGGTGGTGGAAGTAGTGGTGAACGGCTGCTTGACCCAGGTCATGTTGTCGTCTGCGCAACCATACTCGCATGCCGTCACTGCCAGGACTCCTGACTGCGAGTAGATAAAGGTGTAAGTATAGAGTGACCTACTTACTGCTGCGAACCTTATCACAGATTCAGACACCATTTCCACAATTTAGGAGAATGCGGGTACTAACCTTCTCGCCAGCCCAGCGATTGCATCGCATGTCCTCCTTACATACTTCTTGCATGACGTAAGCACTGTCTTCATCGCACATAAACAGGACTTGAGGCCGTCGAGCCTGTGAGAAACAGTTATGTTACATTTTGAAGCTTTTGAACGTAGGTGGTTCTTGTAGCTGTTTCTTCGATCTAGAATACTAACTTGTGTGGGAATGTTTTGCAATTTTACAATACAGTTAGGTAAGAAATTCAACGGAACAGAAACTGTGCGACTCTTAGCCAACAGTCCAACACTATTCGTAAAATCGTGACACTCAAAAGTTGCCATTCAAAGTGAAATGCTTATTGGGGTTAACTGTTAGGGCTGAACGCATTGAGCGAGCTGCTGTGCGCATCGTCGCGTCGTCGATACGATAGGTGTATTCTGTTTCCTGCAAATAACGGTTCTGAACGACGGAAAAAGATAAAAGCATGAAAAATTGCGACTCCGTGCAACCTCCGCGTTTCGCAACCCTAAATTTCCAAGCCAACGAGAGGATTACTACGAGTATGTCTGTTGGATATCAGTATCACATGAGCAGTTTTGCGATGAAGCCATAAATGTTTTTACCACATCAGGGATTATTGGCGATTACATGAGAATAAAATAGGTATAAACAAAAAGTAGCGTCTAACTAGGTACCGACTAACTAAAAGTAGCGACTAACTAGGTACCGTTATTTAAATTGATTATTTTATGTCTTTATTTTAGTCACATTAAAATAACTATAATTATTACAATAAAATAAAAATAACAGTATTTACATAAACTAACTAACTAAATATATCCTATTTGTATTGAGTTTGCGTCTTAGTTATGTCCGTCAAGCAAATATTCAACATAGAAACTCAACCATGTTCATCCATCGCAGAAACCATCGTAAGAATAAATAAAAAAATCGATAAAATATATAACAGTAACTCGATACCTCATGTCGCTCCGTATATGGCACAGCAAGGAGCAACGTATAGAATACAGCACTGAGGATGAGGCAGGCAGCCGTGATGAAGCGCAGCAAGCGTCCGGAACCACTCGGAACAGCGCCTCCACCAGTTGATCCTCGGCCCACTGACAGTCTGCACATTAAATAAATAATCTTAAAGAAAGAAGAATGCGAAAATGTTTGCTCATTTGATGAATCTTCATTAAAACCAGAAGAAGGTTCCAGTTTTATATAGAATTTGACTGTATAAAATAAGGCTAAATGTTACACAAAATTCTCACGACAACAAGCGAAGATCAAAAGCACCCGATGCCAATTTGTCCTAACGCAGGGTTTGATATCTATACCTAATAGAGAAACAATGGATGACCATTCCTCCATATGTACCAAATACTTACTTATCAATGAGAGGCCCCAACACGGCTGGGCCGAGTAGCGCAATACATGGTGCGACAGCTGATATGAGACGAGATTCTCCCTTGTCTAGACCCACTGATAGCATGTGCAGTGGGAGAAACGGGAAAATGCAGCCAATACCTAAAAAGCAACGACAAGATAAATTACTGATGCCAAAAGAAGATCAACCTACATTTAATCGAGTTTAATTGAAGAAGGATCTCCAAATAATATTTACACAGTGTGGTATGACGACTTACTATCCGGCGCTAAAGAACTATTAAGTATTAAATTGCATGCGCGCAAACATCTCAATGAAGGAGTTGTAAGAAATAAGTGGGAGCATATGGGTCATACTGGCCGCAATGCAGTGGCAAGACCGAGGTGAACGGTCCCTAAATCATTCGATAGGTAGCAGTTGCCGCTCCTTAGAAGGCAGCTTGCAACAGAGCGACTTGAATTATTGGCCGTATGTATCTAACCGTCCGTGATGACTTGGACCACTTTTTATAGTCGAGCCAACTGGGACTTGGGACAATCTTGTTCTTATTTCGTTGACCAAGAAAGGAGCAAGCACGCGTGGTTTATTTATTAGTACAGCGAAGTGATTTACAAGTCAAGATTTTATCTCAACACTGTAATAAAAGCTGTGAGGTTTTTGTCTCGGAGAGTTGAAGTAACGAGACTTCCAACATGGTAATTAAAAATAAAGTTCAATTGTCAAAACAATAAACATTAAGTGTTTATTATTGGCTTTAAGATGTCTGTTTGTTTGTACACTTCTAGTCTTCTACAGCTACACTATTGTCTTTTCTAGGCGACGTTTGAAGAGTTTTTTGAAACCTTACCCGAGAGAAAACAGAAGAGGACGCATTTTAGCGTAATGAGGTTCTTATTGACGAGTTCCTTCATCTTTGCGGTTTTTGTCGTATTTCGAGACCGTTGAGTTATTCAGGCATCTTGCATCTGTAACAAAAATGGCCATATTTTAACGGTTAGATGGATGATACCTTTTTAAGGTAGTCCCAGGTAAAACAGACTGCTGCACGTGTGGTGTGTGTCATTTTAATTTTTGGTCATCAATTTTATTTACTGAGGTATTTGGTTTATCCGCCGGGAAAAATTGTAAGAATAAGATCACATTAAAGAACTTCCTTATTTTTCCTTGTATTTTCCGATAAATGAACAAACTGGTTGGTACAGCTAAGTCATCATAATTATGTATGAGACTTGTTATTTAAATACGTGCCAACTAATAGAGATTTAGTACAACTAGGTATGCATCAATTGACAGGTTAGAAAAATTTGTAAAAAACTCAGACAAACAATCAATGCAGCGCGTGAATCGGGGCCACGGCCACTTATTAAAACGCCTACATCACCGGCGTCTCGTGGTGACACAACCAATGCCAACTGTTACAGCATTAAAATAGATGCCATGAGGTGACTGTTGCAATGATCTCATCCTGAACACAACACTGAACAAACCGGCTCGTAAAAAGTTCACTAAGTTTTGCGTGCCGGCTGGACACTCAATGAACTACTACTACCTAGCTATTAGTATTCAGGCTGATGTTATATCAAAGACCTTGTCAAGTTGTCATATTCTTATTTTAAATTCCTCACAACAAATGTTAAACGTACAGGACCTACTACCATTTGTAACTTTCTAGAGAAAATGTTGTGAAAGCAAGAGCATAGTTATGGAGCTGTCTGATGTTGCTGAACCGTTGCATTGTATTTCCGTTTCTTGACTTTAAAATTAAGATTTTGGTTGATCCTTACTTTCTTGCCACATTTTATAAGACAATGAATGTTATTGACAAGTGACTCTATCAGGAATACATGTAATTTGTTTGATTTAAAATTAGATTGGTGTATTTTTTGACACCACTTGCGACTATAAAACCTAGCTGTCTTCGATGGGACAAAGAGATCAAGAGACACGAAAACATTCATTTTCAGTTTGATGCTCAGAATTTCATTTCGTAATTGGGTTGATATGAATTACATCACAATTTAAAAATAAAACATTAGTCATTCTTAATCTCCCACTTCTTATTAAATAGTTTCCTCGGCATAAATTATGCGAGCTTATCGGTGTTTATGTTGTCAGTTTTATGTTTATAATAATTATAACCAATAACATCAAGTGGGTACGTGTTTCGATCAGTATTTTAAGTAACCTATACGAAATAGACTAGGTTTGTTTAATAAGTTATATATGTCGGAGCCGGTCATTAGTACGGACAAAATGAATCGAAAGCGCGCCAAAGCAGTCTACCCACACCTAAGCTCGCTTACTACAGAGTCGTGATGTTTCGAGCTCGCAGCGAGGAGGACTGTCAGTGTCTGAATTTTAGTTTTGATCCATGCGCTGGATGTGTGAGACTTGTGAGAGCAATGCGATTGCTGGTCGGCTAAAGAGCCGTGGCGTTAGAGGCTTTACACGAGAGTTTCTATAAACTCTGTAGTTTTTTTTTGTTGCAGAAGGTAGAGTTTTAAAGGTTGATTTGAACGACTATGGTACATGGCTCAGGCTCATCATTGTTGTATTTGCGATTATTCATAATTGGTTTGGTTAAAACGAAACAGCTAGTTCTAAAATGTCCTTATTTTGACCTCCCCGTTGAATCTAAAGTTTGGTCAGGAGTGATCGAGTGGAACAAAATGCTGTCGTATTTGTTTGCAGGGTACCTAACCATCACGCCAAAGCAGTCTACCCACACCTTTTTTTTTTTTTTTTGCGGATGGGAAATCATCAAATGACTTCTCCCGCTCTGGGCGGAGCGGGAGGGAGTGTCAGACTTGTACTGACTAAAACCCACCCATGTTCCTTCTTCGCCCTTTGTGTTCCAGGGCCGCGGTATCTCTTTCGAACAACCCGCAGCCCTGGCAGGCATCGGCCCTTTCGGACCCCTTCCGGTTTGCTGACATCTCTTTGAGGCGCGCGTGGAACACGTACGCGCCGTCGACACGGCCTGTCGTCATGAGACGGACGGACGGTGAGCTAGCCCATTACTCACCGTCCACAGGCTCGCGCCTACGGTGGCCGGGGGCCACTGGTTGCCCCCCGACGCCCGGGGATTCTCCCGCGGCGGCTGGGACGTGAGGTTCTCTCCCTCTCACGTTCCGCCACCTCCTTCGCTAGCATGACTGCTTCGCAGAAGGAGGCGACGGCATCCCATTCCCTCTCGCTCCGGACCATGGATTGAACCAGGGCCGGACGCGAGAGGTCGCCGCCGCCAATCGCCGCTATGAGGACACGGCGGTGCTCAGCCCAAGCGGGGCAGAGCTCCACGGTGTGCTCCACCGTGTCCTCCGGCCGATCCTCGCAATGGTAACACCCGGGCGTTTCCTCCCGCCCGATTCGGTGCAGGAACCTCCCGAAACAACCGTGTCCGGTGAGGACCTGCTGTCAGGCGGAAGGTGAGGGCGCCGTGCCGCCTCTCTAGCCACTCCTCAAAGAGGGGACTTATCGCCACTATTGTGGCGTGCCCTGCACGTGGTTGCGACAGTCGCTGTCTCCATGTCGCCATGAGATCGTGCCGGAGGTCTGTCCGCTGAGCAACAATTTGCCGCGGCAGCGGAGTTTTCCCCCGGCGTAGTGCCTCCGCGCGCCATTCATGCAGGCGCGCGAGGACCATCGCCTCCAGATCCCATGGCGGCAATCCGGCCAAGAGGCTCGCCGCCTCGCCGGAGATCGTGCGGTACCCCCGGATCAGCCTTACGGCTACAACCTTCTGGGGCGCGTTTAAGTAATGGGCGGCTCGCCGCCTCAAAGAACGCGCCCACACCGGGGCCCCATAAAGGGCCATGGACCGCACGACTCCCGCGTAGAGCCTCCGGCAGGAGGCGTTTGGACCCCCCAGGTTGGGCAAGAGCCGCTTGAATGCAGCCCCTGCCCGTTCCAGTTTTGGGGCCAAACGTCGGAAGTGCTCAACGAAGTTCCACCGGCTGTCGAGGACAAGCCCTAGGTACTTTAGCGTATCCCGACGGTGGCGCATTCCGAGGCCCATGAAAGCACATGGCCTCGGACTTGTGCAATGCCACCTCGAGACCCAGTTGCCGGATTCTCTCCACGACTATCGCAACCCCGCGTGTCATAAGTTCGGCCGCCGCCTCGTGCGACCTCCCCTGTGCCAGCACCAGCGTGTCGTCAGCGTAGCAAACTACGCTGACACCGCTAGGGAGGTCGGCGCGCAGCACTCAGTCGTAGCCGATGTTCCACAAGGGCGGCCCCAGAACCGATCCCTGTGGAACACCGCACGACATCTCTCGCCGGTTCCACTCTCCATTGCGACCAGGGTAGATGACGGCCCTATCCGTCAGGTAGTCCCCGACCACACGACGAAGGTAGGTCGGCACCCGATGATACCGAAGTGCCTCCCTTATGCAGGTCCAGGGCATGGTGTTGAAGGCGTTGGCGATGTCAAGAGACACCGCCACGACGACCCCACCCCGGGACACCGCATCCCCCGTCGTGAGAGCCCTCACGCGCATGATGGCGTCCACCGTCGAGCGCCCCCTGCGGAAACCAAACTGGTGATCCGCAAGATCCGGCCCCATCCCCACAAGGTGCCCGGCGAGGCGGTGAGCAATGACTCTTTCAAAGAGCTTGCTCACCTCGTCGAGCAACACAATGGGCCGGTATGCGGACGGAGAGTCCGCAGGGCGCCCTGGCTTCTGGATGAGGACCGGCTTCCCCGTCTTCCAACGAAGCGGGAACTGGCCTCTCTCCAAGCATGCGCTTAAGAGCCCTTCCAGTCGGGGCCCGAGAGCCTCCGAGGCCAGGACCCAGGCTTTGCCAGGCAAGCCATCGGGTCCCGGGGCGGTATTTTTGGCTTTAAGCCTGCCTACCGCCACTCTCAGGTCTACACCCGGTCACTTTGGGAATGTCGTCATCGTCCTCGTTGTGGTCCACTTCTGGCACCGCAAGCGGCGGAGCCATAGGCGAGGGAGGATGTTCCCCTCGCAGAGGGAACAGAGCGCTCACCACGTCCTCCACGAGCTGAGGCCGGAGACTCTACGTCAGCGGGGGGGCCCAGGTGCGGAGTTTGTCCCGCACCATCTTGTAAGGGCGCCCCCACGGATCTCTGTCGAGAGTCTCCAGCATCTCCTCGCGGCCCAGGTCCCTGGCCCGCTGGACAGCCTCTTGGAGGGCGGTCTTCGCTGCTCTGTGTCCCTCGTACAGCTCCGCCTCAATGGCTGCCGCATCCGTAGGGCGGATGCGGAGCCTGCGATGCCTGGCGTACAGGTGCCGCGCGGCGACGCACGCCTCGCGTAGAGACTTCAGCTCTCGCGACCACCAGTACACCTGACGCCGGGCGCGTCCTGGCCGAACTCGGGGCATTGCCACGTCGCATATGTCGGACATGGCCTCCTGGAACCACCCTGCCTCGTTGTTGATGTCGGCAGGCCTGTTCGGTGATGTCACCCAGGCCTGCACTATCGAGGCTTCCAGGAGGAGCTCCCGGTCCAGCTGCTTCAGCGCCCAACGCGGACCACTCGGGGCCTGTGAGACCGGCGCGCTTGAGTCCTGGGCGGAGACATCGAACCGGATGTACCGGTGGTCGGAATAGGTCTCCACCCCCTCCATAACGCGCCAGTCAACGACACGCGGTGACAGAGCGGGGCTAGCGAACGAGATGTCCACCACCGACTCGCCCCGCATCCGCACACACGTGGGGACAGAACCCCGATTTAGGACGACCAGGCCCACCTCCAGAGCCCAGTCCTCCACCATCCTACCCCGCACATCTGTGCAACGAGAACCCCAAGCCAAGTTTTTGGCATTGAAGTCCCCGAGCACAAGCACGGGGAGGGAATAGCTTCGGATGACGACACTCAACTCCATGAGGGAGTTGTGGAACTCGGCGAGAGTTCGGCTCGGAGAGAAGTAGACTCCCGCTACGACGATCTCCCCGAACCGTGCTGCTACGCAACCCTGACCCTTCCTGACACTCTCAAGGGTCGGGGTACAGTCTACCCACACCTAAGCGCGCTTACTACAGAGTCGTGATGTTTCGACCTCGCAGCGAGGAGGATAATGAGCCATTGAGGACAGTCAGTGTCTGATCGCGGCAGAGTCAAGACGTCCCGAAACTGTAACCCGATTCATTGTGCCTAGTGTTATTGTGTTGGATTGAAATATCAAGTAATTTGTTAGTTTGATAAGAGCAGTGTACTTTGTGTAGTGTGTGTTTTCATAGCACGAAACCCATGTTCTGCCCACATAATGACTTAGTCTAACGGAATAAAATCACCTACTACGATATATAAATTTCCAGGATCTGTAAACGCTAGTAGTTTGATTTTACGCATGTAACATGCCTGTCCGTAAGCGAATAGTTGATAACTTAAAATAACCTGAACTTACAATTTTTTTTTCTCTTCGTTCTCTCACACACTAACGTCTACATTTCTTTATCATTTTTCCTTTCGCAGGTCTACCTTTGCACTCAAATGTTTTATGTTTTTTCCTCTACTGTGTGTACTTAAATAGTAAAATAATAAATAGGTATTTTGTTAAATTATTAACAAATAATCTAAAAAGACCCTAACCAACCGTGAGGTATGCAGTCTCAGGGAATACTTCCTAGAAGCCCACGTGGGCATGCACCGAGATGTAGTCTCAGTAGACAAGACCCTTACCCCGCTCTACTTGGCTAACGAGAACTGGCGCAAGCTTGTAGTATTAGACACTAATGATCGCAGGGAGATATGGCAGAACAAGAAGATTCACGGACGCTTTTACCGAGCCATACATGGGCCCGATGTAGAGTTCTTAGCGCCCGTATACTGGCTGTGTTTCGGTGACCTCTTCGGGGAAACCGAAGGTTTTGTCTGTGCAATAATGGACGAAGTTATGATTACAAATAACTACCGGAAATACATTGTAAGTGTCTAAACACACTATGCCGAGGATACGCGACGGAAGTTCGGCAAGATTACGCCTGCAATGCTATTTGAATTACTGGCGACACATTATGCCGAAATTACGTTGCGTTATAGCGTACAGCCGCACTTCAGTCGGGCGTAAGTTCAGCGGAAATTCGGCGGCAACGTATTCTGTGTTCTACAGAATACGTTATACGCGACCGAAGTTCGGTTCGATTGCCGACGGAGATCGGGAGCGGGGAGCAGCGGGAGGCAGGCATGCCCCCGACCGCGCCCCGCGTGTCCGCCCGTAGTGTTTCTGAATATACACACAAAATTGCGCAACTGAATTTCTGCCGCGTAAGTTCGGCACTTATGGTGTGTCATATCAGCCGAATATGTTGGAACGTAAAATCAGCCGCGGAACTTCGGTCGCGTACGTTCGGCATAGTGTGTTTAGACACTAAAAGATGGCACGGTTGACATATGTCGGGCATGCCACCGTCCGGGAGAATCGATCCGACACATTATTTCTGGGTGTTCTCGTATGACTAACGGAAAATACTTGCATAGACAAAACCTGTTGCCAGGATTATCCACCAGCAACTTACTTTGAAATAAATCCTTGTGGAATCAGAAGTGCCATACTATAATGCGCCCGACCCAGTAATCGATAATCCAACGGCGGATCCAGTGGGGGGGTCATGGGGGTCATGACCCCCCCCTGAGCTGGTTCCAGGACTTAGGTGGACCACTAATTGAACATAATGATTTTATTTATATATTTTGTCACCATACAGATTTTATGTAACTATATAGCTTGTGTTGAATGTTGTATTTATTGTCTCTCTCTCTGTCATTGGGTTAGGGTAGCACCTTAAGCTTACTGACCTAACCTAAAATCTTAGATAAATTCACACGATGAAATCAAGTGTATCGTCGTGACCACACAATTTTTTATGTATTATGGCTACACTACCTGTCAGTGTAGCGACAGCAGAAAGGTCTTTCTCTACGTTGCGCAGAATTAAATCGTGGCTAAGATCTTCAATGGTTGAAGATCGCCTAACCGGACTGGCACTTCTCCACATTCATAAAAACGTACCCATTGACGTAAATGACGTAAAAACACGTTTCGGGAGAAGACGTAAAAGAAAAATAGATTTTGTTATTTAAATACTTATATGTATTTTGTCTGTTTCTATTTTGTTTGTTGGAAACCCTAATCGTACCACCTCTTCACTTTTGCGGAGTTTTGCGTCATACCCCTCGTATGTCGAGCCTCTAGCTGTTATGACAAGCCACTATTGTGGCGTGCCCTGCACGTGGTTGCGACAGTCGCTGTCTCCATGTCGCCATGAGATCGCGCCGGAGGTCTGTCCGTTGAGCAACAATTTGCCGCGGCAGCGGAGTTCTCCCCCGGCGTAGTGCCTCCGCGCGCCATTCGTGCAGGCGCGCGAGTACTATCGCCTCCAGATCCCATGGCGGCAATCCGGCCAAGAGGCTCGCCGCCTCGCCGGAGATCGTGCAGTACACCCGGACCAGCCTTACCGCTACCGCCTTCTGGGGTGCGTTCAGGTAATGGGCGGCTCGCCGCCTCAAAGAACGCGCCCACACCGGGGCCCCGTAAAGGGCCATGGACCGCACGACCCCCGCGTTCAGCCTCCGGCAGGAGGCGTTTGGACCCCCCAAGTTCAGCAAGAGCCGCTTGAACGTAGCCCCTGCCCGTTCCAGTTTGGGGGCCAAACGTCGGAAGTGCTCCACGAAGTTCCACCGGCTGTCGAGGACAAGCCCTAGGTACTTCAGCGTCGACTCGACGCGGATGGGAACTCCTCCTACCGTCAGTATGGATCCCGACGGTGGCGCATTCCGAGGCCCATGAAAGCACATGGCCTCGGACTTGTGCCATGCCACCTCGAGACCCAATTGCCGGATTCTCTCCACGACTATCGCAACCCCGCGTGTCATTAGTTCGGCCGCCGCCTCGTGTTACCTCCTTTGTGCCAGCACCAGCGTGTCGTCAGCGTAGCAAACTACGCTGACACCGCTAGGGAGGTCGGCGCGCAGCACCCAGTCGTAGCCGATGTTCCACAAGGGCGGCCCCAGAACCGATACCTGTGGAACACCGCACAACATCTCTCGCCGGTTCCACTCTCCGTTGCGACCGGGGTAGATGACGGCCCTGTCCGTCAGGTAGTCCCCGACCACGCGACGAAGGTAGGTCGGCACCCGGTGATACCGGAGTGCCTACCTAATGCAGGTCCAGGGCATGGTGTTGAAGGCGTTGGCGATGCCAAGAGACACCGCCACGACGACCCCACCCCGGGACACCGCATCCCCCATCGTGAGAGCCCTCACGCGCATGATGGCGTCCACCGTCGAGCGCCCTCTGCGGAAACCAAACTGGTGTTCCGCAAGATCCGGCCCCAACCTCACATGGTGCCCGGCGAGGCCGTTAGCAATGCCTCTTTCAAAGAGCTTGCCCACCTCGTCGAGGAATACAATGGGCTGGTATGTGGACGGAGAGTCCGCAGGGCGCCCCGGCTTCCGGATGAGGACCAGTTTCGCCGTCTTCCAACGAAGCGGGAACTGGCCTCTCTCCAAGCATGCGCTTAAGAGCCCCTCCAGTCGGGGCCCGAGAGCCTCCGAGGCCAGGACCCAGGCTTTGCCAGGCAAGTACAGTACTTACGTACATTAATAAAATACCTACTTTTTACTTGTATCTATTGTATTCAAAATTAAATTATAAGTTCTTGACTTGCCCACGACTATGTGACCCCCTCCTGGGGCCAAAGCTGGATCCGCCCTTGCGATAATCTCGTAATATCACGTTATATTGGGTTTTGGTGACCTATCGTCACTGACAGGACTATTGTTGCCAATAAGCCTGACATTGTGTTGATTGATCGATTGGAGCGTCGCGCAATGATTGTTGATATAACGGTCCCGCATGACGAGAACCTCGTGAAAGCAGAGAAAGAGAAGCAATTCAAGTATCTGGCTCGCGAGGTTGTCGACATTATGGGACGTGAGCACAGCAGTCATTGTGCCGATCGTCGTGTCGGCCAATGGCTTAATAACCAAAAGCTTCGAGCAACATCTGAGGAGTCTTTCGCTTGGCAGCTGGATCAAGGTCTTGATTCAGAAAGCAGTACTTCTGGACACGGCACGTAATGTTAGGAGGTTCCTGTCTCAAGAGCCCTGACCACCGGTAGCCCGAACCCTGTTCCCAATGCCGGTGGGCTACTTTTTTATATTTTTAAATGTTTTTTTTTTTATAATTTTGTAAAAATGTAAATAATATGTAGGTACATATACGAAATCTTAAAAAGTCCTTCTACAACTACAAGCAACCAAGCGTTTTGTAATTTCCTTAAAAAGGCTCTGAGCACTCGGACCAGAGTCCCCGTGGACTCCCCGTGGACCCAGAGTTTCAACCCCGAACGGCTCCGACATATAATTACCAATAAAGTTACAAATATATTTACGTCGCTAGAGGTTCGAATCCCGCAGCCACAGCGGCGGCGCCAGCATAGCACGATGAGCTATCTTCCTAACTCATGGATGGCGCAAGAGCCTCGACGTATGTTGTGTCCCACACTAAAGGCCAACCCATTTTCCATGTAAACAAGACATGCTGTCCAGTCTTTTGCTGTCGTCGCATGCCAAGGCAATGGGTTCATATACAGCTGGAATGCCGATAGATGATAACAAGACCTCAACCAATGATATCGGCTACATGACCGTGGTGTTCGAGGCTGTTGAAACCTTCACCACGTTTTGGGAGTGTTTTTTCTTGTTCATCATTCACCATTGCTAAAGCACTTTTGTTCATCGTAAACTGCGGTCTACGCTACTATACTCAACGAAATCATTGAGATTTGTTTGTAAACAAACAATCACAAGTTTTTTACGTTACATGCCGAGTAAATTAAAGTGCCGAAGCAAGAAAAAGCACTTACTGAAAAAACCATTAGCTGTACTTAACTGTTTTTCACGATTTCGTAAAACGTGGTACAAGAGGGTCAACAAGCGACTGTTTGGGTTCATGATTATTTCGACGCCTTCTTACCAAAGTGTATCATATTATCGCCGTGTGTAACTGGGTTACGATTACGATCGCGTAAACCTAAACATGACCGTTCCTTACTGCCGCACTTTCTCACGACGGACAGTCGTTTTGCCTGTGGCAAACCGCCAATTCGGAATGGAATTTGCAACAGATATTGAGTTTCATTTAAATGTCTAATTACTTTTTTTGGCCATATAATAATAATAAGACATAAGATATGTGGGTTATTCCTTTTTTGAAAATCGTTGTTTTTTTTTCTGATTATGTCATGGTAACATGAGGTCAAACATGCATGTGACTTAAAGTAAAGATTATATTATCATGACATCTTGTAAATTTTATAGCGTTTTATTGTAATCCTACATCGTAACAATAAAGCTTATTGTTTTTGTAATACTTTTAGTTATTTCTGTTTGCGTGTCAGAAGGTTGTTTTGGATAAATTAAGTAACTACAGGGCACGGCAGCGGTCGATGACCATAATTCGGCAAAACCGAGTGACATTGCGAAATTAAGGTGGTTGAAATAACACGAAACGTGTGAAATGTGACACATTAAGAACTTTAACATTGGAACGATCGTTATTCGTGGATTGCGGTTTGCCAGCAGAAAAGTGGCAACTGGCAACGCATAAAAACAGATGCAATCATGGTCAGTCACCGTGACCAACTGTCACGACACAACCGCTGTTTGTGTTGTGATACAATTAGTTTTTACGCATGCTCGTTGTTATTTCTTAACAAAAGCTTTCTACCCACAAACTTTTTGCAGACACCGCACCGTATCCAAGGGCTAATTCCAAACAGCAGCGCTAAATGTAGAGCCAGAGAAGAGCCAAAGTTTACGCCATGAGTCAATGTTACATTAACAATTTAAATGTGTTCCAAGGAAATAAGAGCTAAACAACAAGAATCGTTATGAATAGGAGGTACTCATGATGCTATTTCTAAGTTGTTTGCAGAGGGCAACAAAACAAGCGTAGGTATGAGCATATCTTATGTTATCAGTTTTTCATCTTGATTAAATTTTAGGATAACCTTAACTGATGCTCCCAATATTTAATCTAGTAAAGAGACCTCTACCTATTTAAATAACAACCAAACACACAGTATACATAAATAAGAAGATGGTAAAACTAAAAGAAAGGCAGTGCCAGAAAAGGCTGTTTATTTCGTCCAGGAGAGTGTGACTAAGAATCGAAACGTAGAACAGTTACTAATATTAATACTGCGAAAAGTTTAAAGAGCTATAAATATATACCTGCTACTTCTACAGACTGTTCATTCACCCAATGCATGATATAAGAAGATATACTTAGGCCAATGTAATTGATTGAGCGGAGATGTCACAGTTGTCGGACCAATTTAATTCTCTGCACTCTGGCCGGCCACTTGTTTATACATCGCCAGTTGAATTGTGACTTTATGTCTACAGCTCTACATAGACCTATGTATGTACGTAGTGGGCACACCATTATGCGAAGTGGAAGGAAAAATCGATAAAGTAAGCGATAGAAACTGGAACACCATACTTTGACGTCGCTGTAAGTTGTTACTACATAAATGGGCCTTTCTCTACTAACTGGAAACTTGTGTATTGACAGTTGTCCCAACCCTATTTTTCTAGAAAATAAAAATATAATATGTTAAGTCGATAGATAGTTATAATATAAATACATATAAACAAGAAACCATTGTAATTTTCCCTTATTTTTCGAATTATAGGCAATTTTGTAAAAAAATGCGACAGAGGACTGTTTTGCCACCCAGAGGACTGTTTTTTCCACCCAGAGAACAGTTTATGTCAATGTTTATATGAAGAAAAACACAATATTAATTATTAAATGTAATCAAATAAATTCTCTCCTTTATTGAATAACTGTATCACATACAGAATTTAAGTACTTATATTTATCAGGAACAAATTGCGAGTTTAGCTCTCTAAGTAACAAATTAAAATAATTACAATCAAAATTAAGCTTAGGTACTAAGAATCAGCCTTGTTTACTTATCAATGCAAACTTATTTCTCAAAAACAGGTACAGGTATATTAAAATAATAAAATATTCGTTTCCCTTTTAGGGCAATATCTCATCAGAAACATCATTTTCATCGACTCTGAATGTATCACAAATTTTTAAGAAGGTTACTGTTAGTTCGCCTTCTTCCGTGTCTATCTTATTGATTACTGCAGCATAACAATATTTAGTGTTTCTTACTAGAAATTTAACCAAGACGTAATTACCGATGGTGTTATTCTGTTAATTGATTGAACTAGGTCCAGCCAGTGCAGCGTCGTCGTCGGTCTCCATTGTGGAATCGTGCTTTCTCCATTCTTTAGTCACAGCTTTTTTCACAGCGTTCACGTCGACTCATATCTTTAACTGGCTTTCTTGTACCTTTTTCCTTCTTTCTTTGTTAGTTTCGTCGTTCTTTTTCCTTCAATTGCTCGCTTTTTACAGGGTCATTTTTTTGCCGTTGATATCTTCAATCTTTCTCCAATTCGTTTCTGCTCTTTAATTTCTTCTTTTGTGGCATTGCGGCAATCACCATCATCATTTCAGCCGAAAGACGTCCAGTGCTGGACATAGGCCTCCCCCAAGTGACGCCACATTGACCGGTCCCGTGCGCCTCGCATCCAGCGGATCCCCGCAACCTTCACCAGGTCATCGGTCCACCTAGTGGAAGGCCTTCCAACGTTTCTTCTTCTGGTTCGCGGTCGCCATTCCAGAACTTTTCGGACCCATCGCCCATCCGTTCTTAAGTTTGGCAATTCTTCGGGCTACGTCGGTAACCTTGGTTCTCTTGCGGATGTCCTCATTTCTGATTCGATCACGCAAGGAAACACCGAGCATAGCCCTCTCCATTGCCCTTTGTGTGGCTTTAAGCCTTCTGATGAGGCCCATTGTGAGCGACCACGTTTCGGTCCCGTATGTAATCACTGGCAATACACATTGGTCATAGACTTTCGTCTTGAGACACTGCGGTAAGTTGGACGAGAAGATACTCCGCAACTTCCCGAACGCTGCCCAACTGAGTCGGATTCGACGATTGACCTCTTTCTCGAAGTTAGACCTACCCAACTGGACCGTTTGTCTCAGGTAGACAATCGTCTACCACTTCGATTGTAGAGTCTCCGATCTTGATAGGGTGGGTGTTACATGGCTATTCAACATGACTTTGGTTTTGTCCATGTTCATTTTAAGACCCACTCTTCCGGAAGCTCTACTGAGGTCATCGAGTATTGTACTGAGGTCCTCCATAGTCTCAGCCAAGACCACTATATCGTCGGCAAATTGAAGGTGAGAGATGTACGCGCCATTGACGTTGATGCCGGCAATACTAAAACAATAAAACATACTTTCAATATTAAAAAAAAAACCGTAAGGGTTTAAAAGCAGGTAGTTACTAGGTACGTATTATTTTATATTCCAAAATCCATAATAAAAGAAAACAAAAGACCTGAATTAGCGTGACAGGCCAATGTAAGAAAGAAAGAGGCTATCGACAAGCAGTAGGTTAGTGCAGACTATAAAGAATATTAGTAAAATACACGGACGTCAAATAAAACAGTCCTCTGTCACATTGAACAGTCCTCTGTGTTATAAATTTCCAGAGGACTGTTGCACAGAGTACTGTTATTTTAAATAAAAAATGTCATACCACGTATCAGTTTAAATATTACTTCATAACACGGAAACAGCTATAAATTATCACACTGAGCAATTTTTTTGTTAAATAAATATAATTATAACACATAAAACACTGTAAAATAGACTTACCAGAGGAATGTTCACTCAACACTACAGAGACGTGGCTCCCACACAGAAGCGGAGTTGTCACTGCGCAAAATAGCGGCGACTTGTTTAGCATGGCGACCGAGCAATCTTCACACTGTTAACGTTCGGTTTCAAGGGAAATGTAACCACAATAGTGTTTTATATTTTTATGGCGCGATATTCAAATTGTGACAGAGGACTGTTCAAAAATTTATCGGACAAAATTCGAACACTAGTTTTTAGTACTAAAAAATTCCCTAAAATTATAATTGTTTTTTGTTCACATGCATTCAATATTCTTTATGTTTATAGAGTTATAACATTTTACATTTTTAAATACAACTAATAAAAACCGAACCGAATCATACTCGATCCGGAATTAGGACATAACAGAGGACTGTTTTTAGTGGCTTTTAGACCGAATTTATGAAATGATTATGATTCTAAATATTGATTAAGCTTGGCTCCTTAAATAACAAGTTATATATTATGTGTTTTAATAAATAAAAGTATGCATTAATATAGCCAAAGTTAAAAAAAAATGCTTGGACCATGATTTTCCCGTTAGTAGAGAAATGCCCAAATACAACGCATACTAATCTATATGTTACTGAAAACGAAAGCTAAAGATTATGAAATTATTGGACTTTTTGCTATGAGTTAGTAATGAACTCGGAACTAACGTAAACTTTCAGGCAGTGAAAAGCTATAATTTGGTAAAAGTTGTAAACGTTTTAACAGTAGATAATTATAGATCATCTTAATGTAGCAATAGAAATCCATCGGGTGTTTGGGACTATGACAATAAATTCTATCAATAACTAGATTGACCTACGCAATAAATGAAAGTTTGATCGCATGACTGAATCACATCAAATCAAAGTTATCATTTCAAATCCCCATTTAGAAAATAGCTCGAAGTACATAGCAATGAGTTGAGCTGGGCTTGAAAAAAAAGAGATTATTTTTGAGTCCCTAAAAAATAAAAAATAGAGTACATCTAAATTAAATCAGGTATTATGAATGGAGTCTAAAGAATCAGATACCAAACTCTTTACATCCTTTTCACGTTTTTTCTCCAAGAGCTACTTGGCATTGGATTTACCCTAAACCAACGCTTCCACTAATCAAAAACAAACTGCCATCTCCTCGGATATTCGATTTTTATCGAAATTTTAGAGGTAAGGGTTGGCGTCCCCCAAGGTTCAACACTGGGCCTTGTTGCGCTTGCAACACATGCAACCGATGCAATGGCATGAACCTTAACCTTAATCAAATTAAATATACTTATGCCTATTTATATTATACTGTCATCTCCTATATATAATTATTACGATTGTATAAGTATTACGATTTATGTAGACCTAAAAGTGCTGGCTTACGCCAAGTTACGCCAAATGCCAAGGATATAAGAATAAAACCGATTATACACACTCGCTTATAGAAGACAAAATAATATGGACATGTTGAAACAACCGTGCTAATTTATTATTTTAACTGTGTTGGTTATTATTATTTTTAGCTTCCGTGAGCCGAAGGAAACTACTGAAGCAACATTTGTTTGTAATTATGGATGAATAATTGGGTGAATAATACTAGTCTGAATTTGACATATAAAATGGCAAACCGTCAGTGTCATCCAAAAGACAACGAATACTGATTCAAAATAACAAATAAGAGGAGGGTAAATATTGAGTAGGCATGTTATTTACACCTTATGTGCTAATATGAATGAGTGTTTTGAATGAATAAATAATGTATTTATTAAAATATATCGATAGCATCACACGAGAAACAATCGTGTGATGCTATCTTGAACGTGCCTTGACCGGCTGAATAAGGACAGGTTTAAGGAGCAAAGGCTTACGGCAACAGGCTTAGGGCATACTGTGTGGGGACTTGTTATATTACAGTCAGTTGTGCCGGGCCCGATGGCGTCACCGCTATAATCGGCGAAGGTCTGTTGCCTTGTGCCCGAACGCGACGCTAACGACGACGCCAGCGCGACTCGCTACACAAATATCATCACATCACACTATAATTGAATCGAGTATGATGTAAACGAATCTGATATAGACGGTCATTCATATGTTTAACTATGACAACGTATTCACTCACGCTCTCAATTGCTAGTGAAGGGCTAGGTCCGAAAGTGAAACTGCCACTTTCGTTTTCCTGCTACACTTTAGAACCTTCATTAAACAAAGTAACGAGTCAATGTTTGGCTAACTGAGCTGCAGTTCTGCGTAGCGTGCATTCAAATAGCATAATTATTTCGATAAACAACGCCACTGATTGACGGTTTAATTTCAATCACGTTTCTCATTGCCATCGTCTGGTACTAAGTTGACCTGGACATAAAATACATAAATTACCTTTCCAGTATCCCTTGATAGCTAAAAAGGGGACTTTATTTTACGCTTAAAAACATTTTTTTTTTATTTTCAACAAGACGATGTCTCTACGTGACGACTACCAGTCTCTACAATTACGCCTTTATACATAATCGTACTGCAGATTATTTATCTACATAAATATTATGTACCCGTTAATGATAACCTTTAACCTCGTAATAACACTGCTGTACCTAAGTTAGTTGTTCTCGAGTTTATTTTATACAGACCATTACGCAAAATACTCAAATCGTAGACAGACCTACAGGAATTTAAATAGGTAAGTAATCAGAAACAACTTGCTCCGGCGGAGGTTTGTCTCGAAACGAAATATAAGGAAACATTTACAAGTATCAAAAATCCTACCAGTAAACATCCAGAAGAGTCTGCACTCTTCTGGATGTTTAGAGAGGTGTCGAGTATCTGGTACTTATCTAGATAGATACTTACACGACACATTTCGCAAAATGCAATTTGGCGATTCACCAACATTCCTGCTAGGTCAGTCTTCCGCGTGCTCCCGTTGCTCTTTTCTTCAGAGGCCAACATTTCATTCGATACGAACTAAGCTTCTAAAATAAGATTTATCGAAATGAATGTGAACCAGGCGGGACCATGCTGTGGCTTTGATTGAAAATAAGTGGTTGGTGTAACTCAGAGCGGATTCGCCTAAAAGTGGAAGACGATAGTAATTAGAATAAATGAATGGGCAAGATGGATCGTGAATTGGCAGTTCATTGAACTGTCATGTCCGGTCGTGGCGAGACGCGAGTGCGACGTTACATATTATAATACCCAGGGGAGAGTGTAGGTGGGCGCGTCTTTGCAGCGATAAGAACTCGCCGTCACGGCGCGAACATCTGGGCCATACGTCGCATTGTTTCTCCTACAACTACTTAGGTACAAAGAAATGCTGGCAATTCTTAGCAAGTTGAACTCTCCAGGAAAGTGATTTTCTAAATACTTTTTAAATATACTGACACTACAGCCACGAGAAGATAGATTTTATTTAGGTAGGTCTCTATCTACTTCAACTGCAACTTTATCTCGCAAGTCGCCACTTATCATAATGATTTGAATAATTACTCAACGTGGGTGTTCGAGATACATCACGTATTGCTCAACAGCATCATTGTTATTTTTGTAACAGATGGTCCGTTTATTGGAGACGAAAAGAAAACGACTGACATTGTTATGAATGCAAGTGATTCATTTGGTATTAAGTACCTACTTGAAGTTAGTCTCAGACAACGAAGACCATGAATATGATGTATTATTTCGACCTCGTATTAGAAAACACATAGCTTGTACAGCTGAGTGCTGACTGATATGATATGGTATGATGGCTGAATATTCATTAATTTGTGCATGATCTTCTATTTGACTTTTCATTGCTTTGTGGCAGTAGGTTACCCGTCTGAGGAAAGTTTTGAATATGGACAGATTTATGAGTAAGAGAAGACCACAAAAACCATGGATGAACTCTGTGGAAGATGATATATGGCCAGAAAGGGGTACCGTGACTCATGAGGTGACGTCTAATAGAGAAGTATCAAAGAAGAAAACATGCAGCGTGGAGCCCAAAATAACTTGGGACAAGGGCAAGGGATTGATGATGTGGCTGTAACCCGTGATAAAACTTAGAGGAATATGGTATTTAGACACACACACGGGTCACAAAAGGGATAAATGACGGCACGGTTGGCGTAGTGGTTGAGCGATCGACTGCTGCGATGCGTGTCGCGGGTTCGATCCCCGCACATTACAAATATTTAATTTTGTAAGGCCTACAGATAGTTGTTCCGGGTCTGGCTGTTTGTGTATGTGTATGTTAGTTTAAATGTTTGTAAACACACCCACTATACAGAAGAAATTCCTAGTGCAGGCCAACGTTTTTTTAAAAATAAAGAAAGAAATGAAAAGCAATTGCGTGTAGCTGAGATGAGAATACTAAGGGGACGTGTGGTGTAACAAATTAGTAGGAAAGTGACTACTGATATGTCGACTAATAGAAAAGTATGGAAGAAGAAGACATCAAATAAATAAGGACAAGGACAATATGGTGAGGTTCCGAGTTGTAATTAAATAATAAATCGACATCATACGGCTGACGCCATGCCATCATGAGTCATGACTTCAGATTGATACGAAATGCATTATGTAGTAAGTTTTTTACCACAATCTTGCTGAAAAACAATTCATAGAACTCAAGTCAATTTGTGAGTTGGTATTGAATGTGTTTATTACCATTACGTATTTGAAAGTGATAAGTCCCAGTTACTATAACCACGTGTATCGGTTAGTTTCATGTTACATAACATAAACCACATTGTGTATATAAGTAAGCGTACCATGTATTATGGCATGGCATGGTGGCTACGGTGGCAGTGGCAACCGTCAAAGTTTTTATTAGCACATTGAACGGAAGTCGTGCGTGCTGCCATTACTACACAAAATGTGCTATATTTTTTTAATCAATCGACGTAAATATGGAAGCCGTGTGAAACTAAACACGTGTCTTATTCAGGCTAGTCAATAAATCAAATGGGGACTACCATTTTTGAAAATTGTTCTCGCTGTTTGTGTTTATTGGATAATGCTGGTAGCAACGGCAGGCCCAAGTGTACGAATTCTCTCAAATTGAGATGGACATAGATGACCTCACGGGCTCGTCAGACCCAATTAAGATATATATGTATCTGTTTACGACGTGTATGGCTGAGGAGTGGACTGGAACGGCATCGGCATTAGCATAATTGGAGGTCGGCAGCCGCAGTCGCGGAACCGGTTAGTCCGTGGTACGAATAATATGACGTCATCACTGACATCACCATACGCCAATTCCATAAAATAATGAAAGTTGGAACTGTTGCATGGAAGGATATTTTTGAATGAAACCCAACGCATACTGAGATGGCTCTGAATGGGCTTAAGTTCGTCGGGAATCAGCTCTTTCTGAAGGACTTCAAGGTCTAGACAGGAATAGAAATAAATTAATAGAAAAGAATAGCGAGTTGTTAATAGATTATTTAAACTGGACTTGTAACTAAGTAGAAGTTAAATGTCTATTATTTTCGCACCAAGACTTAAAAGAAAGTCGAATGTGACTATTTTATTTTTAGTTAATCAAGCAACGTTAACCAACTAGTTGACCACTTAAATATTTATCGCTATTCATGATGATGCCCTGTGATCTGCATAATCTGCAATTCACCCGCAGTGACTGAAAATATTCTCACGTGTAATTAAATAAGTGTAATACACGTACAAGGTGTGGCTTTCCACCACCAGTTTTTATTAATTAAACTGTCATCAACAGTCAACACAAAATCTGGTATCTAGGTCGGCGCACCCACGGCCCACAGAGGTGGTCAGGCCCAACCCTATAGAAGTGCCACCGCCATCAAAACTTTGTACAGTTTGACAGTAGGTATTAATATCATAAAGGCGTTATTATTCCAAGGAAGGTTCCGTACCGCAATAATTAATAGAGCATTACTTTAGTCCATTAATTTTATAGTACCTGTCATGCGACGCGTATTACCCCAGTATAATGCTATGAAAACTTCTATGGGTCTTCTTTGTTTTTGCCGAATCTGGCCTAATCCCTCTGGGCATTTTCATGTTTATGCCAGCATAGTATTCCATACAACACGAAGTAGGATGCCTACTTTTAGAAAATTGTTCTATATACAGGGGGGTTAAACAAAGTATTCAGTAAACGGAAACGGATATATTATGACAGGAAAAATCTTTAAATCGTTATAAAATAAATAGTGTTAGGAGTGTTAGGACCTGCATTCTGCTTTTGATATTATCGAAAACTTGGATGCCCGTACAAATAGAACAATGGCGAAAAAAATGACAAATCTTCTGTTTGTCATTTTCGCCATTTTTTCAGGTTTTAATGACACAAAGGTAAGGGTTATAAATGATGAAGATAAAAATCTTAGCCAACATTCTGTCCAGAATGTTCGTAAGTAGGTAAACAGGTTCCAAATCCAGATAGTAATGCATCTTTAATTATTCTGAAAAAAGGATATCAGACATGTCCCTATCTAAGAACTTATGATGTCAGCCTGAGGGCGCAGAATAATTATAATCCTATCAAAATAAATAAAAAAAGACAACAAATCAATCAACGGCAGGTGCATTGCATACCGAGTAAAAGAATAGGTTTAAACCCGTATTTAATAAAACCTCGCTGAGTCGTCGCGCGTCGCCGCATCGTTTAGAAAAAACAGAATTGCTAACATTTGAATTTTATTTCGGCTTTCTGTTATGTTTGGTATGTGTATTTTTATTGCAATAAGTTAAAATCGTCTAAATAATTATACTTATAATCAGGTTAATGCCTTTTTCTGTTTGTTAGTTCGGACTATATTCAAAACATTTAATTTATGCAGACGCACATAAAGCTGCTGACTAACGGCCAACTGGAACATTTTCTGTTATAGTTATGGATGTAAGTACATTATATTATATGTAACATAACCTGTTTGAGTTTTATTATTCTTCGCTTCCCCCGTAGTCTAGCCTGGCAGCAGATTTAGATGGTATTTGAAATACGTAGAATGCCAAGCCAATGAAGTCTTTTAGAACATGTCGTGAAAGTCGTCATTGATACTTTGTCATCACTTATCTAAGGATTTGTCTGTTACAATAATAAGTTGTATAACTAACAATACACTATGTCTTGAAGCTTGTAAGCGACATTACGCAAAACTGCAACTTGAAAAGAATTGAAGCTATCTCTCATCTCTACCTAAGTTTCAGAATTAATGTGTGCGTGTTCGAGAGCCATTCTCAGTTAGAAGTTAACAATTAAAAGTAATTAATAAATATAGTGGTGATGTCACGTATGACGATATGGGACGAATGAAAAAACACTCCAATTCTTTGGTAGTTTTGAGTTAGCTAAAGCGAAGCTGTGAGCTTTTCTCAGACCTCTGACTCTGCTTCTCCTTAACCAGAAGAACATTGAAGATCTATATGATTTGTGACCAATACATTATCAGCTTAGCAGGCTCTTGGTGAATTAAATCCATGCAGTTTTTGCATAAACATAATCTTAATTAAAGATTAACGTAGGTATGTATCCTATGTTAAATGATGGATTTGTTTTCTTTAAACTTACATAGATACGATAAATACTCGTATACTACAGTTAAGTTTATAGAGATATTTCTCCTGTTCAAGTTTGTTGAAAAAAGTAGCGAATTACCCTTGTATGTGAAATTCCACAGTTTATCCACCTGCCAATAAACCAGTCTAACAATAAGAGTTTTTGCAAAAACAAAAAATGCTTACTTCTCCTATAAATTAAAATACGTACCAAACTTTATTAATGTTTCATTCGCATAGTACGCACATTATTTAAGAAAACAAAATATATTTACCTCACTACAAGAACGATTTAGTATTTACAAATGACAACTTTCATTCACAGAACAACACTTTTATTTTAAATTCGCAACATTCACAGTCCAATGTGTAGGAGAAACCAGTTATAACTTCGCTAAAGTATTCTTCGGGATTCCGTACGGTCACATACAGAGAAGAAGCGCGGGCAGTCGGCGGGTCAAACGCGCACTAAACTACGAACGACTCCGCTCCATTATTATGAGCCGAACGAAAATCTGAAATAATGCTGCCTGTACACACTTGCCGCAAACGAGGGCCAATGCTAAACGTGATATTCACGTCCATTGGTTTGCACATTTGCGAGCGCACGACCAAAGTACTTAAAACAAAGCAATGGACTCAAACCAAGCGCCAATCTGGGCCAACAAGACATGGTGGCAACATTTCACTGCGCGACACGCTTGGGCGCCCTACATCGTCGGTGAAGGTATAACATGCAATTCGCCGGCTGCGTCATTATTTCTTCCAAATATTTTATATTCTTAATCAATCTTGAACCATTTCGGTAATTATAATGAATTAAATGAAGTAAAGAACCGGAAAGCAAGTACGTCACTACTCACTATGTTTGCTTTCTTTTATCGTTAATAATTCTGAACCACATACAAACTCGGGATAGAATGAGCCGGTCTATTCAATCAAAACATTTGCCAACAAAATAATAGGTGGCTTCAAGGGCGTCGCAGCTTTTAAGGCAGGGTAAAAGGGTGCAAATAAAAAACGGATTTATAAATCCCATTTTTTCTGCCCTCTGATCGGTTAAGTTTACTATTTACGAATACAGCTGCAGATTTTCTTAGAATCTAAAATGCAATAGCCGCTTCAAAAATGTTATACTTCGTTAAATATACATATTATATAAAAAAAAAACAGTGCGTGGGGCGTGGAGTCCCTCCGCGCGGAAGAAGTGAAACTTCGTAATACTACACGCATGCGTAACGGTTCGAGTGCCACGCATTCACCTTCGTTATTTTATTGAGCTTCTAAATAATATTTTGTTGCTTTCTTGTTGTATTCTTTTTATTACATAATTATGACATAGGTTTATCGAGGTTATTCTACTCATGGACATTGAGCGAAGGCTGTTCACACCGAGGAGTCGAATGCATGACTGTATGAATGTGTGACTGTGACGTGTATTTTGTAGTCACAAATCTTGTAATACTGCCTTCTCTTAGTGAGTTTTAGTAAATATTCCCCCTCCATGGTAGCGTTAAACTTGTTGGAAGTGGCATTTATAAGAAGTTTTACTTCAAAAAATAAAAAAAATAGTAGCCCACCGGTATCAGGAACAGGGTCCAAGCTAGTCAGGGCGCTGCAGAGAAAGTAACCTTCTAACAATACGAGCCGTGTCCAGAGTACCTACCGCTTTCTGAATCAAGCCTTTGAAAAATTTTAAAACGTTACTTTGGACAGGTTATAATTGTTTTGACCGTTCATAAAGGCGTTACATGGGAGACTTATAGACAAAGATAAGATTGAAGAGAAAGTAGGCTGCAAGAGCGAGCGAAGCGAGCACGAAATTTTTTAGTCAGTACTTCAATACGGGATTTCTGTTTGGGGTGCAGCAGGGAAAGCACTGTTATTGAACTAGAAAGAACTATAAGAGTTATTATAAAAGTAGCTTCCTGAAAACCTTTTCACGACCCAACAAATATTATACCTACTTAATAAGGAGTTCGCTGTCTTAAAAGTGCGGCAATTATTTAACGCAACATTACAATGACGTACACGCAAAACTCAAACAACGCGAGAAACGTGTCTTCAACATTCCCCTGCCCGAAGCAAATAGCCTCTTAGCCAGACGATGCCCGTTTTACTCACATATCCGTACCTATACTCTATACATACATACAAATTTATAAAATTGAAATGTCTGTTTGTAATATAAAAAATAGTACATTGTTACCCTAGGGGTGAAAGTAACTTATTTAGTCCCGAGACGGGGTTTCGATGGACTAAATAAGTCTTAACCCGAGGTAAACACTGTGCTTTTCATTACGAATAGTACAAGGAAAGTATTAATAAAAATATGAATTAGCTAAAGAAAAAATGAGTATAACCGTTTGCCGCTTTCCCGCCTGTTTTGTTTTTTTTTTTCTGTGGCCAGCCAGCTATTCAGCCTTATTTTTTCATTTTCATCATTGAATAAATGGTAAATATTGTGCCCAAATAATTTGTTGCTTAAAAAAACAACTGTTGAAACTAAATTTTAATAAAGTGTTTTAAAAATATATATCCATTAATCAATACTATTTTTAAGTTATTTCAAGTTTACATCGTGGCTGCATAGACAGTTGGAGCATGGTTCAATAAAAATGTGAACATAGAACTAGTTTTTTTTTTTTATAATTTGACATCTGTCAGTTGAAAGCGATTCTCCCTAGGGCTGACGCTGAAAAGTATTATTTTCAACCCGCTCTTCAGGCAACTTCAGATCTACTTTCAGAGTATGAGTAATGAAATAGTATATTGTGTATTAAGGGCGGTAAGTAAGGAATTACGATCGAGGCTCTAGTAGAAGCCCGAAGTCGAAGACTGAGGGCTTTCTGAGTCGAGGTTCGTAATTCCCGTACCGCCCGTGAAACATACAATGTTTTTCATCACACTTGCGAGTTAATAATTATGAATATACACAAGTCAGCACACATATTATTACGAAATACGTGAACTGATTTGCGGATGGCGGGCTGTTTGCCCACACCACAGATTATACAAATGTTTTGTTCAGAAACTTTAAAGGCAAAATACTTACCTAGGTATATACAGCCATGACGGAGTGTAAAAAAATAAAAATTTCGACGTTTGGATACAAAAAGCTATCGATTATTTAGATTTTAGAACATTAGTTGAGTAGTTAAATAAGATGTAGCGAGATTGAATGAAATTCCTGTTTAGATAACATTTTAAGACAATTTTTCAATTGCTTGTAAACTCCTTGCTTGATGAACTTGCATGACCTGTGTGCTGTCAAGCGGTGCAGTAAATTAAAAAAAAATTACTTACCGCCCTAGGGTTTTATATGGGGCATTACAGCCAAGTTCACCTGTATGTTATGACACTGTTTACGTGCAAGTGTGATGAAAATTAAAAAAAAAATACTTACCGCCCTAGGGTTTTATATGGGGCATTACAGCCAAGTTAACCTGTATGTTATGACACTGTTTACGTGCAAGTGTGATGAAAAAACTTTTTACTACATGCATATGAATGTATATACCGTACATCATATATTATATCAAACTATATTTTTTTTTACAATTTTTGTCTGTCTCTCTGTTTGTTCCAGCTAATCTCTAAAACGGCTGGACCGATTTTGACGGGTCTTTCATTGGCAGCTACTTTTTTTATGATTTTATGGTTATCCACACTTATCTACTCATGCCTTGTTTACTTTCACATCAACAAATATGTGATTTTACTTTAAGATATCGTAACTCCGGCCTCTGAGATACAGGCGCAGCCTAGTTTGGGTACCTCTGTTTTTTTTACTATGTTAAAATATAACTTGTTCCGTTTACACATTGTAGAAATGAACGTATTATTTTACATTATAACGGATCGCAACAAATAATGGTTCCTGCTTTGCCCGCGGCTGTGGCGTTAGTGTGTGACATTGATCTAAAAAAAAAAAAAAACATTGACCTATGTAAAAATAACTTTCACGGCCTCCTCTAATGCTCGTAATAAAAAAAAACTCGTCGTGCCTACATGCAGTGTTTGATTTCTCAAAACCAGATATTCAAAACCACAACAAAGACCACAAGTATCACCTCATCCAATACTCATATAGAGTTAAGGTAGAAAGAAAATGTTTGTAACAATGGCAAAATTCTTATAAACACGGTCAGTGAGACGTCTTAAGCCGTATACAGACATTGCGATGCATGCGCCGCGAACAACGCACAGCGAATGCCTCGCAAGGTGTGTACCTTTATATTCGTGGCGAGGCATTTGCTACGCACGTGCGAGCGCGAGCCAACGTATGGCCGGGGCATTCGTTGTGCGCCGTTCGTGGCGCATGCCTCGCAAAGTCTGTATCCACCTTTAGGGGAGGATCTACATTTGTCACACCTAGCCCCCTATTTACAAACGCTCGGATTCAATTTCGAATCGATAAGTCGTATGTCTATCTTGTTTTGGCATTACGAAAGCGAGCGAGATAGACATACAACTTTCCGAATCGAAATCGAATCCAAGCGTTTGTGAATACGGGGGCTATTCTACTTCAAAGTAGGTGTGCAAAAAATCGTCGGCTAGTCCATTGGCCACTCTGCTCCATTACAGCATTTTGTTGGATTTATTTATTCATTTTCCTTCTAGATTCGCTGAGTTTGCAAACGTTGCAAGTTTGTGGTTTGTGGACATACACACTAAAGGCGGAAACACACTTACGTGTCGTGACGCGTCAGAAGCATTCGGTTTCATACATCGTTGCGACACGACACGCCATGCAAATATGTCCCTAACCATATTAAATGTATGAAACCGATTTGCTTCTGGCGCGTCACGACACGCCACGACACGTAAGTATGTTTCCGCCTTAAGATGAAAAGCCTTGAAGCGACACTGAGTTTAAAAAATAACAAAATGGCAAGTAGCAGTAGTGTTACTAGTTTATTAAATTTCACCTAAATCTGTGGAACAATATAAAATTTTGTGCACTTTGTCGATGTTGAAGTTGAAATGTATAAAATTTAAAAGAAACATACACATTAATTTACAGATATTACAAAATAAAATAAAAAATAGTAAGAATTTTGTCGTTAATTCGCGCTACAGTTGCGCCTATAACATGCTCACTTAGCCGTTACTCAGTGGTGTTGCGCGTTTGCCTCGCTATAAAAAAAGTGCCATTACTGATCGCTATTCAACGAAAAAAAAAGTTTACGACAAAATACTAGTGGCATTTGCTGTGCATGTTATATTGTAAAATTCGATTTAGGCTGACAACCCTTGTTTGGGCCCCGGCAGTAGCCAGCCAATAAAATAATTTGGTTCGCCACACCAACAAAAAAAATAAAAAAAAAACTTGCGAAAGATTTTGCTGCAGTAATTTACGATAAATAATTCAATCCTAGAAAAAATGTAATACAATTTATTAGTATAAGTGATTGTAGGTTTTGTAGAACTAAAAGCCTTGTGAATTGTAGAAGTTTGTATTATTATTACCTTCGCTTATAATAAATCTTCTTGCTATAATACCTCGACATTTTATTCCAATAAACAGTTACATATTGCTATGAAACTTTAACTGAATGCAGCAAATAAAAACTGAATGTTATGGCTCCTGGTAACAACGAGCGGCATACAGGTCATACGGGAACTATACCCAAGACTAAAGTGAGAAATAATTGTAATGTTCCACAAGAAGCAGTTACCCCAACAAGGAGAGACATGACGACCAATCTAGTAACGGTGAGAACTACCCCCTAATTAACAGAACTAGTTTCATAAAACATGGTAGCACAGTTTGCATGCCAACATCACTTTCTTGTCTTCACAATATTTTGCAAATGATTGTAATGATGCTACTTTGCTCTACAACAATAGAGTTATTGTAATTGACTTGTGGGGCAGGGGACATAATGGCACAGTATTATTGCAGGAAAATCTTCTAAATACTTTGGTAATAATAGGAATAATGTGAACTAGAGACCAAAGCTACATATAGGGACAATACTTTTACCCCAGAAATGACATCTGATAATATATTTATAGCTTATGACATAAAGATTTATATAAAATAAAACAACACTACATTTCACTGACTCGGCGACTTATCAAGTTGAAATTGAAACAAAAGTGTTATTTCTATTTGTGGTATTATTTCTTAAATTTTCTCAACTAAAGATCCTCAAAATTTATTTTTAATTCCTTAATAACACTCAAAATATATCAGATATATGACATCTACTAAATGATATATTGATCACTTTATCTATGCTATTTACGAACTATGCTTTATATACAAAAATTCACTTTCACTTACAGTACTTCATTATAATGAATGCCACAATTGTACCATTGATATTCTACATAATTATAGTAGTCTATAGGAAGTAGAATTCTTTATTTCAGAACAGCATTTACTCTCTTTCTTTAATAGAAATGAGGGTTATTACCTATTCATGTGCAGTAACTTATGTCTTATATTAAACATAAAAATAACACATTAAAATAGTTCACTGAGGAAACAAACAATAAATATTCAATTTATCTGCAATGAAATACACCTATACATACACACTTTATATTCATAACTACCAAACTATTAAACCAATCTAGTAAAAAAAAAATTATAACTACTGATGTGTTTCTTAGCAAAGCTTGAACACATGTGAAGTTCGTATGGGTTTATTTTTGGAATCCTGAAAGATTCATGTATTTGAATTGGTGCCAAGCTGCTATGGTTTCTGACACAGATAATACTGAACAGAAAACAGTTCCTTTCCTTTTATGCTAAATAGATTTATTTTAAAGATATGGTGTAAAGTATCCTCAATAGTGATTTTCATTTGCATTTATTGTAATACCTTATGGGAGGTTGTTTTTCTAAATTTAGTGCACATAAGGTGTGTGTGTTCTTCACTCAGTTATTGTACAACAAATTTTAAGAACTTGTGGGATATGTGATATTTGAAAACAATTATTTTTTAGACATCTCTTGATTGGGTTCCTGTCTCTGAATACAACACTCGCACTAACTACAGTCAATCAAGAAAACCAACAAATAATACATCGGATCATGAACTAACTGATTTGGGTAAGCTAATTTTATCATATTCATCTAACCAAATTTAGATTTCGGATCCTGGAATATAGATGTGTGTTTTTCTAGACAATTCCGTATCATTTGAGAGTGGATTCGGAAGATTTGTTCCTGTAAGACCGCAGCCACGCGCATTACCTCTCAACGTGCAGAATCGCGAGAATATATCGGCTGAACAACATGACGACGGCGCTAGCTCATCAATTTCGGGACACACGTTGCACCCCTATGTGCATCAGATGCAGAATGGTAATTATTTTGCTATTATTTTATCAATAAAGTATTATTGTTTTGATCACTGATATTTGATACCATAACACTTGCTGTTCTCGAGAAATTGAATAAATTGGAACAAAAAATTGTTGTTCTAAACCATCCCTGGACTACGACAAACATTTTAAAACCAAAATCAGCTAAATCGGCTCAGCCATTCTTGAGTTTTAGTGAGAAACTTAGATGGTATGGTTCTCTAGATATTTTTTTAAAAATAATTTGCATTATTTGAATAAAAAAGTATGACTAGTTTTTCCAATATTTTTAGGCCTAACTCCTCACTCCAACCATGCATCTGCTGCTGTAATGATAGTGAATCCAACTACACCCAATGCTGTTACTGGAAATGTGTCTCAACCATTTAATGTAAGTATCTATAAATAACTATGGCAAGAATTTGACTTCTCTTTGTCGTGTGGTTAGGTGCCTAACCTGGTGTCTTTACATGCCGTCGAGAAATATGTCTCAGGCATGCTGCTTTCCTCACGATATTTTCCTGCATTCAAGCAAGTGATGATATAAACTAAACGCACTTGAATCCGAAAAATCAGAGGTTTGTGTCTTGGGATCAAACTCGAGACCTTTGACTTGGTAGAACGACGGTTACTCCACTACGCTATCACTGCTTATAACTCGATTGAGAAGCTATAATTTGATTTATAAAATTTTCTTAATTTTTTTAGGCGCCTAATCAAAACAGAAATAATCTAACAAGGAACTTGAATCCTTCTCGAAACAATTTCGAAGGAAGCCACGCTAGCAATAATAATACTACGCCTCCGATATCTAACTCTAGAACTGGGACAAAGACTGTCAATTTAATCAACAACATGTATGAACAGGGACAAGGAAGTTTCAATAATCTCAATGAGAGTAATCATGTAAGTATTAGTTCACAAATACATGTGATTCCTATCCATTTGTTTGTCTACAACTTTAGTGATGCCGGGATCAAAAGATGCTCAGTGAGTAGGTCTGGAGAGGTGATATAATGAGTGGCCAGAGTTGAAGGGAAAATGTAGTCATTTCGTCCAAGCTAATGAAAGTCTTCTTGGTATAACCTTAGGTCCACAGAGAGTCGGCCCGTGCTTTAGGAGAGGCAATAGCGGCTGCATGTCCTGATGCCGCAGCTGTAGAACGTCGGCTCGGACAGATACGGGAGTACATCCGAGTTACTTCGTCTCTCGTAGATACTATGCGTAACTCCGAAGAAGAGGTATGTGTATCAATTCAATTTGTTTAAAAATAGACATAAGCTCACTAAAAAAATGGTTGATTTTATTTCTAATTTAGGCTTTTATCGAACACACTAAAGAAGAATATGATGAACTGGTAGATATGGTAATGAAGTTAAAGGAAAGCGAAACTAAGCTGGAAAGTATGTTAGTGGATAGTACACCAGAAAATGTTGAAGTGCCTGCTGAGGAAGCAGATGAAGTTGTAATTGTAGAATTACCAGCAACTGATGCTGATGGAGAGGGCAAAACAGAAGCTCCCTTAGAAGCGGTTTTGGGCGCAGATAAAACGTCCAACATTAAAAATACGCCTGACGTCATAAACAATAACTTGACGAAAAAAGTTACGAATATTGAAAATGAACAGCTAAATAAATCCATGCATAACATTAGAAATGAGGAAGAAAATCATCCTCAACAAGAAATTAAAACACCTTGTGTTAGCGTTACTGACAATACACAGCTATTATCAGGCCCTCCGGATAATTCAGGAGGAACTGAAGACAATAATAACGAAAATGAAATATTAGCTGTTGATCAGAGCGAAAGAAAGGATGACCAAGAATTGAAAGATATGTTGCGAAAGAACATACTCTCATGCTTGGAGAAAATAACGCGGATAGAGGAGATGAAAACTAAAAAGAAAGATCCCAATACCAGCAATCAGGTTTTTGTTTGTTACTGTGAACTATGGAGTGTGTCCCTATGTTGTGAGCCGAAAGATCCATAGCATGAAATGGATGCAATCTTGGAGCAGAGAATAACCATCTCTAATACCTTTTACCATACTCGCCAAATATTATTTGATACTTTCTATTGTGTCAAAGCTGCTTTCTAGCTTTAACTTAGATTTTCAGCTTTGATTTTGTACTTATAGTTTTACTGCTCTTTTATGTGGATATATTGTAACTTTATAACAATCATTGTGTACAGTTTGTGCATGTTAGAGACAACAATTATCCCATAATAGCTAGTCTGATCGAGGAATTAAAACAGATAATACACATTTTAACATAAATAACAATAACTTTTACGAAAGTGTTGATCATACGTTTAACTTACATTTACACATAAACACTTAGTTTGCAGTTACAGAAATGCACCTTGAAATGCACCTTCCGTTACTCTTGCTATAAGACATTTAGTACAACCTGAGACATTAGGTTTACACATTTGATCCATAAAATACACAATTTAACGAGTCATGGGAACCTATACAAAGTACAAATCTGTTTGTTTTTGTGTTACCCTTCCAATAGATCTGTTTTAGTGTTATAACTCTATTCTGATTCAATGGTTTCTTTATTCGTATTTTATCCGGCAGGATGTAGTAACGCGACCGGTGTCTGCACAAAGCAATGGCTCAACATACAGTGACAATGAACTGTGGCAAAACGAAATTAAAAATAAAATGGAACTGTCGCAAATGCGTTTGGCATCATTGAAACAACAACAAAGGAGACTCCTAAAATATCAAGTGAGTTCGAAAACAAATGATATTCTGCTTGATTCTGTGAAATCTCGTAGGACTTCTGCTTGAGACTTAATTATAAAAATCTTACAGGAGGATGCTAAGCATCAATTAGAAGAAATGAATAGAGATAGAGAAAGGGAGAGACAAGCCCAGGAAGTACAGCCATCTACTTCACATGACAATTTTGGTGCAGCACAAGTAAATATAATCACTAAACACATTCATGAAGCTACACATATCTTACCATCACTTGAACAGCATTGTACCTGTTATTTTTACTTTCAGAATCAATCACTCAGTGGTAACTACCATCATGCGAATAGAATGTTTGCCGCTAATCAACAGATTGGCGTTGCTACAACTTTGCCGCATTCGTCTGAGGTCCTACATGTACCCCAGAACTTGTCTGCTAGTGTCGAAACTGACCCCGGACACATGGCACTTTCTACACATAGCCAAGATGATAGGTTCTCTCATCGGGATACGAATGTTACTGGGAGTGAGGTAAGTTATCAACACCTTACAAGAACTATGCAGTAGGGTAATATCGCAAAAAGTTCTGCTTTGTAGAGCGTCGTGTCTGCACTCAGTGTATGGAAAATCAGAGTAGCTGTGAATGAAGCAATAGTTAGAATATCTGTAGGAATCATTTTAAGTATCTATCCTCTTTTAATTTACTAGGAAGCGGCAGGCGCAGGACGGGACAGCGAGGTAGATGAAGACGAAGTACTTCTCAACGAGCGAAGCCGTATTTTACAACTAAAACTTAGAGAATTACAGATGAAGAAACAACACATGGAAAGTTTGGTGTGCACATTAATTAATGATTCTCGTTTTTTTAAGCTCCAATTTGTCGAACGAAAATGTTTATTTTATTTTTTGTAGGTTCAAGAATTCCAAAAGCTGCAAATGGCGACACATCTCGAGTCCGGACACAACACGTATTCTAGTTCTGGTGAAGACAGTGGTGATGAAGAATTACCCCGGAAATGTAGTTATTTTAACATCACTTGACCATGATAATTCTGATTGTCGACTGAATGAATCTTAATCTATTACCCATGCTATGTTCTTTCAGGTAACAAACCTGGCAGCAACAACAAGAATGAAGATCCTTTCAAACTAATGGAAATAAAGGCTATCAAGACTGCTCTTCAAAAAACAAAAGGTACTTAGATAAAAAAAAAACTGTTTTTTTTTTTTAAATTAAGACTGTAATTAGTTTTAAATTGAAGCACCAATGTGTAATATCTACTAAGATAAAAACCCGTTTTTTGCAGACCTGATGAGATCGGTAGAAAACTACGAGGCCGACCATCTCTCGTCAGCTCACGACGATTCATTCAGAGAGTTATCAACTCATTCGAACATCCATGACAAGTAAGAGAGACAAGTATTTAATTTCAATAGTATCAAGGATAACTATAGGAAATATTTCAACGAGTTTCTTTTTGTAGTAAATCCGAAGGCGGTGGAAGCCTGGGTGGCTGGTCCAATGACGGCAGTATGTGTCGTGTACGGAACTCGTTGCCGCAACGGCACAAGTTTACCAACGAACAGCACTCTCAGCAGCATTCACAGCAACTACATGCACAGCAACAGCATGCGCATCAGCAACATGCTCAACAGCAACATGCTCAACAGCAACATGCCCAACAACAACATGCGCAACAGCAACATGCTCAGCACCAGCAGCACGCGCAACAGCAACATTCGCAGCAACATGCACAGCAACTAGCCCAGCAACAGCAGCAGCTTGCGCATCAACATCATACGCAGCCACAACACCTCGTGCAACAACACCATGCGCAACCGCAGCACCATGGGCAACAACAAAGTAAGTGGGAATTAGCTTATGGCGGCTCGGGTGCCCTGGTCTATCTATTGAAGTAGCTGAGCGGGAAGGGAGGAGTGTGGTCACGTGTCGATCAGCTCAATCATGACTATCTGACGGGCGACCCGCACTGAGTAGCTATCTCCGGAACCGTCTCATAGGGTCTCTTATTTCACCAATTTTAATATCGTATTGTATCTCATTACGTACTTGTGTGTTATTGTAATGAAAAACGCACGAGTTTCTTTATAATAAGGTAAAACGCACGGTTTATCAAGATGCTCCGTCTAAAACGAACGGTACTTTTTTAAATCTTTGCAAAGAGTTTTTATGTCAGAAAATTGGTCAACATTTTATGAATACAATTAACTTTGGGAGATAAAATATAATAAATAAACATTTGATTCATTAATTTAATTAATTTTGACCATATATTACAACAGGGCTGTAGCTAGAGTCGAATTTGAGGTAGGGCAGCATTGGTTACAAGTAGGGCGGAAGTAAAAAAAACCGGCCAAGTGCGAGTCGGACTCGCGCACCGAGGGTTCCGAAACAAAAATTACTGAAAAGAATAAATAAAAATATGTGATGTAACTAAGAATTTAAGGTTTTCGGAATTTTTCCTATAATTGAGCTATAAAAAATTGTATCCTGCCAAATTTCAAGATTCTAGGTCGACTGGAGTACCCTTTAGGTTTTGATTCCCTTGCTAAAATTAAAATTGCTGTTTCTTTTGATTGCGTTGACATTTGAGTTTCAAGAGTTTGATTTTGTTACAGCTTAAAGGTATTATAGACCTGAGTATTTAATATGAATTTCAATTTAATACCTCTACGCATTTATGAGGAAAAGAGAAGTATTTAAAATTATTAAAAATATTTTTATTATAAATATGATGTAACTTCAAAACGGTTTTCGCAATTTTTCCTTTTTCTGTGCTATAAGACGTTGTTTCGTACCAAATTTCAAGATTCTAAGTTCACGGGAAGTACCTTGTAGGTTTTGATTCCTTTACGAGTGTCGTAAATTTGCGGCATAAACGGCTTTATCTTTTGATTGCGTTGGCTTAGAAGTTTGATTTTTTCACACCTCTAAGGGTCAGTAGACCTGAGTATTTGATATAAATTCCAGCTTGATACCTCCACGCGTTTCTGAGAAAAAGGGTCTTGACGGACGGACAGACGGACGGACAACAAAGTGATCCTATAAGGGTTCCGTTTTTTCCTTTCGAGGTACGGAACCCTAAAAAATATCATAATTGATCTGCTCCGAAGCACGGGCTCCTAAATCAATCACCATCCATGTATATCACTGACCTCAACCTAACCTAACCGGTGACAACACGCCTGGTATAAGTCCTTTTGCCATCTCCGGGCGGCTAGATCAACCATAATTTCGTCGTAATGCGTGGAATCGTCTTCGTCTTCAAGACACGCAATTTCCCTTGTTTCAGCGTCTATTTCGCGAAGATCGGAAAGGATATCTACCAGATTGGAGCGGGATAAGTTTAGTCGGCTCCTCGCTTTGCGTAGCAAAGAATAGCGTAGAAGAGTATTGACAACATAGCTGAATTCTACGATTCGCCATGTTATTAAAAATGCGAAGAACTTCGTTCAGATCAACTGATTTCGATCTTTTTTTTCTAAGGCCAGAAAAACCATACCAGCGATTTTCTCGTGACCCATTGACAGCCTTTGAGGCCTATTGATTGCCAAGTTGAAAACGTAGATTCGCACACTGCAGTGCTACATCCCATGGTCGCCACACTTGCAAAAAGTTCAAAATAATATTATTTCCACGCAAAGCTAATTCGTTGAGAATTAGAAATTGTATTACTTCAATGATAGACTTATAGCCCATATTGCAATCTATGGTACGGGGAATATCGCTAGATTTTTTTTTTATCTCAACCTGAACAAACAATTTAATTATTATAATTTATCTTAGTTTTTGGTATTATTAAGGTAGGGCATTGTGATTTCAAGGTAGGGCATTGCCCCCCCCCCCTAGCTACGGCCGTGTATTACAACCTGTAAATGTACAATCTGTAACAAAACACAAAAATATTAATTTTCTTTATTAGTAATACCGGCTGTTTTAATGCCTTTGCCTTAAAAAAAAACGCTAATTTGTGAACAAGTAAAAATTATTCCGCGCGCTTTTATTCGTTTAAGAAAGTCCGAGTTTTATTTATTTCCTCGCAAATATGTTATAAAACGTCGTATGACATACGTGCGCTTTGATAATAACAACCTCTGCTTTCTTGTAGCCCTCGCCTACGGCTCGGGCTAGCAATATCCATTTGGCTGTAATTTTCAACTTACCGCACTTATATCATAATGTACTTATTACATGCGCTCCTCATCATACAACTTAAGTAACACTATACAAGGTGTTGTTTTGCATTCTCGTCAAAATTCAGGAGGTTGTCACAAAAGACATATTATACAAGATGTTGTTTTGCATCCTCGTCAAATTCAAGGAGGTAACTATGCTAGTGATTCTCGTCTCGAATCAATAATAAAATGGGTAGGTAATTTTTCTTTTTTTTCTTTTTTACGGAAATCGGTAATTGTGAACACCCGTGTTTTAAACGCGGCCCGTCTGGTTCTCGCCTAATAAGCTCGCTTACACACATACAAACAATCTCGAACGTTTATTCGATAATTTCTTATTCCCTAGACCACGTTAAGGGGGATATTCTAAAATACTGACAAACTTAAACAACCAAAAAATCAGCGTTTATTAATATTTAACTAGTTCAGTAATTTTAATTGATTATTTATGTCCATCGTGACCACCCCCTGAAATTTGACGAGGTTGCAAAACAACACCTTATATAATCAATTAAAATTACGGTACCTATTTAATCTATATATATAAAAGAAAGTCGTGTTAGTTACTTCACTTATAACTCAAGAACGGCTGAACCGATTTAGCTGAAAATTGGCAGGGAGGTAGTTTAGAGCCAGGAGAAGGACATAGGATACGGTAGGGTAGGGTAGGGTAGGTAGGTAGGATAGGGTAGGTAGGTAGGATAGGGTAGGTAGGTAGGGTAGGGTAGGTAGGTAGGGTAGGGTAGGTAGGTAGGGTAGGGTAGGTAGGTAGGGTAGGGTAGGTTAGGTAGGGTAGGGTAGGTAGGTAGGGTAGGGTAGGTAGGTAGGGTAGGTAGGTAGGTAGGGTAGGTAGGTAGGGTAGGGTAGGTAGGTAGGTAGGGTAGGGTAGGTAGGTAGGGTAGGTAGGTAGGGTAGGGTAGGGTAGGTAGGTAGGGTAGGGTAGGTAGGTAGGGTAGGTAGGTAGTAAGGGTAGGGTAGGGTAGGGTAGAGTAGGTAGGTAGGGTAGGGTAGAGTAGGTAGGTAGGTAGCGTCGGGTAGGGTAGGTCGGATAGGGTAGGTGGGTAGTAAAAAGTGCATTGCAACGCATGCTGGGTACAGCTAGTTATTAATAAACACTGATTTTTTTGGTTGTTTATGTTTGTCAGTATTTCAGAATAACCCCCTTAACGTGGTTTAGGGAATTAGAAATTGTTGAATAAACGTTTGAGATTGTTTGTATGTGTGGAAGCAAGGTTATAGGGCGAGTATCAGACGGCCCGCGTTTAAAACACGGGTGGTTCACACTTACCGATTTCCGTAAATAAGAAAAAAAAATAAGAATAACCTACCCATTTTATGATTCGGGACGAGAATCATTAGCATAGTTACCTCCTTGAATTTGACGAGGATGCAAAACAACACCTTGTATAAAACACCTTTTAAAAATACACAATACTTTTCTCATCACAGGCCATGAGGACAACATAGCAACACTACAAGAGTTAGCTCAAGAGCTTCGCATGGAAACCGAAAAGATCATGGGGGAGCGAGCACGCATCAAGGATATGATCTCTAACAAAGGTAAGCTATTCCGCTTCTGAAAATAACAATTCATATACTGCAGCAGTTTATTTTTAGATTAGTCATATCCTTTGGCTCTGGTTCTGAAATTTTTATGTCAGATTGAAGTCCCTATAGTTATTGTTTTTCTATTTTCTGTTACCTATTTGTTATTGCTCCATATATTCCCTCATATATTTATCATTTCCTCATAGCGAGGAGGCTTGTGTCCCAGCTGTGGGAACATTATAGGATGATAATATATTATTGTTCATTTTCTTTTTACAACTCTTACTTATTGCTTATATCTATCATAAAGATGTAGTAATGCTTAATTCCTGTACACCAAAATTTACAGCTAAACCTAAAACTAAATAACTTTATTAATTCAAGTTATGTGTCTGATGGGATTTCCTCCTACCTGCAGAAATGAAAAATATCCATACAATCTTTAACTCCCTGTTTAATCCCTTTTGAGACTCATTATAATATTTTTTTAAACATTTTTTGATTTGCATAATTTCACTTTTTTGTCAGTGAACGATTTAGTAAGAATAATTGAGCCGTCTATTCTCAGAGGTGAGCCGTAAACAGAAGAAGGTGAACGAGGAAGGTCGCGCGGCCGGGCCCGCCGAGCGCCGCCAGCTGCAGCTGCGCGCGCTGCTCGCCGACAAGCAGCGCGAGCTGGAGGCGCTGCTCAACAAAGAGGTCACTGCGCATTGAGAACGGACTCATTTTCAATAGCCATGGCTCGGACACATCTATCTATAAATATCCAGTATAACCTGACCTCATTTTGTATGTCCTTCCCATACAATGAGAGATCAGCTTAATTAGGTTTACATAGCTTGATTGATCGTCGTGCGCACAATAGTCTACTTTAAGGACTAAGCGCGGAAACCGATCCCTTATAATATAGACCAGTCTTCTTTAACAATATGTCAATAGATAAGATGTGGTGTTTGCTCCAACATAGAACACTATTTATGAAAATATTTTTATGGTAGTAGATATTGTTTAAGTATATTGATATACCAAGCCCTCCTTTTTGTCGCAACTCTCAGCATTGGATAATTTTCTTGTTACAGAAAGTGCTATGCTCAAATCCTGAACCCCAAAATATGAAATCAGAATCACGAAGTGCTTCCGTCGTCAATCAATCTTACAATAGGTACGTTTTTACATTTTAACTACTTCGAAAACCGTAATACCGTATCACAATGCTCATGTACTAAACTAATGTCATGTTCCAGTGAGCAAGATCGGATCAGCGAACCCGAATCCAGATCTGAGCAAATACTTTTAGATTCACATGATTCCAGAGAAACTGAGAACTTCCGGGTAAGTCTAACGATCGACGATGTATTTCCACAATGTATCTGCGACTTACAGAGAAGCAAGAAAAAAGTAGATAAAAAGTTCCCAAATAAATTATGATAAGGCAGGAGATTGATAATCTGTTACTTACATTTTGTTTGTGGCCCAACCAACAAAAATATAATTATTTAGTGTCCAATTGTAGTAATGTGCCATAAGCCGTTCCCCTCATATACATTTTAAGTAGTTATTTGGACTTGAGTTTGTGCTTGGGGTGAATTAGCAGGTGACAAACCGCTTTTTATAACAGTCTGTCTACTCAGACAGACTGTGTATAGCATGGTTAATGATTAAAAATATACTTCACTTGTAGGGTGGTGGAGACAGCGCCATGGGTGGAAGGTCTGCCGCGGCTTTACCACCTCACTTGAGCAGTGCTTACGGCAGCGACACGGACAGGTAACTAGAATTAATTAAAGCACTTTTAAATGGATGTGCAAGTTTTAAACAGTCCATTTTGAGTTGTATTCCAACCAAAGCAAACGAAGAATACATCAGTTGTACAGTCAACAAATTTGAATCATGACCCACTTTGGCGAAAAATCGTTTGATACTGTCAAAACAACAAAGATTTCCCTCCTTTACAGTGCATGCCGCACTTAGGTCGTTTTAAATATTAAGCAAGCTATGTCAATACGGGTCGGACATCTATGCAATTTTAACCTTTGTCATCACTGCAATAGATAATATTTTAGATCAAGCACTAATAATCATATTTCAATCCAAACTCTTTGAAATAAACTATAACTCAGAACAAATGTATTTTTTTTTCAAAACCATGTTCCGAACTCTTTCGTATATAAAATGACATAGAGTCAAAAAGTCACTCAGAAATTGGTGTCAAATAATAATTTCTATGAGAATAAAAATAATTCGTTTATATTTATATCGTATAATGGCAGAACAAAGAGCTCGGATTATAGTTCTCAGTGAACAAGGCTACGGTATACGAGAAATATCTCGAGAGTTAAATATTTCTCGAAACACAGTGAGGACCTGGATCAGGCGATATGAAGAAGAGGGTACCCTGGAAGATAGACGACGATAATATAATCATGGCGTTCGTCAAATCACGAATCAACAGAAAATCGACATGCGTCATCATTACGAAGAACATCCGTTTACTCCCACTCGGTATTTTGCGGCACGTTACGACGTTTGTCTACAAACGATAAGAAATCATTTGCACTCTACTGGACTGCACTATAGACATCACGCTAAGAAAGTCGACTTAACAGATGCACACAAACTTGCAAGATTAAATTTTGCACGTGAATATTATGACTGGACTAACGTTATCTTTTCAGACGAGAAATCTTTTAGATCTTCTCAGCACGGTCGCATAACCTTGTGGCGTTACAATAATACACGATACGCCGAGGATCACGTAGTGCCGAATCAATTATCTGGCCGAATCTCAGCTAACATGTGGGGCTGGATGGGAATCGGAGGTGTAGGCGAGCTGGTTCAGATTTCTTCTCATGCGAATGCAATGGGTTATGTGGATTTATTAGAAGAATCTATGTTACCGACAGTGCGAACGGTTTACCCACGCGAAGAAGTTCCAAGCTTTTATTATGTTCACGATAACTGTAGAGTGCATACGGCCAGAGTTGTGTCTAACTATTTTACCCAGCATCCAGAAGTTTCGCTAATTCCCTGGCTGTCTAAATCCCCGGACTTAAATCCAATTGAAAATGTATGGGGTCTGATGGTCCAAATGTGGGATAACAAAAACGAGAGGACAAAGCAAGCAATTGAGCAACATTGCAACGAAATTTGGGATTATATGAGAGGAAGTGATATTTGCAGTCGCCTTATTGGATCAATGCGTTCGAGACTATTGGCTGTTATTGCAAGCAATGGTGGTTACACTCGATATTAACTATTGTTAAATAATAATGTGTTCAACAATATAATTTTTATATTATTTAAGCGTTTTACTTCCCCATTTCTAATTGTTGTCTTAACGCACTTTGCAAACAAAATGCAGTGAAGATGTATGCGCCAGATGGCGGAATCTTGTTTGTAGCACATTTAAGCTGAACGCATATTAAAATAAATAATAAATCAGGTATATTAGATTAAAAACACATTGATTTTAGTACGACAATGCGTACGCGTCGTATTTATTTTGGATGTGCATTCAGCTTTATACTGCACTCTTGTGTAAAAGCTCTTAACAAAGATGGAGACGGCAACAGATAATTCTCTGTGTAATTAAATGGCAGATAATAAGATCGTTACCATGGAAATGTATGTTTACGCGAATGTCGACCTAATTGTATTTGAATGTCTGTAAGAAACTAAGCTTATGGTGGGTCATAATTCAAATTTGTTGATTGTACCTTGTAGCACCTCACCACAAATGGAATTTGTCTTATCTTTATTAATGTTTTACAGTGCGTCCAGAAACAAGTCTAATCAAAGAAATCGGGTGCGACGAAGACAACCTCAGGAGAGACAGCCAGATGACGGCAGTGTATGTTACTTATCTTAATTTACTACTAGCTGTGCCCAACATTCCTTGCACTTTTTTCTACTACCTACTACCCTACTCTACCTTCCCTACCCTACCAATAAATAGATTTAAGTGTTATCATCCAGTCCAATGTATTATACATGTAAGTAACTTGTGGCATTTGTTTTCAGTTATCCCAGTCGAATAATACGAATCAGAATATTCGTCACGAACCTAGAGTGGAATCGACGAATGTCAATATGGTTCCGCCAATTTCCCAAAACGGTAAGATATTTTGATTAATTATAAAATTTGAATGTAATGTACATGTTCTCAGTCTCGGATTCTCGATCATTTGACCTTATCCTTTTTGTTGTTTTAGCTGGCGAAAATCCTGGGAACATGCCGTATCCGCATCCCCCTGGCTGGAATACTAACAATAAATCCAACCAGGTAAAGAAAAACGTTTAGTGTTTTGTATTTTGTTACTTTTATGGTTTTAATAGTTATTTTTGTGACATAATAGGGGTGATCACATTTTTTTTTCTTTGTCCGTCGGGTAGTTTATTGAAAAGTATTGGACACGTATTTTTTCTTTTTTCACGTGGTCATAAAATTACGGAGATATATTGAGTTGAAATGGCGCATGACGTCACATGTAAGTTAGTTTTATACCTACTTGTGACGTAGCGACCCCCACTCTACAACTTTAATGAGTTTTAACTAAGTAATTTTTTGATAAAACAAAAAATACGTGTCTAATATTTTTGTATTACCTGTCTGACGGACAAAATAGAATGTCGTTTTCTTTACCCAGTCCGCACCCCTATTAAACAGCCTTATCTTTGTAGTGACCTATGAGGTTTATCTAAGTTCACAAATAAATGTCAACTTCAAGTTAATGTTGTTTCAGGACATGCGTAACCAATTCACTCAGAACAGTCACTCTCAAACCATGGAGCGTCTGATGGGGACGCCACAACTGTCTTACCCGCCATCTATGCCGTTCAACATGATGATGCCTTACAGTAAGCAATTTTACAGTATTGATACTGTTTCACCAATTTCGCAGAACCAAGTATTTTATCTTAGTGTGCGTGTGCACTAATGTGTGTAACGATAGAGTAGAGTTGCACTCTTGCCCTGTATGCGATTAGGAGGAAGAGCGGGGCATGTCTTCGTGAAGACATGCCCCGCTCTTCCTCCTTGATTGAAGTATCTACACATAAAATAAATGAAAACGAGCACCAGAGGGCCTAGACAAGTAACAATCGCCAGAGCGTTTCCTACTCCTACAACAGGATTGACATATCATATAGTGCTACATAGGTCTTCTGGCGCTTGAATGACGTTGCCAGGAGGGCGCTGTTGATTGTCTGTGGAAATTGTATTAAAATAAAATACGATGGCGGCGCTAGTTCTCATTAAAGCCAAAAGGACATGATACAAAATTGCTTGACGTTACTTTTTGTCAACCTTAAGGTATGGTCGGTGGGTGCAGCTGTGGCTGCGGGTTCTGGGGCGCGTGGTGCTGGCAGCAGCTCGTCATGCAGCAGCGAGAGATACACCAACTCAGAGAACAACTCAATCATGTGAGAATTTATGAAATTATTTGTTTTTTTACCCAATTTGATATTTCTAGCTGTTAGAGTGGTAGTTCGTATTTTTTTTTCGTTTTTATTTTTCTAATGTGCAGTTCCTGGGCTAACAACAACTTTTAGCGCTAACTTAGAATACTCTTTTTTGTAGAGATGGTCATACAGTATTTTAAATAGAATTTCATCATCTTTGTTCTAGATCGAAGAGCGCTGGCGTGCTGAAACAGCATCACATACGCTAAATAATCAAGTACCCCCAGGGAACAGAGCCAATAACTATTGGGATAACTTCCGCAGGTAACATTTGTCTTTATTATGTACAGACGCACATCAAGCTACAACAATCGGTCAAATTTCTTTAATAAATTTTCAAACTTTGTCGTTAATGAATTAGGTTCAAGGTTAATTGGCAAAAATTGACAGTTTCGGGTAGCTTAATGCGCTGGCGTACCCACTCTCTAGCTAGAAATGTAGTGAGAGAGCTGCATAAATAATTAAAAGTATTTATTTACTTTGCTTTTCTCTTTTCAGATATTAGGATACACGCATTATATTTTGACTTATTGTAATTTATATATAATTATATTAGTACAGTACATACACCGTATCTATGTATTTAATCATAATACTTCAGCCCAAAAAATATCTAAGGGTGAGAATAGTGTTTGCCCTAGAATTTTCTGTTTGCAATCGATTTTTATTTTATGCTTTGTAATGATACTAATCATACATGCCTGTGTGATATTAAACTCTTTATGACGTGTTTGTACTAACATTAAAGTGGAATTTAATTCGGCTTGTTTTTATAATAACTAGTATAAAGAACAAAAAATAAAAGCGTGTGATTTTTTCTTTTTCAGTTATTCCCGCCAAAATCTTCTCTCTGCTAATAACAAGGCAAATGCCGACGGGCACTTAGGAGTCGGGCCCGCTCATAACCCCCATCCCTTAGTCGAAAGATCTCATAACTCACTGCATCGTACTCCCTCGGCCACGCCTCCCTGCATCACACCCAAGAGGAATACCAACACTGCTAGCTCATCACACAATGCCGCTCAGTCATCACAGGCAAATAACGATGACTTACCCAACAGACACACGCGACGAAATGTTGCCTACGAAAGATCCCTTTCATTCTCTTCTGCGCCGGACGTACTGAACGTCAATCAGAATCCAGACACCGAGACGTCGTCTGCTTGCCACTCGAGAAATATTGACGAAAACAGTGTCACCAACGCTTGTAATATCAACATAAATCGCCAAGAAGCTCCATCAAACTCTTTCAGGAATTTAAATATTACAAATCCTATTCCTGAGATTATACAAGCCCACGCAAATAACTTAAACACATCAGCTAATAGTAAAAAGAAATCATCTTCAAAATTACCAGCTAAGAATTCAACTAATCGAAGAAATTACACGCTGGATTATTCACAAATGAGCAATATTAACATTGCCAGCACATCCGAAATGCCTAATCCTAATTTAGCATCAACGAGTCGGGAAATAGAAGATAAGGCTACATCAAAGTTATTTGATCTGCTCAGAGAAAACGTGTATTCTGAAGTGACAGCTCTAATTGATGTGAATGAATCTCATCCTGATTTTTTGATCCAGCTGTTCCGAGAGTTGCAATTAATTAGTTCCGATGCTCTACGGCAAAAAGTACTACAATCGATACGTAATGTACTGTCTCAGTACAGCTCCATCATTGAGAGTCAAAGCAATGAAAGTGCCCATGAAGAAAATAGACAAGAATCAGCTTCAACAACATCTGGTGAACCTAGCGCATATAATGAGTGTAATTCGTTATCAATTCAAAATATGTGTGGAAATGATCTGCAACTTGATAATAAAATAGTTCGCTTTTTGTTGTTAAAAAGCGATGAGACATGTACGACAGACTTTTTAGAGACATTAGTATCTCTTATATTAAGCAATGCTGCTGACGGAAGGTATACTCAACAAGCCAAGAGGAGGCTACTAGAATTACTTTCTAAATACGAGGGTATGCGAGTTTGTGATGTTTCAGGAGACATTATAGAGAATTTGCCAGTATTCATACCGGCTAGTAACGAAAACACTCAAATCACGAACGAGATGCCCGAATCTTCCATTCTGCAAGATGTAGCTGGTTCTTTAACTTTATTTAGTTCTAGCGACAGCCAACTGCATCAGATAAATGCTTGTCCTTACGATTTGTGGCCGGGACACGTCCATATGGATATTGAGACTTCGGACATGAACGACAACAGTCCACGTTCGAGTCAAGAAGGAAAAGTCGATCTCATAAATTGTTCTGAAATGCATAACGGAGATTTGGCCGAAGCGGACCAGACTTGTCACACTGAGGTGGAAGTTGGTACTGCTAACGGACATGATGAAGCTGCTGCTAATGCAGAAGCTCTACCGGACGTGGTAGACACCGAAGAGGTCACGCCGACTGAGGTAATGCAACACATATTGTATTGTAGATGCCTTCCACTAATCAATTGTTCTAATCGCAATCAATAAGCACCTACTTTTAAATCTTTTGTCTAACATTTATAGTATTTTATGTACCAAGTCTTTTTTGAGACAGCTCTTTTTACGATGTCGTGATTGCCTCGAGGGGCCACCCCGCAGAGGTTAGGCTTACGCGAAAACCCGCAGGCAAGCACAAGTTTTTGCGTACGCCCTTAGGGTAAACAAACACTAAAATCGTGTTGTATTTGAAGTATGTAGAAAATGAAAAAAAAGGCACTCTTGAAAATGATTAGCTCTGCTCTATTACCAAACGTTTAGGGATTTTTCGAGTGATGGACTTCTGCTCTCCCTATTAATAACTTGGTACATAATGTACACAACTACATGTAATCATAACACAATATGACAGACGCAATATAAATCCATTCATTCATCTTTGTCAAAATAATTTCCTTTTCTGTAATGGAGATTGTTTCTATTCTTATATGTACTATTGGTACTTAACCTTATGAACGCCAGAGCATAAACGCACGCGCGTGCCCTCCACGCCAAGCCTCAAATTCGCCGCAAAGACTTACAAGTAATGTGTCACTGACTCTGGCAGGGCCACCATCAGTGATTTTAATTTTGAAATCAAAAAAATCGCTAATTAGTCGAAATTTGTCGCCAAATATCAGAATTTGTCGGTCACTGGTTAAAAAGATATAAGGGTTTATAGGTGGCCGATCTGGAGGGAGTCTCCCCAGCAGGGCCACATTTATATCTCAAAAAAAAACTAGGGCACCTAGCGAAGATTTGTTTTCTCCCATATTTTGTCGCCAATTTACACGCGCATCATCTCTTTCTTACTTATCGTAAATGAAACGGAGCGCAGCGATCTATCTGCCAGCGACTAAGTGGCAAGTGCACATTGTGTTATATAAATAATAAATATATTTATTGTAGATTTGTTTAAAGGTAATGAATACAGCTTTCCTATGGTGGGTTGAAATGATAGAATAAGTTTATATTTATTTAATTCGAAACAAACATTCCTCCATAAGGCTTCATAGATACTGTCTAGAAACTACATAAAGTATTTTGTACTCGCTTGTACCACTGTATGGCGAAATTGAATTCTATAATATCTTTTTAATTACACACAGACTAAATCTGTAACTTGGCGACAAATTGCGACTAGTTAGCGACAAAACATGGGAGAAAACACATCTTCGCTAGGTGCCCTAGTTTTAGATATATAAAATGTAGCCCTGCTGGGGAGACTCTCCAGATCGGCCACCTATAAACCCTTTTATCTTTTGAACCAGTGACCGACAAATTCTGATATTTGGCGACAAATTTCGACTAATTAGCGACAATTATTTTGTTTTCAAAATTAAAATCCCTGATGGTGGCCCTGCCAGAGTCAGTGACACACAAATAATAATAGTTTTCTTGATAAGATATTTAATTTTTAAGATAAGATACTTTTCTTGATAAGATAGATCATGTTTTAAAGATATATAAATAAACACATACAAAAGTAATGACTTAAAATGTGGTGCACTATACCTAATTTATTGTCACGTGTCGTTGGCGTACAGGGCATGTGCTTGCTTGTCACGTATATGTGACAATGGCGTTCAAAAGCTAAAGTTATCAAAAAATTTTCATTCTAATTAATTAATATAATAGCAGCAGTATTTTATCTGTGGCCCAAGCTTTACATTTTCTATTTTGTATTCTGGCACTTTATTACGTGAATCATTTGTCACATGTTTATAATAACATATTTTTTATAACTTGTAATATGGGACTTATAAATAAACTGAAATATTAAGTATTGCATTTTCACTTCTGAGGAATAACCAAGATTAAAAATAAATAAAAACATCAAATTGAATTCAGATAATTTATTACAATATCAGGTACAAAGACAACTATATCACAGACAATGGGTTTTTGGTTCTAACTTATAGTATAAGTTATACATATAAAACCTGCACACTAAATACCAATCTGTATTTTATAGACAAACTGTAATTTGTTGGTATGTTTGCATTAAAGGCGGAAGCTGAGTGGCTTGGACTTGACCGTGTGCCAACAAGGCTGCACATGGAAGAATCATCTGAAAAACAGAAAGGTGAAGTTATTACACTATAAAAGTAGGGCAAAAACCCAAACTGAACCATTTTCGGCTATTATGTAGTTTGAGTCAATACTGAAAGGGAAATACATCAATTAAAGCTTCTTTAACTGCACCTGGAACAGAAAAATAAAGTAAATTGAAATAATTAGTGTTTTCTTTTTTTCCAGATTGAACTGAGAAGTTTGACGATCCCCTGATGACTTTAGTATTATTGAATGTTATTATTGTATCCCATTATTATTATTCAATTACTCTTATCTTTTACATAAATACTTTGTGTAATATATATAATATATTAATAAATTATCTTAAACAAATATGTTTATATTTAAAAAAACACCCTCCCTTTTGCCTAATATATTTTTATTAGAAAAACTTACACTAATTAATTAGAAAAATTATGCAAATATTTTATGAATATAAAAAATTGTTGCATATATCTTAAGGTCCCAATCACTTCAATGTAACACATCAAGAGTCACAGACACTGTATCAAATGAAATATATTTCCTCCGTGAATGTTCCAATATAAAGATTCCATGACATCTTCTGTACTTGTGTCGAATTTCACTTTCTCATTTGTCTCAGGTGCAATGTTTCTCTCTCTTTGTACTTCTGCAGATAAAATGATAATTTTCTTAATTACTTTTTGTCTTTGAAGACATTCCAGTAGAGATTAGATCATATGGACCATGAGACAACGAGATATGTCTGGATTGTTGTGTGTTGGACGTAGTAAACATGGATTGTAGTTGGAAGTCGATGGCACCATACCCTCTGAAATAAATTCGAACCTTATCACACTGGGCCTCAAGTTTCTGACAGGAAGCCTCCAAGCCAAGTTTTGTTGCTGTTTCAACTTTGTGTTCTTGAGTTTGTCAATTGATAAGCTTGTAAACATTTGGTTGTCCCAAGGATAAGCTCAATTCAAATAAGGTATCCATTTTCAGGTTTTTATTTAGTGATTTCAAATAAGCTGACCGCACATTGTATCCCATTTGTACCCAGAACAGCGTTACGTGCTCACTGGCGATGGCACTCACAAATTGGCGAAATCTCAGGCGTCAACAAGCGTCGAACTCGCCAAAAGCTAAAAAAAATATATATCTTATTTTTGCAGGATAAGATTTACATTCCATTTTCTCAACAAAACGCACGTCGAATCGTACCTCCAGTGTACTCTTCTCAACGCTTTCTCGAACTGGTGTTCTGCTTTGACACGCAACTTGAAGTTACATCTGAACCAAATGCTAATTATGTGTTGTTTGCGTTAGCCTTGTACAGCAACAGTGTCTTGTTTGCAAACGAGTTTGTATTTCATTATGCAAGTGATTCTGCCAATTCTAATAAATTTATGTGTATCTTAGTGAGCAATATTCTGTAGCTCAATCAATTGGTCCCATATACAGTAAATTATTCGTTATGCAGTTAAATGGTCTCCAATGTGCGGTCAGCATCAATAAAACGTTTAATACTGACACAGGCAAAATTAGAGACTAGCACTCGGTTTCATGAAAGAAAATCATCAACGAAAATTAAACGTAACCGATGCGATTGCCCGTTGATCAATCCTTGACAATTTGATGGTTTTCAATTCGGGATTATTACGGAATTTAGTCTTCAAAATGTAGACTCTTTAAAATAAGAAATAGCATGCAGAGTATCTATTTAACATCTAGATAAACAGGCATCTGTAAAATGTATAATTCAAATATTGATCTTACCTGGGTCATTTGTTTTTAGTATGAACTCCATGTTAAATTAGGTATCTTCATAACTAATAATAACTATCAATGATTAAAACATTATTGTGTAAAATTATCCATACACATTCATTCCAGTTCCCTCTAATGTTACCTGTGTCATTAAACAATAGTAATTTCAACGAACTTAGCCTACAGGACAGTCTACTTATTATATAAAAGTATGTGTCATAAGATGGCCTAATACTTATAAATATACGCCTAATACTTGTAGGTATATAATATATTATTGCATAGATCGGCAATGTGAATTACTAGGATGTAGTGTTTTATTAATATAAATCTAAACAAGTTGACACAACATGTTAATTAAAAAAAAAACGTTTTTTAGTAAAACTTTCTCTTCATTAACTAGGAGGTCCAGCCTCATTATTTATCTTGACTTCAGTGGTTCTCTTTCGAGAGCGACAAAAAGCCAGACATGTTCATGACAATTTTGAAGTTAAACTTTTATTACATTGTCTCAAACTTTTTCGTCTGTGTGTTGAATGTCGCGTGACGCTCGGCCGCGGAGTAGGGATAAAATGTCTATAGTGTGAAAAAAAGTTTCACTTTTACTGTGGTTTTATTTTTTTTTCTTTATGTTTGGTGATCTATGCAATCTTATACTATGTTCAATAATATAAAATCTTAGTTTCTAGGTACAGTTGGCATCAGAAGTCGGTTAACAGTTACCAATATTACACAAAGTTTTGTGCTGATCAGTGTGATCTGATGTAATATTGTTTTGCAAATTAGTGTAACCATCAATGAAAATATTGTTGTCTTTTTACTGCAGTCTGTTAATATGGATCGTTCTAAAACTAAGACTATAATTTTCGATATGTATAGCGACTTTTGTTGCTCACCGTAGAATCAGTGGTAAGTTGTGTTCGGTTTTGTTTTGTTTATAAATGTCTAAAACTGACTTTGATGATAGTTGCCAAAGCACACCCTTTTAGTGATTACAGTCTTTGAGGGAAACAATGCATTACTACATATTGTTCTTTGTTATCGTAGTATCGTCTGCTGCATCGCTTTTAGATAATTTTGCACGCTTGTCTTTATCAATGTTCAACATCGATAAACAGCTATTATGTGTCCTTTAGTAGTTGAGCTATTGATGACTTCTACCAAATTGTATAAAACTATCAAAATAAAAGGGTTTTATACTTTTTCTATAGAATAAAAAAAGTTAGCGTTGCAGTCGACAATAGCCACAAGGGTCAACGCCAGATCTCAATACCAAATTAATCTATTTACAATGTGATTGATCTAACATTGCACACACCTGATTGATAGATTCTTTAATAAAATAAAAAAAACCTCTGTCTGTGGCAGACAGACAAATAGTGAGACTACAGAAGGTCAGTTTTTATTTGAAGGGATTAACTAATTTTTTAATTATTAGCCAGTGCCAATCAGGTGTGTTCAACATTCAATAAATTGTTAATTGTTTTATAATCTAAAAGTATGGCATTAACATAGTCATTTCAAACAGTCAATTATAATTTAATATAGCTTACAAGCCCTTTGTTATTATTTTACCAACCATGATTTATTCTGAATGACTCAACATTTTATGACACTAATACACAACAGTGATTTTTATAGTTCAAGTAATACAACTCGCTGATCTGCGGTTAATTGTACTAGCAAAAGATAATAATTATAAATAATTTACTTGATTGGATTGGACTTTAGTGTGAAAACCACTGACATCACAGGCATCAGAAGCATCAAATACTGAGGTAAACCATTGTTTTTTGTTGGAGTTGTGTACACCAGTCCATTATACAATTATCTTCTAACACAATATTTTAACAAATCTTAATGATAAACAGTACTGCTGATAACAAAAAATAATAACAGTACATCTCTGCCTAACCCTTCAGGGTGTACACAGGCGTGATTTTATGTTATGTGTGTTATAATGATAAAATTCTATTATTATACTAGACAACATAAAATAGTATACAATACAATTCTTGACAACTTAATAGTTGCTTTTTTTTTTTTCTGTGTGGGTAGACACAGGGTTAGCAATCAATTTTGGTTACTCCAAGTTTAAATTAATTTTAATGTATTTTAAATTGAATTTTTAATGTTTTAATTATATTATATTTGTTTTAACCACCCAACTATCACTTTCTACTATTTACAAGTCTCTGTAATATCTCATTCTCTCTATCTACTTACTTTTCTACAATCCTATCACTATGGAAACTAAAATGGCAACAAGTTTGGAAGATCTGGAGCAGCTTTTCAACTCACGAATGGCTCAGTATGAAGACAAGCTTAGAACTGCATCGTCAGGATCTGAGCCAGCACCTGATATCACAGCACTTTCACGTGAGTTTGCTGAATTTAAAACTTTTATATGGCAGGCACTTTCTAAATTTAAATCACAAATAGAGATGCTTTCTCTGGGATATGACAGACACGAAACCATGATGAGAAGAAAAGTTTTATTATTCCATGGGGTTGCTGAGCTACCAAATGAAAAGTTGCATGATGTGGTTCACAAAGTGTTAACCGACCAAATGTGTTTGTCCGAGGTCAATAAGGAAAACATTCATGTTTGCCACCGATTGGGATCTTCACAAGGCAAAGCCAGACCTATCCTGGTGAGACTTTACACCACTGAACACCGTCACTTGATCTGGGAGAACAAAAAGTCACTGAAAGGTACTGGCATAACTATCTCTGAATTCTTAACCCACACAAGACACTGCACTTTCATGGATGCTCGCAAGCATTTTGGGGTGCCGAACTGCTGGTCAGTGGAGGGCAGGATAGTGATCGTCACGTCGGATGGTAAGCGTCACAAGATTGAAACTCCGGGTGAACTTCGAGCACTGGTTTCACGATTCCCCAAGGCTTCAGGTGACTCTGGTGATGCTGCGCTGTCAAAGGTTCATACTTCTCCTTTGAGTGCGAGCCCCACCGAAGCTACCGCTACACCTTCAAGAGGTCAAAGAAAGGCGCGCCGTCGAAACTAATGTTAGTGCTATTGCAATGTTTGTTTACCATGTTACTTCGTAAACTAGCCGCATTGTACGTTTACTTTTCATATGTTCTGTACTTTAACTGTCGCCAGTACTTTCAACATTTTGTGTTCTTCGTTTCACCTTCACAGTAATTTTTGAGTGGCATTATTTTTTTATTACAATAAATCTTTTCGTCGGTATGTTTACAAAACTTCTATTGTGAAGTGTCACTTTTCTGATTGTCACTGTCATTATGACATTATTAACTTGAAGTTTAGTGTTCCTTTTCGTTTCGTTATGTCTATTCGTGTGCATTGCGGTTATTCGTTTTACGCGAGTGTTTTGTTATTTTAGTCCTCAAAATATTGTTACTTTTTTTTTTTATCGTGTTTTTTGGTTGCAACTGATTTGTAAAATGTCTTCCAAGAATCAAATGAGTTAGGGTGGTTGTATTTGAAAACAATCAGTCGTAAATTTAATTGTAGTTAGTTAGTTTTGTAGTTTCTATATTTTTGTATTTATTTATTAATATTAATATTTGTGTTTATCTATGAATATTCCAGCTGACTTAAATGACAGTTTTTTCTCTTGTTCTTCTTCGACTTGTAGCTTCGTTAGTGCGGACAGTGAGCCTCCGTTTCATACTTTGCATGACAATATTTCCTCTCTTTTTTCTAACTATCCTAACAATCTGCATATAGCCCATATTAATGCCCAGAGTGTTCCTGGTCACTATTCCGATCTTCTGGCATCCTTTAGCAGTGTTCATCTTGATGCACTTCTAATATCTGAGACCTTTCTTAAACCGTCTCTCCTTTCTACGTACTACACACTTCCTGGTTTTGTTCTTGTCAGAAATGACAGGACCGCTAAGGGTGGTGGTGGTGTCGCCATTTACATACGCGACGATATTCCGCACAAAATTGTTAGTATGTCTCCATCTCAGTACTCTGGGTCGGCTGAATCATTGTTTCTGGAGATCACCTTAAATCATACCAATGTATTGCTTGCTGTGTTTTATTCTCCTAACCTCCACGTTAACTATTTTGACTCTTTAGAATCCTCGCTAAATAATCTTTGCCCATCATACGAGCATGTCATTTTAATGGGTGATTTTAACACATGTTTAATTAAAAATGATTCGCGTTCACATAAACTCCGTTCGGTTTTATCCTCTTTTAACCTTGAAATACTACCTCTTGCTGCGACCCATAACTCCCCAAATTGTACGCCTTCTCTTCTTGACCTAATGATCGTATCTTCACCTCGCAATGTTGCTGAGTTTGGGCAACTCGCAGCGTCATTTTCGTATCATGATCTCATTTACCTCTCTTATCGTATCCGACCTCCGAAACGTAAGCCTCGTTTCTGTTTTCTACGTAGTTTTAATGGCATGGACCTGGATGCTTTGAAACGCGATGCTGGTGATATCGATTGGACTCATGTTATCGATAGCGACAGTATCGATGAAAAGGTAAACAGCTTCAATGCCATTACGTTAGGTCTTTATGATACGCATGCCCCTCGTAGGCGTATTAAAATTAAACATAATCCAGCTCCGTGGATGACTACTGAAATAAAAAATGCCATAGCTCGTAAGGATAAGGCGAAAAGTAGATATAGGCGAAGACCCACAGAACTCAATCTCACTCTCTTTAAAGCTCTGCGTAATCGCTGCAATCGTCTGTGTCGAGATGCCAAGAGACGCTATTTCCACGAATCTCTCGTTGATCGTAACTCCTCTGATATCTGGAGATTTTTAAAGTCTGTCGGTATTGGCAAATCTCCCACGAATACCTGTAAAGATGTCGACTTGTGTGCTCTTAACAAGCACTTTTCTACTCCACCTGTTTCTCTGGACCCTAGCGTTAAAGCTTCAACTTTGTCTGAGCTCTCTAGCTTGCCGTTACCTCATTGTACACCTTTTAAATTCAGTCCTGTCTCTGAAGACGTAGTCAAAAAGTCCCTTCTCTCTATTTCCTCTTCTGCTGCGGGTCATGACAATTTGTGTTCGAGAATGATAATACCTATTATTTCTGAACTGCTCCCCATCCTTACTCATATTGTTAATTTTTCTTTATTCTCTGGTAAATTTCCGTCAGCCTGGAAACAGGCTCACATAATTCCACTTCCTAAAGTTAGCAAACCTTCTTCCTTATCTGACTTTAGACCCATTTCCATTCTTCCTTTCCTTTCCAAAGTTCTCGAACATATTGTTCATGGCCAAATTTCCAGATATCTATCATCTAATACCCTTATTTCCCCTTTCCAATCTGGCTTCCGTACTGGCCACAGTACTGTTACTGCACTCCTGAAGGTTACTGACGATATCCGCTGGGCTATGGACAATAAATCTCTGACTGTTTTAGTTTTACTTGATTTCAGTTGCGCGTTCAACTCAGTGGATTTCGACATTCTTCTTGGGATCCTTCAATCTTTTAATTTCTCTGCCTCAGCATTATCCTGGTTTGACTCGTACCTTCGGGGACGCTCTCAGTGTGTCCGCCAAGAAGAGATCTACTCTGATTGGTGTGATCTAACTGCTGGTGTTCCTCAGGGTGGCGTTCTCTCTCCTCTTCTTTTCTCTATCTTCATTAATACTGTTACCAAAGTTATTATTTCCAGCTTCCACCTCTACGCAGACGATTTGCAGCTGTATCGACACTTCTTGCTGGCTGATGCTGAATCAGCAATTAATGCCATGAATCATGACCTGGATCGCATCGATCAATGGGCGAAGTCGTATGGCTTACTGATTAACCCTACTAAGTCACAGGCCTTGATCATAGGCAGCAGATACTATCGCGCTGCACTTGACATTTCATCTTTGACTCCACTAACTCTAGGTGGCTCGACCATTGCCTATGCTGAAACAGCTAAGGATCTTGGTGTCTTAATTGACAGCAATCTTTCTTGGCGGGCTCAAGTAAATGAGGTTAGTCGTAAGGTGCACTTTTCTTTCCACTCGCTAAAATCTTTACAGAGCTTTCTGCCGTTTAAAACCAAAATTTACTTGGCTCAAACCCTGATTCGGCCGATCATTGATTACGCTGATGCCTGCTATTTGGATGCCACTGAGGAGCTGTTGAATAAGCTTGAGCGCTTGCAAAATCTTTGTATTCGTTTTGTGTTTGGTCTTAGGAAATATGACCATGTTTCTCACTTACGCAAGGATCTCAAGTGGCTCCCTATCCGTCTTCGCAGGAACACTCGGATATTATGTCTCCTATACAATATTCTTTATAATCCTGCATATCCCAGCTACCTACGCGACCGTTTTTCTTTTACCCGTCCTCTTGATGCTCTGTGTAGATCCCACCTCAGGCATCATCTTAACTTTCCATCTCATAAAACTGAATTCTATTCCTACTCCTTCTCCGTTCATGCAGTACGTCTATGGAACTCACTTCCGCCTAACATTCGAGAATCTAAAACTTTATTTCTCTTCAAAAAGCAAGTCAAAGAACATTACCTTTCCTCTATACTGTAATATTCTGATATATATTATAGGTATAATATGGTTATTATAGGTTTTTACGTCTACTTTTAATTTTTATATGTGTATTTATTTGTATGTATGTTTATTTTATATACGGTTTTAAGTTTGTTTTAAGCTCTAATTTAATTTTATCCTGTTCTATCTTTTCTACACACTGTGTCTACATTTCTTATCCAACTTTCCTCTCGCAGGTCTGCTGGAAGAAATTTCTTTTGAAATAAGCAGTACCTTTGTGCTCTTGTATCTTAATGTATTGTCCTGTTAAGTGTTATGTGTGTACATAAATAAATAAATAAATAAAATAAATAAATAGTTTGCCGTAAAATAATTAGAACTGCAATAAAATAAAATGTACAATATTTTTTTGTCAGGATTTATGAAGATTTACACCAACCAGTGAAGTGTGGGTTAATTCACACCCAAGTAACTAAAATTGTATGATTACGTTCATTCTAATAATTCATTTACTGGGAGATTGTCATGTCTTTTAGAAGATAAAACAGCAAAAATCTTCATAAAAGATCCATAACTTTACAAGCAGTCAAAGAAAAAGGTGCAACTTTAACATATTCTACACAATAATAACAATAAGCATCAGTGAAACTGCAACAAAACTGTAAATAATGAGCTATAATAGGGAGGTAGGTACCATCTGAAGATAATACGGCAATGGGAGACTTCCTACAAAGCAGAACACTACAGAATAATCTTGTTGCTCTACTTAAATAACTTACATAAATTGTGAAATATGCATATTTTAACATGTTAGGTTATGAAACCCCACTGAATTGCATTTTTTAAAACAACCTTGAATGATATGAATTCAGTGAGTTCGTTATGGAACGTACCTTCTCGAAGACGCTTTCTTTGAGGACATTCTTCATCATCAGCACTCCGCTTTCTTGATGTTGTTTTGGAAGATGTTCCGTTAGGAAGTCCTAATTCGATCATTTCGCAATCAGTGTCAACGTGGTTGTTTTCAGGCTTTTTCAGGTCGTGATAGCCATAGTAGAAATTTGTGGATATGTGCACATTCTGGCATTGGCCTATTGATTGATTGACATCAGTATAAATTGGGGCGGGTCGCACGGCATCAAAATTATTAGTGGCGTCCTGCAGGTATGATCCGATGTTACTCGCCGGCATTTTCCAGACTTATTAATGTGATACGTAGGAAATTGATGACTTTCAGAAAAGAGTTATAGCCAAGGAGTTACAGCACAGCTAATTCCCTTAACCTAACTATCTGCTTACTCATACAGGTCAATGGTTTTGTAACAGTTCAAGTTTTAATTATTAGGTAGCAGCACGGTTAGAAGTTTTCTTTCATTTGTGAAATCCACAGAGTATTTAAATAATAACAGAGACAACGAGACAAAACTTTGGTCTTGAGATTTTGGCTAACATAATTACATAAAGGAATAAGCTCTAGAGTTGGCATAGTTCAGGGGGAGGACACTACCATACTTGACATAGGCGTCCAATTTTACACAAAGATACTAGCACCATCTCTTACCAAATCCGCATAAACTTGAGATTTAGTACATTAAAATGACATAGATGGTGCTTACGCCAATTATCACCAGTGTGATTAAATACCTTTTTGATTTGAATGAAAATTGAGTTAAAAATAATGAATTTAAACTCTAAACAAGATTAAACCATTTATCTATTTTAAAAGAATTTTGTAATTGCGAATATATTTTTTTTAGGTTTTGCAACAATATCATACAGATTGTTTACAAAATGGCGACTATCGGCGTGTGCTCATGCTTATATCTCTCCCATTTTGTGTAATTAATGTGGTTTCTCGGTTCTGTCTTCTTTTACACTCAACTCGACCGCACCTTCTGGAGCTTTAGATGCAGAAAGTGCGGTTGAGTTGAGTGTAATAAAATAAATAAAAACAGAAACCCATAGAAAACCTATTCAATAACAAAGATATAGATATAAGTATATTATTATGTACGCACCTATAGCTATTGGGATTAGTTCAACGGATTTAGTATCAGGTGGCGACACCGTTCAATGTAGGTGTCAAAAATTCGAGTGCGCTTGAGTGGGCTCTCTATTCCATCTATATTACTATACTCTTTGGCATAGTTGGAGTTACCCATAGACATATAAATTATATGGACTTGAAGTGTTTGACTATAGAAAAAACAGTTAAACAAATACGAGGCATATCGACGCCAAAATCAGAAAAATACTGCTATCTCTTTTTAACTTTCATAATTTTGCGTAAGTGAAAAAGGATAATAGTGTTTTTGACAGTTACTATAATGGCAACCCTACATTTCTAAGTCATTGAAATACCTATTTGCGGCCGGGTCGCCATTTTATCCGCTCGCTGTTTGATACCTAAGTTGGGTACGTCAACTGTCAAATGCTCTTTAGCTGTGGTTAAAATTTGTGAATTCAAGATGATAAACAAAGGATTCTGCATTTATTGAAGAGTTTCAACAGTAAATCATTCATATTTTCCCTTTTGCCTCTATTTTCAACAGTTTTACTACATGAAATCATTTTCTTGTTATTGAAGGGATAGAGTAGTGCATTCAGACATTTTTATATTTATCGATAATGCAATTTTATGGTTCTTTATTGGTTTTATGTTTTACTTTTAAGGCTATAAACAATCGGTGTGGAAAATATAAAAATTACAACAAAAACAATAATTATTTGTTCTCTTCACTTTGAAGAATCGTCTTTCAACTGAACACTCAATAAAGTAACATTGCGTGACGATGCTTTACCTTCACGAACCTTATTGGTACGTACGTTTGATACGGTCGCAAATCATATTTTTATCAAGATACAACCTGACACTGACCTGCAAATTGCAAAAAAACGTAAGAAAATTTGAATTTCGCGGGCTACCTTGGCGCATCCCCCTTAAGATAACAGTATAAAGAAACCTTGGGGACAGCAAGTGAAGCAAAAAGGTCGATTAAAAAATTATTCGATGTAAGTAGGTATTTAACCCGTGCGCGATAAGTTGAGACCTGACTCCCCCCGCCCGCTTCCCCCGCACTTCCCGATGGCGCCCGTATTGTACCGTGGCGGTACAAACACGCCACTGTTACGTCACTGCGCTCAGGTCTCAACTTATCGCGCACGGGTAGTACAAGTCGTGCCATTAAAGTTGAGACTTGACGCACCACGTGGTTTTAGCGGTATCTTGATAGATACCGCTTAGGTGATCCTCATGGATACCCGCGAAAGAGCGGCAGGAGGCGTGGTCAAGTCTCAACTTTAATGGCACGACTTGTACTTACTGCTTTTCATTTCTTGTAATAGCTAAAAGAATAAATTCCAAGAGCATAAAATTAAAAAACCGACTTCAAAAAAGGAGGAGGTTCTCAACGGGCCGGCAACTAGATAAACTTGTTGCTTAAATTATACAATGGAGTGAAATCAGTTACAGAATACTAGGTCGATAAAAAACAGCCTAATATATCTGTCCTCCAAGTTTCAACCTGTCTTAATAGGAAACATCAAAATAAGTTCTACGGTTTAACCGTGAAAGAAGGACGAAACTTCTCAAACAACAACAAATGAAAGGTATATTATGTTAGAAAACTTGGGGTATTTTCACCCGTAGATATTGTACCGTAACATTATGAAAACATTCTCACAATCTTTTATCGATGTTATTATATAGAAATATCGATAAGGGCTGCCCTATTAGCCGCCATTTTATCAGCTCACTAAAGTGTAGGTATGCACGTTTTTCTTGTAGGTATGCCAAGTCCATATGATTTATATGTCTATGGAGTTACCCCTCTTTCGATGTCATTGGCTAAATACCATAGACATTAGACGTCTTATAAAACTAGGTATTCCGCCGACAGACGACGCCACTGTGTGTCATTATTTATCTGTATGTGGCAAACAAGATGTGCTCTCTAAAAATTATCCGTTTATGCGGTTTTCTATTATAAAACCGATCTGCACCATTGCTTCCGAGTCCTCTATTTTCACTACGGCGTGATCACTGAACTGTCACTCAAGTCAAGTGACACTGACAAGTGATGGTCAGCCTGTCTTTGTCTGTCATGTTGAGATGTCATCTATCTGTCTGATGTCATCTGCTTACGACTCCTAAATTATATCGAAAATAAAATAACTATGTTATCATTAATTTTAATACTCAAGCGATAATCCAACGTATACTTTATGTAAATAATGTGTATTTAATCATAAAATTGTAAGGGCTTTAGTTTTACTCAAATTCATGTGACATTATTACCTTCAAGGTTGGACTTTTCGCATCAAACTATCATGTTGCCTTCGATAGCCACTAAGTGTTTCTACAGAAATCTAAGTAGACATTCTATTGAAATCAAATATTTGCATTCATTATGCTTTGCTGCACCCAAGATATTTCGGCAAGACGTGTTCCACGCAGGAAGGGCACTATGGAGTAGTGTGCACACTTCGGCGTATCTGTTAGATAAACCCATTCTATCCAAAAATGCCCTGCAATCGGAAAAAGCGTCACCTGACAGTTTAACTGCAAATAAAATAATAAAGCAGAGTGTAACCGGAGACATCATAGTTAAGACTGAAACTGATGACAACAAAGTTGTTACTAAGGTTACTATTGAGAAAACTAAACCACCAGATGAACCAGAAGAGGTTCCTCAAACTAAACCAGGTTACTTTGATGTTATATTGATTTATTTTTGGTTGTAATTTTTTTCTTTAGAATTCTATCTTTTATGTAACAAACCACTTGCAAAAAGGCTTTCCTACATTGATAATGCTATTGATTAACAAAGTTTGAAAATGAGGTAGCATAAAGGGTTACTATTTGTACCCTTCCTTAAAATAGTTCAGAATGATGTAAACTATAGATTATATAATGTTTTAGAAATGCCATAATAAATATTATTTTAATTTCTCTCTGTAATATTTTGACATTAATATGCCATAAAAACTAATGAATTAAAAATTGATTTTAAACAAGTGCCTGCAAATGACATTTTTTTTACTTTCCAGTTAGAAAGAGGCTTCTGATTGATTTTTCCGCCTCTTACACGGAGCGTAATTTTATAACACCGATGAGAGCAATGACAGAATATTTGCTGAAGCAGACTGATCTGGAGTCATTACCCAAAGTTCTTAGGAGATCACCATATGAATCAGAACCTCCAATAACTGTATATTATCGCAAAGATGTTGAGTCAAAAGCATTTGAGGTATGCCCATGACAAATTTTAACATAAACAACAATACTGTTATTAAAAAAAATACATCTTGCAAGCAATCTTATGGTATGGTTGATTTATTTGAGACACAATTTTTTAAAACTATTACGTATTTAGAGCAGCGGCGGCCCAGTGGTGGCAGCCACGACTTACAAGCAGTAAGTCGTAGGTTCGAACCCAGGCAGGCGCATTACTTTGTGTAATTTATTTCATCACCGCTGCTCTCAAAACGGTGAAGGAAAACATCGTGAGGAAACCGGCATGTCCTAGAACTAAAAATTCGAAGACATGTGACATCTACCAACCCGCACTGGGCCCGCGTGGTGGATTACAGCCCATTCTCTCTCATAGAGAGGAGGCCTGCGTCCCAGCAGTGGGAACAATATAGGCTGATGATGATGATGATGATTACGTATTTTATTAACTTAGTGCCACAAAAGATCATAAAAATAAAAGCTTACAAAAATAATAGAACTTGTTATTTTTTCTGGGACCATACTTTGTAATTTGTGTTTGAAGATCATTCAAGATCATTCATTCATTGCCACTAAATTGTTTGTTTTTGTATTGCAAAGTAATTATTTATCATTTTAGAAATTGAACCTATTAAAAAAAACAACAGTCATGCTATGGTGATATAAACATGATTTTAAACTTATCCTTACCACATTGTGATTGTTTATACTTTTATTATATAAACTGAAGTAACTAATTTTATAAACTCTCATTAGGTATGGGGATCAAAAGAGGCACTTGAGAAGGAACTCCTGAGAAGAGAACTAGACAGAAGACGATATGAACAAGGTAATTTCTAAAAAGAAAATCCTTGATGTATATAATGTAATCAAAAATTAATCCAAAGCATTTCTTCATAATGATGAGGTTTGACGTTTTTACTCCTGGTGCCAAGGACAATAATAATAATAAAGTTTTTTCAATAATAAAGATTTTATTGTTTCTCATACAATTGTTCTACAGCACAAAATTAAGGCTATTAATTTAGTTTATAAGTTTACGGACCACCAGAGCAGTAGTTGGGGCCAGTTGTAGTTATTATTATGTTTTAAACAGTGTCTTTTCACGGGGGTAGGACTTAGGATACTTTTTATCAAAGATCTACATGCAAGCAAAGCCTACAAAGAGTGGGCAAAAGCTAGTGAAATAAAGTGAATAATATGTTAAATAAAGTAGTGGTATGGTGCAATCAAAGTGTTTGCATACTTCTCATTAGAAGGTAAAATATAACTATTATTTTATAGATGTGTTTACCGTGAAAAGGCGGCTAAGAAATTATCGGAGGGAAATGAGCCACAAACGTCATAAACTCGGAGTGGAACAAACGGGATTAAGAACTAGATCTGGAAGGGTTGTACTTACAGCTGTAGGGATGTAAGTTATGGAGTAAACTAGTTGTAGTTAACATTTACCTCAAAACAATGTAGTGTCTCAAATGATAATATTTGTATTAATTTTCAGAAATGGCTGTAACTTTGTTTTCAAGCTTTGTGCATGGTTTTATACTGGTTCACACAGTTTATTCTCGGAATGCATTCATTCTCTTGCAGACACTGTGAATCAGCTAATCCTTGTGTATGGAATACATAAATCTGTCCAAGTATGTTGCTCATTTCTTTACCTACATATTTTTTATTTTATTATTATATCTCTATAGTTAAAGAAATATAAAAGAGTTACAGAATAATTTATAGTTTGGAAAACTTATCTATTTTTTCAACCGAAGGTAAAGGTTTTAATTATTTTTTACTTTTTAAATATGAATTTTTATTTTATAATTTAACAATTTTTTTAAACATGCAATTCGTTTTATTTTTTTAAGGAATTTTAGTGATTTATTGGAAATAGTATTTTCATCTTGTAATAATTTGAATGTATGTATTTGTAAAGGTAATCAATTATGAAATTTTTATATTGGGAAATCAGATGCCAATATAAAAATTTCTAGGCTTAATAAATTAATAAAAACATAATTTCAGATGGCAGATTCAGCTCATCCATATGGGTATACAAACATGAGATATGTATCTTCACTCATATCGGGCGTTGGAATATTTTGTGTAGGATGTGGCTTATCATTCTATCATGGAGTTACTGGTATTTTGGACCCCCAACCCCTCCATGATTTTTTCTGGGTGAGTAAAATATTTTTGGTTGTAATCACCATAAATATGTGCCTATAAGCTTGATGCCGATGGCTGTTAATGAAATATTTCTATGCTGGATTTTATTCACTTTTTTTTCTAAATTATCTTTTATTTTCAGGCCTATTTCGTTCTTGGGGGCGCTGTTGTTTCGGAAGGTGCTACCTTAATGGTAGCTTTAAGTGCTATTCGGAAAGGAGCTAAAGAAGCCAACACGTCACTATATGAATACAGTAAGCAAGCTTCTTTATTTCTGTAACAATAATATTTATTATTTAACAAACTATCTGTCAATAATAGTTATCGTAATACTTTGAAAAATATCCTCGACATAATTGTTTTTTTTTTATGCTGTAATATTTTTATTTTATATTTCAGTTTTGCGTAGCTCAGATCCATCGGTGAATGTGGTTCTTTTAGAAGATACTGCTGCTGTAGCAGGCGTGATATTAGCCTCGGGATGTATGGCTTTATCACAGTACACTGGCAATCCATTGTATGATGCTGTTGGTTGCTTATTAGTGGGAACCTTACTTGGTGGAGTCGCGTCCTTCATCATTCTTACGAACGTAGGAGCTCTAGTTGGCAGGTAATTATTCATATTTTTCACTAAACTATGTGATTTTTTAATTTAAATTTTATGTGAATAAAATTTTTATACAGATCAATACCGCAAGAGCAATTGGATGAAATAAACAGTGTTTTAGAACGAGATGTTATGATAAGAGCTATTCACGACGTCAAGGGCATAGATATAGGCAGTAATCTAATAAGATATAAGGTAAATACTTCTTATTTATTGTTAAAGAAGTCAGGTCCCCACGTTTACTACAAACACATTTTTTTCCATTTCAGGCTGAAGTCGATTTCGATGGCAGAGCACTAACAAGGTCATACTTAGAGAAACACGACTTGAACGCATTAATAGAGGTGAGGATTTGATCTTGATAAATGGTATTATTATGCTGAATAGAAAATTACTTTTTACCATGAATACCCGAATAATTTATATGCGCATAATATTTACCGGTAGCTATTTACCGTTAAAGACATGCACTGTGCCAGTTTTTTTACATAATAGAAAAACAGTTCGCGCTCCACTAACTTTATGATGCACTAGCTTAGGCCCGCGGCTTCGCCCGCGTGGAATTCGGTAATTGTCCCACGGGATCGTAATGCCGGGATATAAAGTGTCCTGTGTGATAATCGAGGATATAAACTATTTATTTGACAAAATTTCATCCAAATCCGGTCAGTAGTTTTCGCGTGAAAGACTAACAAACAAATGTCCTCACAATCTTTTGCATTTCTATAATAAACTACTATAAGTTTATTATAGTAAGATTCGTATTTTGAATAGTAGTAAGCTTCTCAATCCGAAAATTTGGATTACCGTTTTGTCTCTAATTTACGGTACTTTCACAAGTTATTATGTCTTATGACTGGGACTGTAGCTTCGCGTTTTTTTTTTGTATTTTGACTTTCAATAGTGCCTGTAATGGTCTAATTGATATAAATGCTTTGAGTTTGTGAAAGTTTTATTTTAAATGGACAATGTAATTGTTTCAGGATATGAAAAAAGTTAAAACTATTGATGACGTTGAAGCATTCTTGCTGAAACATGGTGAAAATATTGTAGATATGCTGGGCGGAGAGATCGACAGAATAGAATTAAAACTTCGGGTAAGACAATCTGTTGCAATACTTTTCAGAATTTATGTAGTTTCAATAACCTACTTACATTAATTTTCATTTTATTTTCAGAAAAAGTTTCCGCAAGTTCGGCACTGTGATTTAGAAATACTTTAAGGATTAAGTTATGTATTGCATATTTACAAGAGCTGTTAACTAGTCAAGCAGAATTTTAATAATCCGCGCAGAAAGGCGGCGATAGTAGCAGGAGCTGTTGCAATCTGATAGATCAAAAACTATACACGACAGTGTGCACACACTCGAAATCGATGCCTTGCGCCTTATAGCGAAGAATGTAACGCTATTGAATAAAACACCCAATAACCTTAACCAATAAATTGTAGAAATGACAGCTTTGCTACCTTATACAGCTTAACTTTTTGCAAACTCATGTGGCTTTGGTGTGAAAATGGAAATCTATGACCTGTATATATTATGATTAGATCTTCTGATACAGTGAATTCAGGTTTCCCTTTAAAGTGCACATAACTGTTGGCAGCATTAAAATGTGTCTTTTTTTATAAGACTAAAGGTAACATAACTGGCGAAATGTGGGTGTACTATAATTGGGTACACCTCTGCGGCCTGCCTACCCCTTCGGGAATGACAGTCGTGATGTTATGTTATGATGTAAAGGTTTAGGGTATGATAAATTCGCTCTTGTCTTTGCTCACTCAGACTAGATCAAGTAGGTATATTAAATTTCATCTTCTCTCTATGGCGGTGGGCGCTCCTATCTCGTTTCCAATGTATTTGCCTTCAGAAAGCTAGTTTTATAGAAAGTCCGACTGGTAATAATGAATCGGTCATGTTAATGTCGTAGTAGGTACCTTCCATGCCACCAATATGCAGTACTTGAGCAGTAATAACTAAAAATATCTTTATGAAAAAGAAAGATGGCTGCTAACTGCATTATATTACATAATTATTTGTGAATGTTTAAGACAAGTCTAACCATGTTTAATTAATTCATTTGTTAACTCTAGCTAAATTGGAAGACATTCCAGAAAATCTATCTCTCCTTGGTAAACTCGTAGGTAGGTTATAGTGTATTGTTTCTCCACTTTTATTGTAACAGTGTGCCTTGATTTTCATTAGTCTCAAGTTTAATTTCCTGAATTTATTGTTGTATGTCTCTGTGATCTAGGAACGTATTTTATGTATGTATCCATAGTAAAATAGGCACTGCATAGAGTGCATAGGCGTAAAAGTAAAAGTTGTAAGTCCCGTATTTTCAGTCTTTGTGTAAATAAACTGTTATAATATCAATTTTGAGTTGTTTAAGTTTTCTTACAAATAATCGCACTTTTTGTGTGCACTTGGTGTAGTTGTATCGTCAAAATCAGAATAGCTGCTAAAGAGCAGTCAGTCTGAGCAGTCAGCAGTAATAGCCAAAGAGCTATTTACATGCCGACTTCGAGAAAGTTCCACAAGTTTCTCGGATCTAATTCACAGCTAAATAGTGGAACATTCTAGGATTATTCTCGAATCTTCTACAGAATTCCATAGTGGAACATTCTAGACTCGAACGTAATCTTGAATGTTCACGAGAACATTCAAGATTACGTTCACAAGTAAAACAGCCGACGCAACAATACAAGGTGTTGATTTGCATCCTCTTCAAAACTCAGGAGGTTGTCACAAAATACATAAATAATCAATGTAAATTACGGTACCTAGTTAATTATTAATAAAAGTTGTTTTTTTTGCTGTTTAAGTTTGTCAGTATTTCAGAATAACCCCCTTATCGTGGTTTATGGAATAAGAAATTATCGAATTAAACGTTTGAGGTTGTTTGTAAATTGTATGTGTGTAAGTGCGGTAATAGGGCGAGGATCAGACGGGCCCCGTTTAAAAGACGGGTGGTTCACACTTACAGTTTCAGAAAATAAGAAAAAAAAATTTACCCATTTTATTATTGATTCGGGTCGAGAATCACTAGCTATAGTTACCTCCTTGAATTTGACGAGGATGCAAAACAACACCTTGTATATGTAAGGTCAGTCACCTTTATGTCAGCAAATATTAACAATCATCGTCCGAACTCTGGAATTTGCGCTGATATCTGTAAAGGAGCCGTCCGTAATTCTTCACGCTGGATGTCGAAATGGTTTGGTTCATGATGCATTGACGATAATGCCTAGACTCGACTATCTTGGAGATAAGAAAAGGGCCGACTTTTTATAAGTGGGTGGATGAAAAGTTAAAACATAAGTTGCTGCCTAATGCCGTAATTGTAATGGACAACGCGTCTTAACAAAGCGTTCAAGTAAAATCCTGAACTGGTTACGGCGCCACCGTGCTGAAATTTTGTTTACTATGACAAATACCTACCTACTATTCGTCCAATCAAGAAAACAGGATCCCAAGCTAAATAGGGATTTTCTCGAGCGTCGTGGAGACCTATTGGATTGTGAAGATTAAATGCTAAAAACATAATAACGTTATGTGGCGTATCCTCTTTCACTGGTCCCCCCCAGTGGCCACTGGCCCCCGGACCTTGAACAGGTTTTCATAAATGTAAAAAAAAACAGTCGCAAAGAAATACTTTAGCGCGGCAGATATTAATAGTGTGTGCGCTCCACGTGTTTGATAGCGGAAAAAATATTAATCTGCCGTTTGCTTGGTGGGGTGGCCGTATCAAGGGGTAAAAAATAGGAAAAAAATATATTTCGAGCATGTCAGATGTCAAGAAGGGATGTTAAGTGAACCCTCAAGTAGCTTCTATTCAAAAGACTGACGATTTGGACGCAGCCAAAAAACATGGCCAATTTTTGAAAATGCAAGAAAAAACGTGACATTGAAATACTCGAGCGCCTCAGTTTATTATACAGACATTCGTACTGACCCTGACTGACAATATGGTCTGGCATGGACTGGTTATTTGTCACCAAGGGCATGGCTGGGGGGGGGCTGCACCACCCCACCCCTCCCCCCTTTTTTTAAATTTATAACTTTCTTCGTTTTCGTTAATTAGCGAGAACAGGCGCAACACCGAGTGTAAAGTAGAAGGAATGGGAGCAGACCTATGCCCAGTAATGGGAGAGAGACAAGGCTAAGATAAAATAATTTAAGTTTAAAATACATGAAATAAAAATTAGCGTCCGGGGACCGCTAAGTAGACCGCTTAGCATAAGCACAAAACAAAGCGGAGCCCCGACGCTACGACGCTTGGATATTTTTTTTTGATGGTTTTTCAGTTGGAGGTTTTTAAAAATTTAAATTTAATTTTTGTTGGTTTTGTTCATTGTTTTAAAACTAGCTGAGTTTCATATTTGGCAAACAGTAACAAACACTAGAATCTCCAATCCTTTTCTTAAATTTTGGTATTTTCATAAAGCATAGAAAACTTAAACCTACGGTTACAAAACACAAAACTATTTACTTTCAGTAATAGGTAACCTAATAGTTGATTTTGTGAAGATTTTAAGCATGAAGCGCGGTTATTAGCCGACCGAGACGTAATTCAGATATTTCAAGAACTCCCTCAGCCGCTTTGGGCGCTCACGAGAGCATTATGCTCTTAACGCAAAGCTCAGTTATTGGCTGACGGTGACCGCCATATTATATTGTCTCAGGATTCAGAGACTATTTCGGAGAGGCAATAATATTACGCTTAAGTAAACTAAGGGCCGGCGCTCACTGACGGCGTGGCACGGAATGGCACGGCAGGTTGTGCAGTGGCATCCCGCGGCGTGCAGCGGCAATGCCGTGGCATCCTGCTGAAAGCCCAACCACTCTGGCATCCATCAGTTTTGCTCCGCGCGTATTCGAAGTTGGTTGTGTCGCATAGAGAACGTTGTTGTGTCTCTCCCTCCCTTGCCCCCACGCACCGACCGGAACGCGCCCCACCGAAATCCTGCACAAGTTTCAATCTTATTTCAACTAGCTAGCAATCATAATTCCTCGACCTCAAAGTGACCCATACGTCTCGCGGGATGCAATGGCACGCCGCGGCATTCCGTGGAATGAAAAAGCAAGACACGTCATGCCGACGCAATCTGCGGCGTGTCGCGTCATGCCACAGCATCCTGCGGCACGTCGCGGCATCGTGGTATCAAAATAAAGTAACATAAATTTTAAAATCATTGAAATAAGATTCAAAACAACTTAATTAGTATTAAAATCCTTTGCCATGACACACCATGCCGTGCCGGCAGTGGGCGCCGGCCCTAAGAAATCGATCAGCCTCTGCTCGTCCAGGAAAGCATAGAGCAACGCGAAGCGCGGTTACTGACTGACCGTGAACGCCGTTAACGCTTACATGAGTCAGAGACTTTATCGGAATAGCAGTTGTATAATGAATGGTATTTAGTATTATTTATTGTCCAAAACGGAATAAAGGGGAAAGAATAGATGAAGTGTGTAAAGAAGGAACAGCAGAAATCGACCACGCCTAGGAGCTGACCGAGCTCCATGCTGTGTTGTACAAAATGAATCCTCAGGTTTCTGATGACATATAAACCCACATTAGGTGGTTCCTCTGCTAACATAGTTTATCAGTAGATTTTATTAAAGGAAACAAGTTTTTGAAGTGAAACTTCTTATGCGACTTCCAACAAGTTTAACCCTACCATGGAGGGGGAATATTTTCTAAAACTCACTAAGAGATGGCAATATTACAAGATTTGTGACTACGTAGTTCTACTAGGTACGCAAGATGGCGTGCAAACAGTCATGCATTCGACAGCGCGGCCATGACGTTTTTTTTTTAAAAAAACGATATCAAGATTTTGTAATAATTTGTAAAAGTTGATTCCCAAAACCATAAATTTGTCAAAGATAAGGTTAAAAAGTTATAAGGGTTTGAACGTGGCTGCGCCATCGAAACGCGGAGAACCGCGCGGCCACGGAGATCTTTAAAACTACGCGTTGCAGAGACCTGAAATTCAGGTAAACAACAGATTGAATTTGTAAAAAAATTGTAAAAATATAGAAAAAATATCTAGGTTTATATTTTAGGAGCTGTAAGACTAAAACCCCATGGCCGCGCCATCGAAACGGTGACGAACACATTATCGCCGATATCTCGCTGAAAAAGCATCGCCGACGTCTGAAGTTTTTTGTAGAAACCAGATTTGAATTTGTCAGAATTTGTAAAAATACAATGAAAAATCCTAGGTTTATATTTTAGGAGCTATAAGAATAAAACCCCATGGCCCCGCCATCGAAACGGTGAAAAACACGTTATCGCCGATATCTCGCTGAAAAAGCATCGCAGAGGTCTAATTTTTTTTGTACAACCTAGATTTGAATTTGTCAAACAATGTAAAAATACACAAAAAAATCCTAGGTTTATACTTTAGATGCTGTAGTACGGATTCGCGTAGAAATTAGTCGTGATTATCTATCGAAGAAAGTAAGTAATAGCGAGTGTTTTTTTGTAAACAACACCTATTATTATGTAGAACTACCGATAAAAGGCAAAAAAACTTTTTTTTTTCAGAATATCAAACCTCCAATACGTTTTGAAAGTTTCGATAGGGTGACCATGGCTTAGTGTTTGCAGAAAAGTCTAAAGTTTTCTTATTCAAGTATTTTCAGCTATCAAGCAATGGACTGTCGTTCTGCATGAGTACCATAACAAATAATTTTGCACAACATTCGTAATTCCAGTAATATAATAACATGTAACCTATTTTCCTGTATTTGATAAATAATTCAAACCCATAACAACGTCTAAGGCTAAATACTTCATTATTATTTTTAGTACCCATTTATGAATTAGGGCTGTTTGGCTGTCCGTCGATATATTATCACAGAACTTTTATACCCAGACTATGGTACGACACACGCAGTTGTTTGGAGGGTAGGTGCGTTCTATAAACCACTACACAAATATGATGTGAAATAATTATACATATAAGATGGTTGAAAAAAACTACGTATATAACTGTGTGGGGTATGAATCTGTGGCTCTTAAAAAAATATATACTTTTTTTCTTAAGTCTATGTTAATGAGATATTTGTTTCCAAAGTCTTTAACGTTGTGTGTCTCCTTAACTTCTGAAGTAAGAGTAGGATTCTGAAAAAAAAAGGTTTGTAGAACGTAAAAACTTTTTCATCAAACTTCATCAGTTAACATTGTTTTTCATAAAAAATACTATGAAAGACCAATTTTATTTTGCGGTTGAGTGTAAATCTAAACAATCAGCGTTAAAAATATTTTTATTATATAATATAGTGCTACGGAATCTTGTGTGTGCGAGTACGACTCGCACTGGTCCGAATATTTTTAAGTGATTTTTTTATTTGAATTGGCCGATTATTATTTGAAACACCCACTTACGCCGCGCACGATAAGAGTTATCCTTGTGCAACTTGATGTAACTGTGAATCGTACACATAGCATCTAATTAAAAAAAGTCATTGTTTTGAACCCTTCCTAAGCATTTGAAATTTAAAAAAAATAAAGGGTGTAAAACACCTCTTAACGAAGCCGAAAGGCACTGGTTTTCCCTGTCATTGCAATTATTTTTTTGTTCTACACCATACCTGGGAACCTTCTAGTTACTGAGATATTAGGGGTCAAAGTTCCAACTTTTCGACAAGTATTTTTTTAAATACAAGTTTTTCATGTAAGATTTTTACTTTAAACACCTCCACGACCCCCGTATTATTCAATCCGCCCATCAGCACAATGTTTTGAGTGCCTTACACTGAGTTCTACCACAAAACAAGATTTTACACCCCCCAAAAAAAGGTCGTTTCCCAGCAATAATTTTTGCGTAAAGTTGCTTAGTTTCATGTACAGAATGCTTGGTTGACGGCTTCGTGATGAGGTGATTTACACCGTGTATGTTACGCCAGAAATAACCCCTGTAATTAACTCATGTACCCCAACATCAATATATCATGACAAACGCCAAAAAAAAAAGATGTTGTGTTAAAAAAATAATTAATAAGTTCTTTGGATCTGAAAGATACTTAAAAAAAAACATTGTCTTTGGGCGATTTAGAATCCTTGAGATATAATATCTAATACAATAGGTGTTTTCTGTTAACACTAAGCCATGGTCACCCTATCGAAACTTTCTAAACGTATTGAAGGTTTGATATTCTGAAAAATTAAATGTTTTTTGCCTATTGTTGATATATTAATAGGTGTTGTTTACAAAAAAACACTCGCTATTACTTACTTTCTTCGATAGATAATCACGACTAATTTCTACGCGAATCCGTACTACAGTATCTAAAGTATAAACCTAGGATTTTTTTGTGTATTTTTACATTGTTTGACAAATTCAAATCTAGGTTGTACAAAAAAAATTAGACCTCTGCGATGCTTTTTCAGCGAGATATCGGCGATAACGTGTTTTTCACCGTTTCGATGGCGCGGCCATGGGGTTTTATTCTTATAGCTCCTAAAATATAAACCTAGGATTTTTCATTGTATTTTTACAAATTCTGACAAATTCAAATCTGGTTTCTACAAAAAACTTCAGACGTCGGCGATGCTTTTTCAGCGAGATATCGGCGATAATGTGTTCGTCACCGTTTCGATGGCGCGGCCATGGGGTTTTAGTCTTACAGCTCCTAAAATATAAACCTAGATATTTTTTCTATATTTTTACAAATTTTTTACAAATTCAATCTGTTGTTTACCTGAATTTCAGGTCTCTGCAACGCGTAGTTTTAAAGATCTCCGTGGCCGCGCGGTTCTTCGCGTTTCGATGGCGCGGCCACGTTCAAACCCTTATAACTTTTTAACCTTATCTTTGACAAATTTATGGTTTTGGTAATCAACTTCTACAAATTATTACAAAATCTTGATACCGTTTTTTTTAAAAAAAAACGTCATGGCCGCGCGGTCGAAACGGACACCGGTGTGACCAGCCTTCTCTCAATTTCCATGAGTAGTTTATAACCCTTTTGTAATAATATATGCATAAGGGTGAAAAGTGGTAGAAGGTCTACCAAGGTACCACTGAATTCACTGATAGTCTACCGTCAGTGAACTCGATAGTACCTTGGTATTTATGGAGCGTTCAAGGATTACGTAACGAATTTGGGGGAGGGGGCGTCTTCTGAAACGTTACGATGCGTTACAGGGGCGGGAGGGGGGATTTGAACTACGCGTTACGTAATATTGTTGTAGCCCTTCATTTTTTTAGCTCCCAATCGCGTAGATTTTTTTCTCGCGGCGCGGTACCTGGAGGGAGGGGGGTACAAACAGACATTACGGCGCGATACTTGGGGGGCGGGAGGGGTCAAAAATCTCCAAAATTGCGTTACGTAAACTTGAACGCTCACTTAATTATATTGAAATCCAAAGTGGAACTTTGTTGCATGGACATTACCCCGAAAGGTTAGGCAGGTGTACCCTTTTTACATTTCGCCAGAAATGTTGAAGTCCCATCCCATGTAAGGGGCGAGTCTATTATCATCAACCAGGTACAAATCCAAACTCCATGGCTACTTTGCTACGAAGAAAATCCAGATTTAAAACCCAATAACACTGCCTTTCCTAGGAATCGAACCCAGGAGCTCAGCAGGACCAGCAGCTGCGCTTGCAACCACGACCAACGAGGCAGATATTTTTTTTTAATAAAACCAAAAAATTTATTCATACTTTATTTAGTATAAAATATAACAATTCCATTTAACTTACATGCTTGATATTGAACCACGATAGGCAATAAAATGATGTTCAGCAAATTAAAAGACTCTCATATTATGGACTATAAAATAATCATTCATGTTCAATGTTTTTTTACATAATTTATTAGTTATGGTGGTGTTATCAAATTATTCTGTTATAGGGACAACTTTAAAGTACATGGGTTAATCAATATGACAGAAACTAACTAAACATTTGATTGAACAAGTATAAAAACATGCTAACTGTAACCCTAATCCTATATAATTATAAACTTTTGATCATTTAATCACAATTTTTCTGTCTGAAGTTGAGCTTAGGTTAGTCTTTTTAATTTTGTTTGTTGGTTTAAAAGTTCTGAAATACGGTTCATAAGACGAAAGAGCAAAAAATTTGGGGTGATTATTTTACAGAAAAATTCTTGATAATCTATTTCAGCATGGAATAAAAGTTTGTATTGCATTCATTTCGTAAACTTTTGCAGCAATTTTGTTAATTTACACCATATATTCATACTACACCTGGGTGTTTTCTGTAAAAAATGCATGTGTGGAATATAAGGGCTTATACATAGAAGCCGAGTATCACAGCTTTTTCAAACATAACTCAACTATTGGCAGCTAGAATCAGAATAATGGAAAATTATGTTCAACGACATTATTTTGAAATGTTTATAATACGATTGAGCTCTTAAATAGCAGGTTTTGTCTGTGGCAAACAAAGGTTATAGTGAGCAGTTTTATTCCAAAAATCAGAATTCTTCCAGCCACACCAGCCCTTGCTGATGACAGTGGACAAATCTTCTGCTCCCGTGTAGTGAGGATCTAGGATAAGATAGCGTATTTCGTTAGTCGCAGTGTTGTATTCCACCCCCAGAATTGTGTGTGCTAGTACTCCACCACCTACAAATAAAAGTATGTTTTTAGAGGATATCAAGTAGAACCACAGAACTAAGTAATTATAGAACAATGGGTCTGCTGCAGCTTAGTGATAAAACAATATTCCTTGAAATTGTAAGATTATAATGATTGTCGTTTGACACTCAGGAAGAACTCTTAATTTAATTATCTGACATACTTACCAATCATAATTGGACTTCCATGTGTCTGGAAGTGATGAACTAAATCATGAGCATAACTCTGTAATTCAGCTCCAGTATTCGCAAATATAATCCTTGATTGGATACTTAGAAGGGTCTCTAAACAAAACATGACTTCTGTAGAACCAATCCATTGCTTTGATCCTAAAAATGAGGGCTGCTTATCACCAATGTTTACAAGGCACTGTTGAATATCTCTATGAGTTGGTATTTCGACGTTGGTGTATCCCTGGAACCTTAAAATATAACGAACATTTACAACGATTTTTTAGAGATGACAAACAAGCAGAGGTGCTTATACTTGAAAAAAATAAAGTAAAAAAATAAAACATACCTAAACCACGAAAATATAGTTTGCATGGAGCGGTAAGCGCATCCCCATCCATCATCGTTGAAGTTGTCCTGCATGTAGTGATGGTAAGTGTACCTGCCTCGGACGAGTGCCACAGTGACGTCAGGCTTTAATGGTTGTTGTGAAATAGCTTCGTGAGGATTAACTAAACGCCCGCCGCTTTTGTCAGCGTACGCATTACCTCTACGGAATAAAGGCCTATTCAGGGGTAAACCTAACTGTTCGTGTAACATACGCCGTTCTTTTTCTGTAATTTTGAAAAAGTTTTTAACATTTATCGTTATGGTCAGTAAATGGTGAGTTCTTGCTACTCAAATTATCAAAACTTACCCATACTTTCATCTGGTATGGCTTTAGGTACTACTCTTGTGACGAAATGCCCCAATTCTTGTGGTAAGAAATGGAATGTTTCAGGTAAACGTAGCCCAGCACCATCTCCAATACCTTCTTGACCTGAAATATTAATTAAAATTGTTACTGAGAAAGAACTTTACTCATTGTATAATCTACAGTGGTATCTGGGCGTTGAGGGTTTAGCCCAGAGGTGGCGTGGTGGGGATCAACATGCCATTTTTACTAAAGAAATTTTTGAAGAGGCCATAGATATGCCTGCTGTGTAGGAAAACTTCTTTAGTAAAAATATGACTTCTGTGTTACAGATAAGATGACAAATAACTTGAATTAAGGTTATAAGAGGTTACTTTTAGTGGAATGCATGGTAGCTAAGTCAATCTATAATGTTAATCATCTCTGAAAATAATGAGCGCAGGCCAGTAGATGAAAATATGGTTAATATCAATGGCGTCCCCAAAATTTTGTGTTATGTGCCAACAATGGCACGCATAATATTAGTTTGCCATCCCTGGTTTAGGCTATCCTTTTCTGTCACACAGAATGGTCATTTCAAGGTTACTTTTAGCAGTCTGATGTAGTTCATAAGACTGCATCATATTACTTGAAAAGTTTTAATGCAAATATACAAACCTAGTTGTTCTATTAGGATGCTTTCTAGCAACCTGAGTGACCTGCACGCAGCCTCCACAAGAACTGTATAAAGCTCCAATAACTTTGTGTTGCGATGGATTATTGCCAATGTATCTATTCTCAAAGGCATACTGATGCAAAATGCAGCTGAAACATTTTAAAAAACTTTTTCAAAGATTATTTTTCACCTAATTATGCCACATCATTTTTATGGTAGTTTACATTATTTAAAAACCAACAGACCAGTTTGAAATTGTCAATAACAGAAAAGATGAAGCACAAGGCATAATAACTGTGAAAGTACTGTAGTTTCCGATGCCAAATAACTTTAGAACTGAATTAATTATTTCTTACGTTTTCTTTGAGTTGTCATCATTTTAACTGCAGTCTTCACAAGCTTATCTGACAAAATATCCTTTGTAGTCTTCAATACAAGATTTATAGGTACTATTTCCTGAAAATAAATAAAATATATATTTAAAGATACCTATATATTTTTATGTTCACTCTTTACATTTTATCAATATTGCTTTTTTACATTGTTGCACACATGCATGAAATGTCGTTCAGAAAACATAATTTTTCAAAGATTGAAAGCCACAATTGTGCTGATGTAGTTCATCATCTTCCTGCCCTTGTCCCATTTTATTTGGGGTCGGCGCAACACGTCTCTTTTCTCCATACTCCTCTGTCATTCGTCATGCTATCATTTACTCCTTTTTCCTTCATATAATTTTTTACACAATTTTAATTTGACAAAAGTATTTTCACATAGATAAATAAATAAGTAAATATATAAATTATAATAAATTAATAATATATATTTAAAGTCATACTTACTACAGTATTTGTATTATGCTTCTTTTTCTTAGGCTGTTCTGGGCTCATTGAGTCAACCAATTCTCCTATAGTTGCTTCTGTGCTAGTTCCAGTCAGGCCCACATCCGATGCAACACCAAACAGGTACACTGATGTTCCATCAATGTGGAATGACACTTGACCAGAGGCAATCTGTTAAAAAACAATGTCAACAAAAAAGATAAATAAACAGCCAAGATATATATAATAGATATATATATAGCATCTTATTTTAGATTTTTACTAAAGAATGAATGTTTTAGGGTATACAGGGTGGAAGAGACACCAATGTGAAAACGATTACCTCATGCTCAGTACATCATTCTGAAAATCCCACATAGAAATTATTCATTGGTATTCCACCCTGTATAGAAAAAAATATAATTTCGAAGACTGATTGTTTTCAAGAGAACCACTTTCTTGAAATTGTTAATGAATTTCATGCAATTAGTAAAATTAGAACTAATAAAATATACCTTTTTCCTCTTATTCTGCAAGATATTTTTTACACCAGATATGGTTGCCTCACAGGTAAGTGGTACTATTGTATTCAATCGCACATGCAGAAACTGTTTCCACATGTCCTCTGAGCTCAACACTTCATATTTTGTCTCTTCAAACTTGTCATGGACCAGAAAATGAGCTTTCATTTCTTTCTTTTCATTGACTATCATCACCAGAGGATTGTCTGTTATGTCAACATCCTAAAAAAAACATGGTAAATAAAGAAATATGAAAAAATAAAAATAAGAATTGAGAGATCTCATTTTGGTTCAAATAAATAAGCAGTCAATTATTTACCTGTAATATTTCTTTCATTGTTGTTCCAGTAGTCAAAGATTCGCTGAATCTTACGACGCCGCATAGTTCTATCTCGGCAGGAAGGTTGAGCAACAATTGCCGGTAAGTGTTCTTCTCGTTTTCAAATAATTCTAAGCTCAGTCCAACCACGAGCAATGTGCCATCGTACATGAGGCCATAGAGACATCCTGTAGTTTCATTTGTGTCTATAGTAGACAGCCTCTAAAAACAACAATTATCCGCGTCATTAGGTAATAATTGGTAGCACAAAACAGTAAAATAATAGCAAACCAAATAAGTGGTGACTTGGGATGATGACGTATGTAATTAAACAATATTTAAATACAGTTATACGGCAAAAGTGTAGATTAAAATGATAGGCAGAAACTTTATTTACTAATTAAGACGAAATTCGATACTTTTCAAAGCGCATTTTTAACAAAATACAAAAGTTTACCTCAATAACATAATTTGATATTTTGAGACGTGGTGACATTTTAAATGAATGTTACCAGGAGATAGATGTAAATGCCAGTGTCACTGTCATAAACTACAGTTGCCAGCAATCAAATCATGTCTAGGTCAATATTTATTTTTCTTTTAGAAGCATGGAATTATTGTATACTTTTTAGTTTTAATACAGTAAAACACGAAAAGACCAAAGAGGGATAAGCTAGGAATAAGCTATGGAAGCAGCAAGGAGCGAATCGCCGGGCATCTACCAGTTTATGCTGGAGGCGAGGTAAGAGGCTGCGCAAACGTAGACACTTTTTGTTACCCACACACACGGCACACCATCACAGGAAACCATAGGTAGTTGCTGTGTCATGTAGCGGCGATCGGACTCAGTCGCTGGTTGTTACTCCTGCCTCCGTATTCATAAACGCTCAAAACAAGATAGACATTCGACTTATCGAATCGACGTTTGTATGTCACTGGTCGGTACAATCCGTTGCTTATTTTCCATCGGATTCTCGATGGACGTCGATGAAGAATACCCGCTCGGTGTGCGAGGCTTGTGTCGTACACAGGATACGAACAGTGAACACCGAATGCAAAATTGCAAATCGTCCGTATGCGCAGCTCAGTACAATTGTAAGGAAAGTTAATGTTGCTTGTGTTCAACTGACGACTTTTAGTTTTCATTTTCCGACACCGAACACTTTTTGATCGGCAACGAGTATGTGTCATCTGTTTTTTTTTTATGGTGTGTGTACAGTAAAGTATCTATCTATTATATGTCTTTCTTTAAATCTAATCGATTTCCCCTTTGTGCTGATTTTCAATGTTTTTTTTCATCCTATGTAAATCAATGGCGTGCCTAGGGGCCAACTATACGGCAAGCCCATAAAGCAAGCAGTTTGATAAAAACCTTAACATCATGAAAAGTAGTAGGTAATAAAGCCAAACCAAATATTTAGGCTTGTATGAATGAAAGTACCGTGTCTAATGTAATTATCCAAAATCCAAATATATCTATTTGGATTTATATATAAAGTCCAAATATATCTATTTGGAATGCGTTTAGCAACGATTGCATCAAAATACTTTCTATTTTGATGCAATCGTTGCTAAACGCATTCGCAAAAGCGTCTCCCAACTCTTTTTTTTTTTTTTCTTCAGTGTGGCATCACGCGTCAGCGTATTTTGCCATTGCTCATGTTCTATAGTTTAGTCTTCAGTTTTTCGGAGTTTGACATTGGATGGCAAAGAGTATAGTAATATAGATGGAATAGAGAGCCCACTCAAGCGAATTTTTGACACCTACATTGAACGGTGTCGCCACCTGATACTAAATCCGTTGAACTAATCCCAATAGCTATAGGTGCGTACATATACTTATATCTATATCTTTGTTATTGAATAGGTTTTCTATGGGTTTCTGTTTTTATTTCTTTTTTTACACTCAACTCAACCGACTTTCTGCATCTAAAGCTCCAGAAAGTGCGGTCGAGTTGAGTGTAAAAGAAGATAGAACCGAGAAACCACATAAATTACACAAAATGGGAGAGATCTACAAGCATGCGCACACGCCTATAGTCGCCATTTTGTAAACAATCTGTATGATATTGTTGCAAAACCTAAAAAAAAAAAAAATCGCAATTACAAAATTCTTTTAAAATAAATACATGGTCTAATCTTGTTTAGAGTTTAAATTCATTATTTTTAACTGAATTTTCATTCAAATCAAAAAGGTATTTAATCACACTGGCCATAATTGGCGTAAGCACCATCTATGTCATTTTAATGTACTAAATCTCAAGTTTATGCGGATTTGGTAAGAGATGGTGCTAGTATCTTTGTGTAAAATTCATAGATTAGACGCCTATGTCAAGTATGGCAGTGTCCTCCCCCTGTTGGATGGTTTGGCAATCTCCCAACTTTCCTTTCAGTAAACTCATCAGTTACTGTAGCCATTAAATACATTTAGGGTTAGTCGGGACAGATTTAAATTGTGAAAACATAAAGAGCATTGCTGGTACTTATTAAAACGTCGTTTTATTTAAAAAGCACCTCAAAAAACGATGTTGGTATTATATATTCTCTCATATACGTGTGTTTAGTAATTTATAAATATTAGGTAGGAACAGTTATAATTTTTGGCATGTCATTGTATCGATGTTGAAATTTAGTAGGTCTCATCACTAGTCAGAATAAGAGTGAAGTGAGAATTTTCGAAATGTCTTCGGTATGCTTGTCCTTTTCTAACATCTTAGCGGCTTCATAAGTCAAAATGAAGCAAGTATATGAGTTCAGTTGCTATTTTAGCGCACCTTGTTTCTATGGTTTACTTATTATTCTATGGTGCTAGCAAGTGCAAACTACGAGAATTTAGCAATCGCACACAGAATCTTGCCAAACGCATACGCAGAAAAACAACCACAAATTAAGAAACACATACCCTTTGACAAATTAACGTGTATCTGTACAATATTGTCCTATGACAAAAAATGCTATAGCTGTGAATCTGTGATGTAGCACAGCAAATAAGTGGTTTTTCTTTGTCATTCATGTATGAACTAGGGAAGTATCAGAAGACAAGCTGCGTCAACCCTAAATAAATTGGGATTATAGCAGGACATGATGATCCATGAATGAACTACCTAAAGGGAGCTGTACACTCGCCGAGACACTCTAAAGTGGGTGATAGACGTGCGAACTTTAAGTACGCGGTTTTTAAGATCGCGAACTTACTCGGCTCGACGTCGGTGACACACGAGAAGCTGGCTCACACTGTATTACCATGTCATCGACGGAAGAAGCTTTGTGTTATTTAGGAATTGTATCTTATTACGTTTTAAAAACTAATCAAAAAAAGAAAAAAAAAACGAAAAGTTTGGATAAAAAACTATATTTTTGTCTTGTATTCGTTGCTTTTAATTTTCCAATGACAAGGATTATTACGGAATCCTTATATAAACTCTGTTAGTAGCTCATGATAATATGTACGGAAATCACTCATTTTAAAATTTCTACAACAGATGATTAGCTAAACCAACAAAAAATACGCGGAAAAATGGCGGCTCGCGGCTCGCAGTGCTGCCACACGTACGAGCCAAGACGAGCTACGAGTAAGATTTCAAACCGGTTGGATCGCCGGTGAACTTGCTCGGCAATTTTAAAGTACGCATGCTTAAGGTGACACACACGCGAAAAAGGTCGACGAGCCACAAGTCCGCGTACTTACTCGCACGTCTATCACCCACTTAAAGGCAAGACGAGTGCGAGAGTGTATGTAGAAGCGTGCGTATAGCCTCGGTGCTGCGCTTTCACACTCACCCAAAGACTACAATATACAGGGTGTTTGGTGCATCGTTTGCCAAATCGAATAGGCCGAAAGGAGAGGTCATTGGCTATCTCTTCACGCCCTATAACTCATTCCTTGCCACACCAGTTTTTTTATAACAACTTTTTAATTAAAATTTGGAAAAATTCCAAAATTCAGCATTTTAGGTCAAATAAAAAATTTGTTACAACTTAAAATTTCGATTTAATTTCGATGTGTACTGTTGTATGATTCTATCAAATTCAAAATTACTTGCAAGTAACAATTACTTTCTTTTTTAATAGCTCGAAGTTTTTGTAAAAGAAAAATAAACTTAAAACTCAACTTTAAACGCCTATAAAAAAAAACCGATCGGGCTCTTCGAATTCTTTTAAAAAGTTCTCTAGTCTGTCTTCTTTCCAACGGTATGCAATATGCCCAAAAAAACGTTTAATACCTTTTAATTTTTAACTAAATGTGTAACACGAGACACTAGGCTGATATTCGAAATTACAGTAAGAACAGTAGTTTTAGCATAAATAACATGCCTCAAGTAAGTAGACAGATACTGTTATGTAACTAGTGCGTAGTGTCCTATCTCTTTCTTAAACAGAAACTAACTTTTTAAGAATTTGAAATTAAAAAAAAAAAACTTTAATTCAGAAATCACAAATCTTGTTCGAGTTGTCTGCCACTGTTGCGAATGCACGCGCGGCATCTTCGTATTATCTCGACTGTAGTTGTGCGTAAACGTATTTCTGCTTTGATAGTCAATTAGTCACGAAAGCCGCATCAATCGAAATCATCCCTAGTCTCAACTTCCGTGGCGTTATTTCTTTGGCTGGTTCTTAGACGTAAAGATCTAACAGAGTTAAGTCTGGGGAACGTGGAGGTCATGAAATAGCCATCCCAAAACACTGAAACAGACTTCCCCTTATTGTTAGCTGAGCTGCTAATTTTCCGTGAAGACATGTCTTTTGTATTCCAACAAGACGGTTGTCCCGCTCACTGGAGTTTAACTGTCAGAGAGTACCTCAATGATACGTCAGTTTCCAGAGTAATGGATTGGAAGGGATGGCCCTATTCTATGGCCTCCACATTCCCCAGACTTCACTCCGTTAGATTTTTACGTCTAGGGACGAGCCAAATAAATTGTCTACGCCTTGGAAATCGAGACAAGGGAGGATTTAGTCCGACACATTGATGTGGCTTTCGTGACTATCAAAGCAGAAATACGTTTACGCACAACTACAATCGAGATAAGACGAAGAAGGCGCGCGTGCATTCGCAAAGTGGCGGACAACTCGAACAAGATTTGTGATATTTGAATTTTAAATTTCAAATTCTTTAAAATTTGGTTCCTGTTTAAGTAAGAGATAGGACACTACGCACTAGAGACATAACAGTATCTATCTACTTACTTGAGAAATGTTTTTTTAAACTAAAACTACTGTTCTTACTGTAATTTCGAATATCAGCCTAGTGTCTCGATTACACATTTAGTTAAAAGGTATTAAACGTTTTTTTTGGGCATATTGCATACCGTTGGAAAGACTAGGGAACTTTTTAAAAGAATTCAAAGATCCCGATCGCATTTAGTTTTTTTTATAGCCATTTAAAGTTGAGTTTTAAGTTTATTTTTCTTTTACAAAAACTTTACGAGCTATTAAAAAAGAAAGTTATTGTTACTAACAAGTAATTTTGAATTTGATAGAATCATAAAACAGTACACATCAAAATAAAATCGAAATTTTAAGTTTAAACAATTTTTTTATTTGGCCTAAAATGTTGAATTTTGGAATTTCTCAAAATTTAAATTAAAAATTTGTAATAAAAAACTGTTGTGGCAAGGAATGAGTTATAGGGCGTGAAGAGATAGCAAATGACCTCTCCTTTCGGCCTATTCGATTTGGCAAACGATGCACCAAACACCCTGTATATATCACTCACCCTGTCTTAGACTTGTTTGAGTGTTTTGTTGAGAGTGTACAGCTACCGGCTCAGTTTTCCTTTGACTAACGTCGAGTTGGGGGTTGATATTTTTTTTTCAGAAAGATTACATTATTATCCCCTTACTGCATAGCATGACATATCGGGCATTAGAGGTTTTTGTCACATCATTTAAATTTGGCCCATTATTTTTTCTTCTTGCAACTCTTAAATTAAACACCAGTAACATTATTTGACGTTTGTGAAAAAAATTGGTGTCCAGCACTAAAAGATTATAAAAAATTACAGTTTGTTTCCTAACGGTCGAGAACAGGTAAGTGGACTTCACATTCGGGGTGTTTTTGCATGGATTTTCACAATATATAGCTGCGATAATTATTTTGCATACAATAGACATTTATTGGAAGGCAATAGGCAAGAAACAACTAGATTCGCATAAATGATTCCATATATTTTTGTTACTGAAGTTAGTGCCCAGATATGGGTTAGCATGCAGTCGTAGGAAAAACTTTTTGCCAGATATGGGATTGTATACAGAATGACATCAGAAATGAGAAAGCCATATTTGGGATAGTATGCAATAGTGTCAATTTTATGAAATATTTTGAAGAAGTGGCTACAAACTTTTTGATTTTCCTTGGTTTGATTAGGCTTGCGCTGTTTTTTCGCCTCAACAGTTTATGAAGAACACTGCCGAGGCGGAAACAGCATAGTCAATATTTCAGATGGGATGGAAGACGAAGAGCTTATGATGAAGATAAGGAATGGAGAGATAATCGAGGTGCGGACCCTTTATATTTGTATGAGTCTGATGAAGATAGAATTGGAAGACCAAAGCGACCAGCCTACAACTAGTCGACAGGGGAGGGGAGGTAAAAATGGGAAAACTCCTAAGAAGACATATAAATGGGAAATTGGTCAGCGGTATAGCGAAGACAATTACGCCTTTCTAGGAGATTTTAGTCCCACAGATGAAATAAAAGGTTCAAATACACCATAAAAACCAAAGTTCCTAATACTCTGAATAAATAAATTAAAACTTAAGAAAAATAAGCGTTTTTCTAATTTATTTCCATCTCTCCCTTCACGTAGGTACACAATCTATCACCAGCGTATGCCAAAATACTTCCTTAATTAATCCGATATTAACTATGCATTCTCATTTTTATCTTAAATTTTTGATTCGCCAGCTACTTCTGCATACAATGACATATTTGGCAAACTTGATAATAAACCTACAACTGCATACAATGCCATATTTGGCATTTTTAGTTTTTGCTAAATATCTTCAAAAATACCAGGGGTAGATTTTTTTAAATATTTTTAGTGGTATTTCTTGGGGTAATACTACGTCATATATTTTTTTCGTCCCAATCAAAAAATCCATGCAGTAAGGGGTTTTAATTGAGAAAAAAAAAAGAAAATTAATTATTTTTGCAATATTTAGGTGAATCCCTACCACAGATTATATAGAATTCTGGCCACTGAATGTATGTATGCAAGAGCGAGCGAAGCGAGCTCTGGACTTGGGGCACCCCGACTCGGACGTGTCCGTTTCGACCGCGCGGCCATGACGTTTTTTTTTAAAAAAAACTATATCAAGATTTTGTAATAAATTTTGTAAAAGTTGATTCCCAAAACCATAAATTTGTCAAAGATAAGGTTAAAAAGTTATAAGGGTTTGAACGTGGCCGCGCCATCGAAACGCGGAGAACCGCGCGGCCACGGAGATCTTTAAAACTACGCGTTGCAGAGACCTGAAATTCAGGTAAACAATAGATTGAATTTGTAAAAAATTTGTAAAAATATAGAAAAAATACCTAGGTTTATATTTTAGGAGCTGTAACACTAAAACCCCATGGCGGCGCCATCGAAACGGTGACAAACACATTATCACCGATATCTCGCTGAAAAAGCATCGCCGACGTCTGAAGTTTTTTGTAGAAACCAGATTTGAATTTGTCAGAATTTGTAAAAATACAATGAAAAATCCTAGGTTTATATTTTAGGAGCTATAAGACTAAAACCCCATGGCCGCGCCATCGAAACGCTGAAAAACACGTTAACGCCGATATCTCGCTGAAAAAGCATCGCAGAGGTCTAATTTTTTTTGTAAAACCTAGACTTGAATTTGTCAAACAATGTAAAAATACACAAAAAATCCTAGGTTTATATTTTAGATGCTGTAGTACGGATTCGCGTAAAAATGAGTCGTGATTATCTATCGAAGAAAGTAAGTAATAGCTAGTGTTTTTTTGTAAACAACACCTATTAATATATCAATAATAGGCAAAAAACTTTTTTTTTTCAGATTACTAAACCTTCAATACATTTTGAAAGTTTCGATAGGGTGACCATGGCTTAGTGTTAACAGAAAACACCTATTGTATTAGATATTATATCTCAAAGATTCTAAATCGCCCAAAGACAGTGTTTTTTTTAAGTATCTTTCAGATCCAAAGAACTATTTTTTTTTTTTTAACACAACATTTTTTTTTTGCGTTTGTCATGATATATTGATGTTGGGATACATGAGTTAATTACAGGGGTTATTTCTGGCGTAACATATATTTTTTTAATTTCAAATGTTTAGGAAGGGTTCTGTCGCGACGGCGCGTATTTCTCTTCTTTCCCATGTTATATTCTGGTTATGTTCTAGACTACAATGTGACTTATTTTATTTTAATATTATAGGATTTTACTGCTTCGCTTTGATGTGAAGAGAAACCCACGCCCCCACGAAACGTTTGAGATACTCACAGATACGGATCACACACCGATAAGGAGCGTCTCTCAATCCAGTCTCTTATGCTTCGGTCCTCAAAGGCACCGAAGTGGTTATCATCAGGTCGACCATTAGTTTATCCATTTCCTCAGGTCCGGCTAGGACACCTGTAAAATTATGTACCCATGAATCTCTGGGTTGGTACCTATTACCTATCTGTTTATGATTAATATAATAATTGTCTCTGCTTTCTCGCAAGCAGGTTATATTTCATCGTTTTATCATTTAGGACACCTACGTGTCAAACGGATTCTGGAGTTTCACTTCCTCCGTTATATCAAGTGTTCCAGACTGGTTCGGCTCATATTTAGCATATAGCCTCCGCATCTGGAACGAACACCTTTGTGCTAATCAAATTTCGGATTAACCTCATTTGCAGAAGCACACATTCCAGACTGATACGGCTTGCAGCCTTCACGTCTGGAATGTCCCCCTCAACATTTATAGCGTCCGTCGACACTAGCGCCCGTCGACGCTTACTTGGGCCTGTGGGGATTATGTTATAAGGTTTGCAAGAGAAGTTGGCCCTTGGACTTTCTCACAAACCCAGTGCGCGTGTCCGGCCAGACTTATTGCGCGTGAGGGTCGTAGTTACACCTTAAGCCGTGATTATGAAACATCTTATTAAACTAGGACCGCGGCTTAAGGCCCGACCATCACTTCAGGTGTTTTAATTAGGTATAAGTTATTCAAACTGGTAAACATAATTTCATAGAACATTATTGAACATATCAAATCTCTAAACCGTACATAAACAGAAAGTTAATATCTAGGTACTTAGCTTTCGAGGTGGCGCGCCTCACGGATGACAAGAATCTCCATATACTCTTCTTGCACTGAATTTACTTAATTTAAGTTAGCTGCTAGCCAAACTATGTGATGGCAAAAGGCGGCAAAAAGAATGGCTTCAGTTTGCGTCGTCAGGTTGCTCATACTGATTTAGTGTTGCTATCTTATTAGTGTTGTGTAATTAAATATTTACATTTATAAGTTTGGAACATCGCGATTTCATCTTTCGCGACAGGTTCAAAACAATGACTTTTTTTTTTTAGATGCTATGTGTACGATTCACAGTTACATCAAGTTACACAAGGATAACTCTTATCGTGCGCAGCGTAAGTGGGTGTTTCAAATAATAATCGGCCAATTCAAATCAAAATCATTTATTTAAAGTAGGCCAGTTACAGGCACTTTAAAATACTCGAACCAGTGCGAGTCGTACTCGCACACACAAGGCTTCGTAGCACTATATTATATAATAAAAATATTTTTAACGCTGATTGTTTAGATTTACACTCAACCGCAAAATAAAATTGGTTTTTCATAGTATTTTTTATGAAAAACAATATGAACTGATGAAGTTTGATGAAAAAGTTTTTACGTTCTACAAACCTTTTTTTTCAGAATCCTACTCTTACTTCAGAAGTTAAGGAGACACACAACGTTAAAGACTTTGGAAACAAATATCTCATTAACATAGACTTAAGAAAAAAAGTATATATTTTTTTTTCAGCCCTCTTATATGTATAATTATTTCACATCATATTTGTGTAGTGGTTTATAGAACGCACCTACTCTCCAAACAATTGTGTGTGTCGTACCATAGTCTGGGTGTAAAAGTTCTGTGATATATCGACGGACAGACAAACAGCCCTAATTCATAAATGGGTAATAATAATAATAAAGTATTTAGCCTTAGACGTTGTTATGGGTTTGAATTATTTATGAATTAGGTGTATCAAATACAGGAAAATAGGTTACATGTTATTATCTTACTGGAATTACGAATGTTGTGCAAAATTATTTATTATGGTACTTATGCAGAACCACAGTCCATTGCTTGATAGCTTACTTAAATAAGAAAACTTGAGACTTTTCTGCAAACACTAAGCCATGGTCACCCTATCGAAACTTTCAAAACGTATCGGAGGTGTGATACTCTGAAAAAAAAAAGTGTTTTTGCCTTTTATCAGTAGTTCTACATATTAATAGGTGTTGTTTACAAAAAAAACACTACTTACTTTCTTCGATAGATAATCACGACTAATTTTTACGCGAATCCGTACTACAGCATCTAAAACATAAACCTAGGATTTTTTGTGTATTTTTACATTGTTTGACAAATTCAAGTCTAGGTTTTACAAAAAAAATTAGACCTCTGCGATGCTTTTTCAGCGAGATATCGGCGATAACGTGTTTTTCACCGTTTCGATGGCGCGGCCATGGGGTTTTATTCTTATAGCTCCTAAAATATAAACCTAGGATTTTTCATTGTATTTTTACAAATTCTGACAAATTCAAATCTGGTTTCTACAAAAAAACTTCAGACGCCGGCGATGCTTTTTCAGCGAGATATCGGCGATAATGTGTTTGTCACCGTTTCGATGGCGCGGCCATGGGGTTTTAGTCTTACAGCTCCTAAAATATAAACCTAGGTATTTTTTCTATATTTTTACAAATTTTCTACAAATTCAATCTGTTGTTTACCTGAATTTCAGGTCTCTGCAACGCGTAGTTTTAAAGATCTCCGTGGCCGCGCGGTTCTCCGCTTTTCAATGGCGCGGCCACGTTCAAACCTTTATAACTTTTTAACCTTATCTTTGACAAATTTATGGTTTTGGGAATCAACTTTTACAAATTATTACAAAATCTTGATATAGTTTTTTTTAAAAAAAAACGTCATGGCCGCGCGGTCGAAACGGACACGACTCGGACAGGTTAGGTTCGTTCAGGACAGGTTAGGATGTCGGGGTCTTAGTTTGCTCGCTCACTAGACCCCGCCATCCCCTTCGTGTTAGGTTACTTTAAACCTGCAGGGTTTAAAGCAACCAGCAACAGACAGAAATAGTACGCTTTTTAGGCGAATGTTTTGAGGTTAGGTTACATTAATTGGTTTTTCTCATGAACGTTGCATTACTTTTTCACGGGAGTGGTGCCAGAGGGGAAGTGGTACACCCGTCCAGTCCACATCCTCCCGCCCCCTCCGCCTGTCAAACGCGATACTAGATTTTTACCCAATATTTCCTCAGAATTAAAAATTTTAATCACCGCAACTTTTCCTTTTAAGGGGTGGTTGTACCCTAGAATAGTTTCACCATTGAAAATTCAGTTGGTAAACCCTCCCCTCAATTCGACTTCAGTCAAAGGAAAGTCGTACTTACCCAGCTACCATTAATTAGGGTAGGGTTTACCAACTGAATTTTCAATGGTGAAACTATTGTTGTTTGGCACTAATATGTAATTCTGATTACCTATTTTAAGAACATAAACATACCACACAAACCATCGCGGGTTTAACAGTGGTATGCATTCGTAAATAGTAAACAAAACTGTCATGTACATGATTGTAGTTTGTAGTATGAATATGTGTATAGACTATTGAGGGTACTTGTTTCTCTTGATGACATATAAGATAAACTAAGTTGGGGGGTAGGTTTGAATCTACACATTGTGTCAGCCTACCTAGCTGAATAAACATGCGGTTACTTAATTTCGTGTTTTAATGATATTTCTGGACATAATAAAAACCATTTCAAATCAGAGTTTTTTCTCAACTTCCTGCCCCCTCCACTAGCTCAAAAGCCAACGGCGCCCTTGGAACAGCAACAGAACAGAATCATTTCAGCATTTGAACTAAGTCCGCAACAACATAGCCATTTGGATGATAGTAAACATCAAATTTAAAAGCCAGATTTCTAAGAACTCAGTGCCAGTCTTAATCAATAGCATAAGTAGCTATTTTTATATAATTCAGCAACTAGATCATCTGCCCCTGCCTTTTTCCAACTATGTAGGAATTGTCTTCCAGTCTATCAGTATTTTACATGGTTTTGAACACCTGGATTGTGTAAGCTGGGGATAAATAAAGATATGAAAATAATACTGAAATTATAAATATCTTCTATTTAATACTTTCTAACTCATAATTTTTGATGCAGACATCAACAACTTTTTCAACTACTTGTGCTCTTTCTTTAGCAACCCTAAGAGCCTCTACTTCACATTCTAGAGAAAGGTTACAGCCACCAAACTTATGAACACCACAAAGAATACCTTTGTTATAACATGTTATTAAATTAGCACCAATGCCTCCACACATTTCTTCTTCATATGACGAGGGGTCCGCTAAAACAATATTGCTGCAGAAAATAAAAGTATTAGTTCACATTATATGTTTTAAATGTCTATAAAAGTATGCTGTTAATTGTACTTTTCTACTACTGTAATTTACCTTTCAACATGTTTGTATAAAGCAAAGCTTGTTGCCACTGGTAAGCCATTAACATTTAGTTTTGTTCTAACACTTGTATCTACAGAGATTTCTTCCATTTCTGGATCATATGTCACAGTAGGAAGAGTTACTGAAAAAATTAATACATTTTTATATAATAGAATTACAAGCACAATACCTTTTATGTCTTGAGATTTTGAAAACATTATTGACTCTTACGCAAAATACGCGCTTTAGACATGGAGTTGCTCAAACCTGCCTGTTATACAATACAATATTATTGAGTTGTTGTGAAAAGTTCAACTTACATGTTTTTAAACTAGCCATCAATGTCATGATACAAGCATCAACCAAGCTGCCATCATTATCAATACAGACCATATCACAGTACAGTACCCATGCCAACTTATCATGTACTATGCTAAGGTCTTTCAGATCAATGCATTTAGAATTTATGACAATATCTGAAACAAGGGTACTGGTGACTTGCGCGCTGTCTGAAGGTGGTCCAGGTCTATACTTTGATGAACATAATGGTGGTAGTTCCACATTTGTTACAAGAAAACCCACATCTGGTTCCTCTGCTTTAGGAGTTGCTAGTTCCTAAAAAGTTACAATATTGTAAAATGAAGTTTGTACTCAATATAACTTTCGTAGTATGACAGAAATAAAGATTACCAGCTTGATTCCACAAACGACAGTAGTGTTCCCGCATTTGACTACAGCTGAAGCATCTGCTGCTTTTATTGAATTAACATTTAATTTAATGTTTCGTTGCTCATGAAATGTTCTTCCGTCTGGTCGTATATTTCTAGATAAGTATTCATTGAAGTACTTGGCCGGGTGAATAAGTCTGAAATAAATTAGGTTTGTAGTGTTTTTGGTACAAATAAATAAGAATGATAATGATAAATAACTCACTTGTATATTTCAGCCATATTCTTGTTACAAATAGAAAATTTTCAGATTATCCTTTAGGCCTGGTTATTTTATTGAATTGCTAAACTCCTCTTTCTCAAGCACAGAGTACAGCACTCTTGAACTTCAATTCAAGAGTTACAAAAACACTATGAAAAACACGTTTTTGTTTGTCAAGACTTCAAGGTTTTTGTTGTTTTAAATTGACGTTGACAGTTGTCAGTCACTGTACCACCATTCCGCAAAATTAGGCGTTCTAAGGCTAAAAACACATGAATCCCATTTCATACAAGTTTTTATGCTGGGATTCCGACACAAAACAATAAAGAGGTGCTGTAATCTAACTTTATTAACTTTTTTGTTCCACTGGCATGATATAAATGGTATCATGGGATCAACATTAGAGGCACACCTAACAAAATAAGACTCCTCACACAACCTTCAATCATAATTCTGCTTATCAAATTAGTGCAGAATGTATCTATTGATTGCGAAGTACGCTTTGATTATTCATTATTTTAAATTTTGTTTTCTAAATATGGCACTTTTCAGTCAAATTTGAAAGTGTTATGTTAATTGTGCGAAGTTTAATTCACAGTCTACATCTAAAATTAGAATCTAGCTGAATTAAAAATATGTTTTCAAGGAAATCCTAGTATTCATGTCGCTGGAAACGAACATTAGCAACTGTCAAATACGCTTGACTTGACAGGTGTAACTTGACTTTGACGTTTCTTTTTTGATTTGGTTTGGTGCACGAAGCTCCAAGGTGTGTGTATTTACGAAAAAATCGGATTTAATCGTTTAATATCAATGCCGGAATAACTAGATTTAGCTGTAGAAAGTGTTCTTAATAGCCGATTTAGGTCCTGTGAATCTTATTTTGTGATATTATTACAGATCGCAATGGCAAAACCTAAGGGAGAGAGGAAAGGCAAATCTGCCATCAACGAAGTTGTAACTCGTGAATACACGGTTAACTTACACAAACGGCTTCATGGAGTAGGATTCAAGAAACGCGCACCGCGTGCCATCAAGGAAATCCGTAAATTCGCAGAGAAACAAATGGGAACCCCTGATGTTCGTGTGGATACTCGCCTAAACAAATTCCTTTGGTCCAAGGGAGTCAGGTAAGGCATTAAGATCTTGGTTATGTTTTGGAATTTGATATAGAACCTTAGTTTTATTATTGACTGCTTTATCACTACAAACATAAAGTAAATACTAAGTACATAACCTAAAAGTTGTGATGTTTTCAATATTTTATCTACTTCTACTAATCACTAATACAGTTAGCTAACTTCAAAGTGGTTTTATAAATGTTAATAAAGTACAAATACTCAACTGTGACAATTGTAAATCAATTGCTCTTTTACCAAAGTTAAAATGTTGTTTTTAAGTCCAGTAGTGGGCATTTAAATTGTTGTTTTTTTGTAAGAAAAGCAATACTATAATGTCAATCATTATAGTAAACTAGATATTAAGTTGACCTCTGACCCTTCTTTAAATTAATCCAAGAATTAATTATGTCTGTGTTGAGATTTTTTTAGTGTCTGCAAGACAGGCATACTAGTTAATTTAAAATTATCATGTTCCGTCGAATAGGGAAGAGGTAAATTCAGCAAATTTAGCAATGTTTATGTCAATCAGTTTGATGATTCTTCTTTATTTCTGTTACAGAAATGTCCCCTTCCGCGTCCGTGTGAGGCTGTCCCGCAGACGTAATGATGATGAAGACTCAGCTCACAAACTGTTCACGCTGGTGACCTATGTACCAGTAGCCTCCATCAAGGGCCTGCAGACAGAAAATGTTGACGCTAGCCAAGAATAAACACTAAGTTTAAGCTATTACTGTAGTTTCTTTTCTAATCCTGGCTAGTAAACCTTTTATTGAAGTTCAAGCAAGATTCAACAGAGAATTTAATAGTGATAGATATCTCACAAAATGTCCTATAAGACAACTGTGCATAACTTACATTTCAGGAATTACAGGTGATTTTACTACTTTCTTGTTAGAAGCAATCACTAACATGACACCCTTCCATTGTCAGCAGTGTGTATAAGTGGAGGGCAAATACAACAACATACACAAGGCCGAGGTGTATTCTACCTCATTTGAAACAATGATTCAGTATTTTTAACCACAAAGAATTTTATTGGTACAGACTAAACATATTTGAATTTTGTTCAGTGTTTAGTGCTTCTAGTCTTACCAGATGCAGCTGAATGGCAGTATTTTACATGGAGTGCCTGCCTATCTGACCTCCACAACCCAGTACTAATACTGGGTAATAACTGTGTTCTCCTTGGTAAGACTGGTTGTCAGACTTTCGGGCCACTGACTACCTGTAATGACTGTTTGTCTGTGTCTACAGATGACAGCCGGGACCAACAGTTTAACGTGCTTTTCGAGGCATGGAGGTTACTCTGTATGTAATGATGGCCACCTATCCAGTGTTTTTACACATAACAGTTTAAAATCGAGGTCACGGGAATCACCCCCTACCTGTAGCCTATAAAATTGGTGACTTGCGCTAATCATATTGTCAAAAAGCAGTGATAGCCTAGTGCCGTGACTATCTAAGATCTTACTGCCAAGTCGAGTTCTAACCCAAGACACGCACCTCTGATTTTCATCGCACATCTTATTGTACAATTATCTCTTGCTTCGGTGAAGGAAAACCAGCATAACAGATTTTTTCGACGGCATGTAAAGCCAGGTCAGTCCATGGGCGGCATAAAAACTCGAACATCAGGTGAGGCACTAAGCTCAAAATGAAGATGTCAAAAAAAAAAAACATTTAAAAATAAACATGGGCCCCTTCTAAAAACAGTCAAGTGACAGACCAAGTACTCTCATGCAGTCTCATCTTGGTTGGTGAATGATGAAAGGGTAACTGTATTTTCAAAAATCATTTTGGCCTCTGTCTGTACCTCTATATCTCATATCGATATCTCGCGTAGAATAGGTACCTGGGTGACCGAAGTACACAGACCTGTATGGTGCAACCTCTGGGCACTGTAGAAGCACGTGGGCAGTGGGCTGCTGCCTCGTCTTCCTCCATGCAGGCATAGTGGGCTATCTGCGACTCCTGGGGCGAAGAGGTGACTGCGGAGCTGTAATTTGTCAGCCGAAGCGTCCGTTTGGGTTTAGATTTTTATTTTTAGACCTCGTTACAGTAATTACACAAGCTAACTAGTTCGCCTTTTAACAGTTAACGTGTAGAAGAACTACGGTTCTTAAGTTAGAACGACGGCGATTTTGACGACGTAGATTTAGTGCCGCCCTTTAGCTGTTAAACCTATTTTTTTACGTAAACAGTAAACCCTTCATAATCTCATACCCAAAGAAATGGCTCACATACAGTACTAGCCATCCAGTCCAGACCATCGTAAAACAAAACGTCGCGTCGGGTACCTACACTTCTGACGAAATCTGATCCTGACAGGAGCCATATAAGCTAGATAAATCTCGGGGACCGGTACATCAAAGAGTATTCCCATCATTGGGAGTGTGGCTCTGCTTGCTTCCCACTTAATAATGTAACCGCTCCATTGAGCACACAGGTACATTGTTACTTAACGCATGTCACTATTCTGCAGGTTGTGGCACCGGCGAAGATACGCGCGCCACGCGCCGGCCGCAACGCTAAGCCTGCGGTTCACTTCCATTAGTACGGCTAAATCCATTACAGGTACATCTCGCCTTGCTATCTGTGTTAAGTGTCCGTCTTTGTACGTGTCATATCTACTAGTGCGAGATATTGCACCTTCAAGTCAAAGGCGTAGAGCTATGGGATCTCCGACAATCACGTAAGTAATATTACCTAGCTACTACTACCTACGATGAAGGAACCTATGTCCTGAAATAAATATCTATAAACTAAACTACAAAAGCAAGTATTTAGAGTTACACTGTCTTGAAATTAGATTGAACATTCGACTTCACACGACCGATTCATTGGTATTATAGCTGTATAAAAATACGTTAGTAGTTAACGTCATAAATTAATGTTACTACGACTTACCAATTTTTGTGGTAAGTATTTATTTATAATTTAACTCCAAACACAAAAAAGATAATAATATAATTTACAACCGTGAGTCCTCATCGGGAATGTTACATCGGGAATGTTACATCCTGTAACATGAGTACCAACCTGCTTTAATCATATTTCAGCCGGAACGTGTACGAAAAGCCGTAGCTTGCGGTTGTCTAGGTGCCGAGCCTACGAAACCGCTACGACTGTCCGTAGCACTCGTAGCACGCTCGCTACGGTGGCTACGTGTGGGAAGGATGCCGCCGACGCGGCGACGTTCCTGACGCATTTTGTAGGGCTGTGCTCTAGTGTCCTTTAGGGACTAAGTTCACTTTCGCGTTGAGGACAACACTGTGGCACGTTACTTTCGTCTAAGACTGTGTATGATGCTCGAGACTAAGGCGCTGTTATGTATTGCCCTTGGCAGACTCTTTGTCTGTAAACATTGAAGTTTTGTCGCAAGCAACTTATGCATTTATTTAATATTATGTTCATATATTATGTTATTAAAGTAATGTATACCTTTTTACTGATTGAGATACAGAATTTTGGCAGTAAATTAAATAAAGCTAAGCTTAGGAAAGTTAAGAAAGTGGGACAGTTTGTTCGAAATACCACAATCTATTCTCAGTTTGTAAGTGGAAAAGTTTTGTTGGTTCTTCCCAAGTCCCATGAGAACTATTTGATTGGTCACAATATAAAGAAACCCAACTTAGACCCTTATACGTATCCTATGACACCATTGTGTAATGGGAAGTCGACAATCGTTAGATAGTAGGTAGGTGTAGTATTTAAGTATAGGTACTTTTGAATTTATCTCCAAAGGGACAACGGTGTTCAGATGAAACACCATAACAAAAACACATTTCGTAAACATTCTTGGTTGTCATCTTAGTAATTCTTTAACCTCACATATGGGTATCGACAACACTCATACTTTTATCTTAGAGAAGAAAAGACAAAGTAGATACTGTTGGTGTCCCACATACATTTAGGTAGGTATAGATTTGTCCGGCTCGTTTTACCAGGCCAGTTGTGTGCAGGGGGCGCGCGGGCGTTAGAATGTGTAAATTATGACACCCGTTTGACCTATTAAAACAAAATAAAAATTTCGGCCTCTATTCCCCGCCCGATTACCATGTACGGCAAGCCTATCCCCTGGGAGAAGCGAGCCAAGTACTTGGGAGTCACTCTCGACCAACACCTGACCTTCGCGTCACATATCAAGGAAGCACGTAACAGTGCTGCCTTTGCTATGGGTAGACTCCACCACATGCTGACGGCAAAGAGCAAGTTGTCACTCAAGTGCAAGTTGCGTCTCTATACCGCAGTGATCCGTCCCATCATGACCTACGCTTGTGTCGTGTATGCACACACTAAGCCACGTTTTATCCATAGGATGCAGACATTGCAGAACCGTTTCCTACGTAAAATCACGGGCGCTCCCTGGTACGTTCGTAACGACAATCTTCATGTCGATCTTAGAGTCCCGACCATCCTTCAGTTCATGAAACGCCTTTCCAAGCGTTTCTTTGACCAAGCTGTTAGGCATCCCAACCCCTTGATCGCATCGGCCGCCCGGTACGAACCATCGCGTATCAGTAGGATTCGCCGTCCACGGCATACCCTAGTCACTCCTGATGACCCTATTACCCTTTTACAAGAGAGCAGTAGGGAAACCAGTACTCTAAATCGAAAACACAGACACAGACCGCCGTCATTCCGGCCTCGCCGTCGAGGCCCGTCGCGACGTCCCTGTTCACTACCCCCCCCCCGACCCTTGCTCGAGCCAGCCCGCGATGCTGAGCCTTTAGTTTTAAATCAGCCCCTAAATAATGAAATCACTCAGATCCAGCCTGTCCCTTTGCTGCCCTCCCCAAGCGACACCCTAAGCCGAGGCCCGAACCCCGCAGGGGGTGCCCTTAGCGAGCTGTCGCTTAACTCAGATAATTTTGCTGCCCTAGCTGGAGGCCTTAAATTCTAGGCATCCATAGGATTAGTCCGGTTAAGCAGTAGCCAGCCTCAGAGGCTGAATTGCGAGATGCCATTCATAAAAAAAAAAAAAAAAAAAAAAAAAAAACGGCCTCTATTTGCGGGGACCGGCTCACCGGCAGAAGCTTAAACTTGGGCTTGGCCTTCGTCCGGCCATGTAAGAGAGTTAAGTAAATAATTATATGAAACGTTGGTTGTAAACTAAAAATTTTTAAAAGAAATTTTGGCGAAACATTAGTGAACCAAGTAGGTACGTACAAATTGTATCTCTGACTCATTCATTTATTAGTAGGTATTCGTGGAATTTGTTAACTGGAATCTAATTTGGATGTTTCCGTGAAGTGTCGTCTAATAATCTTCCAGCTAATAACGGGAGGAGAATAGGCAGTTAGGTGGGTATTCTCAAATCAATGATCTCGGCAGGTAGATATTGCGGTTTCATCAACATTCTCCGAATTAAATTCCGCATGTACGCTGGTCATTGTTATCTGACGGACGCAATGCAGTTACGGCTTGAGTGTAATATTTGTTATTATTATTCACTCGCAGAGTTCAAAGTTCTTGCATCAGCAAAAGGTCTTAAACTTTGGCTTGACTTTGGTTTGTAGTAAAATAATTATTCTAGATTTCTACTCTTTTGATAAGTTTATACTTCGTAGAGCCAATTCATATTCGAAGTACAGTCACGAAGAGCTTCGTAATCCAACTTTTTTGGGAAATACCTAGGTTACCTATAAAACTGCTGTTAGGGGCTGCGCAAACGTAGGCACTTTTTGCTACCGACACGGCACACCGTCACAGGAAACCGTAGTTGTTGTGTCCTGTAGCGGCGATACGACACAGTCGCCGGTTGCTACTTCTGGTCACTGGTAATCGTACTTTCTGTAACCGGTGGCGGTTTGATAATGCTGCTTGTCTGCGTGTCTTCAACTGACGACTTTTAGTTTCCAGTTACTGACACCGAACACTTTTTAATGGGCAAAGAGTATGTGCCAAGTGGATAAAATAAATATTTACGTCTGCGCAGGGACTGGCTAATTTCATACTGGTTATATAGAAAACAAATATTCATTGGAAGCTTGTATCTGACACAAGACACTCAAGTGTCCACGTTTGCGCAGCGCCTTAGACATTTTCTGGTGCCAGTGAAGATTGATAGTTGTCTAGGTGGATGTGTTTTGTATGAAAAGAGGGGTGGCTAAACTTAGATCAAATGTTCTACACTGTTGGCGTTTAATCACCAACTTTCCTTAAAAGCGGAGCTTTGATCTGACTTCCAACCTGAACACTAAAACTTCAAAATTATCTTTGCCCACTGAAAATCAGCGGCTGTAAACATAAATAGTGGCATTCTATTCTAGAGTCTAAAGTAAGGAATAGCGTGACATTCTCCCGTTTGTGTCACCAACTTTATTTACATCCGTGCGCCGACGCCTGATAAAGTTAAAGTATTAGCTGGATTTCTGTCTATGTACTTACTTGCACAGCGCGGGTGCACGTATGAAAACCTACATTTTTATTTTGGCTATCTTTAAGAGGAACTAGCTGTGCCCGCGATTTCGTCCGCGTGACATTTAACAAAAAAGTTATTTACTTTTTTTCCATTTATTTTAATAAATATTTATTTTTCTAATATAGAAGTAGCCTATGTACTAATCCTTTATACATCAGCTATCTGCCAGTGAAAGTCCCGTCAAAATCAGTCCAGCCGTTCCAGAGATTAGCCGGAACAAACAGACAGACAGACAGACAAAAATTGTAAAAAATGTTATTTTGTTACATGTACCGTAGAATACATTCATATGCATATACTTCGATTTTATTTATTTGTATGTATGTATAGATGAGTAACGCCTTTTTTTTTTCCTATGGGAAATCATCAAATGACTTCTCTCGCTCTGGGTGGAGCGGGAGGGAGTGTCAGACTTGTACTGACTAAAACCCACCCATGTTCCTTCTTCGCCCTTTGTGTTCCAGGGCCACGGTATATCTTTCGAACAACCCGCAGCCCTGGGAGATGAGTAACGCCTTGAAACTAGTTTGCGTATGTTTTAAGACGTCTTTTTACTATGACCTGCGCTGCTTGACCCTTGGGTTATTTTGAAAGGTAAAGGATGGAATTTTTGTTAAGTAACCATGTTCAAAATGAAAGAAGGGTTTAGAACCAGTCTTGGTCCTTTTATTACCTCGCGCGAAAGCTTTCAAAATAATATTTTAGCCAACACACAAAAATGGCAAGCGTGCTGTAAAAGATCGACTGAATAATAGTGAACACATAACTCGACAACGTATTGCACCGTGCTTTGGACGTGTCAACATTTTGCTGTGAATGGATCTTTATTGTTCGTGTTTCATCGTAATAACAATGTTGAATAAATTGTGCCACAATCAAACATACGCGATAAACGTAAATTTCATGTAAGGTAGGTATTACAGGTGTTTATATTTATGTTCGGACCCATAATCGTAGGTAAGCGTAGTTTAACCTAGCTTTGGGGCATAGACCCTAAGCTAATATACTTTAATTACTAGTTACTCTAGGTAGTTAGCTGAGCTTAGTCTAGGCATGGAGCAGATGAAACAGCTGAGACGGTTAAACCAAAATAACATAATATTAATTTCGAACAAATAGGTAGGTAGTATATAATACATAGAGGGTTAGTGAAAAAAAGAGAAACTTGTTATGTTAGTCACACCTTATTATTTATTTAGACCTAGGCTTGTTGTTATTAAGTGCACCTACTAATTTCATAAAAGACTAGCGTTTTGCCCGCGGCTTTGTCCGTTTGAACGTCGGAAATGATGACGTACTACGAGGATAAATCGCCGCATTACGTTCCCAAGGGATCATTACACCATACCACACATACACAAACCCACACACACACACACACACACTGTGTTTCTTTACACTTTTAAGTGCCCTGTTCTAACCTAGGTCATGGTTTAATTAGGTACTTATATACCAATTTTATCGAATTCCTTGCTGCCGTTATGGCGTAAAAAGGTAATGACAGAAGAACAGTTACTTTCACATTTATATAATGAGTAGGTAGGTACTTACATGGATATGAATTTTAAAATTAGATGGAAAGAGTTAGTAGGTTTCAAAATAAACGCTAGGCGGGTCGTTTTGACTGCTAGTTACGTATCGTAAATGTATAGATAGATTAACCTTGTCTGAATTTCAATCCACTCACGATCTAAATTGATGTGGTAAACATGTCAGATCCAGTCTCCGGTGGTATTAAAATCACCGGTACGTATTGATTGAGCAGTAGCAATAGATAGATAGTGATTCGCCAATAAAGATTGCTATTCCACCAATTCGCACTAAGCGTTTTCAAAGTCTTTTATAATGCGCACAGCAAAAGAGTGGAACTCTCTGCCTGCATCTGTGTTTCCGAACGCTTACAACCCTAATCTCTTCAAAGTTAGAGTGAACTGGCTTCTTCTGGGTAAGCTCGTACCATCGTACTCTGTCTCTGTCAACTCTGACCTAGACTAGAGTCAAGCGCAACTCCATCGCAAAAAAAAAGAACATGAGCAGAGATTTAGCTCACGATACTACAGGTACTAAGGTTCTTTTAATGTTTGTTTGCCTTGAACCGTTTGCATTCCCTTTAGGCGATCTTAAGTACTTACAGGTAGGTACACCGAACTATCTACTCCACCTATAAAAGCTGGATGTTGATTAAAAATGAATACTTAATTTCACTTTACAGACGGCGTTAATATTTTATAGATACGCACTGTTAATAAAAGCGAAATTATGGTCGGTATGACGTAGTTGGCCAGCGATGCCGACAACACGATAGTTATCGGATAATACCGCACCGATATTAAAATTTGCGTAATTAGGGAAAATTAATATAAACTGCGTGAAAGTATCGAATTATTAGATAGAACTTTTCTCATTTCATTTTCTTAACGCACCGTTGATTGAGTCTGTTAAGTTGACAGAATTTCATAAAATATAAATATTATCTGGATGGAATGGAAGCTTACTCCTATTGTATTGTTAAACCTACTTATACGATTATTTATCAGTTACAATAAAATAACAAAATATGACTCAAACTAAAAAACAAACTTTAGGAGTTGCTGGAGGCAAATACCTACTGGGGCGAAAATTGCCTCCAGTAGGTATTTGCCTACTGGAGGCGAAAATTGCCTCCAGTAGGTATTTGCCTACTTACTTACTTGCCTCCAGCACTTTCCTCCAGCAGGTTTAATTCCTATGCGTTGCCCTAAATGCACAATATACCATGATAGGCACATGATTTTCGTCAGCCAAAATATTCGCCGTCACAACGTTGTTTAGGTACTACAAACGTGACCTCAAAGGACGAAGGTGAAACATTTCATATTAACGACACAGAAGTTATCTCGTGCCATTGTCAAATCGTGACATCTTAGTTAACAGGGTATTGTGACTCAGACCACGTGCGAAGAGTTACTACTATCGACTTTGGTACGATGCAACTTGCCACCACTTCGGCACAGTTCGCAGTTTGACAAGTAATTAATTCTAGAGGTACGTGGTGCTAGTAGAAACTAAATTATGTGCATTTTTCAATAAGCTGAAATATTTTGAGAAATGTAAGATTCAATGAGGTATGTTACTTTGGTAAATAGATTTGGTGCTCGAGTTTCAGGTGAATATGTAAGTAACTAAGTATGGCTAAGTGAAGATTCATGTAACTTGGTTGACATTTTGATATAAAACACTGAGTTATATTTCAAATGGCATCAACCCTTCGTATATCACACCCTCACAAAGCCATACAGCAGTAATGATTTACAGTTGGAAACAATACGGTGCACAAACAACGCTAGGACAATTCGTTTTCCTTCGTGCACTTTTATAACTTGATGATACTTGTGACTTTGCATTGAAAAATGCTGGAAAAAGAACGTAATGTTTTCACAGTATTAACATTTTAAATCCTCCTGTAAAAAGTATTTTTCAGTCTGAGTAGTCGATATACGTATAAAAATAAAAATGAAATGAAACATGGGGTTCAATCACGAAACACGAAAGTGTAATGAAATAACCTATATAGATCAATACTAATATTAACTAAATATTAATGAGAAAACTGTTTTATGAGGAAATCTGATCGACGACCTTGTATAGTAGGTATAAAGCGTCAGCTCCATAGGCTTGTATTACAGTTTGTTACGGAACAAAAAAGTAAATATAATAATGCTCCGTTGAGGCTTCAATCGCTGAATGGTTATTACTAGGAAGGGCAGCCGGAGGTATTATCTCTCGCACTTGACCGAGCTTCGATCACTGCTTCGACGACTCCCAAAGCCTTGTTAAGGCCTAATGACACGAGCACAACCGAAATCTCCACTTATTTATACCTTTCAGCGCTAAGATAGCTCTCGAAATGATTCAGGTGATAATCGAGAGAACGCTTTATGTTATAGAGATAGTTGGTGGGGTTAACGTAATAATATATCAACTTTTTAGGGGCTTGGTGTTATTAGTGTTCCTTCGGGGTTTTTATGACCACTTCAAATGATATTGGGGTTCATGTACAGTTAAAAGACTATCTATTACAATATTTTGGAAGAATAGGTAGTGTGAAAGAAAATTTGTTCAGTTAGTTTATATGTACAACTACATATAAACTAACTGAATAATTTAAAGTAAAGTTAAGTGAACAAGTCTAAAGGTTAAAAATTAAAAGTTTTGCTAGCGAATTTAACTGGAGCTTCGATATTTATTCAAGCTCCAGTTAAATTAGCTAGCAAAACTCCCCAAACGTGATATTTTTCGGTTTATTTTTGGGGCCAATGACCAGGCCGATTACATTTTTCTTTATCACCATCAATAAAGAGGTGAAAGACAATTGAATTGTCTTGATGGCACCGCAAATCCCAAAATAGTCTGCTCAAATATTTACGTTCCACACAGCCTAAAGAGTTGGTATACGTCGTGCCAGCAATCAAACACAGATATCATCTACCTCGTAGATCTAATAAATGTCCCGTGTGCGCGCGAACGGAGGCGTACCTCCACCTAAATTATGGACTATTCCGAGTTTTTTTTTGTTTCACAATTGCTCACATGTTTGAAGGTATTTCCAATGCGGAATTTTCTTCTGAAAGAATTGTCAATTTTAAATTGTTAATTAGTGTTTCGAGAGGATTAGCCAGGACTAGCTTGTGTTGTTAGAATTTTGTACGTCTGCCTATGATATGACGATATCTAGTGAAGGTATTTTAGTGGTGATCTATGTTGTTAATGCGGTTATCCTGCATTGTGCTGGCAATTAGCGTCAAGCATTAATCTCCTGTAGGTATGTTCGTTATGGGGTAGGTACGTAACCTATGCGCATCATTTAACTCCACAGCTTATGTTTAGTTTATTTATTTATAATCATCAAAATTACATGTCAAGTTTAAAAAAAATAAAAAAATCATTATACATTCGGAGGTTCACTAAACACAAAATATCGGACAGTTAAAATTAATTGAGAAATAAAATAATTAAACAAAGGTCTTGAATTCAAGTCAACAAAATACAAATAAATAATAATTAATATATCAATTACCTAAAAACCATTTTTTTTAGGTTATCGAGAAGGTTTAGGTTTTATTAGGTGACTGTTCGGATAGCCAGCCTTTAAGTTAAGCTTTGAAAGCATTGTCGGACGTCGCGCTTACAATCTCATCAGCACACGTAGCATGACCACTGTAGAATCGGGCTATGTCAACGGAAGAATCGACAAAATGACACGTTGTCATTGTCTTTCTATCATTGTGTCGATTCTTCCGTAAACAAAACAGATTAGGGGTATGAGGAACAGGGTGTAAAGTTCCTCAATACTCCATTGAAAAGGTAGGATCCTCCGACCAGACAGGTGTTATGTCTGGTAGGCAACTGCCCGACAGTTGTTGTCGGGTTTCTCTATATAGTCTTAAGTCGATGTAAACTTTGCTTGCGAGATGTTGGAAATTGATGTTAGTTCTTCCGTCGTGTCATAGATGGCGCTGTAGTACTTTTTATAGTAAGTTGCTTTTCAACGTCGCTACAAATTCGTTTGGTTCCACCTCTTCCCAGTCAACGCTGGCCACCGATGCGACGAAGTTGTTCTTATTCATTTTTCTGTAGTTGTATGTGTTACAGGCATTCGTGACTCAACAGTACATATGATTTCACTGCGAATTGCAAAGCGATCGCTAACGAGTAAATTTACCCTGGAGGTCGCAATCGACCCTGGTGACATATTAGTGTACAAGGTGGTCTAGACAAGTAGAAGAATTCCCTTGTCCCCCGTAGGAAAGTTAATTTCTATAGAATAGGCATGGGCCGATAGCGTGTCTTTCAGTCTTTTTGGATAAAATTACTTAAACACAAAAGGGTTTTTTTTGTTAGCCTCTCATTTGTCCCACTGCTGGGCAAAGGCCTCCCCTTTCTCCTTCCAAACTTCTCTATCTTGTGCGATATCTGGCCATGATCGCCCGGAAAACAAGATCTGATCGTCACACCACCTTCGCCGGAGTCTACCTCGACGGCGATTTCCTCCGTCAGGCGTCCAGTGAGTGACGATCTTTGCCTGCCTCTCCGGGTGCATTGGCGCTACGTGGCCAGCCCACTCCCACTTTACCTTGGCTGTTTTTTCTCCTACATCTGCAACTTGTGTAATGGAACGCAGAGTGGTGTTCCTGGCGCGATCTGTACGCTTCACACCTATTATGCTACGCTCCATTGCCAGCTGGCAAATCTTGAGTTTGGACTTCTGTTGTTCGGTTAGTAACCAGCTTTGCGCACCGTAGGCTGCTGTCTAACGAACGAGGCTCTGGCGCAACGTCCACCAACCCGCACTGGACTAGCGTGGTGGACTAAAGTCCAAATCCCCCTTTACAAACTTTCAAATATTTATATCACCTAAAATAATGGTTTTTTCGTATGTCAGCGGATTAATCTACATTTTTTCAGGGATTTATAGATTTCGAATTTCGCTGTTATAGGTGGAAAGTGGCTTGTGATAAAAACTTTCAACATTTTTGATGTAGGTACTCATTAATCATATTTAATAATATTTTGGTTCCCATAAATAAACTGTCAACAAATACGGGGTGATGGCGGATCCGTAACTCATTTCCTCTTCCTGTTACAAGTATAACTTACATATTCTGACACGGGGCGACCTACATAAAAGTTTTGGATTAAGTACAACGCAGCTCAGCCGGCTGGCAAAACGTACGAATAGATAATTTACTGTTAGGTGACCTTCAGCGGATTTCAGTGGGAGATATGAGAAGGGGAGTTGCGCCGGGAAGACAATGTCGTACATATTTTAAGCGGGCACGCCCCGTTCGTACAAAGGCGTAATTTATAGGGCCGCGCGGAGACGGGTGCTTGAGTTATGTCCCGACGATAGCGACGAGCTTTTAACTGCCTAATGGAGCGATTTACTCAGACCACCTTGCGCCCGCTCCGCTGTTTACATTGAAGCACGCCGAATTGGGCAGATAACGACGGTGGAATTAATTCTTGTTTGTACCTGTTAGAAAAAGATGGATATTTCCGTGATCTTCAAATTGAATGAATAATGAATATCCTGTGGGTTTTATATTGGCATACTAGACGTTGAAGTACGTTGGTAGTCTGGCGACGGCGTGTCGGGTGGAGCGCTCTGAGTATTGAAGAGCAACGCGAGAAGTTTTTCAATAAAACATAGCCCTCTGAGACAACATTTCAATGGAGCGCCGTGCGATGTTTACGGCCCGAGCGCCACCGCGGCGCGCTACACTCTGCAGAACAATCCAATCCGAAGATATTGATCAAATTGTGCGGGTACAAATACGTGGAGTGCAAACCAATTGAAAGAAAAAAAATGCAATTTCAGCCCCTTAGGCTAAAGCTTAACACATAATCCTTCTCTGAACACTTTCATTTTTCTACGTCTGATGTATCATATTTGCTTCCGAGCGACTACAAAGATTAAGGAAACCTTGTGATCTTGCAAAATTCGACGAAAATGAGTTTTATGGAGTTAATACGCCTTTTAGGTTTGTTAATGTGAGCAGCCAGATTATGTTCACAAGATATTATTTTGTTTGCTCGTTTAAAAGTTTTTTCAATCAAGTTAAGTACTTATAAGCCTGATAAGTAATAACATACATTGCTATTAGAGAACAAATCGAAAAAGAAATAGCAAAAGAATTTGCAGAATTGGTTTCTATATTATTTTTCAAACTTCCGGCCTGTAAATCGTATAACACGCGTTTATTCCTTTTTTTTAAACAATCTGAAACAGCTACACATACAAAACTGCATGATTCGCGAGAAAGTGCGGGGTATTACTCCTACCTAACCTACACTTACTTATTTATAATCAGCATTTCTTGGATTAATTTTACGTTCCTTAAGGTTTATGAGCTTTTATAAGACAAAATTAAAATTTATTAAGAGTGGAAAGCGTTAGATATTACAAAGCCGTGATATCAAGCATGATATTAATTTAAATTCTTATTTTATGTACGTAAAATGTTACTTTTAAACAATTAATGTATATTAAAGTTCTCTCATGGAAATATAATTACAATATTGTGTGTATTTAAACTGTACAGCCCCTGAGTTGGTTATTTTCATAAGTGCAAAATATGGCAAGCCTCTCAAGTCGAACCAACAGAGAAGTGTGCAATGACCCAGATGCTTGTTGCATTTTCATCCGGCGGCGTTTCCTTGGAACACTTTCATACATGCATATGTTATGATACTTAAAACATACATACCTACGAGTATGTATGTGAGAGTGAACCTTGGTTCTCTAGATCAGAAAGATCCGTGTGTTTTGTGAGCGCTCGCTGTAGCTGGCTTTTGTTGCGCGTTTTGCATTGCAGGTCAAGTGCAATCCTCTGAGATTGCTGCAGGCTACGCGCGGAATAACGTAAACCAGTTGAGCGCCTAACGATCGTGCATGTTTCGAACTAACGTATGTAATGACTTTAATATTATTTCCATTATCGAATAGTACGTGACATATTGAATCAATAAGACATTACCTAAGCGAGTAACAGAACATCAGATAGTAATTGTCGTAATAAGTGATTCTCAATTGTCATTAGAAGAAACAATTAGGTCGGTAGTGGATTACTGAGGGTGATTGCGTCGCGGAACGAGGTATTTGTGTCACATCGAGCGATCGATCCGCCCACTCCCAGCCAATTACTGCCGATACACGACCGAATATTGTTCTCGATACACCCGATACAGCGAATACTGTGGGGTAGTACTACGGCGGGTACATTCACGCGAACTCCCGATCCCTATGAAGCTCTCGGTCGGCGGCGCGAGGCGACGACACCGCGCGACAAGGCTTGCCGGCTGTATCCAGTTGCGCCTTTGTCACGGATATCTGCACTCCAATGTTTTGACGATAACCCAATTGAATGTTCGTGATCTGATCACAAAACGTCTATTGTGCGTTTTTATTTTCCTTAGCAGCGAGATTCAGTTGAAATTCGACACGAAGTTCAGTTTTATTCTGCCAAAATATGTAAGGTTTTCCACTTGTCAATGAGACTTGTCCAATCTTTTGTTGGTTAATTATCGACCTGTTAGTTTTCTCATTAATGTTTGCGCAAATTTTAAGCAAATAATTATGTTTCTTCATTTACAACTCCGATAACAATTTCTCGTATCTCATCGATACTGCAACTACTTAGCAGCTATATATTTTTATTTCTTGTATAAATTTTATTGAAATTTATCATGTGCAACCGCGCTCGCTTGGCTAACCACGGTCGAAGACACCAGCGCCTACCAATTTCTTTGTTTGTTGCACCGTGCTGTTACACTAAGGATGACCACCCATCGGAAGGACAGATAAGCGGCATACGGTTCGAGACGTCATAAGCGACGCCCTGCGATAACGATAACAACGATAACGGTATCGAACGGCCAGTTGAAAATTAACCGTCGGCCCGAGTGAAGGTGATTGTCGAAGAAGACTTTTTATTGTTCTTATCCGCTTCAGTAAAATACTATGCCGGGTCTCTTGGAACCACAGAAAGTATTCCCTAAGTCGAATGAGTGCACTGATTCAAACGACTCAGAGCAGGAGATTTCTCGAAGAAGTTATGACTTTTCAAGCGGTGTTCCTGAGGAACCTGTGACGTCAGACGAAGACTCCGATGATTCTGGGGGTGGTCGCGGGAGGTTTTCACGAGTGTTCGTAGTTAATCCAGACTCCGATGACTCGTCTTCGGAACCAGAGGATAACGCAGACAGTAATGGCATAGACTGTGATGATTCCTTTGACAAGAAATCCGATAGTTAGGAAATGATCGTGTCTGAGATGGCTTGACAAATTTCAGTGGATGTTGGTGCCGAATCAAACGAAAGGTTTTCACCAAGAGCCTGGACTCAAATATTGTGCTTTTGGACGCAGTAAGTTTTACAGAAGACAATGATTATTCCGTGTGGAAATTAAAGTGATGAAAATCGCAGTCATGAGGGATCCAGAAAATCTAACTAACTTCAAGTTTTTCAAATGCTTCAAGTGAAACGTTTGTAAGATTTAGGTACTTAACAGTTTTAGTTTAGGTAAGTTGGAGCTTGAGTAATGACTAATGATCTAGATAATACAAATAACAAAGATAGTGACGTTAATTACTCATTATTGATATTAACGTAGGCAGGTATTTTGTTCATGAGATAACACTACTACGTTACAATGGCGTGAAAAATATTTATCTGTAGTTACAGAAAAAACAATAATAAGTTTTTGATATATGCTATTTTTGGGCTAAATAATTCTTAAAATCACCTATTCAAAATGAATGCACGGTATTCTCAACATTGTTATCATAGATTTGATACTGATAGTTTTATTAAATAAAATAATGGAATTAACCAATTATTTTGTACATTTTATTCCGTTCCGCAACCAATGAATGCTAAAATAATTGTGGAACATTAGTGGGGGCCATGTAATTTAATTGCACGCAGGCACAATTGATATTTATTGCTGCAGCATACTTTACCCACACATAATACTTGTTTCCGCTTACAGAGTTATACTTACTGTTCTAGATTCGGTCAAATTGTGAAATTAACTTGTTTTTATGTTGTTTATTAAAACATTTTTTTTTGTCTGTTTATTTTTTCATTTATTCCTATTACGGTACTACCTACTGGTTACTGTTAGTCTGCGTAATCTCTTTGCTGGGCAAAAGCCTTCATGACTTCCAGTTCTCAAAATGATCTACTGTTTCCACTTTTTTAGATTCAAAACCAAAAAAAAGTATCTAGCTTTTTACTGTTTCAAATTTTTGTGCCAGCCATGAAAAATATATCTACATAAAACAATCTAAATATAACCTATGTATGCCTATAAACCTCAGTCAGGCCTAGATACAGTTTCACGTGTGACCAATACAAATATTCCCTTTGTCAACGTTCGTCACTGGCTGAATCGATGTCTCGTCAAAGAGCCGTATCAGGCCATATGTACCTAAATAAAGAAAAAACCTTTTATCGAGAGAGAAAAAAACAATGTAATCGGAGTAGTTTTGAGTAAATTAAACAGTGACGAAAAGGGATTGGGTCGAAGACGGTCAGCGATTCGGATTTTCCGGCTTCCTATGTTAATGCCGCGAATTTCAATTAATTTATTCAGATGGTACGTTTGTAGGGGAACTTTATTTGTGATACGTATTTACAACAAAGATTGAGATTTGTTGACAGCATAGGCTGATGATGTTTAGTTTTTGTGTTTTTTTAAAGAAACGTAAAGGTCAACGCAAGGTGATACCAATGATTCTTTGTTTGTCTTTGTCATACTTTTCATTTCATGATGCTTGACTTTTTTGCTAAATATTCATGCTCAAGGTACTTAAGTGGGTTTCAAATATGCTGAAAAGATCTGAGAACCTCGGGTGTTACAAGTATACAATAGACATGTAGGTACCTATTGTTTGCAAAAAGTTATTTTTATTTAATTTCAGTAGTTATGATGAAATAATATACAAGGTGTTTTTTTTTTTTTTTTTTTTTTTATTATAAATAGGCTCGCGTTTGACCACTATCTCACCTGATGGTAAGCGATGATGTGGTCGACGGTGAAGCACGCTTGCCTAGAAGAAACCTATTCACTCTTGACTTGAAGACCCCCAGATTGTAGCTATCGGGAAACACAGACTCCGGCAGGGAATTCCACTCCTTAGCGGTACGCATAATAAAAGTATTCCCAAAGCGCTTAGTGCGTATAGGTGGGATGTCCACCATGTACCGATGGCGCATCGCCGTACGTCTGGTAGTCCGATGATGAAACGGGCTAGCTGGAATTAGGTCATGCAATTCCATCGCACACTCCCCGAAATGTAACCGGTAAAAAACCGATAGGCTGGCAACTCGGCGACGATGTTCAAGGCTCTGGAGCTTAGATTTGACCAGTGCCTCATTGCCAATGAGCCTCTTGGCCCGCTTTTCAACCGACTCAAGTGCATCAAGCTGGTATTTGGCAGATCCGTCCCAGAGATGAGAACAGTACTCCATGCATGATCGAACTTGCGCTTGATACAAGCTGAGCAGCTGTTCTGGCGTGAAGTACCTTCTCACCTTTGCAAGGACCCCCAACTTTTTGGCAGCCAGCTGTGCCTTTGCCTCAATATATGAGCCAAAATTGAGGGTTGATGTTAAAGTTATGCCAAGAAGCTCAAGATGGTCTGCTATTGGCACGGTGACATCTCGGAAAGTTGGAGCAGGGTGAAATTGGCTCTTTTTTGCGGAAAAAAGACACGCCTGGGTTTTGGTAGCATTAAACCTGACCAGATTGGCATCTCCCCATTCGGAGACTGCTTGCAAGGACAGGTTCAAACGCTCCACCATAGCCTCACGGAGAGACCGGATCTGAGGCCCGGTAGCCCGTGCGTTAGACAAGTATCTCTCAGCAACAGTGCTGTCGTCTGCATACCCAAAGGTGCCGGGTCTTAGCAGATCGTCAATGTGCAGCAAGAATAATGTTGCTGAGAGTACGGACCCCTGAGGGACCCCAGCATTAATATGCAGTTGGTCCGACGAGCAGCCATCGATAACCACTCGAATGGACCGATCTCTCAGGAAGTCTGCAATCCAATCACACAGACCACCGGGCAGACCGAATGAAGGAAGCTTACCGATAAGGCTTTCATGCCAGACCCTATCAAAAGCCTTCGAGATGTCGAGGGAGACAGCAATCGCTTCCCCGTGCCTCTCGATGGCCTCACTCCATATGTGAACGGCATACGCTAGAAGATCCCCAGTAGACCGATTACGTCGGAAGCCGTATTGGCGGTCACTAAGGATATCGTTAGTTTCTAGGTATGCTAGGAGCTTACAATTGAGTACACGTTCCATACTCTTACAGAGTATGGACGTTATAGAGATGGGTCTGTAGTTGGCCGGGTCAGCTCGACTGCCCTTCTTGGGCACGGGCTGTACGTTGGCTTGCTTCCAAGCATTCGGCACTTTTCCAGTCTCGTAGGAAAGACGGAACAGGCGAGTCAGGATCGGAGACAATTCAGGCGCACAGGTTCTAAGGACAATTGCTGGTATACCATCAGGGCCACTAGCCTTGTTCACGTCGAGGTTGCGGAGCACTCTGCGAACGTCGTTCTGATGGATGCGAATATCCGACATACTCGTCTCGCATCCATCAGGAAAGGGAGGGGGCCGCGCGTCACCTGGATTCAGACGTGAAGATTCCGCAAAAAGAGAGGCAAATAAATTTGCCTTCTCTTTAGCGGAGTGGGCCAGCGACCCGTCGGGTTTCAGCAGTGGTGGTAGTGAGGGACTTGGCCAGGGACCAGAACGCTTTACTACCTGTTGGGTAAGAAGCAAGCTTGGCCCCTATTCGGCCAATGTGGTCGAACCGAGCCCCTCGCAACACCTTCTTGCAGGACTTGGCAGCCCTGTTGAAGGCCTTCTTCTTCTGACCCACGTCACTCGCTTTGCGCGATCGAGCGTCGACCCATGCCAGGTAGGCCTCATGTTTGAGCGCGTCAGCGCGATAACAATCGGCACTAAACCATGGCCGGTCTCCACTAGACATTGTTATGTCAGAGAACGGAATATAGTACTCCATTCCCTGACGCAACACATCTGTCACGGCGTCTGCGCATGACGAAGGGTCAGCCGAAGAAAAGCAAGTAGGCCGCCAAGGATAGGATGCGAAGAAAGATCGCATTCCGTCCCAATCTGCTGACCTGTACCGCCAAACCCGCCGGGTGCCTCTTGGGCTGGGATCGGGCGGGGAGTAGACGGACACAGACTTCACCAGACAGTGGTCGGAACTACCCAAAGGTGAAGTTATCGATACGGAGTATCGGTCTGGATCTGTTGTCAGCAGAAGGTCCAAGCAATTAGCCGTGTGCGAATCTACATCCGGTACCCTCGTTGCCCCCTGGACCAGCTGAGTGAGGTTTAACGCTAGCGCAAGCTTACGCAACTCACGCCCAGCATGATCGGTGCACTGGTATGGAAAAAGCCACTCCTGGTGGTGGGCATTAAAGTCCCCCAGTAACACTAATTGGGCGGAAGGGTACCGCTGCTGTGCCGCATCAGCCGCCTCACTGAGGTACTCTGCGAGCCTGGTTGTCTCCTGATCTCCGCTGTGCGAACGGTAGACACAAGCATAGATAATTTTATCCAGACCTGTGTCCACCAATGCCCAAAGCGTCGTGAATCTGGAGTCCTCAAGGTTACGAAGACGCCGATAGCATGCGTCGTCACGGGCATACACACACACCCCCGCGCGTGGTTTAAAATTGTGCTCCAGGGTGTACCCAGGGTAAGATAAGTACGACACGTCTGACGGGCTCGCTATCTGCGTCTCCGTTAGGAAAAACAGCGCTGGTTTCTCAGTCTCTAGGTGGTAGTGGACTGCAGAGAGATTTGAGTACAGACCTCTAATGTTGGTGAAGTGCACTTTGTGTGGGAGGGGGTGCAGCCGCTGTTGGACTCGAGATTTATTTTTCCTTGCCATATTATTGTAAAAAAGAGTGAAGGGAGGAGAGGAGAAGGCAGTGAGACGAGGTTCCACGCTGCTGACCTAAAGACACGCACTGAAAGGACATCATCATTGGGGCACTAGTCTGGAGACTGCGGGGACGCCCGAGCCCCCCCGGAATGACCATCGGGCCCTCCCAACTGGTCGCCAACCAGCACGATGGAACATTCCGGGATTTTTCGACAGTTGGCGGGGCAGCCTTTCGTGTGTGGCTGGCACACTACTTGGGCCCCCAACTACCTGCGGTCGGCCAGCGGCGCACCGTGCCTCGGATCCCGCTACCCTCCGCGACTAGTCTCCCGATACATCCATAACAGCGCGCGTCAGGCTGGTCTGCCTACAGTGGAACAACTGTCTCGACCCGACTCCACTAGTTGGCTACACCGAGCATCATACCGGAACACGGCTAGGCCGCTTGGCGGTACGTCTTTGCCCGGTGGGTGGTCGCAAGCCTTCGGCCGAAGCCTACCACCAGTTAGTGTCACCTGATTTGCACCACCCGGGGACCACGTGTAGGGAAACAAAGGGTACACTCCTACGGACGTGGGTGACTCGACCCCCAGAGAAGGTGTAGTTTTGCATATTCGTCAAATTCAAGAAGGTACGAGTAACTATGCTAATAATGCTCGACCCAAATCAATAATGAAATGATTCTTATATACGAAAATCGGTAAGCGTGAACCATCCGTGTTTTAAACGCGCGGCCCGTCTGATCCTCGCCTTATAACCTGCACACCTTACACACATAGAAAAAATCTCAAACATTTATTCGATAATTTCTTATTCCCTAAACCACGTTATGGGGGTTTTTCAGAAATACTGACAAATTTAAACAACAAAAAAGCAGTGTTTTAATAATTAACTAGGTACCGTAATTTATATTGATTATTTATGTGTTTTGTGACTACGTCCTGAATTTTGACGAGGATGCAAAACAACGCCATGTATAATGAATAATAAGTTAATTATTTCGTAGAACCGCCTTTCCGTAATAAGCGATTGTCGCACGAATGCGCAATCGTCGCCATCATTTGTCACTAATTTGTTTGGGTAACCCGGCCACAACAGACGTCAGACACGGCCTTAGGCTGGGCCTGCGTCGTACCTACGAAGTACTCAATAACTACACTCACCTTGAAGTGACTGACTTTCATTTGGATGATCAGCGCATATTAATCAACTACTAGAAATTAATTTCATTCGGTATAAAATTGCTTGCAAAAATTGGGCGCAAGACTTCAGAAGAAGACTTAACAAAGTCATGCAAACCTGGACTAAAGTAATATTAAAAAAAAACTCGGTCTTGCCTCTATTTTGAGATATAATAAGTGAAGGGAAGACGACACCGGTTTATTTTTTGACTTTTCATATTTTTTTACTGAAGCATATCAGATGCCGTTTGCATATATTTTATCCGATAAAGAGGCTTTTAGGCATAATCTCGTGTTTACAAACTCATGGCGGGTTCTAAACCTCTCATATATTTTCCAAGCCTGTGACGATCGTATGAAAAATACCCTTTTGCATAAGTAGATTTTGTGATTATGTATTAACAAGGAGCTTAACTACAAGCTTATCTTTAGTGATTTTATCGCAAATCTGTTATAACTACATGCCGCCCTGGAAAACTGAAAACAGGCGGGCTAAAGGGAACAAACCAGCATTTGGTATAGTCTCAGATACCAAGAGCACGTTACATATTTATTTTCCACGTATTCACCATATTCCAATTTGTAAAAAGCGACACTCGTTAACCAGCTTCAACGTCACAAAATATGTATTCCAACTTTACAAAATTGTTTTCAGAAGATGTTCTCTTAACACTTAGTGAGCAAGTACGGAGCTCTATTCAAATCGACATCAACATATCAGGTCATTTTATTTTAGTTCAGAGAGCTCTTTACAGGGCAAAAAAGAGCCCGAAGATGCAGTGAAAACCTCGTTCAAAGAATTCTTTGACTCTCGTCCAGGAGATTTCCGCGCCAGTAGCGTAAATCAACTGCCATTAAAACGGCAAAAATGATGTTCTTTGAACAAATATTTTCGTTCAGATCTTTTTGTGTATTTTTAATATAAAATTCTTCATAGGTGAAATAAAAAGGCAGCATAGAACATAATTCAAAAGTATAGAGATTAGTGTGTATTTGTAAGCCAGGCAGCGAGTTTCGAATCAATCTTTCAGTTGACTTTTACAGCGCTAGAAAATGAGCAATGGTTTTATATTTTCTAGATCACGTTGTTATCGAATATTGTGAATGAGGGAGATGGATTAGTCACGCAAGAGCGGAGATTACTATTGGAAAACTCGATAGGTATCTTTTATTTAGTTCTGAAATGATTTTATTGGAATCTAGCATTTTATTGAAGAGAACGGGTAAAATAGGTCCTTTCTCATCCGATTCAAACTGAAAATCAAACCCAAAGCATTTATTTCATTTAGATCATTACAGGCACTTTTGAAAGTCAAAAAAACGAAAAAAAAAAACGCGAGGCTACAGTCCCAATCACAAGGCATAATAACCTGTGCAAGTACTGTGGTTGCCTATTCCATAGCCTAGATCTCTATGAAGAAGAATGGACAAGAAACTCCATCGACTCTCTTTTAAATCAAAATATTATTACAAAATCTTGGTTACATTATTCATGTTGAGAATTACAAATATGTGAAAACGATGTAGAAATACGTGCAAGTTAAGAGCGTCCAGAGTAAAAGATTAAAGCAATCTATCAAAAAGAAAGTAATTAAAATAAACCGTGGCAGCTAAAAGATGACCAGTCACAACTGACAGCGCCCATTCATGAACATGACGCCTGTATCAGCCATTATTTAACTCAACCATATTGATGGGAACTAAATGACTCGACACACCCACCACCATCAGCGTAACATTTGAGTGAGCATGACATTCACTCAACCGCCAGGGTAAATTAGGGCAATGAAAGATGTAGGTACTCAGTACACATATGATATGCAATTATATAATACTAAGAGATTGAATCTATATAATACAAAGATATTTTTACAATCTTCTGCAGCTTTCCCAATAACTTCACATGGTAATGTCATTCTCCCTATGGTTGTGGAGCAGGACCAGCATTTAGCCAAGCATTTTTTCATCAATGTAATCCCCCAACTTATAATATGCTTGCCTACATGGTCTACGTTTTATGCAAGATTTAAATTTCGTCTCATTCAGTTGTAGAATGGGGGGAGGTATTTTATTGTAACATTAACGTAATCGTCAAATTTTTAACATCCTGTTATACTAGAGTATCATTCATACGGCGTTCACAAGTTTGTGAAAGCTGTCCCAAACAAAAACTAAAATTTTTACGTGACTTATTCAAATATCCGGACACAGAATTCAATTTAAAAATTTGTAGAAGCGAGAAGAAGTTTCATTAAGGTTTAGTGAAAAGATACTTAACTAAATAATCCTGGTAGGAGGTGCAGCATGCAGTGCGGCTTCTAACGACCCTACAACACTCGAGGGCACTCTACGCTTCAGCTGCTTCGCGCTCATGCACTTTTCAAGTACGCACTGTTTATGCTCTAGTTCGGTTCAGAAACTTACATTTAGCCGCAGACATTGCTTGTTTGAATTTGAATATCGAATGCGTTTTTGCTCTGAAATTACTTTGTATTTTGTACCTGTTTTTTAGCATTTCTGCCGAAGATTTTTTCGGGGATGGCAACTGTGAAAGTAATGGCGCTAGCATAGCTGGCTCTAGGCATCGTCATAGGTTGAAAATCTGGTAATATCATTTTATATTTCACAATAGCTTGATCTCATCGCTTCGCGATCCGATTGAGATCTAGCTATGGTCGCGTTATTTACAATTAGCTTTTAACGGCATTTTTAATAATCCTCTACTGTCCCACAGATGATAAAAATCCCCTATTCCTTTCCAACAATTAATCAAGAACGATTCTAAATTGTCATGCCAACGATCGAGCGTTTTCCAGTCTTTTTTTAAGTTTGTTTTTTTGGTCTTCTTTAATTTTATGAACCCTTATTTTTTTTTATTTTTTTTTTTGTAACAGTATGAATTCAGACAGAAGCCATAAAAGTTTTCATTATGGATTCTGGGTGGGTAAACTTAATAAAGCAGACTTTAAAATAAATACATTTGTCATTACTCAGATACTTAGGTTATATTCTTGTTAATTTTCTTTGCCAGCAAACTCTGTTCAATCAATATTTTCATTAGAAGTTTCGCTTTACAGTTTATTTGTTATCCATTCATAGACAGTGATCCATTTACCCGCCGAAGTGCACAACAATCACAAACTACACTCTGAGTTATGTACGTACATGTATCGTTTAACCTATTCCGGTGTGTGACTGTTACATACCCATTTGATTCTAATACATTAGATCGGTGAGTGGTGGCGAGTGAGTGTAACACGGATGGGCCGTATGCAGCGGGCTAAGTGGAGGCATGCTCAAGATATGAAGAGCTCTTGCCCCCAGCCTTCTGCACGCCGAGGTGCGATGTTTATGCATTATGTATCACTGGTTCACTGGGAGGCTGATACTTCGCTACGAGTTTTACATACAGCTTTTGAACAAATTCTTAAAGAAATTTCGTGTAACGTATAACAGGCTCGTATATAATTTGAATTGATGTTACTACAAGAAAGTCACGTTTACATGCAGATAAAATTAGAACTCCAGCTAAAAGATGAGTAGAGTCGCAAGAGTAAATTGTATTGTAAGTAGTATTACGAGTAGTAAAAGTTCCCGGCCTTGGCCTATATCAACATCCTTTATTGACTTTTATGACTTGTACAGTTGTACGCAGTGGAAGTAAAGGGAGAACATAATCGGAATCCCAAGTTTATCGATAATTTTATTGGGACCATTAGCAAACAAGTTGTTTTCAGCCTTTTCAGACGTTTCAAGGACAGCGGGCTAAATGGAATGTTTCCCTAATTCGAAAACATGATTATCAGAATGTTCAGATTACTTGTCATTGGATGATTGAATAATGAGGAGAATTTTGGACCGCAATCACATTGTGTAAGATTAATGGCTGGTTCCTGTTGTTGAATGAAGGCGACTCTCTCGATGCTAATTTCGCCGATGTACCGGACGGGTGACACTTAGTTTCCTATTCCACTGTTTGTACGCTGACATCTGTTTAATTACTTGCCATACACACTTTACGGCTATTGTTGCTTTATCCTTTAAATTGCACAGATTATGTAGGTAACAGAATTACTCTCTGTTTTGTCAAATGAATGAATAGATACTGACTGACAAATCATAAGAATGCTACGTAGAAAACTTTAGTAAACAGACTAAAATAAATAAAAATGTTATAGAGCACTTAGGTTTTCCGGTGTTTTTATGTTTAACTTTATGTTTTAAAAATAAAACCTATTCAAGGGTAGTTGGGTGTTATTCATAATAATTGTACGTAACGGATATGAACAAGATATGAAAATAAATTTAATGTAACAGACAAGATAACAGATAGGAATTGTAAGGACTAGTACATAATACTACTACAAGTGTATAAAAATAAATATTAGTTTTATTTAATGGGTCTTTGGGCCATTCATTTATCCAGGAGGTAAATAAAAAGCTTTTATTTTGATTGACTTATAATATTGCTTTATTAAGTACGATTATTTTAGGAAAGTAATTTTTAGAAATCACATATTAATAATTAATATAGCATCCCAGCTTAGGATTTTATGGTGACATCGATATTTATCAATGTCAACAGTGTAGGAACATAACATCCTTATTATTAATCAACTCCTTAAATTTCTTTAGGTAGTTTTTATAACACCTTATACACGCAGCTTTACCTTTTCATATCTGTTACGTATCAGAAAAAAGTAACGGAGAAATATCATATATGAACAATTAGCACGTGTCTAACCTACAAAATATTTTGTACAGCAGTCATCAATTAGTTTAAACAAATTACTTCTACTGATTTCACTTCAACAACCACGATTCTTTTCTCATAATTATATAAAAACCTGGAAAGTATTACCGAATTCAAATATACCACGAAAACAAATGTCACAAATAAATGTCAAATTATAACGTTACGCACAAAATTGATCGCACTGAGTGAAACAACAAAATGGCGAATCCACAGTCACGCCATCTGTTAACAATGTTTGTTGCGTAATGTTTCCAGTAGATAATTTTATTTCCATGTTGGAAATAATGTTATAAAACACTGTAACCGAGATGAAAAACAGAGATGAGTATAATATTGGACTGCCATTTAAATATGTAAATTATGTATTAATTACTGTTTGTTTTATTTATTTTAAAGAATAATCTATTGTTATGGATATAAGCATACTAAAAAAACACTAAGTTTTAGACTAACACAATTCGATTATTTTTAAAATATTTTTAATGTTGCTTTAAGTAAAAAAGGACATGATTTTTATTATGAAATTTCTGTGAATACAATTTTAAAATTTGAAATATTATAATATCTTGCTTTCTCTTACTTACTGAGTATTATAAATTGTAGTTCTGGATAGTTTTAGAATTAGGGTGAATAAAATTGAGCTATTATTGAAGTGGAAAATAAAAAATAATCGAGCTGGACGCGGAGAGGGAAGCAAATGTACAATTTTCGTGAATATCACCCAGTTATATTCATCAGAACCACATTTAGCAGTCGGATTAGTCATCAAAATATGGGAAGTATTAATAAAGGACCCTTTTCCCGGCTTTTACTTCTCCCAAGAGTGCTGGAGCCTGGCTTTCGTAGGCGGCGACCAAACAGGTTTTACTTACCGTTTTGAAAATTGTTTTGCCGTGCTGTGACTACTATTCTTGCATTTTTTTAATATTTATTTTCATGATTTATCGGTGCATGGCAACTATTGTATAAATAGAAGCCCATATCAACATAATTATATTCCGTCAGCTAGTGTTTTCTGTTTTAACATAAACCATTTAGTTAATTTCGGTAATTTGCTAGGCGTGGTTCGTGATTAGCGCTTCATTTTGTAACATGTGATTTGGAACAGTTCCGAATACACTACATGTTATTACTTCTGTATAATTTGTTCTGTTTATACAAATATATATAATTGTACGAATACATACGATAATGAAACAAAATTGTACTTTTTTTGTTAAATAAAGTAAAACTGATGAAACGATGTTACGTCAAAATTGCGCGGCAAAAAAAATGTTAGTATTGTTATGTATTAATGAAATATGAATGCGGCAGTTATGAGGTATACGTGAATGTATCGCCATTGAAATTTATTGCTGATTCACGTCCGCCGTACTGTGTTGTTATTTCAGTTGAGTGACTGGGGTGAAGTGAAATAAATGAAACTATGTTACACAACCGATTGAGCAAATATTTCATCAACTTGTTGCCCCAAAGGACGTAGAAAAAATCATTGTTCCTATTGCCGATAGCGACCTGCTGCGAAACTTTAATAGACGTAGGACTTGGATTGGATTCTTTGTTCGCTCCTTGCTGGAGTTAATGTATCGAGTTCATTGTTGTCGATTAACGTTCTCAGATAGCCATGTTAGTGGATATAGGAAGCAGGCAATGCGTTAAATGTGTTGCATGTTTGCAGGGCCGCGGGCGCGGGCTAATCGCGGCGTCCACGAATATTTACTGTCCCCCGGGACGCGTCATCTGATAATGTTATGTTCGGTCCTGCTGTAAAAATCGCTGTTCATTTCAATGACGGGACATCGCGTGACATAAATAACTCGATATTCGTTTAAATCTTGAAAGGCTATAATGTAAATGTTCCAGTTACGATGATTAATGATAACGGCTTGAGCAGCTGTTTTATGAGCTATTTCATCTTAATTTTTCTGAGAGGTAGGTATCTCCGAAAGTAATTCGCTTATTATTATTTTCAAATCCTGCTGATTGATGACAAATTGATGATAGCATAAGAGGTATTACTTATTAATGTATTGGGTACCTACAGCGTTCATCAAAGTTGAAAGTAATGTTGTGAATACGGGTAACATACAGTTAGAGTATAGATAAATTACACACACAGCGTTTGTTAGGTACCTGAGTAAACATTATAGTAATATATCCGTGTTGATTACGTTGTACGTGGGGGCACGTTGAGTGATTGGGCTTCAACTTTCCAATCGATACGAGTCAACAGAATGGACTAGCGTGTACAATTCCACTGTTGTTTGCTTGTAAAGGCTAATGAAAGTATTGAGAATTGGAATTGCTGGGGATTATTTGTAACAGTCTTTTTTGACCCGACTGCCCAAGAAAGGAGTGTTATGGTTTCAGGGTTCATGTATGTATGTTTATGAGTTTTTTTATTCCATCATAACTTCTGAACGCCTAAATCGATTTCGATGAATTTTGTAATGTAAGAATCTTTGCGTTATCCCGGGTATTTTTTTTTTTTATCGTTGCCCCACACTAGGAATTTCTCCTGTATCGTGGGTGCGTTTACAAACATTTAAACTGACATACACAAACAGCCAGACCCAGAACAACAATCTGTAGGCCATACAAATATTTGTTCCGTGCGGGGATCGAACCCGCGACACCCAGCGCAGCAGTCGATCGCCCAGTCACTACGCCAACCGTGCCGTCAAACGTACGTCAACGTATAACTTTGTTAGGTCGACAACTTAAATTAGTTGTGACAGAAATAATTGTTTTGACATGATAATTGAATATTCTATTGTACGTTATGCACTGCACGACTTAACAAACTCTAAAACAAACAACTAAATTCGTAAATATTATATCTCCAAATAATTATGACAGGCAAAACTTTGTACAAAGCCGAGTGAATGTATGATTTAATCATGTATTCTAAACTATAACATCGTTAGGGTCGTAGGGTTGCCCACCCATCGGGCGTTAAATGATGATCACGTAAAAGGCACAACATTAGTACAATAAAGTGGGCCTTTTGCCCATAACAATCACAATATACGAACCCTTTCGGCTTAACAACTCGAGACCGACTACTCGTTACCGAGCGGCGTGCATGCTAATTGTCAACGCGATAATGTACAATTTAAAATGTGTGAGATAATCTCAACTTCAAGATTTGGCAGTTTGCATGAATCACTTGGTTGGCCTAGCTTGTGTTTCATAAAAATGCTGTACTTATCTAATAATATATTTGCTGTATTTTCCTATTTCGTCCTTTCTACACACTGTGTCTACATTTCTAATCCAACTTTCTTCTCGCAGGTCTGCTGGAAGAAATTTCTTTTGAAATAAGCAGTACCTTTGTGCTCTAATATCTTAATGTACTGTCCATTTAAGTATTTTGTGTGTACATAAATAAATAAATAAAATAATACTATATATTTTGAAGCTAATAGTTCGATGTAAGACTTTAACATTATAATTTTCTGTACCTAAAAGTGCAGTAGAAATTGGGCCTTTGTTTACCATCCATTATGTTTGTTGCGTATCTTCGACAAACCTAATTAGTGGGCTTAGCTGATTTACGGCTAACAGCATGATATTCTGCATTGTTTCAAGCATATTCCCTTCCCGAAAATGAAAACCTATGGTAGAACCAAAATATCCACATTGTTTAATTGAACTTTAATGACAAAGGTCTACTACGATACCTTATAGAGGTCGCTAAATTATAATTAACAGTTCGTTATAGCAGTTATTTAACCAATAACGGTAAAATGTATGAACCGGCCGCGTGTTGGTACTCAGCAGTTTTACGTCGCGCACGATGTGTGACGACTTGACGCGGCGTAGCAAACTCGTAGCAAGCTCGTAGCAAATTCGTAGCAGTCGTAGCCAAGTTGGAGGCACATAAAAATTGTGAGCAAAGACGAATATATGTCATTCTTTTTATAGGCGACGGCGAACTCACTTATCTGATAGTTGTATCTAGGTTTCACTACAATACATGACAAACTTTATGTATAGGGCATAAAAACATGTAGATATGATTGGGATCAAGAAAGTTGCTGACATAAAAAGAAACAATCTCCCTTAAACGTCGGAAAGGATCTGCTACTTGAAAAGCCTCGTCTGTAGTCTGAACGCGGATGCTGACGAAGATTACTAGTGCTGGCACTTGTCGGTATTATCGATTCTATTCAGCTAACTTATGATTGATTTATTGATTGAAAACCTTTATTGTTGAATAAACTTGGACTTCACTGTAAGCAATGAACTCGAACCAAACAAAACGCCATTGATTAAGTGTTCTAAAGCCTGGTAATAATAAAATTTCTCAAATAAAATCTCCTTAAATATTTAATTAAATTTCACCTCGCCAATGTAATTATACGGATCGGCTTAAATTATATTGACTTGGGTCGAATAAAAGGTACCGTAGTGTACTCGTTTACTGTTACTCATTTCAGTTCATGGGCTATTTCAACGGGCTCTAGCACTATCGTGTCTTCATAGCTCTAGTTTATTGGTCGAGGGACAAGGATCGTACATTACTAATGGCGGATATGTATCAGGACAAAAAGTACAGAAAAAAGCGGCAGTTCTTGAGGATCACTTAGTCTTCCAAATCATTAGACATTTCTTAGCCGACACCAAACGTTGATAGCTTGATAAATCCATTACGAATCGTACGACAAAGAAAGCAAGAATTCTTTCAGCTCTGTAATCTTATCGAGTGTTTTTTCGGAATCCACAAGGCCGACAAGCGGTGTCAAATATTTTACGGCACAAAATTTGAGTGGTGGAATTTTTGGGGAAGTTCCCCTAAACGATGTAAGTTGTACGCTCGTTTGATGTTCAAAATTAAGGTCACATACGAAAATGGGAATTTCACATACTTTAATAACTCTCGAAGTTAACAGCTCTTGTTAATAGTGTTGTGTCATGACTTCCGGATGTATGCATTATATTAGATCACAAAAATGATTGCCTTAGGAAAAGTTATAAGTTCAAATACGTTAATTATTCACATGTAGTTAATGAAGCTTAACCGTCGGCGACGCCTTACATTGGAAGTAGGGTCTGTTATTCCAGCTAGGTAATTAGGACTGTTGTAAGCAATAAAGTTAAAAGTTGCTGAATTGTTCCCTGCGGCCTTTATCGCAATGTGCTAAAGTATGTTTGAGGTGCAAAAGTGGATTAAATTATTCGGAATGTTAATTCTAATAAACCTTCTAAGCTACATTTAAAATAACCTACATATTTTTTATTAAATAAAAGCTTATTGAAACCATCTTTATAACTTGTGTTAAGAATCATCATCTGCCTTTTCCCAACAACGGTCGGCTTCCAGTCTGACCGGATGCAGCTGAATACCAGTAATTTACATGAAGCGACTGCCTATCTGGCCTCCACAATCCGATAAATGCGATAGCCCCTGGTAAGACTGTGTTAGGAATAAAAATATGGTTAGATCCAAGTAGAAATTTTGCGTAACGTAGTTAGTCTGCTGGTAATATATTGATAGCAAACTGTATAAGAATAGATAAGAGTTAAAACCAATATTGAATATTGTAGTGGGTTTCAATATAAATAATACTCCAGGATGACACTTAAAACCTATATTTGAAATTTCACACGATACACAAACAATGTTACAATAAAAAAAACAAATGAGGGTAGCAGAAAATAAAGTAAACAAATTGCTAAGCCTATTTTACGTTAAGAGAATACAATAAAGAAACTGATCTGTAGGCTAATAGCAAGGATTGGGCACAAGTTACACGTTAAAGCACAAATAATGATTTACTTAACACATACAAAACGAATGGAATAAATCAAATAGCAAGCGAGAAAAGAGAATGAATAACAGTGGAAACAAGATTAAAACTAACTATCAGCTATAAATGCGTGAAGCGCTAAAAGCAAAATAACTCCACGTACAACACAGCACACTGGTGATATTCCGTATTACGAAAGCACCACCAAGCGTGACGTATCCTTCGCAGAGCGCTCAACTCTCTTGGGAAGTTGTTCCGAGTCGTCGGATGCAATGCCCACGCAGAGTCGAACTGAGCTAACCGGCGGGTGCACGCCTTATATACCTGCGAGGTCCTTACGCGGCGGCACGTAAGTGTGCGTATGTGTCGCGATCTTGAGAATGTATGCAGGTGGGCGTTCGAGTTAATCGTGCGCGCATTGTTTACTTCGTTACAGTCTCCCCCTCTGGCTCCGAAGTCGTCTCGACGAGGAAGGCAGGCTCGAAGATTCTTTTCGTGGTCGTCCTCGAGCTGGTTTCGGAAGTTGAGTGGTGGTAACTTTATCAGAGGTAAGTGGCTCAGCTGTTTTAGGTGGTCGTCCACGCTTTCGAATTGGCAAAGCTGGTGCTGGTAATGGACTTTTAGTATCACCTTGGAAAGGGCGTAAAGCAGATGAATGGTATAGCCCTACACTCTGGTTTGGTTTTTTTGGGTCTGCGACATGGTAAGAGCTTGGTCCATGATTCCTCAAAATGATATAGGGCCCATCTCGGCGTGGGGCAAGTTTTGAGCTGAATCCTTGGGCGGTCTTACTGAGGGTGTGTGAATCAACGAGAACTTGATCTCCAGGTTTATATTTAGGGCTAGGTCTTCTGTTTTTATCTACATATTCCTTTCGCTTTTCTTCTTTTACTTCCTGTACTTCTTTAACTCTTTTTAATGTTTCAGCTAATACTAACAGTTTGGGTGTGATTTCAGGAATAATATTTTCAGACAAGATTATTTCACGGAGGTCGTGTTCATTGTCATCGGGCGTTCTTAATTGTCGACCGAATGTAAGGTATGCTGGAGTATGCTCAGTCGAGGAACAAACTGCAGTGTTCATGGCAAATCGAATGCTTGGTAGTTTCTCTGACCAGGTCCGATGATCATCTCCCACTAGGATGGCGAGCTGAGTTTTAAGATCCCGATTGCGACGTTCTACCGGATTAGTTTCCGGATGGTAGACGGGCGTAAATGCATGCTTAATGTCCAAACAATAGGCTACTTGCTGCATAACAGCGCTGACAAACTGAGTGCCATTGTCGCTGATTATTCGTCGTGGCATGCCATACCTTAAAAATACTTCATTAATGAGAGTCATTGCGCAATTCGTTGCAGTTGCATGATCTAACGGGAATAACTCTATCCATCTAGAAGCAAGATCTTCAACGATGAGTATCCAGGACATTCCGTTGGATGACGCAGGTAATGGGCCAAATAGATCAAATGCGACCACTTCAAACCCTTTGTTCATTGCATTTGTTTGAAGAAGTCCAGCTGGTTTCATATTCGACGGCTTGTATCTTTGGCATGACAAACAGTTTCGAATGTAGTTCTCAATGTCCTTCCTCATGCCTTTCCAATAATATCTTTGAGCTATTCTAGCAAGTGTTTTATCTGTACCGTAATGACCGGCAGTAGGTTCATCATGGTACGCCGATATAACATGAGTTTGTTCTTGTTTAGGTACAAGAAGCTGACAGTTATCATTATCACCATCAGGATTATAGCGGTATAGCAAACCGTTATTCATGACGTAACCTTTTTGACACCAGTACCGTGCTTCTTCTTCATTATTACTCTCAAATGTCTTTACTATCTTTTCTATGTCTTTGTCTTTCATTTGCGCTTCTCTTATTTCTTTAGGATTCTTTCTTGGCGTTTCTACCACAATACTACATATTCCACAGCTATCTTTAGTTTCAGCAGCACAATTAGGGCGAGACAACGCATCAGCTACAACGTTCGTCTTTCCGGTGATGTACTTTATTGTGATATCATACGGCTGTAGCTGGAGAGCCCATCTTGCTAATCGTCCAGTTGGGGATTTTAATGACATTAGCCATTTGAGAGCCTGATGATCCGTCAGGATTGTAATAGGCGTCCCTTCTTTATATCCTCTAAACTTGTTAAGTGCCCATACAACTGCAAGTGCCTCACGTTCAGTCGTAGAGTAATTTCTTTCGGCTTGATTTAGCAATCGACTAGCGTATTCTACGGGATGTTCCTGTTCTCCCTCCCCCTGCACAAGAACTGCACCGATAGCATAGTTGCTGGCATCGGTTTTGATAATATAGGGTTTTGAGTCATTTGCTTGAGCCAATATGGGACTAGTCGTGAGAAGTTCTTTTAGATTATCGTAGGCAGCTTTCTGTGGTTCTTCCCACAGCCATTTAGCCTGTTTCTTGGTTAGCCGGGTAAGGGGTTCGGCAACTTTAGCGAATCCAGGAATGAATCTTCTGTACCAAGAACACATTTGCAAGAATGAAAGTAAATGTTTTAGATTAGTGGGTGCAGGCATGTTAACAATCGCACTAACTTTATTAGGATCCATCTGTAAGCCTTTTGGGGTAATATAATGCCCGAGGTACTTAACCCTTGCACAACAGAATTTGCATTTCTCCCTATTGGCTGTCAAGTTATATTCTTGAAATCGAGCGAAGACGTCCTGAAGATCGCTCAGATGTTGCTCAAATGTTGGAGACAGGACAATCAGATCGTCGATATAAATACACATTTTAACATGGCTCAGAGACACGCGGAAACCATCCATCAATCGTTGAAAGGTGGCTGGGGCATTGCGCAAACCGAAGGGCATCCTTAAAAACTTATACATGCCAAATGGCGTTACAAAAGCAGTTTTGCATTGGTCCTCCTTCTTTACTCTGATTTGCCAGTAGCCTGCTCGGAGATCTATTGTAGACATATATGGCGTCGGTTTAGCATCGTGCAATAAATCATCTATGCGAGGTAGTGGATACACATCCGGCGTAGTAACCGCATTGAGTTGGCGGTAGTCAATGCAAACTCGTGTTCCACCATCTTTTTTAGGAACCATAACTACCGGCGCAGACCACGGAGAGTTACATGGCTCTATTATGCCTTCTGCAAGCATTCTGTTTATTTCATCCTTCAGGATTTGTGTTTTTCCAGGTGGCAAGCGATATGGTGGGACGGAAGTAGGTCTATGATCTCCTGTGTCGATAAAGTGCTCTGTTTGAGTTGTAGGTTTTCCATTGGGAACAAATGCATCTGCATTTTTCTCTAAAAGATTTTGTACTCGTACAAGCTCCTTGTCACTTAGAACACATTCAGACTCATCGGCATCTATCGCTGAAATATCAGTACTAGGCGAATTAAACAGGCATCTGGAATCTGGTGACAATTCTATAGTGCTTTCTGCTATCGACCTTCTAGCATCTCGATACAATGCATCTACTACTGGAGAATGGCCATCAAACAGTCGCTGGCGCTTACTCGGCGGAGAAGAGAAATCAATTTGTGCCATTGGACCATACTTTGGTGTCTGTGAACGTACTGCACTAGCATGATAAATCTCCATATTTGTAGGCGCGTCAATACCAACTAACGGCTTACTTTGAGATTGTGTAGTTGCATCTTTGGATACGCCAGGAGAACACACACTCACTATGGGACCATAGGGTCGGATCAAATTTTGTTCGACATGACTCGATGTCAAAGTTTGCACAGTAACAGAATTTCCCGATGAACTTGACATTGGAGAAATGATATCTGGCAGATTAGCGATGCATATCAAATCGGCGATCATAGTCTCGCAGACATCTTCTTGTTTCAAGTCATAGACTTTCGCGGGGTCATCTAGGAATCGACATGTTAGCTGAGGTAAGTTTAGGACCATCATAGCATCTTCGATAAAACCAACTCCCAGTAATGTCTTGTTACATTTTGCATAAGGCAACACTATGAAAGCAGTATTGACTGTTCTTTCATAACAAGTAACGGGCGCTGTAAAAGTCAAGACAGTCTGCATTTTTGGTATACCATCGGCCAACGTTATGTTCATAGTTTCCTCTTTGAACTTATATCCGTTTCGCTTCAAACAAATGAAAAGCTGATATGAGGCTACACTTGATTTTGCACATGTGTCTACGAATCCAGTACCTTTTATGCCACCAATACTAATGGGTACTGTTGACCTGCGGCGTTTTGCTCTAGTGGTGATGGAACAGAAATTGATGTCTTCTGTTCCCACGTGCTGTACATTACACTTTGGACAGCGACTTCGGACGACACCTGGTTCGCCGCATCCGTAACACGAAAATTTTGGCTTCACTTTATCATCAGGTTTAATTTCTACTGGCTTCCCTGTGGGTTTCTGCTGCTCAGCTTTCTGACGTTTTCTACAGACATCCACAGTGTGTCCTGGGAGTCTACAGTAGTTGCATCTAGTTTTAGCCTTAGGAATGCTTTCCGATGTTTTAGGTATCTGCTTCTCTTCAGTTTTCTCTCCCAAATTACGCTCAATCTCTCTAGCTTTCTCTAATAAATCATCGAAATTTTCTATAGCTTCCCTGGATAGTTTTTCTCTGATTTCAAAACGAATTTGGCCGAATACTAAGTCTATCTCCTGCTGTTCAGTATGACCTGGAGCAGGAAATTCAGCCATGAGAGCACGTTTTTCGGATATAAATATTTCCGTTAATGTATCCTTCTTTTGCTTTATTTCCACAATGTCTTGATATATTTTATACGCCAACTTCTTGGGCGCAAATGCGTGCCGCAAGCGTTCCTCGAACTGGCTCCAATTTTTAACCTGTTTCTTAATGCCTTGCCACCAAGTAGCAGCATCATTTGTTAATATTAATGGCAGCCCTGTTAATGCATCTTCGTCTTCTATAAGCTCCACCTTCTTGAACACACACACCGCTGCTAAGAAAGACTCGACCTCAGAAGCGCTCTTATTGCCACTAAATTTCACTGGACATCTTACCATGGAACTCTTGTGCTTTGACCCTGAAGCAACTGCTGCCAGCAGTTGGTGGAATTGTTCAGACGACATTGTTATTGGTGATGAAGCTGAACCGGAACCACTCTTGTTACCTTCCATTGTGACCTTTTTCTGCCCTTTCTGCGGGTTGTCCTGTATTGTAAACCTCTGTGTTCGTGCTGTTGGTCTAGGTCTCAGGTTTTTCTCTGGAGGCCCCACGTTGGGCGCCAATTTGTAGTGGGTTTCAATATAAATAATACTCCAGGATGACACTTAAAACCTATATTTGAAATTTCACACGATACACAAACAATGTTACAATAAAAAAAACAAATGAGGGTAGCAGAAAATAAAGTAAACAAATTGCTAAGCCTATTTTACGTTAAGAGAATACAATAAAGAAACTGATCTGTAGGCTAATAGCAAGGATTGGGCACAAGTTACACGTTAAAGCACAAATAATGATTTACTTAACACATACAAAACGAATGGAATAAATCAAATAGCAAGCGAGAAAAGAGAATGAATAACAGTGGAAACAAGATTAAAACTAACTATCAGCTATAAATGCGTGAAGCGCTAAAAGCAAAATAACTCCACGTACAACACAGCACACTGGTGATATTCCGTATTACGAAAGCACCACCAAGCGTGACGTATCCTACGCAGAGCGCTCAACTCTCTTGGGAAGTTGTTCCGAGTCGTCGGATGCAATGCCCACGCAGAGTCGAACTGAGCTAACCGGCGGGTGCACGCCTTATATACCTGCGAGGTCCTTACGCGGCGGCACGTAAGTGTGCGTATGTGTCGCGATCTTGAGAATGTATGCAGGTGGGCGTTCGAGTTAATCGTGCGCGCATTGTTTACTTCGTTACAATATAATTTTTTGTTACCAACAAACTTAAGTTTTTTTAAGTGTTTGCATTAGCATATTGTTTACATTCGAAGTAATATAACCTATATCACGTCGTTTTTTTTTATTATCAATAACAGCGAAAGCCAAAACAAAATGCGAGTAAAAATATCTCGAAACGCCAACCAGACAGATATTTGGTTTTTCTTTTGTTCTCAACTTTTTAGACATTTGCGTGTTAATTAACTTCTTGTCAAATATGATAATTTCATAACGACACTGGTTTCTTTTATGCCTTTTATGAAACGGACATATCTTTAAAACGCTACATTATTTTGTGCGCTGTTCATCTTACAGGACACATGGAACTGTCAAACCACCATTCATATTTAAATTACTTGGCAGTAACTCATGATAATATGGGAGGGAGGGGAAGGCTATAAAAATATCAAGTACAGAGGCTCTCCGGCCGCCATGGGCCGTCGATCGGACGACTGTGTGCGTGCTGTCACCGGCGAATATTAAAATATTGTGTGATATTGTATCAAATTCCCGTCCCAGGTGCACGGCTGAATACGCTATTGAGAAATTTTGATACACGTAACATATTTTGAGCGGTTTTCCATCGACGCAAGTCAATTATGTTGATACTTTATTGACAAGTAATTCAAGTCACAAAGCCGTTCATTAAATAACGTTACCTTTAATATTAAATAGTAGCTACAAAATATGAAAATTCTGGCTGTAACGCGGTAACATAAAAAGTGTTTTAGGAACGTGCTTGTGGCGTTTGTTTTATGTTCACATAAGCACAATAAAAACATAATTAGTGAAGCGCTTTGAATTAAAAAATGTAAATAACATTACGTATAGGGCAGGCAGCGGCCGGGTATCGCCTGTGTCGGATGACCGCCGTAATTACTCTTCCACGCTCCGAGCCTCATCATCGTCTATTAAAATTCATCCATATACACGACCTTTTCCTCTATGAATAAAATTATTACATTAAATAGATGTATTATATGTTAAAACCTCCGCATCGCTTTCAACTTTTGAAGGAAAATTTGTAAATTTTGGACATTGCAATTGGTTTCCGTGCTTAAATAATAATCTTTACCGAAAGGACACCTTCACGCATTTGAAATACAATTTCGCGACGTTCAAATTAAGCGTAATGATACCACCCCAAAAATTATAGGCAATCTAAAAGTCATTGAAAAATGCCCGAAGGTGACTTTCTTACCGGTAGACCGGGGCTATATACAGTAACGACATATTTGGTAAAACCGCTCTTTTGAAATTTGAATTTGAGCGGCACATTACTCTGTAAATGACTGGCTATAAAGACTTCAAACGCAGGCTAATCGTGGCTTCCGACCTTTCGGGGCAGCGAAGAAGGGCCCCAAGTACCTGACAAAACGTTTCCTTACTTATTGAACAACCGTATTTTAAGTATGTGTAGGGTCAAGTGTAAAAATACCTTTTTATGAATCAGGAAAAAATGAATTATAGATAGAATTTGAATGTGAAGTATCTTGAAGGTGTGGATACTCGTATGTTCTTGACTTTAAATGTGGTCGGTTGCCTTTCATTTCGTTATTGGTAGTGTCAATATTGGGTACAGAAATATCTAGATATTTTTGGCCAATATTTTGCCAACTAAGGTCAAGATGTTTAGATATTAGTATCGAAGAATGATTTCAATAATAAACAAGGTGTTACAAGAACTTTTAACAAGGTTCCGTATTAAAAACATCATTAAACTATATTATAAACTACAAATGTTCACATTCGATTGCTTCAATAACTATAGAACAAGTTTAGTTGTAGCAAGTTGATCATATTTCTTAGTAACGCGCCAGCTCTTAGTAGACGTTTTGTTTTCATTATAGCAGCGATTGGCGGGCTCCACGAGTGACACACGGCTCCTCAGTTCCACTGCATCAAAGTTTTGCAACACATCGGTACATTCCGCGCAAGTGGAACTAAACAAACAGGCAATAGACCTGACATAAAACTGTTACAGCGGCTCTGGCCGCCGCTCCCGGGGTAATGTTTCATTGTGCGAAATGCAATAAAAATCGTCGTAAAAATTTATAAAGCTACTCAATAAAATGTACACTTGGAATTTTGTGAGCTCGAATATTACTTCAGGTTAGCATCGAATAAAATACGTCTAAATTGTAAAGTACAGTTTTTACGATTCAAGTGAAAGCATTAGATAGGGAGTTATGTAATATTTAACTGTACTAACCTGGTTCTTCGAATTGTTGAAGTAGCCAATTAGGAATCAATTCTTTGAAGTGAGTTGTATTGGATAAAATATATTTTCGTAGGTGAATAGTGAAGCATGCGCGCGTGTGTAGCGCGGTACGTGTCGGGGCCTAGTTAACTCTCTTCCGATGTCTTGCCATAGCGCTGTGAATAATTGTGCAGGTGTGATATTCGTATTAGCCGTGATCATGTTGAAGAACTAGAACAATCTATCATTACCGTACCTGAAAGCCTTAATTGATGCCATGTAGTTTAGTTGTGCGTATAGTAAAGCCACAATAATCATAACTTTGAATCTTACTAACGATCTGAATGGAAAGCTTCCAACAATGTCTCATGTTATGATATTCTGTTTTCCAGTAGACACAAACACATTTTGATATAGTTAGAAAAGATCTTATCTATGACAGATGGTTGGTAATGTGGTAAAGTACCTTTATAATATTTTATTATTATAATTTTGTTACGTCCATATCTATCATATTTAATATCTAATAACAATTTGGTTAAATGAAGATTTCATGTCAATTATGTCCCTGTCCACGCATCAATCTAACCAAATCCTCTTTACGATAGTATGTCAATTACCTAGTGTTGTTAATATATATAGTATCTACTCTCTACTAGTATGCATTAACGGCAATTATGTCATCATGTACACGCAGATTATGATTGGGGATTAGGTATTGTGAGTTAATTGACACGTAGATAAGAGGCGGCGCGTCTGTAGACACACTCGTCTATGATTGTCTGTGATCGTGTATGATGTCGATGTGCGAATGTACTGCGGTAGGTACGCGCCAAGCCGGTCGTGCACTTCGCCTACTCTTCAATTCAATTTTATTTTGTCTATGCGTCAATGTAGGTCAACGTCCGACGGCGCTCAATAATATACCGTGTGACTCTTCAATAATATTTTTAATCACGATTGCGTTCACTTATTTGGACGGCTACTGGAGCAACAAAATTCGTTAAAATATTTTATTCAATAAATATTTAAGCCGTTGATACAAAAACGAAATCGGATTTTGAGCTTTGTGAACATTTTCCAGACAATATAATTATCGCGTCCGTTTTTGAAAAGCTCTTAGTTTTGTTCAGTTCATCGTGTAGAATGCATAGATCTCCAAGAAAAATGTTTAACATAACATGCTGAGTAAAATATTAGGTTTCAAAGCGGGGCGGGCGGAGCAACCGCGCGATGGGCGGTCTTTCTCTAAACACAGTGTACGCTTCTAGGAAAGTTCTTTGTTCACTTTTGATTACGAAAAAGTACATAAAAGAAGTTGTACCCGTGTAAAGCACTTTAAAAAATAAATAGTGTACTATTTTCATGTTAATACAAACTGTAGTCCACAACATAAATTAAGTTTGTGATAAAGTTTGTTAAGTATAAGTTTTAATCTTAGTTATGTTTGCTTGGTATTAAGCATATTATAATCCATTTCAAATCTACATGTACTTTTTATTATTAATTGAAAATGTATTTTTAATGCTGTGTTAGCACCTATATACTTAAGTTTTCTGCTAGATAATATTCAATCACAATGTAAATTTTAACTGAATAGATGGTATTGATTTGAATCTAAATAACAGAAAGCAACTTTTATAATTAACGTCACAAAATGTTAAATTCGTCAACTGTAGATATGAGATGATATCGGCTCACGGCTGCAAGGTTTCGGCTTAAAGCAAGGAAGGAAACCCCATTTAACAAATATACATTTCCTAGAGATTCCCGAAGGAACGCGTAAAGATAAGAAGAATAGTAGCGAGATAAAATGCATTTCGTTAGCATAACAAGACTTGTTCCGGAAAAGTTACCCGCCTTATGTAGGCTTAGTGCAGGGTGCAGCTTCATTTGCGTCAGGAGTCGGGTATGCTAATCAGATGTTCAGCGGCGGAGCAGTCAGCAGTTTGACTACGAGGCAAGCTGCACCTTAGAGGTACGGGCGCGAAGGACTCGCGCCGTGGAACTTAAGGGATGATCGGCGAGGGGCGGGGGGCGCGGGGCGCGCGCCAGTGCTGGTCGCTACTCCGCCGCGAGCGAACGTCGCGCAGCAGCCGCGTCGCCGCCACCCGACGCCACAACTCGTGCCCTGCACGCTCGTTTATTTAATTAAGTGTCGCATAAACTGAGAGCTCACGTGGATGTTGACATATAAGTTTCGTGAAATCCGAAATGACACAAGCTGAGTCAGTTGCGCGACACTAAACTGGTATGCAAGCATTTTGACATAAGAACAGCCTAATTTTAAGAAAGTTTTTTCATTAAATATGAACTTTTCAGAGTTTTTCGTTTGTCTAAGGACTTGATTGTAAATAAAAATTGTTGCTTTTTAAGTATTCTCTCATTTATAAGAGCTTATTAAGTACTTGTTCAGAAAGTTTACTAATTCGTTGCGTTTGGTTTTGTTTTTATTTTCTTAATTTGTTTTGCAAGTGATCGGTGTAAATCAAAAGTACAAACTTATTTTACGTTAAATACACATTTTGGAATAATTTTCAGGCAGATATTTCCATTACTGTAGATTTAGAGAAGATTAAGATGCTTATCTATGTAATGCTTTTTTTTTAAGAGAGCAACGACGTAACTGACAATTCATCGGTTATGGGTTCTTTATGAATCTTTCGTCCAATTATACTAAAAACATTTATGGGAGTGGTGTTGGTTTTGCAGCTGGCCATTGACAGGCCATTACTACGATAAATTCATGAATTTGACAGGTGGTATACTGACATAGTTGCATACCTACGAATAACAAATTGAGCTGGCTTTGTGTTTGGGTACTGGACAAGTACAAATATGGAGCATACTACAGTGTATGTATATGTGCATATTCAAAGGGTATGGGGATTGTTGAATAAACATGGGAAATTACAATCTGACGTAATGTATGGACCTTCTTCGTTCACTTAACAAAGCAAAACAAATGTTAATGAATATGAATTATTGCGTCTTGTTGACACCTGGGACTATTTTACCCGGATGTTATAATGTATCTGGGTACTGCCCGCGGAAAATTAGCTACAAGCTCAAACGCATGTTCCTATGGGGCGCACCTGAGGGAAAAGCGCGGGACCGCGAGTTATCCGAAACGTCAACCTACTTGCACGTGGTAACAAGTTAGTAACCAACCCGAAACTAGTATTTATATAAATTGCCAGCTTAAATATTTCAGATTGTTGACTGGGAGTGTCACCCGAGAGAATTGACGGCTTTTTGGTAACAGCTTACTAGGTGACTGCCGCCATTACCTCGCTTCGTCGGGAACACTTTTTTTTTCTCTAGCATAGTAGGTTATACAGGTTTACAGCAAAAAGTAGGATATACAGGTTAACAGCAAAGCAGATTTAATAAAATCCAACAATGAAACAAACATTCCCACTCTATAAGATTAGTACCTACGACTCGTGCGTAGGTAAAAAACGGAACAATATTAATTTTTCGAACATCATAGAGTCAACGACCTTCGGCGCCGAACTTGCGTAGCACTCGTAAATATGTTAATAAAGTAAGGCGACCCAAAACCCATTCAGATCTGGTCGTAATTTCCATGTTACTTTGTTGGGGACAATGGATATCCATATAGTTTATCTACAGTTCATCCATAGTTTCAGGACGTGCTACCTAACGACGATATAAAACACTTTAAGTTATGAAAACACTTCCTACATTGCCAAGGGCTGTTTTCTTTCTTCTTAGCTTTTACTTTTATAGTTAAGCTAAGAAATATTAAGGATGTTTGAAGAATGAGAAATGAGTTTATGTTGTTGAATGGGCTTTGATAATATCGTTTTATATTACACTGTCCGAAGTAATTCATAAGTTACTCGTACAATAATATCTTATTAAATTCCAAGAGTAGGTCGAAATACCCAGCTTTTGGTGAAGTTATCTGAAAAAGTAGATACCTAGGTTTTTTACCCGAATTTAATAATGCTAGTCCCATTATTTATGCCCGTACTATTTATGATTCAAATATTAGTCTTAGGCAGCGAACCTTTTCGAGACATTTATTTTGATAAAAAATATTAGCGATTTTAAGTTCGAACTCACGAGTTTATTAAGTGATCTGATGCAGCAGTTAGCACCCCTGGACTAAACGTTAAAAGAGACAGTAGTCTATATACATATAGATACGTAGATAGCCAATGCGTTTAGTACCTACACCTCAACTCCAGAAACCCCTCGAAGCGTAAAAGGCATGGACGTTAGTCGCAGGCGTTTAATTTGCGCCTGTATATACTTGTCCGTGCATAGTATAAATACATGTATGAAAATTCTCCCTTTTTTTTAGAGGGAAAACAGAATTTCCTGCAAAGTTCAGTATAAAAATAAGTAATGACATAACAGTGCCTCTTTACGGAACAGGGTAGTAATTTAATATCACTGATGGCAGAAAATGACAAAAATTCTTGTGTGGAAAATGTCATAAAGAATTTAAAAGTAAGCATGGTTTTAACTGTAAGCAATGTTTATAAAATTGACATTTTACTTTAACAACATAATTTTGATGTTTACAAAATAAAGTATTGAGAGACTGAATCTATTCGGTAATTACGCATTTGTAGACTCAGTAAACAAGCTCGAGGAGCTCGTGGGTAAATAATAACAGCCGCACGGGTCGATCTTTAAGGTTAAGCCGTGCGTGCCGAGGTTGGTCCGTGAATGGGTGGCCATAATTACAACCGAGTTTCCTCCGTGCCTCGGAAAGCACGTTAAGCCGTTGTTACCGGCTGTCATTTGTAGATCTTTGACAGTCGTTACGAGTAGTCAGAAGCCAAAAGTCTGACATCCAGTCTTACCAGGGGGTATCATATTACCCTGATTCTGACTGGGTTGTGGAGGTCAGATAGGAAGTCGCTTTATGTAAAATACTGGTACTCAGCTGCATCCGGTTAGACTGGAAGCCAACCCCAAGATAGTTTGGGAAAAAGCTAGGCAGATGATGAGACTTACTAAATAAATATAATATTTTAAGACAAGACAAAATAATAAAGCATTGATTGGAACAGAAATTGTCTTGCTTTCGATAAAGCTAACGCCATGATTACAGGTCTATTCGTGATATCTGATTCTCTATTTATTATCACGTGTGAAATTTTTTGCAATCGACCGTTGTACGTGCATGCAGCGAAGACATTAAGATTGGTTACGCTTTTCCATTTGACTTTCCATGTGGAAATTGCGTCTTGTCATGAAAGGAGCTCTCTGAACCTTTTCAGGTTATTAGGTTATCATAACTGCCCTTTTTTCTCGTAAAGAATTTTGACTTTTATTAGCTCGAAACTTAACCGGAAACAGAAAAATGGTAATTTCTTATGCCTTTTATTAATTCAAAATATTGGATAATAAGAACATTGTAAGCATATCCGATGGGTAAAATAATTAGTTGTTAACTTACATTACACAAGCGAAACTGCGACGATTTCATGAATTCGAATAAATGACAAAAACAATTCTGAAACAAAAGAAGACAGAAAAATATGAAAAACACAGAAAGAAGAAAATAGACAACCTTTTAATTTAATAAAAAGAGTTGAAACTCAAAAACACAAAATGAAGTGCTACTCAGTGAACAAGTCTATGCGAAGAGTGCAGGCAGGCAACGGCGGCGCCGGCGCTTAGGTTTTCCCGTCCAACTTAACTATGCTAACAAATAATTAGTCAGAAAAAAGAATTGTATGTGTGCCAATAAGAAATTAATGGATAATTAGATATTCAAATTATGTTTTATGCAATGTGACATGTAGACTTCAGTTCCGCTGTAAACAACAACTGTTTATTTTCTAAGTGGGCGTTTGTTATTTTGGAACTTGAATAAAACATACGACAAACGTTTAGTGACCTGCCATTTTAATGACGTCTAGTCAACCGGACGCGATAAACCAACATTCAAGGATGTGCATAGCAGTAATCTTAGATCTAAGTACTCAAGCGTTTCCTTTTGTAGTATCTACAATTTCTACTGGGTGGGCTTTCGAGGCTATTGAATGTAAGGCCCTATCCTCTGCTAGGGTTGTCAAATGTGCAACTTTGCGAAATAATCCTGTCTCTTTGAAAGTCATGTTAGCTAAAAATTAACGTTGCCAGCCTTTTGTGTGTTGTGAAACATTTTCGCTTTTCAAGTGATATATAAGTATATACAATGGCCTCGCAAGCGATGCGACACTGGCGGGCAAGGAATGCAATTTTGCTAAACTTCTTCTGTTTTTAATTTTAATTCGTGTCATAATAAGTGAACATTTGTATGCATTTGTGATTCAGAGAGTGCTGAGATAGGCTCACGTTGATAGCGCTTTGTTTACGTTTGGATGTGAAATTCGTTTATTTGAAGATTTTTATAATGTTAAGAAGGTTGTTGTTGTCGGTGATTACTTAAACAGAAGTTTGGAACTCAGACAATTGTAATAGTAGGACTTAATTTGACAAAAATACATATGCTGACTTCCATATATCAGCCTTATTGCTTAGCTGAAAGGCACTAGCCGGCCACACTGTAGACACTAATCCGATGCACTATTGGCACGTCGGATTGGCTAACGCAATCGGAGTTCAGCCATCGGATTGGTTAACGCGCTTAATTCCTTAATGCGTTATGTGCATAGCCGTAATGTTTTTCGAAAGCCTTTCAGTCATTGACGAGGATTTGCCAATGCCTTAGCCGTAAGAACCTTTGAACTCCACAGCGTAAATACCATTTGGATTAAAACCAGTTTAAGCTGGATTTCGCTGCAAATGTCGAGGTGAAATCACAATAATGCTTAAGCAATGACAGTTACCTGCCATCTTGAGAACCACAATACCCGCTTTGCTCTTAACTGTTGTTGTGGAACTGGAATGAGAAGTAGCAAACCTACCTTTAATAAATAGAAGCTTGTCTAAGTCTTGAGTCTGAAGTCTTAAACGTGCCGGGATAATATCTCTGTTATTAAAAATTCTTCATAACTAATGTTGCAGAATGCCGCCGATGCACCTAGATATTTTTTTTAATATGTGACGGCAACTATATACGTGCATCTTTTTTTATTCCATGGAAGATTCAGCATACGTTGTACTTTTCATTTGAGATAAGCTGAATTCTTGAAACTTTATAATACATTGATACCGGGTCTTTTGTCCCCGTCAACCCTGTTCCAAGGAGTGAGACACTCACGTTCTTGCCAACTATTCCGGGTTTGACGACTTCTAAAACTCGATCACATTTATATTCAAGGACTCGTTTTAAATTGCTATTCTCAGTATTAGAATAGATGAAAGTTTTACTTTGACGTAAGATCCAATAAGAAGTTCCGATTTTTAAAGCCTTAGTGTAGGATGGGATGATACTTAAACTTTAAGACGTCAAAAGTTCTTTTTTCTACGAAACTGTCAGGGAAAGTAAAGTATGGAATATCAGTTGGTAACATGATATCGTAAGATTTAATGTGTTGGTCAAACGGAACATTACCAAGATCACCACGTTTGGCAGACGAATTGGAGATGGCATTATTTGATATTACATAAAATACGTGTACCTTCATGAGAATATTGCCGTAATCATAACGCTTTGCAAATGTTTTAATACCAGTGATAGGTTGTAATGAGAGCCAGGAGGATTACATAATCTTTTTCGGCACCCGGGAAAAAATAGGGGGTGGTCTATTCGTTTGCGGAAACCATACGACCAAAACAAAGAATATATTAGGTGCTTATCGCTCCGCGTTTATCGTAAAACCCGAATGGGGGAAATTATTGCTGCACAGCTAGATAGGCAATGGCCTGGCAAGCTGTCACTGCATGGCATGATGTTATCAACTTTTAACTCGCGATGCCTGCCAAATGTGGGTGTAATCACTGCGTTTAAACTGATAGAGAATATAAGCATGAACTTCAAAACTTTAATTGAATCAACATCGGCCGGTAGTTTACCGTCTTTGGAGCAGAGACCTTCTGTCATTTAGAGATGGAGACATAATTGGTCATTACACCATTAGAAGACCAAAGTTTCTTCACAATGTTTGTGTTTCAATGTCCAACTTCAATTTAGAAAAGAGACACTCTAACTCACATTTGACATGGTCGTTCTTTAACAACGTTCCAAGACTGTATTTAAAGAAAATGGTTTGTTGACGTTCCCTAATGTGGGAATGAAAGCAGACTGGCGTGGCAGCTGTTTGTTATACAGAGCGCGTTGTGACTCAAGAGAGGAAGTTAGGTGGTCGGCGCGCTCATGCGCTGCTAACAACGTGTTATTATCTACACAACTTAGGATTTTTGATCTAGTTATTGTTAGAATTAAGTTTAAGAATACTTCTTTCGCGTAGAATAAATGACAGTGCTTCAAAAACCTTTTGGCGTTCGAATGACGTCAACGCGGTGTTCGCTTATAACTTTTGTGAAATATATTGAAAATAAAATAATGGCGGAAGCTCAAATTTTCCTACCCGCTTGAAACAATTAGTTTCATGCAGGCCGGAATTATTACAGCATATTATTTTCACTCAACTATAGAAGAATAAATATAAGATTAAAACATCTTTGTAACCGATTAGGTGATTGGGAAAACGTCCCATTCGGAAACGACGACATTTTCACTTCCGTGTACTGAAACCGAAGAAGTGGAAGAGAGACGGTCGTCATTTCCGAGTGTATTGTCGCTTCCGGTGCGTTTTCTATAGACGTGCGGAATATTGCTACCGTTTTGCCATTGGAAATCTGAATTGGTATCGTTCAGTTTATTTGTAAGACAACGCGTTTTTTTGGACTTTCCCGTTTTAACTCGTTACTCGTGATTTTTTTGAGGATTCTCGTTTGTTGATTTCACCTTTTGTTTGCTGGTGTAGCTTTAGGTTCTAGAACTGTAGCTCTGTCTGATTCTGAAGCTTATATTGAGTGACAACTGGCCGGTATTGATCTGTAGCGACCTTCAAAAGAGGCAACTTTTAGCAATAAAGTACTGCAACGCTATCTAAAGGGTGTAAAACACCTCTTAACGAAACCGAAAGGCCCTGGTTCTCCCAGTCATTGCGATATTTTTTTTGTTCTACACCATACCTGGGAACCTTCTAGTTACGGAGATATTAGGGGCCAAAGTTCCAACTTTTTGACAAGTATTTTTTTAAATACAAGTTTTTAATGTAAGATTTTTACTTTAAACACTCAGCGCAATGTTTGGAGTGCGTTACATTGAGTTCTACCACAAAACATGATTTTACACCCCCAAAAAAAAAAAAAAAGTTTCCCAGCAATAATTTTTGCGTAAAGTTACTTAGTTTCATGTACATAATGCTTGGTTGACGGCTTCGTGATGAGGTGATTTACACGGTGTATGTTAAAACTGAAGAACTAATATGGTCTGAATCTCGCAAGCATAGGTTACATCGACTTTAAAGTATAAACAGAAACCCGACAGCAACTGTCCATGATACATGTTACCTGTCTGGTCGGACAATCCTCCCTTTTCTATGGGGGAAGTGGAACATTACACCCTGTTCCTCATACACCTAAACTGGTGACCCCGAAATTAACGTCAGCGCAGCCTTCGAGCAACGTGATGTCATCAACATAACTTCCTCAAGCTTTCGAGCTGCGAGTCTCTCTCAGCTGGTTTTCCTGACCACCACCATGCAGCAGAAGCGCATACCTGGTCAGCACCCTCAGCTTCTCATCAAGCGACCTTGGCACAGCACACTGCACTTTCAACCGGTCAAGAGCTTTATACCTCTGGGTCGACACCTCTCTAGCGGCGCTGTACAACGTCCGACCGGAGCTAACGCAACGCGGGCCCCGACTCACTGGGGTTCTTCGCATTACCACCGGACTGTTACAGTTCCGACTCACCGTGAACGATGCGGCAATGAGCTTCCAACTGGCACGGCTAAAATACTACAAGATGACTCATTCTACTATCGACCTCCGGTCTCCAGCAAGGAGTGCAACTTATAACAAAAAAAAGTACTACAGCGCCATCTATGATAAAACTGAACTACTAATAAGGTCTGAGTCTCGCAAGCACAGTTAACATCGACTTTAGACTACATAGAGAAACCCGACAACAACTGTCGGGCAGTTTCCCACCAGACATAACACAAGTCTGGTCGGACGATTCTCCCTTTACTCCCAGTACTAAAGGGAGGATCGTCCGGAACTTTACACCCCGTTCCTCATACACCTAAAGATCTTTATAAGGTTGAAAGAAACATGAAAAATAAAAATTTGTTATAAATGTTTCCTCTGCTTTAATATTTTCTTCATCTTGTTTTGTATACTAAAACTACCTGATGGTTTCTTCTGTCCGAGTTGCGAGACAAGTAGTTTTTGTTAAACAAAAGTAACAATGCATAACTAAGCCTACATTTTACTTATAGGTACTAAATACGCAGTAACTATGTGAGGCTTATTTACATGATAAAGTTACGAAATCCCCAAGTTGGTAACCTCAAAGTTGTGGCCAGAAGAGTAGTAAACAATAAAACTATCCAGAGCTATTCCATTTATTGTCTTTATATCGAAGCGAGGTAGAAAGCGAGTGCCAAAAACTGAAACTTTTGCTTTATTTGCGTGGATTTCATGCAAGTTCTGAAGATTCTGTTTTTGAGATATTCAACTATCATCAGATGATAGGAGTATTTATTGCAGTAGGTGCTTTTTATTCGCCCGCCTGACGGCCGCTACGGAGCTTCTCCGCCAGGAGAACCTGAAGCTTCGGGCAGACCTGACCAGTCTGCGAGAGTCCGGATCCCGCGAGGTGCCCCAGCAGCAGCAGAGCCACCCCGTGCCGGTGGAGAACCAGGTCCTGCTCCTGGTTCGGCAGGAGCTGGCTGCCTTTCAGGCGCGGTGCTCCGTCCTGGAGGCCATTGTCCTTCGCCCCCCCCTGGTAGCAAACAAGGCGGCCCCGGGCCCGGGGGCGGGCTCGGGTCCGAATGCGGCCCCGGGCCCGAGGGTGGTCCCGGGTCTGAAGAAGGCAGCTTCATATGCAGCCGCTACGGCTGCTGTTTCTGGACCAGGGCAGTCTGGTCAGCCCTCCGGCAGGGATAGGCCAGCCCCTCCCGAAAAGTCGGCTCCAGCAAAACCGGCAGCGGCTAAACAAAGAAGGGCAAAGCGGCTCCTCAGGCGGTGAATGTGCCGGCGCCAGCAGCAAAGCGGCTGCAGCCACCGCCACCCCCCCGTCCGCTAATCCTCCCGCGGCCGAAGCTGAGTGGCAGGTGGTCGGGGAAAAGAGGAAGGGGAGAAAGGCGGCCAAAAAGGCCCGCAACGAACAGCGAAGGCGTCAGCGCAAGGCGCGAGGCGTTGCGGCTCGACTCCGCGCCCCGAAGACCGCAGCTGTAGTGATCACGCTACAGCCGGAAGCGGAAAAGAGGGGCGTGTCCTACCGCGACGTCCTCGCGAAGGCGAAGGCGACGGTGGATCTCGCAGTGCTCGGGATCACTGGGGGACTCCGGCTTAAAGTCACCGCGACAGGGGCTAGAGCGCTGGAGATCCCCGGTGTAAATAGTGGCCCGTCCGCTGACGCTCTGGCTGAAAAGCTTAGAGCGTCCTTAGGTGCGGACGAGGCCCGAGTGTCCAGGCCCGTCAGATTGCGCATCCTGGGCCTGGACGACTCTGTGACCCAGGAGGAGGTGGTCGCCGCCGTCACCAGGACTGGTGGGTGCCCTGCTGAGCAGGTCAGGGCAGGCACCCTACGTCCAGACCACTCGGGCATGCGAACCGTTATGGTAAGCTGCCCTGTGACGGCGGCGCGAACAAACGTGGAGGCTGGAAGGCTCCTGGTGGGCTGGGTGTCAGCGCAGGTGAAGCTGCTGGAGCCCCGGCCTCTGAGGTGTTACCGGTGCTTTGTGGGACACCACGTGAGCTGTCGATGCACCTCGGAGGTGGACCGCAGCGGAGACTGCTTCCGATGCGGTCAGCCCGGTCATATGGCCGCGGCTTGCTCCGCCACGCCGCACTGCACTGCATGTGCGGCAGCGGGCAAACCGGCCGATCACCGGGCAGGGGGCAGGGCCTGCGCACCACCCACCAAGGCCAGGGGCAAGGGAAGGCCTTCAGCCACCGCCTCCAACGTCGCCACCGTCGCAGCTGCCGCCACTGTTGCGTCCACCGCTTCCGTCATCATCGCCGCCGCAACAATTGCTGCGGGGTCCTCACAGGGGGCCCGGGAGGGGGCTAAAATGGAGTGCCAATAATGGCCCCATTACGCCTCCTCCAGGCGAACATCAACCACTGCCACTGTGCTCAAGATCTGTTACTCCAGAGCATGGCGGAGTGGTTGATTAACGTCGCCGTGGTCGCTGAGCCGTACTTTGTCCCGCCCAGGGAAGACTGGGTGGAGGACCTGAGCGGCTCAGTGGCCATAATTTCGTCGGCCGCCGCCGGTACCCCGACCCTTGAGAGTGTCAGGAAGGGTCGGGGTTGCGTAGCAGCACGGTTCGGGGAGATCGTCGTAGCGGGAGTCTACTTCTCCCCGAGCCGAACTCTCGCCGAGTTCCACAACTCCCTCATGGAGTTGAGTGTCGTCATCCGAAGCTATTCCCTCCCCTTGCTTGTGCTCGGGGACTTCAATGCCAAAAACTTGGCTTGGGGTTCTCGTTGCACGGATGTGCGGGGTAGGATGGTGGAGGACTGGGCTCTCGAGGTGGGCCTAGTCGTCCTAAATCGGGGCTCTGTCCCCACGTGTGTGCGGATGCGGGGCGAGTCGGTGGTGGACATCTCGTTCGCTAGCCCCGCTCTGTCACCGCGTGTCGTTGACTGGCGCGTCATGGAGGGGGTGGAGACCTATTCCGACCACCGGTACATCCGGTTCGATGTCTCCGCCCAGGACTCAAGCGCGCCGGTCTTACAGGCCCCGAGTGGTCCGCGTTGGGCGCTGAAGCAGCTGGGCCGGGAGCTCCTCCTAGAAGCCTCGATAGTGCAGGCCTGGGTGATATCACCGAACAGGCCTGCCGACGTCAACAACGAGGCAGGGTGGTTCCAGGAGGCCATGTCCAACATCTGCGACGTGGAAATGCCCCGAGTTCGGCCAGGAAGCGCCCGGCGTCAGGTGTACTGGCGGTCGCGAGACCTGACGTCTCTGCGCGAGGCGTGCGTCGCCGCGCGGCACCCGTACGCCAGGCATCGCAGGCTCCGCATCCGCCCTCCGGATGCGGCAGCCATTGAAGCGGAGCTGTACGAGGGATACAGAGCAGCGAAGACCGCCCTCCAAGAGGCTGTCCAGCGGGCCAAAGACCTGGGCCGCGAGGAGATGCTGGAGACTCTCGACAGAGATCCGTGGGGGCGCCCTTACAAGATGGTGCGGGACAAACTCCGCACTATGCTGGCACAGGGCAGGTCGCACGAGGCGGCGGCCGAATTAATGACACGCGGGGTTGCGATAGTCGTGGAGAGAATCCGGCAGCTGGGTCTCGAGGTGGCATTGCACAAGTCCGAGGCCATGTGCTTTCATGGGCCTCGGAATGCGCCACCGTCGGGATCCATACTGACGGTAGGAGGGGTTCCCATCGGCGTCGAGTCGACGCTAAAGTACCTAGGGCTTGTCCTCGACAGCCGGTGGAACTTCGTTGAGCACTTCCGACGTTTGGCCCCAAAACTGGAACGGGCAGGAGCTGCATTCAAGCGGCTCTTGCCCAAACTTGGGGGACCAAACGCCTCCTGCCGGAGGCTCTACGCGGGGGTCGTGCGGTCCATGGCCCTTTATGGGGCCCCGGTGTGGGCGCGTTCTTTGAGGCGGCGAGCCGCCCATCACCTGAACGCTCCCCAGAAGGTGGTAGCCGTAAGGCTGATCCGGGGGTACCGCACGATCTCCGGCGAGGCGGCGAGCCTCTTGGCCGGATTGCCGCCATGGGATCTGGAGGCGATAGTCCTCGCGCGCCTGCACGACTGGCGCGCGGAGGCACTACGCCGGGGGGAAACTCCGCTGCCGCGGCAAATTGTCGCTCAGCGGACAGACCTCCGGCACGATCTCATGGCGACATGGAGACAGCGACTGTCGCAACTACGTGCAGGGCACGCCACAATAGTGGCGATAAGTCCCCTCTTTGAGGAGTGGCTAGAGAGGCGGCACGGCGCCCTCACCTTCCGCCTGACGCAGGTCCTCACCGGACACGGTTGTTTCGGGAGGTTCCTGCACCGAATCGGGCGGGAGGAAACGCCCGGGTGTTACCATTGCGAGGATCGGCCGGAGGACACGGTGGAGCACACCGTGGAGCTCTGCCCCGCTTGGGCTGAGCACCGCCGTGTCCTCGTAGCGGCGATTGGCGGCGGTGACCTCTCGCGTCCGGCCCTGGTTCAATCCATGGTCCGGAGCGAGAGGGAATGGGAAGCCGTCGCCTCCTTCTGCGAAGCAGTCATGCTAGCGAAGGAGGTGGCGGAACGTGAGAGGGAGAGAACCTCACGTCCCAGCCGCCGCGGGAGACGCCCCGGGCGTCGGGGGGCAACCAGTGGCCCCCGGCCACCGTAGGCGCGAGCCTGTGGACAGTGAGTAATGGGCTAGCTCACCGTCCGTCCGTCTCATGACGACAGGCCGTGTCGACGGTGCGTACGTGTTCCACGCGCGCCTCAAGGAGATGTCAGCAAACAGGAAGGGGCCCGAGAGGGCCGATGCCTGCCAGGGCTGCGGGTTGTTCGAAAGAGATACCGCGGCCCTGGAACACAAAGGGCTTAGAAGGAACATGGGTAAGTTTTAGTCAGTCAAGTCTGACACTCCCTCCCGCTCCGCCCAGAGCGGGAGAAGTCATTTGATGATTTCCCATCCATTTTTTATTAGCAGTTTGAAATACCGTCAGTAGGAACGTTCGCAGTTAGCTGCATTGGTTTGAGAAGTCTTTTCAAGTTTCACGAAACTGTTGTAAATAGGCTTAGCTATCTTAAGTACAGTACAAGTCTACCCTTCGTTAAGTTTTACCTTCGTCTCACAGCGAAATCAACGCCTACGAGACTCCCATGTTGTTTTTCTTTCTCGATTGATTGGCATGACTTATCTAGGATAAAAAACCCTTTGGTTACATTCCTGTTTGCTTATTAGGCTTCATTGTTTTTCATAGTCCAATAACGATAATATTGTGTCTTTTCCGTGAAGGGTAAGGACTGTCTCCTTTGTTGCAAAGCAAAAAAGTGATAACAATAGTTGCGAATTAATAAGGATTTTATGTTTGATTCATTATTCCATTTTCCCTAGTTTTTTAGCTCATTGTATTGAACTCGTATTGTATGGAAACCATTTGCAACTGCTCAATTTATTATTATGTAGGGAATTTCTTTATCGTTGTATGAACATTTCAGCATTGTTGTTATTGTATTGTATTTTTTATAACACATGCGTATTTTGCTGTTAAATAAAGTAGAATGCTAATTGCAGTGTTAGAACGTAGATAATACGACAGTCTGTTGTCGTTTTCATATTGCTTCTTATCATTTATGTCAATGATGGCTGTAGGTACTCTAATTGTAGCATAAACATTGGCTTTTGTAACATCTTAAATAAAAATTAAAAATAAGGACCATTTGACATGGGTAAATTAGAAACTCTAATTTTGCATAGAAATAGCATAGATTTCACATTGCAATCGTCATGATCAATTACCATATTGCTTAATTTGTGTGCCAGAATACCTACATTCATTGACGCAGTGCAATTAATTTGCAAATGTGTGGCTAATTATGTTCTCTATTCGATGCAATGTACGTTGTATTGTTCTAGCTGTGGCCGTTTCCTGTGTGTTAAAAGTAGGAATGTTCATTACTTACCTGTAATTTTCCCACTGCGGGCACACAGGCTTACAGGAGAGGAAGTGGGCTGTTGTCCACTATGAAGGCGAATTTTTCAATGTACGACATGCCGATTTCCTCACGATGATTTCCTTCAGTGTTTTGAATAAAAATGAGATACAGTAACGCGCCTGCTTGGTTTCGAATCCACGGCCCATAGTCGCCCAATACCACTGGGCTATTACTATCATACAGAAAATATGTTCTCTTCTTCTTCTTCAGCCTTTCGCCACCCAATGCTGAGTATAGGTCTTCTATAAAATCCGTACACTTTTCGGCGGCGGCTTAGTTTCATGGCTTGGCCAGTTTCTTGCGGCCACTTTAATGAGATCGTCTATCCAGCTAGTCGGATTTTCCCGACATTCCTCCATCACGTCCGTGATCTCCAATGCACCAGTTTCTTCCCCCATCTTCCATCCAGTCTACGGTATATTTGGCCCGCCCACAGAAAATATTCTCGTTAGTTGGTATTTAGTGTTATATACATAGTATATATATGGTAGATACATCTGGTTTTAGTCATAAAAATAGAAAGCATGCTAACATGATGACTCACCTTCATTTACTTTTAAATGAATGGTATCATTTTTTCGTCTACGTCTGTTCTTTTAAATATTAAAAACGTTTCGAATAAATCACGGGACCACTGAGAAATCACAATTTAGTCACAGTGTCTCCACAAGTTTAGAAAAGGCAGCGACCCGAAGTCCCGAACGCGTTTCTGCCAGATGCTGCACAAAGCGGTACAATTTATGATAGTATTGTCAGTGTTAATAAGATCTGATCTGAGGCTGTATGATTTATCTCTGTCTATATAAAATAACGGGATCTTTGTTCCTTACCATTTTCAAGTCATTTATGGAATCTGCTCTTAAAAATCGGGAAGAAAAACATCGCGGGGAAACAGGCATGTCCTGGACCCAAAAATTAGAAGACGAGTTTCATCTTTTTCTTCCACCAACTGGCGCTGGGTCTGCTTGGCCCACTCCCTTCTATCAGAGTGGAGGTGGAGTGGAGGACCCGTATCCCACCGTGACATACCCACATGTCACAGTATGATCATATGCTGGTGTTACTTCATACTTTATCCAATACTTATTATATATATATATATTTCTCACTTTCACACGTTTTTCCCTAAATTCAAAACTCTACAATAAAAACAAACAGACAACCTTGCGCAGTTGCACGTTTTCAGTGTCAATTTACGATACTTCTGTCTAATAATATCATTGCGAAAAAATAAAAAGCTGAGCAAAAGCTTTTCACTAATAAACCTTTTTATTTTTTCACCTAAAGCTACGCTCTTGTGGTTTCCACCTCTATGTACTTAGAGCCAGTGCCTTGACCTTGTTCGTTCACGACCTTCAATGTCTCCTTGATCTGTGTGATACATCACAAGCTAGAAAAAAATGAAGGTCAGAAAGTGGGAAATGTAAGCCTAGACCTATTCCTTCCACTTTTTTCTTCAATCTTTTCTTACTAATCTTTACAAATGCGTCGTAGATTATAAGGCTCTTTAACATTTTGCCACTTAACACCAACGCCCGTGTTATCCAAAGGAATATGTAGTGGTGTATACTACACCGGCATTTCACCAGTTACATTTTTATTGGAGCCGGCCTACGAATCTAGAATTTAAACAGGTGCTTACTATAAATTTCTTTATTAAAAACTCTTTACACCGAGTCTCTATGTACATCTAATACAAATATGAAATAAGACAGCTTCTCGTGAAGTCAGTCGTTACGAGTATACATCATATGCTTGCTACTTAACATTCAGAGCTCAGTTTTATACCAGATTCAACTTGATTTTAAGTTCGGTCTTCTTGCATTTATGATGCACACAAGATCACTTGCGTCGCCGGTTCATTGGATTGTAAATTTGAACATATGCCCACCCAACCCCAACCCCACATATGCATGACCCCAGATATGCATGACACCGAAATATATGCCTATCACTTGCGCAATGAGCATTTGTGTCAGTATATTCCACATATCTGCATGTACATGCTGTGGAAATATTATACACAAATAAAATTATAGGTAACGCCGCCTACAGTCGATATTGAAAGAGTTTTCAGTTATTAGTCAACACTCTAATAACTAACGAGCTTAACATACGTAGCGACTCTCGTGAGTGACTTTCATAACATTCATTAGTACCTAGGTATCTCGTTTTCCATACGTATGCTTGACTAATTTCGGGCACAACCGGAACTAATACTTACTTCTATGCTTCTCACGTAGCGACAAGCATTTAGGATACTTTTACAATGTTCCTGGAGAAACTATACTCGTAGTTTACAAGAATGCAATGTTAACAACATAGTTCTTAACACATTTCATTATCATGTTTTGCCACTAACTTTGAAGCAGCACCATAACATTCAGTGTTCATACTTACCGACAAACAAGTTTCATGTTCAGTAAACTTGTTTCATACAAATTCAGTGTAATGAAAAGACATGGTGGAAGTTGAAATATAATTCCACCTTTCAGTAATAATTTTATAGTCATTAGTTTAATTAGTCCGTCATGCCATTTCACCATCTCCGAAATGTAATTAATTTATATTATCTACCTACTGGGTAAATGGACATGGGAACTTTAATTTAATATTGTATCGTGTTTGTGTATGTTGTTGTGTGTGAATTAAATTATTTATTATCTAATATTTAAATAGTTTTCCATATTTAATATCGTGAGTTTAATACTCACGATATTAAGAGGGATTTCGTTTTCTATAGAAGGGAGAGGAGGATAATATATTCTATGCTTTTAGCAAAAAAGCTGGTAGCGCCTGACACGCGGGCAGTAATAAAAACGAAAATTCAGAGGCTACACTTTATAACTGGTCCTCATCTACTGTTAGAGCAATAGTAACAGACACGTCTGTGGGTTAATCTAGCTGAGTTTCACTTTTAAAGCGTGATGCTTTAGCAAAGAGTGATCTCGTAGCTTTGTACATGAGGTAGACTCCTCTTAAAGAGGTGCTCTTCGTTTAATTATAATCTTGCGGACGAAGAGCTTTTGCCGTAAAATACCCACCTAATATTTTTTACTACAAAACGTATACCGACTGAACCCTCGCTTGATATTAAGCTCATTTCTTCAGAAAAGGTGTCTGCAAAACGGTACACATTCTTTGGTGTGTCACTTTTTTATAACGATTCCTAGAACTTAGGACAATTTAATTTCAATTAAAACGCTATTGTCCGTGCCTGCCACACTGAAATGTACGGAATCAAAATAAATTATTCAGCAAGTCAGTAGGTAATTACGGTTATGAAATTAAATTCTCAAATTCATTGATATCTTTCCTAATACCGTGAAGCGCCCCCAGGCAACCACATCGAACAAACAAATAAGCCAGGTAACTGACACCAATGAACAAAATTTGAAAGTGAAACCCAGTATTGAGTTTTCAAAGCGTATCATATTTTTGCCTACCCATCCCGCTGATTAAAAATTACTTTGTTTACTCGAAAAGCTCACCTGTTTAGAGCTCATCATTAATTGTTGATTTTGATACCTGTACTTTGAGCATCTATCATTGTCTCGTCGGCAGTTTGTCAAGATCCACGTGATAAAGCCGCGAAACACGGTTACCCATTTCGTGTTTTCTCAAGTGAAGATTTCCGTAGACAGTAAAAATGTCCAAACTTTTGCCAACAGCAGCATAACGTAGTGGCTGTAACTTGTTTTGGGACATGTTTAACGAAATTATCTTATTGTTTGCTATCGCGAACGAAGCACAAAAGAGAACTGTTGTTTTCTTCTTGCTACTTGCATTTTTCACTCATGAGAAGTACGTTACAAATTCTATGTGTAGATTTCGAGACTTAACAAAAGATTCAAGTCATTCAAAAGTTTATTTGCGTTCATGAAATACTGAGAAATTGTGCTTATGTGGGTTCATCAGTATTACGGGTATGTTTAATTAATTGTACGGTTCACAAACATTATTGTATTTTCACATTCAGCGAAATGAGCCCTGGAATGCAATACATTCAAATGTTGGTTTAATATGCAGCCCTCGTTTATGTGGAATTCACAAGGAATTTCACTGAGCGATTTACTGTTTTGAATGATGTAACTGGAACATAGTTTGCAAGGATTTGATTGACAGGGGTGAGGGTGACGGGTAGCCGCTGAGTTCGGCGAAGCGACGAGTGCAGGCCGCGCGGTCACGTGCGTTAACGTGCCTCCTCACACATATAAAACATCCTTTGAATCACGCTCACCTATTTCCCGACATATGCCCTCTTGACATGGCTTCCAATCTGTAAATATTTATGTCATGTTGACACACGTTCGTATGTAGTGTGACTACGCAAAGTCAATTCTCCCACGTCACCTTGTGAAAGGGAAACGGGGCTAAAAATATTACTTTTGACATTGTTTTTATGTGTGTTTTTCGGAATATAAATCGAGCTGTTGGTGTGTGAAGATACTTTATTTCAGCTGGATAATGTCCTCTTTCGGGTCACTGGTTCACTATTATAAAGAAAAGGATTGAAGGCATGTTTGCTATGGCTCATGATCATCATGCTTGACAGGTTGTTTGGTGTTATTTTATTATGAGTAGGGACTGTTCATTCTTATGGAGAATTTCGATCGTTGCCTCTACTACACCCATGGGAGGTAAAGGATCGTCCTATTTGTAACCAAGGCCTTTCCGCCAAAAGCATAAATAAAATATGTTAACTAGCAGCCCACAACTAGTTTACACGAAACTACATATTATAGTATGTTAGTTTATACTTATAGACAAGTGTATGTGTCACACGATTTCGATGGGCGACAGTCTAGTTCGCAGAAGTGCGTTCGATCCGTCCGCTTTTTCCACAAATTGTCCCACAAATGGGATTAATATTCATCGAGATTTGCCGTGAAATACTAAGAGATTTCGTGTGAAATTCCATTTGAAAATAACTACAAAATTGATAAATGCAAGAGCCTTATTGAGGGTGTATGTTTTTAAAGTGAAACTTTTATTACATCGTCTCAAACTTTTTCGTCTATGTGTTGCATGTCGCGTGACGCTCGGCCGCAAAGTAGGGATACAGTGAAAGGCGCTCGGACGTCCGAGCGCCTTTCACTTTATCCCTAAACCGCGTTTTATACCTTTAATGGAATATTATTCCAAAAATGTTTAGTTAAATGTCTATAGTGTGAAAAAAAGTTTCACTTTTACCGGTACTGGTTTCATAAAACCACACAATCCTTTTTTTATGTTTTATCATTTAAAACATAAATGATAAAACATAAAAAAAGAAAAAATATATTAAAATAATAATTAAAAAATATATTATTAATATATTAATAGGAGCTTGTGGCTAAATAATAACAGACACTCGGATCGATCTTCAGGTTAAGCCACGCGACTAGGTTAGACCATCGATGGGTGACCACCCATTACATATCGAATTTCCCCCGTGCCTCAGTAAGCACGTTAAGCCGTTGATCCCGGCTGTCATTTGTGGATCTTTGACAGTCGTCACAGAAAGTCAAACGCCCGAAAGTCTGACAACCAGTCTTACCAAGGGGTTCTTAGTAATACCCAGTACTAACTGGGTTGTGGAGGTCGAATAGGCAGTCGCTCCATGTGAAATACTGGTATTCAGCTGCATCCAATTAGACTGGAAGCCAATCCCAACATAATTGGGAAAAGGTGGTATTAATATATTAATTGATTAACCACTAAATACCACATAAGCGTAGTTAAGCAACTAGGTGAACATTATGATCATTTGTGTATTTAGTACACAGGTCATATTATGTTCATTTGCGTGTTGATGACTGTTTGTTATCTCTCCGTCGTTACGTGAGCTGCCTATAGCTTTTGGATTTTATGACGATTTTATTACTCTTATGTGACTCCGTTTTATGTTATATTGATTAGCTCGTTTACTTTAGAGGAACATGGCCTGGCATATAAAGTAGGAATATGTGAATCTTAACTTTATAGGCGAAGATTGATTTTAGTACTCGTATAATCAGTAAGTAAATGCCGCTTTTACAAACAAGTATTTACGCATTATCTTAAAATAGGTCACAACCTGTTACGGAAGCTTTCAACTCGATGGTACGCAGGTATAAAACTGGTCGTAATTGTCAAACTTGGGTGATAAACACATTTAATCGTGTAATAAAAGTATTTTTGCGAATCGTCCAACGAAAAACAGTCGCATTTCCACTATTCGTCGTTGTGCAAACAGATCAATGAAACAAAAGAGTTTAATTAATATCGTTATTTATTTTAATAAAATCTCCAGATTCACTTGTTTCAGGCAGCAACGGATAAGATTTTCTTAGAATCAGGGCCAAAAATCTGTCATTCTCAGAAGAGTCTCATTAATTTAGTATTTAATGTCACAGCCACGGAGTTAGAATTTGAGCTCGGTTGATGGCAATAGGCTCGCCGCCTATTCCATGGGATGGGTGTACTATTAGGTACACCTCTGCCTAACCTTTCGGGGATTGCAGGCGTGATGTTATGTTTATATATTTCATGATAGAAAATCAGACATATGCTTGTACGTTTTCTGGGAATATTGTGCTGCTAGAAATTTCCGGGTAAACTACGTTTGAATATTGCTTGAACCGGAAAGCAGGTAATCGGAAGTCCGAGCTTTTGGAACCGAAAGTGAAGCTTAACATCCTAGCTTGAAGGCTTAAATGATAATACGCGTTTAACGTATCATCACTAAGCCGGGACTAGAAACGGTTTCATTCTACTTACCTCAGTAGTGAGGCCTTCAAGAGTCTTGAACAAAATGTGAAACCTGAAATTCTGCACGTTTTACGTGAATGTAAGTCACTGATGCATACAGAAAATGTGCATCTGGGGAGCATTATGTTACTCACATGAACTAGGACACAAATCTTCACTAGGAAAATTCAACGGTTTCTTAGGAGCTGAAGGCGGGATTTCTAAATTAAATTGTGGTAGAGGTAAAGAGATTTAATAATGTAGCTCGCTTTGTACGGCGGTGTGAAGAAGCAGCTACAGGGACAGGACTGATTGAGAAGTTGTCTGGTTTCCTGATAGCCTTCCTTGCGGGTGACAAAAGATCGATAGAGATAGATTCGAAAACTGTGTCTACCTAACTAGTATAACTAGTATTGCCAATACTTGGTGTTGGTATTTAGATAGATAGCATATTATTTATTATGATTGTGTACATTTCACATAGGCTGACACAATGGGCGGTCTTATCGCTTAAAGCAATCTTTTCAAGACAAACTTTGGATGGGATAAAACAAGAGAGAGAAATAATACTGGACGTAGTCTCTGATGTACTATTAACATAATAATATACATACATACATAAAGCATATACCATTCTATGTAAAACTATTTAAAATAATCATGAAACAAAAGCAAAGAACCATGTATAGATAGGACGAATGTTTAAGGATAGAGTAGTGTTTTTTACCACATTTTTTTTTTTTAAATCTAGGTATTTATCATGCTGTTTACTTCTTCTGCTTGCTTCAAATACTATGTAGTACATCTATTGCAAACATTTTATTGCTGTTTCAATATTAGGTACTAGTAATTTTGTGATCAACTTAATTTTCACTAGCGTGAAGTTGATAACTATCTATCTATATAAATAAAAATCAATTGCTGTTCGTTAGTGGTCGCTTAAACTCGAGAACGGCTGGGCCGATTTAGCTGATTTTGGTTTTAAAATGTTTGTCGTAGTCCAGGGAAGGTTTAAAAGGTGAGAAAGGCAGGGTAGGCTAGGTACGAGTAGGTAGGTAGGTAAAGTAGGTAGGGTAGATAGGGTAGATAGGTAGGTAGGTTAGATATGTAGGTAGGTAGGGTAGGGTTGGGTAGGGTATGTAGGGTACGTAGGTAGGGTAGGGTAGGTAGGGTATATAGGGTACGTAGGTAGGGTAGGGTAGGTAGGTATTAGGTAAGTAGGGTAGGGTAAGCTAGCGTAGGTAGGTAGGGTAGGGTAGGTAGGGTAGGTAGGGTAGGGTAGGTTGGGTAGGTAGGGTAGGTAGGGTAGGTAGGGTAGGTAGGGTAGGTAGGGTAGGTAGGGTAGGTAGGGTAGGTAGGGTAGGTAGGGTAGGTAGGGTAGGTAGGGTAGGTAGGGTAGGTAGGGTAGGTAGGGTAGGTAGGGTAGGTAGGGTAGGTAGGGTAGGTAGGGTAGGTAGGGTAGGTAGGGTAGGTAGGGTAGGTAGGGTAGGTAGGGTAGGTAGGGTAGGTAGGGTAGGTAGGGTAGGTAGGGTAGGTAGGGTAGGTAGGGTAGGTAGGGTAGGTAGGGTAGGTAGGGTAGGTAGGGTAGGTAGGGTAGGTAGGGTAGGTAGGGTAGGTAGGGTAGGTAGGGTAGGTAGGGTAGGTAGGGTAGGTAGGGTAGGTAGGGTAGGTAGGGTAGGTAGGGTAGGTAGGGTAGGTAGGGTAGGTAGGGTAGGTAGGGTAGGTAGGGTAGGTAGGGTAGGTAGGGTAGGTAGGGTAGGTAGGGTAGGTAGGGTAGGTAGGGTAGGTAGGGTAGGTAGGGTAGGTAGGGTAGGTAGGGTAGGTAGGGTAGGTAGGGTAGGTAGGGTAGGTAGGGTAGGTAGGGTAGGTAGGGTAGGTAGGGTAGGTAGGGTAGGTAGGGTAGGTAGGGTAGGTAGGGTAGGTAGGGTAGGTAGGGTAGGTAGGGTAGGTAGGGTAGGTAGGGTAGGTAGGGTAGGTAGGGTAGGTAGGGTAGGTAGGGTAGGTAGGGTAGGTAGGGTAGGTAGGGTAGGTAGGGTAGGTAGGGTAGGTAGGGTAGGTAGGGTAGGTAGGGTAGGTAGGGTAGGTAGGGTAGGTAGGGTAGGTAGGGTAGGTAGGGTAGGTAGGGTAGGTAGGGTAGGTAGGGTAGGTAGGGTAGGTAAGGTAGGGTAGGTAAAAAGTGCATTGCAACGCATGCGGAGGAAAGCTAGTTTATTAATAAAACTAACAGTTTCTAGTTCCCAGTTCCCGGTAACCAACCATTAACGGTTTACCGACAGCTTCTTTATACCATGTATTTATGTAAGTTAAAATAAAGCGTTGGTTTTTAATCTCTTTGAAAGAAATATCATTGGACACAAGGAGTTGATTACTCGTAGACTTTATAATGTTTCCTACTTATTCAAGCATTAACATAAGCGTTATGTAGTCCAACTAAGTAATGCACTCTCGGAAGTTAATCAATAATTAGATTTAATTCCTGACCAGCATATAAGAGCACAGCAGCGAAATTAACATATATTAGTTGAATGAAGACGTGGATTGTGCCCGGTTGACGGCAACATGCTCGCCCCCTATTACATCATCTGCCTAGCCTTTCCCAAACTATCTTGGGGTCGGCTTCCAGTCTAACCGGATGCAACTGAGTACCAGTATTTTCCATAAAGCGACTGCCTATCTTACCTCTACAACCCAGTATTTATGGTTTAAGAACTTTATTATTCCTCATCAAGAATTAACAATAATTCACTTACTGAGAAACTAAATTTAAATAACATGTTTATGAGCGCACAGAAATATACGTTCGTAAAAAGTAACAAATATGAGGGTAAGCGATCACAATAACAAAAGTATCTAGTAGCCAAACACCAACCAAGCAAACACGGATTCAAACTAAAAGTAAGTTGTTGAACTAGATGTGGCAATGCATGGCAACATACTGATTAATAATGTTTATTGTTCATTATTGTTACTATTTGCTCATTATGTAAGATTTCAGCATTTTTTTAAAACAAGACATACTTTTTGCTTCTTTTATAACCATCGGTATTTTATTGTACATGTTAACATTGTATGTATTTGGGTAATACGATACCCCTTGTTAAGACTGGATGTCAGACTTTTGGCTACCGACTATTCTTAACGACTGAAAAGATCTACAAATGATAGCCGGGACCAACGCCTTAACGTGCTTTCCGAGGCACGGAGGAAACTCGGTATAATACTAATAATAATATTCATTTATTATCAGGTAACTTTGGCCCATAGATAAATACCTTACAGACTAACATATATATCGTAAAAATACAACTCCTGTAGTAAATAGAAACTTAAAAACTATGTTAGTAGCACTTCACTGCACTGCACTATGACACTGTGCGTTCATGTGGCACTTGCCCATGGAAGCGTCGGAACACCACTCCCTGCGGCCAAAAGTCCTCTTCCAAAGCAATGTGCAGATAGCACGTTGGTATTCGCACCACAAACGCCTTAAAGTTGACGTTGCGGCGCGACTCTAGCAGCTGCACTCTTGCCACGTACCTGAGCTTCTGACGCACGTACTCCACGATGTCCTCCGCCGTAGTGGTGTAATGTAGGCGAGAGATGTACACCGGAGTGTTCGGCTTTGCGGCTCTAATGGTTACACTAGGCTCCGATGGAGCCGTGCCGCAGCGGTTCTTGTTGACACGTTGACGGCGCTTCCTCCTCAGCACCGTCACGAAACCATCATCATCAGCCCGAATCAGTGCCTTTTCTGTATTTTTTTCGGTATGTCCATCCACGGACCAACCTCGGAAAGCAAGACTTAACCTTAAAGATCGACCCGTGCGGCTATTGTTATTTAGCCACGAGCTTCGTGCCCGCTATTATATGGGACTTAAACATAACTGGCGAAATATGGGTGTACTATTAGGTACACCTCTGCCTAACCCTTCGGGGATTACCGGCGTGATGTTATGTTATGTTATTATGTATTTAAATGATTCAATGTTTAATGTATTCAATTTCTGTCAAGTGGAAGGGAATGATTCCAACTGTTAATAATCGCGGCAGGAAAAAACAACATGTTGTAAACTAAATAATTAAAATACAGAAACAGGTCGAAATTCTAAATCTAATTCCTAGTATAATGATTAATGTTGTTAATGAAATTCGCGGTAATTAATTAGCAGTGTTCAAAGCTTACATTAATTCTGATCAAAGTTATCATCAAATTATTTCTATTCATCATGGCTGCATCATTAATTTCCTCTGTTTACCAGGTTATTCCTGGAATATTAGAAGCGGAGCCCTAATTCGATTGAATACCTCTCAAAAGAAAGTTAGCCGCTGCCATTGTTATTGTAACTGTACCTTCATTGTAACAAGCTTAAAATTTTGAAAGAAGGGCAAGTGATCAAAGACAAAACCTTTCCAGTGCTATTCTGCTTTATTATCAAAAAGTTTCATTAAGGAAAAGTTGACGGATGTTTGCCGGTTTATTGTCCAATTCATTTGTGTGGAAGCGAGCGCAAACCGCTACGGTAAATAATGGAAATGCTGAGACTCCGTCGCCTGGCGTTGTGTTCACACCACCAGATTATTGTGCACTAAGTTTGTCTTGCTCGTTATGCTCTAACAGAATACGAAGAACAAACTTTGTTATTGGTGCACTGATAGCATGTATTAAACAACACTACATAACCGTATATTAGCCGAACCGTGTAACTTAAAATTAAATAATACTGTTTCATTTAAAACTGTTACAGTTTCGACGAGTTTTTCAGTCTGGGGAAAGTCACAGTTTACCTATTTCTAGAACCTTTACGGCTACAAAACATAATACCTATTAGAATCATTGTCCACCCAAATTTGACTTGGTTAATAAGCAGTATTTTTAGAACATTTCCATGTAAATTGAGGTATCAGGGTAACTGGATTTATCAGCAATTTCGGTTAGGTATAGCGTTAACTACGTGGTAACTTCGTTACGAAATATTATTGCGTAGCGACGCACGACAGGTTGAAAATAGTTTATGTCTAGTTTATTTGCCTGTCTAGAGCGATAGCACAGTTTGGTAGGTTGTGTAGTTTTTAGAAGGGTTGTTTATTTGGGTGTCGTTAAATAGAGTTGACAAGGTACTTGTGTCAACAGGATTGGCATCGCCCTCAATTCTAATAATGGTATAGAGTTACGAACTATTTCATCTGTTAAGTAAGTTTGATTGTGTGACGTTCGATTTAACGGTCTTCTAAGATTCCCACATTTGCAGTAGAATATTACCTACTGTTACGACTTTTGTTCACAGTTTCTGTTACCAGATTTTCAGCATATTATATTTTTCATCCGGTAAAAGCTAAAGTAAAACCCGCAATTTGCCGCCAGTTTGTCATATTTAATTACTGTCTTGAGAACAGCGGCACAGACGATCATAATTTAAGTTGGATTGTGGTAGCTGGTATGGAACCTTAGCGTGCGGGATATGATTTGTCCTCGTTTGCTTAACATAGTGCGCTGTATGTATTTTTTGTTTTATATTAGAAATATAACTGTTGAGTCCAGCTATTTCACTTAAAAAATGATTTGTGTGTGTAGAAAACCTTCTTTCCTTTTCTCGAAAGTAATATATCATTCATTTTGTTTCAGGAAATCGGTGTTCGCGCTGCGATCAAGTGTATAACGAGGCACGTGACATTTGCGTGACAGTGCGCTACAATCATCGTAATGGCTAAACACAATAACTGATCGTAGTCCATTACGAATAATAAAATAAGTCTTGAGTGTTTCTTGTTTAGGATAGCGCTTTTACATGTGTTGTTTGTTGTCCCCATTAGTATCTAATCGTATAGCTAATAAAGACCAGGTGTGCCATTCTTTCTAACTGTGCAAGTGTTTTGTGTAAATAATAGTTAATTAAGGACTTGGTAGCGGCAATTTGTTACGAGGTGAGTTCCTGTCCTGTTACTTTAATTTTTATATTTGTAAAACAAATTGTTAAAAAAGTTAAGTGGTAATTTATCATGTTAATATTGATTTTTGTACGAAACTCCACAGAACAGTATAAATTATAATTGTTGCGGCCGTTTAATAACCGGTGGTATATACTGTTCGCGAAGTTGTAAATTCAAGTTGAGTGAAATACAGAAATATCGAACCAATTTATAGAAGTAACGAAAATAATTTCTAGACTAGGCTATTTAAATAAAATTTCGCGGCTTATTCAGAAAGTTATATGCCGAAGATATATGGTAGGAACGTTATTCATCGTTCTAAATTATAAATCTTTTTGAATGCCTCGCAGTGGAGTAAACAAACTTCGCCAAGTTTGGTAACCGTTCGCAGCGTTCGCGATGCTGTGCTTTAAAAATCAACATACACAGTGTACATATGTACGAGTACATGTATACTATAGTTCAGTGGGTAACTGATGCATAATATAAAATCTGAGCTCGCTTTGCATTACCACCTCAATTTATATTCCCGTGTAAATCTTGCTTATTTTTCCCGCAGTCAGCAAATTTTATCCCACGAATTCATCTTAATCAACGAAACGAAATCAAACTTCCCGGCCCAGGACTACACAACTACGGGGAAATACTAATTTACTTACTTCAATTTCTAAGTTCTTAAACGCCTAACTTTTAATTCCGTTCTTTTAAGAACCATTTAATTCCGAAGTATTACAAATTGAGTAAAACAGGATACTAATTTGAATCTTCCTTTTAATCATTCCATGCAGTCAGAGGCGGATTTGGCTGCTGAAACGTTTACTCTTTACGCACTGCCACAATTTACACGACTAGAAATTATAGCAGACTAGCTTCTGAACTTCTGACACTCGATTCGCCCATGTTGAATATTTTCCCACGGGACCGTAGTACCGGATCAAAAAGTATTATCCCTCCTAACCCAGGTCATAGTCTAACAAAATCCAAATCTGTTCAGCGGTTAAGAGGTAAAAGGTAAGAGACAGACAACCATACCGAGTACTAACGATTGTGACTCTCATTATGAGTATATCCGTTAGTTCGTCCATCTTTTGTGGTTGTATTGCGGCCTATCTTGAAAAAAGCACATAAATATAACAAATATCATCGAATCAAAGCTTTGTCTCTCCTATTTTCAACTGTAATCAAATATGATTGTTAATAACCGCAATGCAAGTGGTGAAGGCTTTATTCAGTCCGACATGCGGAACCGTTGCTTTCAAAATATAAATTGCGCCCGCTTGAAATTACCTCTACGTTTTATGGCACAAACGAGAAAAAAGTTATGCGCCATCCGCGCCTCATCGCCTCATTTTACACTACATTTTGCCCTTAATTGAAAACTGATAATTATTTATCCTTGTATTTTTACGGTCCTTAATTAAATTTCTGTTATTATCTTTGTATAACATTTCATTTTAATTAGTTCTATAAACTATAATGAATTATCTCCACTTATTGTGAAAAACTTCAAGGTTGCAAGTAATTGTTTCATTTTTGTTCTGAATAGATTTTTAATTATTAAGTAATTGGATATGGTTCTTAGTATAATTACGTTCACAAGTTCCAGGTTTTCTTTGTATTAATATAAAATGGTTTCGTTAATGAATTAACACTGAAAAAAATAAAAATACTCAAACTACTCCACACGTCGTGGTACTTTTTTTTGTAGAATTCAATGCATATTGATAGCGATTATACTCTTTCCACGGAAGTCTGTTATTCGTACATGTACCATTTATAGGCTTCAGTTCGGTGAGATGGATCTGGTTGGATACATACCTACATACAAATATATTCCCATTATATCTTGGCTAACGACACTGAAACGGTAAGTACCTTAAGTTGTAATTTTACAAAAAATATAAACTAACTAGCTGTCCCGCGCAACTTCATCTGCGTCACATTTTCCCCGTTTTCTCAACATTTTTCACTGCTGCCCCGCTCCTATTGGTCGTAGCGTCAATATATATAGCCCATGTCCTTCCTCAGGTTGAAATCTATCTTCTTGCCAAATTTCATTAAGATCCAATCAGCCGTTTAGTCGTGAAAAGGTAAGAAACAAACTTACTTTCGCATTTATAATATTAGTTAGGATTTAGTAATGTACACTCAAGACAATATTGGTAAAATATACAGCAACGCTGTAATTCAACGGAATTAAATATAAGCCGAATAGAATATAGGTAGGTTGCTTTCTTAGTAAGGAATGATTCATATGCGTGGATGTAATATATGACTCCAATATGGCTGAAACACGCACATATTGTATATGTAGTTTGTAAAGAGCTATTTCCCTCTCCCACATTGTCGGATCCCTAGAGCAGAAGTAATTAGTTTTGAGGAATTGGGTCTCAATTTGACAAGTGACAAAACGCAAACATACCTTGAGAGCTTTGTCCCTGTGTGCTTTGCCGAGACGTTATTTAGCCAAGGAGACACGTTCACAATCTGCCTTTTCACAAGGGGACTCCATCACAAAACTCATTTGGCATTCAGCCACCTACAATGGCTCGTGTGGATGCGAAGCGGTTTAAAATACCTGCTTTTTTGCCGACACAAGTTGGCACGTTCAAATTCGAATACAACGATTTAAATAAAAACAAATGAATTACTAACTCCTTGTAAATTATAAACAAACCTACGTCGTTGTCACCTTCATTAGTTTTAGTCATCTTCAGCCTAAATAACTGAAAATGTAATAAGTTGCTGAAACGTGATTGTGTTCCTTAACTGTTTTTTTTCAGCGATATTTAGACAGGGAAAAATGACTGTTATTAATGTCTAACGAATATTTTACTGAACGCCGAAAAACTTATAAATGGTCGGTATTAAAATTTGCCTGTTTCGGAAAGAGGAATTTATTCCGTGTCAAAGGACGTTCCGAAAACTTTTGTAACGCTTTTCCATGACGATGGAGGTCATTTAAAAATATTTAGCTTGCACTTTCACTTCATGTTCAAACAAAGTTTAATTTCATTTCCAGAAGTTGACATTTTCATTTAGTCAAACCCTCGTCAAGTTTCACTTGTTTCGTTTCGCTTATTTATTTTGATAACTATAGATACATCTAACTAGCTTCTGCCCGCGGCTACGCCCGCGTTGAATTCGGCAATTGCCCACGTGTGCGGTACCCCCGCAAAATAATGTCGCAAATAGTTATTTAAATGTTATAGATAATGGTCGTTGCCCGCGGCTTTGCTCGCGCGTAAGTGTAAGTGTAGGATAAATAGTTGTGTAAAAGTCTGTGATTTTCAAAGTAAGAATCCAGAGAATTCATTCTGATTAAAAAAAAGTATATTACAACGTTTTTAGGGTTCCGTAGCCGAATGGCAAAAAACGGAACCCTTATAGATTCGTCATGTCTGTCTGTCTGTCTGTCTGTCTGTCCGTACGTATCACAGCCACTTTATTCCGAAACTATTAGGACTACACAGCTGAAACTTGGTAGGTAGATGTATTCTGTGAACCGCATTATGATGTTTGTCAAAAAAACTATCAAACCTATACGTGTGGGGTGTCTATAGATAGGTCTTTAAAAATGACATTGAGGTTCCTGAAACCATTTTTTTTCAAAGTCAACTGTTTGAAAGATAGACACTTCCAAAGTGGTAAAACGAGTGTCCCCCCCCCTCTAATTTCTAAAGTAACAAGAGAAAAAATCTGAAAAAAATATGGGGATGTAGACCGTAAAAAAAACTTTCAACGAAAATTGGTTTGAATAAGATTTGATATGTAGTTTTTGAGATATGGGACTTTTTCACCAAACTGCAGCAGTAACTTTGTTTTTCATGAACTTACTATGAAAAACAAATTTAGTTTTGCGGTTGAGTGAAGGTTTACTAATGAATGACCGTTCAAAACATTGTCATTATATTGTTTGGGGCTATGGAACCCTGTGTGCGAGTAAGACTCGCACTTGGCCCGTTTTTTTTTGGTTTAGATTGTTAGTGACGGGTTGAACCAGAATTGATTTTATACATGTCTTCCGAACTACGATGCCGTAGCTCAAATGCCCCGGTCATAAATCATCAATAATGAATTATCCTAGCACCTCTTTGTAAATGTCGTTTGCGGTGTTTCCTTTTGGGGCTAAAATTACTAAGATCACTCCGGAGCATGCAACATAAAAACTGCCCATGTGAGAAACAGTTCTCACTCAAATCAATACCAGCCTAGTGGAGGATATTGAGATATCGGCGCTATATTGGTTTTTCATTTTGACCTCATTTTCGTTGTTAGCGGCCCTGAAAACCACGAAAACGACACCCATGAAGGAGAAAAAATAATATTTCCCACGGCGCCATCTTGTGATTTCATTTTGACCTCATTTTAGTTATTAACGGCCCCGAAATCCACGAAAACGACACCGATGAAGGAAAATTCGAAAGTTTTCGTCGGCGCCATCTTTTATTTTCATTTGAACTCATTTTTATTGTCAGCGACCTTCGGGTTGTTGATAATACAACAAACAACACATTAAAAACCGGATACAAACTTTTCTTTATTTAAAATGTTACAATCACACACTATTCACAGGCCAGAGATTACAAACGGTAGAAGATGCAAATCGTGATTAAAGCAAAGTAAAACAAATTATTGGGATAAATATCTCGGTTGGATGATTCGGCTGCAAATGGTTCGTTAGTTCGACGGCAGTGTTGAGCGCGCGGTGCATCCGGCTGGCGGAAAAACTGACGACAGCAAATACAAATCGCGCTTCCTTTGTGCCGCGCGCCGCCCGTCGCGTTGCCGCCACGCTACCGCTCATACTATAGCCGTGCCCGCGCTCGCGCCCGCTCCTCAAACAAACACTACATTATTACGATGGCGTATTTTGTTGTTGATTTCACTGACAACACTACGAGCACACAATCGTTAACCACTCATACTCTAACACATACGCATGACGAGTCTATTTACAATGACACACTTTTGTTTATTCAGTTCTAACGTTTCATTTTGCAAGGCGCTTCTACTCTCCCGAAACTAAAAACGCTTTGATTAATTTTTAAATTCTGATTTCCTTTTTGTAAAATTTAGAACCTCATTTGTTGCCCAGGTATAGAGATAACTTATTTATAAGAGCAAATCGCGTTATTTTCACGAAATGAAGTGTTGAATTGACAATGAAGTTGTTTTCAGAGAAGTTCCAATTGTATACTGCGAAAACTCGAACACATAAAACGAAATTATTATTGCCATTATGTTATTGTCATAACATTCTTTTTTTTTACCGGTAAAGTTGTTTCCTAAAAGATAATTTTTATTTTAAGAAATACATATACCTAATGCCTTTATCAATACCTTTGCATATTCGTCTGATTGAAAAACAAATATAGCGCGTGCGTGAGATTTCATTATGGTTTCTAAATGGAAAAACTGTGTACGGTTTGTGTCATCGCATATTCATGGGGCATTTTCGTGAGTCGACCTCTCAAGATTTGCGCACCGACTAAGTAAACAACGTCTAATGGAGGGATTCCAGGAGGTTACGTGACGTTTATAAACATTCAATCCTTCGTAATTTATGTATTAATTTATTACTTACCTGCGACAAGCCGGTAGCGCTCGTATAATGGCCCTCTACGTTTACGATAGCAATATTTTTTCCGAATTTACGTCGTTATAGTATTGTCGTGAAAAAAGTTCATATTGCTAAGTAAATGTTTGTATAATACACGGAATGCAATTACGATACGACTTTATAGTGGTATGCTTTTATTTTAATTGGGCTGGTCAACTGTTCAGTTTTAATCAGCCTAACCAAGAAAGATGCGAAAATAATGAAAAGAGAATGCACGAAATGCCTGAAAGTAAACTGTGGACAAGCAGAGGGAGTGGGGGAGAGATTCAGGAAGCGGCTTTAATTAATATGATTTATACGTGCTCCTGTTTATTCGCAACTTGTTTGTACGTTTTATTAAAATGAGAGATATTAACAAAAATAACTTCCTATCACAAAATAAATTGAAATGCCATGGACACATGTCATCTGTGACATTCATATCTCTCAATTTATTTGTAAATAGATCCTCGGATACATACGTATCAATTTCGAAAGGTAATCTCGTGTTGAGTCAACGTCAAGATTATTTCCCAAATATATTTACATTTATTCATGCGTAACGGAAGACGAAGAGTAAATATAATATATGTGAAGTGAGTAAAAAATTGTTTACGTAACAGAAGTATATCGAAGCAAAGTGCTACGGGTACGGTTAGACTGACGATAATTTTTCGCGGAGGCGCTTGTTAAAGTTTTATCAGAACCGAAGTTCAACGGAGCGTCTAGCGTTAGCATTCAGAAGTCACGGTTTATTACCAACTTACAGTTCAGCCCAGGTATTGGCATACGAAGGTCTTTGTACTATATATGTGTATGTGTTCACACAGCGGGAGCCGGGAGTATCACTCGCAGTTTGCCTAGCCGGTCAACTACATTCAATTCAACACCAATGCTATTTGACATGAAAAGGAACTGAACTACTACTAACTGTATTGCTTGGCAATATTTTATTCTAGACTAGCTTCCGACCGCGGCTTCACTCGCGTGGAGTTCGGAAATTGCCCACGTGTGCTTTACCCCAGCAAAATAAAGTCAAAAATAGTAATTTAAGTATTATATATAATAGTTGTTGCCCGCAACTATGCTCGCGCGTAAGTGTAAGTATAGGATAAGTAGTTGTGTAAAAGTCTGTGATTTTCAAAGTAAGAGAATTCATTTAATTAAAAAGCTAGGTATATTACGGCGTTTTTATTATTATTTTAGATTGTTAGTGACCTAACTAGTTTGAACCAGAATTTATTTTATACAACATGTCTTACGAGCTATGATGCCGTACTTCAAATGCCCTGGTTATCCATTCACGCCTTTCGATATAGTTAATGGTGTAAATAAGCCAGCCATAGTCTTGGAGGATATTGAGACATTGTATATTTTTCATTATTTTCACCTAGAAAATGAGCTCAAAATGAAACCCCAACATGGCGCTACAGAATATTCTCATTTTGCTATCAGCGACCCGGAAACCAACGAAAACCCATGAATAAAAACAGGAATTTTTTCTCGGCCTATCTTGAATTTTCATTTTGACCTCATTTTCAGTGCCAGCGACCCGGACAACCACGAAAACGACACCCATGAAAGAAAAACCGAAAGTTTACCTCGGCGCCATCTTGACGATTGATCGGACAAAGCGGTTGGACCAAGTGTTCACAGGGCAATTTTCATTTTGACCTCATTTTGATATCAGCAACCCCAACCCCAAATGTCTATTCGCGCAAGTGTCCATGCTCGCAAAAGTCCATGCGCTCAAATGTCCCAGATGCCCTAGAAGTATGTAGGTATATGAAGTTTTTTTAGTGTTCGTCCATACAAACGAGCGAACACTACAAAACAAAAAAAAATTGCGACCCCTTTTGTAGTCTGAGGGGTTAATCAAGAAACACTAATAGTAAACAAGCTCATTACATAGCAATAGTAATTATTCTCTCATTTAGTTTTACTAATATTTCCACCTCTTATGTCACGTTTGGGGTTCAGTTCCAAAATCGACGAAATACGTATTCATTTATTTTTGCTCAGAAACTTCAATATTTAATTTCATTCTTCTTACTTCAAAAATGACGGATTCCGCATATCAAGTTTCAACCCTTATCTAACCCTGTTAGAGCGCAGATTCTCAAAAACGCTAAAATACGTATTTATTTATTTCTAACCAAAAGGATGTATATAAAATTTCATGCTTTAAAAATGCCCAATTTTTTTTATTTTTTTTTTATTATAAATAGGCTCGCGTTTGACCACTATCTCACCTGATGGTAAGCGATGATGTGGTCGACGGTGAATTACGCTTGCCTAGAAGAAACCTATTCAGTCTTGACTTGAAGACCCCCAGATTGTAGCTATTTCCATACAATCGTTCATCCCTTGTTTTACCCCTTTAGGGGTGGTATTTCGAATAAACTTTTCTACTTTATAAAGGGAAACTCTATGCAAAACTTCAGCTTTCTAGGTCCAGGGTTTGGGCTGGGCGTTGATGAGTCAGTCAGTCAGTCATGACTTTTCTATTAAATGATTATTCATTTTTATTTATTCATTTTATTTATATGTGTTACGGCTAAAGGTGATGTGAACATATGTGATGTGAACATAAACTTAAGATTACCCGGCTAAATAACTTCGAGGAGGTGTTAATGTTAGTTTCTACAATCTTTAGCCGGTTAAACTTAAGTGTAACCGCAGGCCATTGGCTAAAAATGTAGAAGGACACACAAACACCTATTAATGGTGCAAATTTCGTAATAAAAGATAAAACTAGTTCAGTTTCGGGTAGCCTTTTCTTTTTCATATTTCTTTCTATATAATCTAGTTGTTTTTGGCAATCGCCGCCCACTGCCGCGGCACCGCTCGCTTCACTCGCTCGGCTCGTGCGTAGGAGGTCACAGTTCTAACCTAACCTTACCTAAACATTTTTCTTTTAATAACTCACCCCGTCTAACTAGTTCGGTTCTCGATAGCCTCGATAGCCTGCTGCGGCCCGGCGCGCGGCGCTTCCATCGAATACATTTTGAGCCGTTTCGTTTCGGTTAATGTGCACATTAGCCGGCTAAAGTTGGAATATCACGACACAAACTAACATGATATCGAACTTTAGCTGCTTCTCGAAGATAAAGCTAAGTTTAGGCGGCTAATCTTAAGTTTATGTTCACACCCACCTTTAGCCGTAACATATATATATATATACAAGGTGCAAGGGACACCGACGCGAAACGGTTAGAAAGCTTACAAAAGTGCAATACCTACACGGTCAAAATGTATGGAACAACGGTTTTGTTTAAAATTTCCGGTGAGTAATTTCTATGCACCCTTGCATAGTTTTTTTTTTGGTTCAGAATGATGTACTGAGTACGTGGTAAGCGTTTTCGCGTCAGTGTCCCTTACACCCCGTATAGAAGATAGATATTTCTATATCCCAGATAAGAAATGACTACGGAAGCTAACTCGCGACTCGGATGTAATGCATCGTCATATTGATAGAGCAAACACAGCGTTGTAAAATATTTCAAATTCCATACCAAATGTTATGCTTACGGAAATAAGAAGTTCGTATATTTCCGTATCTACTCGTACTTACCTATTTATTAGAGGGTATAATCGCCTTATTTTAGAAAAAAAAATGAGCATCATCGGTTTATGGAGCAGATTATAGTGAATTAGGACGGCACAGTCTGTTTCCGACCCAACCTTTGATTCAATTCAATTTAAAACTGTATTTCGACTATTAGTTCGTGTAAATATTGACGGGAAGGATATTCAAATTGTACCAATATGATATTCAATATCAGCGATTATTAACGGAGTACCATTTCTCATCTCGCAAAGCTGCATTTATATTATCGAAATAAATATGCAATTAAATTCAGGCAAACAGGTGGCCATGCAAATTGTGTGGCATTACTGCAATCCTTAAAGCAGCCGTGTATTTTTATACGAATTTCAAGAGAAATGAAAATTAATTCCATACGACTGTTTTTAATCCCTTAGTTCACGTGACTTTTGAATGCAACTGGAAAAATAGAGAAGAATTTTCAGTTCCATTTCTATTTTAAAAATAAAATAGAACACCTGGGAAGCGTTTGCTTAGGCAGCGCTACAATAGGAATCATTCGATTGGAATTCTCGATTAGATAAATCTCATAGTATCGAGAAGGTCCCGATAAACAAGACTTATTGAATTGAACGCGCGGACAATATGACCGAGTGGAGAGATGCGGAAGAGCGGACTGAACCGCAAATATAAAGTTAGTTTGATTTATATCGAGAGCTGACAATAGTGATTGATTCGCACCATTCTGCTGAAATGAGTTTCGGACCAATAGCTACGCGTGCCTTTGGACACATTTCAGGTATTCATTACTTAAGGGTAAATAGAAATAGCTTTATTTTACTGTAATGTCAAAGGGTCGACGTCGCTAAGGGTTAAGTTTTGTCGTTCCAAACCTTAACGTTTTTTTCGTCGACGTGTTTAGGCATTACAGTTGCCTATGCTATGTCATACGAAGTAGGGTAATCAATAAAACAATTCAACGAAAACGTTGTGGTTTTCTTGTTGTAGAAGTTAGGCGAAAAAAGTTGGATGCGGGCAACTACTACCAGAGTTTAGATTTTCATAAAACGCTTGTAAATTGTTAAGGTGAAATAAAAACTTTTGAACTTATATGGCAGTTGCTTCGTGTGCAAGTTGTTCCGAAACTTTTAACATAAAGCTTGGCCGTGCACATCAAATCTTTTAAAAGATGCTAAGATCACGGGCCAAAAACGTAAAGGTAGGGAAAGTAAAGCTTTTTCTCAATATTATCAGTTTGGCATCTACTTAACATACATAAGAACTCTTCTTCTGATTCAAAAAGTTCGCTAGATTACTTGTTAGGTACGATCCGAGTAGCTCTCAACAATTCAGTCGCTCGCACATATTATTACTACAACGATCATTGTAATTCTTTGGAAAGGAGCGAGTACTAAGTTTCAAGTACATATTCCAAATTGCTACTTCACTGCGATCAAAACATAAACAATATTATTTATTTCTGCACTGAATTTCGCTAAAGTTTTCATGCTGTTCATTGTTGAAAAGGTTTACTCTTGCATTGAATTCAATAAATAATTTCATTGTTGTTAGATATTTAAAGCATTTATTTAGCGAAGTTTTGTTGGTTTTGATACAATGGAACGAAAATGAACTTGTTTACGTCTTCTGTATAATAGTCAATTAACTCAATGTATTTTCAATATAGCTATGGGTATCTCAGTTAAGTATACGTGCCTTTTATTTTAAGAGGGACAGTCTTGGTGAGGACTTACAATTTTACAACGTTTTAATGTACTGAACAACACGACACGACACTTATGGCACTAAAATTTGGGCTATTACGCTGTGAGTACAACCCCGTGTCCATCAGCCAAGCAATAAACACCCTAACGACACTTGTTGTGCTCGAATTACTATAAGGCCGTGTTCCAACTATGTCGTGACGACAGATTATCGTGTCGTTTGAAGTGTCGTAGCTTGCGTATTTAAATGGAGGTGTTCACATGTAAGACGACACGATTAACTGTCGTCCACGACTTTTGATCCAGTGTTGTCAAGTCAATGAGTATAATGGGAACAGCTAGAGACGACAGTCGTCTAACGATAAATTAATCGTCACGACATAGTGGGAACGCGCTGTAACAGACCTCTTACTAAAAAATAATAGATAATTTATTCAAAAAATATAAGGTATAACGTTACATACAAGTTCTCTTAAATCTGTGTCAAGTTCACACATGATTTGTGCCTGAATTAGGTAATCCTGTATTTCAGCCGATTGGAGGTAACATTAATTGATTAAATAATTACATATCATTTTGATCTAAATGGTACATGTATAAAAAGGTGTATACAATTATAATCGTTAGTAAATTAAGTCATTATAAAAAAAAAACCGGCCAAGTGCGAGTCGGACTCGCGCACCGAGGGTTTCGTACAAACCAAAATTACTGAAGAGAGTAAATAAAAATAAAAACCTTAAATTTTTTGTAACATCACATGATGTAACTAAAAATTTAAGGTTTTCGGAATGTTTCCTTTATATGTGCTTTATATGTATAAAACATTGCTTCATGCCAAATTTCAAGATTCTAGGTCGACTGGACCTAGTTTAGGTTTTGATTCCCTTGCGAGTAGTTGCGAGTTTGAAAATATGCGGCTTAAATTGCTGTTTCTTTTGATTGCGTTGAAATAGAAGTTTGATTTTGTTACAGCTTAAAGGTATTATAGACCTGAGTATTTGATATGAATTTCAATTTAATACCTCTACGCGTTCAAGAGGAAAGGGGTAGTAAGTTTAAAACTATTAAAAATATTAAAAAAAAAAAATACGGTTTTCGCAATTTTTCCTTTATCTGTGCTATAAGACGTTGCTTCGTACAAAATTTGAAGATTCTGAGTTCACGCGAAGTACCCTGTAGGTTTTGATTCCCTTGCGAGTGTCGAAAATTTGCGGCATAAACGGCTGTATCTTTTGATTGCTTTGGCTTAGAAGTTTGATTTTTTCACAGCTCCAAGGGACAGTAGATTTGAGTATTCGATATAAATTCTAGCTTAATACCGCCACGCGTTCCTGAGAAAAGGGTCTTGATAGACAGACAGACGGACGGACGGACGGACAACACAGTGATCCTATAAGGGTTCCGTTTTTTCCTTTCGAGGTACGGAACCCTAAAAAACAAAATAACAATAATACGACCAATATTTTAGTACAAGTAATAACTTCTCTGTATTTTTGTAGGACCTAGCTTGAAGAGTTTTTTATTCTTGCAGTTAATATAATTTAAGGAGTACATGTTCCCTTTTTCATTTAGCCTGTTAAAGAGTAGCGGTCCGAGGTATATATAAAATTTTGCTATGAAAGCATGTTTTGTACTTTTTTGAGGGCAAACTATTATGTTTCCGTCTCCGTTTAGTAAATTCAGTGCTGTATGGAAGTGCTGCGTGTTGTTTTAGTACAGTGCTCAATATAATCACTACTTTACTGGAAACAAAGGAGCGGAGCCAATATTACGTCACCAAAAGAAAGACCCTCCAAACATCGATTTACTCTTGATTATTTTCATATGGAATCTCCTGTTCAGACTTTTACGACTATATACGTCTTCTGAGAGCGATAACTTAGTCATTTTATGCTCACCCCTTCTTACTCCACTGTACTTACGTCGAGAAGTTCAACGTGTGAGTCCCCGTGGAGCCTCATAAACACGTATATCCTTTTCCATCTTCCATTTGAATACGTTTTTCCTAAGCCGCCTCATATAAGTAAATTCATTTTGACCTACATTTATGTTTCATTAACTGAAAACATAAAGCCCGCTTAGCATTTTTTCAATAAAAGTTTACAAGCGTAATAAAAATCAAAGTGCTAAATAAAATGTAGATTAAAGGTAAGGTGAAAAACAAAAAGTTAGCTGGGGTCGCCGGCGAGCCGTAGAGGGTGGGCGAATCGGTCGCGCGCGGCACTTTATAGTTTTAATATCGTGCGGTCTGAGGTCGTCCGAGTTATGGCGGGAACACGCTTTTACTACAAATGCGTGTCCTCTGAACTGTTACAACACAACATGTGTACAGAACAAATGGAACTAGCGCGATTTCATATACTAACTGCTTGATTTCTGCCTCCCTTCTCACATCAGAACTACTCAGTTCCAATGTTTAGTTTCGTAAGTCAGCCGCTATCCTGCTCGTAATGGTTATTTCGAACGAGATAGCGTGATATTCGCATTCAGTGTTACGACTATGGTTTACAATATGCAGATATCCTCTGTTGCGGTTACGTTATCAGAGTTGCTAGTGCGATGTATTGTGTGTTCGAGAATAATTAAAGTTTGTACAAAAACAAAGTCACTAAGTAAATTACCTTGATGTCGAGTTTGTTCAAACAGACAGCGGAACAACTTCACGTAGGGCATGCCAGAGCAAACGTTTATTTAAAATAAACATTTTATTTGCTGCCTTTCCGTGTTAATGTAAAAAACTCTGGCACAAGGCTTAGGTAGGCGCAAGTTATTTTCGTTTTATATTTTCCCGGAGTCACCCGGGGCGCCCTCTCTCGGGGCAGATAATTTCGTATAGGCTACGTGCTGCGTCCCTCGCTGTCGGGACCAGTTGACCTGGAGTGCCTCCTAAACCTCAAAGCAACAAAACTGAATTAGTTCTACGTTTACTATAATTCGTAGGCATCGATTGTTTTCCTTATTTGGCTCGCCTTGATCATGTTTTAATTAAACGTAGAAAATTATTTTTAGAAAAGGCGTATTAGTTTCAGTATTTTTCAGTTAAATTCTGTATTTTCAGTTAAATCTTACCAATGGTTACACGAATGAAATCATTATGACCCTAATAAATGCATTATAATCTGACTGCAGTATATATATGATATTATGACAATAGGCTTACCTCTTAGATAGATGACACTTGGACAAAATTGCCCAAATGTAGGTGTTGAACCTTTTCATTTTTTTTGTCCCGTCGTAGAAAATCCTCATGGATGTCCTCCGCTCTGGGGCGAACATCTGTCTGTCAGACTCTAACTGACTAAAAACCACCCCGGTTCACTTCCCATACTTGCGCCGCGGATCATGGGAAGTAGTGCGCCTTCCACGATCCCTCGCTAAGGTGTTCTCAACCCTTCAGAAAAAAACAGGCATTATGTAGAAATGGAAATAATCATGTTGAAAGCGTTAGTACCGATATCCTTTTTTCGGGAACTCCTGAATTTAATACCAGCGTGACTTCAAATTATTACGTACAGAAAAGGAGTTTTATTACGAGCTTAAAATCAGATAAAAACCCTTCCTAACTTGCTGGCACCCAACTAACGCCTTCCTCGGAAAATACGATCAAAGTAATTACGATAAAAGATAGAGCAAAGAGTCCGTATTAAAGTAAATACACTTACATAATTACATTAAAAGTGGCTATCTAGCCAAGCGTCGGTAACCAATTACGTCGTATCGAGCGACTAGGGAGAACTACCTGCTCCCTTACCACCTTTTTGCATAAAATATTTACTCCAGACATGAATTAACAATTATAAATTTACACCAGGGACCAAAACACCGTAAATGGTCTAAAATCTCAGATTAAGGTAGCCATGTTCTTAGTGGAACTGTTTTTAATATGACTTCCGGTCAGAAGGTAACTTTGACATCGTACATCATTAAATGCAAATTGGATTTAGACAGGATGTTTGAATAACTTTCACAGCCGGAGTTTTCTCCGTCATATTGCATATCATCTTAAAAAGAAATACATTTCAAAAGACGTTACAGTTTCTCATTTTATTAGCGTCCGTTTTAACAAATGGTAAATTACTTTTAATGGAAAATAACTATTTTGCCTAACAGCCACAGTCTGGTAATAGTTTTAAAATAATCAATTACATGAGCGTGGAAGCCTTGAACCTCTAATGGGCCATTTAATCTGAGAACCAATAAATTACCGCAATGTTTATTTCCGTAACCTACCAATATACCTGAAGTTTTGAGGCGATGCTAATATCACATTATTTCTCAACAGAAAACTATTACAATAAATATGTAGGGGTAATTAATGTAAGTGGTAATTTAGTCGGGGCTGGAATAAATTGCGGTTTGGGAGACACGAGTCTATAAAATGGGACGAAGGTGACGGGACGTGGGTACTGCGAGCAGCCAGTGTGCCCGCGTCCTACATCCCGCCTTTTTTATGGTGGGACGCTATCGAGGCGCTCATCTATTCGAGACCTTAGATAGTGGATCACGCACGCATGAGCGGCTCCTACACAAAAACTTGACCTATTTTAGTGACATAAAATGCAACTACCAATTGAGAAATGTGACTTCGGTGTTTTATTCAGGTCAAGTGGTTTTATGTGAACTGAATGTATGAGATCCAAAGAGTTATGAGCTCTCCAAGGGGCTTTGTAAGTTATTGAAGTATATGTTACGGGAGAAACTAAAGAGTACCAAAGGCATTTGATTAAAATCGCTGGACTATACTACATTCAAACTGCCTTTGTAATTATAACCTGAAATTATTCAGTAGTCCGGTCCGACAATGACCGCATAAGTCATATGCATGTGCTGCCCTGACAAGTGAGGGTGCAGGGGCAGGCGTGCAGGCAAAATTTAGCAATCAGGTAGCGAGACTATGAAAACGCCGAGAGCGGTATTTGTCAGTTTGATCAAATTGAAAAGCAGGTAAAACCATTCAAAACTACGTGATGATATATCATTCAATGCCCCAAATAGATACGCTGATACATCAAAATATATCTTTGTTTACCTACGGTCAAAGTGAGAAAAACAAATAAGTATTTGGGAGGCAGTTGGGAATCTATAACTCAATGCCAAGTTTTCCAAAGTTTGCCAACTCGTAGAGAAGTTCTTCCCAGAGCAAACAGGCTACAAGTCGAAACCTCCATTTGCCGACTTACCTGTAAACAAAAACAATTCATTTAATACCAAAAAAATATCATCTATGATGATGTTATAAACTCACTTTTGGTAAGAATTTCTTATTTCTTAACTTTTTGCTTTGTAGTAAAAACTGGCGAAAATATTTAATATTTTTTTTCTTTCTTTTTTGTTGTTGTAACACGCTAACAATGGGACGGAGGAAAGTGGTTTTTCCGTAAAGTAAGTTACTACATAACATTGGTATTTTGAGTTTTTTGGAGCTGAAAAGTATGTTTAGAAGACACATGTAGACTTTTGGTGATTGCTACATTGACTATTTGACCTTTATAGAGAAAAAAAAACAAACAACAATTTGTTTTGTTTAATTATCTTGAGTTGCTTTTTTTTATACGAAAAAATGTATCCATGACTTTCAAAGCACAATTAAATCTGCGCTGTTTGATATTTCAACTAGTAGTTCGTGGGCATTGCAGAGTTGGAGAAAATATAAAAGAGTGTAGTTACTACGTCGATATACAGTATGTTAGGTTAAACGAGGGACATATTGAGGGTGGGTATTCAGTATTCGATTCTCGTCCCAAATATGTAAAAAACCTATAACGTATATGGAAGAATTTTTAATGTTTTGTTTAGTGCCTAGATATTTTGGACTGTCCTAAGCCAGGTAAGTTTAAAGTATGAAGGGAAAATGGATTATACCTAAGTCAAAGTCAAAGTCAAAGCATTTATTTCAATTAGACCATTACAGGCACTTTTGAAAGTCAACAAAAACAAAATAAAACGCGAAGCTACAGTCCCAGTCACAAGGCATAATAACTTGTGAAAGTACTGTAGTTGCCCATTCCGTAGCGTAGATCTCTATGGAGAAGAACGGGCAAGAAACTCCATGGACACTCTTTTAAATCAAAATATGTTACAAAATCTTGGTTACATCATTCATGTCAAGAATTACAAATATGTGAGAACAATGTAGAAATACGGGCAAGTTAAGAGCGTCCAGAGTAAAAGATTAAATCAGTAATAAAAAAATAAAGTAATTAAAATAAACCGTGGCAGCTAAGAGATGACCAGTCACAACTGACAGCGCCCGTTCACGAACATAACGCATGTATCAGCCATCATTCAACTCAACCATTTTGAAGGGAACTAAACGACCCGACACACCCGCCACCATCAGCGTGACATTTAAGTGAGCATGACATTCACTCAACCACCAGGGTAATTTCGCGTCAATGAAAGATGTAGGTACTCATTAAGTGGTGGCTTTACAGTACATGGTACTCACACATGTGCTATGAAATTATATAATACTAAGAGATTGAATCTATACAATGCAAATATATTTTTACAATCTTCTGCAGCTTTCACAATAACTTCACTTTCTAATTCTGATGATTCCGATTGCCCCTATGGTTGTGGAGCAGGACCAGCATTGAGCCAAGCATTTTTATCATCAATATAATCCCCCAACTTATAATATGCTTGCCTACATAGTGTGCGTTTTATGCAAGATTTAAATTTCGTTTCATTCAGTTGTAGAATGTGGGGAGGTATTTTATTGTAACATTTTAAACAGTACCCCATGAAAGATGAGTCTACTTTAGCTAACCTGAAACCTGGCTGAACTAGTTGGTCTCTGTTTCTAGTATTATAGTGGTGCCGGTCACCTCTTTTACTAAATAAATGCAGATTTTTTCTAACGTACATGATGTTTTCATAGATGTATTGACAAGGTACCGTCATGATGTTAATTTCCTTGAACAGTTCTCTTAGAGAATCGCGCTTACGTAGATTATATATGGCTCTGATAGCTCTTTTCTGCAGAATAAATATAGACTCGATGTCTGCAGCCCGTCCCCATAGTAAAATACCATATGACATAATACTATGAAAATAACTAAAATACACTATCCTCGCGGTATCTACATCAGTAAATTGACGGATTTTTCTGACAGCATATGCTACTGAACTTAGCCGTCCTGCAAGAGATGTTAAATGAGGACCCCATTGTAGCCTTGAGTCGAGCGTGATCCCCAAGAAAACAGTTTCATCGACAAATTCAAGTTTCTCTTGATTCAATACTATGTCACAGTCACTGCTTTTGACATTTGGTAGAGAAAATCTTATGCACTTAGTTTTTTTCCCATTTAATACTAAATTATTTGCGGTAAACCATTTATGGACCTGCATTAGAGCGTTATTTACATCGTCAAGGTTTGTTGCACGTCTGTTTATCTTAAATATTAACGAAGTATCGTCCGCAAACAACACCATTTGTGGTTGGTTTTTAAATAAATGGGGAAGGTCATTAATATATACTAAAAAGAGGAAAGGACCCAATATCGAACCTTGTGGTACACCCATTTTTACTTTCAGAGCCATTGAATTTACACCATTTACCTGTACTTGCTGCTTTCTATCATTTAAATACGATTTTACTAAACTGAGCGCAAGTTTACCTAAGCCGTAATGCTCAAGTTTCAAGAGCAAGGTTTGGTGATTTACGCAATCAAATGCCTTCGAGAGGTCACAGAAGATTCCTATGGCATCTTGTGCCTCTTCCCACGCAGTATATATGTGTTTTAATAAAGTGACACCGGCGTCAGTTGTACAACGTCCCTTGGTGAAACCATACTGTTTCTCGTGTAAGATTTTGTTGGTGTTAAAGTGGGTGAGCATTTGATTAAGCATTACCTTTTCAAACACCTTGCTGAAAACCGGCAGCACGGATACGGGTCTATAATTATTCGTATCTTTACTGTCCCCAGATTTGAAAAGTGGTATTACCTTGCTGTATTTCATAAGGTCTGGGAAGACCCCTTGGTCCACACACAAATTAAAAATTAAAGCCAAGTACGGTGCTATAGTGCAGTGGCGAAGGGTAAAAATTTTGTAAGGGGAACCCGACGAAAAAAATGAGATCATTAATTTTGTTTTTAAAGTGAAACTTTTATTACATCGTCTCAAACTTTTTCGTCTGTGTGTTGCATGTCGCGTGACGATCGGTCGTGGAGCAGGGATAAAATGAAAGGCGCTCGTCAGAGCGCCTTTCACTTTATCCCTATTCCGCGGTCTACTCCTCGCTATAGTGTGAAAAAAAGTTTCACTTTTACCGTGGTTTCATAAAACCACACAATCCTTTTATTCGTCATCGCATTTTTAAATTTTATTTTGATTGTCAGCGACCCCGAAAACCACGAAAATGTCACCTATGATCAGTATACACAAAAATTTTCGAAGGACCCAACTTGATCTTTTTTTTATAACTTATGTATTGTAACGATTAAATGCACAGGAACTAAAGAAAATATGTTTAGTCATAGAAGTGAACGCGTATAAATACAATGTTTCATGTCTATACTATTAACCGTTGAGGAGTTCCCTCATGAGAAGAGGACCCTGGCGGTAGGATGAATTCATGATACAAATCGTCATTATCCATCAAATATGAACGCGTATGCAAAGTTTCGTGTCTGTGCTATTAAACGTTGAGGAGTTCCCTCGTGAGAAGACAATCCTGGCTGCAGGGTGAGATCATGATAGAATTTATGTGTATCCATCAAATATGAACTCGTATGCAAAGTTTCCTGTCTGTGCTATTAAACGTTGAGGAGTTCCTTCGTGAGAAGACGATCCTGGCTGCAGGATGAGATCATGATAGAATTCGTGTTTATCCATCAAATATGAATGTGCATACAAATTTTCGTGTCCGTGCTATTTACCGTTGAGGAATTTCCTCGTGAGAAGACAAACCTGGCTGCAGGATGAGATCATGATAGAATTCATGTGTATCCATCGAATATGAACTCGTATGCAAAGTTTCGTGTCTGTGCTATTAAACGTTGAGGAGTTCCTTCGTGCAAAGACGATCCTGGCTGCAGGATAAGTTCATGATACAAAACATGATCATCCATCAAATATGAACTCGTATGCAAAGTTTCGTGTCTGTCCAATTAAACGTTGAGGAGTTCCCTCGAGAGAAGACGATCCTGGCTGGAGGATAAGATCATGATAGAATTTGTGTTTATCCATCAAATATGAATGTGCATACAAATTTTCGTGTCCGTGCTATTTACCGTTGAGGAGTTCCCTCGTGAGAAGACAATCCTGGCTGCAGGGTAAGATCATGATAGAATTCATGTGTATCCATCGAATATGAACTCGTATGCAAAGTTTCGTGTCTGTGCTATTAAACGTTGAGGAGTTCCTTCGTGCAAAGACGATCCTGGCTGCAGGATAAGTTCATGATACAAAACATGATCATCCATCAAATATGAACTCGTATGCAAAGTTTCGTGTCTGTCCAATTAAACGTTGAGGAGTTCCCTCGAGAGAAGACGATCCTGGCTGGAGGATAAGATCATGATAGAATTTGTGTTTATCCATCAAATATGAATGTGCATACAAATTTTCGTGTCCGTGCTATTTACCGTTGAGGAGTTCCCTCGTGAGAAGACAATCCTGGCTGCAGGATGAGATCATGATAGAATTCGTGTTTATCCATCAAATATGAACGTGCATACAAATTTTCGTGTCCGTGCTATTTACCGTTGAGGAGTTCCCTCGTGAGAAGACAATCCTGGCTGCAGGATGAGATCATGATAGAATTCATGTTTATCCATCAAATATGAACTCGTATGCAAAGTTTCGTGTCTGTGCTATTAAACGTTGAGGAGTTCCTTCGTGAGAAGACGATCCTGGCTGCAGGATGAGATCATGATAGAATTCGTGTTTATCCATCAAATATGAATGTGCATACAAATTTTCGTGTCCGTGCTATTTACCGTTGAGGAGTTCCCTCGTGAGAAGTCAATCCTGGCTGCAGGATGAGATCATGATAGAATTCGTGTTTATCCATCAAATATGAACGTGCATACAAATTTTCGTGTCCGTGCTATTTACCGTTGAGGAGTTCCCTCGTGAGAAGACAATCCTGGCTGCAGGATGAGATCATGATAGAATTCATGTTTATCCATCAAATATGAACTCGTATGCAAAGTTTCGTGTCTGTGCTATTAAACGTTGAGGAGTTCCTTCGTGAGAAGACGATCCTGGCTGCAGGATGAGATCATGATAGAATTCGTGTTTATCCATCAAATATGAATGTGCATACAAATTTTCGTGTCCGTGCTATTTACCGTTGAGGAGTTCCCTCGTGAGAAGTCAATCCTGGCTGCAGGATGAGATCATGATAGAATTCGTGTTTATCCATCAAATATGAACGTGCATACAAATTTTCGTGTCCGTGCTATTTACCGTTGAGGAGTTCCCTCGTGAGAAGACAATCCTGGCTGCAGGATGAGATCATGATAGAATTCATGTTTATCCATCAAATATGAACTTGTACACAAATTTTCGTGTCTGTGCTATTAAACGTTGAGGAGTTCCCTCGTGAGGAGACGATCCTGGCTGCAGGATTAAGTTATGTCTGTCATAAAAATGTATTGTTCTTAAAACCAAAGGTGTGTGTTAAATTTCAGCTCAATCGGGCATCGGGAAGTGGTTCTAATTTAGCTTGCTATACATACAAACATTGAAAGTTCCCTGTCGTAACTCGAAAATCTTCGGCTTACCTAGTCCTTACAAAACGCTGCTGATAGCTGCGAAGTCACGTGTCCGCGTTCATACGAATTTAGTTCTGAATTCTGACACCCGAGCGTCGGCTTACTGGCGCCACATGTTGCTTTCTTTGTTGACATGAAAAATGCTGGCATTTATGTAATGTTTTCAATCCTATGATGTATTTAATGTCTTTACTGTGATGTGATAACCTCAGATGTGTACATAATTTACTATTTGACTACAGTAGACACTAGACACTACGTATAGTGCCTTGTTCCCAAAGGGAAGCCGGCAGGAATCGGCTTCTTAGGAGCCTTCGGGCCTGCTATAGTGTCAATAATAGCTTGACACACTTTAATAGACAATCCCCATAGATCTTCTGTTAATTTGATTTTGATTTCCTTAAAAGCTTTAATGACTGCTATGGGGTTTATATGCTTAAATTGAAACTCAACCGGGCATGCTGAAACGTTCGCTTTTAATAAATCAATAGAAAGCAAGGGTGAGGAATTTAAGGTTTCGGTAGTTTTAAGTGGGATATTGGTAAAGAAATCTACAAATTCTTGAGCTACTTCGTTTTTAGAGCTTAGAAGACCACGTGAAGTCTCTAGTCTGATATCATTATTATATTTTTTATTTCTATTGGATTCACTATTGATAATTTTCCAAACCGTCTTTATTTTGTTATCGGCGGACTTAATCTTGTTGCTAATGAATAGGGCTTTGGCTACTTTGCAAGTGTTTTTAAAGATTTTTGAATAGGTTGCAACATATTTATTAAAAGTTTCCGAGTTGATGTAAGGCTTAAGGCCGTACAACTCAAACAATCGCTCCCTACTTATCCTAATACCCTTAGTGGCCCAGTCACTGAACATAAACTTAGGGTAAATAGATTTTGTTTTCATTTTTAATGTATTATTGAACTCTACGTGAACTACCGAAAAGAATTCCTCATAAAATTGATTTGCATTTTCAATTATATGGCCCGGAATGCCTAAATTACTAATTAAGTTATTATTAAATTTATTCAAATTGCTGGGCGTTATTTGTCTAGAGTTTATCTGGATTTTTTGTAATGGTGTGTAGGACTCGAAAACAACGGTTTGCCCACTGTGATCAGAAGGGAGGTAATTTACAATTGATTTATCTAAGTAGTCGCAACAACAAAAAACATTATCAATACAAGAGTCATTGCCCCGCTCACATGTTCTGCGATAGTATTAAGTCGCTAGCGCAAGGGTGTATGCACGTTGCGTGTCATTTGCGAAAATTTTGGTATGGTTCTGTCTGTTATTTATCAGTATTTTTTTTTTGTTTATATTTTTATGAGTACCATGTTAGCATGTACTATTATGGGTTTGAATATGTCCCTCGTTTAAACTAACATACTGTACAACAAGCAGAACATTTATTATACGTGAAATACTACCTATGGAAATAAATCTCGATTCAGAATACTCACGATCGCAATACGGGGTGTGTCATACGAAAGTCACGATTTGTCTGGGGAGACGACTGAAAAAACTTGATTTGGATTACGCGGGACGCGTGTGGTGTGGTACGAAAATATTGCTCATTTAATATTCTCGGCACAAGTTCACAACTTCATGTAGTCAAAATGATCATCTAAACTGTTTTTAATCGGCAACAAGAAATAGATTAAGGTGGGGCGACAAGAGCTGTTTCCAATTTGGACGCGGCGAACTTTTATGTCGGCAGCTAAACGTGAGCTGAAACGTAAGCAATAAGATTAAAAATAAATTATGTTTCGTGTAAGGCACCCATAAAAGAAGAGAAAAAGATACGGCTTAAGTAAGTCTGTAAAAATTACAAAAATAGTACCTATCTCCGTTTATTTTTATCCTTTATTTATTTATTTACTTATAATAATCGGATTTTTTCCAACTATGTTGAGGTCGGCTCCCAGTCTAACCCGATGCAGCTGAATACCATTATTTTACTGTGTATCTGACCTCCACAATCCAGTTGGTAAAAATCAAAAAAATCAAATATTTTTATTATATATACACCGTGTAAATCACCTCATCACGAAGCCGTCAACCAAGCATTCTGTTCATGAAACTATGTAACTTTACGCAAAAATTATTGCTGGGAAACAACGTTTTTTTGGGGGGTGTAAAATCATGTTTTTTGGTAGAACTCAATGTAACGCTTTCAAAACATTGTGCTGATGGACGGATTGAATAGTACGGGGGTTGTGGAGGTGTTTAAAGTAAAAATCTTACATTAAAAACTTGTGTTTAAAAAAATACTTGTCAAAAAGTTGGAACTTTGACCCCTAATATCTCCGTAACTAGAAGGTTCCCAGGTATGGTGTAGAACAAAAAAATGATCGCAATGACAAGGAGAACCAGTGCCTTTCGGCTTCGTTAAGAGGTGTTTTACACCCTTTATATTTCACATACTGCTCGGTACTGGGTAATATGACAAGACTTTGGTAAGACTGGTTGTCTGATTTTCGGGCCACTGACTACCTGTAACGACTGACTGCTTAACGTGCTTTCCGTGGCACGGAGGAAACCCAGTAAGTTATGTTACCTCGGTATTTTATACCATACCAACTGCAACATGTTAAATGAAAGTTAAAATCACGGTAAGGCGGTGACCTCATTTTCATTGCTTTATCCCCAGTACCAGGTTTACCAAGTAGTTTCCTGCGGTTGCCAAGGAAAACCGCGAAGTAGCGGTCGTCGAGGCCTAACGAAAGTTATACTTAAGTATTGAAACCCGCATGAACAAAAGTAAAAGGCGTAGGCGTTGGCTGAATTGACTTGTTTCAATGTTAAAAGCCTCGCATTGTTGTAGCACTTTATTAGCAAGATGGCTATCAGTTATATTAGAATTCACGATGTAATAGTCATTAAATTCTATTCGCTATATTGTGGATTATGAAAATGTTTTAAGTAAAAAAATATTCATCTTTTTTGTTTTTTTTTGTTGTTCACATTTTAATTCCATTTTATGATAAAAGTCTAGACTTTATAGTCTCGAATTTGTTTTTATGTTTCTTCTCAGAGTTAATTCAATAAGAAACACCAAATTCCGAATTAAAAGTAAGCGTTAATAGGTATCCATCTTACTAAGCAAAGATCATTTATCATTTACAAGGTAACCGTTTATCATAGTTACCGAGTTAGTAACTCATTACATTTATGTGGAGTCCTGATATATGTGACATATCTGGTGCATGCTGCTTTGGGTAGTGCCAACGTAACGCAGATAACAAGATACATTCTGTAATGAATCCTGGCGAACTTAGATGAACAGCGGGCATAGACGAAGTGGTATTAAATGTACAAACATAACCCTTTTTTACCGTCGCGCTGTCGAAAAAAATGAATTGGATTGACATAAGCTTCTTAGTTCTTATGATCTTGTTGAAAGCCTTTGTGGAAATAAGAAGCACTTTGAAATCGCTTGTCTAAGCCCTCAGCGGTATTAGTATTAAAAAAAAAAGGTTTAATTTTTTAACTTTTTCTATATCCAGTTGCTTGTACCCTGGGCTATAATCCTTGCTACTTATCTTACTGATTGGTAAAGCTTTAAATGATGGTCAAGCATATGTACAGGATGAATTTTTCAAGTGCGCGTGGATGGCCAAGACGATGGGGAATGCGAAAATTATTGATAAAAATGTAGGGCCCAATTTTGATGAAAACTGCATCATTGTATTTTTGAAAAAATCTTAATTATTAGTCAGGAACCGTAACCAGTTGATTTTGAAAAAAAACACTGTTTGTTTTATTACACTATCCGATAACGTCGCTATTAAGGATCTAATTCTGGAAATTAATGACATACTTGTGTAATTCTTGCCCTCATGAAAAGAATAGGATATCTTGATCTAGTTTTTAGCACTACATAGTATTTACTTATCCCGCACCCCTCCTGTCTATGCTTCACAGCTTCTGATATTTTATCTTAGGGGCTGCGCAAACGTAGACACTTTTTGTTACCGACACGGCACACTATCACAAGAAACCGTAGTTACAATGTCCTGTAACGTCTGCGCAGGAAGTGGTTGATTTCACACTGGTTATATAGAAATCAAGTATTCATTGGTGGCTTGTATTCGACACAAGAGACAAAAGTGTCCCCATTTTGCGCAGCACCTTAACCTCCAACCGTTGATCAATCGTAACAATTGATCAAGATTAGAGTCTGATAAAAGATTCAGCTGACAGCAGCCCACGATCGTTTAGTTTGTAGTAACAATATGTTGGAGTGAATCAGACTTCTGAGACTACTGGATACTGTGCTCATCAATTTTGCACATATTCTATACTCAGAAGCACCATATCCGAGTTTAGCTGGTTTCAATTACGCCCAGTCGGCTCTTTTAACTTGTGTTTTTATCATGAACACCTCTACTCGTACATACGTGTGTATCACTCCCCGCGGAGCATGCAGTAAAAGAATCAAGCGCCAACGGGCACACAAACAGTAATTCCATTCCAGAAAGTTTAAAATATTTCATTTGCGCCATTTGAACTCGCATGCGAATATTAATCCAAAGTTATTCAGAGTTATTGAGTTAAATATTTACTTTTAAATGGAAAGAGGATCAGAGGGACGTTAAAAGTTTTTTCTCGCAGCGAAAGTTTAAGTTAGAGCTGTGAACAACTGAGCGACTGCGGTTTCCTCGACCTGAATAGTTTAGTGAAATTCACCGAACACTACGCTGGCCGCGTGCCGAATGTTGCAGTTAAATAATTTGTGATAACCGCTTTCATTTATTCAACTTTCGCTCGAGATTTCCATGAGTAATTGTCTGTTTCAGCTTTAAATGTCGTGTTATTATCGCGGCGATGTATACGCGCAGATGAATGTTTTAATTATGTTCAGACAGAGGTGGCGGCAAGACGTTTATTGTGCGAACTTTTTACAACTCGCAGCTGCTTCCCTTCGCAATTTGCCGGAGGCCGCAGTAAAAAACGTTACACAGTTTACGACTGTTAATAGTCCTACTATGTTAGTTCATATTTCGATTGAAACAACGATAGATATAAACAACGATACATACCTATCGTATCGAATTCTTATCTGTCCGACAATCTATGAAACACGGGTGATTATATCCAATTTTCACTTTCATTGCCGTCGTGTATTGTCTTTCATAATACAGAACACAAACCGACATTCTGTCGTTGATTTATTAACTTCCTTATGCTCGCGAGGCATTCCCAGAGTTTTTTGTCTACTTATGGCAGCGAAATTATGTGTACAGAAATGTAATAAGATAATATTCTAATATAAATGCGACGTCTTTTTAAATTGAGCCTGAGTGGCGGGGTCAGATTAATGTTACTATTAGATTTTCCCCGGGCCGAGTGTGGCAGGTATTTTTTCCAGGTTGGTGTGCGCCATATAAATGTGCACGCTAATCTATCACGCTGGCTGTCGGTCGACGTGTATTAATGGAGTGTGAATAAATTTGTAGACAACCTAGGCACCGCCGGCTCTCCCGACAGCTGTACCCATCTTATCTGATCGGATTACATTGTACACTTCGATTTTCTTAGACTTTTAAGTAATAGCTACAAAGCTTCCTCTTTGATGTTTGTTATTCAACCGTTTTATTTTGGTTAGGTAACTTGTGTACTGATTTTATTTGTTCTTTTCATCGGGCAGTACCTTTGTTTTTGTGCTAGATTTTCTTTATTATGTCTTGGTTTGTTTTGTTTTGGTTTTGGCCATTTTTTCAACTTGTAATAAAGTAGAAACGAATGTTTATCTCTTTGAAGAAGAGCCATTGACAAGTCCTGTGAGCAGTGAATTGAGTACCTACCGTTAACGCATGTTAACGCAAGCAGAGACCCATGATCATCATGGGTCTCTGCTTGCGTTCTGTCATAATTATGAGGCTTTCAGTTTTCTCAGAGGAGACTGCGAAATTCATTACTTACGTCGAGAGCCTACGCTTTTATCTCGAAAGATGTGCTTTTGTAATCACATTACGCAAATGAGAGCTCGAGAATTCATGGTTGGTTCGGGATAGGGTCGTGATCCCAACAAATGTCTCTTACCCAGGCTGACAACTAAATCTCCACTGCTACATTTATCAGTAACAATCAAACTGGTCTGTTCCGGAATCAAACAGGAATAGAAGAAATAAAAGTGATCATGTAAGAAGACAAGACCTTTTATTTATTCTCAAATAAAGGCTTCTGTAATAGTTTGCTTTGTGATACTATATCGAATACTATTTCCGAATAGAGTTTGCATACAGTGTATTGGCACTGACTAGCTTTGTGATGGTGTTTGAAGTATAATAAAAACAACTGGAAATAAAATCACACTGCGGCGCGTAGGTATAGTAATTCACGGTAGGTGGAAACTACCATTTCAATAACATACAAATCGAATCCTTTGTGAATACACGTATCGTGTATTCAGCTTTATGATGATGATAGGTTATCAGAAATAATTTACCACAATTCCACATGGCAATGGTCAATTTGGAGATAATAGCAGTGTAATTTGGCCCAGCCCGCTCAACTGGGCCGATATTACGGTATTTCAAAAAACGTTAAACTAAGCTAAAAACTGAAATAAATTGCATTCTCATTACCATTTACCGAGTTTGGCAGAAGTCCTACGCCCGCCAGGAGAGTAACTCCATTTCCTGCTACGTGCTACGGCTGCTACGCCGTAGCTCGTAGCCGTAGGTATCGTAGTCGAGTGCCTGGCATTCTGAATAATTGTTCATTATGTTTTATTTTTATGTTGTGTAGTCGCATAGGTAACAGGCACAAATCATTAATGCAAAAATACTCACTATCATTAATTATAAATAGCTTTTTAAATTGATTGTATTTAGTCAAGTGTGAATCATAATACGATAACAGCAAAAGTTATTTTTTAACTTATCGCACGCTTGTCTTATACATACTAGGATTCAAACAAGTACTTTATGACACGATTACTTACTAATGATCTACCCTGGCCATGAAATGTTAGTTAAAGGGTGAAGGTGTCACAGTGTTTTATCAAAATCAACTTAATTTTCTGTGCCTTATACTTTACTTGTGTAGTTCACTATACGAAACAATGGTCTATAATAATACACTGTTTGACTATAGCACAACTGTGTATTACGCTAGTTGAAAGAAACAATTTATGTATAAAAATTGTTGCTTTGGCGGTCTAGAAATCCGAGAATAATAGTGTAATAAGCTTAATTTCTACGCGGAAGGCGTAAATTCCAACAGACAAAAGTGGGTCAACAAGCATTATTCGAAAACTGACAATACTTAAAGCGAGCGCGCATTGCAGATTTTAAATCGGACAATTCAAACTTTTTCTAAATCCCCAGTTGCTTCAAGAATATCGTTGAACTCCTGTTTGTGGCATTTCCTTGGTCGTTTTAATTTGTCAGCTGTGATTATCTTGATTTCTTTGTGCTTTAATAAGTATCCATCCATATTTTGTTAATTCAGTGATTTAACTTGAGAATAAATGTTGAAACTAATCTTACTAATATTGAAAATGCGGAACTTTGTGAGGATGTATGGATGTCTTGATGTATGGATGTTAAGTACTATTTCACGAAAACTCCTGAACTGATTTGGATTAAATTTGACACAGAGGTAGTTTGTAACGTGGATCAACACATAAGATACTTTTTATCGCAGTGGGATCTCGTGGGACAAATACCGAACTCTACAAGGAGCCGCGGGCATAAGTTAATTAAATAATAGGGAGATTTCTACGAAAATCTTAAAATCCTTCCGCCCACATTTATTATTGTAGGTAAACTGTAAAAGCCTCAATGCTCAGATACTTTTTGTGACGATAATTGACCGCGTGGGAAGTAGCAAATACACTTCAAGCCTCTTCCATTATATTTACTTTATTATCGACTTCCGCGCTCCCACACAAAACAAAATTATCGACACAACGATACCACCTACATTCAATTCGTGATGTGGGTCGCATGTGAAATGAAATATCAAACAAATTACCCCTATCAATGATAATAGACACGCTCAAGCTCGGAATAGAGTGCGCTCCTCAAAAGATATATCTCATCCAAATAAAAGATAAACGATCGGAAGAATTCGCTGTGTTATGTAATGGAAAGAGTAGTGAGGAAGGCGGCATCGGGAGGGCGGCGGCCGGTACAAAAATGACGGTATCAATTAAAAGCAGGCAACGCAACGGCCGCTGTCATCCATCACGCAGCGCACGCCTGACACGGACAAATGAAGTGCGATTTGATCCGACACTCGCTGATCCTACGCTCATTCACAACTTATGCAGTCACTAAGAAAAACAAAGAACCCCACCTCATTAGGACAGCTAAGTCTTATGTTTTATTCACTATGGACGGGGAAACGACTAACCCAACTAATTTAACTTTTAAAACGAGTGACAATTTGTTCAATTCAGAACATTTTTAATAATAGACCTTGTCGACTTCGGAAGCAATTAGGTGGGACTTCAAGGTATTTAATGGTTTTGTAACTGCTCGGATTGCCGTTGTTGCGCGTTATAATAGGTTTATTAATGTGGCGGATGGCAAGCTGTGTGTATGCGTTAATGCTACCTTCGCATTATACATGTAATATTCGTTTTAAGGAGCCTTAGGAGACTGTGTTACATGTGTAAATACATTGTTTACATGTACAATGTACAAACTTCAAGACTAGAAATCAATATCTGCAGATCAAACAAATATTTGTCTAGATCCAAGAGCCCACCTGACCTGTAACTAAGTACAAAAGATTCGCTCACCGACTTTGTCATTTAGATCGTCAAATATGTACGGCTTATTTCAGACAAGAGCTATTCCACTGAACTTCAAAAACATCAAGAGGCTTAGTTTCATCCTTATTTTTCTATGACGTCTGCCGTGTAGGTACTTACATTGAATAGTCACATAAAACTTTTATATTTTGTAGTTATATGAAATAGTTATTGTTTCTCTCTGTTATTTGGGTTTATTATTATTGTGAATTATTATCATTTTATTATAAAACATTAGGTTTACTCGTATTCTTTTTCTTTGGAATTGTTCATAATTTTTTCTTTTGCACATCTTAATACAGCACTAAATATTGATATTACATTTGGGTCGAAAATGTTCATTTCCACCACATCTTAGATCCAAGGTTTCCGTTTTTCACTTTGTTTAGTGACAATTGTGAGGGCTTTAGAGCTTTCTGGGCTTTCAATGCGTCGTTCACTCCGAGGTTTGTAAGGATTGCGGGTATCGAAAAACGTCTATAGTCTTGATGTTTTCGACGGAACAACTGGAATGACTGAGAACGATAACGATTTTTCGAATAAACGTCAACGATGGCAATTTTCTTTCTCTTTTATTTGTTTTATATTTCACGATATAGCGAGTGGTTTTAAAGCAGATTTTTTGCTGAGAACCATTTTACAAAGTTGTTGTGTGTTAAAAATTCTTGTACCTGGCAGAAGTTGCCGTGAAAAATAGCAACAGAAACATCGCGTTCATTATCATCTCGCCTTAATATGATGAGAGTTGGCAGAGTTCCCGAACTACTACAGCGGGTAATTCTGTTTTCGGGTACGTGCCGTGAATTATTAGTGGCTACTTCAGTACGCCGACCAATCTTAGCATTTTTTGTGTCCAGCATTTTCTGTGCATATTACAAATTAGTTTAATATTTGACAGTACTGTCTCATTAGCTCCGAAATTAAGTATTATAATTTCGTGATTCATTTGGAATACTTACATACTTTGAGAAAATTGTAGGATAAAGTTCAAACCTAGTAATTGTCTAAAGGTGACAGGTGAAAACCTTAAAACATCAGAAACACCCACTATAAGTATGATCGATTCGTCTAGACAAGTTAATAATTTTATTCAAACGCTTTACTAAAGACAATAGGTAGATATGTAGGAGTACATTTTGTTAGGGATCGTTGATCTCAAATCTGAGCATTGACTTTCGTTAGGTTGCTAAAAATACATATCTTACCATTCCATCGAGAAATATTACAGCAGAACTTCGGTCTGAAATTCTCTTTTACCTTAATAAAGTAGAAAGCAGATGCTCTCCTTTAAAATTTGTATTTTATTTACGTAGGTACGTATGTACAGTATGTTTGAGATATAATGAACCCCAGTTCCATATAAAAGCCAAATATATTAAGAGTATGTACCTACCCTCTAAACTAATAGATTACTAAACAAATTCCCTCCGGTTTAATGGCGTTGTCCTAATTTATTTAATGTCAAGAGGATCGGGTGACGCTAATTTAATTGTCAGTGAATTAGGGGCGTCTTAAAGAATGATGTGGCCGCGTCCTTATGGTGAACGAGCAATAAATATATCATGCAAGGTACACGTCACCAACGCAACGTTTCCATCTAATATATTACAGAGCAGAGTGAAATACTTAGCTCATAACGATATTTATGTTCCTACGACTGAATTATAAATACGATATGATGTATGAGGGTTTTTATAGGTGATAATATTATGATCTACATGTGTAAGTGTATTTGGAAGGGATAGTAGCTTAATGTTAAGTGGTATTCGAGAGGTTGTGTGTTTATATTTGTTCTGAGCTATAGTGTAAGCAACAATATCACCATTATTGACAAAGCGTTTTCACCTTAATTGAAATTAACCTATTTGCGTCATATGTTCCAGTATCTTGTAGCCATAGTTCTAGGTAAATGAATAAAAACGAGAAAAAATATGTTTGTACACTTTCGTTTTTAATGTTGTTAAACATTGATACTCAAAAGTTGTGTATGAAGATCAAAATAGTTACAAAACGGCACGTTTGTGACGGTATTTTGTTAAGTTAGCGAATCGAGAATTTACCAAACGGGATGTAGACAGTAGGGTCTACGCTAAAAATATTTTTAAGGACAGGACAGGCGCTGTCCATCATAGATATCATTGTAGTCCTCCATCAAGACTAGTTACCTAAAAATTTAGTTATACAGTATTTGCAATATTGTTGGTAAATACTCGGCCGTATATTGCAAGGTAAGTTAGTGCCATTGTTATTGTTGCAGGAATATTACTCCGATATCTGTCCAGACTACATCTACCCACAATTTTATTGGTCATGTATGTGAATTGTGTGAAACAGACAGCTTCATTAAGTTCTTACCCCCCTAAAAGACATGTGCGTTCAAATCCGTGTTATAGTATCTGCTTACTACAGATACTTTATACTCACACTTATCATCCATATTCATACTTTTATTGGTTTTACATTAGCATTTTACCAATCATTTCGTTTTTATAAATATTTTCTTTATATCCTTTGTTGTGACATGTTTACTTCAAATTTGTCAGATGTCATTTACTTTTATTTTTGATTGTTACCAGCCAAACTCTCTAAGAAGGTTTCATTTAGATTATATATTACTAAAAATTATTATCATCAATTCGTCAGTTCAATTGTTGTATTTTAAGATTTGCTGTGTAAAGATATTCTGGGTTATATTTATAAAAATATTATGCGCAATGTTTTTGACCAATTGTTACTGGCTGCTTTGAATACTGGCAGGTTGCGTCTTACTAGAGCGCAGTAGTTTTGAACCTGAAAAAGAAATTTGAAGAAATAAACGGAGGATCAGGGTATAAAAGGGATTTCTGACGGATGCCCTGGTTCAGTCTGGAGACAAGAAATCAGTTTAGTCTGAAGTTAAGAAATCAGCTAAGTCTAGAGTTTGGAGTCAAGATCTCAGTCATATCTTGAGTTTTGAGCACAGCCTAGTGGAGTCAAGGAGCGGTCTTCGTTTGGTGCTGCCGTGGCTGCTGCTAGCTGCTGTGAGGAAGCTGCTCTGCGAATTGACGAGCCTGGCACTGGGGCTCGGTACGTGTCTGCTGGAAGCTACTCTGTGAACTGACGAGCCTGGCACTGGGGCTCGGTACGTGTCTGCTGGAAGCTGTTCTGCGAGCTGACGAGCCTGGCACTGGGGCGGTACGTGTCTGCTGGTGGGTCCTGCCAAGCCGCCCTGCATCAAGTTCGTCGTGGTCAAGCTCGTCTTGATCATCGCTTTCTACATCTGGATGTTTGTCTTCAGTTACTATCACGCTCAGAGATTTGCGGAGACATTCAAAACGTTCCCGGTTAACCTGCCCTTCACTTTTTAAAAATAATTTATTGTATTTTTCACATCATCATTTATTAAATTCATTTTACCCTAATAACCTTTTTTAATGTACAAATCTGTTTACTTCTTTTATCACGAGGAGCAAGCACGTTTGTTACAGTGTCGGGCACAGTTGGTTTTTGTGTCTTGCAAAAACATTTCATTATAATGAATTTATTGTTTTAGTGAAAAAATAAGTTTAAGTATGTATTTTTATTTGAAATTCTGTTTTTAATAATGATTTTTCAATAAAACGTTAATACTTATATTATTGGGTTTAACGACTAGCAATAATTCGGTTAACATTTACACATTCAAAACTTATGTATAAATAGTCCGGAGGTTTCAAGACCGCTTGACGTGCATGAGTTTGGAAGATCAAATCCTAGGTGTGACATTCGCTTTTTGCCATGAATTATGTTTTTTTAATTTTAAAGAATGTTTCTTTTTTTTGTAATATATGTATTTAAGAAAAATTAAATACTTTAATAATGTGTTAAATAATAAAAAATGTTTATTTTTGCTATTATTTAACACAAACTTTGATCTTATTTTACTATAAAGATTTATATTATATTTTACAATTTGTTGTGATAATTTACAGTTATCATAATATTCATATTTTACCTGACACAAACGGGTCCTTAGACAAGTGACATCCTATCACGCAAACCATAAAATAGGAAGCGGTAGTAAATATTTTAGATTGACTAAGCTATCGTTATAACTCGAGGGTATAGGATTAACTTTATAAAGTAAACGTAAGTAAGTAAAATTAATGGATACCCTTAAATGTTAACATCTATCGATTAGACAGAGACCTAAAGATAAAGTGACTCGGACGATAGTAGTTACCAATTTCGTCGCAGTTATTAAGGGCTTGCTGGCTAATTTGTCAAGCCTTGTATTAGAAAGACGCAACTCGGTGAAGCGATGGTTCGATCCCGGGTTGAATTAATCAGTTCTTTTTGAGTTATTCTTTAGATTATTCGAAACGAATTCAATGTTGTAGCAGTGTAATATTTTAAAACTTGAGGGGTTAGGACATAGTGATGCTGACTGTACATCCTGGACCAATTTTCCTGACCTCTTATTTACTGGCGATGGCGTGCTGTCCAGGATATAGGTTATTTATAGCATTGGCATTGTGCAATTTAATGCTCAAATTCGGGCTATTTAAAAACCAATAAAATGTCATGTCTGTGGTGCTGGGTTGGTTTCAATTTACTTAAAAAGGTTTTGGATAAAGCACCTAAAAAAATAATCAATAGAATTTATTTTAATTAGGACAGATGCAGGCACTTTTGAATTGCCAATTTCCAAATATAAAAATATTATAAAACTACAGTCCCAGTAACAAAGCAATAACTGAAAAAGTAGGTACTATAGTTGCCTGTTCCAAAGCGTTGATCTTTATGGAAAAGAATGGTAAAGAAACTCCTTGGACACTCTTTCAAATCGGTCCATTAATACAAAAACCTTGGTTACATCGTACATGCACGAATAAATTGAACTGTAATGTTAATTTGAAATATAACAAACTGTATACTACCCAGCTACAGTTATTAGTTCGTTGCCGGGTAACGGATTAAATAAAACCTATTAAATAAGTTTGAAACTTCAGAAATTAGTAGTATCCTGAAGTTTACATAAAGTTTCTGAACCGTAAACGTCCAAATATCCAAGGTTGTCCTCAAATAACGTCAAAAGGAATATTTCGTTTCACGTCGAGCGATTTGCGAATTGGCCTTGTAGGTCGGCCGGCGATAATTTGTAGACATACAGATAGATGGCAATACTTTTAGTTGGATAAACAGGAATCGTGTTTTGTTGTACAACGTTCCAGTCATTAGATGGTAGGGTCGTTCTTACCCTTTTCAAAGTGTCGGTGGGCGCTTGTCGGTGCTTGTGAATTATTTAGCAGCCGCGCGCCACCGACCTCCGTGCATGACGTTTATCACGCGTCTTACCAATTATTATCAGTAACACATTGCTGGTTCGGTGAACACATTGTTATTTGACGAATTATTTAGTAGGAGTTGTGTGGAATGTTTTGGACTTGAAATGGTTCAAATAAATTTGAATGAAGGCTGTTACGATACGTTCTCGTGGGTAGTAGTAGTCCATGTCATGTTTCTCACCGTGCCTACTACGTTCAAAGCACGGTCATAGTATGGTATGGTGGAGTGGGCAGAATCCTTTAACATATCATCACGCTTAATAATACAAACAGATTTCGCCAGTTGCACTAAAGTCCCATGTAACAGAAGACGAGCCTATTGCCATCAACCGCGCTGTCTGCCATGCGCGAGGACTGCGGGGAACCCGAGCTGCCCGAGCGGCGCTGGGCGCCCTTCCACCACTCAGATTTTCTTTTTATTGTTTTCACAGGTTGTACTTGTTATATATACCTATTTAAATACAGTCCACAACTTTTTAACCCCCGACCAAAAAAGAGGGGTGTTGTAAGTATCTATGTGTCTGTCTGTGGCATCGTAGCTCCCAAACGGGTGAACCGATTTTGATAAAATTGGTGTCATTTGAAAGGTATTTTAATCGAGAGTGGTCTTAGCTATGTTTTGAGAAAATCTGCTCAGCCGTTTGAAGCTCATCACCTCTTTTCTAGTTGATGAAGGGATATAAACAACTTCTACGGGTCTAGTTGATTGGAAATTTGAATTCTTGTCACTTGTCACCATGGGCATAGCCAGGGGGGTGGGCTGCACACTCCCCCTCCCCCATCTTTTTTTTTTTATTTATATCTTTCCTTGATTTCGTTAATTAGCGAGAAGAGGCGCAACACCGAGAAAAGTGGAAGGAATGGGAGGAGACCTATGCCCAGGAGCGTCGGGGTCGTCGTTGTCGTAGCGTCGGGGGACCGCTAAGTAGACCACTTAGCACAAACACTAAACAAAGCGGACCCCTGACGCTACGACGCTTGGATTAATTTTATTTTTGGTTTTTTATAGGTTTTGTCTGTCGGGGGTTTTTTAAATTTTAAATTTAATTTTTATTTCATGCTTTTTAAACTTTAATTATTTTTTATTATAAAGTCTTAACCGAGTCTATTCACGGGCACAGATCCAGACTCCGTGGCTGCTACTGACAAATACCTGATGGAAAAACCCAATAACATTATACCTGACCCGGGAATCGAATCAAAGACCTCTTGCTCAGCAGGACGTCACGCTTGTGAGACTAAACCAACGAGGAAGTCCTCTTAAAGTTTTTCGAATTTAATTAAAAACTTACTTAAGCTAGTATAAAAGAACCCGAGGTACTTATTAGACCCAGCCTTTTAGTAACACTGTTCAGGGTTAATTGAACACCAAACATATCCTCACCCAGCTGGCAGAACGAAACAAAAAAAAAAAACAAAATATGAAAATTTTGTTTCAAAAACGTGTCGTTCCCAGGCACAGTAATTAGGCCGTCACTTCTAATTTTCGTTTCCCTCGTCGATGTATGGAAACATCTTTCATTCCAATGACATTTATGTTCACATCACTGAATTATAAATAAGGCATGGCCGATGTTTTCTGATAAAATAATAAATTACGCGTGAGTTCTAATTAATGAACAAATTATTGATTTTGAAGCGACACGCATCGGTAAAGATTTATTTTCTCTTCAGTTTTAATGTCTGGGCTATGATGGATTATAACTATTACATTAAGGTTACGATTTATCTTCGGTCGTTAGTTTTGTTCACCTAGCGAGTGGAATGTCTATGACAGTCATTATAGGTAAACTGAGTCCTTAAATCCAACAATTATTCAATCTAAGTATCTACTCCTTAATTCTAAGTTACGTTCACATTTTATGTTAAGTTATCTTTTTGTTTATTCACAAATATATCACGTCCCGATTTTAATACTAATTATCAAAAATTTAAAAATTACAAATCACATTCGAAATCGTATCATCAGTTATCAGTTCATTAATAAAAAAACTTGAGAGGTGTCACGGGACACCCGGATGGAACGAAGTTTCTTTCACGTACATAATATCAATACATTTTAGATTTAAGTTAGTGTGCGAAAAATTAAATATTTAATTTAAGGAAGATTAATCCTTAATTCGAAGCAATACGTCTTACTTAACTGCACAACCGAATTTGTACTTTGTAGTTTGGTCACTCAAAATAATATCTATCCTTACTCACATACACACCCCAATTGTACGTAATTTAAGGAAATTTCAACTTTATTTTAAAGAAGTAAAGCTTATAATAGCTTACTATAGCAAAAAGTGTCGTGACAACTTTTCGTAAGAATTTTTTCCGTCTAGCCCCCTTTCACAACGCGCGATAAGGAACTTCGTTCCAATATAAAAAAAATCTCTATTAAAAAAAAACAACTATACATTTTATTGAAATAGGTACAGTACATATTACCATTAAGTTAAAGAAACTCTTTTCACTTATTCTACCCAAAACTAAACAACTAAAAATTTTTCTATAAATATTACCAATACTTATTGTATTGTATTGTATTGTATTTTTATTGTAAAACATGAGTATACATCAAATAATATGTGCAAGGTCTTAAAATAACAGGTAGATCTGCATGTTCTGCCACTTATGGCGTACAATTTTTTTGTTTTTTCTTTTAGATTAAACCATAAAAAAGAATCGAAACACTTGAGTCTACACACCAAACTTTGAAGTTAATAAAAAAAAAATACTACTGCTAATTAAGAAAAACAAAAAGTATTGTTTTTACAGGTTTCAGAGTCAAATTGTAAAAATGTCGTAATTATAGGAATCTATTTAATTAATTGCGTTCATTTAAAAATTCTGAAATGGTATAATAGCACTTGGATAAGAGATATTTTTTTAAATGAATTTTAAAAAGAGCAGTTGGCATTAGTCTAATAGGTTTAGGGATTTTATTATAAATGATTGGTGCTAAACAAAAAATACTTTTACGCATCAACGCCGTGGTTGATCTTGGTACGCATAGTTTATTATTATCCCGTCGATTACGAATATAAACGTCTGATAGTTTCTTAAATAGGTTAGGATTGGTTTGTATAAAATTAGCTATTTCATAAATAAATAAGGAAGGCAGACTTAAAATGTTATATTTAATAAAATACTGTTTGCAACTATCAGTCATTTTCAAACCAAACATAGCCCTAATACATCTTTTTTGTGACTTAAAAATGATTTCTTTATTAGTAGAGTTTCCCCAAAATATTACTCCAAACCTCAATAAGGAGCCGACAGTTCTTGCACGCGGTTTAGAAATTCTGATCGTGTTCAGTTTCTTTGGTGATATTAGTGCTAAATTGTTTTATTGTAAAAGGTATTTCAACAGTCCTCTGATTGCGTCATACGTAAACCATTATGTTGCGGCACTCATACTCAAACATGAAATAGGGTAACAAAAGATATTTGTTCACTAAAATTAGAGACAGGGCCCGAGGCTTATTGGCACATCATCCGTTACACTACGCTACGAATATGTACTTTGCGAGCTACGCGGCTACGACCGCTACGAGAACTCGTAGCATGGAAACTCGTAGCGTTGAAACTCGTTGGACGTTCCCTGCGCCTTTTGTTTGTACTTGGCTAATTTCGGCTGTTTGTTTTGTTTTTACAAAATAAACAGTGTGTAAAGACAAAAATTACATACTTTTTTCTTTCTCTCTTGGAACAGCGATTTTTCCAATAATCGATAATAAAGGAATATTAATATCTACTGCAGCTGCAAGTTTTCTAGTGAACGAATTGTTTGTCAAAGAGAACTATGGAAAACGTTGACCAAGAAATTGATGAATACTGAATAGAGGGACGAGCGAACAATTACTATTCATCTGCATACAATAGTTAAATCCAATACATATTGCACGACAGATTATGCGGAGCTTCTGGTATCAAATATCTCCTATGTATATGTGTAGCTATTAATATTGGTATGGATTTACTCAGAAAATATTAAGGGTTATTAAAATACATAGATAGAATATGCTTGTACACAATTCATCTCATATATCCATCGTAATCCTCTTTCATACTTGATTATATAAACTCACCATACCAATAACTAATATTTTACCAAGCCACTTCCGTAATTGATAAAGCCTTGTTAAGTTCTCGATACCCAACTTTTCATAACATGTTCTCATGTAGGAGTTGTTAAACTGAAACTATTAAGTGGTTACTTAGTTTTCCGTTTGAGGCTAGAATAATATAGAGTATTATGTAACTAATATGTATTTTAGGAGTATGAGGATCAGGGTGTAAAGTTCCTCGATACTCCGTAGAAATAGGAGGATCCTCCGACCAGACAGGTGTTATGTCTGGTGTGCTATAACTGCCCGTTTTTTTTTTATGAATGGTATCTCCCAGTTCAACCTATGAGGTTGTCGTCTGCTTATCCGGATTATCGCGTGGGTGCCTTAAGAGTAAGGCCTCCAGCCAAGGCATAATAACTTACAAACTAAGCGACTACACGCCAAGAGCACCCCCTGTGGGGTACGAGCCTCGGCTTAGGGCGTCGCTGGGAGAGGACTGCATGGGGACAGGCTGGATCTGAATGATGTCATTATTTAGGGGCTGATTTAAAACTACTGACACAGCATCGCGGGCTGGCTCGAGCGAGGGTCGGAGAAGGCATGGACCGGGACGTTGCGACGGACCTCGACGGCTTGGTCGGAATGACGGCAGTTTGCGTCTGAACTTCTTGAGTATACTAGTTTCTTTGCTACTTTCCTGGAGGAGGGTGATAGCATCATTGGGGGTGACGATAGTATGCCTCGGACGGTGTACTGAACTAATGCGCGAGGGTGAATATAACTGGCCGACAGTCCTGTCGTGATTAAAGACCCGACATCAACTGTTGTTGTCGGGTTTTCCTATATAGTCTTAAGTCGACGATAACTTTGCTTGCGAGATGCAGACTATATTAGTTCATCAGATTTGTCATAGATGGCGCTGCAGTGCTTTTTGTTGTAAGTTGCTTTTTACAGTGTCGTTCGCTACATGTTTAATGTAAGTATCTCGTATAATCGATTTCCTAGTTTGTCTAGTATCAGCAAGGGCTACTGCTGATTATGAGTGAGGTTCTGGGTTTAATTTCCAGGTCGTGAAAAGTGTTAATGGGGTTGTTTCAATCATTCGAAAGTAGCGGTCCGGTATCTGGGGTAATAGGGTCGCCTCCTATTAAAATTGACCAAAACATTAAAAAAACCGGCCAAGTGCGAGTCGGACTCGCGCACCGAGGGTTCCGTACAAACCAAAATTACTGAAGAGAATAATAAATAAAAATATGTGGTCTAACTAAAAATTTAAGGTGTTCGTAATTTTTCCTTTATATGTGCTATAAAATATTGCTTCATGCCAAATTTCAAGATTCTAGGTCGACTGGAAGTACCCTTTAGGTTTTGATTCCCTTGTGAGTAGTTGCGAGTTTGAAAATATGCGGCTTAAATTGCTGTTTCTTTTGAATGCGTTGTAATAGAAGTTTGATTTTGTTACAGTTTAAAGGTATTATAGAACTGAGTATTTGATATGAATTTCAATTTAATACCTCTACGCGTTCATGAGCAAAGGGGTAGTAAGTTTAAAATTATTAAAAATATTTTTATTATATGATGTAACTAAAAATTTACGGTTTTGGCAATTTTTCCTTTATCTGTGTTAGGAGACGTTGCTTCGTACCAACTGTCAAGATTCTGAGTTCACGGGAAGTACCCTGTAGGTTTTGATTCTTTGCAAGTGTCGAAAATTTGCGGCATAAACGGCTGTATCTTTTGATTGCGTTGGCTTAGAAGTTTGATTTTTTCACAGCTCCAAGGGACAGTAGACTTGGGTATTTGATATAAATTCCAGCTTGATACCTCAATGCGTTCTTGAGAAAAAGGGTCTTGACAGACAGACAGACGGACAACAAAGCGATCCTATAAGGGTTTCGTTTTTTTCTTTCGAGGTACGGAATCCTAATGAATGTGGCGTACCATCTATACATGCACCTCTGCCTAACATTTGCGGATAACAGGCGCTATGATATTTTATGCAGTATTTTGTAACTCAATAGTTATTTGTTCTTTGAAATCATTATTTGGTAAACAACCATATCTAAATAAAGGATCAATTAACTCATCACAACGTATACACAACAATATTGTGGATTAGACTTACTTGACACTAGCTACAACAACCTTATAGAATAAACTAAGATACTAACAATGTTTGCCGAACAAATTAGTGATCGTAGTATATAGTATATAGCACACCGGTTTACGTCACGTGCTAACCTCAAAGTGTAATCTTATAATCGTGTTTTACGACACCAACGTAAATTAATGAGATGGTTTTATTCGTGTGAGACCACGAGACGTAAACCTTGTTTTGATTCTTTTTTATGATATAAGCTCTACATACTTAACCTACACTGTAGAATACTAACTCGTGACACAAACTTTTAATGACAAAACATGACGCCTGTAATCCCAGAAGGGTGAGGTGTAACTAACAAGTACACCCACATTTCGCCAGTTCTGTTTAGATTCCATGTAGTAGGGGGTAAGCCTATTGCCATCAACCGGGCACATTTCTAGACTCCGTGCCTGGTACTGAGAAATTTCTGATGGAAAAACCCAATAACACTTTGTCCGACCTGGGAATCGAAGCCAGGAGCCAGTTAGTCTAGTAGTAAAGAAAGTAAAGGCTAGATCAATGAGGCAGTCAAGCCTTTAATGAATTTAGCAAAAATGTGTTAATACGATCAAAATGTATGGAACAGCAGAGTTTTGTGAATATATGAATGGCAGGTCGAGAATCGTGTACTATTTCATGGCAGTGTGACATTGTCCCTGCCACAGCCACATAACTAGCAAACAATAATCTGGGGGCACCGTAGTGCCCCCGCCAAAACGAGCCAAGCGAAGCGCAAGGGCACCACCTACCTTTTCTCGAAGTGTTTCGTCGTTTTTTTGAACCCTCATAGAGTTGGTTTCCAATGTACCAGATAGTTCATATTCTCAGGATATAATGTCAATAATAGACTTATTAAACATACAAAGTCTCAATTGAATAGCTTCAATATTTTAGATGTTATTGATATCTAAAATACACCGATTTCGTCACTGACACACGATGATGATCATCAAAATTTTTGGCTACTTCCTGAAGTGCTAGAAAGCTGAAATTTGGTATGTAATCTAAATTTACTATACAACCAACAAAAAAAAAAAACATAAACTTATAACTTCCGCCCCCCATCCCCTGAAATGGGGGGGGGTGGAAGTTTGTATGAGACTTCAAAATGTTAGGGTATTTCCTGAAGTGCTAGAAAACCGAAATTTGGTATGTAATAAAGAAGAAGAAAATAAACACTAAAAAGACTGCCTATTAACTTACAAAAAGAACTGAAATCCTACCAAAAACATTTCATGTAAAATATCAGATCTCATGTAGAGCCAAGCTTCTGAATCTATTACTATTTATCTTTTTCACAGGACAAACCTTATGTGGTCATCTTGGCAACATTTTACATGAAATGTTTTTGGTGTGATAGGTATTTCATCATCTATCTCACTAAAGACTAACAACTAATCGTTCGCGTAATAGCATCGCGCTCAGGGCATTACAACTTCAATCTAAGTAGCTCGGAACAATCTAGGTAAAATTAATTTTAACTTTGAAATTAAAAATAGTTTCCAATAGAGCTTAACTTTTTGCTAAGCTCAAGATTACCAGACCGCGAAAAGGCAACGGACTAGCTAACATACGAGGCTTTTATCTTCAAAGGTGTGCCGTTACAATGGCGGTATTACGCAAACGAGAGCTCAAGAATTTACTGTAGACGGTGCACGTTGCTCCACGATATAATGAGATGCGAAAACACACTGATATTTTGTAAGTAAAACCTGCTGTTTTTACTATCCTCTTGAATTAATTTTGTTGACGTTTAAAGCAAATGTTATGGAGTATAAAATAATTACTTTTGAACTGTTCTTTTTTACTTATAAAGGATAAATACGTAAATATATGTATGTTATTTATATTTACACAGAAGCTTTATAAAAACTGTATAATTTCATTTCCATAAATAAAACAGATCTCTGGATTTTTTTCCGGCTTTATTTTCGAAATGTGATATTTTATGCCTGGCTTTGTAACCGAGTGGCAATTTTATGCATGGGATATATCACAAAGGAGACATCGTATTTTTCCATTTCTGCCTACAGGAACAGTGAAGTCAATAATAAGTCACGCAGGGTAAGGTCAAGTGTATACATTGCGATATATTGGTATTCCAAACACATACCTACTAAGTTTACGGTAGGTAATCCATACGGGACCTTTACAACTTGTATTTGAAATGAAACCAGATCACCTTTGTTGGAAAACCAATTATTTTTGTAATCCAGCTTTTTTACATCCAAAGTTCTGATACATTAAAAAAATAATTCCCGACCAATTCGCAAATTTCAAGTAAGTCATCAAAATTCAATTTTATCCGTTACTGAATTTCAAATGCCATGGTCAATTCCGAGTCAGATATTTCGGGCAGACTTTCGTATTTGCAAGTTTGAATTACCCAAACGCTAATTGCGGTTATTCCATGAAACCTGACATCAATTTCGCAAATAACAATTTGAGTAATTTAGTATCGAACAAGCAGAGGCATTTACTGGCGACTGGCGGCTCGAATCACGCCGTATCTTTCGGCCACTTGGAAATTTTGAACGTTCGAGACTAATTGACTCGCTTCTGAACCGATCGATGGTAGGAAGCCCATTAGGCAATTACATACGACTGACTGCCTTTTACATTATTTAGCTATTTTGCGGTCTAGGGCATGACGACTAATCTTGTACTTAAATATTCGAAGCAGTCATGTTAGGTGGTTTTGATAGACCATAATTACTAACTACTGAGTGGATTTTAAGTACTCGTTTATATTAGTCCATACAGTGTGGTACGAGTATTATGTTATGGATAATCTCTCTTTGAAAAAAAAAATTTTCTAAGGTAATTCTCAAAATCATCATCATTTCATCTTCAGTATTCTAGTCATGACATCAAATTCACCAACTATTACTTGAAGGTTTAACGATGTTGAAACAATTAATTTAAATAAAGCTCTTCTTAGCCTGTCTTATCCAGAGAGAAAACAGGAAGAAAGATAAAGGTACGAAGGCTATACATATAAAATACGGAAACAGTTGTCTGTACGTATAGTAAAAGGTTTCCGAAACGGTTCGGGAGAGGCAGTTGTGCGTCAGAGGTTTGTAGGGAAGTCGTCGCGTCCCCGCAATAATTTAGCTGTTGCGGGCACAATGACGGCCGTGCCACATTCAACGTTCGTGCTCGCTTGACAGTTGCGTACCGCCGCAAGATAGAATATCTGAACATTTCGCTGCGACGGCTTTTTAAGGTGTATGTGGAAGGATGACACCTATGTTGTTACACTTTAATGATTCTCTATGTTTAGTTACAATCTAGTATAAGATTGCAAACAACGAGTCAGCAAAATTTATATAAATGTTAATTGTACTGGCGCAAAATGAAACTCTCTATACACACCAATCTTCATTTTACCGAGATTTTTACAAAAAATATTTTTAGCTTTATAATATGTGGTCACCAGAACAGTATTTATGCCCATAACATTAATTTGGCCATACCAATTTAAGCCGAAGAATACCGAAGAAAAAATGGGTTTTCGAGTTTGCTATTTCCTCTTAATGTTGTAAATCATGATTCTTGTTTAGAATATAATAAAATCCTTTAATTACTTCGCCCGATAGACCCTTTTTCTTAGGAATTTCATTATCTTTTCCCAGTAGATAGGTATCTGATCAAGAAATATTCTGTTTACAATAGAAGTTTTTGTGATATATTATAATTTAGATACAAGTAAATACATACATAATAATATGTACTTATTTTGTACAAAGTGTTGTACAAAGAACCACATTGATTCCTGAACTTTGTATAGGTAACATAATATCTCATCACGCCTGTAAACCCCTAAAGGTTAGGCAGAGGTACAACCCATGTCACATTTGGCCAGTTATGTTTAAGCCCCATGTAATAGGGAGCGAGCCTATTGCCATCAACCGGCCACAGATTCTACTGACTCCGCTACTGGGAAAATAGGTAACAATTGTTGCATTTAACCGTAATATGTATACTTACTTTTTATTTTTTAATATCCCGTCAGTTACACAAAAGTAAACAAACAGCGAGTTAGCTGGAAGGCAGGTGTGTCATACACAGTGTGATTGTAGTACCAACAAGTCACCGACAGCAGGCGGCGCGCGTCCGCAGAAGAACAACTTGATACACGGCTCGAGCTGTCTAGTATTTAGCTTGTTCTGCGGCCACCGCTGCCCCGTCGCGTCGCCTCTGCAACTCTCGCAAACTCTAAATAACAAAGTGGGGTGAACCATCCTTCGCTGAAAACAAATAGCCGACCTTTTGCCTTCTTTATGAGACCCTTGTTAACTTGTCCTTAATAAATTATTTATTTTGCGCCGCGCGACGGTGTTACTGCTACATTTTTGTTAATTTTATTTATTATTTTCGAATAAGTTTTTACGGGGCGGCCGATTAATGGCCGGAATTTATTATACTTGCTAACTTTTCGGGAATGAGCGGAAAGATGTTATAGCAATTTTGCTTTTTATGTCCAGCTATTATTATTTGTTAAGAAATCCTTTTGTGTAACGGAAGAAATGACAACATTGCCGAAATATATTAATATGTAACATTTTTATGAGATATAAACGTCAACGACCATTGGTACGAATATTTGTAACAATAACAGTGTAGACATAAGGAAACAAAAGAATAATAGTTTATCAGTCGTTTGTTTTCCTCTGCTTGTTGTTAAGTCAAGAACGGAAGTGGCCTACTTAATAGCGCTCAATGTTCTTGCTTTCAGTCACAACTTACACATGATTCCATTGTATAAATCCAATGCATTATTGCTACGGATACTCACAACCTGAGTGTTACTGTCATTGTGGGAAACTCTGCGGATAGGTTTTCTGCGTTCGGCTTAAACAGGGTAACCACTAACCAGCTAATCAAGTAATCAAAATACGAAGAATGGGAGGGCAAACCCTCGGGCGGTACCTGTGCCTGCCTACTGAGCTACGACGAACCTTGCAATATTTGTCTCACAAACAAAAGTAAAATGCGATTGGCATTTACCTGTTTAATTTGAAAACAAAGTGTCTTTTTAATAAAAGAACCGAATTAACAATTTAATTAAATTCATTACTTACGTCATTGTGCTCACAAAAAGAGTGATTGCGTCATTTTGCGACACTGGATCTGTGCAAAATTGTAACATAATGGCCTCTACGGGAATCTACAAATTAAATAGGGAGTTAAACCGCCGGCTATAATGAAACAAAAGAAAACACGAGCATCGATTGATGATGATTAACAAGCATTTTTTAACAACAATGTAGGTTTTAAAAATAGGCCCCGAATTGTTCCCCTGTTGATCGAATTAAAACGTCCTTAAGTCGAGGTTTTATTACCATAGCGACGTTAATATATAGATGGAAAACAATATGTCGTGGCGCGGTATGTACTCGTATTATAAAAGAAGGTAAATAACGGCGTCGCCTGGTTTATTTGCCGGAAAGATTTTCCGTTTCAGTCACACGAAGAAAATGTGTTTGATTTATCAGCACTTGAGGCCGGACCTTCCGTTCGCTATAAATTTTATTGTGTTATGATTTAGGGACGCGTATGCGATTTTATGGTAAACACTTTGCTCTTTGTGTTTGTTATGTGATTTATGTCGTGTTCGGCTTAGGCCCGATGTGAGATGCTGTCGAAGCTAACCGATCTGAATAACAAAACTCTGAATTATGACCTTATCTTTCCACCATTCATAACGTTTATTATAAATGATGTAACCACATGGATGTAACGGTATAACACGTTAGTATGTGGCATTTTTGACGCGTGTAATGGTATCATATATTGCTCTGTGCCGTAAATTAGGTATTCATTTTACGTTTATTTAAAACGTGTTTGTAATCGTTTTAACCGAACACATTTTATATATTTTTTTTATTTTACTAGCAGGTGCGACATTTATCTAAAATGGTTCATTTTAAATTTGGAATAATTTATAATAATGCTTACCTGGTGAAGTTTGTAAAGGATTATTCTGAAGTGGTCATTACTGAACAAAATTGCGCGCTTTATTATTCTCAAAGGTCTGATAACGTTAGAGATGGTAATCGATATAAATAAGTCATAACTGGGATAGAAATTAACGTTGAAGTGCTCAAGTATCAATTATTTGGTAAAGTATCTAGTTACGTCAGGTAAGTAGGAACGCTTGAAAGTTATTAATAACTTTTAATGATTCGGTAGACAGCATTAATTGGATTTTATAGTCTTTCAGTATATTTATAGTACTTAGTTTTATTGAAAGAATAAGAATTTGTCGTAGCCTGTAAAAAGTACCTACTGTAGATCTAAATTACAACAGTAAAAATATTTACAGCTAAAATAAAAAATCAAAGGACTGCGGCCAAGCTCTGCAGTTGCTGTAAAATATCGTAGTTAGTAGTACTTACAAAGTTCTACGATATTTGCTTGAAAATTTAGTATCTCATTTTCTAGTAATCGATTAGCAATACTTCGCACATAATTATACCTACATCGCTTCTACTTAATAGAAATCGTTTTCCGAATAAACTCAAACTTCACTAGATTTCCACATTGGATTTACAAGCTATTAAAGCAGAGGGATATAAGAATTAAGCTGGCGGGCAGAATTAATGGCGTAGCAGCTTGTTAATCCGTTAGCTGTAATGCGCTTACTCTCATATACTATTAAGTTTAAACCATTACATGTTTTATGGACCACAATTACGACACATTTTAACTTAGAGCAGAGTAAAGTCAACACTATAACATTTAAACAACTCTACAATAATGTGTGGGGATCAAAGACATAAAAAGACAGGCGTATAAAGTCTGACATAAAGAACTCGTTGTTTCAAAATGATCGTAAAATAAACCTCTATCTCCTTGTATATAAATGCAGCGAGTGTACAAATGATGGTATACAGCGGGTAGATAAGACGCAGTGAACTCATTGCGGCGTACAACTTTAAGGCGCGGTACGCACCACGCGACTGCACTGCAACTGCTACAAGATTTACCGGTACAACTGCTAGCGGGACTATGCATTTGTCCTCTTCGGCTGCTAGCCGCATAATGTGTCCCAGGCCTTAGTTGTTCGACACCCGGGGGCATCGAGTGTCTTAGAACGCTGTTATTTTCGTTAGTAGCAGTTAGTAATTACCTGCTTGCCTGTTTGCTGCTGACAGATCCAATTACATTAAAGGGATCGAACCCCATTCCATTAGGCGGCACACTTTGTTACTTCAACAAACGTATTGTTTTCAGCCCACGATTGTATTACGATTATCAACGTGTATTAACCGTATTATGCTTTAAGTAAAATAAAATTTATTTTCCTTTGACTAAAAGGTCTTTGAAGTAAGATCTGAACGATCGTAGCTTAGGATGTGTGTGATATTGAAAGAGTTATTTGTGGCCCTTGTGGGTGTAACGTTTAGTAGATACATATTTATTTTATTTACTACTATCACTTACATTTGCATGAACACATAAAATGTGTTTAATTATATCATTTGCTTATTTATGGTTGAGCTTAAATAATATGAGCCTAATTAGTGATTTTATAGTATTCCGATACTTACACTATTTCGTAAAACATCTTTTGTGATAAGGTTGTTTTTTTGCAAGTTTTATCCTTGACATTTTATTTTCAAAATTATTTATAATTAGCATTTAGATAAATAAAACACAATTTCTGTACGAGGTTTGTCTACCTAGGTTAAAGCACCCCGGTACGGTTCCTGAGTTCCTAAGATCCTAGCTATTCAGGTAGTGAATGTAATCCGAGACTGTATCTAATTAAAGTTAGTTGTAGTAGCACATAAACTATAATCATTAAGGAAAGAGTTTCTTAGCGCAATTAAAGAACTTATCCTAATGGAAATAAGTGCTACTGATATTCCGCTTTCTTCTACAAAGTATAAGATGGCAATTTAACGTTCCAGAAGAATGCTCAACGAACATCGAGAATCTAATTTCAAACGCATACATTTATAAAAAGGTTGATATGATTACACAAAGGAAATCCGCGTTTAATTTCACCTTCTCCCAAAGTAATGATGCGAAGCTCCATCCTAAACTAACAAGGCTGAATATAGTGAATATGTAATCTCTTTTCTCGTGAAGGCACCAAGTATTTAGAAGTCGGTAATATGCTCCATCGATCACTAGTTTCGTACATCTTCAAGGCTGTTCATCTTCGGCAGCTAGTTACATTGATCGAGTTCTTTTCATAAGAGGCAAAAACTGATCAGTTTAATCAAGCCGGCAGCTGGGCGTCAATCAAGACGGCTCGTTACCTAAACGACCAGTGATTTTCTTTCGCTGACCGAGCGCTCAGCGCGATTTCAAACTAGACTTTGATCAAACTCATTTATTGATTAGCAAGTTTTATATAGTCGTTTTGTATTTCTTTTCGAGATTCTGTTATAGTTGTTTATCTAATCAAATGTTTCATTCAATAAGCTTGCTAAGGCTTTGAGTCAGTTTTCTTTGAAACATATTATTTCTTGGTAAACAGATTTATAGCCAGCATAAAAAGTGTCATATATGTTGTTGGTATAATTCTCCAAGTTATGATTCATATCTGTGTCAAGTTTCAGCAAAGTTGGATGAGCTATTTCGTTGTAATTGCGTAACATACCCACATGGTTTCAACACATTTGCTTTCGTTCCTATATAGGAACCATTAAAATAGCATATGATGTTCCTATTTTAATGGTGATTTTACTTTGAACTTATCAAGATGTCCTCTTTAATACTTATAAGTAAATACTTCTTTCGTTTATGTAAGTGAATGGGCGCAACTATGCTGAAGATGATGGTTTTCTTTTTCCTGTTGTAAAAAGAAAATGTGTAGTTGTCATTTCCTGTAAGCATATTATAGACAACTAATATCGTGCTCGGCTTTATATTTGAACTTACTGATTGGTATAAAGGCCTCGTGGCCAAATAAAAACAGTGTTTGCCAAGGTCGATCCTTGGATTGGTGGCCACCTTTACATACCGTGTTACCGTTGCCTCCGTTTAGTCCACTCCCGGCCCCTCGACCCCTAAATAAAAATTTGTTTATTTGTTTCTCCGTGCCTCAGAAAGCACGTTAAGACGATGATACCGGCTGTCATTAGTAGATCTTTGACAGTTGTTGCAACAGTCTTACCAACGGGTATCGTATTACCGATTCACTGGGTTGTGGAGGTCAGATAGGCAGTCGCTACATGTAAAATACTGGTATTTCAGTTATTTGGTTAGACTAGACGCCGACTCCGTCCCTGGCATAGTTTTAAAAAAAGGTTAGGCAGATGATGGCACAGGCTCATCTCAGATAACTATAGGTCTGTTATAATTTATACTAAAAGGGGACCTATCACAATCAAACGTAAAACTTCTGTTATCTATAACAAACAAATACAGGGATCTAGAACACACAGATATTGAGTTGGTCAGGCAGATACATTATCTACCAACCTTTCTGAATTGCTATTGTCTTGTCACCACGGCCGGCATGTGAGCTTTTCTTATACAGAAAAGTACCAAGACCTACAAAAGGAAGACTTTCAACACTTCATAGATATTCTTCGTATGATTGCCGAGTGTAAGGGGAGTAGGTTACACTCGGAGCGACCGCGAGTGCTTTAGTAGTGCGTGGCAATCGGCAGTTACTTTCGTGTTCGTGTGTTCACCCACTGAATGCATAAGGTTACGTTAAAAGGTTAAAGTTTTGATAGCAAACACTTGCAATGTCATCGCTTTTTATTCTATTTGGACCCTTTGACAAGGAAAACTCTACGCTACTTCTGTAGTTTTCTTAATAAATATTGATAATGGCGCGAGGCACCGTCATCAAAATCGTGTAATAAATCCTAGGAAAGAATGAAATACGGGTGTTCCTTATAATTTGTTTGCACATTAATCTATATATACATATAAAAATCGATGCCACTTTTCGTTCTAATTTTATAACTCAAGAACGGCTGAGCCGATTTAGCTGTTTTTGTTTTTAAAATGTTTGTCGTAGTCCAGGGAAGGTTTAGGGTAGGATAGGTAGGGTAGGTAGGTAGAGAGGGTAGGTAGGGTATGTAGGGTATGTAGGGTATGTAGGGTATGTAGGGTAGGTAGGGTATGTAGGGTAGATAAGGTATGTAGGGTAGGTAGGTAGGTAGGGTAGGGTATGGTAGGTGGGTAGATAGGGTAAAGTGCATTGCAACGCATGCCGGGGACAGCTAGTTAATTATAGATAGGAAACTGGAACTCATTTTATGTAACTAAATCCCGTATTATGGGTCTCTAGTTCTCTCTTGTATACAAAGAGGATATTTACATTAATGGAAAGACTTCCACGAAGCCTACTCTGTTTACAAAAGTATGAGTTTACCAAGTATATCTAATTTGAGATCTTAACGAATTATTGAATATGCTATTAAAGTCATAGCTTTTGTGATAGGGTCTCAAGTAAACGGCTTATTTGAACCCGGGGACACGAACCAATGTTGTAATTCTGCGACGATTGTGTAAGTTCAAACGTGGCCATTATTTTCAGTTAGTTCATATACTCGACTCTCATGAATTATTCCGCGGAAACGCTATTGTGTCGTACATACCAAAGTCATGCTGTAATAATTGATAACTTAATACCGTTGGACGAACATTTTTCACTACTATATTCATGGAATAAGAGCAAAATAATTTTGGCACTCCTTTTCATAGAATAAAGTGCATTTTGTCCACTGGCCCATACAGGAACGTGAAAGTGGTAAATTCTCAAAGGAATGCCAGGAATTTGTCCTAGCGAGATAAAGTCTCAAATAATATTTATAATATTATTATGGTAATTACCTCAAGCTTTAATGTACCGACAATTTTGGCCCGAGCGCACCGAACAAAGTTAAAATGCAAGGTGCAAATATAGTGGCGGGTTGCACAGGTTGGACCAATGGTATCATTAAACATGTCGAGCGGCGACGTTAGTTGGTAGATAGGTTCTATGTTACAGTAAATAAGATGCAGTATTGCAGTGCGACACCGCCGCCCGTGATTACCCAGTATCGCACAGAAGTACGGACTATAATGATAGCAATAATTTGACCGTAATCGGCCGCATGCCGCTTTGTAGTCGCCTTGGGAACCTAGTCCGATTTTAAGCTGGCTCTATTTTGCGCATCAGTGAACAACTATCTGAATCAACGAGGATAATTGCCGCTGTTACGCCGTTAGCTTAATAGAGAGCCTGCAATAAACTTTCCGGTCCTGCAAGTATTTTATTCCAAATCGAACTTTAAAATCCGCTGAAAGAGCCATAAACGCTTACGTAATGCAGGAAGCGTCACTAGGAAATATTCATAGCCAAGTTGCGCTTAATTCCGTTTAGTTCCGCGATAAACTTGTAACGGTAATTAAAATAATTTGGTGAGACAAGCAAGCGAACTTAGTAGTGACGCGAATGATTTAGTGACCTTGTTAATGGGTTAACTTCGTCAAACTTAGGCCCGACGCGCACAGGGACTCCCCGTTAGTTCACCACCGGTGTTTTGATATCATTTATTTACATTACGTGTTACGTCAAGATGCAAGGCTGACTTAGATTCTCATCAATTTAATTAGTGAGGTGGACGTTTAGATAAGATTTATTCCCGGAAATAATGCAATCTACCCTATTACCGGAGTGACAACCTGACTTTTCCTTATAGTTAACCTTTATCACAAATCGCCGTGCCCCATCACGTTTTCATGCAAACGTTTTACAGCAGATTTCGTTCACAGAGATACTTACATTTATCTGTAGTGAAACGGGACGCGTTGGAAAAGATTTCTTATATAAAACCCATTGACCCAGTGCAGGCGTAACTCAAGGCGGTGAGCACGGGACACGCGGACAATAATGGCCGCCATAATTTGCCTGTAATGGGCCTTACACTATCGCACTGTCAGCCCTACCAAAAATAAGCTTCTTTCTCCTAAATCTTTTGCGAGACAGATAGATGAAGCTCTTTAGCACACTTTTAGCGCGCCCTAATGTACGTGAGAACCTGTGGACGCATACATGAGATTTATTTCATTCTTTCTTATTTAAGCGGGAAGTAGCGTAAACGAGGGTTTTATTGTCGAACACGAATTCTAAGTGGAAAAGGCCAACGCGTTGCCGAAAATCGTCTATGTAGGTATTGATTAGAACCTGCTGTAACGAAATCTGAACACACACAACTATATGATGTAGTATTTCCCAGACAATGTCTTGTTCCACTCGGTATCACAAGGCTAGGCTGACAATGATGTCACTGAGCACTTTGTATGAAAATAAGAGATCATGCGTGCCGTATGCGTATGGTTTAAAAATGTTACGTAACATTTTATTATGAAGGAAATGAAAGAAGTGAAGTGTTTCCTTTTCTTTTATTCAGCCGGATCTCGTTTTTCAACAAAACGTTTCGCAGTTGCAAAACACTTATACGAGTACCTACCTGCCAACTCGTAAAAAAATAACAAAACTATTAAAAGCTTTATAACGTGATGTTACCTCTACTGGGAAAAAGCTCAAAAATCTGTATTTTTCAGCATCCTGGCGTACTGAAACAAGTTTCCGATATGTCAATTACGTTCGAACTAGATTTACGAATGTAGAGTTATTTGTATTCGCAAGCAGGATCGTCGCCGAGACTTTGACGGATAGTGTGAAAGACGGAGTGCTCCCTTGCGTCTCCGGGGACTCCTTTATCTATAGTGGACAGGATTATTATGGGGCTGTTTAGACATGTTATCATATGTACGCCATCCATCTAGGGATTCGTAACGCGAGCTGAGGCTAACAATGTCGAAGCCATCAATATTTTTTTACGCAATTTGTAAGTATTATGACTAGATTTTATGGTTTTATTTTGTTCAGCAATATATAATATATTGTATTTTTTTGGTCATAAATAATTATTATTTTATTTTGGGGTATTATATTTCTTTTGGTAGGTATGTACTTTAAGTTTTTGTGATATGTTTTCATTTTTAGTTTTTCTACCTAAATTAATAAACTATTAGGGCCAATTAATCTGTCTAAAGGGCACTTATGTAGGTGCGACTAAAGTACCCTGGACAATCAACCCAACAGCCAACCATGTTTGTAAAAAGAAAAACAATTTATTTCAAAGTTTTGTTTTTATACATAGATAAAACGTCGAACATACTTAAGAATTTGTACCCATAAAAATGTTTTATTAAAACTTGTAGAAATTCACCACAACATCGTTGTCTTTGTGTTACGACAACTCACATACATAAGTCGGGTTGTCATGCCAAGTTACAATAAGAAGCCAACACGAACGTGTAGATGTTAATAAAGCGTTTTGTTCGTCTCCATGTTATTAAGTCGCCACTACATAAATGAGGAGGTAATCATGATCTAAGTAGCTGTACTGTTTTTATGTGTAGGGGTTCTCGAAACCCTAAATATGTGGGCAAACGAAGTAAGAGGCGTGGTCAGTAGAAATGTTCTTGAAGCTCGACGAGTCTCTATCTTAATTAATCTCGAGCCGGCCTGCGGTCTTTATTACAAACTTCACGCTTGGTTTAACAGCTTTTGGGAATCAGTCAATTTGAAACATCTGTTCGAGTAAGCCCACATTGGAACGTATTTTTGTTCATATTGCGAACAATGGCAGTTTCTTGTATAACCTATAATTTCTATCTATATGTCGTATTTTATTTTTGACTAGTCAACTGTAGCTCATACGCCATCACACGCGAGACCTACATGCATGAATTTAAAATATTGTTGAAAGCAAAAAGAGCTAGAAAGGTGACTTCAAAAACAGGTACCTTCATACCTATGTATGAATGTAGATAAGATTTTCTTTATAGCTTAAAGCTTTTGTGTCTTTGTTTTAATACATGTTTAAGTTTTAAACATGTTCTAGTTTACATGAGTAATCTTAATACCACTTATTAAAAAAAAAGATAAACATTGTTGTTTTTGGTTTGATGTCATTATAATTCACACTCATTAGCATATTTCTAAGTAAAAAAAGACTTTTTTTTTTCTCTAATGGCGTTGTAGTACGTAGGCACATTTTTCTTGCAATTATAATTTCTAATCCAAAACAAATGGTTTTTGCGTCTGTTTGAAACTTTATAGATGACCGAAATAAGAGATAGATGACCAAAATAAGAGATAGATAAGTCCAATATCGTAATACTACTTCGATGCCTCTTGTTCCACCTATTTTAGTGGCCCAAACCAAAGCTGGTCGTGTTTCATACGACGGCTCACCACACGTCTGCCCCATTTGTGTCGATCCTCAGCGAGCTTCGGCCATTCCCTGTGATCAATGGCGAATGTGGGCATTTCTCGTCGCACACTCCTCAACTTATAGTGATAAGAGTAAAAAAGAAAAAAATATAACATCGTATGTAGGCAGAATTAGAATATATTGCAAATGTTTTGTCTTTCTGCGCGAGTTAGCGTAGGCCTTGGAAAAAAGTGGAAGTCATTGTGTTTTTCTTAAATAAAAGGTATATCTAGATGAGAGACGAGGGTCGGTTACAAAATAAGTAGGTACGCTACTTTTGTAATGATAACCTCAGTTTCCATATCAATTTATATGATTCGTGGTTACTCTTCTGGTTAACTAGTCAAAGAGCTCACAGCAGATTTGACAACATATTCACTGATCATTCAAAGGGTTAGCATTATAGAAACCGGAGGTTAGATTCAGTTCACACAGTGCAAGTACCAAGCAATGTGTGTTATGTTATGTTAAGTATAAGATGATTACTATCTTGGAGAAAGCAAACAGTCAAAGAATAAAATATGTACCCACAATTTGCACAAACTTTATCAAAGCAAAAGCTTGAATTTATATTGTTTCATACATTAGACCTGAATCCGTCGTTTGCACAGTAAAAGCGAAACACAATAAAAATAGTCGCGCCACGTTTGTGAATTCGGTCAAAACGAGTTTTCCATTTGTCTGAAATGAGGAGGCTGAAACTACGTGGTTCAGCATTCGTTTCATAGAGGGCACAGCAGTACAAGGGAAATGCAATAGATGGCGCTAGTAAATGCTCCTTTCGCTGTGAAGCTCACGGCAGCGCTAACAGATGGCGCTTCTAACAAAATGTACTTGTTGTATTGAAAGCAGCTGAATGATGTTGTTGTATGTTTAAATTTTTTATTTGTTATCAGTTCATTTCAATTTTTTTGTATTATATTACCTCTTATATTTTTATTATTTATCTCTAGAACAAAACCAGATTCTCGTGACAGTCAGGGTCTACAGAAGTTCATATCAAGTTAGTTGATTATGACGCCATCTGTTGGGTGGTAGAGTGACCGAGTATTATACACTTTTTTTTTCAAGCCTGCTCTGTCTCACTCCTGGGCGAAGGCATCCTCTCATACACAATATAGCTGACTTGGCCCAAAAGGCTGCACAACTCAAATGCGACTGGGCAGGACATGTCTGCCGCCACGCTGTAGGCCAAAATTGCAGGAAACTGGTGCCCTGACACAGTGAGGCGCGGTCGCGGCAGGCCACAAAGGAGACGAAGTGGACAGGTTCCGTCAGAACTGGAAGGAGAACGCCTGGGTTCGCGAGAAGTGGATGGACTGGAGGGAGAATACATATTGTTAAAAAATATTAAATCTTGAAACGTAAGATTTATATCCTTTCTACTGCAAATGCTCAGAAATAAATCTTAGGTCCCCAGCTTTTTATTTTATCCGTGGTTACAGAAGATACCCTTTTATTCTGAGCGAAACGCACACCGTTTATAAATTAGTGTCTGGGGACAAACTTAATTATAAAAGAAGTTAATCTTTCCGGTTCCCTTCTTTCCAGCGAATAATGAAGCATGGTCTCAGTTATCCCGTACTTGGCACGCAATCACAAAGCCGAAAGCCTTCTTTTTCATTATATTGTACCTTCTTGGACTTTTTTTATGAAATTGTACCACTTTAGTTTCAGCTCATGGTGTTGTTATTGTGTTTTACAGAATCTACTTAGTTAAATAAATGACAACAAGTATGCAAGTAGTACAGGTAGCATCGTTAATTATTTCTAGTTTCCTTTTCCTTTTTCAATAACCACCACGAAATAGGAACAGCACATAGACGCCTAAAAATACGAATTGTCCGGAGTAAACATTTCGCTCTGGATTTTCAGGAAGCACGGTGTATAGAGGCTCCAAGTGTCGGCTGTATGTGTGTGCGTCTGGTGTGCCACATGTGTCCCTGTGTTGCCGGATAGGCTGTGTATTGTGTAGTGTGAAGTTGTTTTTAATGCCGTTGCTGCCCTCCGCGAGTGGCCCTCTGACACTGGCTGTCAATATCGGGCCCTTGTTGGAAAACTTTTCAAAATTGGAATTCCGAAGTTCAGAGAAACGTGCCGGCTCGCAGCGGCTGCCGCACGCTTCGTCTCTCAAAGGAAATTCGGTAACGGGCCATGTATTTACGCTGGAATTGAATTATCTACTTACTGTGGCGTAGATTATTGCATTTACTGAGCGTGAAATTGCTAAATACTGAAAACGAAAAACATTCAATTATTCTTCGTTGTGTTTTTTTAAACATTCCCCTGAGTTGGTGAGATTGGCGTACGTAAAACATAATTTCATGCGAGTTTTCAGGTTCTCTTGCATTCTGTATATAGGCGCGTCAGGTTTTCATCTGTTTTATTTAGGTGTTGTGAGAAAACAGCTAAGCTTTCTTTCTTAGTAATAATATAGATATTTAACAACTAATAGAGCGAAATAAACCAGACCATTAAACCCAACTACGATTTTTATCAATTAACCTCACTAAAGCAGGTAACACACTGCAACTAAAACACAGCGGCAGTTGTTTGCAAAGCTTTAAGGATGATATAAAGCTCCTCGCGCTTTATTGGACAGCGGAAATGAGTCTAAAGTTGCATTGCGGGGATTAAACTCGACCCAATTAAACCAGGGAAGACTCCGTGCCTGGCTCGCCTCGATATCAGATTAGCTGCTGACTGGATTACATTAGAGCGTCATACTCCACGGTATATACTAACAATATCCAACCAATTATGGCGGCGTCCCATCCAATAGTCATGCAGATTAGGCCGTCAACATATTAGCGCTTAGTAGATATATGTTGGTAATGCGATTGTACTGTGATATCTGCTGGGAATAATGATGTGAGATTGTTGTGGGTTTATTAACTATGTATTTATAACTCACTCTCTGCATTATATTATGTTTTGCTCCGGTAATTTATGTTTTACTCTGGTGGATAAAAACAAGTCAGTGTTTGATTTGAATGCAGTGGTTTGGTATGTCTTTAGGAGTAATACTTAATAAAAACTTGATATAAATCAACCGGGACCATAATTAACCTAAAAGAAAATGTGTTAGTTCTCGTATTACCTACCTTCCATACTGGATACCTAATTAATATCTTTACTAATTATGTTAAGGGTCAGATAATGAATTTTACGTTAATTATATGCTTCTACAGTTAACGTTAGTCCTCTTCATATTTGACCTTTCACTTTCAGGGGCAACGTTTCATATTTGATCCTAATATATCGCCGCGACGGTGTGCTCCTGGCCTTTTTGTCCTCTCTATTTTTACATTCGCATATTATTTTAACGGTACATAAAACCCATTTACAAGTAACTGGATAGGTATCTTAATCATTTTAATTATCATGTATATAATCTTTTTGGAATGAAAAATATAATGATTTTTTTTTGGTGAAATATTACAGTTTTCTATTTCAATAATTTGTGAATGTACCAGTGTTTAATGGATATTGTGCTCGTTAAAAGTTCTAGCCGAAGTGTGTTCCACACTTGCTAGCAGGCGCACATCTCTCTCACCTTATTAATCTAATGCTCTTCAGTGTCCTGCGAGACAACTATATGTGAGACATTCATTGGATTGTGTTAATCTCTGCTAAGCGGGTTCACTTAGACAATTATTGAATTATTTGGCACTGTTATATCTGTCGCTAGTGACAGCTGTACGTTATTATTATATTGTAGGTGTAACGTCATGCCGCTCTACATTTATCAAAAAACATTTTAATCAATTACTCTCAAGGGAGGGATCAGTCAAATAGGCACTTAGGTAAGTTAATGTGATTCACAGGCATTTTTAATAAATAAGTTTTCAAACAAAGGTTAATTAGTTATTATGTAGATACTACACAACACAGCTCTAGTCTATACGTAGATACATAATACATCAATAATCATGACAATTATAATTTATAGTGCGCACGTAAAGCCGCGTTAAGCCCGGTAATGTTATTGGCCATCTAATTATAGGTGTGTCATAAATTAATTAACTCCTAATTGTGTATCGGCTTCCATCTGTCTACTGATACAATACCCGTCACGTACCCCAGTGCCTGGTTAATTCGCGTATTCAGTCAACCGATCAGCTCCACATGATTTACATAGGAAACATTGTTCTATCTGTACTCTGTTAACACAATACAATACGTATCAATCGGTATAAATTTACATTACAATAATTATAACATTCAATTTTCAAATAGTGTTTTATTTTTGTTAAACAACTTTGACAATAATAAACACAATTTTAAAATTGAATGCGTTCTTATATTGACTTTCGGGGTTAGAAAGAAATATATACAAAATATATTGAAAAGTTGAAAATAAATATATTTAGTTAGGTATATATACCCATACACAAAAGAACGCTAGAGTTGTGTTTTGTTGTGAAATTAACATTAAATTAAGTTGTTGATGAACTAACTAGACGAAAATTAAGGTATCATGAGGTCGGAACGTGTACCTATGATATTATTTTGAAGTTCAAAATCAGTTTTACAAAAGTTGTAGATTTTCCAGAAAAGTAAAAACACATACACTGGACGTCGACGGGGTTGTATTATGTTATGAAATAAAAAACTTAATAAAACTAGCTAGCTAACTAGTTGATCAAATATTATCATTAAGAGGAACGTTGAGGTATCAAAGGTTAACTGAAAACTTTTGCGATATTATTTTGATGTTCTATCTCGTAGTTTTGTTAAAGTTCAAAACGCTATGAAATATTGTAAGCTTTGGTCGTAGTTATTGCGACTGCATCACGAATGTTCGGTGTGAGAACATGATTAGTGACAATGACCAGAATAGACTTTCTACTTGTCAAGTAGAAAATTCTACAGGCTTGGAATTGGGGCATTCTGTATAGTATAACATTCGGCTACAGCAATGTTTATGTAATCTCGAGTACCTAGATCGTATCTACCTGTACAGAGGCTCGTCTCAAAATCAGCATGTGCAGTGAATGCAGCGGATTCAGCACACGTGGACGGCCCAGCCTGATGCCTGTCCGACCTCTTCCATACGTGCGGCGACTACGATCCGACACAAACGATTTCGACTGATGTAGGTTTTTGATCACGTCCACAAATAAATTGTGTTTTCCTTCAAAATCTGATCGCCATAAGTGTTTCTGCAAAACTTATTGTACAACATTTGATTCGTTTTGTTCTCATCAAATTCCTGGAAAAGAACCTTCGGTCTTAGATTTAGTTTTAGTTTCAAGTTATTTGAATAAAATTGTTTTGTGGAAAGGGTTACTTGAAAATCCATTCAAATGTATTGAGTTGCTTCGGAGAATTTGTATCGTTGTTTTGTAATTCGGTTTGTTAGCAGTAGGTACTGACGGCCTGTGGCGATTTCCGAGAAACGTTAATTAATCTACGGCTTTCATATTTCAAACCTGCAAAATATGTACTTTTCATTGAAATATTCATTGTTTTCATAGATATTGTCTATGAACACGATGAATAGACAAAATCCGATTAGGTACCTAGTTATTTAGAAAGTAGCACGTCATAATCTGCTAATTAATGCGAGTGAATTTTCCAAAGCTCTATCTAATTTTAGAACGATAAACCATCAATGCATCAAATACACATATGTAAAGGTACATCATGTGTTCTCCTGGATCGACTCAAACATTACTCAATCAATCATGTGGACATTCTACCTTGTGATGGAATCCTAATTACGTAATACAATTCAGTAATGTTCAGTACAAACTACAAACATTCTCCATTATAGTTTGCACCATCATCTGTTCATAAAGGTGCAAGCACTTATACGACGTAAACTTATATCACTCTAGCCATTTCCAAGTTCTCATATCACCAAGCATAAACAAGTACTATAAGTATAACAACTTCATGAGTTTAAGGCGTTAAATGTTAATCATGGAAGATTATGATCTCAAGCTCGGACGGTGGTTAATTTACTAACTTTGTACACGAGTATGCAAAGTGATACTTTAGAAGGTCAGTTCAAGATGCAGTTTTAATACGGAAGCGGCGTGCGGCTCATAATTCACATGCCTGTCTTGCTCCCTATTGGCCTGACGCTTATTTTATACGTGACGCGGAACCGCAAACCTTGTTACAACACTATTTCTAATATCTTTTATTTATAGAACGACGTATGCTCAGATTGCTGGTAGCGGGTATAGAGTAGCATTTTTGAATCTATGCAGAAATTATTTAGTTTGTGCATATGAAAATATCCTGAACATAGGTTGGTTTACTTTTGTGTCTGTAAATACAAATATTTGTTCAGTAAATACCGAGCTATGCCACTGGTTGATGTTTATTTTGGTTTTTGCTTTGAAAATTCATAAATCCTTTTAAAGCTTTTCTATAGCCAATGTAACTACGAAATCATGGTTCGTTACAGTTGTATGTGTGTATTTCCTGCCCCACACCTATATATACCGCTAGCTATGATTATGTTCGCGATGGACATCACTCGCTTGTCATCGGCTTAATGTAACTATCCGGTAATGATAAATGGGGAAGCCGATCATGTGCAAAGCGTGTATTGTCTGGCAACGAAACGTATAATATCTACCTACGTGTTGCTTTCCGACCTATCTATAGGCATGGAAAAACTACATTCTGAAGTGAGATACCATATACTCGTAGTAATAAGTAGTAGCAAGTTTGTTGCTTGTGTACCTACGTATGTGTTCCTTGCCTACGCTCACAACATGTACAAAACACAAAAAAAAAACAAAATATCCTCCTAAACGCATCTCCGATATTTGACCGAGAGGAAATGGGTCGCTTCAAATTCTCCACAAGGGGTGTTTGATGGCCCGTGAAAACAAGGAAGGTGAGGGCAAAACATAAAATTCCTGAAGGGTTTAACTGTTATCTGGGTTTTACACCTGGCCTGTGCGATAGATAACTTGACCTTAATAATTCTCGGTTTAACAGTCACTAAGTAAGTACGTTTGAACGTTTTTAGCTGTTTAGACAAGTAAAAGCTCTTGGGTTGGATGATAGCGGAAAGTGAGTGTGCTAGTTTCTCAGTCGAAAGGATATTATTACTAAGAGGGTGTCGGAAGAGAAAACATCATAGTCATAAGTCAAGCTACAAGATAAATGTCAAATGCTTGCAGGGGGCTTGTGGGCAGGTCCACCGTGTGTCTTTATTTCTTCAAAAGACACTAATCTACATAGTCCTCATGTGAGTTGACGAATATTATTTCTGGACTTTAAAATAGAATACGACCTCTGAGTTTATTTCGGCTGTTTCTTCTCTGAGTAGTCAGGTACCGGCAAAATCCAGTAAAAAAAATGACTTGTAAAAGTGTTTGTAAAAAACTATTTGCGAAATAAAGATCATTTATTATTTAAAATCAAATATAAGTTAAAAAAAAATAAAGCATAACGAAACCACCTCTGTGAGTATAATGGGTTATTAACTCCGTCTGTATCAATAAAACTTGAAACGTTATAATGAAAAACTCTTCAAAACAAATAATGTTGCACACATTTGCAACAGGATATTAAAGTTTCTATGGGGAAATCAACTGGTACACATATATCCGGAATCCAACGGACCAAGTCACAAGCTAGAGCTAGTACTAAGATCATAGTTTTCATGAGAACTAAAACGTTCAGTTACATGGACAATTGGACATGGACATACACTGGCCTTATTGGTGATGTTCTTCAAAAAGGTGAGGTAAGTAGGAAGCGTAACTGCGCGTTTGTCACCAGATGTAAGTACGTTGGCAAGGCGAAAGGAATATGTGTTTATGTAAAAACAAAAAAACTTGTTAAAAATCTCTTTATTATGACTCGTCACTTCTATAATAATTTAAAAAGTCCTATAAACCCGTAACAATAAGAGTAAATATTGAATAAAAAACAGGACAGACGCTCGTCTGTGAAGGGAAGTGGCGTATTTATTAACGCTGTGAGCTGCGACACAGGCGGGTAAACAGGAACCTACTTTGTATTAAACCAAGCGGTCCATCAGACGGTAGAAGTACTACTACGCAGTAGACGGGACTCATTAATTAATGTTTAATTAATAGCCCGATAGAAAAAGTAATCAGTAAACACGAGCAAATAGAATTAAGATGGAAATCTAATGAGGGACTAATTTAATAAGGGTTTCTTTTGTACTTTAGAAGGTGGAATAAGGATCGAATTAAGATTCGCTTTCTGTTTTTAATTGTTGTTGGGTTCTTTGCTGTAATCGAAGGTTTTTTTGGTAAGCCGAGTAAGAAAAACGGGCCAAGTGCGAGTCTTATTCGCACACAGGGTTCCATAGCCCCAAACAATATAATAACAATGTTTTGAACGGTCATTCATTAGTAAACCTTCACTCAACCGCAAAACTAAATTTGTTTTTCATAGTAAGTTAATGAAAAACAAAGTTACTGCTGCAGTTTGGTGAAAAAGTCCCATATCTCAAAAACTACATATCAAATCTTATTCAAACCAATTTTCGTTGAAAGTTTTTTTACGTTCTACATCCCCATATTTTTTTCAGAATTTTCATCCTCTTACTTTAGAAATTAGAGGGGGGGGGGGGGGACACACTTTTTACTACTTTGGAAGCGTCTATCTTTCAAAAGATTGACTTTGAATAAAAATGGTTTTAGGAACCTCAATGTCATTTTTAAAGACCTATCTACAGACACCCCACACGTATAGGTTTGATCGTTTTTTTTTTTAGTTTTAATTCCATGGGAGGATATCCTTATCTATATATTTTTTTAAATTTGGTACAAAAATCATAATGCGGTTCACAGAATACATCTACCTACCAAGTTTCAGCTGTGTAGTCCTAATAGTTTCGGAATAAAGTGGCTGTGATACGGACGGACAGACAGACAGACATGACGAATCTATAAGGGTTCCGTTTTTTGCCATTCGGCTACGGAACCCTAAAAAAAGTGATGATATTTTGCTAGAAAAACTATATAGTATTGTTTGTGCATTGGTGTATTCTGCATACCTTTTATTTAGGTTTAATTAAGTCTGTGCAAAGAGAAGAGTGCCAAGTCTAGTTCATGATTGTCACATTAAATGACTGCTAATGCTGGCCGTATCGCGATCGGCTAATTAATGGTATAGGTTCTATTAAGCATAAGTTTTTAAAACATTATTTGATTTAAAGTATCTATGCGCTACCACATATCGACGCACCAACTTTATAGCATTAGAAGAACTTTCTCTAGAGAATTGTAATAACTTTATATTGAAAAATATCTTAATCTTCATATTAAACTGACCCATAAACCATAGACATAAATAAATTCTTAACAGAAACTTTGCCAAAGAATTTTTAATAAATCTCAATAATGTCTAACAATTCGTATCTCTGTGGAATGTCGGCGAATCTATAATGAAACCGCCTCTGTTTATTCTGCCGATACGAAATGAGAAATGAGTGCAGTAAACCTTAACAATTGCCTGCCTTAAATACAATGCTTACTCCGTATTTACATTAAACGAAAACTCATTAGATTTAATCTCTTATCCTTAATAAGAAATAAGGAACTCTTCGATGTTGAGATGTGTAAATAATTGAGGGTTTGTTAGTATTTATTTAACTGTACTATACATATTTTGTATTGGCCGCGTTTATACCTAGTAGTACTATTGAATTAATTTAACCTTTCTTTTCTTACAACATGGACTACCTACACCATATGCGTCACGGCGACATGTTGAAGATGCTAATCTGTTTGGTTAGCTGAACAGGCATGACCTCCTTTTGAAGTCCATTTGGATTAGGAGTATCTTATGGTACAGCAATATATTTTTAAGTAACGTGACTTGATGCTAGTTTCAAATAGCCAAAACGCATATACAGCCCGGTGATCGATGTTCGTTCTATAACCGAACCCAATCAATTTCAGGATACGGTCCCCTCAGAAAAATCTTGTTTCTCACGATTTTCCTTGTATCAGGAGACATTATTATGGATTAATGTAGGGTTATTGTATTTATTACCATTAATGGCAACTAGTTTCCTGAATGTTGTTATGAGCCACCTCATAAATGTATTGGTACCTACTTAGATCTAAGAGTCTGTTTGTTGGGTTTGGAGCGGTCTAGCAATATAATTGGAGGGTAAATTCAGTTTGCTTGATGCAATGAAAGAAAATACAATGAAATTGTATTTTAAATTGTCGATGGAAAGCAGAACTGAAGCTTGTACAAATTAAGTCAATACGAGAAATATGATGTCGGAAGGAGCGGAGCGCGGGCGACACCGCGGCACAATCCACTGGATTAAGGCTCCAACACGCACGCCCTCTGGCGCAAACTTCCTATTTATGTAGGGTCGCTAACCAAACGACTTGTAGGCTCTTTATTACAGTTGTTCTTTTCCGTTCACGACGCTGTAACTGCTTTGATAAAATATCGTGTCGATTTTTTTTGTTTGAGCAAGGGCTTATGTTTCAGCGGGCAGTGGTAGATCTCGAATTAACGAGTGCTAAACTTTTGTGAATTGTATATCGTTTTTCATTATTGCGGAGGGTCTTTGTTTACTTTTTGAAAGTTTTCAAAGTATTTCCACGTGATGTAATGAATGAAATGTGTAGGTGACTGCTTATTAGCGAGTTTGTTAGTGACCGTTCAAACTTAATGTACTCGTACAGGTGGGTACAATCAATCAATCAGTTATTGTTCATTAAATCATCATTGAAGATCATCAGATATTTCCAATTCAAAGCAAAAGCTTCAACAACTTCTCATGTTGTCCCCAGATGGCTGACAAGATGTTATGAGCACGTCGAGGATGGAGCGGCCGGGTCGGCGGGCTAAGGCCGGTTCTCTGAGTGGGCTGTCGGGCGGGCTGCCGAGCGCGCCAGCAGGCACCGGCGGCGTCCGTCGCCAACGGTCCTTGGAGTGGGGTGGCGATAGGTACAGCAGCAGCGACGACGACCGCCCCCCACAGCCCCCACCCCTCGCCGACAGAGTGTTTGCCTCGCTCCTCGCTCAGGCCACGCAACAGTTCGACAGTAAGTTTTGCATGTAATTAATCTCTGATATTGAATGTCAGCCGAGTATGAGACTGGCAGATTAAAAGTGGAATTTATGTTTCTACGAAGCGTGGGTTGTGTTTTTAATATGTTCAGGGGCTTTTCCACTGGTAGGGACAGCAGGAAATTTCTACAACATCGTTTTTCCACTTTTATGCCTAATAAATAATAACACGGCACTGACTCCGAAAGTAAAAATAGCATCATAAACATAATAATTTAAGGGAGGAGGTCCATCTGGACCTGGACCTAGACTACTGACTATTCGTGAGTTACGAGCAGTTTAATTGGGGAAAAATACGAAATGTAAGTATACCAACTTTTTGATATGAGTACTTAATTTAACTTAAAAAGTGTGGCAGAAAATGTCAATCGTTGTATTTCATTTAGCTACGTACAACTGAAACAAGTGCCACGAAACGAAAGGGATCATTTCAGACATGTGTAGGAACGTAACCGACATGAAAACCATGGCACTCTCAAAGTTAATATTTTGACCTACGTTTGTAAGTCCTAGTGGCTAAGGCAAAGTGGGATCAGCCAGGAATTTGTTATTCACCAAGTGACACGGCCGAAGGTCCGTACTGAGCCCTAACAAGTGGGATCATTAGTGGGGCTTGCAGGGGCAGCGAGGGAGGGGGGAGAAGTGCGCGGGGGCACGGGATCACGGCAATTGATAGGGGAGCGCCCTGCGGTAAGCTTATGAGGAAAACTTTACACGTAAACCCGACACAGCCTCCTCACCGTCCGTCTGTGACACAAACTAAGGATTTAATGAAGTCATACAGATGCACAGTGGAGTTTCTGTTTGCCTTACAAATATATATTTGGACTTGGATATGCTTGGCTTTGAACTGATCTGGGATTCAAAATTTAAGGGAACAGTAGTATAAGTTGGCGCTGCCTTTTCATCACATGATGGAATTAATCGTTGTAAAACAGATGGCTGGTGTCTAATTTTACCAACTACGTTGAGGTGGGTTCTACTTAGTCTAACCTGAAGCAGCCGAGTACCAGTACTAACTGTTTAAAACGATACCACTTGTTCAGACTTTCGTCGACTACTAACTAGATATCCGTAACGATTTTTAAAGTTAGATATTTTTCGTCAATCACATACAAGTCACGTGCACAAACAACTTACCGTGACAACAAACTTCAGTCGGGCATCGAAAATAATATCCTAAGCATATAGGCAAGATGCTCCACCGCTGCAGCATTTGGAGAAACAAACAAACTTGTGGAAGTCAAGTGGGGGAAGTAAGTTTGTTGATCAAAGACCGTTGTTGCCAGGCCCTGTGTTACCTACAATTTTATTACGAAGTGCCCAAATGTTGCACATGTTGTATCTCTTTCTAAACCTGAAAGAGAGAGTCACATTTTAAGCATGATTAGTATTAAAAACCCACGTTACGTGCTTTTTTAATCGAATCATATGTGTAGGAGGTTCTAACCTAATTAACCAAATCCAATGAAACGTAAACATTATTAAAAAGTTCCAACTAATTGCTCATAAAGTAAGCTCCTCAGGTACGTATTTTTCCTTTTAAATCGCTATTTTATAATGTCACGCACGAATCCTACATATCGATTGCTACAGAATAGAAAGGATTAACAAAGCTTCAGTCATGATAATAACCCTTGTGAAGCGATTCACATGTGTAACGACCCATAGAACTTTAGTGACTAGAAAATAGGTTTGCTTTTTGAATGGCCGTGCACCGATAAAGGTTTAGATCGAGCTTATGACGAAAATTCGTGTGTCGCCCCGATGAGAATAAATGCTAGTCGTTGGTCCAAGCTTTGTATTGATTTGAATGTTATGTGACCTTTAGCTTGGATACGGTTTATGTACAATAAAACATTTTTTCTATATAGAAGGCTTTAGAACAACATTTGTTAACATTTGGAGATAATGTAGATGACATGTTCAAAGGTTAGGTTCGTTTTACACGCACGAATACCCAAAATGGATGACTATTGTAATTTATTTTTAAACTCGGAATAGTAAATGCTAGATTAAATCCCTCCAATTATTCCAAAAAGGTACAGAAACACATTGACTTGAAACTATACATAGCATGCGAAATTCTCCATTCTACTATTTATTTTCCATTTTCTCTCCAAATCACATCCATAATATCGAACAACTCCAACCCTTATATAAATAGTAGACACATGAACTATGTACATTAGTTTTCAGCTACTACATAATACAAGTTGGAAGTTCAGCAAGCTAGTTTAGTACACAAACAGGTACACTAAACTACCAATAGTAAATCTTGCGTTAGTTAGCGTTGTTCATATTTCCATAGCAAGCGCGACTATATTTACCTAATAGAGCGTAGAGCATTACCATAAAGGAATATCATAAAGGTTCATGTTATTGCGGCCTACATATTGCCTTTTAGTTTACTTTACCTTACTTCATATTACATAAAGACAACGATAACGTTATCTTTTTGACCTTCCTGTCGTAGGTTTATTTAGATGAATCCTTTAATGTTTCTTTCCAATGTAGATCTTTATCTACTGTTTGTACTACAAGATATTTTGGTGGTATCGGTTTTCTTTTCAAGGCTTAATTTTCTTATTTATTTCGAGGAGTTATGTTTTCATTTGTTGTAACTAAGGAGATTTGAATCTGTATTTAAAAAAAGAATATTATGAAATGTTCCAAGAGATATTTAAGTACTAATTTGTTGATATTCTTAATACTTAATGGTTGCTGAAATGTGTAGGTACCTATCTAAAAGTAAATGAATTCTAACATCTGCTGAGTTATGAAACCTCTTTGCTTAAATTAATTAGACCTGTATGATTGCAGACAAAAATTCAAGAATTCATTAAACTGAAATGATCAGGATGTTGATTGAGCTAATATTTTGAAACTTAAATAGGTACCTATCATTCAATCGTTAGCTGTCTGTTTTTTTCCAAACAGTCTAGACTCATCCGATTGTTTTTACCCAAAGGATTCGTTTTACGGATTTTATTTTTAATCGGGGCTGTTCGTTATTCTGCGAGTAAATCTGAGACGAATTTTATCTGCTGTGGTTCACTTTCTTGTTATAAATAGTAAAGGGGAATGGAAGGCTTGTTCTTAATTATTTCAGAATTGAAAGATTATAAGGGTAGGTCTAGGAGTAGTGTTTTATGCGATAATGCTACGAGAAACCAGTCTTGTTCTTTGGGTTAGGTTCTAACCACACAGTAAAGAAAATCAACTGAAATAAATTTTGTGTAGTTGTGACTAAGCTAGTAAGCAAGTTCAAAAACGTGTTAATTCTTGATAAAGCTCCTAAAAATATGAGCGATGGCTCATTCGATTCGGAATGACGTCTATAAAAATGTATCGAAAGTATATATTAGCACGTAAAAAATGCAATTTTTATTAACAAATTAAGATGACACGATAGCTTTTAGATAATTAATCAAAAATTATTAATATTTAAAGAATTAAAAAAAAAAGATCCTTAAGTAGGAGAATATTTCCAATCAAAAAAATTTGACTCTCGGAACTCTATCTCTCATCATTATCTGCCGAGCCTTTTCCCAAACTATCTTGGGGTCGGTTTCCAGTCTAGCCGGATGCAGCTGAGTACCAGTATTTTACATGAAGCGACTGCCTATCTGACCTCCACAACCCAGTAACTGGGTAATACGATACCCCTTGGTAAGACTGGATGTCAGACTTTTTGGCTTCTGACTACTCGTAACGACTGTCAAAGATCTACAAATGACAGCTGAGACCAACGGCTTAACGTGCTTTCCGAGGCACGGAGGAAACTCGGTATGTAATTATGGTCACCCATCCACGGAACAACCTCGGAACTTTATCTCTATTATTTATAATTTTAATTGTACGCCGAAAATGGGGCTCAGCCCAGCCGTAATGACGTGGGCGCACTACCGCTAAAGACAGTATACCACAAAAAATTTTTTTTTGCTATTTCATACTTTTGACACATTTGTCTAGACAAAATTCTGAATCGAATGAGCTATCGCTCATATTTTTAGGAACTTTATCAAGTATTAACACGTTTTTGAACTTGGTGACTAGCTTAGACGTTAGATTTTATAAAGTTAACGTTACCTATCTTAGAAGTAACATCCAAGGAAGCTGATTTTTGAAAAACTTCCTGTTTTGCATATATGAAATTAACTTTTGCTTTATGTAACCTAATAAAAGCATTAGTAAGAAAACATTGTTACAAGTATCCATTTATGCTAGTAACTGAGCGTGCATTTACTTCTTAAACCCTGAGATTGGTAGGTAGGTAGGTACATCCTTTTCAATAAATAGACTTCAAGCATCAAGTGGGCACCCATTATTCAATATTAGACTTTATTAAATTCCCGTTGACAAGCGATTTATTGAATAATAATGCTATTGGAGATTTGATTCTGATACGTTAAATATTGTACAAGTTCTTATTTAAATATGTACTAGCGTCCCTTCCCTGCTTTGCATGATTATTACTTGACAAACATGGAAACTTCTTTATTAACTACATTTATTAACTACATTTTTAAATAAATACACTGATACTGTTGTCCTGCGCCATCCCACTACTGACATCTACACGGTGTTGTATTATTAAAATAATATTGAAAACCACATCAAAATCCGTTGCGTAGTTTCTAAGAACAACGCAGTTACATAGGCAGACTTGAGTCTATAATATTATGTAGTTATATGGATACCGATAGATTCAAAGCGACGTTTCATAAAATTGTATACAAGGTGTTGTTTTGCATCTTCGTCAAAATTCAAGAGGTTGTCACAAAAGACATAAATAATCAATTTAAATTACGGTTTCTAGTTAATCATTAATAAACGCTGCTTTTTTTGTTGTTTAAGTTTGTCAGTATTTCAGAAAAACCCCCTTAACGGTATTAGAAATTATCGAATAAACGTTTGCGATTGTTTGTATGTGTGAAAGCGTGGTTATGGGGCGAGGATCAGACGGCCGCGTTTAAAACACGGGTGGTTCACACTTACCGAATTCCGTAAAAAAATACCTACCCAGTATATTATTGATTCGGGTCGAGAATCATTGGCAGAGTTACCTCCTTGAATTTGACGAGGATGCAAAACAACAGCTTGTATTATATCTTAATACCATATTGAAAACATGTAAATCTTTTAATAAACCTAATATTTGAGGGAGTATAATTTAAGATCTTTTTATATTACTTGTTGTATCTTACTTATACATATACTAGGTGTAAACTGTACATCAAACTAAGTAACTCCACGCAGGAATGTTTGCTAGGAAACGAATCTTTTTTGGGGTGAAAAATAACATTTAACGGATTCAACATAACCCACCACAAAAAAACTTGTGATTAAGTTGGAACTTAGTCCTCCAATATGTCCGTAACTAAAAGGTTCCCAGGTATATCATCTAGAAAAAAAAAACGCAGCGACGGGAAGAACAAGTGCCTCTTCAAGGGCTTGTTTTACACCCGTTTTGATATATGGATGCTTGAAATCTAATCACGTTAGAACGGCGTAAAGGATCTGGATGAAATTTTAATAGCACATAGGCAAAATTTTCCACGCCAACGAAGTTGCGGGCAATAACTAGAGTATAATAATTATTTCCTGAAACAGCCGCTTACATGACATAATAAATAAAGGTATTGTAGGTAGGTATATACCAACCCGCACTGTGGTGGATTCAGCCCACTCCTTCTCATAGAGAGGAGGCCTGTGTCCCAGCAGTGGCAACATTATAGGCTGATGACAAAAAACAAAAAAAAAAATGATGATTAGGTAGGTATTGTTTTTATGATTTTGAGTACAGTGGACTTTTAAGGATTTACAAATATAAAGTTATTGTACCTATTTATTGGGTAAGGCCCCACAATTGTTCACCAACGCACTGGAAGATATGTTTAAGACGCTGAACGGGAAAGAACGTAGCATTAATATCAACGGCGAGTACATCTCACACTTGAGATTTGCAGATGACATCGTCATACTGGCTGAATCACTGCAGGACTTGCAGCAGATGCTGGATGGCCTAGATGATTCTTCACTACCCATTGGTCTCAGGGTGAACGAAACGCAGGTTATGTTCAACGAACACGTCACCCCAGGACCTATTGTTGTCAATGACGGTCCTCTCAAGGTTGTTCGAGAATATGTTGATCTTGGGCAAACTCTGCAGTTTGGTAAGAATAACTTTGAGATGGGAGGCTAACAGAAGAATTCAGCTGGGCTGGGCAGCGTTTGGGAAGCTTCGTCGGGTCTTTTCGTCGCGTATTCCACAGAGCCTAAAGACTAAGGTTTTCAATTAGTGCGTCCTGCTTGTAATGACTTACGAAACGTGGACACTTACGGTACGGGTGGTCCATAAACTCAAGGTCGCTCAGCGAGCTATGGAGTGGGCCATGCTTGGAGTCTCTCTGAGGGATCGCATACAGAACGAGGTGATCCGACAGAAAACCAAAGTAGTCGACATAGCCCACAGAATAAGTAAGCTGAAGTGGCAATGGGCCGGCCATATTAGCCGTAGAACCGATGACCGTTGGGGTAGACGTGTTTTTGAGTGGAGACTGAGAATCGGCAAGCGTAAGGTGGGACACCCTCAGGCTCGGTGGAGTGACGATCTTCGCAGGGTAGCTGGTAGCAACTGCATGAGAGTAGCCGAGAATCGAGTTAAGTGGCGAGCGATTGAAGAGGCCTATGTCCAGCAGTGGACTGCGGTAGGGTGATGATGATTGGGTTAGGCTATTTTTATACCCGGAACGCGTTGTGGTCGATTATTACCATTGTCATTAGAACCACAACACCAATTTCGCATTGTGGTTGTTAGTGTTTAGCATAAGCCACCACAAGCTGTTATTATAATGGATTTGTAACATTATTATTCGATCGGGTGGTTTAGTTCAGTCCTGTGTACGGAATGTGGATATTTATTTGAATTGCCTATTTTAATAGAAGTTGAACTTTTGGTTCAGTTCAGAACTTCAATGTGTTCAAACAACTAAAAATCATACTCATTATTGAAAATAAACTGACAAACAAAATAGCATTATGCTCCGTATAGATCCATTGTACGGTAAGTATTCATGGAGAGCTCAATAGTCATGACATCCACTACCCGGTAAACATGACCAAATATCTTCGCATCGACTGCTTAACAGAACGTAAAGGCACCAAAATCACCTGTAAACTACACGGAAAAAAATAACAATAAGCCTTATAATGGCTTGGTAGGTGTTTCGGCCGCTGATTTTCGTCTGATCTGGTCGAAACAGGAATTTGATTTTTATTAATATTTTTGAGTTGTGTTTCGGACTGGCTTTAACATAGGGTCTACTTTCACTTGTCACTGTGTCCGAGTGGAAGTCTGACAGCAGAAAAGACCCCAATTTAAATACACATACTTGCATAGCACTGTGCCCATACATTAGCAATCCTCGAATATCTCCTTATAATCACATGAAATATTGTGCCTAGTACCACACATAAGCAATTTGCAAATAACTACGTAACGTATATTCACCACGTCGACCCAAACTGAACAACAGTGCACACCATTTAGATCTACCATACGTTAAGTATTCATCGAGAGCTCGATAGTCAGTAGCCAGTAAACATGGCCACATATCTTCGCACCGACTGCTGAACAGAACGTAAAGGCACCGTATCACGTGTAAACTGCACGGCAATAATGTCTGGTGCTCATACGGGGTGTAAATATGCACTTAATTGGATGATGCCATATAACGGCCCGTACGTACGGCAATACGGCCCGTATGCTACATATTAGTTTCGACAATTGCCCGTCTGTTGATAAAGCGTCACGTTCGAGAGCTACGGGCGCGGTTGCTACTATTTAGCGGTAAATGTGTTTTCTCTATTATGGGCAGTGAAAACTAGCTGTGTTTGTGCCTGAAGTTAATGGTTACTTTGTTGTGAATGACTTTAGTATAGGTTGATTTGAAGCTAAGTGAAGTTTATCACGTTTCGCTAAAGTGTTGTTTATTTACATAATCATTTTAGACATGACCGTAAACTTTTTTTTTGAGCCTGTTGTGTCTTACTGCAGGGCAAAGGCTTCCCTTCCATTTTTCCACTCTTTTCTCTTTAGAGTTATTTCAGCCAACATTAATTGCTGAAAAAACTTAACCATTTCTGGTGTACAACAACGAAGAGTCTAAGAAGATAAATCAAAATAGTTTACACTAGTAATCCTACTGTTACTATACAAACCATCTTGGGAATACTTTCGGCAAAAAATATTATTTTAACATTTTCTCTCATCATTAATCTGTTTCAATTTAAATCAAAGTTTCTTTTAAGTTTTCGCAAAGAAAGAGTTGATCCTAAAAATCTATAACATTCTATCTTTATATATGAAAATCTATTTCATTCTAGCTTTATTTTTCGTTATCAAGTTGCGAATATATCGGTAGGCAATTTGTTAGAGACCTAAACTACTAGGCTGGATACTTGTTTCAGTCTCTGACCTTTACCGCTTATCCCTCTAGAGACAATTCCTGGGATTTTAGGACCACTAACATTCTCGTAACAAATATTGAGTGCCATTTTTTTGAGCTCCATGTTTACCTTAAATCTGCAGTTGTATTAAAGTGTTTCTATTTTATAAAATGTCCAGTCCTATCTAAAAGAACTGGATATGTGAAAATTGCATATTTTTTTTTGGTATTTAAGATTGATTTACAAATATATTGCTGTCTTAAATATTAGATCTTCAATTTTGCAGCACTAGAACTTTCAGGTTCGGGCAGGGCAGGATTAACGAACTTTGAACTCTGTTTTTGCTTAGGGCCCAAATATTCCATGGCAGGCCAGTATGACATATTCCATCCAGGCTAAAGTGTGACATATTTGAGCTGTGGCTAACAATGTTTTGGTAATAAATTGAGTTTCGCTGAAATTCAGGTGACAAAAATGTGCGTACCGCTACAATAGTAGCACTTCAAACCTGATTGTTCATTCGGTCATACAAATGCACGCACACGCTCATTTAACTTTTGGTTCATTGTGTTTTCCTCTATTGTTCATGTAAATTTAATAGCCCATGAAATAAAATAAAATTTAACTGCTTGCTGTTATAGGGAAAAAAAGTTGAATCTTTCTTGCGCTTTCGCAGTTATGTAAAAAGAATTGCTTACAAACAGATTCAAAATATAATAAATTTACAAACTTGCATTTTTCCATAACATTGGCACCTTGTCTAATAAACAGTTAAATATTCCTATTACGTAAACATTTTCCAAAATTCTATTCTATAAGAATTTGTTTTGTTCGGATGAAATCTTTTATTTATAACTAATGTTGACTGCAAAGTTTAGTATCCACCTCCAATATGAGATTCATATGAGAGTGAATAATTTACTCTGCAGTGTAGTGCGAGTTTCTGAAGTCCGCTCTGACATGCAAATGGCGGCTTTTTAGGTTGTTACCAGCATTACCTTTGCGATGGCCACTAATGTGATTGATTAGTCTCGCCGCGTGATGGCATTTGCAGAGCTTTAATGCACAGCTACGTCGCATCATAAATGCGTTTTCGGAATTTGGTAATCGATGTGTCTGTCTACTGCCACTGCTTGTGATGGCTTAATTGCTGTTCCCTGTGCCCGTAATTGTATAAAGAGAAACGGTATACAACGTTATTTTCACTCGTTTTTTCAGAAATGGAGCGTTAAAATTAATAACGATAACAAATTGCTATGTGTGTGGTGTCGCGAAAAAGATTTACAACATGTTTCATGTATGAGTCCTAATTTTATGCTGATTTGGGGATGAAAAAAATAATATAATCCAAAGGTATGCTATATATTTTTTGTGCGCAATCAAGCGATTTCGGTGTACTTCGGGTTGAGTGATTTTGTATAGAGCTCTACAAATATGTGAGACCCATTCATCACTTGAAAAGCCCACTTGCGGACTATGTCAGACGTTCAGAATAATATTAATTAAATTAGTAAGTAGATAGAGGAGCTAAAGGCTTGAGAATTCTTAAGAAGCAGTCAAGGGCGGAGACTTGGTACGGCCAACTTTCAGTCGCCGACTCGACTCTTGTCAACTGTGAATACATTCACATACTTCACTCGTATTATACCCATAGTTAAGTATAAATAGTGCCTATATTCAGGCATGCATAACGACATGTTTAATAATGAAGCAGTAGACCCATATCTAGTTATTAAACTCAATGCTGTTTTTTAGACGTTTTAATTTAATGATGTAGTAGTACCTATTCTTCGTAGACACACAAAGCCATTTAAGTATACCCAACACCTATCTACCTACTTACTTACAATTCTATAATAAACATAATTGTTGCCTCAAAAACGCTGAGTTTCAAACTTTTAACATTTTACAGATAGATAACACTTATCGTTAACGAGTTCTCTGGCGAAACTCAAGTAGGCAACTGAAAAGGTTAGTTTTAAAATCTGAGTGCAATGGAACGCTAGTGTACCTACTCAGGTGAAGTTTTGTCTTAAAGAGATCGACTTTCATTCAAGAAACCGCGAGTAAACAGAAAATTATAAAGGAACTAGCTGTCCCCGGCATGCGTTGCAATGCATTTTTTATCTACCCTATCTACCTACCTACCATACCCTACCCTACTTACCAACCCTACCCTACCTACCCTACCCTACCTACCCTACCCTACCTACCCTACCCTACCTACCTACCCTACCTACCCTACCCTACATACCCTACCTACCTTACCCTACCCTACCTACCTACCCTACATACCCTGCCTACCCTACCCTACCCTACCTGTCTACCCTGTATACCTTACCTACACTACCTCCCCTGCCCTACCCTACCCTACCCAAAACCTTCCCTGGACTACGACAAACATTTTAAAACCAAAATCAGCTAAATCTTCGTCCTTGAGTTATAAAATTACAACGAAAAGTGGCATTGATTTTTAAGATAGATAAGGAATCAAACACTTTTTGCTTGCTTTCTCGGAAACCTGATTGGCTGTTATACGAAGTTTTGACGATTTATTCTCAATCTTCATAGAATATTAAAATGCGAAATAGCTCCCGTACCTCCGTGTAATGTTAGTCGAGATTGGAAACCATAAGGCGTCTGGTAGTTTCCATTTAATTTCGTATTTTTCTCCTTACACAAACTGTATCGGCGGTGTTATTAGAGGCAAGCCCAGTAAGTACGCAATATCTCCGGCCGCGCTCCACAAGAATCCTCGCCGAGGCTATGCCCCGTTATTGCATGGAAATTCTTCGGCGTGCAACTTCATTGAGCGACTCTCTTTTGTATAAAGGTTTCCGCGCAATGTTCCACGGTTATTGTTTTTCAAAAGCGAGGGAGGCACCTGATATTACCTTCCCTGAATCACAAGCAGTTAGGTTTATTCAATTAAGCTTGTGTACGTGACCTTTGTGTAGGCAGGCATGCCACTCAAGTGTGAGTAAGATAATAACAGTGCCGAGCTTCTATGGCCTGAGTGAAATGGCTATGCCTGTCTGTGACTTATAAACGATTTGCGTTTGTTTCTTTTTAGCTTTTAGAGTTTGTTGCGATAGTTTTGTTCACTGTTTTCTATGAAAGGTATCGGTTAGCTTTAGCTTATATGAGCGTTTACTTGACTGTAATAATAAGGTTTTTCAAAAGTCATGCGAGCGTGTCTGTCTGATGATAAGTGAAAATCATTGTTATCGGCTAAGTGAAAACCTTTTTACACTGCATGTTGGGCTCACACTGCCAGATCAATTTATTTAGGGCGTGTGCTCTTATTTACGCCAGTTCTTCTATCTATAGATCTCTAAAATGCGATGATATATTTTCGGTGATAACACGATCCGCCCATACAGTTATATAGAAGCCGATATCTTTGTAAGCTTAAAGGAAATTCGGTAGAATTGTGATAAATGTTCGCTTCGTGACAGGTGGCTTTGTACAGGAGGTGGCACACCATATTGACACGTCGCATGAACGGAACCTCACCATAAACATAGTGAATCTACCTAACCAATTGATTGATTACTTTAAAAGCTTTTTTGATGTGTCACATGATGATGAGTTACCGAAGTTATTATTTGACATATAACGACTAAGGTATGGGTAGTTAATGTTGGTTTTTCATGGGCTTAATAAGTAGAGTGACATGAGTTATTTGGTTTAAATAAAAAAATATTCTTAATAATTATAGTAGTCGCAATTGCTAGGAGTTTTGAATAATAATGTGATACTGTCAATAAGTACGTCTTACACATTTATTTTGTCATGTGACCCTTAAATAGAAAAATAAATGAAACATTTATCCAACTTAACCAACAATCAAATGAAAGACGATAAAACACACATGAGCTACAGGATTGACGTAACAAGAGACAATGACACGCTATCATCGACAGCGATTGCCGCGGAGCACCGACTCACCGAGTCCGTATCTAATGAAAGCGCGCTACCCTCATCAAACAGGGATTTATGTGGCTTCACGAATTAAACTAGCAGTCGTTGCAATGCGACTGACGACTGCGACTGTGTGGATGTCTCGCAACTCGCCGACTATCATCCGCCATGCGGGTATTATCATCATTCCCGTCGCAGATAATCGCGACCTTCAGCTAATATAATCGTCTGATGTTCGCCACGAATTAACACTTTTATTCCCTTTGATGTGACCTTTAGTAGGATTTGCCTTGGACATATTTTTTTCAAATATTAAACATTTTTCTATTTTGCGTTGTAGACAAAGCATCGCAGACACTTTTAAACGGAGGCTTTACTTTATTGTTTACTTTTTGATTTGGTATCATAATAATTATCTTCACTTTGTAGAACTTGGCAACTTAAATAACAGACATAATATTATATTTTATAGCGACGACTAATATTTGCACAGTTGAAGCACCAAGTAAGCATACGAAGAATAAGAAATTAAAAAGAAAAGAGCTCTCGAGAATATGCGTCGAGAGAAATCCTATAAATCTTGTAGAGTTCAATTGCAGGGTAAATACTTTCTTGATAGTTCTCGCTAAATGCAATTTACCCTTGAGAGCGGACTTGAGCTTTTTTTGAGAATACTACTAATATTTTTTTTAGTGTCCGTGGTACAAAAATATTGGGGAAATGGAGCATACAACTTTTAAGCTTGCAACGGTTTCCATGAAACAACAGCGTCAGTTTATGATATTCAAAACGACGATGAAAATCTTCAGAATAACTCAACTCCTAAGTGTATAAATATCTAAAATTATTCCCTTTATCATTCAAAAATAATTCATCTACTTAACTTTTTCTTTTATGCTAAAATTCTTTGAAGTCGAGGAAAGCTCCCAAAAAGTAATTTTATTAATTACGAGTCAGGAATTCAACAAAGTTCCAAGCCGGAGAGGTCCTTTTCTTTCGTGGAGCGATCCATTATCTTATGAAGATTTAGAAATTCCTGCGGTGTACGTCTCGCTCGTCGCAGCGCCCCTGTGTCCCCCACAGACAACGGATGCTCTAACAAAAAAACAAGCATTCTTTCACAACTTTTATTAAATTATGCATATAATACGTATGAATCACTAACGACGCCGACGTTCACATAACGTATGCAAAACATAAACAACCAAGTTAATGCAGGAATTTTCGTTGGAAACTTAAATACGGGCCTACCAAAAGTTAATAAATACGTTTGGGAATTCGCATTAATATGTTAGGACAAAGGCCACAAATCGCAATGTACATATTTCGTCGGAAGGTTCGGCAAGTCGTCGGCGTGCGGCGCGGCGAGCCGCTCTAAGGAAACAAAGGGTGGAGGGTCGCCCTCACTGCCCCACGGCCATTTTCTCTGTAAATGTTGCCGTACTTCTCTTTGTCGTTTTGTTCGTCGGGAGGTCAGGACAGGGCGCCATAGACAAGCTCATTTACCCTCTTTACCAGAATACACTCTAGTTGACTCCAAACCACAAGGTTGGCAGAAACAGGTAAGTAACTTTAACGGGTCATTAACATTTCATTATGTTTTATTTGCAAACCCGATAATTATATTAATGAGACTCTCACGTGTGGAGTTAAAGTTATTTCGCCTACTTGTTCACTGATATACATTCAGCAAGTATCTAGGTACACACTACTCTGACTACGAAGGTAATGCATACTGTTGTGATGTATCTAAATGCTAATGAATGAACCTGTAAAGTTTTTTCTATGTAGGGTACATAGAAAAAACTTCTAAAGTTCACAGAAACCATTGATATAAACTAGCTTAGTTTATTTCAATTTGTTTGAGCCAACGACAGGATTGCATAGAAATGATTGTTTTATACTTCAACAAATACATGCATTTATGGATGTCGGATGTCGTTGTAGACTTGCTGAAGGGGACTCTTTGCGACGGAAAAGTCTCATCGATTGCAGAAATACACTGTAAGGGTGGAAACACACGTCGCGCTCGTCTCGACTTCCGACGACGACGTGCTTACGCATGCATAGCTAAGCATGCAAATCTGATCGCATCCTAACCCGCGATGCGCATTTATATGCAATCGAATGATGACAGCTCAATGCGCATCGAAGCTAATTACCGTTTTCGCCCTATATCTGTCACGGCCTCAGTCAGCCGTAATAGAACCACGACAGTCTACATGCATATAGATAGTATCGTTATTTATTTATTTAAACTTCATGTACAATAGTGGTACATAGGCGGACTTTGGACTACTACATCTTTACTGTAAGTTATGAATATTAGGCGAGGAGTAGCTATCTAATTGGTTATTCTGTTTAGTTACCCAACAAGGTTGATTAAATATTTTACAAGATTGCCTAGCGGACAGGCGGCTGGATTTACGAAGTTATATATTTAATTATCACTCAAGTTATGATATTGAAGTGAATGTAAATGTCAAAGTGCTGTGACAAAAATGTGAGCAAAAAATAAAAATATGAATAAAAAGTCTGTATCAAAGTTCCGCAGTGTTTAGTCATCATCATAAAATTATTTTAACCTTAAAAGTCCAATGCTGAACTTGATTCCATCCTCGTTAAGAAAGGACATCATTTTGTCTTGCCTATGGCGCCTAAGGAGACTTGGTGGCAGGGACCGAATTACCGTTACTTTTTGTATAACGTTACCAATTACCGTTATGCAAACGATAAAAAAGTAACTATTTTAATAACGATACCCGTAAGTACGTCAACGATACCTAATTATTAATATTAGTATTAGTAAAAGTTACTATTCTTATACCGGTAATTTATACGCCTACTTCTTTCTAACGACGTCGGTTGATGATATTGATAAGCGACTAATCATAGCCTAAAATGTTAGCCGTTGCCTCTTCAATTAGAAGTGACGAACGTAAAGCGCGCGGCGCGAGTTTCGGTTTGGCAACGTCTCACCAGATATTGCTTATTTTTAGCGAATTAACGCTATAAGTAACGCTACTTTAATACCGGTTAATCCTATGACTTATCGTTATTTTTAACGTTAATATTTAACGTAGCATAACGTTACTGATTTGATAATTTTACCGGTATTTTTTGGTAGCTGTAACCGTCCCTGCTTGGTGGGGCTGAAACCATTTCATTTCAGGCATGGCATGTGTTTAGTCTCTGAAAATGTCGGTGAATTCTGTGACACAAGTCACGCTTGTGCAGCACCTTTGTGCATTTGTTAACCCACAGAGCAAAAGCCTGAAGATATTGTAGAGGCAAAGACTAGTGAGAAACAACAAGACACAACACTGTGGGCTTACAATGATACAAGCTAAGCTAGCCGAAGTTAAAATAAAAAGAGTACCAAAATGATTGTGTACCTTCCTAATAAAAACATCAGCGTTCATAAGTTTTAAATTAAGGGTGTCACCGCACTTATACTTAGCCTTCTTTACTAAAGATTCTTTTCCATCCTCATAGGTATTTTTCACAAAACTTCTTGAGTATTTCCCGGTATTCCGCTATAAACAACACAACTAACTTCTGGTTTAACTTACCGTTTGATTAATATTGCACAATTTAATACTGTATCGTGGTGTTTGAACGTTAGTTCTCAAGCTCGAAACACTAAGTACACAGGACCCACTAGAGGTACTAACACTAAGTAGGTGTACGGACTTAAGTATGGACAAAACTCTAGTGTTGCTTCCTACAAGTTTTCACCCAGTTAGGTAAGCGTGACGATAGTAAGTTAGGTGTCTTATAACGTGTGGATAATGTGTAGGGTTGCCAGGTCTTAAAACCGAAAAGCCGGACCGTCCGGCGTCCAGCTAGTTTAGCCCGGCTTTTTGGTTAATAACGCCGGATACTCTTAATTTTTTAGTCAGTTGGAAACACGACAATTTTTTTAAAAAAAGCTTAACAAGGTCTTTTCATGATTTGCCATAAAATCTTGTTAAATTCTAATGAAACAACAATAAAATTGATGAAAAATGTGACAAATCTTGGCAAATTTAAAAAACCTAACAAAAGCCGGACGTGCTGGACACTATCTACTTTGGCCGCACACGCAACCAAAAAGCCTGACTGTCCGGGTTTATCCGGACGCCCGGCAACGCTAGGAATGTGTATGTGACGTAACAGTTTCTAAGAAGCTGTTGATAAGAGTACAGGCCGGATGTAAAACTCTTCAGTGAAAAACATATTGTTCTTGAGATAAATTAAGATTCTTGTACCCAGAAAAAGACATAAATTACATTTATTCCGATAATTTTGTTACTGAAAAGGTCAATCCGAAGTCCACAAAGGTATTCGAGTTTAATGATATTATTCACTGGTATTATACTTACGTCCAGATGTTTCAGTTAGCTGTACTGTTTCGTTTGAGTCTGAGATTTAGGGACTATGTAGAGATTGACGCGACACATCAAAGGTGCCTGCAGGCGTCCAAATATCGCACCGAATCCAATCTGCAGGAAAATTAATTGGACTACCGGTCAGATTCACAAAATAGGTGTGAAATTGAGACCGCTATGTATTGCTCTGGCGTTGAGCTAGTACATTATGTCACTGTTGCAAGGTGTACAACGTCCCAAAAATATCACGCCAAGTAATAAAACAAGGGTGCCCAGAGTAAGACAATTTATTCTATAAAGTACCGTGGAGGTCGTTAAATGCAGGAGAATCTTAACACCGCGATTTACAAATGTGACGTCACGGCACAACGCCATCTATTATCGAATAGCGGTACTAAACTAATGATAAACAATGTTTTTTTTGTATAAAGTTATAGGAATTATTTGACACAGATTAGACATTCCGCCCACCATGGACGGCTCTGTCCATCAAACTTAACATGACACTATAAATTTAAATTAAAGATAAGATGTATAGCTATGCACTAAAACCTAAAACTAGGGCCTTAAATCTACGATAACAGTTCATGCCTTATGTAAATAAATTTTAAACAACAAAAAGAAAGAAAAAAACAAGTAAAACAAAAATAAGAGTAAGTTCATTCAAGTAAGTTCACAAACTGTAAATATTGAGTAAATAAAACTATACATAAAATTTCATCAATTAGATGGTAAACAATAACTATGTGCTAACAGGTAAAATAATTAATTTTGATAAAGGTCTTTTAATCTCATTATTTTTACAGCGTAGGGTTACAACACGAGTAATGTTGTCCAAACCTGGATGTTTATTTGTAATAACCCCGTATAGCCATTTAGCGGGTGGTAGACCATCCTCCTTCACCAGAACTACGTCTCCAATATCAGGTTCAGGCTTACAATCGGTCCATTTATATCGATGTTGCAATTGAGTTAAATACTCTAATGACCACCTACGTCAGAAATTTTGAAGCATTTTTTGCGTAAGATACCACCGTTTCAGATTACTAGTGGATGAATTTTTATAATTAACATCAGGTACTGTTACAAGAGGTTCACCCACAAGAAAATGGCCAGGCGTCAGAGGACACGAGTCTTCTGGATTGTTAGACAGCTGAGAGATCGGTCTCGAGTTGAGGCAAGCCTCAATTTGAGCCAGCACAGTTGTCATTTCTTCAAATGTCAAAGTGCTGGTGCCTATAATTCTCTTTAAATGGTGCTTCGTGGACTTGACACCCGCCTCCCACAATCCTCCAAAGTTTGGAGCATGGGGGGGTATGAAATGCCAAGTCGTACCATTCATAGATAGGAAGTCAGCTATTTCCGAAGCTACCATAGACCTTTCAGCGTTGAATAGCTGTCTTAATTCCTTTGCACTACCAACAAATGTAGTCCCATTATCACTCCACAAATCTAATACTCTGCCACGTCTGGCTACGAAACGCTTAAATGACGCAAGAAAACTCTGAGAAGTCATGTCACTGACAACTTCCAGATGAATAGCCCGAGTGGACATGCAAACAAACAAACATATATAACCCTTAGTGGAGTGATGACCACGACCCTCAGAAGTTCGGATGCTGATCGGACCTGCGTAATCTACGCCACTGCATTGGAAGGGCTTCTGAGAAGACACCCTAGCCTTCGGTAATTGGCCCATCATTTGTTGGTGTGTTTGTGTCGAATGTCGAATACAAGTAACACACTTGTGAACATATTGTCTAACGAGAGTCCTAGCATTGAGTATCCAGTATTTAGATCTTAAGTAATTGAGCATCAATTGCGGCCCGCCATGCAAAGTTCTCTCGTGAGCCTCCGCAATTAAAAGATTAGTGAAGTGTGATTTATGAGGGATTAAGATGGGGTGCTTCATATTTTCATCAATAGAAGCCCGGTGCAAGCGACCGCCAACTCTTAAGATCCCTTCATCGTCAAGGAAAGGACTCAACGAGGTAAGTCTACTACTTTTATTTAATTTACGGTTTTTTTTCACAGATTCTATTTCATCACTAAAGTACTGGAGTTGGCAGAGTTTGATACAGGTAAGTGCAGCTTCGTTTAATTCCTTTGTAGTTAGCCAAGTAGTTATTTTATTTTTATTAGTTTCAAATTTCTTCATACGTAAAAATCGTCTACAGTAAGCTATTACACGTATCAACCTCCCGAACTTAGAGAATCTAGTAAATAGATTATTATCCAATTCTACAGTTGCATGACATTTAGTTTTTATTTTTCTTTCTTCTAGCGTAGTTTCTTGTATATTTCCTCTATCATAGTTTATTTTTTCATTTTTTAACCATACTGGACCTTTTTTCCAGAGTTGCAAATCGCTACACTCAGAAGGGCTTATTCCCCGAGATGCGCAATCCGCTGGGTTTTCGGACGTCGACACATGTGACCACTGGCTTCTATCCATAATGTTAAGTATTTCGGAAACACGATTCGCGATAAACGTTTTCCACCGACTAGGGTGGCCGCTTAACCACGCCAATACAACGGATGAGTCTGTCCACGCATATAAGTGCTGTTTGGGAACTTTCAGAGTTGAGGCAACTTCTTGAAGCAGCTTTGCTAGTAAGACAGCTCCACAAAGCTCTAATCTCGGGATTGATACCTGCTTAACTGGAGCAACTTTGGTTTTTGCAGTCACCAAGTTTGTATGAACTTTTCCATCATCATCGATTGTACGAGCGTATACTACCGCGGCGTATGCTATGTTGGATGCATCTGAAAAGCCATGCAATTCCAGGATCTTGTTATCCTTATTTATATTGATCCAACGAGGTAGACGGAACTTGGTGAGATGACTAAGATTTTTTCTTAAGTCAAGCCACTCTAAAAGCAACGATGGAGGTAGCTCTTCGTCCCATTCCATGCCGGTCATCCATATTTTTTGGATGAACGCCTTTGCAGTGATGATTATTGGAGCTAACCATCCAAGTGGATCGAATAGGCGTGCTATGTCTGAAATAACCTTTCGCTTTGTTACAGGTAAATCTAGATCTTTAAGTTGAATAGTATAAACGAATTCATCAGTGTTCTTGTCCCAGGTTAAACCCAATATTTTCGAAATATTGTCCGTCTTTATTTCCATGTTCTCTTGTGTCCCTAGTATTTCTTTATCTCCTTCAATCAATCCCATTAGTTCTCTGTTGTTACTAGCCCACTTTTGCAACTGAAAACCTCCACGATTTAGCAAATGCGTGACTTGCTTATAAATTTCTACTCCTTCTTCTATAGTTTGACATCCTGTCATAAGGTCATCCATATAGAAATCGGTCATAACACGGGTTTTTGCTAGAGGAAATTGATCGCCTTCGTCCTGAGCTAGTTGCTGTAATGCCCGCACTGCTAGATAAGGTGCTGATGATGTTCCAAACGTTACTCGCAAATGACGTAAGACTTGAATTTCGTTATCTGGTCTCTCGCGCCACAAGATCCGCAGAAAATCTGTATGTTCATCGCATATCTTGATCTGACGATACATTTTGACGATGTCAGCAACCAGGCAGATAGGGTTACAACGCCAACACATAACAATGTGACGAAGTTCTGGTTGCAATCTAAGACCTACCATCAAATCGTGGTTAAGAGATACGCCATTATTACCTAAGCAGGAGGCATCAAACACAATGCGTACCTTCGTAGTACTTCGTTCGTTACGGACGACTGGATGATGTGGTAAATAAACGGAGTCTTCTTTCATATTATCTCTTACAATTTCCATATGATTGAGTGCTAAATACTCATTTATGATAGCAGAGTACTGTTTTTTTAATTCAGAATTACTTATTAACCTTTTCTCTAAACTTAAGAATCTTTTTAGAGCGATTTGTTTTGACCCACCGTATTTACTAGTAGGATCGTCTGACCTGAAAGGCATATGAACAATATAGCGACCAAATTCGTCTCGTTCAGTCGTGGCCTTAAATATCTCTTCGCATTTCTGTTCTTCTGGGGTTAAATAAACCTTGTCGTAATCGCTCTTGGGCTCAGATTCTAACTCCCAGAATTTTTTAAGGAGTGTATTCTCATCTGTATGAGTAGAATGCAATGTGACTATGGTATTGTGGCATGTCTCGCTTTGGTTGAGTTCACCTACTTGACCAGATAAGATCCATCCTAGTCTAGTATTTTGTGCAATAAGCCGACCAGGTGGACCTCTGACTAAACCTTCTAACAAAATCTGGCCATAAACTTCGGCACCTAAAAGCAAATCAATCTTGTTCGGAGTATCGAACGAGGGATCAGCTAAAGCCAAAGACGAGATTGTGGCCAAAACGTTTGCCACAACCTTCCTTTCCGGTAATATAGTCGTCAATTTCTTTAAAACATAAGCTTTAACAATAATACTAAAACTAGGGTCAACACGTGATTTAACTTTAATGAGAACCATCGAATTTAATGAAATCATCAATTGGCCTTGATCACAACCTATGCCTGAAATTGAACCCTTAGTTGGTATTCTTTTGAGACCCAAGAGCTGGACTGCAGACTCCGTCACAAAAGAAGCCTGAGACCCCTGGTCTAACAAGGATCTTAATACTATAGCAGTACCACTCTTGGATTCCGCTGCAATTAGTGCAGTGGCCAATAAAATTTGACTATGACTACTAGCAAAGCAACTTACAACACTTGTGAAATTACTCTGGGTTGAAGTACCAGCAGAAACGCTGCTTTCTGCGGGGTCTGTATCTGTTTTATTACTATCACCAGCTGACTTGGAGACGTTTTTGAGGTGAAGAAGACTATGATGCTTCTTTTTACATATATGACATCTGGTGGACTGGCGGCATGCATATACTGAGTGGTTTGCCCCTAGGCAGTTATAACATAAACCATTGGTTTGGACAAAACTACGACGCTTGTCTATTTCAAGACTGGCGAATTTTTTACAGTTAGCAAGCTTATGGTTATCCTGACAACAAATACAAGATGTAGTTGAGACATGAAGCGACTTGACTGGCACATTACGATTAAACTGATGACGTTGACTTTTGTTGTCTAAAAATTCCAGAGACCGAAATCTCTGTTCGAGGAAATTTCTGAACTGATCCATTGTAGGGAAATCATCTGAACAATCACTGATTTTTATTTCCCATTGTTTACGTGATTCAGTGTCCAGTTTCAAGCTCAATACATAAATAGCTATAATATCCCAATGCTCAACCATTATGCCTAAATTCTCCAAAGCATGTAAACACTCGTTAGAAGTATCTAATAATTCCTTGACTGCACTGGAGGATTCGTTTACAATATTTTTTTGACTCATAAAACGTTTAATTATACAGTTCGCCAAATATTTTTTATTATCAAATCGATTCTCTAATTTAGTCCAACAGGTTGCATAATTACTACTAGTAATAGGAATGTGCCGTAAAAGACCTTCAGCTTCTCCAGACAATGTGATTTCAAATAATGCAGTTTCTGAACATCGTCTAGTAAGGTATTATTGTGTATTAAAGATTTAAATAAGTCTCTAAAACTAATCCACTCAGAATAACTTCCGGTAAACATAGGCAATTCAATTTTTGGCAATTTTACAGAACATATCTCTTTAGAACCTTTCGCAGAAGATTCCGACCCTTTACTTAAACTATCCGAACAAACAGTTTTCTTCAATGCTTCCCTAAGCTCTGCCTTGTAATCAGTAAACAATTCTTCCGTAGTCTCATATACGTTTTTTAAGTTGTAATCCGATTTTTCAAATTCAATAGACTTGACCGATGATACAATTTTCATATGAGTTTCCGAAAACGCTGACCAGTTAGCTTCTAAATTCTCTAATCTAGTTTCTATGTATGAACTGGTTAATCGCTCCTTAGGTGATTTCCTAAAGTTAGACCTTGCTTTACTGATAGTAGAATGTAAATTAAACTGTAGATTACTCAAAGCTTCCATGTTGAATGTTTCCTTTAAAACAAACTATTCAGGAACGTTATGCTAAGTTCGTGCACAACACGTAAAAAATCACAAGTCTTTGAACTTAGTACACTTCTCTGCAAAATCGAGCATAGGTTCCCCGTAGTTCACTTTTTATTGAAATTATTCTAAGTCCATGCACACGTTAATTTTTTCTAAGTCCAAATTGTATATTGAAATTTACTAAGTTAATAAGGTCTAAATTTGCTTGTAATGGTTAAGTCTAATGATGTTTTAAAGTACTCACAGATTATCTTCGTATCACAACACTTCACTGTCCACACACTTTTACGTAGCTCGTCGCAATGATATGCGGGGTCTGTCCCCCCGCACTGCAGCTGCTGCTCACGCCAACTGTAGCACCAGCACGGCTGACCGTTGTGTATCACTCGTACATATACGCTTTAAGCGCCAACCTTGTACGATCCGCCGATGCTGCTCACCACTGGCTGCGCTGACGTCACACTTGTCGCAGGTTGACACTTCAACCTGACTCCTCCACAACAACAAGGACAATGCACACCAACCCTTTACCCGGTTACGAAGGACCACTTGTACAACGTCCCAAAAATATCACGCCAAGTAATAAAACAAGGGTGCCCAGAGTAAGACAATTTATTCAACAATTGGAAATCGCTACGCCCCCGTAGGGGGGCGTGGCTGGCGGTCTCGGGGCTTCGCCCCCTGGCCGCGGAAGCCATACCTCGGCCCGTTAAAACGGGCCCGTCCTTGTTTTGCCTATTTTGGCTAGGCTGGTAGGCGTGCGTCCTGCAACGCGCGCCTGAGTATGTGGTTGCTGTAAGTATTTCAGTAGGCGCGCCACAGCACTGTTATAAAAAGTGCTGCTTTCTTCACGGCACCTCGGCGGTCTGTCACCGCCAGGTGAGACCTCCGGTTACCCGGAGGAGGCCCAGCGGGTGACGACCAGCGACAGGGGTGCCGGCTCGACGCGCCTACGAAAGGTGTGTGGCTCCCGTCCGCCCCGTTTCCAGAGCTAGCCGGTCACGGTCCAGACTAAGGAGCCGTCCTGTGTGTGTGGACGGTATTGTATTGTGTAACACCGCCCGTTGTTTGCATGGGTCACGAGCCCGCGCCGCGCCTCCATGCGTGAGTCTAGTGAGTGTAGAGAGATGCATGTGTGATTTAGCTGCGCGACGGGCCTATATCAACTTAGAACACGTCACGCAGCGGGATGCGTGTATTGTGTGGAGTCATATTGTGCAGGTAAGCTGTGTGTAGCCTGGTACAGCTTACCCGGGAGTCAAATTTGGTGGGATGGAGTCATCGTCCGCTACCAGGTCGCGGGGTAATAGCCTTGCGTCGGGGGGGCGCGCATGCCAGGGCGCAATGTGCTTGACGTGGGGCCAAGCAGATGCGTCGGCACGCGCGAACATTCCCATCGCGAGGCGACGGATGAAGTCGTCCAGGCTCTCAATCCCGAGATCTCGCTGAATGACGTTGTTCCTCACGTAGCGAGGGGCACCGACAATGGACCGCAGCGCAAGACTTTGTTGCGCGCGGAGAAGCTTCTTGTTTCCCTCGCACGTGAGGGCGAACCAAGCGGGAGCGGCGTACGTCAGTAGTGGGCGTATATAGGCTTTATACACACCCAATTTGACGCGCACTGGGAGGCGGGACGAGAGCACTGGACGGAGCTGGTTGCGGGCAACCCTAGCCCGTGCCGCGACCTGGCGAACGTGTGAACCCATCGTGAGCCGACGGTCGATGGTGACACCCAGGTACTTCACCCGGGGCGACCACGCGACGTCGGCTCCTTGCAGAGTCAAGGGTGGTGGGAGGCGCGCTGATCCGGTGATCATCGCCTGCGTCTTACCCACGTTAACCGACAGCCGCCACTTGGACAGCCAGTCTGGCAGCAAATCTAGCGCGCGCTGTAATTTGACCGCCGCGTACTTCACGTTGAGCGACGTAGTAATGTACGCGGCGTCGTCGGCGTACAGCGCGAGCATCGCCTCTGGTGTCGTGGGGATGTCATCGGTGTAACGTGAGTAACACGCTGGCGACACGCAGCTGCCCTGCGGAACGCCAGCCAGCACCGGGTGGGCACTAGAGAGCGCTCCCTCGACCACCACGCGGAAGCTCCTACCTGTAAGGAAGGACTGGACCACCTTTACTACGCGGCGAGGCGCGTCGGACGTGGCCAATTTGTATATGAGGCCGTCGTGCCATACACGGTCGAAGGCCTTCTCCATGTCGAGGAGTACTGCAACCGCATACTCCTTCTTGTTCATGGCTTGTGCCATGTGGTGCAGTACTCTCGACAGCTGAAGCGTCGTGCTGTGTTCCGACCTAAACCCGAACTGTTCAGGCCGTGGGACAATTTATTCTATAAAGTACCGTGGAGGTCGTTAAATGCAGGAGAATCTTAACACCGCGATTTACAAATGTGACGTCACGGCACAACGCCATCTATTATCGAATAGCGGTACTAAACTAATGATAAACAATGTTTTTTTTGTATAAAGTTATAGGAATTATTTGACACAGATTAGACACAAGGATTATTTGTTTGTCGTGTAGAGTTATATCGTTATTGGAAAAGATAAAAGAGATTTACAGCTCTACGTCTTTAATGAAATTCATGGTGATTTATTATTTATTTACACATCTAAATTGTAATTGCACGCTACAAACCTTTGCATAATTTCTTATCTCGTTTTCATACAAAAGCCTATAAGCGGGTGTGTGTGCGAACGCGTTCGTCGCGTGTGGGTAGATAGAAAATTTCAATAATCCCCATAGGTTTGCGATGCGATGAGCGGGCCGCACGTGTCTCGGATTACTCGTAATTGATGGTCCCCGTGTCTAATCTCTGCACTTTGCTCCCATGCCTGAGGCCCCTACGTTCTGTTTCAAAAAATATTTGACCAAGTACACACCTACATTTACTCTAGTAACTAGTTTTCGCTCACCCTATCCAATACAGATTTATTTTTTTATTTGAATACAGCTTACTCAATATACAGTTCAGCCCATATTCTAAACTTGTCGAAACGATTTCGCTTTTAGCACACACATACAGAAAGAACACTTTTATTACATATGTATTTACATTTTACGAGGACTACATCGTTATTTGAGATAAGCGGGTAATATTGGGTACGCAATTTCGCGAAATAGGGTGTCAGATATATTTTAATTATATGGTTAGTGTGTAATACTTGTTTGCACAAATTCGTGCGAAGTTGATGTTTGTGGTCATGGTTTTTTCGTGGATAACTTATAATAAAGTTTAAGCGGTGGATAATAACTGAAGTGTCTAAATTTATGAAGAGTTAATAGAAAAAAAAATAAGATAAAACCTCTGAAATTTGTGTAGCATTAATTCGTTAATCTCGTAATTTAGCCGGAGCGCTCGCGCTCAGTTGCTGGCGGCGCGCGGCGAACAATTCGCGTGAGCTCCTTATCTGCAGATATTTAAATTCCTGCCTGAGCCTCAAAATAGTTCAAATTAAATGGAGCTTGTAAATTAAGTGTTGCTATCACGCAATCCCGGGGAAATAGCTCTAAGTGGTTTCAGTACGATCTAATATTTTATCTTGCTCGACTTAATGGCTAAGTTAAATAATCTAGACAACATTCCGGCGATATGTAAACAGATGAAGTTACTGAAACTTGGGATCCAGATTAATTTGTCGATTGCTTGATTAAATACCTACACTAATTTAAGTGATCCTGAACCAGACAGATTTATTAATTAACTTGGAATAAATTAAGTATTGAATTAATAAAGTCTTAGTTAAACATATCTGTCTAACTGACTTAAATAAGGGATTTATACAGTTTTTAACCAAAAATACTTTTCAAAAGGTATACTTAGTTAGGTACACATTTTTTGTAATTATTTTTACTGAAACTTAATAAGGTATGTATAATAACTGAAAAGTTTTCCTGGAGCTAACAATAAAGTAGTACACAATAGAAACTCCTGAAATGTTAACGTTTATTTTTTGAATAACTAATTAAAATATTGAACTAACTATTTGTCAGTCACAACTTAAACCTTCTTATATTAGAGCTTACTTAAAATTTACCTCTGACACATCAAACATTATTATACTTACATCAAGAGATGTCTAATAGAATTCGCAGTTCGAACGAGTATTCCTGCGGGAAACACCTTAACTCTTTCATACATAATGTTTAATTTTGTCTGCGATTATATTGCCGAAAAACAAAAATATGTATGATGAGAACCGACAGACGGTAGAGGGGCGGGTGCGGGGCGGCGGTGGGGCGGGAGCAGGCGGGGTAGCTGCGGCGGCGGGCCGCGATCACTCTCAGGGGCAAACAGCGACGATTGAATGTGAAAATTTAATTCAGGTCATTTTCATCGCAGGAGTAAAGGAATCTATTATTTTTCCCCAAAGAAGACTATTACTCAGCTAACATTTTTTAAATATGAATTTCATAGCGGCGGGATCTCCGTTTATTTATGCAATTCACGTCAGCTCCACTGCTCCCGGGCTTCCTCAAGGTTACTACTATTTGTTAATGTTATCACAAGTGCTTGCATTTATGCGAAAACTTTTTATTTTTGTTGGAATCTACTCGGAAATGTTCGGGAAGTTTTCGTAAATAAGCTATGTGTACAACGTAGGTACATTATAAATGAACAGCACTATTGGCGTAGTGGCTGAGCGAATGTCTGCAGCGCTGCGTGTCGCGGGTTCGGTCCCCGCAAAACATATTTGTATGGCGCACTGGCAGTGGTTCCGTTCAGAGTCTCGTAGTTTGTGTCATCAGCATCTAATTTTCCCACTACTGGGACACAGGCCTCCTCTCTATGAGAGGGAGTGGGCTATAATCCACCATGCGGGCCCAGTGCGGGTTGGTAGATGTCACATGTCTTCAAGTTTTTAGTTCTAAGACATGCCGGTTTCCTCACGATGTTTTCCTTCACCGTTTTTGAGGGCAGCGGTGATGAAATCAATTACACAAAGTAATGCGCCTGCCTGGGCCACCGCTGCTCGCTGTTTGTGTATCTGAGTTTAAATGATTGTAAACTCATCCACGATACAGGACAAAAATCCTGGTATGGGTCAAAGTTATAAAAAATAAAAGAAGAAAAGTATTTATAGGTACATGTCTGGTGAGAATGCGCAGCCATCAGAATGGCACGACTTTGAAAAATGCTAATTTGGAGCACAGCTTGGTGCTGAACCTTCCACCAGCAGCATTTAAATGCAACCTAACTTGTCAAACTTTGGCGGCTTACAAATGAACGCCGCGCGTAGGTCTCGGCTTGAATAATTCTAGACCTCGAATAAAATATCTCTTTCATTCCTTTGCTTATAGGATCCGCTGTAGTACTTGTAAGTGATTTTGGTGAACACACTGAATATAAGTAATGGAATAATAAAAATCTATTTCTTTTCTTTGATTTTTCTATTAACGTACCATAGCAATATGTTGCTATTCCCAATAGGAAAAAAATAGGTAAGTAACTACCTAAGTACTTACTTGAAGTATGATATTTTATTATGGATTCATATTTACAAGCTCAATACCTACGCGGAGACGTTTAATAACTCAGCCGGCGACGGCTACATGGTATCTCTCTTCGATTAAATTAGTCGATTAAATTTTCATATTCAATCTTGAGTTGTTTACTAAAGGGAAGTTTCGCGTCTCTGAACTAGATATTTTGTCCTTCTAATCTCAACTTAATGTACGTGTATATAAGGTGTATAACAAGTTCGTGATAGCGAAGACTATTGGTTAAATATTCATACGATCTATGATAAGAAAAAAAAACCGGCCAAGTGCGAGTCGGACTCGCGCACGTAGGGTTCAAAATTCAAATTCATTTATTGCAAATATGAGTAGTACAGGTGGGTTTTTGAAGAACTGGAAAGTTGGTAGTATCACCATATTCTGCACTAGACATGCAACATTTCGATCGGAACGTGGATAGTCCCTAAATTAAAAATTTAAATACATTATACGAAATATACAGGACTTAATATAAATCACTTTATATTAATTTTATTCTGTGTTTAGTATTTGTTGTTATAGCGGCAACAGAAATACATAGTCTGTAGAAATTTCAACCGGCTAAGTATCACGGTTCATGAGATACAGCCTGGTGACAGACGGACGGACGGACGGACGGACGGACGGACGGACAGCAAAGTCTCAGTAATAGGGTCCCGTTTGCCCTTTGGGTACGGAACCCTAAAATCAGTCAAACTACAAATATTGCCTGCATTTCAGACAGGGCGGCCAAGTCATCGTATGTTTAGTCTTTTACATTTTTTTTTGGGTTTAAAGCTGAAATCTACTGATAAAAGTACACAAGTATTTTTTATATTATGTAAACTGTATTTTTGGTTCTTCTTAGTCTGACAGGCAGTGACAGGCACGTCTTCAGAGCTTCTTTTGTATTAAGTACAATAAATATTTGGGCAAATATGATATGAATATTTGCCGAAGTGTGTGGTGCGGATAGAGATCATCATTTTGTCGTGAGCCTAGGTATTTATTGCAGTGTTTCAGAAGGTCGTCTAAAGATGTAAAGTAGGCTTCCCATATTTGCCACAAATAGATAGGTATTGATAGTTTCGATGCTTATTTTGTGTAAAAATGTTAGCTGAGCATGGGGTTTGAATCCCGGGTCGGGAGAAGTGTCATTGTGTTTTTCCGCCAGGAATTTCTCAGTAGCAGTCACGGAAATTAGATTTGTGACCGGTTGATGCCAAAAGGCTCGCCTCTTACTATATGGAACTTAACCAGAACCGGCAAAAGGTGGGTGTACTGTCAGGTACACCTCTGCCGAACCCTTTTGGGATTTCGAGGCGTGATGATATGTTATGTGAATCACACAGATACTCTTCATAATAATCATGTAGGTATGTCCATATTAAGTTATCATGTTCGTTGCTACAGTACGCGATGCTACAATATCCACTAATAATTTCATAATTGCGCAATAAATTAAGAGTAAATGTTGAATATTGTTATTTTTTTATTTGGCTGTTATTAATAAATACATTTTACCTTTTTCAGACTGAAACAGATATTCTCATAGTTTAAAATTGTGCATTGTAGTGTTTGACATTCACTGAAACAAATGAAGCACCGAATTCAAATGATTCTATACCTTTCAATATTTATAACTGGCTGTCCCGCGCAACTTCGTCTGCGTCACATTTTCCCCGTTTTCGCAACAATTTTCATTGCTACTCCGCTCCTATTGGTCTTAGCGTGATGATATATAGCCTATGTTTCTTCTAATACCTCCAAAAATATGTGTACAAAGTTTCATGATGATCGGTTGAGTAGTTTTCGCGTGAAAGCGTAACAAACAAACTTACTTTCGCATTTAGGTATAACATAAGTTAGGATTATAGAGTTTAATTCTATCATCTGCTAAATAAAACAAAACTTTAAAATTTCTTACATCTTACGTCTGTCTATATTCTTTGATTACTACCTAAATAACTGAAATCAGATCCACTGTTTTATTGATTATTGTGAATGCTCAAAACATTTCAACTACCTTTTGATTAAGAATTAAACCACGGCTACGTACGAGAGCAATGTTCCGACGTTAATCCCTGGCTCGATCATGTATCACAGACCATTATGTAAGCGATGCCGTTTGTTCCCGCTATCGCGATGCACAGTTATCATTAAGCCTAGTTTCGACGAGCTCACAATTTTCCCATTCCCTTCCCAAAACTAGCTTAATCTGAAACCCGTGTTCGAATATGAAGCCGACCCTAGGCTGAATACCGTAGCTTAAACCGAGTTCAGTGTACCTGGTGGTCGTTGTCCTTAGTTACTTTCATATATCATAACTATAAACCGTAACAAATTACTCCGATATAAACTCTGCGGAATAGGAAACGTTATCCGGAAAATATTCATGTAAGGTATCCACACAAACCGCGGTTATTTCCTACATAATTTCATTTCGCCTAAAGTGACTTTCAGAGGTTGTAATGCTAATTGAGTTTGTAGAATCGTTGAGTAAACTAAAACAAGGTGTTTAGTTTCATACAGCCGTTGGCAACACCGACCGTGCCGACTTAACTTTCATTAAAGGCTACAACCAAACCGTTTAATATTATTTCAGATGGGAATTTTGAATTGTTAAAATTTGTTTTTGTTTGCATACACATACGAGATAAACAAAGGGCGGGCTCAACTTTATAAATATGTCACTGAGCGATGTTGATTCACTTACTGACTTACTTGAATTACGTTTGTATACTTTTTATGGCGACATTTCGCCAGTCCTTAACATCTTTTCATCGTCGACTTTCAAAAAATATTAAAATGCTTTCCCTAAAGTTACAAATGACTGCGTCTCTCTGCTTATTTTCAATTTATTCACGTTTCGTTACGGAGAGCTGTGTTAACGTTGCCAACAAATTTCCAAAGTATTGCGAAACTTACCAATCTGAACGAGTATTTTTAATTCATTTTTCTTCGCCCAACAACTTTCTTTTATACCCATTCGTAACAACATAGGCACGGTGTAGTTACAAGTTTACTTGGAAATTTTATTTGAAGGTGCTTATTTATTATGTTGTCGCGGTTTCGTTCGTCATTTTCGGAACTTCAATGTGCTTTGAAATGGGTTCTTGGAATAAAGTCGCGATTTCTATCTTCAGAAATTTACTCTTCATCTCGTAGTAAAGTTTTGATTTTGATAATTAAAAAATAACCGTAATATCCCTTGTTCATAAATTGCATACATGCAATTTATGAACAGGGTTTTGGGTCCGAGCCATGCAGGACTGTGATGTTATTTTTTTCATGCACCCGCAGTTTTTGCAATGTTAAGAGGAATTATTTGAACAGGCCGTTGCTCTAGCCTACAGGCACAGACAAAGCAAAAACAGCAGGTACATGAACAATTGCAAGATGTATTACCTACTCATAACGCAAATGTTGTACTTTACGGATCTAAGTTTTGTTAGTCGCTAGTAATTACCCAAAGATGATAAGTGGCATGCTACTCATGGAGGACGTGACTGAGAAAATAGCCATAATCATGTATTCAAAACACTTGGCAGCGAATTGGTGAGAAAAGTTTCTACTGGTTTATTATAAACGCATAACAAGATTACTTTTCTTTCTCGACCAACCAGTCAGTTGTTTTCGTTGTAATGTGTGAGAGAACTTAGAACAAAAAAAAACATGTGGTGCGATGTGTGGGTTGTATAACAACATATGCGGCAGAATGACACGAAGTACCTATGAACAGAACGTTTTGGTGAAGTTAACGGACCACGGGAAAGTTCTTTAGTGTAGTTTCCATGGAATAGAGAGTTAAACAAATGGTATGATTGTTCATGTGTAAGTAAACAGTTAGATTAGGCCTTCTGCTCATTCTCATTTCATAGTGCACGTTGTTCGGCGAACTACGTAGAGAGCGGGTTCGATTCGCCGCGGGCCGACTCACGCCGCCCGCACAGCCTCAGGCAACGTATACATTTTGTTTGTTATTGTTTAGAATTACGTACCCAAACAAACCGCCTCATAAATTCCAAACTTTCCGCCCTTAACTTTTATACTGACCTATTTGTATAAAGTGTTGAAAATTATTACTTAGTCATAACATAACTGGAACGTCGAGAGTTTTGCAACTTTTTCATGTAAAAAATATGGTGTTAATCTTGTTCGTAGCAAGGATTTGAATATTAATATGTTTTTTAATAATGAAGGTAGTCTTTGGAAAATCTGTTTACAATAATCTGTGTTGAAGCCTTGTCATTTATCACAGACTACAGGGCTACAAATCAGTAACTAAACCATAATAGCTCGTTAGTTAATGGATTCGATCTATTAGAAGCGTTTTCAATTATGACCAATATGACCCCAATAGTCATGACAAATGAAGGTACCCTAACTCTAAGATTAGACGAGACCTAATATTGTTCGACCTTTATCTGTCCCCATTACAGTATGAGCTACCATGATCTTACATAAATAGTTCGGTCGAGAGGAATGAACCAATTGAATCGTCATCTTTTTCATTGAAATAAAAAAGCGAGAGGGTAATTTGGTCATGTTGAGGAGATGAATGAAAGGCGGACAGGCTGTTGTGAGTGGACACCTACTTAAAAGGAGATGCCCTGTTCTTATTGGTAATGTTCTTCGGAAAATTCAGGTGCGTAGTACTTAATCGCAACTTACTGAAGTTGCGAGTAAGTACTACGCACCTGAATTGGCACGAACCAGTGCTCGTGCGTGTTTGATCGGATTTATGAACGGAAGGTAGCATGTGATGTTCTGTTGCTTCTACCTATCCTCAGGGGAGTATCGCGTGAGTTTATTTGTCTTTATTATTCGTTGGTAATGAAACTCTTGTACTTGTCACAGATGAGCAGCGTCGCATCTACGGGTCGGAAGGCGGGGAGGAACTGCCGCGGTACGCCAGTAGTCCGCAGCGACAAGCATCCCCCTTTCCTCATGAGAGCACCAACCGCAGGTTCTACAGAAGAAACAGGAACTCGAAAGGTATGTTGTTATGCTAGTTTTTTAGAAAAAAAAACAGCTTATTTTAGTTTTAGTTAAATTAACTAACTTAATGTTGTCTATACCCCAGAAGCTTTTCTGAGTTTTGTACCTACACCAGACCAAAAGTGAAGGGCAGAAAATCTTTTGTTGCATTGACCATATTAAAAATTCCATTGAATTACCTCTCCTCGTAGAGCTGTCAGTGTCATTATTATTTCCTGTATGTATCATTTAAATACAGTTTTTAACATTTTTAATTAGAAAAAAATTACAGAGAAACACATTGACACTGACCTCTGACGAAGTGAATAGTATACTAGCTGCTGCCCGTGACTTCATTCGCGCGGAAATTTTGATCGGTTTAGGGTTATGAAAAATAGATGTTGGCCTATTTTCAGACCGGGTAGGTCTGAGATATGCACACAAAATTTCATACAAACCGGTTCAGCCGTTTCGGAAGAGTTTGGTAACAAACACCGCGACACGAGAATATCATATATTGGTTCAAAGTGCGTTGCTTGTCATGAAATTTTGCACCGATATATCATAATTTGTACATTTATTTTAGTTCTGTGTTTTCCTGCCTGCGAAGATAAGTTGGTTGTAGTGTGTCTTTTGGCGCTTGAATGGCAGTGACAGGAGGGTGCTGTTAATGTACCTCATTCAGTGATTGTATTGAAAAAAATAAAACTCGTGGCAGGATAATATAATAGCCGCTCGGTTCGATCTTCAGGTTAAGCCGCGCTTGTATGGGTTAGTCCGTGGATGGGACCACCCATTACATACCATGTTTCCTCCGTGTCTCGGAAAGCACGTTAAGCCTGGCAGTCCTGGCTGCCAGTATATCTATGACAGTCGTTAAAAGTAGTCAGTAGCCCAAAAGTCCGACAATCAGTCTTATCAAAGGGTATCGTACTCAGTACTAACTGGGTTGTGGAGGGCAGATAGGCAGTCGTTCCATGTAAAATACTCGTATTCAGCTGCATCCGGGTAGAGTGAAAGCCGACCCCAACATAGTTGGGAAAAGGCAGATAGATGATGATGTATTGAAAAAAAAACAAGATGTCTGCGGCTAAGTCTGGCCAGGCGTTTCATTGGTGAAATTCACCTTTAATGGACAGTCCAATAATGTGGCATTGGATGACCACTCATCGTGCGTCTTTCATATATTTAAAATAAGTTCTTAAAATATGTGTAGTTTTCTAAAATTATTATGTTTTTAAATATGGACTTACTTGGTCTGAAATAATTTTTTATTATTATTATTTAATACATAAAGCTTGGAGTTAATATCATACGAGGTTGAATCTGCTTTTACGACATCCATTTTCTTCTTTCAGTATCATACTTACTAGATCCATTTCCCATCTGCAGGTGAGGAGATATTCAGTGCGGAGCCAGGCGGCACGCTGCAACGTCGTCGACGTGCTGACGAGTTCCCGCACGAAAACAACGCGCGCAATGCACGACTCTGTCTTAACAATGGTAGTAACAATGGTGGTATTGTCTTGTGTTTATTATAATGTTTGTAGAACTGAAAACTGGCGATTTAATTTCACCCATATTAGGTACAGACGGCAGGTCAAGCTATCCGAAACTGTCAAATTTTTGCAATCAACCTTGAACCGTCTTCTTCAACTATAAGGTTGAAAATCTATTAAAGAAATTTGACAGACTGTTGTAGCTTGATGTGCTGGCGTCTGTTCATTGGTGAAATTGGCTGTATCTTTTATTCGGCTCGTGCCTATCGGTAAACTCCATTTGGTATCAAATATACTCGTAGCTATCATATTTCGGTAGACTCGGCACAATTAGTGAAAGGGACTGGTTTCTTCCAGCACATGTATTTTATTATCTACATAATTACATTCGATTGTGCCGCCCAGATGTGCCAAATAATGCCAATCCGAACATGTGTCTATTACTTCTAAGTATGTCCTGAAACTAAAATCTCCTCAACGCCGTAATTGATCTACAACTCTAACTTAGTACTTAATTAACATCCTCTAAACATTATTTAGGTCATCTATTGCCACAAATCGTCAAAGTTTCAACGGGAAAATGTTGTAAAGCAAAGCAAATTGCCTGACTACCAACCTGCCTGTAGTATTTGCTCGAGAACCCAAATAGATTATCCCAATTACAGTTGTTGTACTCTTAGCAATCGAGGAGTTGCTTCGCCTAACTTTGAAGTCCATTATCAGTTCCTAATCGAAATGTAGAAGTGGAAATAGAGTGCGGATTGTTTGAAAAACTTGAATTTCAAGTACGTACTTCTCTGATGTTTACCTACAAACCTTATAAGTAATGCCAAGCCGGTGACTGAAGATGTCTATGATGTTTTAATCATGAACTAGCTACTGTTTTAAACACGACTATGTTAAAGTGGTTACGTTCTATTTATAAGCATTCGCTTATGATCGAAAAAAGGGCATATTAAAAAAAAAAAAACATCAAGCACCACTACTAAACCTTTAAAACAATAACACAACAGCTAATCCACCCTAGTTACTCGTAGTTAATATAAATGCGCCACATACCACCAAAACAGGAATGTAATGATAACTGCAAGCATCAACAATAGTAATTCCGTTTCGAAATGTGAGGTATGGACGAGGTATTATACATATTCAGTGTCGGATTCCAGTTTAGTTATTGTACTTAGGCATTCTGGAGTGTACCTATTATAAGCGTATTATGGAGGTGGGTGCATGCCTTTGATAAGGATGCCTGGCATAGTTGCTCCGACGCATGTGACAGGCACGAAGGTACGCGTGTAGACAATGAGCGAGACGAATTGTATTCGCGTTTCGGGAGACGAACTTTGTGACGTCATAATATCCTATTAAATAGTTACGAATTTGTGCTTGATTGACTGTCGGGTTATCGACTTCTTGTTTTATTATTAAGAATAAAGCAAACTAACTACTCTTCAAATAACTGGATAGGTTATGCTTGACGTACTATGTTTATGTGATGATCACACCACACTCATAAGGCATTATGCATTCCTACGTGAGAAATGACCTACCCAATTTTTATAAGTAAAATCGCAGCCAGTCTTTTTTTTAACCGACTTCTAAAAAAGGAGGAGGTTCTCAATTCGGATGTTTGTATTTTTTTTTTTTTTATATTTGTTCGCGCATTACTCCGTCGCTTGCCAACCGATTTGGAAAATTCTTTTTTTTTTTGGAAAGGGTATACTTCCCAAATGGTCCCATAGTCACCAAGTCTGATGATGGAATCTTGGCGAAATCGAGGGAACTCTTCAAATTTTATAGGAAAACGTACAGTGATTTTGGTATTTTCTACAACAAGTGAAGCATTTGCGTCCAATAAGAACCATTCTACCATCAGATCTGATGATGAATCCAAGAGACAGGCTTCGGAACTCCATAACAAGGCAATGAATCTTAGCTGTGTTTGGGCTTGTTGGAATTGTAACGGTATGCACTTTCCAGGTGTATACACCGATTACGCTGAGATTTATGATCCGATTTGCGTGATTCTTCTTTAGTTTGATGTGGAATACCTGCCATTTGATCCCATAAAAAATTAATATGGTTTGGCCATATAGTTTTCATTTTATTAAAAATTTTGTTATATGTAATTTTTTCACGTATGTACACCGATTTCTCCGTGATTAGGACCGATTTAGATGATTTTTCATTCATTTGGTAGAGAAGCTTGCCCGGTGGAGCCATATGAATTTTATTATCTTTGCTTAGGTACTTTTTGAGTCATCCTCTTTATTATGCATTTTGTCCTTTGTCGTATGTATGGACGATGTGCTGGTGTCTAGTTACAATGTAAAAATTATACTTGACTAGGATTAAAGTGAGATACCACAACTGAAAAGGCTAAAATAAAAACTTAAAAAAAAAAACCGACTTCCATAAAACACTAAAAAGTGGCAAATAATTTTAGTTTCGGAAGTCTGTGGCAAAAAATTAAATGAAACAAACAAGTCACCGACTGCCGAAACTAAAATTATTTGCCACTTTTTAGTGTTTTATGGAAGTCGGTTATTTTTTTTTGTTTTAAAGTCACTTGGATTTTTCACTATCCAACTTGCTCTCCGAATTCCAAATCGAATAGGTTATTCTTGACAGGTGCCAAAATAACAAATTAATCCCAACACAAAGGCAACAGCATTGGGCTCGTGACCATAGCCCCCACTAAACTTTATTGACTGGTCAAGAATGTCTGAAGCCTAAAGCATTAAATCCAACTTTGTGGCTTTTGTGTGTGTAGTACTTTAATAAGGGCTAATTCAACTTCCACCTTGTTAATCTTCCAACTATAATTTACGAATATTCATCTTATGTCTTATGTGCATCCCCTTCAGGCAACGGTGGTCAGGCCAGCGAGCGTGAGTGCGACTCCCCACCAGAGCCTGCTCCTCCCGAAGTGCCACCAAGAGGGCCCAGCCTCCACGTCACGCTGCGCCACCGCCCCTGCGAACAACCGGCCGAGCCTGACCGACTGTACCTGTCTGAAGGTAAGGGTAGGTTAAGGTGACAAGCCTATAGGTGGTCGCGTCGCCTGCATGGACGCGAGCCTTGTCATTTATCCGGACTTTTCAAATGAACAGTATTATAAAAATTTGAAGAAAAAGACGATGAAATGTGGAACAAAAAATGAAATAATGGGTAAACAGTCCGGACTATTTTGCAAATTTGACTCTTGCCTTTTTTTAAGAGTAGGAATCTAAAAACCGGCCAAGTACGAGTCTTACTCGCACTCACAGGCGTAACACCAAAACTACAAACAATATAATAACATTATATTAACCGTAACACCAAACAATATAATAACAATATTTAGAACGGTAATTCATAAGTAACGCATACACAACAGTAAAACTAAATTTGTTTTTCATAATATGATAGCGACCTACAAAAAGCTATTTATAACAAAAAGTAAAACAGTGCCACCTATCAACAAACTGAAGAATTAATATGGTCTGAATCTCGCAAGCAAAGTTTACATCGACTAAGACTATATAGGAAAACCCGACAACATTTGTCAGGCAGTTGAAATGTATTTTTTGTAACTATATTTAAATCCCATGTAATGGATTTAAACATAACGAAACGAAACATACGTGATGTTAAGTGTATTTTATGGTTAGCTTAAAGTTTACAATCATGGCTTACAGCTGGGTTCTTTTTAATCATTATTACAACAACAATTGCTGCTTGATTTAAAACAGATATCCGCGAATAATTTTATCGAGCTTCTGTAGTTTATGCGAGAACCTACGCATAAATATAATATATTCGATTAAATTGTAAACGACTAATGATGGACTTGTCCGGTAAATCGTGGGTGCGACCTTTACATTGATCAATTACATTTATTATAATAAATAACAATCGAAAGGTGACAGAAGGGCAGACGGCCATTAAAATATGAAGTGACCTGAACATTTATAACAATTTCAATATTTTAATAATCACTTCAAAATACGTATGTATAAGCATAAATTGTATTTTATTCTATTGAAATCCTATTTGACTTTATTAACTTTTCAGCTCTTCAAGTGAGCATAGTTCGAAGAAGGACGATATTGCTTTAGCGGTTTATCAAAATAAATTTACAATAACTTATTTAAATATTGCATGTAATAAAATATCATTATAATATATCTAAGTACTTCTTAAATAAATAAAATAAGATAGTGAAAGAAAACAGTGGGAGTAGACCTTAATTTTCTGCAAAAATACCATTACAAAAAAATATCCAACAGTTTTAAAACTCAATAAATTTTGAAACACGTTAAATAAAACAGTATAAGTGTACCTACGTAGTTTGATCTCGAACCGTAGATATGCACAACGTAGGAAAACAAAGTTGCCGTACAAACTTTCCTTTAATCTAAGTTTGAAGATAAGGGTTCTATAAAATGTGGTAAAATTTAATAGTGGAGTTGTTCTGAGTTAGTATAGGGTTTCTGGATAATCAAAATTACAGTTCCTGTTTTGGAACATTAGTTTATCCTTAAATATTTTAGTTACGATTTGGCTTATTAAAATTTTCAGGAAAGTATAACTTAATGCTTGTACTTTATCTGTACGAGAAGAGGTATTTACCCAACTGTAAGACAATAATAGGCTGGACAATTATGAAGAACATGAGCAATAAAAAAAAGAAACTCTTACGCACTCAAAAGAACATAATAATTTACAGAGCATTCATAGCACATACATTGCTGCCGTCTGCAGAGTTAGCTAATTAAGTTTCCGCCGTAAATGTAGAAGCGCGTTAAGTAGGCCTTGTTCTCTTGTTGGTTCTTCGGCTGAAGTTTAATCGAATCGCATCGCCGTAGGTAGTAGACCGCGCCGGTGCCACCGAGTTGCCTCTCTGACAAATTAGCCACTTGATCTATGCCCCAGGCGTGTATACGTAAACAACTTGGACTTTAATTTCTTTTACTTCTCTCTCTTTGACGGCCTTAGGGTTCGGTGGGAAAATGAAAATGAAAATTGCTATAGGATTATTGCGCGAGGAGGAAAATTATGGAGGTTTTTCGATTTGATTTGAGGAATCTGCATGAAAAGTATTCTGTGATGTACGAAACATCAAATTATAAAGTCAAAGTATTTATTTTAATTTTATAGAAAGTTTGTAGATAGACCAACAACTCAGGTGTGTTGAGTTAGACCATACCGCCATAAACTCTAAATATATTTCCAGAGAGTTACTGTGAACCTTTAATGCAAATTAAAATCTACTTCAAAGCAAAGTAAATGGCTCAAAAATGTAGGTAAAAGACTAATTGTTTACCCAAACAAAGTCTTTAGATAGTACAGAACCCCCGGCGCGGTAAACTTCCTCTTCTCATCTTTCCCCTTGTTTATACTTTTCGTTTTCATTAGCTTCGAAGCTCTTGCAACAATGTAATGTATTTTTTGGCTTACTGAAACCAGCTTTTCATTGCCCCTGAAATTTTATAGAGTCAGGTTTGAACGTAACAAACCATGGGTCAAATACTTAGCCTCAGTCACTCTCAGACCCGTGAAGAAAGAAGAAATAAAGAAAGCTGGTAAATTTGATTTGGGGGAGAGCCGGGCGCAGGATGAGGCGCTTTGATGTGGCGGGCTGGCGGGATGGCGGGCTCCGTCGTCCGCGCCTAACCCGCCTCGCTGAAATGGCGCGCACTTACACAGAAACTCTTACCGTAATTTAATTTTTATGATAGCGCATTGTACCTAAGCGTCCGGGACTTTCACTTGGATTTCGTATTCTCACCTAACTTAGAAACTGACGCCCATAGATACTCCTTAAATTATGACTCCCCTAATTCTAATAATGATACCTTCTGGGAGAGACATATTTACAAACGTTAAACCAACGTTGAAGTCGTTCAAGTAGGTAGACACCGAAATGAATTAGGCAAATCTTGATTCAAACAAGAAAATAGCTTCAAAAGGTCTCGAAAGTTTAATGGAATCGAACAGGCCTCGGCCGAAGTAGTCGGAAGTTTGCGCGGGTGACAAATTGGGCACTTGACCCGCGCGCCGGCCGAGCCTCCCACTGCTTGTTTCTCGAGGACCGTAATAAGTTTAACTTAAAGTAAACTATATTCCATTCCCTCTAATTTGCCGTCGCGCTCCGGTCCTGCGATACTTTTTACAGTCTCAAATTAACATTTCTATTTATTCCGCTAAAAGTAATTCCAGGTGCTCTATAATTCAACGTTGCAGCTCTGATTTCACCTGATGCTCTTCTTAGTGTTAGGATTGCTAATTCGTTTGATTTAATATTTATGCTGAATTGCGTAGGAAGGAAAGGTATTAAAGGCGTATTTGTGGATGCAATATTATTCCGTAAGAGGAGATGAAATCTCGAGTCCGGAGTCTTGCTTGAAAATTGAAACCTTCTCGGAGAATCGCTGTAATTTAATTTTTACGATGCCGTATTGTTAGAGCTTCCCAGAAGCGGTGTTTGCTGTTAAAACTCAAAACAGTCGTCTTTGACTATTATTGAAATGCTCTCGCTTGAATTAAACAACGACTTTCGAACTCTACGGAGTACTGTGTAGGTAATGATAATTGTGATAAAGTGATACGTTGTTATTGAAGCTAATTGGACTCAATATGTTATTATTAGGTAATGTCATGGAATCTTTGTGTATTTAACCGATGATTATTTACGAATTTCAATACTGTATTTGTGTTGGTCTGCTACATTTAATTGGCTTATTGTATTTATAAATATAGCAATGTTATTGTTTGGTAAAATTGTAAGCGATTTTCCATGTGTTGTTATTGACAGGTGCGTTAGTATTACGAGTAAAATATTATCTGTTGTAGTTTATTTTGATATTGATGTAGGTTGTACTTAACATATTCTTTGTCTCTCTAGTTTCGTGATGTAATCCAAAATGCTGTCGCTACTCTGAATATACCAGTTCTCGATTATCGAAACCTTTGTAAAGAGGGTCTACTACATACCTAAGTACTATTTATCTATGAACTTTCTGCTGTGTATTGTGAAAGTTCTTTGTACAGTTAATTATATTCCACCGGAGGCTTTATACTCGTTGCCGTGTTTATTTCTTGCTCTTGATGGTGAAATAAAAATGTTATTACTGCGTATAACATCGAGGTAAAATTGATGATTATAATAATAACTCTGAATATTCATTGTTGGCATTCCTCTATTTCATTTGACGGACTTTTTAGGACAATGTAGTGAAGGTGAATTGGTTTTTTTTGAGAAAATCATAACTTTTTGACAGTAATGTTCAATGGGTTTGTTTTGCACGTGTTCCTAATTAATTTTAAATTGAATTAAAATAATTGTATTTAACAATTTTTTAATTGCAATTAGATACTCACTCTATCATTAGAAATAACAGATATCGAAAATCAAATAAACACAATTAAATTAGTATTCAGTTAACGAAAAAAAAAAGGATTTTTTTCTCATTTTCATACGATGAATTTAAATAAAAAGCGTAAGTAAAAATCTGCAGCTGTAAGCATATTCATAAACTTTTAACCGCTCATAAAAATGTCGTCGTTTGAGATCAAATCCGACATTGTCGTGTCGTGAGTGGGAGTGGAATGTTCTCGATTCCCTGCTCGCGAGAGTTTTAAACATCCCAGTCCGGAAGGCACTTGAGTGCTCATAAAACACTCATACCAGTATCCGTATAGATTCGTGTCTACTTGTGTTATTTGCCTCACTCGGGGTGACTTGATACCAGATTTATTGAATCGTCAATAATTTTTGCGCGGTTAACCTCAGCTCGATAAAAAGTTATGTTTTTTCTTTGTTTTGTTTTTTTTTACAAGAGTTATGAAGTACTCAATTTTACTCAGTTTCTGTTTACTGCAATGCAAAAGTTACCAATGAACATGTTTGTCATGAAATCACTCTAGGCTCATAATGTTTCCAAAGAAAACTTTCGTGGAGCAATTTTATCCTCGCATCTTTATTCCTTTTACACACAGTTTCATAGAGAGATGGATTGGCCTTTTCTTAACAAAGACGGATAAGGAAAAACATCGTGTCGCGGCAAACACGTCATAAACGAAATTCATGATATTAGCACAAGATCTACAATAATAGATTACATCAAGTAGTTCGCAGTTATAAATAGTTGAGAGACATTATTCAAGTAACAAGCGAGTGTACGATACGTCACACTAAGTTGGAACACTTTAAAGTTTTTCCGCGTAGCTCGGTGCAGATCCGTCCGCGGAGAAAGCGGGATAAATGATTGATGGCGGACCTCCAAGTATAAACTCGATTATCCGTTGAGACGCGAACAACTTACAAGTTTTGTGTAACGATGGATCAGGATTATTTGAAACTTTCCCCCACGACGAACGACTCATGACAATCATATTTGTGTTGAATATCAATGACAATGGCGTTTTGCTAAAATGTATACTTATTAGAGATAAAAGTTACGATGTCAGTGTCCTAAAATTTTGTTTTAAGTTAATTAAAGTGACATTAAGTTTGAACCTTTAATTACTTCTATCTACTTGAATATCTTAAAAGAAGCTGCGCTCATTAAAAAGATATTGTGTTCGGCAAATTTTAAGTATCTGCTTTTGAATAAAACCGTCGGTACTAATCAGAGCACATTGAGAGACTGAATAAATGCGAAAGTTTCTTAGGAATGAGAATCTGAAAATTTGATCAGTTTTCAAAATTAATAACAGAATGCGCACTAATGACGAGTTGGGGTGAAAACGTAAAACCGAGTAGGTTTTGCTTCAACTTTGCTGAATTATTAAATTTTCCAATTTTCGGCCCGGGTTTGTACCTAATAACATATTTTGTAACTAGCAACACAGTATATTGAAATTTTATTGGCAGTATATTTCGGGTTTTTATAGATGCTACACAGCTACTTTTAAAATTAACTTGGGTTGTATCTGCATATTTAGTACGGTCAGATAAAAGTTATTTAAAAAAATTACAATTGCCCACAATTCAGAATAATAATCATGTTTGCTTATGTTTAGAGTACATGATTATATAGTTCATCAAATGCATAAATAAAATCAATCGCGGTAAGAACCAACAATGGATCCCTAAACCACTTTTTTAAAAACTCTTTCCAGATATCACGTTGTATCAAACAACGGAATACTGTTCACAAATAGTTGTGTCTAAATATTTAATAACAGTCATCCCGTCTAAAGGTTTAAAATGACCGAAGCCCGTGGCGGTGCTCATCCGCACTTCAATATTAGTTTGTTCTAGAGGGACGGCGGCGGCGGCGGCGACGAAGCAAAATTGTTTCGCCGTTTATTATTCTGAGTTTTAATCAAGAAAGAAACTCGTGTAGACGGCGACGTCTGGGAAATATCCGAGATGTCGCCACTGTGATCCACCCCGTCCACATTAATCGTGTGTAAAATATCTAGCAAAAAGCTCATTACGAGCTTACTCGTTTCTCTTTCTGCACTGGACTGTGTTTACGACCAACTTTGTGGTAGTTTCACTAACTGCAGACAGTTGCGACAATATAATAGCCAGCGGTGTAACAAACACCCTTAACATAGTGTTTATTATGAAAATTTCTTTGTTGAAATTAATGGAAGAAAGTTGTGTGGTTATTGCTCTTACTTTTGTGCTAGTGTTCGAATTTATGTTATCACTTTTGTTTATTGGCGGCATAAGATCTGTTATAGTTTAGAAGTGTCTTCAAAGATACATATGTTGGTAAAATAACAAGCAATACCAAAAATAAATTGCATATTTTGATAGAGCGTGCGGCGCGTCACTCAGGTGGAAACTAGAAATGTTCGCATTCGTACTATTTGTAGGGGAGGTGGTGTCTCGACGCACACCCGCGCCCTACTGTCGCTCACAAATACGATTTATTCGGGCTACTTTGCAGACTCCATTTTGTTATGTCTCGTATTCGGTAAACTAATTCGGTGTGAAGTGCAAAGGGGATTGCTTCTATATTGCTGATGTCAAATATTCACACACTTTATATCTTGGATAGAAACAATACGTTTATGTATTTGGGTAGAACTGTTTTATTTCTGGTAATGACAAAAATCAATAGCTCCCTATCTATTCCGGTCATGTCGCACAACAAAGTATCAGCCGGTTGCGCTACTCTCATTTACACTTAATCCTATTTGATATATTGGGCCATTACGAGCGCTGTCCCGTTCGCTACTTGCTCAGATTGTAAGAAAATACCAAGTAACGACGCCAGTATACCTTTATTGTCGGACAGTCGTGTTGATATCGACGCCGGTAGTACCAACCAAACAACGATCGAAAAAACGAGAAAACCCATCCGAGTGCCAATGATCAGGAACAATGTCTCTTCATGTATGCGTAATATAAGCAATTTACACATAAATTGAAGATACGAAAGTAATATTGATTGATAACCCAATTTGTGATGTTCCAGAACTGGAATGTGTGTCGTTCTCGGAGAGTGCCGCATCTGAATGACAGTTTATCATAGATTCTTCTGGGTGCCGTTCCGCGGAACTTGAACAAATTGGATCGCACTTATAGGAAATATAATACGTATCACAGTTAAGTGCAAGGTACTGGCAGCGAAGTGCGCACTGCACGTCTTTGATATAAACGCTTCACTTACTTGCAACATGATATAAATTGTGTTTCTATTTTTAAATGAACACTTTTTCCAAGTCTATGTTTAGCTCTTTTGATTCTCGGTTGTGTTACTATTTCCGAGAAAGATGTATGAACATTAGGGTTGGCAATTTTCTGTATAAAGTCGCGGTGTAACTAAGAGAGGTCGTCACGGTCGCCCTAGACATTTCTGCACGACCTGTTTTTGTAGTCTTAAAGTTTCGCAGACGATTTATGTCTGTATGTGAAAGTCCTTACTGTAAATTTTTTAATAATACTGCAACGTATGGCAAATTAGTTCAGCACTGAAATAATTTACATTTTAATCTACTTATATAATATCTTCCATCTCAAATAACGAACTCCTCTGTTATCAATCAATATGACTTAAAAATACACGTAGGTAGGTAACTTTGTCAAAGAATTTCAGTAAGTAATAAACCAATTTCAAAAAACCCTATTCAATAAAAGTAAATAACGAGTCTCACTGCGGCGTACAGATAGAATTCCGAAAAAATAAAACTCAATACGCGTTATCAAGTTCCGGTATCAATCTATTTTGTTTGCACGCTTCCCTTAATAAAGAAGGGAGAGACTTTAAAGAGAGATTGTCAAAGAGAGACTTTAAAAGGCAGTCTGGTTTTAAACGTGATACATTACGAAAGTGGCGTTGCTTTAGAGCTTTCTTCGGTATCGCGAGCCGCGGATAATGATTGATGTGCCGCCGCGTCACACGCTATCACGCCACACTTTCACTTTGCTACACCGAAAATATTTTACACATTCCGTGCCAAATGTCGGGTGAAATGAAAACTGACTCAGTGATGCGCGTTAATTGTTGTTTATATATTTTTCTTAGTGTTTTAATCTTACTTATTCGCATGTGAATGTGCTCTGTAACACAAATTTATTATTTCGAATAAAACGCATTAGTCATCATTTTCTCCGAAATACAATTGTAAGAAATTCAAATCTTTTGAAATTGTAATAAAAATCAGAAAGGTTCCAACTTGTCACGCGTGTCGTCTAGACATTTCAACTGCACGTCTACAAATCAATGAACTACAAAAGTACACACCTTCAGACTTTTATTATACTATCTACTTTAATAATGTTGCCTACTCGCGCGTCCCTTCGGGGTGCGTCGGTCTGTCTGTTGCTGCAAACTCATAACATCATAAATACGATTCGAAGAGAAAGTTTCCCGACAGGAATCTGTGTCTGTTTGTACATCATTTCCTTATTTCAAAATATTCAAATGCAGGGTGGATCTCGGTGCGAGTAGATATATCACACTGTTAGATTCAGCTTTGAGGAAAACTTTAAAGAGCCGCAAAGGTTCATTTGAATGGAACTTGGTGTATAATTTGCATACTTATTTACATTATCTCTGCAGCACACAAGTGGGGCCCTTTCATTATCAAATTCGCAACACAGGGGCGGCGGGCGGTGCGCGCCGTCTGAATACAAACTCCAACTTGAAAGTGATTATCACCAAATTCCATGCAAAAAATATCACCCGATTAGCAACGCAATAAAACTACCAGTAAGACGACTAAAGAAATCTGTAGAGAAGACAAAGATATACAAAAACGTAGTTGGTTTTTGGAATACGTTTTTATCGCAGACAAAATGAACTACAAATAAAGCCGCTTACATAAAACATAAATCAAGCAAAAAGTTATCCTTTCACTGAATACTTTTTAAAATAATATAAAGGACTTAGCGAAAGAGATCTTTTATTTTTAGGATATCAAATAGCAATTTGCCATAACGAATCAAAAGGTCTACGAACTCTCGTAGCGGAGCTACGACGGCTACGAGTTGTCTGCTACGGTGTATTATAAAGTCAGAATAGTGAGAGCGAAGGTTAACGAAGCTTTTTCTCAAATTGAGATGCAATTTCATCCATTTTTTGCGAGTTTAAGTTGAGGGTCGTGGCCGTGGAGATAATTAAATTCAACCCTTTACTGTGCAAAGCAAAGGAAAGTCTCGTAAATTAGAAAACTAAACTGTGGATCTCACCCCGGGATTCAATTAGCTGCTAATCATATCTGGAGGGTGTGAGCAGATCGATCGTGGCTACCCTTCCGTACACATCGGCTTGTACATGACGTGACTCCCAATACGAGCTTTTTTGTAACTGCGTCGTAAGTAGTTATTTATGGATACTTAGATGTACATGTTTTGTTTTTTTCGTATTTAAGACATCGTACGTATATCGAGCATAGCACAGTGAATTCTTTAAAAGAGAAATGCAGTCTCGATATCAGTGGTTGAACAGAGCGGCACCTGTATGTAGCGACTATCAAATAAATGTACCGAAGTATAGGGTTCATAAAACTATCTTTGTTGCTGCGAGTACATCCGGAAACGACACCAATAGCGAATGCACTTCAACGGGTTCACATTTCCGATCCCTTTTCAACCGCTTCTCGAGCGCAGGGCTTCTTTCATAGCTATCTGTCGCTTTCTGCAGAATTTTACAAACTCGTTCAACCATGAACTTGCATCGCACTCGTGTCACGCTGTATTGCAAACTTAATATCGCGGCAGTAATGTGCGATTTTGAAACGAAAACTTTAAGCACTGCACTCCTATGTATGCCGTTCTTTTTTATTTCAATCTCAAACATATTACTCTATAGAACAGGTTTGAATGAATTCTTTTCCATTACTTGAGTAGCTGTACTGTAAACTCGTCCCACGGTGACGAGGTACAGGAGGCAAACTATTTAGCTGCCGCAAATAGTTGAAAAGGAACGTATTGTTATCGCACGTCGGCGCCCAAGAATGTGAACGACAGCGAGTTCAGCGACGATTATACCACGCAAACTATCACGGAACACCAAACTATTGACCTGAACTCCTACATAGACAGCTTTTAATATCATGAAATTGCCTCGACATCATTTAGTCGCTGCAAATATTACTTTAATCCCACAGCAATAAAGTTTAAGCGTCTGAGCTTGCGGGGAATGCAATAAAACCGTTAGAAATTAAAGGCGTGCTTGCGAAATCTCTGTCGTTTCTTTCTAACCAAGGTCAGTCGGCGTATGAGTGGAGTGTTGTCTCTATTGCGTGAACGTCGCGTTTATATTGCGAAGGCGGCTGCAAGACGACGGCGATGAAAATTCTTGGTACCTCAGTGTTATCTTATGAGGCAGGTTTACGTTTAATATTATGTTATCATGTCAGAAATAAAATTATAGCTGAGGGGGTGGCTTTAATATAGTTTATGAACTACGAATTCAAATAGAATGTTCCCTCATGTGAGGATATATTGACGTCTTCACACGGTTAATATTCGCTGACAAGCTAGAATTTAGGATGTGACTAGCGACCAGCAATATAACAAGACGATTTATAATCGTTTCTTTCGAATACCAGTCCCAAAACTGAAATAAAATTCAATCACTGTTAAACCTTTTCTTTTCCTTTGTAATCGCAGCTACTGTCATCAATCAAGTAGGCTTGCTTTGATAATAGAACTTTCCAAAGTCACGTCTATCCGTAATATATTTTACCAGACTGACAAAACCTAGCTTCGGAGTCCTTAACAGTCCTTTTTTTTACGACGAGTATCCCCCTGAACGGCCTCACCCGAGGGTGGGGTTGTCGTCCCTGTAAAAGCAGGTTTATGACTGACACGTGGCGAGCCGAAAGATGTCGACCGAGCCTACGATATTGATCACACTAAAAACTCACAAAACTTAGACGTTCGGCCATGTGTGTAGACGAATGTGGTTGTTTGCTGAACTGGTTCATCGAGGGATGTTGTACTTATGAAACGTGTTTCATTTCATGAGATGTTGCCAGAAATAAACTCAATGATATGTCACAGATGTATAAGAATTAATACATATGTGACATATCATTTGAAAACAAATATTAAACAAACATTTGTACTGATAAACATAATTTATGTAACTCTTGTTTTGATTGCCTTTATTGACCAAATATTTGTTCATCCAAGAGAATTGGGCGCATATTTATTGAAGAGAGTGTATTTTATTTTATTATAGGGATATTTACTTACAATACTACGGTCGAACCAGGTTTATTTGATTTAATACTTTGTACGTATATGATAACTATATCTCATTCTTTATATTGTCTTCTGCGGGTATTGCTTTTGTCTGGCTTCTTTTATATTTATTGGAGTCTACGGTCTAATTGACACTTTTTCACATTTCATTAAGTTCTACGTTGTCTGAGTACCCACTGTTACATTATTAGACGTCTTGGTTATTAAGCAGTGAACCTACTCACTTGAGAATGTTCTTAATTAAGTAGATATAGTGCCGCAGGTGTTATTTGTAAAGTTAATTAAAGCAAATAGCTACAAAATTCATGCAATTGTTCTTTTTTACTACTTTATAAAGTGCCTGAAATTTTGAACACGAAAATTAATTGGCTATCGGAAAACATAAGTACGACAAACCGCACGGCTAATTTTGTAATAATACCAAATCCATCACGTTATCGCGGGCCGGTGAAAAAACCTATTGGTTAAGTTTTTCCTGTTATGATATTAAATGCGTTGCGCTATATTTGTCAACAGCCAAGAGTGATGGATCGTTTATAATTTATTTCTTCGTATGGATGCCACCCGCTTTACAAGCAGCGTCAGCAAAATTGGCTCCTTGGGGACTTTTTCTCCAATTATCGGTGAACGTCGGGGTCGGCATTGTTGATCGGTATAAAATACGATACGAAAACCTGTCTTTGTGCGCACCCAAAGTATATTAAAGCGATAAGGGTAAACAAATTGCAATACTTGTGGGCCTTATTACCCGTCACATCAATCATAGAACCCCAGAAGTATACGGTTACGTTGCTAACGTTTCGTTTCGAGTATCTCAATCGTGGAGCGTTCGTGTAGCTATGTGGTGGACGTTGATTTTAATAGGTCCCAGGAATGTAACGTATACCATTGTTGATAGACCTGTTTAATTGACGGGCAGAAACTAGGTTTCTAGTTAACATAGAAGGTCGAATTATAAGTTTTTAATTTATTTAGAAAATTGCTTTGCTTATGCTGCGTTTTTCAGATAACCTTTTGTTAGTAGTAACACGAAAAACATCTCCGTATCTTGAGAAACACTCAAAGAGTTTCTATCATTGTAAGTAATAGCTACCTACGCCGAGGAGTACCGACTCCAACGAAGCGCCGACGTCTGTCGTCTGACCGCTGCAAGTCAAGGAAATTAGGTTTTCGCCGGGTGATGTTATCAGTGGCCAGGTGGAGGTGGCGTCTGCCTTAGTTATCTTAGGTGATAGTCTCGCTGAACAAACTTATCAAATCTTCAAGTGGCTGTATATTTAAGCGTTGAATCAAAGTTAACTTTTCATTGTGAAAAAGGAACAATGTTATGCTGTCGTATTTGAACAAAGCACATTAAAATGAAAAATTAAAAAGTAACGAGCATTAAAGATAGCATAAAAAGTAACCTATCCAGACACAACAGAAAAAAACGACGAAAAGAAAACTCTATTAATATCGCGTTTAATCACGGACGCCACAACAAAAAGACAGGAGTAGACTTTATGAGCAACCTGTTTACAGTAGCAAATAATAAAAAAAAAATGTAATCGACGGCGTGACGTCACAGGCCAGTGAGCCGGAGCGAGCGCGCCCGCCGCCGCCGCCGCCGCCCGCAACGCTTCGCAAATACGAGAGATAGCCTCGTCCGGAAATTCAATCAGCTAGCACGGAGATTCGATCAAGATTGGGGTAATTAAAATACCTAACTTTTTACCTAAACGCACCTTTATAAACCTTGTATACCCAGTACAGAATTTCACGTTCAAACCGGAAGTAATACAGTTTCATTTACGATTTCAATTCAGACTTTGATATCGATATGATTGCCAATGCCGTTGAGTGCTGAAAAAGGTTTTATTACGTACTCGTAACACGTTAGAGAATATAGGTGGATTTGACTTTTAATTACGGTACCGTATCCCACACGGGTCCGATAGTTAAAAGGGAACGTGAGACCGAGGTGGCTCTCGACTTATTTATTGTCCACTATAGAAATTCAATATGGAGTCGATCCGACGACGCGGTAGAAGGTAATTAAAAATACGTCACTCGCAGCCGACCTTTCAATTCGTGCATATGTCGAAATTCGGAATGAATCATTTCCCGTTTATATATTTCTACGTTACCGTCGAAGCCGACTCCTATTTATTGTTAACTGATGGGAAAATACCGCGGCTTTTTGTTAACTGCGGTTAGCGAATATAAATTGTCGATAGGTGTCGCCATTGTTGTCAAACATCCTGTTTGTTCCCATCTCGTGAATTGGGTGCAGTAGCTGTACTGTTATTGTTGTGCAGTGATCAAATACGATGCTGCGGCACCTAATCAGTTTGATTACTCATCTTGTTTGCTTGTTGGCTAGTTGGCTGGTCTGTTAATACTATAAACAGTAGTTTATTACCACTAATTTTGGCATTGAGGTTGGCCTAAACTATGGAATCGGCAATCCGACCACTTAAGTCATTTTCTGCATTGATAAACAGTTCTGTATAGCAATAATGTCTAAACGAAACCTACAGTCAAGCACGAAAAGTTGAAAGTAACAGTAGATATGATTTTCTTTCTGTATACGATAAACTCACAGGAGAACCGGAGAACCTTTGCAAATTCGCGAACGATTGCAATTGCAAGGGGCGGAAATTCGTTGATTTGATCAATGGGGATGGGTGTTCCCGGTGTTCCGTGTTAGTTATCAGGGCACTTTGGACGCGGACAGGCAACTGATGCTACCTGACTTTATTATTATTGGACCTATACGGTGTTTTGTAGGATTGGATTTCTAGAAGCCTCTTTAGGAAATATTGAGAGGCACGAGTCCGCCTTCATACTAATTATACAAGTGTAAACGAGGTTAAAATAACTTTATATAGGTATCTGTGATATAAAGGTAGGCAGAATGGATCAAAAATCTTACGCAGCATCGGTAGACCGACACCAAATTTCTTATAACAAAGGTCCTGTATCAAAGTTGTAACGTAATAGCGCTCAATATCGAATCCTTTCAGATACAATACAATCCCTTTGTTATACTATCAAGATCTCCCGACCAGCCGATGTGAATTTAACGCTAGGTATATAATAATATCTGTGATATTGATACCGCGAGCAATAATAGTATTATCAGGAGCATTATTTCGTCACCAGGGAGATGTCTTATTATTCACTGAACGGGAACGTCTATGTTTTGGTTTGCGAAATTAACTTTAGGGTACACCCTAAAGGATATTTCCTGACTCCAAGGGGAGACATGCAGATTAATGGTGTTAATAAAACACATCCGTTAATCGAAGACAGTAATTTTGTGATTTAATATTATTTATTAATAACGGGATAGTTGTGTGGATTTATATTTAAAACAAAATAATTAGATGACACAATTCTGAGAACGCCAAATTATAAGTACAGTTTTAATTTTTATCTTCTAGGCAAAATCCGAACAATAAGCCTATTCCACAACTAGCCTAAGAGAAATATAAACTGGAGGCTTCCTATGGGCTGCGGGTTGTTCGAAAGAGATACCGCGGCCCTGGAACACAAAGGGCTTAGAAGGAACATGGGTGGGTTTTAGTCAGTCAAGTCTGACACTCCCTCCCGCTCCGCCCAGAGTGGGAGAAGTCATTTGATGATTTCCCATCCGCAAAAAAAAAAAAGATTCCTACGGGCGTGGTAGGTCACACGAACTACGCGGCGTACGGGCAATAAGTTGGAAGTACTGAATGACCTGAAGGTAATACATTAGTGGGGGGCACATCTGGTCATCGCCGACGAGTGCTGCGACCTGATTTATTCTTCGTATCCATCACTGCGCCGCGTACAGCTGAGGCGTCTTGTCTCCCCTCTTTCACTTTAATCGTTCCGCACTTTTAGAATGACCCGCTGTCTCGTGGCTATCAGCTTAAATGTATTGCGTTTGGACGGGCTTTTTGTCTTTTGGGCAGTCATTTAGAAATAGATAGGTGTGTCACCTAAGAGTCTACACAATTTGAACCTTACTAGTTCGGTAAATACATATAAAATGCAGGTTTCACGTCAAATAAAATTATCTGAAACTAGAAAGCTGAGAGGATGAGTAGACAATATGACACAAAACAAAAACACAAAAGCAAAATGAATAAATGTTTCGGTGATTCACCTGTCCGATTAAATTCCCGGCGGCTAGCGCCCCAGTCTAATTTAGCGTTAGTGGCACAAATTCGTTTAACATTTAAATTATATTCTAGCTGCCGATTCAAACAACTGCGTCCTGAATTAATAATGTCGAAAATATTTAGTGGCACACAATTTCGCTAGATTTTCAGATTGCAATTTGCATGTTAAACGTCAATCCGACGGCGATGCGTCGGGCTCACATCGGGCCCTATCGCTGAATATTAATGCGACTACGAGATTTTGTTTTACTTTGTGGAAATTCGATTATGATGCAAAGTAGGTGACAGTGCAGAGAAACTAACGTATGGGCTCGTACCTACTTCCCCACCGGATGACCTTTGCGCTAAGCCAGGCTCGACAAAGTCATACCTAAGTCTACTTTAAAATCTTCAGTGATTTAGGATAACCAGATGCGCTATTTTCAGTAATACACTTATCTAATATGAATTTTACGAGTTAATATTTCATTAGGTTGAGTCTGAAATCCATTATGAGAAAGTTTTAATCCGCCTGAGGCTGTTGGTATCTATGCATAGCTGGGTCGACGCACAACACTAATGTCGCCCGATTTAATGTGAAATCTCATGTGATGGATACTCTAATTGCATAAAATTTGCTGAATGAAATTGTGAGATTAATAAACTTTTATGTCATGTCAAGTGAACGTTTTTAATAGGCAGACAGATAAACGATAATGCATGATGTTCGGAAATAAAAGTGAAACATGCGATGTAAAAACTTTGTAAACTTTATGGGAGTAGAAGCTTGATTATGATACTTGTTAGTATTTATTTGTTTACATTCTTTGAGATGGGTACATGCGTTTGAAAACAAATAAAGCACAAAAGCAGATCGGAGAAAAGAAAAAAAATAACCTGGGTACTCAGCATTCTACTTTAAGTCTCATAAAAAAACAGATTTAGACAGAAAACCCAAAGCTAGGCCCATTTACGTGATAATACTTTTAGAAAAAAGACAATAACCCTATCTGCCTAGTACCAGAAATTGATCATACATTATATCCGTCACTTCTATTTCGTTCACAAGGATGAAATAACGCAAATAATCCCCTTATATTTATGTATATAGACGCGTGAAGGCCTTACAAAACCCTGTGGATGTTGAAATATTAGTATACAACTTATTATCATATTTCTTAGGCATAGGTACGAATATCTCACGGTTGGCATATTAATATCAGATGAAATGTTGGCGGATGTATGGGCCAAACTTATTGGCTTGATGTGGTTGAGTTCGTATTTCAGTCGTAAGTTAAGATAGCAAATTAGTTTGATGAAATAAGTGTAAGCGTTTTCATGGTAGGTATTCGTATGTAGGTCATTTCATATTTTATCTGAAGTAAACGAGATTAGGTATATTATAAAAAGTTTTTAAGCGATTTACAGTACGGTTAGTACCTACATGGAAGTCTGTTGAAAGTGATTATATCTACAGCTAAAGTATCACCGCATGCACTGATAACTCCTGGTAAGAGACTTATAAATTATTCCTTCTGTAATACGGTTCTAAAATGAAGGCGTTTAATATATATCGCTAGGTGTGATTTTTTCTCAAGAACACCCCTAAACTACCCGTAATGGTGTTTGCTCCTCGGAGGGAGAGGTCAACTACTATTTAATCTAGCGTGAATGATTTATTGATGTTTTGAAATACTGTAGGTGAAGACACTGTGACCCCACGATAAAAAATAAATAAAGTTACATTTAAAATCTTTAGGAGAGCCAAGAAACATAAAGATTTTTAATGTCTCCCTTAAAAAATTAAATTAGAGGATATAATTAAAATTAATCACGGATGTAAGACAGCCTGGACGCCGAAGCCTATATAAAAGTGGATTTTTTGTGTGTTGATCAAAATATACGCTTCTCTTAATGAAATTACGAAAAAGTTTAACCACCTGTTCCGAGAGGGATGAACACGGCTCCACGGCTCGAGGTGGATGGGGCGCGGGGATGACACCGGCTCTTGCCGAAATTTACCTACTTGCTTTAATTAGCCTTGTGTAGGCTTACGGTCGGTCATTTTTCTTGTTTAGCCGTAATTGATAAAGGGCGCGCTAGCCCACGCCGACCACATCAAACGCGCTGCACCCAACATTCCCGTGTTTACATGCCAACCACAATTTATGGCTTCTCCAATAATACACAAAAGTGTATTACCATGACTACCGGAAGGTACTTACTTATGTACTTATTGTACTACTTTAAATCATTTCCAGTTAACTTTTCAATTTGTTTAAAGCGTTCAACGTTTATATCGGCGCTACAGACACACATGATATCGTGTTTACGTATAAAATTTACATACAACCATGCTTTTAAGTGGATTGAATGAAAATATTAACAAATTGGCCTGCAGCTGGATTAAACAGTAAATTCTCATATCCTCGTATTAACGTTTCCCCTTCGGTGAAGGGTGACTGGCCCTCTGGGTCTGCGTAGGGGATGCAACCTCAGCAATTGCGTTAAATCAGCAGCACTATTGGATTATTATCTTACCTACGTTACCGACGTTACCGTTGTAGCTTTCACTCTACAAAATCGACGAGCACGTCAAGTTTCACAACTGTGTCTACAGATACGCAAATAAATTTAGTTGTAAGTTTTCTCGGGGTGGTCGATAAGGTCGAGTGATTTGATTTGGTCGTCGAAGGCTCAACTCGACGAGTTTCTTTTTGAGGGAAGCGCCCGCGCGCCCGTGCCTACAGAACTGCCGCAAGACCAATATTGCCAAGGAAATTAGTTTATGTAAAATGTAGAACAGGAACGAAAAATATCTAAAGGAAAAGTGTAGAGGGAATATTGAAATCAATTCAGTTTGCCTGTTACTCCTGCGTTATAAGAAGTCATCTTTGAGAAATAAAATTACAATGAAAGGAATCCAAGGGCTTTTACTTTCATAGACGGAATATTAAAAGTGAATTAAGATGGTGAAGCTACTTTGAAAGATGTGTTGTGAGTAGAGTTTATGCAGATGTGGATACATCTACTTGGTGCTTTATTTGCATAAACAATTAAAATATCAATGCTCGGTAATCGTTCCGGTGAACCAACAAATTTCAATTACAGCTCTAACTGTGGATGTGGAAAATTCATGCCACATTCGCATTTAATTAAAATTTTCATACATAATAGATTTACTGGCATACATTTTAGCAGATGTGGGGTTCATTTAGCATTTTGTCTTTAAAATTGTGCTGCTTAAAGAAAGAGTAAAGTTTGTAGATGCTTTATTATTTACAAGTAGTATCTACCTTCCTATGTGGATAAAAATGTAGGTTGTTGTTTATTAATAAGCTAAAGGCGCACATAGGGTGGCACGTGGTTCATTATTTCAGCATGCATAATAATAAGCTTTCACAAATAATGTGATGCGCTATTTGATCGGTTAATTTTCATGGACATGACTGAATAATTTAGCGAATTAAATATGTACTGTGGCATTATCGTATCGAGTAATGATATATGCTGCAGCAATTAATTGATTACTACATACCTACCTATTGTAAGTTACGATAACGAACTGAGTTTTACAAAATAAACTTATTTACCTATCTTTAATGTGAAAAGTCGAATAAGTGCCACCTGTAAGTATTAATATAATATTTTGGCAATATGGTTCCACCATTTATCATGCCGTACCGTCACATCATAAAAAAAGCAAAACAACACGTTCAAATATTTATTTAATTAAACTTCATGTAAAATAGTGGTACATATACGGATTTTTGCCACAGGGCATTATGTACCAGCTAACCTTTGTCTATAGGTTTTCATTAACTTCATTTAATCTTACAAGCCTGTATTTAAAGAAAAATCTTGTCGTCTGAATGTAATGTATTTATTAGTCGAACATTAAATTATACAAAGTCATGGCGTCCCGCCAAGACTCAGGCTGCGTTCGGGTGCAGCCGCTGCGCATCCAATTATATCACAACCCTAAAATATTAAACGATGCGTCTAGAATACAAATTGCTCAAATAAATCAATACTTAGGTGTCTACGAGGAAAAAGTTCGGGCTTGCTGGAAATATTAATTAAAGTACGAAGAATACATACTTGTCTCTTGTTTTGATTATGTTGATTTAAGCCCCCTATTCATAAAACTTTACGAGAGCAATAAGCGAACTTAAATGTTCCGTAACTAAGGTTTACAATTACAAATTCAAATTCATAGATACTAACCAAAAATACATTGGTTTTTCAAAGTAAAATTTACGTATTTATTTCATACTAATTGTGCTCGTGGTATGTCTGATAAACCCTGTGCAATGCCTACAATTTAATCATAACAAACAACGTCACCACGAAAATCCCGCAAACATTTCACAACCGAAAAACTAAATATTATTTTACAAAGCACCTAAAACTGCGATAGTCTAGCGAACGTATTAATAATTTTCCATAGCCTGTATTGGCTCCCACGCTCACAGATTTTGGCTAGATCGCTTTCAGGCGCTATTAGATGCGGCTTGTCGCAAACTTGGATGAGGAAACTTCAGTGGTGTCCATTACACGTCTTATTACAACGACGTCGACCTGTCATGAGTTAGTAGCTACCAATAAAATTTGCCTGCCATTATCAAGTGTAGTATATTTTAGGTTTTAGCTAATAACTATACGTTGATACTACATTTTGTGTCTAGTCTGTGATGGTATTGGAATTGGGTAGCTATTACAGTGTATTGAATACATTTTCTATCGTTTTGCGTATTTTTCTGTTACCAGATGTTTGCCCGTGAAGTTCTTTATAAAATAGACATACAGTCAGTTGCTTTATATGCAGGCACTGTGTAGTAGTTTACGATTGACGAAAGTATACCAACAAGCAAAATGTTGTAGAAAATTGGTACCTATACATTACTTAGCCTATGAACTCATATATGAAAGGGGGAAACATATACAGCCACAATCACAAATAGACACTTAACAAAAACTTCGAGATAAGACCTATTTCATAACAGTAGTTCCAAAATTTGTTGGTAACATTTAAATGAACTTATCACGATTGTGACTGTACCACGATTTATTGAATAACCTTTTACAGTTACATGATAAGTAGATCCCCAATTTCACGTTCTCTGAGAAATCTACTCCTCTACCTCAACATCACATGACGTAGTTCCAAATTAAAAAGAAAATCCCCGCAAACCTACTTGTTAGCACACACACAGTCATACATTACAGAAATACGAAATAAAACGTGTAATATCCGAACGTTGCGGAATCAAACCGCCCCAGGAGAAATACTCCACCATTACCCATGTGACGGGAACTTGTAATTGGTTTTTTGTTTCTATGTAAATTTCCATCCGGCTTGTGAGATTAAAGGCTCTTATTTAAGAAGTATTTGGCTTAAACGGCAGTGTAATATGCTATGATGTAAGCCTTTATATACTTTAGAATGTCATGGTAATTTTTTTTCGGACCAACCTAGGCTACAGGTCTTTACAGTCTTACCATTTCTACCTCGCAAACTGGTTTCAAAGCTTCAATTTATGTATTACGTTATGTGGTTTACATTTATAAAGTGTCACACGCATGTATACACATTTTAAATTATTAGTAAGTTTTAACTTTTAATAATTTATTATTAAAAAATAACGCCCAGGTACACAAATGTATAATTAAGTTGAATTAATTAGTTATCTACTGAAGTAGTAATTATATTTCATTACAAATATTAATCGGATTATAACGTGATAGTAATAATTGCTTTAATTGCGTTATCACATCAGTCGCTGAAATTGTCAGCCTAACAATTTCTAATTAGGTAACTTTAATGTTGCTAAATAATTTTAAAGCTTTTTTAAACTATATTAACTAAATAAAGTTTATCATTGCAGAATATACTTAGTGAATAAAATTTACGTAAACAAAATTAACTAGGAGTTATGTTGGTTTAGCTTTTAAGCTTAAGAACTATAATTTTGCATATTTTTAATGATTGTGAAAGTGCAAAAATACTGTTTTGCAAAGGATGGAGGGGCTAAGAAGACAATCTAAAAACCAGGTAGCTTAGGGCAATGCCCTAAGCTACCTGGTTTTCAGACGGTATGTCTGTGATTTGCACTGTCAGCAAGTTACATTTATACTCAAATAAATGAGCAACAACTATTATCACTTTTTATGGGTATGCAAATTAGTAGACAAACGAATTTGAGAATATTTTATAGCTTTTCATTTAACACTTTTTGCTGGGTTTTCCGTCTAACCTCAAAATGATTCAAAACAACGTGAAAACAATTGTCAAAAATTGAATTGAATTGTCAATAGATATCTGCTTAAACGGTATGATTTTGAAACATTTTAGCCGATTGTTTATCGGATCTTTTTGGATCGATCACGACTAAAAAAATCTCATGCAGTCACTGAATTGTTTCACGGGCTGTATGGCGTTGTTCTCTCGTGCATCGCCCCATTTTTACTAACCGTAAACAGTCAGCTGTTTTGCTTTTTTGATGGCGGCAAATTCAAATCTTGCGTAAATTTTGGGACATCCGCTATAAGGGGATTTAAGAACTTTCGCCTATAGCATCCACATAGTCGTTAGTAAGATGAAATTTACCGAGAAAGCTGATAAAATTTGCAACTCGATATCTCAAGATCATTTATTAATGTTAAACGCTCAGCTGGTCATTTTCCAAGTCTTACTATTATTTGAGTTGATTAGTCATTCCAGCATTTTTTTTTGTATTTTTGTAAACTGATATTAATAACAAAAAAACTGACAAGTATCTTTCCGAGTAGCTGTTGCTGGCTAAACACTAAAACAGTTGAGTTTGCGCCAAGCTCTCTGTGTACTCTGTGTATGTTAGCAAATAAAACGACGAGCTTTCCACTAAATGACAAAACCATCCACAGCTCTTTCATACTTTTAAACCTACAAATATAAAATTAAACATTTTACGTCTGTATACAAAGGTCTACAAAATGGCGACGGGGAATAACCGTAAATTTTGAATTAGAGTTAGGAACGAGTAGTAAAATTTATGGCCGGAGATTGCTTGTCCACATTTTTGTTGATAGTGGTATTTATAAAGGAGGTCCAAGTTTACAGGCCCTCACTTGTCTAATGGAGCCGTGGCCTTCCGGCTGCGGGTCCAAGAGGCATTTAATCTTTTGCTGAATTATGTGTTGATGTCGGAAACCCGGAAAATGCTCCCAGTCCGCGCCCCAGTAATTTCACTTTTTATTATGTGCCTGTTTGGTCGGTTTATGCATTTATTTAGTGGCTTCATTTTACTTTTGTAATTAATTTTAGGGAGCCGCTGCGGTATAATTTTAACTGTGTTTGTAATCTGATAGTACCAATTTTACCAACCTACCTACCTTTACTAGTTAGTTTTTATTTAGTAACAGATAGTTTTTGTAGTTTAGCTTCTAAAAACAAACACTTAAAATGCTTAATTGAACCTAGGAAGACCATGAATTCTGAATTATGTCAACATTCAACTACAAATTATGTATATTATTCCGGACATTGCTACTAAAACTAGGAAATGCTGAGTAGCGCCGGAATTATATAATATTTCGAGGATTTAACGTGATTGTAGCTAATTTGGCAACGTATATCTGAAATCACAATTAGCTTCTAGTAATAACAAACTACATTATAATTGGTGTGCAAACATGATTTTGAACGCACCCTGCGTACAGAAACAATAGCATAATCTTAAATCGAAGAGAAAAATTTAGAAACTTCGGCTAGGAGAGCGCAAAAACTCACATCGACAACATCATGTTTGCATTTAAATTCAATTACCGTCTTAGACACAAACAGTTTCACCGATAACCAAAAAAACGCAAGTAAACCCTATTACTGACGTAGGCTAGGCGTCTCCATCACCCGTAAACTAGGCAAACTGTAAGCCGCGTCAAGTAACAAGCGACTATTTACTCATAGTCACCAGTTACCTCGTTCATAGGTAGCAGTTTCGTGTAAAAACAAGGAGTGCGACGTAGCTGTCCGTAGGAGCGTATTCCCTGATGTAATTACTGCGAGCTTGCCTGAGCGAATCCTCTAACACAATGACCGATGTCCGATAGAAGCAACGCCGCTCCCGCTTCAGCGTATGGCCCCGCTTGCACTAAGCGAGTTGTGACGCTCTATTGCACGAGTTATATACAATGGTCTCATGCAACTAAATTATCGAAACGAATCGAAAATATTGACGGTACTTGGGTTTTGAGCGTTATTGATTAAGGTATGATCTAGAGGTGTCTGTTTACCTTCTTCTCTATTTTTGTTGAGTGACGGTTTTTTGGTTGACAACAACGGGAGAGTCTTCTTTACATAAATTAAACGATTTTGTCAAGTGTAATATAAACTCTGGATAGAAGCAATTGATTAAAGAAACCCTTATCTAAGTGAATTGTATTTTAAATAGTACATACCGTTTCCATAGTACGAGTATCTACGTAAAACCATTTGTAGAGGATGAAGTGAAAACCTAGAGGTGAGCACAACCTACGGATCTGAAATAAATTTCCTTATTTTCATTGTATGTGTGTAAATTTAGCTTACGAAAAACATTTTCAGGCTTGAAGTCACATAAGTAAACTATTCTGACAACTATTTTAATTCAATTATTTAATATACTTTTTAAAAAATCTCCATTGCTCCCAATTTCCACTACCAAAATATATTTTTGAAAGTTCATAAAAAATATCAATTTCATGGAAGTTGAAAACGTTATTTAGTAACTCCACAACCCCAAGCGCTGTTCTGCAGGTAATTCAATAACGCTTGCAGGCAAACGCAGTTACGGCCAATTAAAAGTATGCCACTCACTCACCGACGGATGGCGAATCGAGTTACCGCCCCTACGGGAGAACCTTGAGACCGGCACAAACAAATAACTAAGAACGCTAGGTAATTAAAGTACTCTTTACAACTATTCTCATTTGGACGCACTCAACCGTGTTGTCATTGTATCATTAAATGAAGATAAGGTTAACATTAGAGCTCGGCTTTCACGGACTGATGAGTTTGGGTTAGAACTTCTGGGAAAAATAATTATAATTTTAATTGAGTACCCTTCATAACTTGAATACATATCTGTTTTAAATTACCTACCTAGCTACCTATAATTTAAAAACGGCGGTTGAATCCTTTTAGATCTTCTTCCAAAACGTTTTTACCAGCTTTTGCATGATACATCAAAATGTATCGATGCAACGAAGCAAATAGCATTAAAATTTGACGGCAACATCGCGTGTATCGCAATTAAACAACGATTTCAATTGCAAGTCTATAAAATTTAAATAAAATTGCATTTTTTATAGCCGTTGTTTCCGAGCAGTCGGTTCAGTGCTACCATGGGAGTACTAAGTTCAGTCCAGAGCTGTAATGAGATTTTTCGAAACTTGTTTGCTCTCCCAGACATTTATTTTTGTGGATTCATTATTAAATGGGGATTTTGAAAATCTACGAAACCGAATATTGAATTTGTTAAGTTGTAATCACCGCTAGAGAGCAGCGGTGGCCCTGTGGTGGCAGCCCCTACTTACGAGCAGTAAGCCGTGGGTTCGAACCCAGGCAGGTGCATTACTTTGTGTATTTATTTCATCACCGCTGCTCTCAAAAACGGTGAAGGAAAACATCGTGAGGAAACCGGTATGTCCTAGAACTAAAATTCGAAGACATTTGACATCTACCATCCCGTAGAGAGGAGGCCTGTGTCCCAGCAGTGGGAACATTATAGGCTGATGATGATGATGATGATGAAACACCCGATATTCGTCGTGATTAGAAACTTGGTTAGTAAACATAGTGTTGGTTAAGGTAAACAATAAAAGGCCTAGTTATATCTGGCGGTGCGTCAGAACAGCACCTAATTTAAACTTGAAATGAGGTTGTTGGTCGCGAACACAGGACTTCTTCTCTCGTGCGTCTGAATGAGACAATGTCATTAAATTAAAGTTTCATTTGTCTTCATTTGCTAAACAATAGCAATTATACAAAGCCCCACAGCGGGCGAGTAATCAAGCGTCCCTTTAATTAAGTACAGAAACAGTGCCAAGTAATTGGATCTGAACAACTGAGTAAACAAATCGAAATGGTAGGTAATAAATCTAACAAACACCTCTTTTGGCGTCGGTAAGCAGTGCTGTACAAGTAACAGAACGCTTTACTTATCACATTTACAACTATTTGTTGGATCCTGATGTTATAATGAGTTTGTAAAACAATTATTTCCACAACGTAGTGGTAAGGTGGAGCTTAAAATCAACAAGTCGGACTCGAAGCTTCCATGTAGGCGCTTTTATTTTGTTGTGTGTTTCCGCATCATTGGTTTTTCCTGGTACTAAGGGAAAGAAAACGAAACACAGAAATAGTATTCAATGCTTAGCTCTTTAGAAATGCACTTCCGTATTTATCTTACTTCACGCCTGTGATCCCCTAAGGGTTAGGCAGAGTTGTACCTATTAGTACAACGTGGTTGTACGTTATCTTACTACGATTATAAATGCAAATATATATAAATATATGCAAAAGTTTGGATGGATGGATGTTAGAGTTAGAGATAGGTAGGTATGTGGAGATAGATTAGATTTGGAATAGCACATAGGCACATACACTTTTTATCGCAGCAGTACGATCGCTTAGGACATTACCGAACTCCACGCGGGCGAACCCGCTGCACTTAATACGCACTGGTATTCAAACCAATGACATACTTAGTTGAATGCTTGTTGTTCACTATACATACACTGCTTGCCTTAAAGTTCCATTTAATAAAAGTCCACATACTTAGTTATGTAAAGAATGCATGCACTAGATATGTGTTATCTGATTTCAGGTGAAAGCTGGAGATGTATGGCGATGCACTTCCGTATTTTAACGAGCAAGTTAAAAACGTGACATTTCAAACAATCCAATTTGTGTGAAATAGTAGGTGCACTTCCTTTATTTTTGAGAGTCCGCGTCCCCACGTCCGCGGCGCGGTCTGTGCCGCGAGCTCACTACGGACTACGTACTCGAGAACGTTGCACCCGCGTATTCATTTCCGGCTTCTTGCATTTTTATAACCTTTATACACTTGCTATTTGCCCCCGTAGGCTTGTAGGGTTGCTCACAAATAGATTTCAAAAACACTCCGCACATTCAATTTGCTTTGAATACCCACTTTCCTACTACGGATGTTTCGATTTTGATACAAATTGAGTATAAATCACCATAATTGCCCACTTTAAGAAATAATTACATTAAATTATACAAGAGCGTAAATTCTACAAAATATTATTGTTGAAATGCGAAACATTTTACTTTTTGCTGGGTTTTAGAGAGATGAGTTAATAATGAGGGTCCAGACGTATAAAAATGAACGGTATATTGGGACGAAGTGAGCTGAAATAATAGCTATTAGCGCTAACGCGCTTCGCAGCCCTACAACGCAGTTAAGCGACATCAGGCCGCACCGTACATATTTATATTCATGGTCTGAGAACCTTTTTATCCGGCTGCGAAATAGTTCCTCAGCTATTTTCATGTATGTTCCCAGAGATAGCAACAAACAACCTTACTTTTTTCGCTGTTCGCGATTTGATTGCAGGGATTTACTTTTATGGTCAGATTTATAGACAGTTTCAGCAAGATTTGCCGCTCGGCACAATTTTATACAGCCGGGGGTGTTTATTTAAAATGACGTGAATAAAACATGTATGTATCTTTTGAACTCCTATCATATTTTTCAAATAAACATTTTTATTCACTTCTGCATTATCTTAAACATAAGTACTTGTTTGTTGATGAATGGAAGACGATAATGTAAGAATTTTTGTGTGTGAGTAGACAGAGTAAATGAATTACTTAATTTAATTTAGCATTAATGGCTTAAGCTGTACTAAATTTAATAAAACAATGATTTGTTATTTTCTTATAAGAATAACATTCCATAATTCTTTTTATGTTAGGATCTCGACCTCATTTACATTTTTTGGCTCGGGAAACGTGCATCCTGCCCCAGTGTCTCAAGGAAACTGTCCGCGAGTGGGTGTCCTATTTACTACCCTCCCACCCCATCGTAGTCGCGTATCGCAAAAATCCAAATTACTTTTAGTTTTCAAGTGGGGTACGGACGATTTTGTTACCCGTTGACCTTTAGCCCCATTCTACTTGTAGGGTACTGAATAAACTTATTGTTAGAAACTTTAAGGCTTAAACTAAATCTTCAGTTTGGAAACGTGCCTGAATTTTAAGAACATTGTTTTAATGAATATTGTACCTGCATATTTAGGTTATGCGTTAAAATGTAGAAGAATGAGAATTTATTTTGATATGAACTAGCTCTATATACTTAGACAACGGGTGACAAAGTATTGTCTAATTAATACAATGTGTGTTAATTAAATAGTAAGGATGTACAAGGAAGTAGGTATGAAAGTACATAACCCTTTACTTCTGTCGACTTTTACGACACGCGAGGACGAGGAATGATTAAATAATCCTCTTATTAATGCTATTCGTTTGTACTCCGGAATTAGCGTAAAGCGATGTAAAATATTCAACAAACCCATTTTACAATACATTGTTTCTTTGTTTGATTAGTGAACAGCTCCATGACCGGTTTAGTGGTATTCGTCCCTCTTTCAACAAATGATAGTAATTTCCAAGCGGAAATGCATCGAAATGGCAAAATGGCCTGCTAAGCGGCGTCCATTTGCTCAGATTGCTTCTCGTGTTCAAATTTTATATCTATCACTATATTTAATAGTGTTTTCGAAAAGCTATTTCAGCGAAATATTTTTCCGGTATTTCATAAAATGCTGAAACATTTTTATAAAGTTTTATAAACACTATTTAGGGAATTTGCTATAGACTACGCGTGGGATTTTGTAGTCTATTTCAACAGTATATAAACTTATCGGTAGTTTACTCTTGTCTGCATATAACCTCGTTGGTTATCAGCCCATTTCTTGGAGGTCTACATTTCGATGGCGGTAATTCAAATATTTTATGAGTAGACGACAAATTATGTTGAACTAAACACATGTGAAAGGCGTAGGTTGTTGTGATATTCCTTATTGGGACGTGTGACCCTAGCAGTGGGCATCATATCTATATCTCTGCTGAAATTACAAAAATATCGGGCAATACAACAACAAAAAAATATCGACAGGTAACGATTACTGGTAATCACTTTGATAACTGTAATCGAATCAAAATCAAAATTCCAAAATCTAAGTTAAATATTACGCTGCCAAACAATGCAAACAATGACTGCGGATTCATGTTAAACCAGCAGAACCAAACGTACCGTAACTTAAGAACTAAGACTTATAATCCAAAGTGAATTTCCCTCGAAGCATGACTACAAATCCGCATCTGTATTGATGTTCGAAGACAGCCATTATTGGCGCTTTGCTATGCTCTCTAATCCTCGACCTCGGAACTACTCGGGAGTAGTCGGGAGCCGGGCCATACGGTTCAGATGCGGCGTCTGTTACTGATCACGATAAGCTGCAAATATAGGGAGTATGTAGTGGTTGTGCGTCGTTTCATAGCTAATTGTTTCATCGAATTTCGTTTCACATAAATTGTTTCTCAACTTGCAAGTTGTGTTTCTCAAGTTGCAACAAGCATGCAACTTGCAGCGTGCAGACAAGCATGCAGTATGCAAGCAAGCATGCAATGGGCATCGTTTCTGTCACGGCTCCGGTGCTCCAGCGGCCTTATCGCCGCAGATGGTAGTAATACTCACTATCGCAGCTTCAGATTTCCTCAGCCGCGGCGGCGAGCGTTAGAAACTACCTGCTCCTCAGCTCGCGAGCCGCCCGCCCTCCACGCCTACACGGGCTTAAATTACACTCTAGGGGTAGGGCAAACAAGACTACGTGGAGTCGGTTTTACAGCGATTCGTTTGTGTCACTAACTTATGTAACACAACATTTTGACTTTTAAAGACAATATTTTCATATTGATTTAAGGTTAATCATTTCGTTGAAATAAAGAACCATGGAAACATGCATCGAACAAATCATATTCGTTAAAAAATAATTCTACTGTTTGATAGTTTGGTTAAAAAAATACTACACGCATGCGTTCGAGTGCCACGCATTCACTCTCGTTATTTTATTGAGCTTTTAAATAATATTTTGTGTTTTATTGTTGTATTATTTTTATTACATAATTATTACATAAGCTTATCGAGGTTATTCTACTCATGGAAATTGAGCGAAAGCTGGTCACACCGAAGAGTCGAATGCATGACTGTGTGCACGCCATCTTGCGTACCTAGTAGAACTACGTAGTCACAAATCTTGTAATACTGCCATCTCTTAGTGAGTTTTAGAAAATATAGTTTAACGCTACCATGGAGGGGTCCATGGTACCGTTAAACTTGTTGGAAGTCGCATTAAAAGTTTCACTTCAAAAATGTGACTATGTAATATTCATTGAATTGTGTTTCTGTAAAATATGTTTCATTTAAGTAAATAGTAGTTGAACCAAAAATATATTATGCGAAATAAAAATACAAGGACCAAATATTATGTGAAATTTTTTTTGGGAACCGAAATTCTATCAAACTGTCTGCGAAACAAGGAAACTGTATGTAGTTATTAGGTCGGAGTTACTTGTGTGTGTTGTGTGACGTTACTATCGACTGGAACGATTAATTGCCCAGTTTTGTGTTGTATCGATGTGTTGTTGTCGTATTATTATTATAGATAATGTTCGGTGATATTAGTAATTATACTTAATTATGTCATTGACTGTTTTTTTAATATAATTCCAACACTCTGTTAGAAAATATGTAAAATATGGTTTTCGTCTTGAATGTAATCATATTATTGAACAGAAAAAAGACGTCTTCACCCCAATTAACCTTAATTCTTCCCAAATTTTTGATCGGAAGCTGCATGAAAGATACTCTATTTGCTTTTACACATTTTTTTGAAAATTATGTTCTCAAGCCAAACGTTTCGAGAGGCAATATTTCAATCTGTTGGCACACATAGTCACGACCGCCCGCGGCCTGAGGAGGCGTATGTACTTGTACGTACAAATAAGAGTAAATTTTCAGAGTCGAAGCAATATAAATTGAGGGACTGAACAACCTGGGTCTGGAGTAGCATTAATTGAATAGATACGTCCGTTGCTTGCCTCAATCCAACCTTAATCACACTTGAAAAGGCCGAGAGAAGCCAGCTCCTTCCAACAAGCTGCTAATCGTACAGCGTATCGCACTTTGTGCTTGATCTTGTTAAGCAACTTCCACTTTACAGTGCGCGTCTACCACTCACTCCAGATTATATAAATTGAATAGAAGATATTGTAAAAAGACAAAAAATCCGTGAGTAATTGTGGCAGAACAATACTGGCTGTTTGCTTTTTTTAAACTTGAACTTGAAAATTGTATACTAAGTGCTTGAAAGTTCATATTAGGCCGCCGATGTTATTAATACTACTTACTTTGCTAGTTACGTTACTTTTTGTATCACATAATAAACTTCGTAATTTTTTAATCACTTATGTATGAAATTAAAAATACCATCACTTATGTAAGCTCAAAAAAGCATTTAGAGCCACATAGTTATCACTTCAACTGGCATGAATAAATTTTATAGACTCGTTTTCAAACATAACGTTGAAATGTATCGTAAGCCTCCTTGGAGCTGAAAATTTGAAATATCTCGAGAGATATAGGTAAGTGGTAATGCGGGGTTTGTGAGCCTCCCAAGGGATCACCTACAGGTCATGTAGCCTTCATATTCCAAATGGATTTTCTTTTACACTCAGACATCTTTGATCGTACAAAGCTCTACCGAGATGCCTAATATGTTACGATGGATAAAGTAAAATGACAAGATAGTTTTATAGAAATGGAATCGTAGGTATCGTTAAGAAAAATAGTCAGATCAGCGATAAGTATAATTGAAAATAAAAATTTATTTCAACTGAACATTTTTGTCAAAGAACATTAAAATAAATGAAACCCGCAGTTACTTTTTAATCGCAGACGAAATGAAATTAGCGCGGTCCGGCTATCCGATGAAAGTAAATTAGTTTTCAGTTACAGAGGGCTACAGCGAGGCAAAATCAAACATTGTGTTTCTATCTGATCTGGTATCAGTGAAAGCAATTACATTTGCCATAAGTGTTCGTTCACATTTGCAATTAGCAAGTGGTCCAAAAACGTGCAAATCGTTAACCGCCGGCGTCGAGCGCCGTGTCTTTGCATATTCATAGCCTGCTTAAAATATTTTAATACGGGTCGCCCCACGCCCACATCTACGCTTTCTACAAATGTTGATTTCGCTATGGAATGAATAAAAATGGAAACGAAAGTTGTTACTTCTTAGGAAACTCTGCCTTGGACCACACTTAATATAATTCTGCTACGTTCTGGGTAAACTGTGAGTAAATGAAGTGCTGGTAATAAATCTTCACATCGCAAGATATTTTTATCCGTTTTCTTTCAGATTTAAATATCATTCAAGACATTTTTATATTTTCTTGTGGAAGTTGGGGATGAATGAAATACATTGCGAGTCTTTCAAAACCAATTGAAAAGTTCATTTCGGAGCTGTGTTTGGTAAATCGTATGTAAATCGGGGTGTTCCTTACCTTAATTTTTAGACATTGTGCAATAATTTCACCACGTTATCATGAAGTACTTTTACACCACTAAACTTACGCCTTTGATTAAGCCGGCGCGTAAATAAGGCCTATGATACTTCTCATTCATACCTAAATAGTCAACACAAGACGTTTAAATGAAATTATGCCACACTTCTTACTCATGCATAAATGCCGCGAAATATCATGTTAATATGCCCACTAGCTGTTATTTAAACAATCAACTGGTAGAACTGTGATATTGTGAAAACGTAGGTATTATTTCAGAGCCGAACGATCATAATCATAATATTATCCACTCAAGACGGTGTCTGGGCTCTAACGTTTTATAATTTTCCACTCTTTACTCCCTGTTATCGAGAATTTCTTCCGCTCGCGCCCTCTTCCTTCCGTGAATCCACTTGAAAGGGTATTTAGGAATAAGGGATCCTTAATTGGTACAACGAATTTATATTACTGCGAGTTTTCTGCCTACATTCTGGACGCTAATACTAAAATATGGCTCGGAAATTGAATGTAAAATTGACTTAATAAAATCAATTCATGATTGTGTACGGAGTATGTCAAAGTCAATGACGCTCTTTGTAGAAATCAGTCACGCAAACGTCAAGCGTCCGACGTCATGACAAAGGTGTAGGACAATTAAATTATAGTTGGGCTTAATTTTCAACGGTCGCGGGTGTTCTCTTGTCGATGGAGATTTAAATGAAGCTGACGAGAATTTTCAATTAGCGGGGACACTGAGCGATGGCTGACAATTGTCTCCAACGGCGCCGACGACGACCTCATCCATCTACATTTGAGTAACCAAGTGAAAAAGCAATGAGCCGCGCTATTACCTCTCTTTAGGAATAAATCCTGAAACAGATTCCAACAGCCTTAGACATGTTTAGAGGGGAACTTAGGTGTAAATATTCATAAAGATTACAGGCATCTTACAAAATTCACTCATTCATTAAAAGTTTTACTAACAATGACACTAAAGAGTGAAAACAGCAGACAAAAATAAAAGAGCGGTTTGAGTAGCAAAGTTAAAAAAGAGCAAGAGTCAAATGCATATGGCCGTACCTGTTTGTCGGGCACTTTTATTTTAAAAGAACCTGTTGTTAGCCAAACATTTTCAGCAAAAAAAAAACATTATGTGCAGTGAAGAACAATTTTCATTTGCGATCAACTCATTTTGATTCTAACGGAATATCTTTCAGAGCGAATGAAGAAGGACTTAAAATATGTAAACACCGCTCGTCTGGAAGGTGTCCGTGGTTTTGCGGACCTAATTCCGTCCCCTCGAACGCGTAACTGCGTTTTATGACGTCATCATCGTAATATAATGACGTGCTTGTGAATTGCCTCCATTCTAAATGGCCAGACCCAGGAGTGTAATACGATATGCATGATAGTCTTTCATGACATAGTGTTGAATTTTATCCAGCACGCGTAGCATGACCACTAAAGAAACGAGTTTTGTTTACGGAAGAATAGACATAATGACAGATAGACAATGACAATGTGTCAGTTTGTCGATTCTTCCGTCGACATAGCCCGTTTCTACGGCGGTCATGCTACGCGTGTAGGTCATTTTTATTTCTTTATACATAACATCAATGGGATGTGTTAGTACGATTTATTCTTCGTTCGTCCCAAAGTTTTGTACCACATTCCAAAAAATTCTTCGTTAGTCCCATATCACTATTGAATTCCTGCTTCGTCCCAAATTATAAGTACTTGTAAAGTACAGTCAACAAAAATTGTTTTTCGGTCCACTTATATGTTACGTATAATATTCATATTTCACCAAAAAACGTAACCAATTTACTATAATAAATAAAAGAAAGATTATTTAGAAATTTAATCTGAATCTCACCATCATCTGCCTAGCCTTATCCCAAACTATCTTGGGGTCGGCTTCCAGTCTAACCGGATGCAGCTGAGTACCAGTATTTTACATGAAGCGACTGCCTATCTGACCTCCACAACCCAGTGAATGGGTAAAACGATACCCCTTGGTAAGACTGGATGTCAGACTTTCGGCTTCTGACTACTCGTAACGGCTGTCAAAGATCTTCAAATGACAACTGGGACCAACAGCTTAACGTGCTTTCCGAGGCACGGAGGAAACTCGGTATGTAATGATGGTCACCCATCCACAACCAACCTCGGCAAGTACGGCTTAACCTTGAAGATCGACCCATGCGGCTGTTAATATTTAGCCACGAATTTAATCTGAATCTAGGAATCATAATAAATTAGTGATATTTTTTTAGCGAGTCAATTTATTCCTGTTGTTTTCTTTCAATCTTTCAATGACAAGAAATGAGTAGATAGGGGCGTTTTTTAAGTTTGCTAAAAAATAAGGTACCCATTGGCAATAATATCTGCTTTAATATATAAAAAGAAATAGTATGAAACTGTGAACGTTTTTTAATGCTATTTTTAAAGGTTTTCGCTAAAATCACGTAGATGGTTTAAAAAATCATCAGGGAAAAATCAATATACGTTTCATTATTATATGCTACAATTTACAAAAAAAAATATCTCCATTCTTTCACGGCGAAGGCATTTTTACATTAAAGAGCGGATTTTTAAATACACACATCAAAAGTGTCTAGGGATCAACATATATTTTTGCAATAACTTTTCTCCTGATTGATATTAATTAAAATTTTCTTTAAGGATTCATCAAATAAAGTGTTTTCGTTTGTCACAGTAACGATAAACCAAGTCACCTTTGCATTAATAAAGAAATTTGCCATTTTCTAATAAAGGGAATTTGACATTTGAACCACTAACATTAAAGTTCGAAAAAAAGACTGAAATAACAGTTTTCTTTAAAATTTTATTGGGTAACTTAAATAATTAATAATCCGTGTTTCTACCGCGAACACTAACAACACAAGAACATCGGTTTGGCATACTCAAAATGAGTTCATCCAAATCACGCTGTGGAATGGCCGCCCATGTTCGTTGCAACAACAAAAAAAGGTCTTCTTGCGACTGGATACCCTCCATATTCGGCAGAGCTCTTCTCTGTAGCATATCCCATGCATGCTCAATCGGGTTCAAGTCTGGCGACTGAGCAGGCCAGGGCAGGACATTGATGTTAGCTGCGGCGAGAGTCTGTCTTACAACTCTTGCGGTGTGCGGTTGTGCATTATCATGCATTAACTGAAATAAGGGACCGATTTGCACTTGTAGAGGAACGATGACGTCTGATACAATCGTCTCAGCATAAATTTGAGCGTTGAGGTTGCCTCTGATCCAAATCAACTCAGTTCTTCCGCCGATCCAAATACCCGCCCATACCATGATGGTTCCACCACTATAAGGATGGACTTCCTGGCAGGATTTTATTCGCTGTTGGCGTCCAGGGGTTCTCCAGTGTCGTATACGTCTTGTATCCGGTCTCATACCAAAACGAGACTCATCAGAAAAGCACACGAAACGCCATTGTTCTTCTGCCCAATTTCTGTGTTCAAGAGCCCATTGATATCGAATCCTACGATTGTGCATTGCTATAGGTGGTACCCGTAGCGGTCTTCGGGAATGAAGGTTCACTTCATGCAAGCGGTTTCTGACTGTTTGGTCGCTAATTAAGTTCCCTGAAGAGTGATGAAGCCTCACGGCTAACATCATGGCGGTTATTGTTGGAGCTCTTCGAGTTAAGATTTGAATGTATCGGTCTTGTCTCCGTGTGGTGCAGCGATACCGTCCTCCATGGCGCTCAGCCACGGTACCAGTGCTTCGGTAACGTGTCCAAAGTCGACTGATAACACTCTGACTTGTATTCAGAGCTAAAGCCACAGTACGTTGCCGGGAACCAGCTTCTATCATTCCCACGGCTCTGAGCATTTCTTCCCTGCTTAAATGACGTCGCCGCTCCATAATAACGTTGGTTTTAATCAGTAGTAGGGAAACAGTAGCACTAATAATGTCTTCAATGCGTTGTATGTTTTTATAGGGAAAATATTGACAGCTGATTTTCATCTTTTACTCGAATTTGATTCACAGTTCCTGATTCAAATTATGAAATGCACCAAAAAGGATCCATATAAATTTATAAAATCATAAATTTATTACAAAGCCACATCTCAATCTCAAGAAATCCGCATAAAAATGCTTGATCCCTAGACACTTTTGATGTGTGTAGTTGATTCATTTTAAATATTTAATATTACGTAACCCTTTTTGGCCAATCGTACAAAAAAAGTAAGTTTGGCCTACACAAAAAAATTATATGGGCCGTAGAAGGAATATAAAATAAGATGAAGCGGGAATAAAACAATTAAAATTATATTTTGGGACGAAAGAAGCATACTGTTTGGGACAAACGAAGAATTTTTCGAATTGGGACGAACGGAGAATAAATTGTTCTGTGTAATTAAAAACCCGTCAGCCCCTGCAATCATCTATTACTATGTGTATATTTAAGATGCGACTTCAAAAGAAGCCAACGATTAATTACGTTGCAGAACAAACTACGTAGCATAAACCGGTTGTGAGCCCACACGTTACTGGCGCGTGCGTGCAAACATTCCCTCGCGTTTGGACTTCATTTTCCGGAGCCGACACATGTCAGAGCGCGTCACACCATATCCACGCCATTACCATACGCCCGCACAAAGTGAACTGCGGAAGGATCCCCTTTACAACTCATAAATAGGCGACATGACAGACTCGGGCGTGGTCACTGTTTGATTAAAATGTAACTTGGAATTGCGCACAGCGCCCTCTTTTACTGAAAAGGCTTTAATACTATATGGTCGTTGTGACGATGACGTCGCTTTAATTACTTTTGCTCGGTTATGCATGAGTGACGTTATTAAATAGCCCTGCGGCGGTATCGTAAGCGATCGTGCAGTGCGGCGCGGTCCAATTTCTAAAGACCCACAGACAATATTAATTACTGCGGATGGAAAAGATGAAACAAGTTAAATGTAGCATACGTTCGAAGTATTACAAGAATAGCAACATTATACAGAGTTCAATATCATATCAGGAATCATATTTTAGAAAAGAAACGCCTTCGTGGCCGTTTTTATTTATTATGAGTTTCTACGAACATATGAATTGTTAGCATAACTGGTACTTTGTTGTATTTTTAATAAAAATAAAGATAATTTATCAATAGCAATGAATAAACAGTGTGGTATTAAGTAATCTTCCTGCCGCTCTACTAATAATGAATAACATAACATAAAATTATTTATTTCATGCTACAATGGCCCATAGAAATATACCTTATGAACTAACATTTACAAAGTAAACTTTAACCCGCGGCTTCGCTCGCGTAGATTTAGAATTTGACAATAACCGTCTCGGACACGTGGCGCCATCTATTATCATAAGAACGTTATTGTTGTTTTCCTCGGGAACAGTAATATTTTTCGGGGTAAAAGGTACCTTATGTCCTTTTGTGTATACCTGACAACATATATGTAAAATTTCAAGATGATCGGTTCAGTGGTTTAAGCGTGAAGAGGTTACAAATAAACAAACTTACTTTCGCATTTATAATATTACTAGCTGCTGCCCACGACTTTGTTCGCGTTAATTTTTATCTGTGTTTTCAGTGATAAATAGTAGCCTATGCTCTTCGTCACGATATTATCTATCTACTTGCCAACTTTCATAACGATCCAATCAGCCGTTAAGTCGTGAAAAGGTAACAAACAAACAAACAGAGTAACTTTCGCATTTATAATATTAGTATGGATATGGATATAATATATATATATAGTTAGGATACAAAACCTATGTTAATAAATATGAATTAAAACTATGTTAGTAGCACTTCACTTGTTTACAATTCACTTGAGCTAGCTGACCAGTGGAACTTGTCCGCGGAAGCGACGGAATACCACGTCCTGCGGCCAAAAGTCTTCTTCCATCACGATGGTCAGATGAAAATTCGGAACCCCGAACGCCCTGAAGTTGACATTGCGGCGCGACTCCAGTAACTGCACCCTCGGTGTATACCTTGTCTTTTGGCGCACGTACTTCACGATGTCCTCCGCTTAAGTGGTGTAATGCAAGCGGGAAATGTACATCGGTGTTTTCGGCTGGGCGGCACGCAGGAGCTTTGCCGCGGCGGTTCTTGGGTATTTGTGAATGGCGCTTCTTTCTTTGCACCGTCGCGAAACCATCATTACCAGCCTTGTTCAGCGCCTTTTCAGGCTTATTACTAGGAGCGCCAGTGGGGCTTGCGGTGACGCTGGCGTAATCTTTTCGTAAGGCTCGGATCGCGCAGCGCATAGGAGCCGCCGCGGGGATGGGGGTCGCGTGGGTGGACTGCTCTGCAAGCTCAGCAATTGACGTATGCAACTGAAACTGCTGACGCGGAATTCGACGTCGATATATCGTGGCGCGATATCTGCGACACGTATCAACGCAAGTCGTATTAACTGCTGGCCTAGTTACTGCCATACTGTTGCGCAATTCAGTATCTTCTTTGCGCAAATCGGTGACGATATTCTGGGTTGCTTCTAATTTCGCTAGCACATACTCAAGACTGGCCTTCAGTAGGCCCGTTACATCGACATGGTCGAAGGTGACGGGAGGAAGCTTGTTTAGGTCCTTCGCCACAAACGTCGGCACGTCGTCAGTGTTGGTCACCTAGAACAGTGTGATAATATCCTGCAGGTTTCTCTTGGTTCCATCACGGCGGCGGGACACCATCTTGTGGCGCTTATTCAACACAGTGAACAGCAACAGCTTGACAGCAGGTATGTCATCCTCGCTGAAATTTGTTGCGCAGATCTGAACAGCGGACACTGCTGCAAAAACGCCAGCAGCTCATTCGAAACTAGTTTTCACTCATAGCGGTACAATTTCGAGCGTCGGCTTGCGCCGTGCTATTATACTGCTACATTTTTTTTATTAAATAAAAGAGACATGCAACCTTCCTATACTATATAGGGTGACTGGCATTTAGTGACCGATACATAGACACGTGATTATACTCATGATAACTAACAGCATTCCCAAAGTTTTTTTTTTACACTTCTATTACAATAATACAACAGCCGTATGAAATTCGCGCGCGCGCGCGCCTTTGGATTATCAGCTTGTGATAAAAGTGAATGACTTAAAAAAATGTTTCATTGGGATAATCGTTTGTTTTTATGAGTATAATCACGTGTTGAAGTATCGGTCCCTAATTACCAGTCACCCTATACAAGGTGTTGTTTTGCATCCTCGTCAAAATTCAGGAGGTTGTCACAAAAGACATAAATAATCAATTTAAATTACGGTACCTAGTTAATTATTAATAAATGCTGAATTTTTTGCTTGTTTATGTTTGTCAGTATGTCGGAATAACTCCCTTAACGTGGTTTAGAGAATAAGAAATTACTGAATAAACGTTTGAGATTGTTTGTATTTGTGGAAGCGTGGCTATAGGGCGAGAATCAGACGGCTCGCGTTTAAAAAACGGGTGGTTCACAGTTACCGATTTCCGTAAATAAGAAAAAAAAATATTTACCCATTTTATTATTGATTCGAGACGAGAATCATTAGCATAGTTACCTCCTGGAATTTGACGAGGATGCAAAACAACACCGTGTATAATTATGAACATAGAAAAAAATCAAATGCTTGGAAACAATAAACGTGTGCCTGAATAATTTATGTATAATTGTATGTTTCTAAAGTAAACAATAATATATTTTATAAAGTATCATATTTACACAGAGTACCTATACGTGTGAGCTCCTAAATTATCAGCATTGTTAGAGTATAAGTAAGATACTTAAGTATTCACCTTTGTTTCAAAAATCTGAAATGTTGAGAGGTATTTCAAGCATGTTTCAAATGCTGAATACTGGTATGTACCTAACGTACGTATGTATTATTTAAATCGTTCAAACAACAGTTGCTCAATGTCGTAACTATGAGAACACTCCCAAAGTATCAACAAGTAAGATTTGATTCATAATTAATTTTGATGGCTTACATGTTAAAATCATTTGTTATATAATATAACTTGGAAGCACATAGATACGTACTTACCAGGTATATATAATGAGTGCTGTAGGGATCGGCAGTATGTCCGGTTAAGCAGACGACAACCTCATAGGTTGAACTGCGAGATGCCATTCACACAAAAAGGATCGGCAGTATGTTGTATGAGTACCTAGTATTTTGCGTATAATAAATATTAAAAAGAAGTTTAGAGATTAAATTCACGGAACCCTTATAAATTCGTCCTGTCTGTCCGTGTGTGACAGCTTTTTACTCCAAGACTGTTAGTACCGCGCAGCTGAAATTAGGTGAGCAGATGTATTCTAACTATTATAGCCGTCACACAAAAGTTACAAATTTAAAAATATATGGGGTAGACCCCTTAAATGTAAGTAAAGCTTGAATGATTTTTCTACTTATACACCTGTGTGAGGTCAATTGACAGGTCTTAAAAAATACATAGAGGTTTCTGAAATACTTTTTTCATAGATCCATAGTTGATGAGATATTTGTCAAAAAAAAAAATGTCCCTGCCCCCCTTCTAATTTGTAAAGTAAGAAGATCACACAGAAGAAACTTAAAAATAACTAATTAACTAAGTAATTTTGTTTTTCATTATCATACTAAGAAAAACAAATTTAGTTTTGCTGTTGAGTGTTAATTGGCTTATGAATAAGCGTAAAAAATATTGTTATTTAATATTTTGGTGCTAAACCCTTTGTGTGCGAGTCCGATTCGCCCTTGGCCGGTTTATATACATGTCACACCTTTAACGCAAAGCTGTCTCTCCTTTTCTTTTTGTTTGTTCTATTATTCTAATTGCAACGTTATTAATTTCCGTTTTCTTTACAACGTGCCGACGTTAATTATTAACTGACTATAAAGGTTAAGGTGTCTACGCTATGGTACCTACATACTTTTAGAGCCACTTTGGACTCTAAGGTAGGCTTACGTAGAATTCTGTTGTAGGTACTAAGAATAGACCTAAAGCTCATTTTAAATGAACAAGATTCATCAAAGTTCTATTTTTTTGACAGATTCTGTACTAAAATTTTGTTACCCATCACTTTGCACTCACACACGAACAAATAAGAAATGAATGTCTTGACATTTTAAAAGGCTCCGCCTCAAAGCGATTTCACCTTTTGAAACTTAATGTTTCTGACTTCTTTTGAACTGTAAGGAGATGTTTTAAGCATAAGAAATCACATAAAAAGATTCGCTATAAAACAGACGACCTGTTGCTAGAGCGACGGCGACTTAAGGAAAATTGCCCACGACGCCAACATGCTCCTGTATTATACGGAGGGTATTATTAACCATGGTAACCGCCTGCCCTCCCTCGCCCTCAACAACTTTTTCAAAACATCACAACTTTGACGTCTGATCACCTATACAACGCACTTTATAATCTTTCGTGCGTTTGTTCCCTGCAGTCTCCCTCAATTTGCAAGTCGCGAACAGCAGGGGTGTGCCGCACGCCAAATAGATGACGGGATTATTTTTGTGTTTGACATAATCATAGTGACAAATGTGTGCTTTAGGGCTGTCACTTTGACGTGCTTGTTTTGATAAACATGTTTGTGATTATGACAGGGCAGCGCAAGTTGAGCATAAACAATACACAATAAAAAATAACATCGACATAATTTAAACATAAAATGAGTAGGAAAATTTGAGAGTTTGATAGACACTTCATCTCTTATTAATCGTAGTTTTTTCTAGGTTGCACATGTTTAATGGCACTATTCTGACAATTCCAGTATAATAAATCCATCATAGCAAAATTATAATATTTGTTTTGAACTTTAGGGAACGGAACCCTAAAAAGATACTACTTAAAAGATTGTTAATAGTTCTATTCATTTTTGGTGTTCAAGCTTAAACATAGCCAAAGTAACAGATGTTATTCCCATTAAGTGTAAGTTTTGCCCTTGTGTAGGTACTGGGTCACAGAATAATATCAGAAGTGGGATGAGTGTAGCTGTGGGCTTAGCCCATTGAATGGTGAATGAATAGCGTGGGTGCGTGACCGCGGCTCCCTACAGCTGGGGTCCAAAGAGGAGATTATAACAAAAAAAAAACTAATTTCATCGTTACTTACTCGCGACGTTACTACAACTAAAAAAAAATACATCTAACAGCAGTCGATTACATACATAAAAAGAATTTTCTTTCCCCGTAAAACTTATAATTTGAAATGGCAATTTCACACTGAGATATAATCAAAGCATCGGCAGCATTGGCGGACTCGTGCCGACGACTCTGAAAATACAAATTTATATAATCTGACATCGATCAAAGTTCGAAATTGGAAATTGTACTTGCCTACCAATTCCCGTCAGCGAGAATGCCTACAGAATTTCGTCACCACAAACGCTAAAGTTGCTCTGCTAGCTTGCCATCAAAAGTTAATTTGAGAAACATGACAGGCAGGTACATATCGCCAACCTCTCGGCACGAAAATTGCAAAATTATCTCTCGTCTTTATCTTCAAAGAGATGTCATCCCCATCTGCGTGGCTGGGCCAGTTTCAAAGTTGTTTGCGGCACCGCTGGAGATCGTTCTTATTATAAACATGTTGATGTTTATCCCAATCCACCTGTCTCCGTATAATAGAATGATAAATACAGCTTTTAATTGAAAGGATTTACAATCTGCTGCGTTATGTAAACGTGTTATCTGTGTTTGCATCTTGACTGACTTGAAATAGGTAGGTTCCTATTTGTTTATGGAGGACACTCGACATGACATTTTAATTAAAACTTAGACGTTATTCAAGTAGTATTTTCTGTAATTATAGTCTACAACCAATAGCAATATTTTCCTACAGGAAATAAGGTAAATTAATGAAGTCTTATAAAACTTTTATCCAATAAAAATAATTTGACAAGCGCTTAAAATGTTCCGAACAATTTAATTTTATCAATATAATTAATCTTGCCTATATTTTCGGCTTTAACTTTGTTTTAACTCGACTGAGCTAACATTCAGATATTGAAGTCAAATGATGCCTATTTATAATTATTATTTTTGCAAAAAAAAAGATACAAAATAATGCGTTTAAAGTCATCATGGGTTTTTATAAGTTAGGAGGTATTTCTAACTTTGCAGGTCAAAGTATCCTTGTATAAAAATAAAACGAAAGCTGTATTGTTAGTATGACTCGTCAAAATACCACTTTAGTAGTATAAGACGATACATTACGCGATACATTAAATGACTGTACTAGTGACGTTGGTATTATGCAAAATATTTACACCCAACAAAGAAACAAATACCTGTTATGTTTCATTAAAATAATCCCCTTAGGAAACACAAATTCCACGTAATATTTATTCAAAAACTAACCCACTTATTCGAGGTTACGGCATAGTGGAGCGCACAAACTGGGTACTGGCATCAAAAACTATTTTGTTCGAGACAGGTCAGAGTTTTGTAAATTAATTCGGTGGTTCCGAGCTATTACGCAAACTGTCAGCGCAGGTGCCGACCCACTACTTCAGCCTGCACAGGATTTGCATTCGGAAATACTCGTACTAATTTAACTTCTCTGTTAGCTAAGTCAAACTAAACAACACACGTAGTTTGGCTTCCGAGAGTCAAACAATCCCATGTAGCAGCATAACCTTTCACTGTCGTATTGAAATTAGAGCAAATACTCATCGCTGCACTTAGTTATTTACCGTTTTGTTGTGGTTACCTTATAGTGCATGCGAAGTACCTACATACCTTCGCACCAATTTCAGGTTTCATTTGCCTACGTACACATTCGGGGAACAAATTAAAGCCATTGTGTTAGACGGATTATGGAGCGGCGTCCATTTATATGTAAAATAGTGACGCGTACGATCGGAGTCAGTCAACCGAGCGCCCCAGCGCCGCACCACGCCCGCCGCGCTTCCAAAATCCTGCCGACACATACTGATCATTGTGTACGTACCTATGAATTTTACATATTGCCAAATCAATGTTTCGACAGTAAATTGTCCTCACTAAAGTAGTCTTCAAAATAGTTTTTGATGCCAGCCTCATTGCCTTTGAAATATTTGTTCCTTTCTAGACGAAGTTTTAAATACTGTCTGGATTTTTACCTAGTAGAAATGCTATTCCCGGATTACTTGATGACAATATGTACGTATCAAATTAAATCGTCACTCGTCATGCAATAAGATGAAACATATGCGTTTTATGTAACGTGCTTTATCACTACAAGTCCAATACAGGGTTACTTCAAACAATCATTTATAGTACATTGTGTATTAAGGGCGGTAAGTAAGGAATTACGATCGAGGCTCTAGTAGAAGCCCGAAGTCGAAGACTGAGGGCTTTCTGAGTCGAGGTTCGTAATTCCCGTACCGCCCGTGAAACATACAATGTTTTTCATCACATTTGCGAGTTAATAATTATGAATATACACAAGTCAGCACAATTATTACGACATACGTGAACTGATTTTAAGGGGTTTGCGGGCTGTTTGCCCACACCACAGATTATACAAATGTTTTATTCAGAAACGTTAAGGGCAAATACTTCCCGAGGTATACAGCCATGACGGAGTGTAAAAAAAAAAAAAGACGTTTTGATACAAAAAACTATCGATTATTTAGATTTTAGAACATTAGTTGAGTAACTAAATAACATGTAGCGAGAATTCCTGTTTGGATAACATTTTAAGACAATTTTTCAATTGCGTATAAACTCCTTGCTTGAACTTTCATGAAATCATGGTCTGTGTGCTGTTATGCTGTGCTGTAAATTTAAAATAAATACTTACCGCCCTAGGGTTTTATATGGGGCATTACAGCAAAGTTAACCTGTATGTTATGACACTGTTTACGTGCAAGTGTGATGAAAAATAAATTAAAACTTGTTTTGCCCTTTCACAAAACTTAAACAATCTTTAATACTTACCGTAGAGTTTATATCATATCACAGTATTTCACCTGTATATCTTTCAAGAGTAGATAATTAATGCTACTAAGTACTAAACACAATATATTGCACAGTAATTTAGAACTGATTTAAATTAAATATGTTTGACAGTGAATAACTATGTCCATTTTCAAGTATTCAAATATAATTAATAGATTGTCTATCTCCATCTCAAGCAGGTGTCATTAATAACATTATTGTGATGTTAGGACAATGACTAGGTGAATTAAAGAAGAAGAAGAAGTATGTGAATGAGTGTGCAAACTATCGCAATAAAGATTGATTATTTTAAAGGTTCGGATGATTGTTGGTCGAGTGTGAGTTTTCTGTAATAATAGTGAGTTTGTGTTGTAGTTGACAGACAGCCGGTTGTTGACGTGAATAAAGTTTTCACAAACAGGTTCTGGGCGCGCTGAAATATCGCCACTTGCAGGCGGCGCAAATACCGAGTCGCGACGCCGAGCTACTAACGAATGCACTGCATTCGTAATAAAGGAAAAGAGTTTATCGCACAATGTATGACTGCTGTGGCCGGGATGTTACATGTCACGTGTTATGTCGGTTCTGCACTGGTCTTGTGTACTTTTGTTAGAAAGTTTACGAGTCATACAACATAAGGTAGTTGACGTCTTATTTAACGAGAAGCGATACTAACTAGGAATCTTGGCAAAATGGCGATGAATGTCGGATGAGTTCATTTTAAGTGTAGGAACAGGCAAATTGAAATTACTGATTTCCAAACGACCCGAGATTCTATTGACATTTCGACAAAGTGTTGACAGTTTTGGGTTTCGTAGCGCCGTAGCGAGCTACGCGTGCTACGACGTATCACGCACACATTTTGCTTTTTCATTCAATCAATTCGACAAACTTCTGACGTGTCAGTCATTCAAGTAACAACACAGTTAGTATTTTTTTAGTACTGATTAATTAAAATTATAAAATAAAAACACAAAGATAAAAAAATCCTATTCTACGATCATTGTATATCTGAGATCTGGACGAAATAGGCACGGACAGTAATAGTATTATTTATTAGAGATCGTCATAAAAATTGGTTTCAATATTGACTTGTCAACAGCCATCAAGATACCTAATTCCCAAGTCGCTTCACGTGATTTTCAGATCTTGTTATAAACTTATCGTCCAGCATAATGCCCTCTGTGTCGGTTATAGTCGCCACTGTCCGTCTCTCAACACGTCATGACAGTTGGACAGTGCACTTCAACTCGTGCACAGTACTAATGAAATGTAAATTTCCAGCGCATCGCCTCCACGACATTCCTACCTCCATGAATTTCGCAGCGGCAGACAAATCGTATCGCCTCTTGCTTCGCGTTCGTTAGCCGTTTGTTCGTGGATTTCGCACACAGGTACTAACATAGGTATTTACGTTTCAACGCGTACGCTACCACTGTATTATATCACAGACATTCATCACTCGGTAACGAATTGGTTACATTCACAAGCACGTTCAAAAGCTTTATTTAAAGCAATCGGGAGATGAATCGATGAATTATTTCTGCATTTTGAACGAACACTTTTCTGAAAGATTTGTGAGAACGACAACGAAATCTGAAGCCTATTACTAACGAAGTGACAAAAGCAATATGTATCAAGTTATTAAAACGTCATGATCGTTAAACAACCGCTTTATTCAGCTTAAACCGATATATCTGGCGCGGTTGATCAATCAACGCTGGGCTCGAGTGACGTTAGTCGAGACTGACGTATTACGTACAGCGATAGAGATTTTATTTTAATTATCCCACACGCCACGCTGTCGGGCGTGCATTATGAACGCCGATCAATTTGTTTATTCAGAAGGTTCGCAACAAATTACAGCGATCGTGTACGATGGATTATGTAAAACGACAACCATTTGTATGTAAACTAATGGTGAGTGTCGTTGTACGGAGCGACGTGGCGACGCGACAGGACTGCCGGTAAATACCTACTTTTATTTTTACATAGGTGTTAGCTACGTCTGGTGTATTACCTACTACATGAATTACAGAAATGTTTTCGTTTCATATCAACGTAATATTGTTCTAGAGTTAATAATATCACCTAAAAGCTACAATTGAAACAGATTTGTATCAAGATAGCTAAATCCCCTCAGACATGATTACGTCAACAATAGACAACTGCTGTTATAAAAAAACTCTTGCGATGGTATCATCATGTTATTGTAGGAATAATTGCTGTAACAAAAGTCTGTGTGTACTCGTATATGTTTTAACATTTTTATTTGTAGAAACACTAAAACACCCAGTTAGCCTTCGTTATCCAGTCACTTAAAAAGTCTTGTTAAAGTGGACCGTCCTTCCAGTTGAGAGAATTTCTATACAATTCTTTGTTATACGTGGGTATAGTGGCTCTCGTCTGCTCCACAATTGCAGGAGATATAATAATTCCGTCTGGAGGAAAACCTTACACGGTAAGAAAATTATACCCACATTGTTATGTTTACGGATCAAAAAACTTGATGTATTACATTTAGCTAACTGGACATTATAATAATGTACTCGCTTTTATTATTTAGTAGGTTTTTTATGTGGACTGGTCTGGAAGGTAATGTTTCATGTCAAGCGTAGCAACTGCTTTTACAAATTAAGTGAATTGTAGCAGCCGGCTACGAAAAATGAGTCATTGTGGTTTTCGTAGCAGATTGGGAAACTCGTAGCAATTCACAACTTTGTAGTGCTACGAGAATGCTGACATTTGTGGTCGCAATTCAAGCGTAGGCTAACCGCTTTATTCGTGAATCCTAGGTATTTACGACTGCTTTATTTATGAAGTTAACGAAGAATTCGATAGATTAAACCAATTTCCGTATTTTTTAACATTTGTCAAGCGTTTTCCTATATTTCGACATTTGATTGACGCAGAGATAGCACCTAGGTTTTGAATGCTATTTATTATGCAATTTGACCTATTGTTAACATGAAGTTACGGAGTTTTGAGCTATGTTAATGGTTCACGCAACATAAGCCACAGTGTGTTACAGTGTATCTCTATTCTGGCTTCAAAACACTCTATAAAACGAAAATGGACCCTAATTCACTAAACCAAACAAACTAAACTATTTATACCATCGTATGAAATTAACTTAAGTAAAAAAACAGTGTTGTCTAATCACCCTCGTCCCCGAAGTGTCGTGAGGCGGCCGTAACGTCGTATAATTGGCACACTTCCCGTACCGCTGACGACTTACACGGTTCACTGCCTGCAATCAATCGACGGAACCCAGGATTGCGTGACTATTCATGAGTAAAAAATCTACATTAGCCTCGCACTTACAAGTAATAGGCTATTTGACTTCTAATATAAATTTTGCGAGAGTTTTAGTCTTGTTTTGTAGAAGTTGTGAAAAAAACACAATGCAAAAAAATAAACATCTATGAAAATTAAGAATGTTTTTAAGTTTCCGACGGAGGAGTGTTCTGTCTGTCTTGCATGAAATGGGCAATGAACTAAGTTCCACAAAATTACTATGATGTCTGTTGATAGTACGGCGTCATAATTTTGAAGTCAAATCAAATCAAATCAAATCAAATCATTTATTTCTTTGCAAACATGGGTAATTTGTACATAGATGTGTTATTATTTACTATAGTCCTCCATATTCTACCGTCAAAAGGGCATGCAAATAATATAAAATTCATAAATTAAATAGTAATGGTATAAAATTGGAATACCAGATACATTTAAATTTCAGATCATTAGAATTACAAAAAATAAACAAATAATTATCAGACTAATAACAGTTGTGAAATTTTAACAGTGATGTCAAAAGGAATAATAATGTATGTCAATCAGGAAAAAATGTCAGAATAGGAACAATTATGTCAATGACATTGATAGTTAGTCAATCAGTGCAGAGATTTATCATTAAGGAAGTCGTCAATTGTGTAATAGGTTTTGTCAATTAATATTTGGTTTAGTGCCCTTTTAAATTTTATCACAGTCATATTTTTTATTACATCAGGTACTTTATTATAAATGCGTGGGGCAATACCAAAAAAACTTTTCTGCATAAGTGCGGTTTTACATTTGACTTGACACAGTTTGTTGACATATTGAGTTCGTATCGGATTTTTTCTGACTGCTGACAGTTTTTCAAATAATTGTGGATTATTTTTTACAAACAGAGCGGTTTCCAAAATGAACAAAGATGGAAAAGTTAAAATTTTTAAAGACTGAAAATAGGGAAGACAGCTATCTGTTGTTTTAAGATTGCACATTGACCTTATGCATCGCTTTTGCATTCTAAATACTAGTTCCTTATCGGTCGACTGCCCCCAGAAAATAATGCCATACCGCAAAACAGAAGCAACCAGTCCATGGTACGCTGATAAAAGAGCCTGACGGTTGACTTTTTTTGAAAGCTGATGGAGAGCATACGCGGATTTGCTTAGCTTTTTGCACACTACTTCAATATGAGGTTTCCACGTGAGTTTGCTGTCAATCACTATACCTAAAAACTTCGCCTGACTTTCTTCCTCTATATTACAGCCTTGGTAAGCAACACAAACACTTGATTTTTCACTACGTTGATGAAATTGCATTATTTTCGTCTTACTTAGGTTTATTACCAAATTATTATTACTTAACCAGTTTATTATATCATGCAAACAAGTATTTATGTCCTGCTCGTAAGTATTATTATTTGCACATTTAATTACAGCCGTGCTGTCATCCGCAAAGAGTACCATTTTGTTTTTTGTTACTTTCGGGAGATCGTTAATATATATTAAAAAAAGTGGCGGCCCCAGTACGCTACCTTGTGGAACACCATATTTTACACGCCTTGGTTTTGATGTGTATATGGTTTCTATTTTACTTTTTGGACAAATTCTAGAAATTTCTGTGTATTGCAGTCTATTACTTAGGTACGATTCCAGTAATTGAAGAATGTTCCCTCTTATACCGTAACTATGTAGCTTGTGTAACAGAATTTTATGGTCCACATAGTCGAAAGCCTTGGTCATGTCAGTATAAATAGCACAGACTGGATTTCTCCTATCTACAGATGACATGATGTTTGTTAATAGGTCGAACAGTGCCATATTAATTGTGGTATTCTTACGGAATCCCTTTTGTTCTTGACAAAATAATTGATATTTTTCGAAATAAGCATAAAGAGAATTATAGATTACTTTCTCGAAAATTTTGGAAAAAATTGGTATTTTCGCTATGGGTCTATAATTTTTTAAATCTGTTCTGTCATCTTTTTTGTATAAGGGTTTTATTACAACTTTTTTGAGCCTATTTGGAAATATGCCATTACCAATACTCAAGTTAATTATATGCGCTAACGGAGGTGCTACTAATTCTTTGGTGAATTTTATGACTTTTGTAGAAACGCCATCATATCCAACAGTGTTTGTGTTTTTTAGGTTAGAGATTATTTTTACAATGTCATCAGTAGTAACAGGTTGCATAAACAGGGAATTTAATGTCTGATTGTTTATATTAATATTATTTAATGTGATGTCAGCTTTAGTATTATTTTCAATTTCGTCAATAAAATAATTGTTAAATTCGTTTGCAATGTCTGTGGGGTGTGTAAACGACAGATTACCTCTATTAACGCACATGACTGATTCCTGTGGCAAGCACAGTTTGGTTTTATTTATTATTTGCCAGGTAGCCTTAGATTTGTTTTCGGCAGTGTTTATAAAATGATTATTTTGTGCTCTTTGTGTTAGCTTGATAATTTTTCTATAAAGTTTTGTATAGTTTTTAAGAACTTTTTTATTTAGTGAGTCCGGATTTAACCTATATGTCCAAAGCAATTGCCTTTGTTTTTTACTGCATGTTTTTATTCCTCGAGATATCCATTTCGTTTCCTTGTTGGTTTTGATGGTTACAATTTTTTCCGGAAAACATAATTTATAAAAAAGAGAAAAATCATCCATGAAATTATCAAAAGCTTGGTTTGCGTCTTGTGCATCAAACACTTGTACAAAAGATAAACAGCTAAGATGTGTTTTAAAAGTTACTAAATTATTCATACTTATGTCCTGCTTTTTAGTTTTCCAATACTGTAGTTTACAGGTTTTTTTAATAGGTATTTTTAGTATTTGCGATGTATGATCCGAAAGGACCAGATCTACAACTTTAGCTTCGCAGTCTTTTCTGTAGTTGTGTGCAAAATTATCAATACAGGTTTGACTACTAATCCTTGTGGGAGTATAAAGAGCTAATTTTAGATTGTACCTCATGAGAAAATATTCAAATTCTAATGTAGCTTTGTTTCTTCTCAAAACATCAATATTAAAATCACCACACAAGACAACTTTTTTATTTGATGAAATACAAACTTTAGTTAAAATGTAATCTAATTTTTCATAAAATATTTCGTAATTAGGCTTAGGTATTCTATATATACAAATAATAATCATTTTTTGTGCAATGACTTCCACAGCACAGCATTCAAAAATTCCCGAAACGGATTGTTTTGCTATGTCCGGCATTTCTTTGAACTGCAATCCTACTCTAACGAAAATACACGCTCCTCCTCTCTTTGTGTTTCTAGAGAAGAAAGCAGCTGGACAGAAATTTGGAATGTGTAATAAATCCTCATAACCAGTTTGAATGAAGTGCTCTGTGATACAAATTACATCTATTATAGTTCCTCTGTCAGATAACTCCACTAGCTTTACAGTCAGACTATCTGCTTTATTCATCAGGCCAGCGATATTCTGATGTAGAATGGTAAGGAATTTAAAGAAAAAACTGAGAATTTACTTGCTGTGAATTTGTAGACAAACTATTTTGATTTTGAGGGAGGCAGTTAACTTCTGAGTGCGTAGTAGTTAGGTCGCTCAAGCCAACTATAAGGTCTCGCAAATCTGATACAATAGTCTCTAAACCACAGTCATTCAAAGTTCCATATTTTTTACCATAGGTTTCATAAGCATACGTCAGATTAAGATTTGAGTCTAATAAGTATGCATAATTAAACGTATTTATATCTAAATAAAGAAGGTTATTAAACGTTTCTATACGGCTGTTAAACATTATGTTGGAATCTGTCATACATTTAAAGGTCGGTAAACAAATTATAAAGTTTGTGTGATGCAATGGTAACAATTTTTCTCTCACAAACATGACAAGTTCTAAGTAATTATGAGTTTTTCGAAAGTCTTCTTCACCAATATAAATAACACAATAGTCCGAGTACGTAAAGTTTTGTACTTTTCCTTCAATTTGGTCAAGAAGTTGCCACAATCCACATGTAGGTTTACGATAGTGACAGATTTCAAAGTTACACAGATCAGTTCTTTCGGCAATTGTATATAGTCTGTTTGACTTTTCACTGCTTAATAAGCATATTTTGTGTTTCAAGGAAGGGTGCTTGTGCTTTACAGCTGCTTTGGTTTGTATGCTTTTAGTTTTGCTAGTTGGGCTTACGTTGTTGCTAACGCTTATAATGGGTTGTATTACTGTCTTCGTCGGTAAAGAGTCGTCCTTTACTAAAGTCTGGGTGGTCTGAGTTTGTTTAGTCTTCATGTTTTTTTTAGGTGTCATTAAAGTGGTCTTCGCTTTATGTTTTCCTGGAGTGTTGACAATTTTTTTGTACATGTCATTTTTTTTATTAAATTCTTCGTTTAATTTCTTTAATTGGCTGTTTTCTAACAATAATATCTCGATTTCTCTATGAGCACTAGTAAGTTGAGTTGTTAGTCTGTCTACCTCATCTTTTAATATTTTTAATCGGGGAACGTCTTCGTCTTCAGAGATATCAGGCAGACTATTAGTCGTACAGTTTAAAGTTTGTGATATAATATCGTTTTCGTCATCATTTGGTTCCGACCGTGTGCGTGTCCGCCGGAATGTAATATTCCTTTAGTCTCATAACGTTCAAGTTGCAAAATAACATATGGTAGCAAAAAGTTCAAATCTCATAAGACCCAAGTCTCGAAACCTCCAAGTTGCAAAATATCTACATCTCAAAACGTTCAAGTTGCAAAACAGTCAAGTCTCCAAACATCCATGTCTCATAATATACATTTTTTATTTAAGTGGATTTGTAAGTGGTGTTTTATATTTTTGAAATCGACATTGCAATTTCTGCAATGTCGATTTCAAGTAATATTCTCCAAGAAATTCATTTTTAAACGGAAACTATCTTACAAAAATAATTTTTATCGAGTGTGGATTTGAACTTGCGTCTCAGAGATTCTTTCACTATGGACTCACGGTTGTGCCACTAGGTCAGACGGGGCTTAATTAGCGTGTCGAAATAATATATCTTATAGCGGCTGTTGTTGTTCGTATTTGTTATTGTTACGTGTGTGATTTTTCTTTAGGGTCAATAGATGTCTCTAAACACAATTTCAACAACAATCGTTTATATCTACTGTGGCAACATCGTTTAGAGATTGGCAACAAAATATCTTGGTTCTTGAAATATTACTTAAGATGGCGTTGTAGTCAATGCGTTTCAAATAAAAAACGACTTCTTATTTTTAACTTATCTCCAAACCACATAAATCCGTGTATTTTTAAAGGTTGTTCAAGTCGGCTTCCGAAACTATTGATGTCAAATTGTCATGACATGTTATTGAAAGTATGTAAACAAACTTACGAACGTCCAGTTCCGTAAATATTCAAGTCACTGTATGGGTCAACTATTTTCACTTTTAAATTAGTTGTTTGTGCACTATATACATTTATAACACTGTCACAGTTAGTTTATATGACTAGCTTCACTTTTATGTGCATTACACAGTCCATACTTGAATATAACTATTTTAATGATTTTTAATTAACGGAGCACGAATCACTGCTATGTTTACTTGCCAGCGCCACCTAGCGGATCAAAGTGAAGTGCTTTTTCTTTCTTGAAAATCGTTTTTATATAAAACCTTTTATTTTAATTTTATTTAAATAAACGTTGTGGTTTTTATTTTGACATAAGATGGTTCCAAAGGTATTCTTAATCCGAACATAAAAGCAGTATTGTTTCTTGGATCTTCGTGTTCGGGATGATCAAGATGCTTGTCCTTTCGCGCAGGTCACCGAACAAAGGGAGAAGAATACTTCACATTCTTGCATACCTGCACAACACACGGAAGCAAATTTACGCAAGCCAGGTTTCTTTGAAAAACAATATTCTAAATCAACACATATTTTTAGTTAACGTCACTTTTGTTTTGTGTATCTGTGACCGGGTGGTTCTTTTAAACTATACAGCGTGTTTTGATGCGGTTTTCACCATAATTTAGGGAACTTATTCCAGATGAAAACTTCTATTGTGTAGAAATATAAATAAGAGCGTGTCTGTAGACAGAGGAGAATAGAAGAAAAAAACGTATTACGCCGACCTCAAGTAACATGGGATAAGGGCAAAAAGATGATGATAATGTGTGTAAATATATAAGTCAGGAGGTTCTCTCAAGTTGTATCATCATTGCGAAGCAGGGTTCGATTGCTAGTTTTAAATAAAAAGAAGGTTGGTCAATAAAAGTAAATGTATGTATAGGTGATACCATGGTATTAAAAATAGATTTATGATAATTATCGTGATGTGCCCTGTTTCTGTCAGACAAAAACATATACTAAAAGGAGTGTTCAACGAACTGGCTCTTAAAACGTTTAAAATTAGATGGTTTGAAAGTAATTACAAGCTTTTAATTAGTTAGTTATTGTCGGCGTCAGTTATAATTCGCCAGCCAACCACTACCCACGGGGAGGTGACTTGAGTCCCAGCAGTGGGAAAAATATAGGATTGTAGGTAGTTAGTTATTGCACCATTGAGCTGTGTGCATTAAGTGATAGGACTTAGGTAAGTTTTATAACGTTAAAATAGTAATTTATTTTGTTTCCTTCCTTCCTTCCTTTTTACTTTGAACGATGAATGATAAATAAATAATTTCTTACTTTGTAGGGATTTAAGATTACCTAAGGGATTTTATAAGTAGGTTGAGAGATTTAGTCCGTTTTGAGCTTACTAACTCGTCAACCGAACGTTTTTGACGCAGCATTATTTCCGCATGGGCGATTGGGCGTTTTCGCATTCAAATTGATGCTTAAAATGAACAAGATTTTTATTTTGCATTTGTTTTCTCTCATACTCTCCGTAAGGGTTCATTGCACCGTATATGGCAACATATACCGTTTTGATCTCTTAAAAGCAGTATAAAATGTATCGGTAAAATGTTTTAGCCGTAAAAGTGCAAGCAGGTGAGATGTGATGGATTGACGTCATTCCACTATACTGCGGAGAGCATTACCGTGTCACTAGTTCTACCTTTAAACACAGCATCTTACTTTATATGATCAACTTACCCTTTAACTTACGCCACCATAATATAATGTATTAAAGGAAGGTGAATGTAAGTCGGTACTTCGATTTGTTTTGATTTTATTTTCATTTTTCGAACATTTTTTTTCTTTTAACAAGCTTTTATTTAACTTACCTTTGCAACTTTATTTCAAACCAGTTCCCCCTACAGATTGAGCTGTTCACACATCTTTGGTTCTGGTGTCAATACATGTTTATAACAAACATGACTGGATCCTGCAGCTAGGATCTTCTTCCCACGACTAACTCCTCAAAAGTTAATACGCTATATAGCACGGGCACGCAACTGTGTATACGCGTACAATTTTGATAAACAAACAATAATTTCTTCTTTTAAAAATAGTTTGATTTGCGCCCTTATTTACTTGGTTGATTGACATTATTTTAGGATTTCTGGTCTGTTAAAAATATAAAATATATAAACAGATCGCTTTGGTAAATACAATGTATAAAATAAAATAAACACCAGAGAAAACTTCTCTTTCACGTTAATATACATAAAATCACAATAAACCACATGAATAGAAAATGAATACCCGACAATTTAGGTATTTCTACTCTATAATAAAACTTAATAAAAGCAATTAATGTTTTAAATAACTATTATTTTTCTACTGTACTACTGTACTGTACTGTACTGTACTGTTGTTGCCGCCCACAATTTGTCTACCATTAAACTAGTTACAACCAATGTTCAATGCAAATTAAATGTGATTAATGTTTATATTCAGTTTTCAGGGTGGCATGCATATATTAAAATAACACAAATATAATTTATAACACAAATAATTATTCTTAAAAACAAAATCTCTTCTCAATCTCTTTATAATAGACTAATAATTTTAAACACAGATCTCATGAAAAATCAATGCGTGTAAGTAACTTTCAATAGTCTCATGTCCATTTACAAAACTATTAAACTGTTATATAAAAATATATGTTATTATTATTTAACTGTTGTAAATGGACATGAGAGTACGTGTATATAAGGTAAGCCATTAAAAGGTGCTTCATACGTGGAACGCACGTATCTTGTACATGTGAGACAGAACAGGCCGGATGTAAGGTCATGGCAGGCTATAGAGCTTATCGCGGTACCGCAAACTGCGACTTAAATGTTTTGTGCGCCAGTATAATACGAGAGATAACCGTTATAGCCCATACCAGCAACAACGGTCTTGAAATTAAAGCGCTAATATTAGTACTACTAGGAACGAGCTCAAGGTTTGCTGCGTTACTTGATAAATCTTGTCCATGCTTATGCAGTAAAGCTTTTTCAAACATAATTAATGTTTTTCAGCAGAAATTAGTGATAGATCAACCTCCTAAAAGTCCAAAGAGTCAAAATTCCTTAAATGACACGCTTTTTCCTTGAAGGTTGTTCACTGAAAAAGCGTGTGTTTCTAAGGTAGAAAGTAGTATTTTTGGAGATTTTCCTCGTCAAGCAATTATTCATCCGACATTCTGTTCCAAATATAAAGTCTTAGAGGGTTTTCATCACTAAAGTTAATTCGTAGCGTCTTTACGGGTGACATTACATAAGGTTATTTCCAAGACATTTCGCACTTTCTTAAGATTCCTTTTCCAAGAATGTGAGAAAACCCACGTAATTAATCTTGGCTGTGTTTCGTTCCCAAGTTCTCGCCGTATAACGTGTATGTTGTACATATAGTCAAGCGGCTGCGTCACACTTCGCCCGCGACACAGTAATATAAATGTGAAATTACTCGACAATTCCACTGTGAGTGGAATTGTGATATCTGTGAGCTAAAGCTCGGTTGAAACGTTGAATCCACTGGCTTTTCTGAATAGGGCCCACTATCTGTCGGTACTCTACGAGCGTTGCTCACATTCAGCCCTCGCCAAAAAACTATTGTTTTGAATTTTAATCATTTTGACTGACTATAATCCAACATTTAATTCTGTCTGGCTTTATTTATTTTTTCAGTTGGAAAATACAAATGTATGTGCAATCAAGGTTAATTTATTAACTTGGTTGGTGCACAAAAATGTGAAAGCGTTATTATCTTTGAAACAAAGATTTGATCCAGACTAAATATCTAATTGGCTACATAAATTCTAAGCATTTGTAAAAATAATAAAATAGAATCAAAAACTGAATGACTCGTGCAATATCGCCGTCCAAATAAAATAAATTATTCTGCTGCAAAATTGAAATTTATAAGCTACAAAATTATCTCGATGCCTATAAATCTTACTTAGACGCAATAGTTGTGTCTCGTAAACTATAATTTAATGTATAAAAGTAACATTTTAATATAGGCAGGTCTGCACGAAGTCTAATCTAATATTTTATAAGAAAAGTCGCAAGTTCCAAATAAAATGTATTTTTCTGTCGCAACTTTCGGTCTCGTTGGCACTAATATTATTAAAGTTGACTTCTTCGAAGCTGCCTAAGTGGCGAGTCCTAATTTAATCCTCAAAGTAAGGACGTACCGTTAATAGAGCACTCTTATGAAAATTGCCTGTAACACGTATCTGTTACAGCAAATAAGGTTGTGTAAGTATGTATAATCTGACAATAAATATAACCCTAAAAGAGCCATCGTTATCAGGCCTGTTTTCTCTCGTAGGCCTTTACCGAACGTCAAATATATAGGGTTACATGATATCAGTCTCGCCTCCCTAATGGACACTTATTAGGCCGAGTGGGTCTTTTCAGTGTCGGTGTTTTGACACCCTTTAATATAAGAACGAGAGCCTTTATATTAAATACTAGCTTTTGTCCGCGGCTTCGCCCGCGTGGAGTTCGGCAATTGCCCACGTGGGGGTTACCCGCGCAAAATAATGTCGTAAATAGTCATTTAAATGTTATAGATAAATATAGGATTATTAGGATTAATAGTTGTGTAAAAGCCTGTGATTTTAAAAATAAGAAGCCAGAGAATTCATTCTGGTTAGAAAAAACTACATTACGGCGTTTTTCTCATTTGTGATTGTTAGTGACCTAAATGGGTTGAACAAGAATCTATTTTATACGTCCATCCACGCCTTTCGATATAGTTTATGGTGTAAATGAGCAATAAATAATTATAAATATTTTTTTAAATCAAAAGTAGGGTTAAACAATTTTTAATTCCCGGAAAAATATATTAATAATGAATTATCCTCATATCTATATATACGTATACATATCTATAAAACGACACCCATGAAGCCATTTAGTCGCGCCAGTATCCGTTCGCGCGAGTGTCTATCACGTAATAGGTTCCCGCAAGTGTCCTTCGCACAAACGTCTTTTGCGCAAATGTCCCAGATCCCCTAAAACTATGTACTTCATATGTACATATGAAGTTTTTTTAGCGTATTGGTCCATAAAAACGTGCTATAACATCAAAACAAAAATTGCCACCCCTTTTGTCGTCTGAGAGTCTGAGTACACGTAGCGTTGAAATACGTGTTAATCAGTTCACTCAAGAAACACAAATAGTAAATTACAAGCAGATCAGACCGTTTTTGTGATACAAATGTTTCCACCCCTTTTTTTAGTTTGGGGTTGAATTTCGTAAAATTACGAAATCGTATGCATTTATTTCTGCTAAAGAAGTTTTAATACATCATTTTTCTTACTGCAAAAATGACGGATTCCCAAAATAAACTTTTAACTCCTATAACACCCTTTCTTAGTGGATACTGACCCCTCACAAAAAACAAACCTCCAAATTCCATGTCATGGACCAGCAGTTTAGGCTGAGTGTTGAAATCTCAGTCAGTCAGGACTTTGAATTTTATATACAAGGTGTGGTTTTGCATCTCGTCAAATTCAAGGAGGTGACTATGCTACTGATTCTCGTCCCGAATCAATAATAAAATGGGTAGGTAATTTCTATTTATTTTCTTATTTACGAAAATCGGTAAGTGTGAACCACCCGTGTTTTAAACGCGGCCCGTCTGTTTCTCGCCCTATAACTGTGCTTTCATACATACATACAATCTCAAACGTTTATTCGATCATTTCTTATTCCCTAAACCACGTTAAGTGGGTTATGCTGAAATGCTGACAAACTAAAAAACCCAAAGAAATCAGCGTTTATTAATAATTAACTGGGTACCGTAATTTTAATTGATTATTTAGGTCTTTTGTGACAACTTCTTGAATTTTGACGAGGATGCAAAACAACATCTTGTATATATATAGATTCACGAAATTAGGCGACCATATTTTTCTTACATTATTTCGTCGGGCTAGACTTACAAGTGAATGACCTGCTTTACATGACCGCCTCTAAAAGAGCCTTTTAAACTATATAATATGTACAGTAGGTACTGTACCTAGTCATTACAATAGTTGTATAATTATTGATTTAATCAATGAAGTGATTTGCTTTAATACCATACAATATTTGTAAATCGTTCATTGTACATCATGCAACGTCCATTCATGTGGCACCACATTCGATACGAATTGGCTGTTTCTGTAGCTATGTTGCCCACAATCTTAGTCAACATGCAACAATACTATTCTAACATAGTTTTGTTATTGTTACTTGCAACAGTCACTTTTATCTCGAGCAATTAAATCCTTTTGAATTGATCACAAAGTTGAAATAATACTGTCGTCGCTTTGTTACGAAACATTTTGATTTAGTTTAATTGGCCCATTATAATATTAAACGTCTCGTTCCGCAAACCGTGTGCCGTGAGGGACACAGAAGGAATCGCCGCTGGATGCAATTAGACGAATGAATCGCGTGATCTCCGCCTTTATCTTCTATCTCAGTAACTACCAGTAATAACTACCAAACAGGAATATAATAGACGGAAAACATTCCGACGGGATAAAGGCTTCTTTGTTGTACGTTTCCTTTGCTTGCTTGTAAGGTGATTGTACAAAGCTCATAATTATTCCTTCAACTTCAAAAATAAATAAAAGTTTATAAAATAAACTTTGTGTGACGTATTTTTGTTTCAATACATAGTTTCTTGTTCAAAAAGTAAGTATATAGTCTTTTACTGAGAATAATATAATTGTAGTTTAAATCAGCTTCCTCGGAGCATACTCTCGCTTCTGTAAACTAGTTTGGCTTGAGCTTTCGCGTTTTTGTCACCACCCGTAGTACATTTCCGTGTACCGTTCCCGACGGAAACAGCCTTTCAGTGTTCACCTGAAAATGCAAAGAAAATTTCCATCCAAGTAACTTAACAGAGTCGAACGTTAGCTTACAATAATATTTTCTACATTTATTTAACTTTAAAGCTCTTGTTTCCAAACGTTTTCGGAACTAGTATAACGCGTTACGGAAACATTTAAAGTCACGCAACACGAAACGACATGATTTGAATGTATTAGTTCTCCTATTTAACGGCTGATAGTGTGCGTCCACACTGCGGGCCTAGCGCGGTGGCGATGCGGCGGGCGCGAAATATCAAACATGAAACCGCCGCTTGTGGCCACACTGAAGATGTTGACACGGGCATTCGAGTGCAGATTTTCTAGGGTACAATCTCGTTACTTCATAAAAAGAAATTAACCATTTATTTTTTCTTTTGTTATTTATTTTATGCACACACTATCTTATGTTCAACATCTTCCATCTTAGAATCGGACTGTATTATTAAATCCTTGCTCGTCACTGTGGCCACCGAACGCCTCCGCCGTCGCGCCCGCCACATGCCACCGCCACCGCGCTTTCAATGTGGACGCACACTTAGATATATTATAACAAGAGGTGCGATTAAAGAGAGGGAGGTGAGGCATAGATTTCTGAGTGCACTTTTATATAATCATCGCACCGACGTTGCGTCGGTTCCGGCTGCACGAGATAAACACATACGAGTAACGGATAGGTTCACACAGCTCAATTATGTTCTTACCCCCCCAAAAGACTTATGATATATGATTATTGTTTTTTTTCAATAAAACGTTATCAAACCAATCATTTACATTTGCTTTTTGTCATGCATTTTATTTTTTTATATAAAGTGTTTTTCTATTTTTATTTTATTAATATTTAAGAAAGATAAAATATTTTAATAATAAGTATTTATTATTGCTATTATTTAACAAAACTTTGATCTTATTTTCTGTAAAGATTTACATTATTTTTACAATTTCACAATTTACAGTTATCATGTTATCAGGTTAGGACATACTGACGCTGTCTGTACATAAGATAAACGTTATGTGGCTATGTATACTGCTCATCATATCGTGTCTCATTAATTCTGTTGAAAGAGAGGATTAGTTCTTGTATAGGCGGCGGGTTAAAAAGGAGGATGGAAAATTAATCATCCCTTTACATGAATGCTGAACATGTTACATTTTAACAAATTTTAACCGATTTATTCCCACACTGTTATATCGATATTTAGAAGAATATTTGTCTCAAATAATCGCAGAGGGATTGAAATGCTTCGTTGTAAAAAGCTTAGTGAAATGCTCGTCGATTCGATGCGTGAACATCGGCCTCTCGCGACATTCTCGGTAACGCCACATTTTGTCAAATCGATGCCTGACTTATAGAATATCTGCAAGGGAAAATTATCCGTATGCATGGCTCGGTTGTGATACCATGTGATTGCCTTATTTTCCTCCTCTTTTGGTCTTTACATGTTATTATCGCATCGACATCCGACTTGCAAAGGTTATCCGTATTTATTGGAAATCCGTTTACCAGATATAGTTATCTCATTGCGATGTTATACGTAGGTCAGAATAATCTTGTTTATTATTAATCATGCTCTGTAGATTTGGCGTCGGAATTGAGGAAGGATATCGTTTATTTTCTTTAAGAAGCAAATTAGAGCGTCTCAGCTCAATCGAGGATTTTGTTGCCTACTTCATTAATATCTAAGTAGGTATTGTGTTTTATGTGAATAAATATATAGCCTATTTAACAAACGAATTGTTTCAACAAACTTAGTATAAAAGCAATCTAAAGCTTTGAGTTTTTTCTCCTAAAGTCATTTAGTAAAACAGATCGTTTGTTCCGAAGCTATAAAATACAGCACATTTATTAACATAAAGTAATTAATTTCTAAAAAGATCTCATATCTTACGAATAAGGCTCAAACAATTACTGCTTGCTTACATCTACATAAACGAAGTTAATATTTACGAATTCACATGAAATTAAATTAAGGTTTTAGACAATAAGCGCTGTAGCGGTATAGCGGTGTAGCTATTTGCTGACGCGTTATAAAATTTAATTTTAATCTGAGGGCGCGAATGGGATAGGATTTCACCCTTGCTTATCTGTGTTTTGTTATAATGATCGTGACGTCAGACCCGCCATGTTCGGTGACATCGGATGCCATGTAATCCTTTTTACAATAAATTGTTATTAATATTTTGTGCGAAATTTCCGATGCCGTAAGGTAAAATTATATTTGAGCCATTAATTCTCCGGGAAGATTTTTTTAAAGTAAACTGGTTTTTCATTTTTATACATACACTTATCTATTTTCAATGTGAGTTGAAAAAAACTACCGAACTTTAAGTACATAGGTAGGTACTCTTTTAGATACGTCACGTTTATACATTGTCATTTCTGTAAATAAAACTAGAAAGATACTAACATAAAAATAATCGTACCAATACTTAGGTAAAAAAATTAGAACCAATCTCCATTAGGTTCTCTATTCAGAAACAATTTCAGTCATAGTAACAATTGCAAACATCGGTACCTATCGGCTGTCTGTGAACTTTAAGAACAGGCAGGCGCCACAACACAAGCAGACGGGCAGTCCAACTTCAGTTTACTCTCCAAATAGTTACCTTAACTCTGTACTTGACGTTAAATAAAAGATGGTTTTATTTAGGACATGAACCATCATCTGCCTTTTCCCAAAAATGTTGGGGTCGGCTTACAGTCTAACCGGATGCAGCTGAATACTAGTATTTTATATGGAACGACTGCCTATCTGCCCTACACAAGTTAGTAATGGGTCATACGATACTTCTTGATAAGACTGGTAGTCAGACTTACATGAATGTGAATGAATAATTGACCTACTGATTTTGGAAAAGAATGGCTGCCCTCTGAGTTATTCCATTCCAAAAACGATGATTGGTTTTGTTGAAAATCTCCAAAAGGTATCCTGAAACTATTAAATTATTGCTTCAAATTAGTTATTATATTAATACCCAATATCAATGTCTGTAGCCGTAGGCCATCTTTATTGATCAAGGTCAAAGCGATATGATTCCCAAGTTTTTTTTAATATAAAATTCTCGCCTGAGATTGTAATCGTGATAGCTGAGCTTGCTTACCATCACAAGAAACCTTAAACCTAAAGCCCAGAAAACATGACACTGGAACATACCCGGTCAATAATATAGTAAATCTTTTTATAATGATCAATACAGAATGTTGTTATTTTTACTGCTACCTGCGTGACAGCCCCAATATCATACACATCCCGGTATATTTGAACAAGGGTTTAGCACGTAGCTTGAGATCCAGTCTGTCCCTTTGCTGTCCTATCCCAAAGACGCCCCAACCACAGACTCGTACCCCGAAGGACACCTTTAGCGTGTAGGCGCTTTGTTTGTAAGTTTTTTGCCCTGGCTAGACGCCTTACACCCACGGGTGTAGTCCGGTTAAGCAAACGACGACCTCCTAGGTGACATGCGAGATGCCATTCACAAAAAACACGATCTTGTAACTTCAACATATTTCACAAACGTGTATCAACCCCCAAAGTATTTTGATCCTATAAAGGTTATCTTAGCTCTGTCACTGTATTTGCTTTCCTAACCCCAAAGGTCGTGCCATTTTACACTTAGTACAAAGACTATTACATATCCAGAAATAAAAGAAAATCGTAAACGATCGAGACGTTGTAAAAGTCAACCGAGTGGATTGTCTTAATGTGGTGCTTGAAACAAAGCCACAGACAGCGGTAACTTGGTGGCTCTGACTATCCGTGTACCTGCAGTTAGAAGGTTACAGCACACAGGGATGTAAATATTTTGAACGGGGATTCAGTCAAACGTAGGTAACGTGATTGTAACTAGAAAGAGTTTAAGTTTTGAAAACCTACAATTTAGGACCTCACAAATTATGTAACATAAACAAAAAGTAAGAATAAGTGAAAAACAAAACTTACTGGCTAAGAACACTTTCGATCAAGTCACTCACCTTTCAAAGAAAATCATACGAAATCAAAATCTGGCCATGCGTTTAGGAGCTACGATACACAGACACACAGATACACACGTTAAACTTATAACATTCCTGCTTTTGCGTTGGGGGTTAAAAGCAGATAAACTTGATAAAGGCTCTACATTAAAAAAAAGTCTAGACCAACACTGAAGTTTCAAATGAAGAGTTTAATAAACCAATGGAAACGAATTTTGAATAAAGAAAGAAAAGAAAAACTCAAACCCAATATGCTGGAGTATCGCTTGAAGCGGATTCGCATATAGAAACCGAACGTGAAAACATAAGCAAACGAACACTCCCGTGCAATATGCAACGGTCTAGTACACTTTCACTTCATCTTTACTTTTATTTTTTATTCTTACCGAACACTCTGGAGCAGCCCTTAATTACTACAAACACACATATACGAGTACAAGGTTGTGTCTTAAACGCCATTTACACGAGGCGATTTTCTCGTCTGCCGAGATGTGAGAATGTCTTTGCGAGACTAGTAGACTCAAGCGAGAAACACGAACATGATTATGTCACAAGAATCTCGAACTTTCATTTGGTTAGATCCTAATCTGGTGTCAGAGTTTTTATGTCACCCATGGGCCTCTCTGTTCTGACAATTCTTTAACTCTTACTCTTACACGCCATCAAGAAATATCTCTCAGGCATGCTGGTTTGGTTTTTTTACCTAGTGGCCTTTCGATAGTCGCCTTTTCGTTGCGAGAATCTTTCCATGTATAAATTACCCGTTATTCCTAAGTAGCTAAAGCTGGTGTCTTATACCGCACATGCAGTGCTTCAAGCCACAACGGGTCGGGCGTAGGAACTCCCGCGTCGGTTTGTGGCCGATTGTACGGGATTAAAGGTGTTCCTGACGAATATTAAATATCACGACGTAGCTAAGCATCGGTTGGGAACAAAGACATTTAAATAAAATAATAGACGCGACAAAGTGAAAACATCGTACCTCTCTTACAATAACTGACTGGTAAGTGTCGGTAAACGTGTACCCAGGAACCGTGTCAGATTTGGCATTTTTTTTTTTCTAAATTATCACTGATTTTTGGAATCAGTGTTTTTCTGTTTCATTTCTTCTGATAGCCTCTCTGTAGCACCTGCCTTATTTAAATCTCTTTGCTTAGTTGTTTTGATACCTGGCTGCAAATCAAGTTTCATTTTGATTCGGTTGTATTATTTTATTTGGAAATTTAAGTAAAATGTGTCTCATAAGTAAGAACAGCATTTCACTAATTTCACTGTATGTTTTCACTATTAAATATTAACAAGGCGCAAAAACATTCTAAGTAACAACATAGGCCCTTCGAAACATGACGGTGTCCTAAGAAAATAAAAAGTAAAAACAAAAACCTGTAACAATTATTATTATAACGAATCTTTCCTCAAGAAACAACAACAATAATACGAGCGTTTTGGTTGTTTTAATTATTATTATTGGACTTTTTGCAACAGTCTTAAAACCAACAAAATAAACCAAAAGGAAGCAAGCTTTTCCATTATGCGTCAGCCAACATTTCATACATATAGGAATGCCTTCCTTTTTCTGTTTATCTCACATTTACGGCGTAAACAAAAATTGCGTCATATTTTACAACCCTAGCTTCACACATAAACACAACGCATTCGTAAATCATTAAATGGTTTCATACGAATACATAATCAAGCAAGTAGCATGGGGCCATAAAATTTATTAGCTTATCAATACAACACCTACGTGCAAATATCTGCGCCAATAACTATAAAGAAAGTCAATAACGTTGTTATTATTCAGCGTATACCTCTTCTTAATAAGAAAACGTGTATCTAATGCGGTGTTTGATATTCGCATCATCTGTGTATGCGGTGTCGTAATGGCGGGGAATCACAATATCTCGTTATAAGCGGGCGAAACAAAGAAAGGGACGCGTGCTTCGCATGCCAACCTCTCGCCGAGCTCGCGGCGCCCCGCCCGCGCTCTCAAACAGCTGAAAATCTATCGAAAGGTGCGCTCTCTGGGTTATATCTTTCATGTCATTTATTTACAAAGGGTTGTTGTGTACATGTCAAAGGTTAGTGTTTAATGTCGTGTTTGCGCAGATAACATTGTTCGAGCTGAATAGGCGGCACCGCTATTTTAATGATAAAGGGAGGTGCTACTGTCTTGTATTATTTTCGAGTTGATATACCCTACCTTCTTTCCGAATTATTCTAAATCTTAATAAATCTTAAAAATAATAATTAAACCACGATTAATAATAAAGAACTCAATGCAAATGAACTTCATTTAATAAATAACCATAATCTAAATCTTAAAATGAGAAATGAGTCCCTTAAAAATATTTAAATGAAAAATGTGTGTAGCCCGCAACTCAACACCGAACTGGCTTCAAGGTCGGTATAAATTTGAGTAACAAGCAAACCAATCAGTACTTGTCAAAGTGATAAATCTAATAACTCAGCGAAACACTAATTCAACTAACACTTGGAGATAAGTTTCGTGCCGCTAACACGTAAGCTTAACAATTTAAATGTCTGAGATTGAACTACGACTCCATTTGTGTTATTGTATTATTTTAATGGAATTTGGATGAACTTTAACCAATTCTATTTATTTCAGAGTTTGAAGAGATTTTACTGTTTTCTTGGGCGTTATTTATCCTTGATTCTATATTGCAAATTGGGGTCGCTGTATTTCTGATGATTTCTTAGTGACATTGTTTTACTGATTAAATAGTTAGCAATGAAAAAAACCTACACTCAGCATTGGGTCTATGTGTTGAAAAAGAGAAGAGATTTTATTTGGTACAAAAACACGGTTTTCTGACTTGTCAGCACTCAATAGGTAGTACTGAAAGCTGGTCACCATATTATTAAAATAGCTAAGATGGCTGTGGGTCACGATTTAGCAGCCAACCACGGCTAAAACCGTTGGAATATACTGTGTCATATTTTGGTTTATACATAATAAGTATCGAGCTTAACTCAAATATTTTTGGCAACTGGTCCAGTCCTGGGCCGCTAAAAAATTCGATCTAAACAACAACTGTAGATTTATTCATAAAATGTTCTCTGTTACCTCAATACCTTCTACAGAATGTTTCAAATATGCACCGTTATGGCACGCCATAACCAGTTGAGTTTTTTCGCTGCTCATAACTGAATGTGATTATATAAACCCATACTTATGTTATAAGTCTACAATGGCTTTTTATATCTTCTTTTTTGCCCTTTAAACTAAAAAAAAGATTGCTTCCCATAATGTCGTTCAGTATAGAAATCTTTCAAGCGAAAATTTGTAGTAAAATGAGAGAATGCTAGAATGTTTTCTTTCATCATGCCATGGCAAGAATTTATTATATGCATGGATTGATTGCAATCATAGATTTTCGGCACATGTTCTATTCTAGGCAGAGGCATCATGTTTTATATTTGTGTAAGTACTGATGTACTGAGTACTGATGTATACTGCTGCTCAAACAGTAAACGCCAAACTCTAACAATAAGATCTTCTATTACTTGGCTTACGATATTGTCGACGTGCGGGATGTGGACTCAGCGATCATTGTGCCGATAGTCGTATCAGCCAATGGTCTAATTGCCAAGATTCTCGACCAATATCTGATGAGGCTCTCGTTAGGCAGCTGGATCAAGGACTTGATTCAGAAAGCGGTACTCCTGGACACGGCTCGTATTGTTAGGATGTTCCTTTCTCTGGAGCCCTGACCACTGGTAGCTTGGACCCTGTTCCCGATACCGGTGGGCTACAATTATTTATCTTTTTTTTTACAACGTTTAAAAAATTATCAGATTTGTATATATAAAGGAATAAAGGAGATCCTATACTATAAAAACACGATTTCGATTTAAGCAAGAATGGCCTCTTTGTGGCCCCATCTGAGATCACAGTTGTTTCTTGAAGAAGTAATACACGGTGTAAATCACCTCATCACGAAGCCGTCAACCAAGCATTCTGTACATGAAACTAAGTAACTTTACGCAAAAATTATTGCTGGGAAACGACTTTTTTTTGGGGGGTGTAAAATCATGTTTTGTGGTAGAACTCAATGTAACGCACTCAAAACATTGTGCTGATGGACGGATTGAATAGTACGGGGGTCGTGGAGGTGTTTAAAGTAAAAATCTTACATTAAAAACTTGTATTTAAAAAAATACTTGTCAAAAAGTTGTAACTTTGACCCCTAATATCTCCGTAACTAGAAGGTCCCCAGGTATGGTGTAGAACAAAAAAATGATCGCAATGACAGGGAGAACCAGTGCTTTTCGGCTTCGTTAAGAGGTGTTTTACACCCTTTATACCTGGGTACTCCCTTTCTTCTCCTAATATTGTTTGTCCGAAAATAATTATATGTACATAACATGTTAGCTATAAACTTCAGTAACCATAATGTTCAAAAATTCGAAATTTTGTTTTACATAATTATCTTCACTTCTAAAACTACTCTGTCACAATTTCGAGTACTAAAATAATTGAATCTCCTAATTTCACATGAAATAAAGTCATATGTCCTAAGTATTGTATTATATCAAGTGTGTGTTATTCCGAATGTTTATTTATAGTAAAATTGTTAGTCCTAAAACATTAGGCTTAAGTGTCAGAAACAAAATGCTGTAAATCCGACTCCACGCATTCTTGTCTGCCCTAACCCTAGAGTGTAATTTAGAATCGCGTAGGCGCGGAGAGGCGAGGCGGCACAGACCGCCAGAGCCCCGGAGCGCCGGAGCCGTGACAGAAACCGTGCCTGCTGCATGTTGCTTAATGCTGCATGCTTGCTTGCATACTACATGTTGCATATTTACTTGCATGCTGCATGCATGGTGTATGCTTTTTTTTTTGCATGCACATACAGCAAAAGCAAATCCTTTTGTAATACAAAATTGTTTTAAAAATATTATTATAATTAATAAACGTTAGATAATTTGAATTTAGGACTTATAAACTTTTATTGAAACCCGGTTTTAAGTCTTTTGTATATTATTGATTTTTATATTTTTCATAAACGGATTTAGGGCATATTTTATTTAGGGATTTAAATTTTCGGGCAAGTTATCATTCGGACAAATGATAATTAGGACGAAAAAAAAAAATGGCACTTTCGATTAAGGATAAAAAGTTATGGATCTCAATAGAGAACCAATATACCTAAAACTTATTTTTAAATAACATAATATTCGACACATATTGCCTCGTTTGTCTCGTGGTTGTAACCGTTACTGCTGAGAATGAGTTCCAGGGTTCGATTCCTAGGTTGGGCAAAACGTTATTGTGTTTTCCAATAGTTTCTAAGTAACAGCCAAGTATATCGAGCCTATTGCCATCAACTGGGCATTATTTCAGTTGAGGGGCAGCAGGCGTATCACTGGCGAAATTTGCGGGTACTAATTGTACTACAATTACCTACACTTCTGCTTAAGTCTGAGGAGATTACATGCGTGAGACAACACTAAAATTTACGAACGTAAAACAGATAAGTAATTTAATTTTGATGTACATAAAGATGTTGAATGATTAATTCTAATTAAAACTTTATCTTTATTGCCTTGATTATGCATCCAAATATAGACAACTAAGGTATTTCAGTGCTTTAGTTTAGTATTCACGTTCTCTAAGGCTTACTCACGTAATATTATTTAAATTAGCTGTAGGTAGGGTAGGTCAACCAATTACAATTGTGCCTAATTTAATGCCTGACTTAATTATAGTGAGGCATACTGATATTATCTTATTTAGGTACTTGCCAAATACAACCACGCCATGTAAAATAATGGGTTTCAGCTGCATCCGTTTGAGCTAGGCGAGAAGGCTTGGCAAATGAGATAAGCGTCAAATGCAGTACCTACTTACGTTTCACTTCACTCCGGTCCAAAAATAGGTATAATTTAATTTAAGAAATTAAGGTACGAAAAAGGAACAAACAATAAAAAGGTAAATGCTTTATTGTAGTACATGTATCGTAGCAAAGATACGAGCGCATACCTACTAGAACCGGTGATATTTTATTAGCATCAAAACCTTGGTGGAAAACTTAATTATAAAATGTTCAAGTACTACGGATAAAAATCTTTCTTAGTACCTCTGTACTTGAAACTTCAAGGTTTTCGTTTCTATCATCCACTTTTTGATTAAGCATGACCTCGCTCCTTCTAACTACTCACGTAACTTTATACTATTTTATTATTGCCAAAATTTAAGCGGAAAACATTACGTACCTAAGTAAATACTAGACTAAATTTACTTTTGAACAAACAAACAATCGTTCTTGGCGCTTAGTACAAGTTTTTCATCATCCACCTTTCGACTAAACCCGTCACATAACAAAAATAACAATTTGTTTCTCTTACAAAACCACTTAAAATTGAACCATATTCGCGTGTAAATACATACCGTTTACCGAAGAAAAATGAATTGTGATTGTTTTTACCATTAAATTGGTGGTGAATAGGGCGTATCAACGTCACGCGAACCGAGTCTAACGTACATACCCACTCCTTAACCTAATTCTGGCATTCATTTCGCCAACTGAGTCGTAAAATTTTAATAGCTGCAGGAAACCGTCTTGGCAGATGGAAAACGAAAGGTACACTTACGACAACGATACAGGATATTTTATTATATTCTGCTGAAATAATTTATCTTGAAATGTATCAGCCGTTGAACTTAGAGAGAGAGATAACTTGGTTCTACTTGCGACAATACTTGTTTTTTCAGGACTTTTTTATCATGTTCATTGATTGAGTTCTAATGTCTTGGTATTAAAGAATGTTTTGGAATATCTGTCCTGCACTCCAGCATTATGTCCCACAAAAAAGAAAGTTGGGCCAGGCCTTAGAGTTGTCTCTGTAATTTCTTCGAGTTTACAAAACAGGTAAAGGAACAGTGTAACTGTAGTACTTTTAATAGAACAGTCAGTGTTCGTTTTAATTGCTCATGAACACGAATCAACTACACAAAGTCGGAATATCCCATTTTATTGTCATGTACGTTAATAAAGAGGGACTGGAATAAATCCGTTGCCTGCTCATTTCTTAATTGGATTCTCAAGTTTATTTTATAGACCGATCTACTTTAAATAGGAGTCTTCGTTTTACGACACTGAATCTGTTTTTACGTGGAAACTGTTCTAATTATGCAATAAAATATTTTATTGATTCTATTACTTTTTATTGTGTTTGTGGAGTAAGTGGCGTAAAATGTTTGTCCAATTCAATATTTATTTTGTGACTTCAAAGTAAAGACTTGTCGCTTGACTGTTCTATAAGATTGCTTTTAACTCTGTAGCCAATTTCCTTTAAACTTTTCACGATGAGAAAAAGTGACTTTACAAAGTTTGTAAATAGATGCAACTTAAGCAAGCATAGATTTGTGTTCCAAGTAGTATGTTCGAAATGTATTGATTATACAGCAAAATAAAGTTGTGAAGTTGTGTCGTAAAGTTGTGTTTCAAATAAAGTTGTGGTCGTATTAAGATTATAGAAACAACACGAAAATAAAGTACCAAGGCTGACGCAGAGGGGCGCGACGCGACGCGACGCGGCACGCCGTGACAAAACCTACGTAGAACAATATCTATGAAAACGCAGCGCGACGCTACGCGTTTCTGGTTTTTCTCGAGAGCGCGACATGTCCCGCGTGCCGCGCGCGGCACACCTCGACCCACACTCCGCCACAAGAAACAAAAGATTCGTAGAATATTTTGTATGCAGCCGAGCCTCGGCATCACCTCGTTGATTGATTACTCGATCCTAACGTATCGAAAATTTCGAAATTTGTTTTGTGTACGTAATTTGAAAATCCACTTATTATTTTGATTTTCAAAGTTAGAGTAAGGCATAAAAATGAATATTCAAAAAAAATTAAGTCCATAGGACAACCCAATTTTAAGATGTCCTAATCTATCGCTAGGTCGATTTTCAATACTTTAGGATCGAGTTATCGATTCGATGTCGTGCCGCGCCGCGTCGCGACTGTGTGCTAGGCTTCGCAACGCGGTAACACTGCTATGCCGCGTCGCGCTGTCGTGTCGCGTCGCGTTGCTCCCTTCTGAAGGAACCTTCAGCTCTTCCATACCAAAATGTCAAGACCAGAGAAAGTTGTTCAGTTGATGGTCTGTACCACATACTTAATTATGAACACAATTTTCTAATACATGCTGTATTTATATTAATTTGTCATGAAATTAATATTGTGTAAGTAAATAAAAGCATACAATGTATGGATACGATATTGGAAAGCAAATAATGAAAAAGGCAGTCAATACAAAAAAATGTTGTGACGTGAGCTCCCGTCTCACAATTCAGCGACTACACGAATTGCCATTCATACCAATATGTTGAGCCGTTTAGGCTGTAAATTCGGTTGGCAACATCGCGTAAAAAACATTAGTCTCTTTTCGGTTCGCCGTAGTGATGTAAAAATTGCTGTGAAGCAGTTTTATAGATTGCTTTAGATCGCTTTTACAGCAGCCACGCGATCGGATGACGACAAAGAGCTCGAGCGATTGGTGGAGGACTTTAACAGCCACCGTATATCTGGCGCATCCTGAACCTCCATACGAACCTCCGGAAGTGCCCATAAAGTGGACGTTAAAACGACGACTCTTTTTACACTTTATTATCATTGGATGTGAACGCCGGCTCAGATTCCTTCGCAATTTACCGCGCCGCGAAGAAGACACTCTTGTCGGACGCGTTTTATCGCAAAATCGATATAACTGATTATGGACGCGAGCTCTGAAGCGTCATGGCTTATGAACTTCGTTTTACGATGGACATCGAATCGCCATTTTGGTGTTTCACGCAACTTGTACAACAATGGCTTTTACATTGAAACGATGGAGCGAGGCGCTCGTTCTCGTGGATCGTGCTTGTTTAGATCAAAAATACACAGACGAGAGAGGTATCAAGGAGGTTTAGTGGCGCAGGGGTGACGGTGTCATAACTCTTGTCGGTCAGGCGATTATGATTATTATGCTAATAACGTATTGTGAGTTATCGTCCATTGATGCCCGACGCCAGATCGTGGAGATCGAGTTACGCAAGTTTCGGCCAAGTTTTAAGACCCTGCCAAAGGCCTCTTACTAACTATCTTCCTTAACGCCTTAGTTAAGAAGCGCCTTATGAGAACTTTGACGCCGAGATTGAGGAAGCTATTACGGGATCCGTTCAGATAGATATAAGCAGGATGTCACTTCCACGCTCGACTTTGTGAAGTTGTTTACTTTGATGGTTCAAACTTTCGTCTAATTTATCTCAAGAGACAGCATTAATGGCGCTTTTAATTTTATTTACGCTTATAATAGAAATACATAATCAAGTTTAATAAAATATTGTGTAAATAAGATTAACATCGCGAAAGAAAAACAAACATGTGGTAATCCTTGATTATTATGTCGGCGAGCGTTCTTTTGTAAAGGGATAGTGAATCACATTAAGGGAAAGAAATGGAAGATTAAATATTATCTTGAACAAATATTTGTGTAGTGCACTACAGTTACTAGGTAGAGTTGAGCATCGGATCGGGCAGTGGTTGCATCCCGCTCTATCATTACTTCCGCTCCGCTCTCAACTGGGGCAATCGATAGCGGGGGCCGGGGGGGGGTGCTCCGGCCGGTGGGGCCCCCTGTATAGCTCTTCGCGCGCATCACTCGTGTGACAATCGCTCACGCTTCGCTCGTCCATCGCTCATCGCTCGATGTGTGTGCCACGGACCTTAACAATTCCAGTATAATCATTGGTCACTTACGTTACCTGTATGTAGTTTATTAAAATTGTGAGTGAATTTAATTGCACTTCTTTGTAAAAGAATACTTTATTTACAATAATTTGGGGAGTTGTTCTTTTTGTAGTTTTCATGAAGTATAGGCAAGCTTTCCTAACAGCTGAAAAATGTAACTACATTTCTAAATATAACACGATTACTTTTCTTAATCGTTGTTTCCTCAGCTGTTCTTCTCAGACAACCTGTTAGAGAAAACGAACTTTCGCAAAGTCGAAGTTCAAGGTCTCTTTTAGGAATATAAAATTAACATCTTAGCATTTTCTTTGATATTTCAAATGAATGCAGGAAAGAAACATTCAAAAATATCACTCAGTGTACCGACCAACCTAATTCTTAGAGTGAATTAGCTTTCAGAATTATAACAGCTTGTACTAGAAATTAGAACCGAAAGGTTCTATAGGAAACTTTAAAATAAGGAATAAAGCAGCTATTGGTCAACACGCTTAAGTTACAAGAATATAATCAAAACAACACATTGTGTTGAAAGCAAACAACAACAATAAACAAAAACAAGATATATAAAACAAACATGAAGGCTTTAGATATACATAATTAGGTAACCTTACCTGCAATTACAAACAACAAAAAGCCATACCAATAACTCAAAGTCTGGTTTCTCGAACTGCTCTGAGGTTCATGGCAATCATATTTCTACCTACGTAAAACTTTCAAGGAAATGAAATCATGAATTTAAAACTGATTACGTTTGAAGACTTAGGTACAGTCGAACAAGCTATTTGGTTTACAGGTAACTTTTAAACAGTTTTATGTATATGCTAAATAGTCAATTATTTTACTTCACTCGTATATACCTATGGAATAAGCTTAAAAAGCAGATGGCATGAATATTGATTGTTCGACTGACACATTTGTATAAAATATGGCTTAAATGAAATAATATTTCCGGGCCTAACCTGTTTATTAACATAAACTGACGCCTTTATGGGGTACCCCATGGGGGTCCGCAGAATCTACAGAACGAAACCTGCTACGATGCCCGGTTTACTGCCTCATTGAATTCAAAATTTAACGAATGCAAAGCAATTTTTATCACAACTGCAAGTGAAATTCTTCAAACAAGAGATCGTAGGCACCGCACAAGAACCGGTCCGGCAATAAAACGTTGCCCCTGAGTGCACACTAAAAAACGTGCGAACGCGGCAAATTTTCAAAATGGTCGTCGGAATAAAAAGCGGGGGGCCAGTTTATGTCCGACCTCTGGCTCGTCTACACCTGTTCTCGCAATCACTGCAACTCCACTCTCTCCTCTAATATTTATTACGCGTGAATATCGTATGCTCCTTCTTTCGTTCCTTTAGAACTGATTGCACAACTCTCATGAGCTGCCGTGGGGGAACATAAGATGTTAGCGCATCATAAATATTTATGATATTACATATTTTTTTCATAAAAGTACACACTAGACGTCAAATTATTTTTGGTTCGTAACGTGAAGTTATGTTAGTCAAAATATTACTTTTTATGACTTTCCATTTTGTAATAACCGGTACCCAAATACTTGTTTTTCAGCAACTTTACTCAATGTGTAAAAGAAAATATTTTCCACCCCAGCAGACTCAAATTGAAATCGAATATCCAATTCTGAAAATAAATCAGGCTTTTAACTTTGACAGAGGGATTTGTCTTTTAAGTAGGTCAAGGTTAATAAGCATTTCTGGAGTTGGTAGGTACTCTCAGAGGACAAGCAGGGTAGGAGTTAAATAAAGCCGGTGTGTGGGCTTACCATAACTTTGTTAGTCATCCAGATTAAAACGCTGTTTTTTAGAACAGTATTTCTCTTTTGTTTTTTTTTCTTCTAGCTGACTCACAGGGCCACCTTGTTAAAGCTTTTTCTAGCATCATATAACAATTAAATGTGATTAGTTGGCTATCATACCAATGTTAAGTGGTTTCAACCACGTACAGACACTAACAATAGCAAGGAGTTTTCCGACCTGTGGCAAACCTTTGAGCCTACATGGAAAATTGTGTCGTGTGCCTGAAATTGCTTCCTGTACTTTACATATTTACTTAGCGAGTAAAAAATCACTTATTTTTACGGAAGTGCTAAAATTACCTACTAAAATTAGAATTTTATTAATAATAACCGCGATTAATACTAATTGCGTTGGTAGTTTCACGCACGCCATAGGTCATTTTAATTTAATTTGTATTTATTATTTAGTGGGCAGAGGTACTAGGAGAATATAATCATCATAATAATAACAATCAAAAGACGTCCACTGTTGAGCGGCCTCCCCAGGCTGCCGTTACACCGGTAATGGCCACTTGCATTTTTTTTAATCATTATTGCTTGAAAATTCATATTTGGAATTGTTGCGGCTATTAGGGGAAATTATTTTTGACTATAGCAGGTACAATAACAGGATTGACATTTTTATTAAAAGCTTTTATTTAACTTGCAATGTATGTATGTATGTTTGTTACGGTGGATTCTTGGAAGCTAAATTAGATCCACTTCCCGATGTCCGATTGAGCTGAATTTTTGCTCACACCTTTGGTTCTGGTGACAATACATTTTTATGACAGACATAACTTAATCCTGCAGCCAGGATCGTCTCCTCACGAGAGAACTCCTCAACGTTTATTAGCACAGGCACGAAACTTTGCGTTCGAGTTTATATTTGATGGATAATCACGATTTGTATCATGAACTTATCCTGCAGCCTGGATCGTCTTCTCACGAGGGAACTCCTCAACGTTTAATAGCACAGACACGAAACTTTGCGTACGAGTTCATATTTGATGGATAATCACGATTTGTATCATAAAATTATCGTGCAGCCAGGATCGTCTTCTGACGAGGGAACTCCTCAACGGTCAATAGCACAGACACGAAAATTTGTATGCACGTTCATATTTGATGGATAAACATAAATTCTATCATGATCTCATCCTGCGGCCAGGATCGTCCTCTCACGAGGGAATTCCTCAACGGTTAATAGCACAGACACGAAAATTTGTATGCACGTTCATATTTGATAGATGAACATGAATTCTATCATGATCTCATCCTGCAGCCAGGATCGTCTTCTCACGAGGGAACTCACCAACGGTGAATAAATAGCATGGAATGAAAAAAGTGTTGAGATTGTGATAATGATGTGTTTTCAGAAAAGATACGGCAAAACTAAAAATGTTAAAATAAAATTAAGTTAAAAAACCTTTTAAAAAAAGCTTTTATTTAAATGCTCTAAAAAGAAGAAAATAAAATTTTCTTTTATACTTTTAACTATCAACTTATAACCTCATTATACACAATTTATATGATCATAAAAGCTTGTCGCGAGGTTTGCGTATGTACTCGTACCCATAAGTATTTAATTAAACTAAAATTTAATAAAAAAAAATAAAAACTTAGCAGATTAAGTTACTAAATTAAATAGGTACTAGTTTATTTACACAAGTAAACCTCGCGACAAGCTTTTATGATCATATAAATTGTGTATAATGAGGTTATAAGTTGATAGTTAAAAGTATAAAAGAAAATTTTATTTTCTTCTTTTTAGAGCATTTAAATAAAAGCTTTTTTTTAAAAGATTTTTTAACTTATTTTTTTTTTATAGATGTGCTATTATTTATGGAGTGCAGTTGTAGTTTACATGTATATGAAGAAAAATTGAAAGCAGAAAGATGGTTGTTAACAAACATTTGTAACCACGAAACAAAATAGATTATTTTCAGAAACCCTTCAAACATTAGCAAGGATAAATAAATTAAAAACTAACCTAATCGCAGAAAGTAGCGCTTAAAACTGAAACAAACGAAGCGGTTCGATTCTTAAGGGACCGCAAGCTCATTACATTATTGTTATCTAAGCAACCTTCACTCGGATACTATATGGGAGGTTGTATGGAGTAAAGTGTGGCCTGCCCGGGAGGGCTACAAGAACAAAAGCCTGTCGTAATTAGACCGACCGCGGCAATACATAAATAATTTGCCGCACGTACGGCTTTGTTCAGAAAACAGCTTTTTATTTAACGCTGTTATATCAAGAAGAACACTTGGTGTGCTTTTGATGGCGGTAATCCTCTATCCTTTTATCCGTACGCACAGGTATCCATTGTTGGTTGAAACTGCCTTTGTTTATATTATATCAACAATTTTATGACCCACAAACCTCGTATAATTTTGTTTGCTCTACGCGTTTTGTGATGTAGCTTAACGTTGTAATAGAGACTAATGAACATACGTAGGCACAGACACTTTAAATCCCTAGGCTGTTTATGCTAAGTATAGTACTTAATACTTATGCTATGTTTCGCACTGCAAGCTTAACTCGGTGCGAAAACCTCCGCACCTACATACAAAATAAATCAGCTATGAATCTGAACTTTAAATAAACGTGAATAGAACAAACAGAAGTCTTTCAAATCATAAAACCCGATATTCCCACCCGATACCTTACAATTTCACCCTTTGTTATTTCTATACAAAAATATATCTTTGGTATAAACGGAGAGCTATGAAATAGTTGACGGTAAAATCCAGTTACCGGAATTTCGGTACGGTGTAAAAGGAAAAGAAATTTTAGGCCAGTTCGCTTAATGAAACAAATTTTCAGGGCGGCGACATTTAAACCGTAAGTAAGCCCTTTGTAGTGCGTTGGGCGCAGTTCGCCGGTCGCTTTTGTCCCAAAGCCGACCGACCCGCGGCGACACTCCTTTGTGACGCCTTACAAAATATTGCTAATTACGATTAAAAAGAAACTTCTGCACTTCTGAGGGAACCTGTTTGTGGCAGCCCTTCGATTGTAAACAAAATGAAAAATAAAACAAACATTTTAAATTTTACACTGCGTGAAATCAGAGAACAAGCGTTACTTTTTTGCTGAAAGTTATGAGTAAAATACTCATTAGAATACATGAGAACTGTTTACGCTATCAAGCTTTAGCAACCACAACACTTCAAATGCATTGAATTGTGTTATTTAATAATGCAACACGTACAAAATCAATAAAATTGTCTATATTTTTAACAACAGACACGCTCCCAAACTAAAACTATTTTAACTTCGCTTCGCAAAGCTATAATAGTCGCTTTAATGAGAATTTGACTCCTTCATTAAGGTTTCTGCCACACTATCAAGTTTTGGCTGAACAGCAATTTGGCCGACGAGGTTAGGTGTACCTAAGTACCTATATCTTTCGCATAGACTTCGCTTATAGCTAGAGCAGTTTGCGACTTTCATGTATATTCTTGTAGCTTTTGATTTCATTTATGTTTTTAGGAACTATTGCTATTGGGGTGCTGAAACTTGGTCAAAAGCGCCCCCTACAATGGAAAGTCAAATAACTTCACTAATTAACATTCCCAGTTAGTATGTTGCATACCAAAACTCAAATACGACATATAAACAAAGGTCTGACTGGTAAAAAATTGCGTTTAGCTCTCCCCCAAATATTTGGCCCTCCACACAAGTTATGTTGTCAACGTGACCTACAGTCTATAGCTTAGCAGTATTAGAGGAAAAAAAATCGCTACAAAATTTTACGTCGGCCGTGTGCCTCCCCCCTAATAATGTCTGCTTAAGGGTGGCGGTAACATGGAGTACACATTTACGCTCCGTTAAACGGGGAAAGCTTTTTTCGTGTTTAGTGTCACAAAAACTGTTATTAGCTTGAATTGTGCCAGTAAGAGCCACCCTGGTTTACGTGGTCATAAGAAAAAATAAGGAAATTCTTTAGCATATTGACAGTGGCTTCCTTATATGTAGCCTAATAAAAGTCCTTATAATAAACTTGGGGAACAAATCATATTAGGTAACACTGTTTTTGCCCATCTTTTATAATTTTGTAAATCAGTTATGCATAGGTAAATGAATATTCAGCTGAAAAAATGAGTTTATCTAAAAGTAAGTATTCAAAAATTATTTATAATTCTGTCTGGAATCTCTCTTCATGTCATCTACTTGTGACCCCATAATCCTCCCTCTCATAAATCCCCTTCAAATAGATCAGAAATATAGTTAAGTACTAATAGAATAACACAACATGAAAGCCACACACAAACTAAAATCATAACACCTGCTTGTGCTCCCGCGCCGCTGTATTGTAGTAAATAAATGTTGATGCCTCCTAATGATAAAACCGCCATCTTCCTGTACTTATTGACTAGGTTTGACAAACTCCCTTAATGCGAGCATTGCGTGGACGGAAATGGACATTCGTATTCACGGTAGAGTATTCATCAAGACATTTTAAGTGTCCCACTCCCATTATTAATGAAATAACAAGTGAATTATTCAGATATTGAAACAAGTTCCTTATCTTTATTGAATAATTGACGACAGACATTTACAAATACTTAGAGAATTTTTGATATATATCGTATTCGTCATAAGATTTTCAGTCCATCTGAATTTGTAATAAGTAGCCTTTTAATATCGTAGAGCATCGCAAAGGCTTCCCTATCCGGTTATCAGCAAGACGAGAGGTAACTTGCGTAATCTGAAAATTTCAATTCTATCCAGCATTCTGGCCGGCAAAAGTCCGTACATATTTGAATGATATTTCCGGGATTAATATCGATTACGGTCTGATACATTTTATGATTGGAATAAAAAGTTTCATAGGTTGAAACGATAATAGCGTGGTTTATTGTGCGTTAATATAGGTAATAACTAATACGGTCCGGTTTATCACCGCCGCTGTAATCGTAAGTGACCGCACCCTGTCGGAACCGCGCCTCGCCGCAAACCACTAAAGTAATGCCATGTCATTTCATGGCTCGCAATCTGCGACGAATGACACGTGCACTATACAATGTACCGCTGTCCTCTAATCACATAATGACATACTTGCCAATCGAAAATTCGACACAATATAATCACCGTGAATATTTATTTTGCGCTGTGCCAAAGAGAAACTTGTTTATTTCATTATAATAGTGGAAAGTTTTCAATTTAGTCCAATAGTCTTATACATAAAGATATTCAAAATAATGGCCTAATTCAATCGTATTAATTCGTTAAAATTTGAACTTAGTAATACTTGACTTAGTTTAAACTTAAGTTACAATTTATGAAGAACTATGTAAATATCTGTAGACGGTACTTTACTTGACCTGACTGGAAAATTTCTCAACTCAAATGTTTAGTGTTTAATTATGTTCAGGCCTAACTATTGCAAGTGTTTAGTGTATACGATACTCTGTACTGTTTTTGCAAACACCACTCCATAGTATGTGATTGTAAAAAAGTTCTTAGAGGTAGTTAATTATATTGTGGGTGTACTAGTCGGTAAATTGTTATTTATAGCCTGTTTTACGGAAACCAACGGTATAATTACCAAGTGCAATGAAACGCAAGCTTTACATGTTACGCAACAAGGTAATCGATATGACCCATTTGTAACAATTCTAACGAATCATGGAAGGGAAATTTAGTTTCACGTCAACTCGAGATTTTTCTTTTAGGAAATTCAATATATTGGGGTACCGGTTTGTTTCGTACGGAACTAAAGAAAATATAATAGAGTGGAGGCTCTAAATGCTTGGGCGGGCGGACGCGGGAGTGACGGCGGCAGCGGCGGCGAGATGGGCGGTATTAGTTTTCGCCACATTGAACACGTTGTGGGATCCAACTTATTAGGAAATGTGATCATGCGAATAATACTCGCTTCATACGTTTTATTGCGTTAGAGTATTGGTTTCTCGCGATACCGTTCGTCATATTTCAAAATTAATATCTTTAGACAACCGCGAGAAAGAATTCTATTTCGATTTTCCTTACAAGCAATTTTAGTTGATCCACAAAAACCGAAAAGCCTTTAAGGCGATGTAAGATACTGTTCACGATATTTTCAGAATAGCTTATGAATAGGGCTTTTGAATATTTTTGACTTCAACAACGTGCTCATCCGTCGATACTGGGTCACGTTTTTTCTTATCACATGGAAAGAACATCTAAGTACGACGTACACAACAGATGGTTTCGTATTTCGACAGCGTCTCGCTGATTCTGATTATGTAGATTCCTTTACAGAGAAGATTTTACGCAAACATACGAATGAAGATCGAATCAGATATGCATGGGATCAGTTTCTTATCCTTGGGAAAATATGGAAAGATATTCCGTAAATAAACTTAAAAGGAACATATTTTGGCAAGCCGAAATTCTGCGCGCTGTTGTCAAGTTTGACCAATTTCATAGATAGAACGATCGTCAAATATATTGTTTGCCGCTGTTCAGCTTGGAATAAAATAAAATACACAGCCAAAACGTAAAAGCGAAAATGAAAGAGTCCCTACGAAAACGTATTTCGAAAACATCTCTATTCTCTGTAGCTGAATGCATGATAAATATAAAGATTCGTGCTACATTTGTAAAGAGCTGCAAACACCTGTTGGACGTCAGCATATTCCGAGTAATGTTTTAAAAAATCATTAGTTCGTTAGAGCACAAGTAGTAGTGAGGTCACAAGGAGAGTCCACCTCAAATCCAATCGAGTAAAGTGCGCGGTCTCTTGGCCGCAACGTCTCCGTGGAGTTATTTAGCTGAAACGTTTCGGTTGTTGACAGGAGTTGCGGTATCGGCTATTGCAATATTGAGTGGCCCCACTCGCACTCGTTCGCATTCCACTGTGTCAACACGTAGTACATTAAACAAAGAATTTTAAATTCTATCTTAAATAACATCTTCGAGTAGAGAATGTTTACTTAGATTGTTAAACAGAAGTGTTGCCACCTTGCTTTTGTCGCTATTTGTAGCGAGTAAGTAAAGGGAAACAAAAGTTAAACTATAATGTGTTCTCACAAGTAACTAATGGATGGTAAGTTTCCGTAGGTACTTAAACGGCCAATTCTTGAGGCCAGACTACTTTCTGAGTACACATTAGTGGGTGCCGGCGGGTGCTTTCTTGGCTAAATCTTAACTATCTACTTAAGTCAGTGTCAGGTTGAACTTGCGAACGAATTGAATAAGCCCCTCACTCGCTCCTCCCTTCCCTTTATCTGCTTTCATTACATGAGCTTCACTCTGAAATTCGGTTCAATTACTCCGTAATTTGGTGAATTGACGTGGCATTTTGTCAGCTTCCCGCGTGTTTTGTTTAGATCTAGTAATTTCCTTCTTTCTCTACTCATCAGATTTAATCACAACTTAGTTTTTGACCAGGAAGACTTACGATAATTCATTATTCATTTTATTTAATGTCCTTCCTATTCTGACGTGAATTCGGTTTCGGTTTGCGTATGCCTGTCATAAGTCAAACTTAATACTAGTAAACCCACCAAAAATCCCAACTGAAAAGTGCTTATGTTTTCTGTTAATATTACGTGAACATATAAAATCACTTGCAACACCCACCCGCAAACAACAAACTTAATTAATAGCGGAAATTATATCGGGTTGATAAAATTAGTGTTAATATAAAGTTTTTATCGGATTCGTTGAACTGCGGGCGCGCTGCAATATCGCGCCATAAATGGTTTATAGCACGTGTGTTGTCAATTCCGAGGAAGGTTCACTTCCGCGAATTACTGACCAATGAAATGCCAGTGTGACGCTTCTCCCTCGCCGTAATAATATAGAACACGGCGGTGTCCTCGTAAAAATATGTTTAATGACGTCATAAACATTCGATATGTTCGCGCGGCGTTGCGCTGAAAGCCTGCTCTTGCTAAAAGTATACATTATATGTATCTATAAATCCGAGAGTGTTCCATTTATTACCCACCATGGCTCTATCGATACTAACGTTACTGTCACATTAAATATTTATTGTTTACCTACGTACTGCCATTGCATATCTGCTGTCTAACATAACTTTAAAGTTCGAAGGTCTACCATATTGACATCTGAAAAGTTTAACTTGCAACTTTGTTGGAGTCATTTACATAGTGTGCTTAGCAGTCGCATCATTACCCGTAAATAGAAATTGTTCGAACAAATTATAATGTGAAGTTAGAATATGATAACTACAATAGAAGTTTCACAAAGGAAGATTTTCCCATTGAATTGTCTCGAAATTTCCCGAAGCCGTGCGTCCTCACCCCCCTCCCCCTCATCCCCCCGGCAACCCCCTGACTCGTCTCCTCAACGCTATTAACCACAAGTTTCGTTATTAGCGACTGTGTTGGAAAGTTATAAGGGAATCACCTTCATTTAAGTTCAGATTAAATTCTTACTGTGATTGAATAACCGCGCGTCATTAGTTTTAATCCTGATACTAGTTCTACCTAGCTATTCATGGGTAGGTGGTATGTATGCGGACAAAATACCTATTAATCTGTCTTTGTTCATGGAATCTAAAAGGCTGTTCTCACACGACACAGCTGCGCACGTCATTTGTGATAACCGCCTAAACGTACCTTCCGATATGTGGTTCGTAATATCACTCTAAGGCAGAATCCAAACGTACCAAACCGACACCATATCGCGGCGACAAAAAGTGGTAGGTACAGCATTGATAACCTACGTGTAAATAGTGTCGCTGTAGCTTCTTGTAGTGGTGTTGAGGTAACTATAGTGTAGTTGCGACGTGGTTACGTTGTGACTATTGTCTGCAGACAGACAAATCGGCTCCGACTTTTGTAGAGGCTTTCGCGTCGTTGCGTCGACGCAATTTTGTGTTTGCGATGTGGTTGGCTGCTAGTACGCGTTGTGACAGTTAGTTGTGATGTGGGTGATATCGCCCACACAGTTAAATTTGTCCGTCTGAATAAAACTATTAATTTTCATACAAATGAGCCCGCCCAAGTGTAACTAAGAAACACCAAAAAGTTGGAATGACTTCTAGCTACATTAGAATCCTTTTTTTTATAAATTAACTTTGAGAACGACCTATTGCTCAAATTGATAGATAAGTCCATCATTAGGTTTTTAATTAGAGTAACATTAAAAAATTAACCATAAACTTCCTTTAAATAAATACAAGAAAGTGACGGTAAACAATAAATTAGACACAAACTTTCGGAAAACTCGGTACAATCTTCAAAGGCCGTAAACGAGATCAAGTAATTTAAGCCGAAATAAGCAAAATTACACCGGCATTGTCGGCTTCTCAACAACGTTACCGTAAAGCGTTTCCACAAACGATTCTTACAAATTAAATTTAATATTTTAACATCATCACGGATAACATTATATACAAAGTTACGATATTAGTTGGATGCAGCTTTTTACGTCATTTGTATGGAAATCCCGTAGTGGTCGCGGCAAAGCTGATGTCCTTCCCTGTCTTTGGTATTCAGGGCGCGAGCCGTGTAGGAAAATTAAGGTAGGCCGCAACGGACATGTGGACTTTGATTCCGTGCCGATTTTTGTATGTAAAAATAGCGGCCTCCTCATATGGTATTCATAAAGGTTTGCGGCACAAGACACTTTACCGAGAGCCATTTTGTAAGTTTTGGTATCGCCGTTTATATTCCACAATACCTATTCAGTATCGTACCCTTTTTAATAAAATAAAATTGTAACAAATAAATAATATTACCGTAGTAAAGTCTGGGGAAATAGAAAGGCTTTTTAGTAAACAAAGCCAAATTATGTTGGGGCCTACATAAATTATACGAGTGAATAATTTGTTGTAGCATTGTAATCTTATCGCTTATCTTATTAGTAAAGCACTAATTCAAACAAAAACTCAGCGTTTACTACAAATTGTTTGTTCCGATACAAATCGGACTAGACTAGATACACTTTTGTAAATGTGTGTCGAAGTATAATTTCACACACCTACTTTTATTACGGGGTAGTGTCCATTAGGTAACAAAGCAACGACATTAATGGCTGGTGATTAATGAGTTCACTCGTTAGGTTTCTTGTTTGAACAATAATTACTTAGTGTGGAGCTAAATCAGTGTGGAAGAAGCATTTTTGCCCGTCGCCATCGTCGCGCCCGGAAGCACTTCCATTCCATCATAACTTTCCAAACTTATCTTAGTTAGTGGCGATCAATTTTCATTTGCCGCCGATTACGAATTTTCTTTAAGAGGTAGAAACTAATGCTGTTATATTGTTACCGTTTAGGTTAACATACTTTATTTTTGTTTATGGTTCGTCTTGTTTGTTGTATTCATTCTTAACGAAATCAATTAAAATAAAATATTTATGGTATTAGTGACCGCTTGATTTTAAATCCGTCGTTGGATACTTAAAACAGATTTCACGTTCTACACGTAGGTACTTTTATAAATATCAAGAAACTATAAGAAATACAAGTACAAGAAGACTTAGTGAAATATTTTGGGCTGTGAGCACAAGTATAACATAATAAGTCTATAAGTAATCTATCCTGACAATTTATAAGCAACTGCTTTTCCATTTCCCTCTTTTCTCCCATATGAAGGAAATGATATTCCCATCATGAAAAAATACTACAACACTAATCCTAAGAATATTACAGCCTACTTGCAAAGTGGGTCGCTCTTCCCTGTCTGAGGGTACGGCATAAATTAATAATGAAACATCGCATCTTATATAATGAATAACCGGCATCCGCCAGATTTGTTTTCATTTCTTCCGCTCAAGATACGTATTTACATATTACACAAACGGAAGACCTGCGTTATACATTTGCAAGATGATAAACAGAACGGAACTCGGGAGGTTATAATTTACAGTATTCCGACGGTAGTCGAGGCAGCCGTGGCAGCTAGGGGTCGCGTATCAGCCCATCACGTCAGCTTCTCACACGCGTAGCATTTATCAAAAAATTACAACCACACCGAAATGGCCCTGATAAATAGTCTAAGAACCTGAAATTGATTCAACTTTTTGTTGTTCTACACGCGCTAATGTTTGGGCCCATAACATATTTAGTGATATTTTGATACACGAAAATGTAAAGACGTTATCTCGTCGTATTCAAAGCCTCTTTCCATTGATAGTTAAAGAAAATAGGCATCAGTTCATTTTGCTTCGTAAGATAAAACTTTCTTTTCATGAATAAAAATCAATACACAAAGTCCGCAGGCATTATCTAAAAAGGCTACAAAGCTCTTTTAGAGATAAAATATAAAACGGAATCCTCTTTCCACAAATCATTGATAAATTTCTTTTCACAAAAAATAGGCTACTCACATAAACATCAGTCAGGAACTAGGATAACAAAGTAAATAATTCATTAGATCGGTGGGACAACATCGAGTATAATCAGGGCCGTTGGCAAAAACGGTTCCCAATAAAATGTATGGTATCTTGTCGAGGCGTAGAAGCGGCGAGCTCGGTGTTCGATCTACCACCATCCGTCATGCTCAGAGTCGTGGGCAGATTGATCGCCGGCGCCGGCCGCACGCCCGCAGCACAAATATAGCGCCCGAGGAGCGGGAGGAGGAAACACTGAGACAAAAATGGTGAGAGCAAACAAATGCGCTGTCGATATCGTGACAGAAGGATTGATAGTTGAGAGCGGACTCCGTGTCCGCCGTCCGCGGCCTGCTCCTTATAGATCGCACTCTCGCCGCTGTCACGCAAAAAACTGGTGTAAGATAATGGTCAGTCAGTTGAGTTCAGCATTGAGCTTTAGTTGGTAATTCTTTTTGAGAGGTAATACATGACATTTTTATATTTCAAATGAACAGAATATCAATTTCAACAAAAATTTGGATTAGCTTATTTGAAACTGAATGGATTTGCCTGCGTAACCAAAATTGTCGAGTAGATATTATTCATTGAATCAATTGAATATTTTGTAAAGTGTAACTTGAACATCGAATACTATTTGAATATTGTTTTTATATTAAACCAAAATGGATTGTGATTTGTTTTGCAAAACGTGAAAATAAATAGATTCTGTAACTAAAACTCGACTTTGATCTGACCACAAATGTCCCGTCTGTCAAAACATAATAATGTGGTCAACAATTATACATTTTATCAATAGATATGTATAATTGTTGATCACAAGTGTCCGCATAGAGCCGATTACGAGGACCAGCTAAATAACTTCAAATTAGACTCACTGAAGCAAGGAAGGCTCTTAAACGACCGGACGACTATAAACTATAAGACTATAAACGGGATAACATCAACTCCAGATCTCCTTAACAAAATCCACCTATACTTCCAGGTTGATTTTGTTATCACCTCTGGTCTAAACGCACTACTAGGACGTTTGCCTCTAGACCGTGTCGCACAAACCTGGGCCAGCATGCTCCTCTAAACAGAATATTGGCTTTTTACAACAGAGCCTGTTCAGTTGACTCTGATATAGATATCTTCTGTAACAGCCTGCCAATATTTAAAAGCAAAATCAAAGTCTTAGAAATTAACCCGTAATCAGCTGCCTACTTATACTTATTCTATTAACAATTTAATTTATATTATTTTACTTCTTAAAATTTGACTTAAACTTAATATATTATTATTTAACTTTTTCAATATTATGACATGGAACGATTAATTCAATATTGTATTTGTTTTTTTTTCTTATAATAAATGTAATGTAATTTTATTGTGTAGATTTCTAATGAATGTTTTTGGAATAATTAGAAGGTAAACCTTCTAATAAGAATATTGTGCATGCCTGTAAGTGATGTATTTACACAGCATCAAAGACTTGTGATAACCTTTGGAAAATTATTGCAAATATGTCGTTGGTGTGCCTTGTTTAATAAATAAATAAACCTTAAACAAACATGGGACCACCATATCGACATAAAGAAATGGAAGGCCGGTTTCGTATTACTGAGCAAGGCTATTTTCATAAATAATAAACGATTTAAAAAAATATGTGGCCCTATCTGTTGGAGGGAGAAATATTTTCCATTATTCGACAAGTTTTACGATAAGTGGGAAACAGTTTCCCATTGTCCGTTGAGAACGGGACAATTTTACTCGACTTGCAATCAAATATATTGCGTTAAAAATGTAATAACAGTGAGCGTACATCTTGTGAAAGAAAATTCTTCAATGGTGATACCTGTTGTTAGTTTTTCAACCTCATTCAAACTAGCTACTTACTTGGTAACTGTTATTTCTCAAGCAATTACTCTAATAATGCATTCGTATACCAATAACCTTAATATGATTAGGCATATGAAAGTAGTGTGTCAGCGTATTTGTCGTTGGATTTCAGTTGCTATAGTGATAGGAAAGCACGTGTAAATCAAACGGAATTCATAACATTGTTTATGGATCAATAAACTCTGAAAATAACCCTTTTATACGAAATGGTTCAGTGGGTATCTTTTACGAAACAAGAAGCGAGTTTACATATTATTTTATATTTGTATGCTCTTATCCACTACTTGCATTATTTCCATGTCATAGAATTTTCGGCTACGTTCCATGTCGCCAGTTTCCTGATTCACCATCTAAATGAAAGACGTGCAAAACAAGTGAGGAAAAGAGTGTCTTTTCGTAACAATTTTGATTTTCATACAATGATGGTAAATCGGAAAAGTGGCGAGAGAGGTAGCCGAATTTTCTTACAAACGAAAAATTGACAAAAATCAAAGGAGTGACAATGCGAATTCGTTGCAGAGTTCGTGATGTCGGAAGGGGGCGCGAGCGGCGGCAACTACCCCGCCAGGTCACCGATATCCAGCTCCACCACGGGACACTCCAGCTCCAGCCATCACAGGTAAGTACTTTCATTATTTATCATCATTTCAGCCTGGAAATACCTACTGCTAGGCACAAGCTTTCACTTTCATATTCTATACTTTCCGCCTCCGTGTGCGATGGGCACACGGAGGCGGGAAGTATAATATCCAGGTGTTAAAAGCGACTATGACAATGTCGTCTACTCAACGCGCTTTTGGACGGCCCTGGTTTCTTTGGCCTAAGGACTATTATAACCTATTTTTTTTTATCTTTATTTATTTATGGACTAGGTATGTAAGAGCAAAAGGTCTTACATACATGACCATGTCAGCCCTACTAATACTAACACCTACCTACAAATGATTTATTAGTAATTAAATACTTTCGCCTATCGATTGCTATTCCGCTAAAATAAGACCTTACGCCAAAGAGTTAATCAGCTTCAGCTACCTTCAAAATTCTGTGTTTACAGATAAAAAAATGCAACTGGTTTCACTGCTTGATCTTATAGTTTCATTTTAAATCAACATTATAAGTAAGCAGAAGTCAGAAATGGTCAAAACGTTTGAGTTCCAAGTTTTTTTTTTTTTTTTCACTTATCCTAGTGTTCATCAAAAAGATAAACCCTAATAATTATTACAATCTAGCCTTGTATATAGACTAATAAGTAATTTAATTAAAACCTAAACTGCTATATTGTCTTTACTAAGAATGTGTCCAATTGCACTTTTCTTATTGTCTCTATTAAGGCGAATACACTTCATTCTTGTGTTTATTTGAGTTCCAAGTAATCTTATGTTTTGAGACCTTATTACAAACTTCCTAAACTCACCGTTTACTCAACTTAAGTCCAAATTGATTCACTTAGTTATATTTTACAAGGTTAAAGCAGTCCATAAAAATCTAAATACTTTAATAAAAGCTTTTACGTAATAAAGTCACCGAATATGCACATAAAAGCCCACAAATTTAATAAAAGCATTTTTTGCTATAGAGTGCCCTATCCTGAAAACCTTTTATTAATGCACTTATATTCTAAAATTTTCCTTTGAACCGCCCTCCAAAATTAATCTTAGCTCTCATCAAAAGGATCGAAAATACTCTGCATTCCTACCGTGTATTGAATGGAGCAGCGACAGACAGAACCGCCGCAACGAGACAATATTCAACGTGTCGAATTCAATAAGGAGCAGAGTGTGGTCTCTAATTAAATATAATCGCTGTTGCCTTTAAATTCTTTAAAAAGAGAATCTCGAAGCTAATAAAAAATTGATGGAACCGCCCGGTCGCCGCGCCAGTAAAAGTGCTTGTGACGGTCCACATTAATTTAAACTTATCCGCGAGAAAATACTTTAAACTTTAGAATCGAGAATGTACTCTAATTTACATTTTTAATCGTAGTTCTGTTTACTTCGTTTTATTTAGCGCCGAGCTAGGGAAATTAGTGGCTAACTTAATCGCGGTAGGTATTTCTTAAGCTTCTTAGAATATTTAAATTACGTAATTTGCTTAGGTTAACTGCAGCTGTTTTTTAGCGTTTACATCGGTTTGTATGTGCAAAAGATTTAATACTGAAGTGCTCTGTACAAAACGAAAAGAAAAGGTTGTATAGAAGTTTAATTAACAAAATGTCATCAGCAAACAGATGGACAGTCGTCACTAATGCATTACGAGTTACGAGCCGTCACTGAAGACAAGGGAAAAGCGTTGGCAGGTCAACGACCCCACTGCATGTAACTTCAGTTTTTACGTGACCTACTCGTGTAAGAACAATGGAGTAGTGTCACTGCTCCTTCTACTTTTGGAACTAGACTAAACTTTTTAGTTCGCTCCAGTGATTAATGTTTTGTTGTTTTCTGTTTGTAGCTTCTAAATTATTTGGCGATATAAAGCCGACTTTGTATTTGAGTTAATTTAACCTTTGATATTTATGGCAAGCACAAACCACATTGTAACCTTTAAAACAAGAAAGCTTTATATGAAAGCTACTGCCATTTTTACTAAAACATTGCGTCAAACACAAAGCATCCCAAAGGACCATCGAAAATTTCACAGACTCAACTACTAAATCAAACCTAAATTGGTGGCTAAACAGCGGCAAATTCAGAAACTGCATACGTTATAAGTTGATCTATGCAAGTGGAGCCCGATCCTCCCCTGTGACGTCACAATTTTATGTAATTAACGTCCGCCGCACCTACGGACGTGTCTGGACGTGTTACGGCACATACCGCTTCTGGCGGTATCCGAATACATTAGCCACGATATACGTGCTTTGACTCACAGAAATTTGTTCGTTAAGTTGCCTCCCTGGAGGCTTCTGATGTCAAGATGACCTGCTTACCTTCGCACAACCTGTGGACGAGCTCTATTTGTCGAACCCTTAGATTTTTTTTTTCTTAAATGATTGCTAGCCTATCAATCTATCTAGCACAGATGTTGTTAACATGGCATTTTTTTTTAATTGAAGAAGAGTGGATTGAGTATGTTTAAAAAAAAAGTAGTTAAGACCCGACCCGATGTTACTATGTTACGCCAGCAATATAACGACTACTTACAACTGCCTCTAAAAAGTCTGCCACCTAAAACTTTACGTATTTTTTATGAAAACTGTGTAGCTCAAACAAAAAACTTGTACGAAACATCTAGTATTCAAATATTGCAGAACTTCATGCACGATTACCTATAGGTAAATAAAGTCTCAATAAATTATACTGTATGGTAACTTCTCAAATGTAAAATATATAAAGTTTGTCTTTCGTACAGCATGTCGCCATCGATTGGCTTCAGCACTATGTGATAAGAGGAAACTTTTGATATTAAATTGAAACGAGTTTGGCGAAATACCTTAGGCGCTGAACCGACGGTCTGTTTACAGGAAAGGTGAAATTGTTACGTCGCTTTTTCGGCCACTTTACTTAACCTCTTTTTTTGGAAACAAAAGCTTGTATCACTACTGGTCTTGCTTCTTTAAATTCAGTATTGGCATGTTATATTTTATGCTTGACTGCCCCGTTGGTCTCGTGGTCGAACCGCGACTCACAGTTTGATTCTCAGGTGGGGCAAGAAGTGCTAGTGGGTTTTTCCATCAGTAATTTCTCAGTAATTTAAACCCGGAGTTCGGAAGATTGCGGTATGATACCCGCGTACCTCGGAAAGGACGTGAAGCCGTTGGTCCTGCGCCTGATCTCTCTCTGGTAGTGTCGGGATGCCGTCCCATCGGACTATGAGAGTGAAGGAACAGAGAGTGTACCTGTGCCTGCGCATACACGCCTGCACTATAATATCTACCGCGCCGATGGTTTATCCTCACCAAGATTGTATAATATAAATTATATAATATAATATAAATCAAAATAAATAAATAAATAAATAAGATTGGCCGCCGTGGCCGAAAACGGTAAGGACGACTATATATATGGCCTGTTAAAATAAAAAATAAGTGGTGTGAAATATTGAGAAAAAAACGTTTATTTATTATTGCCATTCGTTTCAATTACGCATCATAAATAATACATATATATCTATTTATTCTCGAAATGCTGAGTCGCGATACGTCTAATCTTCAATATTTATTAAAATCGTGGAGTCAATTCTGTAGGTTTATTATGAACCTTACTGCGAGCTTTTTACTCTTCACTTTATTACTAAAAACCGCTTCAAGACTATATTCAAAAAGCTGTTTTCAACGCGATGGCACTTCATAAATTTATATCAGAAAAATGATACCTCTCCGAGGTGAGAACAGATATTAAGATAATTCTTAATCCTGTAAGAGACATAAAATTTCGCGTAGTACTTTCGTAGCGCTCGTAGCAGATCCGTAGCAGTTTTGCTGGTCAACCGACGCGTCAGGCGTATGCAATGCAGGCTAGGAGCACCGCTGCCGCAACGTGCACCGAGACACGGAAAATGCTTTAGTGAATCTATTTACCGCGAAAACCACTCCGCTTTTTTGTTACACCTTAAACGAAATGATGAAACGCAATTTTAATTTTTTTAAATTAGCATTTTTAATGACAGCGGTACTTTTATGTTTTTCGCAACCTATTTTTAATATCACGAATGGTTTTGTCATGGCTTTGCATTTTATTTTGTAGGGTTTCAAGTTTTTGTCAAAATAAAAAGGTACACACAGCTCCATTAAGTTCTTATTAATTTGATCTTATTTTATTACAAAGTTTTTTATTATTTTTTACAACTCATGTTGATAATTTACAGTTATCATGTTATCATTTGCCTACTGAGACAAACGGGTCCCAAGTGTCATCCTATTTACGCAAACCATAAAATAGGAAGCGGTTTAAATATTTTAGATTGACATAAGGTAACGTTACAACTCGAAGGTATGGGATGAATTTTATAAAAAAAAAAAAACGTAAGTAAGTAAATTTAATGGATACTATAATCGATATAAGTATAATTTTAATCATCTATCGATTAGATAGAAACCTGAAGATAAAGTAACTCGAACGACAGTAGATACCAATTTCATAGCAGCTTTTCAGGGCTCGCTGGCCTAAGTAAGACGCAGCTCGGTGAAGGGCTAGTACCAGTGACATCCCCAAGAGCAAGAAGGCTCAGTTAGCCCTGTTCGCGGACGACACGGCCATTTATTACACTGGCCGCAGTCACGACGCTATCTATAGCACCCTCCAAACCTCAGCCAACGTCTTAGGCGCTTGGTTCCGGAAATGGAGAATCGAGGTGAACCCCGACAAGAGCCAGGCAGTTCTTTTCTCTAAACAGGGTAAAATTAAGCCACCCGCGCTCAGCCCGATCACTATGTACGGTAAGCCTATCCCTTGGGAGAAGCAAGCCAAGTACTTAGGAGTCATACTTGACAACCACTTGTCTTTCGCGGCGCACATCAAAGCAGCTCGCGACCGAGCTGCGTTTGCTATGGGTAGGCTTCATTTCATGATTTCGGCAAAAAGCAAGTTGTCACTCAAGTGCAAGTTGCGCCTTTATACCGCGGTGATCCGCCCCATTATGACGTACGCTTGCGTCGTGTACGCTCACACCAAGCCTAAGTACATCCATAGGATGCAAGTTTTACAGAACCGGTTCTTACGTAGAGTCACGGGAGCCCCTTTTTATGTCCGTAATGACCGTCTACACATAGACCTTAGAATGCCCACCGTCCTTCAGTTTATGAAACGTCTTTCGAAGCGTTTCTTTGATAACGCCATTAAACACCGTAATCCCCTGATCGCAGCGGCCGCCCGTTACGAACCCTCGCGCATTAGTACAGTACGCCGTCCTAGGCATACCCTTGTCACTCCAGATGATGCTATCACCCTCCTCCAGGAGAGTAGCAAAGAGACTAGCACTCTTAAAAAGTTCCGACTCAAACCGCCGTCTTTCCGACCTCGCCGTCGAGGTCCGTCGCGACGTCCCGGTCCATGCCCTCCCCGACCCTCGCTCGAGCCAGCCCGCGATGCTGTGCCAGTAGTTTTAAATCAGCCCCTAAATAATGATACCATTCAGATCCAGCCTGTCCCCATGCAGTCTTCCCCCAGCGACGCCCTAAGCCGAGGTTCGTACCCCACAGGGGGTGCCCTTAGCGTGCAGTCGCTTAGTTTGTAAGTTTTTATGCCCTGGCTGGAGGCCTTACTCTAAAGGCACCCACAGGATAGTCCGGTTAAGCAGACGACAACCTCATAGGTTGAACTGCGAGATGCCATTCAAAAAAAAAAAAAAAAAATGAAGGGCTAGTTCGAATCCGGCTCAAAACATTAAGTTCTTTTTGAAAGTATTCATTAGATTATTCGAAACGAATTCAATGTTTAAAGCTATAAATGTTAAAGTATATGTTCAATGTATATACTTTAACATTTATAGCTTTATACAGTTGACTCTGACTACACAAATAGGCTCAAAAACCATTTTTTTTTGTTACTTTTAAAGTCAGCATAGTAAACTTATTGATTATATGATCATAAAGTAGGACTTACCTTATTTTCTAGTCCGAAATACATTATGAAACACTGTGCTGCGAAGAGAATGGCTTCTATTGTAATTAATTAATTTTGAATTCACACAAACACAAAAATGACGATCCTCAAAATAAATGCAGTAATAATTGATATGCTACCTTATGTGCCATATATTTCGTCAGAAGTTGCGACGGCCCTAACATTAATATATGATGGGGTGAGATCCTGTGTGCGCACAATTTTGCTTATTCACGGTACAAGCCAGCTATTTCCGAACGCGTTAGCTTTTAAATTGAACCCTAAATAATTTATAAACTATCTTTAAGCACTCGATTTGTAGACGGCTTCTAGGTAACATTGGTTTATTTTTAGAAGGAGCTATAAAATAGGTATAAATAAAGCTCATTGTTATGACGGATGATATAAAATTCCTGGGTTAATATTTGTAGCTAACTAGAGAGAGAGTGAGTGATACTTTGTTATAGTATTTTTTTATAATTAAGTGTGTTGCCATATTACATGCGATTCTTGTTTTAATTGTATTTAGATATGGACTTGTTGAAAAGTGAGAAAACACTCGATCAACAAACAGATTCTTAGTACAAAGTTGATTTGAATATATAGTTAGAAGAACTTTATGACCGTACAAGTACCTCAACGTAATTAGTTTTAGAAATATTGTTATTACTTTATACCTTCTTTGATGTTTCTAACTTACTATTGCAATCTTAACATACCACATACCCCACAAAGGGTAGCTTTTGAGTTTTCACCCCTTAATGGAAGAGTGTTACGACATACCATTTTATGCATAGAATACGTGTTTATATTATAAATTACTTGTCAGATGTTTTAAATTAGCAACCGTTCCCCTTGTTTTTGAACTTAGGCGTAAGTATTGAACGAATTGCATGTAGATAGTACAAAAATTCTCTAGAATGGAGATCATATCCAGCAGTCACATCTTTATTGATAAGACTATATTTAAACCTTTTTTTTAAATTAACAGTTAGATTGATAAGCTACATCCGGCAAGCCGGCATCTTTATGTTTGTTTTAGCATAGGTAAGCATAGCCAACTTATTATATGCCCACCAAATCAAATTAAAATCATCAAAATCATTTATTTCAAGTAGGCCAGTTACAAGCACTTTTGAATAGTCAAACAACAATAAAGATGAAGCTACAGTCCCAGTTACAAGACATAATAACTGTGAAAGTACTGTAGTTACCCATTCCAAGGCGTAGATCTCTATGGAGAAGAATCGACAAGAACCACACCGCCTGGGATACAAGCCTCCTCTCTTAGAGAGGGATATTGTTTAAGGTCAAAGGTCAAACTATGACAACACTATGATGTCACTTCAGACACTTCATTTGACCCTAAGACAGGTCTTATTTATGAAATTCTGTGAAAATATGATATCCTGAAGGACTTATTTGTCCGTTTCAATAAATTGAGAGTTTGTAACATGTAACCTTCTAGCCTTTGTTCTGGTCAATGTGTGGAGTTTACAAAAATGTGGCGACTTTACTTTGTGACGAATGTACATACAATAACCCCTACATACAAATCAGTCAGATAACTTTTATTTTCTCATCGAATTTTAAACGTCAAAACATCAACTTTAAGTAAGACGATCAACATCAAACAACCATGGACATCAGCACACATGGTGTAAAGTAATAATTACCGAGACCAAATAAAAAGTTAATGACTTTTCAAGAAACAATAAACTAAAAAACTTTATCAATGATATGATCCTCATAAAACAACTAGTTTAAAACAGCTGAGTCATCTCGTTCATTAGTCACTGACCTCAGGAACAAGAGGCGAGGGTTATAAAATAACCCCTTTTACAATGTGTTAAGTGGAAACGAATCATATCCTATCATCAATCATCATTCTTCCCTCTTCAGCAACTTCGATCAAATGGATTCCCACTGCCTGTTGTGTTAATTTAATTTACTAATTAATTTTATTTGTTTATTAAAAAGATAAGAGATGAGGTGGCAGCACTGTTTTAGGGTGTAAGCTTGCCACCAACCATGCAAGGCTTACTATATTTAAAAACTAGCTTATGCCCGCGGCGTCGCCCGCGTGGAGTTCGATAATTGTCCCACGGGAACATATTATCGGGATAAAAAGTATACTATGTGTTAATCCAGGTTATAAACTACCCGTGTGCTTTATCCAAATCCTATCAGTAGTTTTTGCGTGAAAGAGTAACAAACATCCATTCATCCATCCCTCCACCCATCCATCCATCCATCCATCCTCACAAACTTTCGCATTTATAATATTAGTAGGATGGAAAAGATGCTAGCTTATCTTCCATCTAGATTTTCCTTTATTACATAAGTTCCTAATATTGTTCGTTTTCTGAAAAGAACATTAAAAAGATCCAAAAGGTTTTATCTGAGTTTAGAAACTTAAGTAGACAAGACCTGACAAACTTAACTTAATTTACAATATAATGTAAAAGAACTACTTTATTCAAACATTTGTAGGACCAATGTCTAAAGGACGCCCGCATGTCGAAAATAGACTAAACTTTGAATTTGCGATAGTTGGACCCACCTGTTACTTAGGGTCTGTCATTATCGGCCGAGGTATACTCATTGTCATAGGGTTTGAAGGTTTTGATCAAACTCACCAACTTGGGGTTACCAACATCACGGTTATTGTAATTTTGACTCCTTTTTGACATGAAAGTTTACCACAAAGCAGGAGATAATCAAACGGGTCAAACAGGCCAAGAACACCTTTAACGTAGAACCTTACTTGTGTTTTTATAAGTAAGGTTCCAAGTTAAAGATTTTCTTCAGTGCAAGTGAAATCAGTGTAAGTACTAGAACTTTAATGCTTTCTTGGGTACTGTGTAAATTACAGACTCAGGATCTGTAAAATAGTTAATGTACAAATTGTGCCACCACAGGGCAAGCCATTAAGGTGTTAGGCACACATTTTCCTGGTAAGGGGAGCAAGTGGAGTGTATTTACAAGACACATCGGAACTGTTCATTCGTTTCACATCAACCCGTCACTTACTAAAGGGAAGCAAAAAATAAGACAAGTTGGACGCGCCTGAAGGCTGACCACATGCAGACGTGACGCCCCCTCCCTTCCCCTCGACTGACCCCTCACCTCACCCCCCGTCACCTAACGTGTAGTGACTGACGTACTACCTTCAAAGAAGCTCCATTAACCACCAACTTTAAGGGCTCAACGAAGATGCGAACGCGTTGTAATAAATAAAGCGGTTGAGACAGATAAATTATCTTTGACTTGCGCAAAGCTACCCTTGACAAATTATCTGTCATAAAAGCTAAAAACAAATTTGTTTCGAAATGGAAAACTTTGTAAATAACAACTCGAATTGTTTTGCAAATCTTTATAAATATGAGTTGCTCAGATTTTTTTTCGCATCAAAGTTACTAAAACGTATTTATTACTTTCACAAGTCGTTTATCGATTCATTATTGTGGAGCAGAGTAGTGGACGGTAACATGAAGTATATTTACGTGGCGAAATCGGAAAAGCGCGGGAGTCGATGTTGTTAAAGTTTTAATTGCTTTTATCACGGGCCTCCGCTTTTAGAGGGTGTATATGCGTGAGTACTGTACAGAGTTATTAAATTGAATCTTTAAACGGGCAATAAATTTATTATAAAACGCCATTTAAAACTTAAATCCAGGCTTAGCAATTACGTTCGAGGTAGACACTACGTATCCGGTGAAAGCTAACATTTTCCTGTGAATTTTCAATACAATGCTATTCTCTGTCACTTGAAATGTAAAATTTATAAAACTACTTTTATCGTTAATACCGTACCGTTGTTTGTACATGGACTGACGAATATGTGGTAGACAGACAGACAGGTACTAAATGTACTAATAAAGTCCAGTTAAAACGCTGAATGGTTGGAATCAGGAACAATATGTCATAATAATTGCACGGCACCCCTTCTCCAGTGTGCATCGGTAGGCCCGCCATTGTCCTGTGCTATCCAATTAACATGAAACATGTCAAGCGTTGATGCAGACTGATGTTCCGCTGTGCCACTAATTATCGGCCTTTTGTATTAATAATACATATTTACGTGACTGACTACTTTGAATCAACGTGGTATTATTTACACAGAGTACTGATATGAACAGTCACTACGCAATGAAAAGGATACCAATTCTGAAAAAGATCAAATTCAAACTTTTATGGGAATTTTTTCTATCAAATCTGGAATAAATTCTGTGATAACGTCAAAACAAATTACTAACACAGTCTACTTATCAGAAAAGAAAGCATCGCAACCCTCATTATGCAAAACCTACTCAAAAGCTTAAAACATAAGCTGTTTCACAAAAGCAAATAATATATGAAAGTTATGGCAAAAATCGCTCATTACGGAGATACCTCTGAAACAAATCATGCGTCCTCATTGAATCCTCTTACGTTAATCCCTCACCCTCCGAACACATAAACCGAGCAATAGAGATATGATAGACGTTATTAATTAGATGTCGTTACGTCTTATGCCGTTTCATTGTTGGAAAAACCCATAGCCCTAAGTGAGGTTCCCTTGGCAACGCGACCGGGTACCTCGCAAGTCGACGACACGGCGGCGCTCGGAGTCGTGACTCGTGCCCGCGGGTCCGCACGCGTCTTATTTTTGCGGTAGATATTATTTTGTGAGCAAGAAAATATCTATGGCAATATGAACGAGACGCGTGTAATTGATTAAGTGAAGCCTTGAATGAAAGAATGAAGATTTGAATGAAATAATTATGAAGATGGCTTTAAGACACCCCACGGCTACAACAAAAAAGCTCCTAAGCACTAATATCGTTATTCATACTAATGAAAATGAGGCAATAAAATCGTCGCTATAGACATTCCCCTAGCTAGGGTACTATGCATCCCATAGCAACACCCCTTGACCACGTGGAGGCTGTTCAAAATGGCGTACACTTAGCGCACCATAAAATCTGTACAGATACCGATCCCCTTCGACGATATAGATGAAGTGTAATGGATTCACATCGCCCGTCAAAATATGAGGGCGTATCGCTATTACAATAGGGCCACCGGAAAATTATATAGCCAACGTTTTACAATTTACTTTTTACCTCCAACTTAAGGAAGCACTATTTTTTTCCATCAAGCGAAGAAACACGATAAAAGTGGTGTTTTAATATAATACTTAAACTGAAAGAAAAATTGTTGAAAGTATTTCAAAAGAGAAGTTATAAAAATATTTGAGCCTTTTTATATTTTTATGGTAATACAAAGAGCACTTAGTAGTAACGTAACGATATTAAATTTTCATGAAAATGATATATCTTTCTCATAAAACTACTTTAAAAAATGTACTAACAATTGTTAAAATATATATTTTACGATGAGAACAATAATCGCTAGTAATAGTCAGCCCATTTTACCAACAGTTTTGTATTCAATTATACGATTCCACTAAATTTACTTGCCAATTAGTTGTCAGTGAACAGTGGGTGCAATTACCTGCGTTATTGCAACCAGACTGTGAATTAAATTTTATTTTAAAACCCCGATACCCGAGCAGAGAGTCTACTGTTACGCGCCATTTCATGCGTAATTTGATATTCGGATGACAAATTAGTTGGCAAACGCCGGGTGCACAGCGTTCGCTGAAATTACAGGGAACGGTGCGTCAATGAAGGGCCGCCGTCCACCGCCCGCCCAGCCGCCCACCCAGCTCACTGCAGCCGCCACATGGCCGGGAAATGCGGGACTATCCTGGAATTTGACACTGACGACCAGTGTCCAAGATTTAATTTTTTTTCATCATACTATTTTCTTTTTATGGTACGTTTTTGTGAAATACCACTTATCAAAGATGGGCGAGATAATTATGACACACACTCACAAGCAGAATGAAATTCATCATCCAAATATTTATTAATTTTGACAATATTGTTTGCGTTACAGAACCGATGAATTTTTCAAACAAATGAAAAAATAGCTTGCGAATTTCCTTCAAAGTCCGGCGGGCTGTGATAGGTGATTGTGTTATGCTCCAACAAGCATAGCATTTAGTTTGGCAAAAAGATCTTTATTTTAAAAAATCCGAGTTCTATCTCTACTTTGTCAATTTCCACGAAACTTTCCAAACGTTACCTGGGAACCCTACCCCAGCCGCGTCCGCTTCCGCCTTCGCCTGCACTTTCAACCGACGCCGGCAACTTGTCGACTCTAATTATAGTTTCCTTTTAACGCACTCCACTTTGATTCTAGAGCTCTAAAGATTAGAGAAACATTGCTAATTTGACGCTGTAACACGTTCTTTTAAATGCAGATTACTTTAGATAGGGAAGTTAATTTATTTTACGTTGATTGCTGACTTTATAACGTTTTAATTGCGAGGTTTGTTACATTTGTACAACACAAGATATCTACGGTTGTCTCAATGTGTATACCTACGTTATTTAAATAGAGTTCTTTTTGAGACACACTTATTCAGCTTTTCGTATTTTTGGAGGGCTAAAATTGTTGTAAGAGCGCCAGTCATCGTGCTAAAAGCTTGACTCATGCTTTGACAGGTGGTGTTTCTTTGCACTGTTCTCAAGACATAATCAAAGTTGTATTTTTTAGGAATCCCTTCTTTTCGCATAATGTTCTTTGTCCTAATATACTTCGGCATAACGATTTTGGCACAATTTGTTTTGGCATAATAATATTTCGGCATAATTTGTTTTGGCATAAATTTGATTCGCATAACGTTAGTAGGCCTAAAAATTAAACTGAAAAAATGTAATATCCTGTGCAACAAAATTTAGTGACAAAACCGAATTGCTGCAAAACCGACTCCACGTAGTCTTGTTTGTCCTACCCCTAGATTGTAATTTAAAATCGCGTAGGCGCGTAGGGGCGAGGCCGCCCGCGGGCTGAGGAGCAGGCGACTGCGAGCGAGCCGCTGTGGCTGAGGCTGGCCGGCGAAGCCGGCCAACAAGCCGAAGCTGGGGTGGTGAGCGAAAGCCGTCTGCAACGATTAGCACGCGTGGGGCCGCCGGAGGCCCGCAGCGCCGGAGCCGTGACAGAAACCCTGCCTGCTGCATGTTGCATGCTTGCTTGAATGCTGCATGCTGCATGCTTGCTTATAAAAAAGTTATGCTTTAGAACTTTAAGCTTAATAAATTTATGCTTTAGAATATTATGCTTAATCATTATTATGGTTAGAGAAATTATGCGTAAGCTGTTATGCGTAATTATATTAAGCGAAAATATAATTATGCCAAACAAAATTATGCTAAGTTATATTAGGTCTTAAAATTTTATGCAAATGGATAGGGAACCTATTTTTTATTATGACATCTTTGCGTTTTCTTCTTATTTTCCTGCGTTGAAATCATTTAATGCCGCTTAGAAATGTTATAGGTTTACATTAAGTGAGTTTTTATACAATACATTGGACCGGAAGACTGGCTTTGTTGGTTTATTTTTGTCATCGGACTAAAAAGGAAGAGTATTCCGAGAATTAACAGTTTGTTTAATTTTATAGCAAGAAAGGAACGACAAAAATATTAGTAGTGAAAACAAAAATGTTGAACAATGAACGACTTCCTCCCCGGCAGGCGTAGAGCGGTAATTGGACGGCCGTAATTACTGCTTGCTTGTAAAGCCATCATCTTATCATCTCCGAAAGGGTATTAGCGAAAAACACGACCTAGAGGGGAGGGAGATGCGACGCTACACGACCGACTTGCGGGGAGGAAGACAGCCCGCGACTTAGATGGTTATTAATATCTTTAGAGGACTCGGGAAATAAGCGACGGCCTCTCAAAGGGTAGACGTCAAAACAAGGCAATTATGAGATAGGGTAATTAGGTTTATACATAATCTTTATGTTTTCGGGATTACGTTGGTTGAAAATTTGTTGAAAGCGCCGCGCGGATGAGACGAAATGGGACGGTGAACGTTTTATACACAATTTATTACCTAAACACTTGCTTTTGCTGGTTTAGTTTGCCTCGTACGTTCACTGACTAACTCTGATTAGCGCTAAACATCAAATTACCAAAAAAAAAACTGTAACTTCTTTGATGTTAAAAGAGTTTATTTTATGACTAACTTATTATTGCACTGTGGATGCAAAGGCACGGCATATTATAAAACTATACTAAAGATATCACTTTTTCTATAAGATTCCGGCATAAAAATACTCTCGCCAATATGTTTCCTGGCATAATATGTTCCCAGATAATCATTAGCTTTCCGACGGAAAAATCTTGACGCAAACCATGTTCATAAAAATCTAACGTCTTTTCCCGGAAACCGGCTCACACGCGTTTTATTGAAGAACTTGCAGATACGACTATGTACGTTAGATAATACTAATGTAATAACAACAATATTACAGTTATCTAGAGCATTATTAAAGTATAGGTGGTTAAATAGAGTAATAGAAAGCCAAACTGTATTAAAATGGTTTTAAATAAATGGCTTAATATACAACGCCAATAAATTTTATTAGTTAAATCAATAAAAAATTAGATAGATACTTTACAGATATACCTACCTACTATCCTAAACAAACTCAAGATTCTGTTTCTACTCTAAAATCAATATTTTATCTGTTTTAAATACGCAGTTTGTTCTAAATCGTCTATTTTGTTGTAAAACTTAAAGTGGTGTGAGTCAACAAACCCGTTATCGGGCCGCGAGGAACTCGAAGGGTGGGAACCCTCACGACAGTTACTTGATGACTTGTCACCTCGACAGATTTCACTGTAATCAGTTTTTTGACAAATCGTCCTTTCCCTTTTGAAACATAATTTGGTTGCAATATTTTAATTGGCAGCTCTTGTTCATTAATTTGGAAATGATAACGTCGCCATTTTGAATGTTAAGCGAAAAAGTTTAAAAGTATTTTCCTACAACATACTTTAAAATGAATTGCTAAAGCGGTCTTAAAGTTCGGGATTCTCAGAAAGTTTTATAAAGCTGGGAAAAAATCTCGTTTACAAAGAGTCAAACATTTAACAGTTGAAATAAAAAGAGCAGTGGGCAACTTAAATTTTCAATGCATACATACCTAAAGGCCTTTAAAATTCTGAAAAACAGTTTTCTATTTAGCCAGCAACAATGTGTTGTTGAAAATTCAAGTTGCAGTCTCTTTGTCACGCTTTGACTCACTTTGGTACTACATAAAAAGCTTGGGTCGAAAGTACGCGTACATTTATGAAGGCTAAAAGAACAATTTTGTTAGGTGCCCGTTGGAAATTCCCTGACTTCAAAGGGCGTTTTAACAACGCTCTCTCTTTTATTTTATTGCCTTTACAAAAAGTGTATCAAAAAATCTGACTGACTTTACATTAACAGAAATATTTTAAAAGGCTGCTCATGTTTAATATTTCTACAACAGACTCGCTTAAAAACACAGTAGGTACTTTTGTATTGTTTGGATTTGTCATAAATTATGTTAACGCTTTCAGATATCAAAGTGATTCAAAGGTTTAAAGTAATTCTCAGTAAGAGAAACCGAATTGATATTACAATCTTTAAAAATGGCATCGATCAATAAGGGTTATAGGCATTAGAAAACTTTGATAAACTGAGCGAACTGATCCAATTTGTTTACTTGAAGTGCTACGTCGACAGTGCTACAGCTTTATTTCGCTCACTATAGAATTACGTAATATTTAGATATGCCTCCCGCGAGGGCAATATTATTCAATTTTAGTTGAAAACGAAGGGCTACGGGGTTTGATTAAGTAGCTCTTTAGTGGTTTTCTTTACATTAATGTTGTACTCAACTAAAAACATAAATGTTCTGTGCGTAACAAAAAAGTCAAGTGTTTCATTTGGAGTCATAAACAAATATTAGTACCTTTCATTTCAATAGTGCATTTCGTCTTTTTGTATTAACGCAAAACATAATTTCTAGGATCGTTAAAATAGATTGCAAAGTTTTATGCAAAAGAAAGAAAATATTGGCAGAGTCATTATGTTTTTTAAAACAAAAACGAAAAAGGCTATTTTCTAGGTTATTCAATTATTTCTGTAGCTAATGGTTTTAGTTCGCAGAACGCGTTTTAGTGACTGAAAAGTCCTTTAAAAGTCATTAAGCCGTGTACCTATAGAAATCATATATAGAGACGCACGTCGCACAAGTTTTATACTCCTCGTAGCATCCCACCCACCCCTCTACTTAATTGCTGCACCATTTCCAAACACCTGACACTGTTTGACCAACACACATAAGCAATCACGCGAGTCTGATTTCCAATTTGGGCAAGAAGTTAACGTTATAAAACTGAGAGAAACCTTTCGTACGGACTCGCACGTGAACGATAAAAAGGATCGCACAAACCAATTGCACGGGTCAACCAGTTCTCCACATTATTAGATAAACTTCCCCCAGTCTTAGAATACACTCTTGACTTAAAGCCAACTTAATTATGTTTATTGTTCATTCTTGAACACTGCTCCTAATTTATATTTCGTTCTAATAATTCTGGCCTAGTTTATTTCAATCTGTACCGTCTCGTAGATTTGTAAGCATGGGCGAATTTTTGACTCGGCGTATTTATTCGGTAAAAACTTTAAATTGCTTCCGACCCAGTTCGACCGACTATTGAACCAATTCGCCAATTGCCTACGTCCGAGGCTAAACTCTCTCCTTGTTTATTTATTAGTGTGAAAGGTACTTTATGATGGACCCAATTTGTAGTTTAGTGTCGTTACACATTATTGCGGTTAGTGTGCGTGATAGTTACGAGTTCTAGTTATGATTGGACATTCAAATAATAATATTGTGCCTATCGCGGAGCTTAGTCATGAAATTCTACCAGGATCTCTCTAAATATAATTTGTTTGGTTAAATTTATAAGTACCTAAGAGAAGACTCAATTAAAACTGTTTACATTATAGGACATAAAGCTATTTTTTATCTATTACGAACTATTTACCTACGTATAAAAATACTTTGACTGTCGACAGACAAGAAAAGAAAAAAAAGCGAAAATACTCTACATGTGTTTAAGTTTTATCAAAGACGAATTTAGATTTTACCCACATACTTATTAATAATATCAGTCTAAAAGATATATTTAATCGGTTAGCCATGTCAGAGCTTTATCAGTAGGTACTGTGCAGAGCTCCTGCTGTGGTTTTACGAGCAATGTGTCGCGTTGTGAGAGCACCGGCTTAAGAGAAAGGCACTTTCTCAAGGATACCACTTTACAAAGTCGCTACTAAACTCCTACACGGTTTATTTTATTGAATCTTTTCTGTCTAAATAGTTTGCACATTTTTTTATGTAAGTCGATCCATTACTTTGGACAGATTAACCTACGTATTACGACAGATAGGCATTTAGGTACATTTTATGTCATTATGTTTTTTTGGGGCATAAAAGATAATTTAGAAAAAACTAACTGTTTTCGGTAAATAACCTACTATCTATGTCGTTTGTACAGAAAATGCCAGATTTACCTGTAGCTCATTTTTTGTTTTTATAGGGTTCCGTACCTCGAAAGGAAAAAATGGAAACCTTATAGGATCACTTTGTTGTCCGTCTGTCTGTCTGTCAAGACCCTTTTTCTCAGGAACGCGTAGAAGTATCAAGCTGGAATTTATATCAAATACTCAGGTCTCCTGTCCATTGAAGCTGTGAAAAAATCAAGTTCCTAAGCCAACGCATTCAAAAGATACAGCCGTTTATGCCGCAAATTTCCGCAAATTATCGACACTCGCAAGGGAATCAAAACCTACAGGGTCATCATCATCAGCCTATATTGTTCCCACTGCTGGGACGCAGGCCTCCTCTCTATGAGAGGGAATGGGCTGTAATCCACCACGCGGGCCCAGTGCGGGTTGGTACACCAACCTACAGGGTACTTCACGTGAACTCAGAATCTTGAAATTTGGTACGAAGTAACGTCTTATAGCACAGATAAAGGAAAAATTGCGAAAAGCGTACATTTTTAGTTACATCATATAATAAAATATTTTTAATAATTTTAAACTTGCTACCCCTTTCCTCATGAACGCGTAGAGGAATTAAATTGAAATTTATATCATAACTATGACTCAATTGTCGTGATGGGTGAACTTTTACTTATATACCTACGGGTTTGTACGGAGCCCTCGGTGTGCGAGTCCGACTCGCACTTGGCCGGTTTTTTTTTAAGTTAAAAGTCCTCATTTCTATTCCATTTAGCTTTTTTCAGGTTAATTTATCCTTGAATTTCCACACCAGACTGAATAAAGTTATCTCTATAATAAATAAATAGCACTCATGTATAAATGTAACGACTATTTTAGTTATTGAAATATGTATTTTATTTCATCATTCATACAATTTATTTGGAGTCGGCGCAGCATGTCTGCTTTTTCGATACTTCTCTAAAACTATCTTAACTTATATACTAGCTGTGCACGCGACTTCGTCCGCGTGCAATAAGAATTTTGCTAATATAGTAGTAACCTTAGTTATTCCTTATTACATCAGCTACCCGCCAGTGAAAGTCCCGTCAAAATCAGTCCAGCCGTTTCAGAGATTAGCCGGAACAAACAGACAAAAATTTTAAATCATGATATTTTGGTACCATCATCTGCCTAGCCTTTTCCCAAACTATCTTGGGGTCGGCTTCCAGTCTAACCGGATGCAGCTGAGTACCAATATTTTACATGAAGCGACTGCCTATCTGACCTCCACAACCCAGTAACTGGGTAATACGATACCCCTTGGTAAGACTGGATGTCAGACATTTGGCTTCTGACTACTCGTGACGACTGTCAAAGATCTACAAATGACAGCCGGGACCAACGGCTTAACGTGCTTTCCGAGGCACGGAGGAAACTCGGTATGTAATTATGGTCACCCATCCACGGACCAACCTCGGCAAGCACGGCTTAACCTTGAAGATGGACCCGTGCGGCTGTTATTATTTAGCCACGAGCTCCTCAAATCATGATTTTTTGGTATATATACCGTATATAAGTACATATACATGTAGTAAAAGGCGGTTATTTTAATTACAAACAGACAGTCCCATTTTGTTTATTTGTATAGATATAGATGTATAGATCTCAAATAGAAGTAGCCTATTACATCAGCTATCTGCCAGTGAAAGTCCCGTCAAAATCGGTCCAGCTGTTCCAGAGATGTGTTCCAGACAGACGGACAGACAGACAAAATTTTGAAAAAAATGTTATTTTGGTATATGTGCCGTATATACATTCATATGCATGTAGTAAAAGGCGGTTACAAACAGAAACTTTAATTTTATTTATTTTTATGTATATATGTATGAATAGATTATCTCCATCTCGTCAGACACCTCTTTTCTAGCCATACCATCTTTCTCACAGACCATCCGTCGTTTCTTTTGTCTTCCTCAACACTTACAGCCATCAACATCCATACTCTAAACTTTCCTCACGACACGTACAGCATTTCCTCAAACGCTAATATTAAAATGATTTTGGAAAAAAAAATATCAGTCTAGGGCAATTTAGGAATCAATCAACCTTTTATAACTTTGGCATAACGTCGGAACATATTTCAGTGAGATGTTTTGGCATGACGATACGGTGTAGCTATTCAATAAGCTTCTTGTTTCTTGTATCTTATATAAGCGAATTTAACCAAAAAAACTGATCGCGATCAACACAAAACCGCGTTCAAGAGCTGTCAGTGTCATGATTGTTGCGGAATAAAGACACTGGCTGGCTTTTGAATGGGGTTTAGATTTGTTGAAGACTGTTGTGGGATTTGTGTGATTTTATTGTCAATCCCAAGACAAACGAAAATGACTTCATAAAATGACAATCAATTCATACATTTCATAGACATACAAATTCTTCAATAATAAGTACGTAATTAATCTTTTCTTGAAACCCTCGCCATAGCCTGCTAATACAAAAGAAAGTAATTAGCTCTGAGCCAACAAAAACGGTATTGACCTTTCATAATTACAACTTATTCTAAAGCTCTTAAACTAGAAGAATGTTTAAATTATTTTCTAATTTTAATTTCAAGTAATCGAACCAACTGTAATGAGATCAATTTGTTCTTGAAAACGTTTTCTTTTTTCGCTCTTCGTTGGCTTTCTCTAGACATATTTGCATACCGATTTTGAAATTAGAATTCCATATTTACGTAGTTAATATTATAGGATAAAGTTTTAATGATCTTGGTTCATTGACCTATCACTGAGAGAAAATTATTGATCTTTTGTGGCGATTGAAATAACATAATAAAGTAGAATGAAAACGTTTTCGATGGTTCACCAATTCCAATATTTATAAATAAATTTTTCCTGAAACTCATAATGAAACTGCAGCATATGTTCTGTTTATTATATTCGTGATATTGACGGTGATCAATAGCATCGCTGTCGAGGGGTTGGTAATGAGATCGGGTGTGAGGCGTTCGCGCGTGGCGACAAGCCATCCGTGTGAATTTCGCGGGCTTAAACGTGCGCACCGACACATATTCTCCTATATACTCGTACACGGTGTAGTGGAACCTGAACATAATGATATCGGAAAGCGCCTGCGGCTCTGTCCATGCTCGAATATCAAGCCGACGAAAATTGATTTTAGTTTGGCTTTATTTTGGGACGTATTTAGGGTTGCTGCCCCTTAATTAAGTGTCAATCAGAACAGCTAGTGGTCTACTTTCGATGTTTCTCGCCCGCTTTTAGCTTGATTCATGACTAATATATTTAAAATGTCACTATTACATTTCCTTCAAATAAAAATTTGACGTGGACTATTTTTCATAGGTATATGTGGAATCAAAAATAAGAAAAGTAATACATAATTATCTATATACCTAACTAAATGTAATTGTACGAAAAATATATTCTAAAAGTGCGGAAAGTAGGTACTTAATCACGATTATAATTATAATTAACAATCAAATCTACCATAATTAAGCTATATGACGTTCCGTTTAATCTTAATTGACATAACAAGACAACTGCAGCGAAAGTGTAAAGAAAGAAAAATGTGATGCACGTCATAACGAGGGCTCTCGTCCTGTTCAGTATTCTTGAATAATGCTCGATTTAATTTAGTTGAACAAGAGTGTGCTTGCACGGTGCACCCACTACGTCCACCTATTTAAACTTAGTTTAGGAGATTAATTAAACCGGGAGCCGGCGATGGGCGTACGCGTTCTGTCACAACCGTCAATGGCACCCGTCGCACTGTTTTATTCTCTCACTAGCGCCATCAATGAGCGACGCAATCGAATTTGCCAAATGACGCTCACACTAAATTGGTGAAGAGTGATTGATTGAAACGCTCCGCAGTTAAAGTATTTTACACAGGAAATAATTGAATCTGAATAATTTAGAGCGACATCGATGAGTGGTCGGATTTCGGAGTCCAATATTTCCCCCAAGACATAAATAGCACGATATTAATAAACGTCTATCGGTCGTCAGTAATTCATAAGCATGCCGGCTGACATGGACGCGTCGTGTTGAGACAGACGGTCGCCACTCATTGACTAGACTCGCTCATACGTCAATTTCCATAACTTCCGCTGGGTTTTTTCTAATCATATTTTGAATTTGTAATGACTTTGTTTATTAACATACCTACTTACATTAAAGTTAATATATACCAACTGTTTCTTTTACGTTCTCCTTAGATAGTTCAAAAACTATAAGGTAGATCCAATGTTTTAATCAACTTGTAGTTCTTATAACATTTGTTACAAATATGTAATTCTCTTGTTGCTACGCTACAAAACATCGAATGCCTTTTACAAAACCTGTTGATTAAAAAAAACAATCGTTTGATTGCAATCCGTACCTTTACTCGGAATCGTAAATTATACTTTTGCGGCAAAATAATATATCGCTGACACCCATCGATAACTCTAATTAAACAGTATTAAACTCAAAATTAACGATGGCTTTCAATAAGATGATATGTGAAATGATGATGAATTGTGTCACATTTTCATTTCAATGGAAAATGCAAGCCTGTTTATTATATGTAGGATACATGTAATAAACACATACATATGTATGTGTACACACATACCCATTTTATGACACTTCTTGGAACACCCCTGCAGGACAGCACTCTCTTTTTAATCTGATTACGAGGTTTCCGGCACCCTCACTGGTCAGCGGTGGAAGGCTGCAACGCTTGACACCCAATATTAGCTTGATTAACTATGAAACGCGCGCACGCTCTGCAAAAAGCTTTAAAAACGTTGCCAGTAACTCACTTAGCACACCACTGGTCCCAACTATGATTCACTGATGGCACGACTCGAACTTAAACTAGTTATTTTTGGGAGCTAGATTAAAGCAAAACTTGAAAGTCTGCTAATGGAGTTACTGAATTAAGTCCATTTGGCGATGAGTTGCAATTCCGGGAATGCGAGATATCACGATGTGAGGTCTTACGGTTTTCTTTGGTAATTTAAATCTATGTATCATTTATTTTGTTAATAGCAAAGCAAGTGCCATAACACAATAGAGTATAGTTGAAATTGAAAATCGCCACATTAAGAGCAATAATACAGTAGGAAGTGGCCTTTTTCCAGTTGATTTCGTGTTTATATCCCTTTGTAAGGGTTTTCCGATTATTAATAAGGAAAATGTCGCTCGCAGTTGTAACGGGCTAAGTCGAGCCCGAAATTCTCCTTATCCAAAATAACGCGTTACGGTAAAAACTAAGGGAAACATAAATATTAAATAAACACTTCCTACTCTCTCAACCCTCGTGGGTAATCCCACGTTCATGCATGGGTTAAAATATAATAATCTTGTCCCATTTTCGCCTAATAAAGGGATAATTAAAATCACCTTCAGGGTCCCTTTTTGATACGAAAACGAAAAAAGATCCCAGCGAGCGATGCCGTGTGCATAAGTTAGTAGAATAAACCAAATTTTATGCTGTGGCAACATTTGAAGTCTTACAAATATATTTGGATCTTTGAATAACGGGCGGGATATTAGAAAGAGAATCTAAATGTAGACTTGTAAATAAGCTATCGTGTCTTCTATGTTGTCAATTACATTTGAAAAGGGGTTTCTTTTTACTATCAATGTCAGACGTGAATAGAATTTTTGAGCCGGGTTGCAGATTTACTTTAAAAAGTGCCCTTGTTAAATGTAAATTTACTCTCAGGGTGAAAGTCCGTTGTTAAAATTGTTCATAATTTTACTTGTTCTTAAAATGTTTAATTTGAAAAATAGGAGTAGTAGTGTTAATTTTTAATAAAGGTAACTTAATTTACTCTTGTCTTATTAAATAATTTACATAAAAATGAAAAGGATCCAGCCAACAATTCAACGCTCCTAGCGTGATTAACTGAAAGTAAAAGGCTTTTAATTTGGTGAGTTACAAAATTAAAGCAAAAATTATAAAGTGTTACATAAGGATGATATTCAAGTATTTGCATAGCTTTCCTTTATAGATGGCTAATAAGCGGGATTTGTTTCTCGAGTGGAAATATTTGCGAATTCATGGTAGCTCCGCTGTAACCCGACGATAATTAGATATGGCGCGCTTTTACAGCGCCGCGATTCTGAATACCGACTAAATTGCGCCCTTCCAATCCTGTTTATGCTACGATGGAACTCTGACGGTTCATTTGGTCACCATTTTTCATTTTCATACTGTGAAGTTTTTTATACAAAGCATCTAAAAAATTCACGCTCGTGTTTCAGAAGTGTCGACATGTGTATTCTGTACGAAAATTGCAAGAATGGAGATTCTTTTGTCTAAAATATTTTGTGTTTTAGTACATCAGCTGTATTTGCCGAAATTGTGCGAAAATGCTCACAAACTTATAACTTTTAAAACGTTTCAAAACGTATGCACGTCAAAAGAATACAAAACACTACTTCATTTTACTTCATAACGTGTATAAATATTAACCAGCCAGCCTTTAATGTCGCTACACATAAATACCTGCATTCAAAATCAAAATCAAAAGTTATTTATTCAAACTATGCTGATAATCAGCACTTTTTGAACGTCAAAGTTACAAGAGACGGACCCCCAAAACAATTGAATTGAAAACATAAAAAAACCACGCAGGTCATATTATAACATATTAAAAAAAAATATGCCTACGCGTCGATTTGATAACCTCCTCCTGTTTAAAAAATCATTTTTAAACGGTAGACCACTAATTACTCGTTCGCAACAAGTTTGATACTCGTCTGTGTAATGGGTGTATGGTGTCAGTGCGCTACACGAGGGCCCTCAGCCTCCCATTCCGGCCGGTTGATTAGCTGGTCGTCGATAGCGCCCCTCACTCACCAGCCCTAGTAATGCACACCTGCAGTTTTTGGCACTGCAGTTCCGAATGATCGAACGGATATGAAACTACCAACAATGTATATGTAGAACGTGTGTGCAGAGAGAATCGGGCGATTTAATATTGAATGCCGAGGTGTAAAAAATAGCAGAGATACGTAGTGAACTATTACAGTTCCTAACGCCAGAGCTCCAAGTAAAAAGATGAATGATGATGATAAATCGTTTTCTTACGTCTTTTGAAACTGGTGATTTTAGGTGCCCCTTCGATAAAACTGTAAGTTTCTCGATTTACTCGGAGAAACCACCATCTTTGCTCTTATAAAAGATTATGATGTTATCTAGGTAGATTTTACCGTCTTCTAGATATTGTGATCACATAGTCACACCTTACGGCAGCTACTTAAAGAGATGGGGTAACCTATTACGGCAAAGTAAAATCAATAAAATTTCAGAATGGCTCTTTAAATTGCGAAAGGTTGATAGCCCAATAAAATACCGATAATAATCTATATAGATTCAATAGTGGATAATATTATTAACGCAATAAATGGAGTCATAATAATAAAAGTGTTTGGCTCAGGGAATCAACGAGTGTGACAAGTAGGGAATAAGTATATTTTACTACTCTCTATATATTTAATGCTCCATTAAGAACTTTACGATTTTATCCGTAAAGACTTAATCAGTCTTCAATTGTTTTAACGGATACCCAAAAGACATAAATGCAGTAGAAATAAAATTGTTGATGGGATCGTTTAGCTTCCAAAGGTTTGGATCGTGGAATTTCAATTTCATAAAATTGAAATTCCACTATGATCCCCTGGTCTGTAAAATAGAAAATGTTGATGATTGCAAACAAAGTTCTAATAGTATTCTAAAACACCTTTCTCATCCCACAGGTGTCGTTAGATACTACTTCATAAAACATTGGGTGCTGTATTTTCTTGTGGCCTATTACAAACATAGAAACCTACTGTGATCTTAAACTTACTCAGATTTATTTCCACACTAGCTGTCCCGCGCAACTTCGTCCGCGTCACATTTTCCCCGTTTTCGCAACATTTTTTATTGCTGCTCCGCTCCTATTGGTCGTAGCGTGATGATATATAGCCTACTAGCTGTCCCGCGCAACTTCGTCTACGTCACATTTTCCCCGTTTTCGCAACATTTTTCATTGCTGCTCAGCTCCTATTGGTCGTAACGTGATGATATACAGCCTATGTTACTTCTAATACCCCCAACAATATGTGTACAAAGTTTCATGATGATCGGTTGAGTAGTTTTCGCGTGAAAGCGTAACAAACAAACTTACTTTCGCATTTATAGGATGTCCTTCCTCAGGTTGAAATTTATCTTCTTGCCAAATTTCATTAAGATCCGATCAGCCGTTTAGTCGTGAAAAGGTAACAAACAAGCTTACTTTCGCATTTATAATATTAGTTAGGATTTTAACATCTATGAGCCTAGAAATATTGACAATCATACATTCTTTAAAACCTTTTCACACGTAGCTTCACAAGTATCGATTGTAAGCCCAAGAGTACGTGTTACCCAAAACTTCAAAGGGTCAACTTGACAAACATTGACTCATTTTAGTCTAAATTTTGTTTAGATAGGTTTTGGCGTGAAACATTGAGATCCCAAATTGGAACTTTGTCACGTATTCAGTTCCTAACTGCTACAGACTTGCTGTCTTTTAAGTCAAAATTATACTTACCATCATCTTGTAGTGTCACTTTTAATTTTTAGTACAATTTACACCCAGTATTTTTTTAAGCCAGTATAATTTAGATAGACATAATTTTTTTTACTAAATTTTAGGGGATGTAGAACAGGGTGTTCAGTACCTCAATACTGCTTAGAAAAGGGGGGGTCCTCCGAACATACGGGTATTGTCTGATGGGTCACTGCCCAACAGTCTTGTCGGGTTTTTCTACAAGGTGTTGTTTTGCATCCTCGTCAAAATTCAGGAGATTGTCAGAGAAGACATAAATAATCAATATATATTACGGTTCCTAGTCAATTATTAATAATCGCTGCTTATTTTTGTACCTTGTACTTGTATTGTTTGCACCTTGTATAATGGTCTAAAAGTCGCGGGTAACTTTAATAGCGCGATTCAGAATTTTCATATTTTTTTGCATTTGTGACTAAAGGTACATCAGCGCCATCTACGCTGTTGTACCTTTTCTAATGTCGTTACAAAATAAATACTACTTTCAGGGTTCCAAGAATTAGTGCTAAGGCAATTGAAATCTTTGCGAATTCTTTCTTTCTATCTACATCACATAGTTCAACATGACGTCACACTTTTTTGCGGTCTTATGTCAGTTTGATATAATCCTTTGTGACACCCGGAAGGTTAACTAATGTCAGTACATAGAAGAATTTTATCTTCATTTTACGTGTCACATCTTGTGTATCCAACCAAGGCTAAGTTAAATATTTTAACTTCATGTTTGACAACTGAGTGGCTTATGTAATTTTGAATTAAATGCATAAGTTTGTATTTATAACTTACTAACTTTTGCCCGTTGATTCGCCTATAGGGAGTTCGGTTATTGTCCCACGAGATCGTAATACCGAGATATAAAGTATTCTATGTGTTCAAACTATCTGTGTGCCGAATTTCATCTAAATCCTTTCAGTAATTTTTGCGTGAAAAAGTCACAAACATCCATCCATACTAACAAAATTTCGCATTTATAAATAGTGGTAAGATTGAGACGTAATAAAATTCAAGCGAAGCTACCATTTACTAGCTAAAGTGGTCAAGATTTGCCTTTTTCTCTTCAATTAGACAGGAGATTGATTTACAACCTCAGTTACCTGAAGTGTTCAAAGTTGGAGCGAGCACCTATCAGTGTCAAAGACAAAAGAATAAGCTTCAACAATGAATTATACACGTTTAATAAAATACCTTCTTCGATACAAGTTTTGTTCGAGTACTAGCCTTACCAAAGCATTACCGAGTTCAAGTGAATTGCCGGAGGAGGCTGTCACGAAGTGGCTGTATCAGATAACTCCGGTAGTTTGTTCTGAGAACGTCCGTGTCATTTGTCGTTTGCGTACAGCGTGCGACTGAGACGGTGTCGCGTCGTGACTGCGTAGGTGTACGACGTTCAAGCGCTAAGGCAAGTGCTTTGAAGGAGGCATTGAAGTTATTTGAGATTGTGATAATGTTTTGACACTTATCTTAGTGTGCATTATTAGATCCTTCTTGGGTTGCAATTATTGCGCAGAAAATTCCGGCAATATTTGGACATCACTCAGATCCATTACTAATTTGACTGAAGGGCATTTTTTTACCACTAGTTTGTTGTTTGTATAGCAAAAACCGACCCAACCTTTTATCTTAGACCATACTTAGATGTTTCTACATAATGTCCCTATCTCAATAAATGTGTTTCGTATCTAAGGGACTTTTATGGTTCTTTAGTTGTTTCCCAACAGAAGGAAATAGCACTTATAGTGCAATGAAAACCCGAACGCTCCCGGTGAGTTCCGTTTCGTTATTGGTTTTCTTATCACAATGGTTGATCTTTTCTAAAATCTATGGGAAACTATTTGCTATTGATTGGGAAACTGCGACTACGTTTTTTTGTATGGTTGATTTTAATTTATTTCTAAATGATTGGTTTCTTGGAAATAAAAAAAAAACTTCTTATAGCTTTCTGAAAGCTTTCAGAGTACGTTTTCAGGCAAGGTTCATCATTAGAAAAATAAAGGCAACGCATTTCATAATTCTGTTTTGAATGATTCATATTTCGGAATTCATTGCTCAACACTTTAATCAAACCAGCTTCAAATAATATCTATAGAAGTTTCAGAGAACAGAACATTCTAGGAAAATGAGATCAAACGTTCCAGCATGAACGAGCACACAGAACTCTTCTTTGCAAAATTCAAACCTGAAAGCTATACACACAAACTGATGGTTAAAATATCTTATCCGAGATTAAACCTCGATCCCTGTGAGCCTTCCCGGCCCACGCACCTTCACCGGGAAAGGAATAAACTTTGCGTCGGCGCATACATTTCGAGCATTATGCACTCACTAATATATTACTTAGGTATGCCACAGGCATTTTTCCTTAAATTATGTTGCTTTTAACATTTGCATTTGAATATAATCTTGAAGTGCAACGCAGAATTATGGGGCCTAGATTATTAGGTTTCATATCTATAAATATTATATTACAAGAGAAACCCAGGTCTATTCGAGCCTGTAATAAGCTGTCATCATTTTCTGCGAATTATCGAGGTATGTAACTGGGAAATGTTACGAACCTTTAAAACACCATGAGTTTGGATTAGATGAGAAAAGTAAAAAGATGGATAACTTTAGTTTTAGTTTTTGCTTAAAATCACGTTCACGTATTTGCCGCAACAGCATTGTCAGCAACGTTAAGTTTCTATGGACATAGAACGCTGCAATGGCTGTGGAAACTATTCACGTTGCTCTCCACATTGCATTCAAATGACGGCAAATATTTGTGCTCCACGCTTCAGTAAACCGGCACAACCGATAATTAGGCATACGAAAATACACCGATAGCCTGCGCCACTGCACGGCTATGTAAGAGCTTCCGTCCGCAGAATAAAAAGATATTCAGACATTACGCAGATTAATTAAAATGTCCCTTGAAATATTCAAGAATTAGCACCTAAGAGACTTCCGTATCCGTTTGAAAATCAACTTTATACGGGCATTCGAATGAATAAAGAGAATTCTAATCAACGCTCGCGTAACTTTAAATGAAGGTGAACATTTTTGAAACCTTTATCCGTAGCTTGAAAATTCAACCTTTATTTGGGACCGGAGGGGACTTATCAGGGCGTTTTTCAAATAACGGCATCAATTCCGCGCCGGCATCCTCACCTGTTATCTGTTTCTCTTCCTGCAGCGCACAAAGCGCCCTCGTGGGCGGCATTTTAGCGTTACGCGCTCATTTTGTTACACTCGAAACACCATTACCTCCTGCGTATGTCGGGACTCGGGTCACAAGCCACATCTACGCCGCTCAAATTATGTTAATGATTGCCTGAAAAAAACCGTAAGCACCTACGTCGTTAAATTTTAAACACTTTGGTCATTTTAAAATTCTGTTTTTGTTACAGGTACTCAGTCCAGGCGGCATGTTTTATTTACACTCAGCGTAAGTATGTATAATTTATCTAAAACATGTTATTCGACTCATCGTGCTCGAAACTCCGCAAGTATGAACTTTATCTAAATAATTTAATCTGATTTATCACCGTGAGTCATCTCTTTGATATTGGATTTCAACGAGCTTTAGTTGGTAATACGCAAAAAGTTAACTAACAAGCCTATAAAATACTGGCATGATTTTAACGAAGCTGAGTTTGAATGAAAAAATATCACACATTGGCAGCATACCTGCGCACTTTTGTATTCATCTGGCTTACTGAAAGAATGCAAATAAAATCATAGAATGACCTATTTCATCTGTCATAGGAAGCTAAGCTACGTATCGAATGTAAAACTATTGCTTTGAAAAGTTTTAATAAAAATGTAGCACGGCTATCTACTGGTGTAGTAGAGGGAGAAAAAAACAAACAATTCATTTATCCGGGTAGGGCCTATCAGAACAGTTTTCCTCTTTATATGTCAGAACTGAGCTAATCGGAGAATAGCGTCGGTAACTTTGTGACAGGCGGAGAGACGCCACCGCGGAAAGTTCAGCTCTTCTCGTAATAGCTAGTTAAGCCGACATTCTATGGTATGCGTCGATTTATTTACCTTTTCGCTCGCGACGCTCGAAGCGCGTCTCTATTGTGCTCTACGTACGGTTGTCAAAATGTCCTGAACTGCCTTTACCGTGCATTCTATGACCGGTATTTTGCTGAATCATGTTGCTCACCGTATCGTATGCACGAGTCAGTCTGTATAAATAGTATTAAAGAGCTTGCTATTTAAAGACTGTACAATACGTTTAATTTCTAATTATTACCTGGTCATAAGTACATAAGTGTTGTGAATATCTACATGAAAATGCGGATATTTTCAGTAGAGTCTCACCCCTTTGCTTTGGGAGGAGGATTTTCATTACGAACTTTTTTAATCGTCCTTTGTCCCTCAGAAAAAAATCCGTTGTGATGCCGGTAGAGACGGCGTGTCCCGCCGCGGTGCCTGTAATTAAACTGACACCGACTCCCGCGGGACGAGTTTTGAATGTTATTAGAATCTCTTTCGCGCCGTCGACTCTGATTGGAAATCTGTTATGTTGTCACGCAAACACAGACAACTGTCAGCGACACCGACATTTTCTACTCTTGTTTTAATTATGCAACTATAAATTGAGAATGTTTCAACTTTAAATTAAATAGGCAGACCTACCTTTGCCTTTCAAATATTGGAGCATTCAACCAAAAACCTAATTTACCTGTACAAATTGTTTGAAATGTAAAGTTTCTTTACTTATTCCATTTGGTAAATGTTATTATCAATTTGTTTCTAAATAGAGTGAGAAACGATATTGTTTTTAAGCTGAAGTGACCTGTCAAGAGTAATGAAGTCGACTGTTGAGCGAGCAACTGTGTGCTTTTAATGTTTTAGTTTAGTGGTGTTGCTGCGAGTGTTGATATGATTCGCGTAAAGACGAGTGGGTAGTCAAGTCGCGCCTCGTGAACAAGTGAGCACTGAGCACGGCGTACGGGCGCACGGCACATTGGACGGCGCGTGTTGACAGTCCTCGGCGCGGCCTCGACAAACAAACATATTCTGTTTACTCAGCGACACATCGCTGTATGCTTTGAATTTAAATTAAAGCACCAATGGAAATCGAAATTCAGGAACGTGTCTACCAATTTTTGTACGTAATTAAGAATTTTATCATCAAAAGTTTTCGTCGATGTTGCTGATCACTGCTAAAGCTTGTGAACAAATATATTTGTGTTCGATATGCGTTATAAAAAAAATTGATAATTATATCAAATAAACAATTAGGTATTAAACTTTCAACCCTGATCATTAGTCGGGTCATAAACAACAGCGTTTCGTAGAATGTAACATACGTTATAAAACGTTTACATATTTATGACCCGTCAAATAAATATGTCGGTCTATTTCACGAATTAATTGGTTATCCTTAATCCTTCCGATGACAAAAATGTTAATAATCATCACGTGCTATATATATTTCTCAAATTAGTTGGAATTAATAAATTGGTGAGGGTTTTGACGGACGGACGGTGTGGTTCTGGCGCGACGCCAACATCGCCACTTTCCCTCGCGCTCGGAAGCTTCACTCTTAAACAGTATAGCGGCCGGACGGAGCACATTGCCTCGATTTCCGAGAAATTGTCGATTTCCAGCTACGTTCAGAAACCGGCATCGGAAATATTTTATTAGTGATAAATTGCTGTCTATAGGTAGAATTGATGGTTCGAATAAGGATTGCCGAAATAGTCACAATATGTTGTATGACGTCACTACACCGCCGGAAATCGCTGAGATCTGAACTCAGCTGAGTTTACGTTCCATTTCCATAACATCTGATGTACGTTTTGATAAAGTTAGGAGTACTTTGTAACATCGTTGTAAAATAGAGTTTCTTCGATTCCAACTATACAAGGTGTTGTTTTGCAACCTCGTCAAATTTCAGGAGGTGGTCACGAAAGTCATAAATAATCAATTAAAATTACGGTACCTAGTTAATTAATAATAAACGCTGATTTTTTTGGTTTTTTAAGTTGGTCAGTATTTCAGAATAACCCCCTTAACGTGGTTTATGGACTAAGAAATTATCTAATAAACGTTTGAGATTGTTTGCATGTGTGAAAGCGAGGTTATAAGGCATGAACCAGACGGGCTGCGTTTAAAACAAGGGTGGTTCACACTTACCGATTTCCGTAAAAAAGAAAAAAAAGAAAAATTACCTACCCATTTTATTATTGATTCGGGACGAGAATCATTAGTTACTTCCTTGAATTTGACGACAATGCAAAACAACACCTTGTATAACGGATTGCTAGCAATTTGCTGGTGAAACGTGATTCTAGAAATAGGTCCATGCTAACTTGCCTACATCAAAGCGAAAGCAATTTCTAATGGACATGTGACACTTATAATCCTCATCTAATATTCAAGTATCAGGCATTAGCTCCCTGCATAATGCATTTAATGTGACATGATCACTAAACTTCACGTGTTAGTATGTTGTGTAGGTAAACACGCAAATAGTCAAGTTTATCTTAAAAGTAAACTTGAAAATAGAAAAAATTATTTACATAATCATGCTTTAAATACTTTCTTTGTTTTAAAATATGGGACAATGGAATCTAAAAATAATCGCATCTAAATTAATCAGTATTAATAAACCTAAAGATTGTGACCTTGAGTCGTTTCTTCTACAGATTTATTTTCGTTTGAAATTTTGCGTTGTCAAATGAACGAAATGCTAGTAACAGTATGACAGCTAAGCAGAATAAACTCAAACCGGTACAGACAAATTGCGGACGCGGCTCCGGACTATCCTCACTATCTGTCAGCGCTCGGTGTCCACAGCCGGTCCGTGCCGGATTGATCGTACGTACCTCAACAATTAACCTTATTCTTCTCCTTCTGTCGTATCGATGCCGATGATGGTGCGACTTATTTATATTTCTTAGGCCCACTATGTGGCCTCGTTAAACACAGCGTCTGTGTCCTTTAAAGTGCAAGTGGGGACAGGGGACATTTCGGACACTCAGCAAGTAGGACATCGTCTGGTCGGGAAGACCGCATTTAAACTGTGTCTCGGAAGGATCTTTAATAGAGCTTTAGTTATAGGGATCATAACTGTAGAATGTAGATATAACTATTGGTAAAGCTGAATTTCATAAAAATATATCAGTGTGATTATCTCCTAAAGGATATAGGAAACAATACTAACATAATGTACAGGTACTAAATAATTCATCTTTCAGCGGGGCTCAAAGCCATCACGGTGCATAGCAATCACTTAATAATTTAGATGTTGTGACTGATGTGAGCCACATCGTTGATTATGATAACCTCAGAGTATATTAGCTGTATAGAATTATTAATAATCTTGAAATTATAATTTGAGTACCTAATATCTTCCAAATATTTCACACATTTTAAAAGTAATATGGAGGAGCAGCGGTGGCCCAGTGGTGGCAGCCCCAACTTACTAGCAGTAAGTCGTAGGTTCGAACCCAGACAGGCGCATTACTTTGTGTTTTTTATTTAATCACCGCTGCTCTCAAAACGGTGAAGGAAAATATCTAAAAATTCGAAGACATGTGACATCTACCAACCCGCACTGGGTCCGTGTGGTGGATTAAAGCCCACTCCCCCTCATCGAGAGGAGGCCTGCGTCCCAGCAGTGGGAACATTATAGACTGATGATGATGATAATGAAAACTAATATGAAAAGCTGGATACTGGAATACCTTTATATAACACACTAGGTTTTGCTCGCGGCTTCGCGCCCGTAATGTACTGAAATCATCCCAAGGGAACGTTTCAAATATATGCCTATAGCACTCGGGTACAATGTAGCTTCCCGTTAGTGAAAGATTTTTTGGAATCGGATCAGTAGTTCCGAAGATTACCCCCTACATACAAACTTACAAACTAATATTATATAGATTATAATAATTATGTACTTAAAAAAGTTAAATTTACGCCAATAAATATAATAAAAAATTGAATTTTTAATATAATATATAAGGGTTTTATCATATTATTACATATTTGGTGTCATACATTATTAATGAATCTGTACACATATTCAGACCTACATGAATGCATGCATAAGCTTTAATTTGCCGCTGAGATAAATATGATCCTGAAAACATTGTTCGTATCAAATTGAATGTGTATTGAATGATGTATGATCTCAATTTGTGAAATGGCGTGCATTTACGCGATCGTTTTGGCTCGCCAGATGCCAAACAATGACCGACGCTCCATACATTTATTTATTATAAATGACAAATTAAAAATTAAAATGTTATTTATCAATTAATGTAATTGCGTTCCTGAAATACAAATTCTTGTTTTATCATTGCAGTTTTGGTACCTCCACTTAAAATACAAACTACTGTCAACATAATTTCGTCTTCATGACAAAATTATGCTAAGTTCGGACGTAAGAACTGTGACTAGAGAATGTTTAGTTAATATATGCAAGCAGAAACATAAAGGTTCGTAGTTATGTCTAACGGAACACTTGGGTCAGAAAGATCAAGCGCTAACGACCACGGTTCTAGAAGCCATCTTATAAGTGAACGGTATGCAATGCGTCTATTTTATATTATAACTTGTGACCCTGAGTCACATGGTTCGCGGTAGTTAAGACTATTTAACGTCTAGCCAGTATAACCCGTCTGTAAGACGCTTTAAGGAACGTTAGTCATAATGAACTGTTACCAATTACTTAAACTTTCAAAAACAATCTCATTCTATTAATTACATCGGGACTTAACCTCACATCACTACCGTAATTGCTAATCCATTTATGAAAAATTATCCGGCTAAATAATATTTCATAATAACAACTGTTCACAGTAACATCTCTAGAGCCATGCACATTTCAGTTTAAGTGCATTTAAATATGAACATAAACGCAAAGAAAATTCCCCTTCATGATATGGTTATTGTATGTGTGTATTGTAGACTAGGGAGTCAGGCAGCAGGTTGTGCTATAAACAAGTTAAAACTTGCAATAAAAGGTAACATGAGGGGTGGTCGGCGGGGCAGGGAGCAACAGCAAGCGAATCGGAAGCGCGGCGGCAACCGGAAAGTGCGTAGCTCCAGATTCAATTTCCGCCCCCGGTCGCGTAATAAGTCCACTATTCACTCTGTGTGTCCACGTAGAAAAATTAATTAAAAATCTATGGATTTAACAAGTATTTTCTTGTTATTTTCTTCGAGTTTTTGATGAGAAATGAAATGCAAAGTTTTAAATTATTTTTAAAGATTGGCATTCAAAACGCAAATGAGAGAGTTTGCCTTTGAAAAAACGTAACAAGCAAACATAGAACTACAAACTCTCATTCGACAAAAAAATGAAAATAAAAAATCAAACACTATGAGCATCCCCAAAAAGCTCGTATTCACAAAGTTTGAAATTGAACACAATATAGATAATTAGGACACATGGGAAACACCGCCTGTTCATTCTGCCAGTCGAACAACTTTGTTGACAGAAAGAAAACAACCGAAGTATAGCTTATTAGAGGAATGTATTACAAGCGCATTGTGGATCAGAACTTGTAAAACCACGTTTAGAGTATGCGGCGACTTTCCTGTACAAAAGGAATATCACGTGCAAGTAAGCAACAAAGCGCCCAGTACGCGCGTAATTCGATATTCTCGGGTTGAATGATCCCATATCAACGCCGAGAACCTTAATTCAGCACTCGACGCGACAGAGGCAGAGTGCACTTGGGCGTAAATAAAAAGTTGAACGTCGCTGTAACGAGAGCCGCGGCAGACAATGACGCTAGACAATGTGTTAGCGGAATGACACTCCACAGCCACTAGGCGCGCCCTCACTACCTACAGTGTCATGTTCTCACTGCACTCCTCTCAACGAAACCCTGAGAAAACACTCGCAATCTAATATTGAAATATATAGAACATCAATTCCTACACCTTACACTGTTGCTCGCTTAGAACTCACAGAGATGATAAAACTAACGTTTCACTTTAAAGATATTGAAATAGTGTTTTACTGAATATTATGAAAATATTTCATCAAGAAAAAATCTTACAACCCAAGTAAACGCTAAATTAGATCAAATTTATCTCATAGCTCCTATTAAGAACAAGGCACATTAATTACGAAGTAAAAATGTTGGCGTACTGAAGTAAATGAGGCTGATAAAAACGCGAGTAAATAAAGTGTGAACAAATTATTCTGCAAAATTTGAGTTGAATAGTGTGTGGATAAACCGCGGATGAGCCCATGAGCGCGACCTTTTTCGCCCGAACATTACCTCAGTACTTGTGCTCAATGGGTGGAGCACCCTCCGCCAACACCGCATTCCCACTGCGACGCAATGGCAGTCATCAACATCGCCTGCTTCTGTCAACTTCGCATTTTCCAAAAGCCATGAAAAGGTTTTTAAAAAGGCTTCTTCCTGTCTAATATTTTACACTTTATAACCGTTTTTGAAAGGGAAATATAAGTTTTTAAATGGCACTCAATACTTTGCATATCTTAGGTTGCGTGTTAAAGTTTCGTAATAAGATGAAAAGTCAAAGTCATAAGTTTATTTCAGATGCACTTAAGGAAGCTCAAGAATTTAGTTTACCAAGATTTTTTGCATTTCCATTGTTAAAATTTTGATGAAAGCCATGGAGTGCGGCCATTGTTGTAAACAGCGCGCTGCCCGTTGTAATTTACATGAGCGGCTATCGTATTAACGATGACTGAGCGGTTTCTCTTAATTATCATTTTGCACGGTTCGTCAGGCACACGCTTGCTCCTGTTTCGAACACCACACTGTTCCGTATAGCTACGACGGATTTTTGATGCTTATAATGTTTCAACTTCAATATTGTTTCGATGAAATTAGAATATAAAATCCTAGCTTAGCAGGCGAACCTGCGCGCTCCTTTAGCTGCACTTTATTTATATTAGGTTGAGCATGAGGCATAGTCAATTCTATGAAGTTTATACCATGTTATAGTTCATTTATACAAGGTGTTGTTTTGCATCCTCGTCAAATTAAAGGAGGTAATTATGCTTATGATTCTCGTCTCGAATCAATTATAAAATGGGTAGGAAATTTTTATTATTTTTCTTATTTACGGAAATCGGTAAGTGTGAACCACCCGTGTTTAAAAACGCAGGCCGTCTGATTCTCGCCCTATAACCTCGCTTCCACAAATACAAACAACCTCAAATGTTTTTTCGATAATTTCTTATTCCCTAAACCACGTTATTCTGAAAGGTTAGGTTATTCTGAAATACTGACAAACATAAACAACCAAAAAAATCTGTGTTTATTAATAATTAACTAGGAGCCGTAATTTTGATTGATAATTTATATATTGTGTGACTACACCCTGAATTTTGACGAAGATGCAAAACAACACCTTGTATTTCAGACTTCCTAGTTGTTTTCGTTCGTTAGCTTCATTTCCCGACTGCCTGATTGTTATTTATTTATATTTAGTCCATGCACATTCTCATTTGCTTGACAAAGATCGAATGCATTTATAAACTGTCCCTTACGGCATATAAATGTGCGTATTATGTAATTTTTGATGCCTGATTGCGGCTTGGGTTGTGGAACATCTGTTTACATCCATAGTTTAGTATTTTAGACGACAAACTATAAAGTAGTTTCGTATAAAACTATAAAACATAAAAATAAACACAAGATTTAACATGGTAAATATTTCTGGTATGTTTCCAACTGTGGTTTCGTTTTATTGGTTAGACCCATGGTGGTTAATTAACTGTTCCATCGATATTAACGGATAGATAGAGCGGAGCGAGTCTGTAGTTCTCCGGGCCGGACCCGCACCCCTGCCCGGTCCCAACACTTCTGCTAGTTTAATTGTTTATTCAGATACGGGGAACTTCTCGAATTAGGTAAGCCGGAATAGCCGCATTAATTAATATTTGTGTTTGAACTGTCTCCGTGCCCTTGAGTGATTAAGCGACCTTTCAAATAACAGTTAGTTATAGACAATTACTGTTATGTGCACCCAAATTTCTATTACTAGAACCTGACTATTGTAACAGGATTGTTTGATTTGATTTAACCAAGTTATTTCTAATAAAAAATGCCTAGCATCAAATTCTCGGTTCGTGTACCTAATATGGCCGCCCACTTTGCAAACAATTGAGAGCTGAAGAGTTTTTACGATTATCCTCTCAACAATGGAAATATGAGACAATATTGGGTGTATCGTAACTCGATCTTATCATCTCGCCTGCTAAAGAGGTGAAACGAATCGTAAATAATACACGTGAATTAACGAGACAAATCCTTTTGTGTTTTGTGCGGCGTATTTATGGGGATGAAGCGAATATCTCGGCACTGTCGAACAGCTGTGCTATTATGCCACGATTATTCGTATGTTTTCGTACGTCGCCCGAAGGCAACAACGTAATAGTTATCCGTTGCAAACATGGCGACATCTGTGAACATGCTCGAGTTCAACTAATATAATAACACGATCGTAACTCGGAGCCTCTGGCAACCTGTAATGAAACAGAAAGAAGAATCGCTGAATCTAAATATTGTATCCGTAATGTGAATAAATCTCGAACGGATTGATATTGGCAAACAATAGATATTGTTTCTGTTATATGAATATCAAACAAACATAACAGATATAAGTTATGCAACATTTCCTACCTGACATTGAATTTAAAAGGTTGCACAAAAAGTGTATTATTGTATGCTAAATTTCATCGATGAATGCATGGACAAATAAAGCTGGTCACAATAAATTTGTGAGGGGTTCTTCCGTCGGAAAGAGAGAATGTTAATAGCTCTTGAAAGCCAGATAAGGATGTCGCATAATCAAATATTCTGGAATCCTTCTTAGGAAAGAGGCCGGGGCTCCGGCTCGGGGCTCGCGGAGCGGCCGTGCATAAGCAACAATATCGGTTCCTTTAAAGGATAAAGGAGACTCAAGGACGATTCGTAATCCGCTCGAAAATGTATTGCAACTTATCTGTTCGCAGGTAGTCGGACAAACGCCCAGAAACCGGCACCATTCCACCAACATTGTACAAATCTTCGGCGATCGATGAATAAATAGCGCTTGCAGTATACTGTAAAACCAAATAATAGATATCGCAGACATAAATTTAAACCAGAATATATACCAAGTTTTCTTATTTATCACGTGACAAATGTTAGTTTTATGATAACAGTGGCTCCTGAGTTATCGTTACCGTGCCGTGCTGCCGTACTGTTTGCCGGATTTAGTAAACCTACGATAGGCCTGGTATGACTTGTGGCTTTCTGTTGTCTCCCAGGTTAACTTGTTACCGTAAACAAGAATTTAAGGTTTTATTTAAAATATTTGTCAATTCTAGGCCATTATTTTTGCCACGCTCGCTCTGTAAATGAAAATATGTAATTTATGTATTTCACCATGAATGAAATTTGCCGTCTATGAACCGTAAATAACAATCTGCTAACAAGCAATACGATATGTTACGATTTAACAGTTCCAAAAGTGAATGAATCCACATCAAAGATATTGAAGCTGGCACTTTAGGGTGCATCTGCAGCAAAAAAAAAATAGATTACAAACAACATGACGTTTGAAAGTTGGTGTGTCCAACGCGAACCCGAATCGGCGCACAATGCGTCATTGTAGTCACGGCATAATACGCAGCATTAACATTTTGTACACCGATTCACGTCAATGATGACGATTTATTGTCGCACTGTCCTACCACGACTCTATGTGGTATAATTAATCCTACATTTTTTATCTCCCGCGATGATTTAGGTTTGTTGTAAAGTTTGTTTTGCGGAGACATCTGCCGACAACGCCATTGTTACCCCCAAGCTCTCTTCAGGTAAACCAGATAATGGCATTATCTCAGAAAGAGTTGACATTTCTTCGTTTAAACTTTTGTGGAGTCGAGTGTTTTGACAATGCTTGTTTATTTAGGAGATTTATTCTCAAAACGGCTCTCATTAAGATAGCGATCTAAAATAACAAATTGTATTTTTAAAAGGAATGTTTGTAGTGGAATCAGTTCTTGTTCTATTTTTGGGAATTGTTTATTGCTGTCACATAGTTTTTTATCTTTATAGGTGCATGCATATCCTCGAGTCACGCAGAGTCGATCGCACTCCCATACGAACGGACACGTTCATTTATCGGGTAAACAAAGAATTTATTGGTGTCGTATAATTTTATGTTCTAAACAAAGGTTCGTCAGCCCCCCTCCTCCCCTCTCTCACTGGGCCCCCACGTCACCCGCTGCGCGTGCACTTGTTCACTAACATATGTCTACAAATGCGTGTGTTTATGTTTTCAGTGTTTACATTAACCAATCTTGTATAAATAAATCTTTACGAAGAAGTGAAGGTTTGACACTGAGTTTATAATTACAAGATTGTAAAACTAAAAGCATTTCAAAAATACTTTCACCTGTTTCGTGCGTATTATCATCGACATTGATTAAAGATACCAGGTCAAATGTCGGTTCTTGTTAAATCGAACAGGTAAACACAAAAAGACCGCACATCATTCTCTGATGGACCACAATGCAGTGTTAAAATCAATTGGTCAAAGTCATTCATTTATGCATTCATTGCGGCGTTGAGCTCGTGGAAACGTCTTTTGAATCCTATTGTTGAGCTGGACTCCAACTGTGACGTCGCCGGTCCCGTTCCGCCCGTTACGTCAATCTGTAGATCAGGTACTTCCCCGAACTTTGCTATTGAACTAAAAAGAAACACGAGAGTACAGTCAAAATATTGACGCAAAACGCACAAACAATAAAAAAGAAACCAAAACAGACGTTCAAGAGTTCAACATCATGATTAAAAGTCTTGAACTCATGATCAACCAGTTAGGATGGCGGCGTTAACATTTTAAAGTCATAAAACTAGATTGTGAATGTCCTGTGGAAAGTAGAACGCGAGATCCAATCCGAGTTTGCAAACAAGGGAAGTTAGGGCGAGCGGTGCGGGCGCCGCGCGCCGGCTGCGGCTCGGCAAATAGGTACGGACCGCACCGATAACACGCCGCCTCCTGTGACTTCTATTTAAACAGACAGGGAAACGCTCACAGATTAAATCTTTCGCCTGTTTATTTTTCTTCCCGACGGACTTTCAACTAAAATATATCTAAGATGACAAGTAGACTTATCTCTATCAACGCTAATCTAAAGGTGAAACGAACTTTTAAAATGCTTCAGTCGTTCTCTTTCAACGAGCGCTGAGCAGCGGAGGTCGGATTATGAGAGCTTTCAGCCGCATACAGTTGTGCCGCGACGCGGTTATTAAGGTAGCAGCTTTGTTTGCGCATTCGGCGATTCAGCGCAAAGCTTTCGGTAAAATATTAAAACGCGAACGCCCCGCTTCACTCACTACTGCAAAACTCGTTCTTTTGATTCCAGCATGGGTTATTTCTATATTCACCTTTCGCGGCAACACTGTTTTTCAACTGCAAATACCTACTGGAAGTTTTGAATGTACGTTTCACCTGCAGCATCCCACTTCACTGCTTTTTAGTTTTCACAAACCTACGCTGAAATGATAAACCAAAATTAATGCATGATTGAAATAAATATACAAACGAAATAAAGGGTATTTCTCACATCTACGCGAGGTATTATTTCATAATGTAATCAGTAATTATTGCTTTAACGAGTCCGCCTTTAATTTGTTAGGCGTTTTAAACGGCTTTGCGTATTTGAATCGCAAATTTCTTAGAATATTTCAAGAGGGTCGCTGGCGTTTCGAGGACATTATCTCTTCATAAAATTCAAGATCCCGCTGAGTATTTCATTGTATTTCTAAATTAAACTTTAATATGGCTCAACTTAACGCGAGCCTTTATGTAGCTCCGGTAATCTCACAAATTTACGGTAAATAGACAAGAAGTAGGCATACCTAGGCGAACATTTCCGGGTGTTGTGCCCAGAATTAATTTTGCCTTGAGGTTAAATAGACGCAAAATGTCATATCACTTTTGTAGAATACGTTCCTTTATTCCCCAAAGCGTTGTGTCTCACAGCGACTTTGCCTCTCAGAATTACTGAATATTTTTGCCACATAACGAGTTAAATACTGTATTATATGGGTCTACCTTTGCTTAATCCGCTCAGATGGCTAATCTCCTTTGGAGAGGGTAAAGTGCACGCCGCGCCGTCGGCCGACCGGAGCCGGGAGTTATACCTATATTATTACCCTCTACATAAACATTACATTAACATTAAAGAGTGTAGTGAACTATCTCTGGCAGTCATATGAAACTATCATGGCTGCATTTATGTTTCATGAGTTTATTTCATCGGTTTCTTGAGTCCTAAGCTGACATAAATGTAAGGAAGAGCGATGTTTTGGAAAAGTCGACTTAGTTCTTCGATTTATTATATTTTTGCAAGAGATATAGGAATTTGCATTGACTCCTTGTTGCTTAAGAACAAAAATACATAAGTCTAAGTACACAAATGGACATCATGTCAAAATTAGGTTTCCGTCATCAGTGTTTTCTCCGACAGATAAACAGTAGTTGTGCTGAAAAACATCTTGTCTATATAGTATATACAGTACACATGTAAGAATACATAGCAACGTAACTATATTGTTTAGTATCCGAGACACAGGAAGTAGGATCCTGTCGACATTGTGCTTGCAATCAGGCGCACATCCGTCTGATACGGCTCTGTCTTTGTCGTTTATTACTCCTTGTCTTACCAACTAGAAGCCTTTACGAATTAAGTGCCCGTGGTCAGACAGCGTACGCGACTATCATTAGAGACATTTCCTTAATGTGTTTGTGATTTAGGCTATGTTTGAGGACACACCCCGCACGGCGCGGCACGACAACCCTTTACTTGCCCCCAAAGGCGTGGCCCCTGTGGAACAAACAAACGGAAGTGAAATTGAGAGGAGCGCCCGGAACTGGAGGTATACCTTTTCATTACAGAATCCCTTTTTAATTACCAGGGACTAAATAAAAATTGTATTTTTATTTCAAGTAGGCGTAATTGAAAAGGAAATTGCCGGGCCCGGCGGCCGCACACCGGCGTCGAATAAAACTTTAATATAATGCATAAGGCCCTTTGATCTCCGCACTCCGCTTGCATGAAATCGCAGAGATGTTTTCTACTTATAAGATAGCATAAAATCCGGATGCCACTTTCGTTACAGACTAAAATAATATAAAAAGACTTTTGTGCGATTTGAAAAGTTGAAAAAGTGACGTCGCCAATAAAATTGTTCGTTTATGAGTCAAAAGTGTCTTTATTCTAAGAAATCGCGAATCTTAGAAGTGTCATAAATTACATGTGAAATAATAAAAGAAGGAAAATCTTTCATCCGCAAACGTTTTACAAAGACACCCCCACTGCCGCGGCCGGAAGATAAATGTCGCCTGTAGCACGATCTACTGTCGGTAAAAACGTGTCTCTAATAAAAATCCACCGCGTTCAAGGATCCCTATAAAACGCATACTTTTCGGGGTGTTGAGTTAAATAAAAATCTTTTGCCGACGTTCAGGAGTATGGGTGAAATTCGAATTTACATTTCAGATAGATGATCTTCTCGGCAGCAAAGATAATTGAATACAAAGGAGGGGGAGATTACAAAAAAATATCAACAATTCACTCACCTTTGGCGGACAGGAGAAGGGAAAGTGTATCGGCGAAGGTAAGACATACGGTCAAAGGAAAGATAATAAAGCGTTGTATTTTCATTCTAATCCGCCTCGGAGCCGGGATGAGCCGGGGGACTCGGCGGGTGACGGAGGGGGGAGGCTCGATATCTAAAATTACAAGCCTGCACAGAGTGCCTATCTCGAGGCACACCGTTCTCCATTCCTTTATGTTCAGCTGCCACTTTCAGACATACCTCCATTCAAACTATACCCCAGACATTACTTGTCTTACCATAGATTCGGATGAGCGTTTCTACAGCAGCACTTTGAAGTTGCAGATATCGTGTTTAAAATAATTAACGAAATCTCTGTATCTTACTAAGACCCGCACTTTGCCAAAGTAAGTGTATCATAATTTAGTGCGTATACAGGCAACTACAGACAATATTAGCTTCTGTAGTGTATGTAGATGTGGTCGTACATTGTATGGAACATTGTTTGTGCACATTGTGTATCAGGTACCGCCTGCCACGGTAATAACAGCCTGAAGCCGTGTGCAAGGTGTCAGACAATGCGGTCGCGTGCCCATGCACCGTATGGTCATTTTGATGCACCATTTACAGAAACCTTATTAAACTTCCGAGCAATTGTTTGCATGCCTTTGATACACTTCACACGTGCAACTACAGCTGCTAAATGTGTGTGCTTTTTATTTGTTTTGACCTGAATTATCGCCTTTTCTATAGGGAAACCTTAATGTGCTTCATTAGTGAGAGGACATGATTTTGTAAAACTGGAACAAACTTGATTTGGTTGAGAGCAATACCAAACCGATTTGACGAAAAACCTCTTGAAAAGCCACACACAAAAATATAAGAATTACCTACTACAACAAAACGCTCGCACCTCGCAAAAGACAGCGTAACACATCGTATTACATTACATACCCGACCGGCATTAGAAAATTATTTCGCAACCTAATAACTGTGTCATATATCCAATTTTCTAAAGAAATGTACGAATATCTGATGCTATTTTCCACACTGATGCTTTTCCAAGACTTATTGTCACACAAGGGCTTGGAATATGAACAAAGCAACCGAATCGAATGTAATAAAAATCACTTTAGTATTACGTAGCGACGGGAACTGATGTCTATCGCCATTGTGACACACGATGCGGCCTCGATAGATGTCACAGGGGAAAAGGCTGCGTCGAACCGACTATTATTTTTGTACGACAAAACAAAATTGATTGTTCGCCGTCGTGACTACATTTTATACGGGTAGTTAAATTTAAATACGATTTAAACTGAAAAAAAAAGTGAGCTGTTTAAACAATTGGAAGTCAAACTATTTGTATTTATTTATAAATCCAAATGTAGGCAAAGTAGGAATGATGTATATACAATTTAAAAAAAAAAAAACCCTGAATTTCGTTTCCTTTTCTTGGCATTATCCTTTGCATAACTTCCAAAGTCTATCTAAGCTCTTGAACAAAGTCTCAATAAAATCAGACCCACAACTCGGCTTGAAAACGGTCAGACAAATGGATGAAAATGGAAAATCTAACTTGTTTGAAGTTATGCATCACATACATTTCGCTTTATTAGCAAAAATATAAAATCAGATAGGTTACCTACACATTTCGCACTCTCGCTCTTTTATTCTACTCTTAAAATGGTATTCATTATTCTTCACCTGTGACTAAAAAACATGTAAGGTGTAAAAGGTTTTTGTAGGCCTTTTAACGCCTTTTTTCTTAAATTGCCCGTATTTTCCCACTCCTCGGCAAAGGCTTCCCCCTATTCCTTCCATTTCTGTCGATTGTGTGCTTCTTCTGCCCAATGTTAGAGGGCTTATACTTTATTTTAAGAGAATAATAGGAAACTAACTATATACATTAAAACGATTAAAAACGAATAAATTAAATAACAATAAACTATAGAAGGGCGTCAAAAAATTCGCTGTCAACTGGTAATGTGCCCAAGAGACTGGCAGCATTGCCACGTTGAATGGCAATATTTAGCCTCTGATCAAAGTAAAAGCCAGCCCTTGGGTCACAGCCCAGGAAGCGTGAACTAGGCATTTCAAAATTTCCTTAAAAAGCCTCTGAGCACTTGGTCTCGAAAATATGGGTTTGTCTCCACCGATCCCGAGATCGGGTTGAATTAGAAACTGATCTCGCCGATTTGTATCCACCGATCTCAGGATCCCTATAGTTCGTAACTGTATTTTCGAGCCGTTTGGGGTCGAAACTCTAGGGCCGTGGTCCGAGTTAAAAACGCTTGCTATATTTACGCCGCTTGAGGTTCTTCGTAGCCGCAGCAGCGCCAGCACAGCACGATGAGCTTGAAAGATATAATGGCGCAAGAGTATCGACGCAAGTTGCGTTCCACACTAAAGGCCTACCCATCTTCCAAAGCTATGCCATTGGGATCTAAGACAGCTGGAACGCCGACGGTAACAAGAGCTCGTCGGATGGTGTCGTTTATGTTCGTGTGCCACCGCAAAACGGTCCGCACTTCGACTGCATGACAGGCCGTGGTGTCCGAGGCCGTTGACAGCTTCACCGCAGTGACAGCGATGAGGAGAGCAGTAGGCAGCACCAAGACGTAAGGCAGCTGCGAGGCAGAAGGTCGAAACGTCGAACAAAGTGCCTATGCTCGACGACGGCAGTGCGTGAAGCCAAAGACCCGACTCGCACTCACCCCCAGCGAGCAGTCGCGCACGGTCAGCAGTAGAAGTAGAGGTATTGAGTAAATTGTTCTGAACTATTCGGCTTGTTCCACCGTCTCTGAGAAAATAGATGGTCGGGTTCTTCAGTATTCGGGCAAGTGAGTTTCCAAGCATCGATAGCCTCGGAGAAACACGGCACATCAAAATCAATCAGTGTGGAAGCCAGGATATTCCTGATTAATTGATGATGATGATGAATTGCTCAGCGCCATGGACCGAGTATATGAAAACCGGTAAACTAATACTAGAAATTTTGCGGATATTACCTAATAATTTACCCACTCCTATGACACAGAGTGAATGAGGAATCCAGGTCGCGGACCCAGCACGCGTTGGTAAATGACAAATCTCTTCGACGTTTTGTTCTAGGACATGCCGTGCTAACCAAGTTTTTTTATCTTCCAAAATAAGTTCTTGCATTAAAATAAGATTTTCTCGTTATATTTCCTTATTTGAATCAATCAGTCCAGGAAAACGGATCCAATATCTATTTATAAAAAGTTCACTCATGCCTAAAAGGTTATGTCTTATTCGTGTTTCCACTTGACTAAATATAGACTAGAGATCCGAATTTAGTCCTTAGAAATTATAATTGAACTTATTAGGGACCGGCTTCGGAAGGAGGTTGATAATTCGTTTACTTCATTACATGCTAGCGGTTCCTGTGGCTTCCACGTAACTTATTTACTGGTTTTTCCGGTTCAAAAGTATATAGTATCTAATATTTTCAGGTTTCATGCTAATATAATAAGTGGCTTTTGTGTAGGTCTGTGTGAAAGCGATTCGGTAAAATATAGAAAACATGACATTTTGCGAAGTCGTAAAAATCGTGCTGATCGATACTTTTTATAACTTTACTTTTAACTTTGCTTAACTACTATTTTTCTGTTGCACCCAACAGGGGATAATCCATTTTTTTTTTCTTTGTCCGTCGGGTAATTTGTTGAAAAGTATTGGACACGTATTTTTTCTTTTTTCACGTGGTCATAAAATTACGGAGATATATTGAGTTGAAATGGCGCATGACGTCACATGTAGGTAAGTTTTATACCTACTTGTGACGTAGTGAGCCCCCATTCTCCAACTTTAATGAGTTTTAAGTAAGTATTTTTTTGATATTTTGATAAAACAAAAAATACGTGTCTAATATTTTTGTATTACCTGTCTGACGGACAAAATAGAATGTCGTTTTCTTTACCCAGTCCGATCCCTTATTCAGATACAACTAACGAACATTCGTGATTGGCGTTATTAAATCCATCAAAACTTTGTCTCACTATTCTCAGTTATTTCAAACTTGCGATATACGTGAAAAAAAGTGACCTTTAGATGATGACCTTTGAAAACAAAGTTCAAGATAATAGTACTAAGACAGATCTTATTTCTTCTTTTATTTTTGTTGAATTGGATGTTATTTTTAATAGTCGAACGGTGAACGAATAAATGTCACGATTAGCATTATTGACTAATCTCTTCCAAGAGTACTCAGCATTTTGATCTTGGTTCCCATAAACGGACCGCTGTATCGCTTTACAATCCCATAATCATCATTACATAAATATCTTCGTGGATTTCTAACAGCACTATTATTGGGCGGTAAGTCCAAGTAAGCGACGCAATCCTTGCTCAGTTAAGAGCCATATAAAATAATGTAGGTCACTTTAGTAGGCATGTCGTAATCGTAACGTCTCGGTTCGATGCTCGTCACATGCTCGTCCCCATGACTGATGCAGTAACTATAAATTAATCAATTCCAATGCACAGACATAAAACATGTAGTTAAATGTCACTGGTAAGGAGGAACACTCGACGATCTCACTCAGTTCTCCATACATAAAGTAGGTACTAACCGGTTGGGCTGTCTGTACATTTCATTACGGCAAGGTACGAACACCATGACGTCATATTACTGTGGGATGGGATGCAAAGAACGCAATCACCTAAATTAATCTGCTTTTCCCCAAACCATGTTGACACATACACACAAGAGAAAACCTTTGTAAACAATGTTTTTGTTAAGGTCTGGTTACTCGTGGGTAGTGTGACGACCCCGTGAAATACATAAGACTAGTTCACACCGAAATTCAGGCAGAAAACCGCAAAAAAAATGCTGGACGGTTTTAGACGTCTATTTTGTTTTTCGTCCTTGAACACCTGGGACCTATATTATTAGAATAATTCCAACACGAGTAGAACTTACAAACAAAGCTGAATCTAAATAAAATATTTACGGCATTTTTTTATGATTGAGGATATATTTTTATTTGTCGATATCTAGTGGTGTGTGAAAAGTGAACGTAGAAGAGGCGTGCGGACGTGCGGCGGACGGATACGCGGCTTATAGAGACGCGGCGCGCGCGTGCCGCTTAATGACGTCATAGATCCGCGCTGCGGGGGTGAAGCGTTCGCAGTGTTCGCACCCCGGCTTTTTACGATTCTAACTTCACCTTTTATGTCACAATACGAGTTTTATAGCTTTTATGAAATTCTTTACACGATTAAGCTGTGACCCCACTATGAAGAGCACACCATACCCGGCTGTTAAGTTTTTTGTTAATATAAATGGTCTAATTAGTCACACGCAGTGCATTAATTGGTATGATAATTTTAATGTGTTACGATATGCGTTAGAATACCACATTTGGACAAATTGACGTCGTCAATTTACACGAAAACTTTACCCTAATGTCTCTCCCTAAACACACAGTGTTCTTATGTTCCTAACTAAACATTTCCATCGTACTTTCGACACAAAATATTTAGTTTCGCTTTATTTTTCACTAGTTAAACGTTAGCTTAACATTTTATTAGTTGTTCCTGAAACAGTTTTGCGCAGCAGACCGCGATTCAGTCTGTCTGGACGAGTCTAATCATAAAGTTTGATGGCATAATGGTAACATAAAAACTTTATAGGCAGACCATACTTCCAGAGTTTCGTATGAAAGATATTAAAACCTATTTATATGCTCTTAGTGGTTTTAAACAACCTGCTAGTTATTGTTTCGAAATAAAAAAGGTGCGAGTCGTAGATCCCCTAAACGTTTTAGACGGCTCTATTATCTGCTATAGATTATTTTGCCATTTTTATTTCTTAAGAATGTAGTATTTTTTTGGAGTACATCCCAACTGGTAAATTTCCCATTTCGACAACTAAAAAAAATGCCATCACAAAAGTGCCGATTCGTAACTATTTTGATCTTCTTACATTGTATGTAGGATAATAACTGAAAAAAGTGCCAACACTTAATCTAAAATCGCAGACGTATATGATTTAAAAATATAAAAAAATTACGTAGGCTTTTTTTTTTTTTTAACTTTGCCCCACACTAGGAATTTCTCCTGTATCGTGGGTGCGTTTACAGACATTTAAAATCACATACACAAACAGCCAGACCCGGAACAACTATTTGTAGGCCTTACAAATATTCGTTCCGTGCGGGGATCGAACCCGCGACACGCAGCGCAGCAGTCAATCGCTTAGCCACTGCACCAACCGTGTCGTCAAAAAGGTTTAAAAAAACCCGGCTGTGGGTTATTAGAGCTGTTTATTTTGTTTCAAATAAATGTTGTCAGTATAATTGAGCCTTTCAACAAACATGTCAAAAACAAGTTATACGAAAAACTTAAAAAAAAATCTCAGTGGTGATATATTTCAATATTCTTTAAACTTATTAAATAAACCAGAAACCAAAACATAATATCACATAATCGTTCGTCTCCCATTACCTAACGATAATCTTAGTTTTAACTTTCCGCCGTACCTAATCCACCAAAATCCGTCGGCGCAAGTAATTTTGTCCTTAATTGCTCCACACCAAGTTGGGAGAGTATCATCCTCTCGTAAGATTCCGTTTTTCCCTCACCTTGTGAGAGGTCGTGTAATAAAAAATCGCTCGTTTGTACGTGATGAATGATACGGTCGCTAGCGGCCACGTAATTGGGTGTCGAAGTCTAGGGCTAAAAGCATACACGTGTCGATCCACCGCCATCTGATAGGCCATTGTCTGTGCTTTATCTGGGTACAGAGTGTACACAATAAATCGTCCGTGTACCATTGTGTTGGGCTAAGTGATGTACACAGTCGCGATCGAGGTGTGTGAAATATCGCCCCGGAATGTTATTAGAACGCCCGTATACTGAATCGATCCACGGAATTTTCTGTTAAAGAAAGGAAGTGTTTGCGAGCCGCATATCCAAGTTTGGTAAGAGATAGAAGCCGCCTCTTTGTAGTTTTTGTAAGCATTCACAGAAAGGAATTATTCTAATCGAAAGAATCACATTGTGTTTGCGAGGTTATTCGAGCAAACGCTTATTTTAAAATCAAATACATGTTAGCGTTAACAAGGAATTTAAGCTTTTAAGTGGATGCACTAAAGACTCTCCTTACATTCCTAATTAAGCAAAGTTATAAGCACACATTATTTTTTATTAGTCAAACGTGCCTTATTAGAGCCAGTGCTAAGAATAATTTATTAGCGTCAGACATTATGAAATATGAACAGTCAATATGGAATAGAAATAGCATGCCTGAGGTAGCCCAGCCGGCGGTTATTTCGGCTATCCAAATGATTTCCTCTCGCATGGACAGAATTCACTGAAGTATTTATGTGAGTTGCCGGTGCCTCGCAATTACAACTTACATCACTCAATCAATTTTTGTCAATCATTGCTAACTTTAGCACTTCGTAACATTTACTTTTACGATCATGGTATAGAATACAAGTGCCTATTTAACTCATTACAATTTACACTAACGAGAACGTGCCACAATAGAATTCCTGCTAACATGAAATATGTACGTGTTTCACTGTAACTTTGTAAAGTTATTCATTTTCTAGTATTAATGTGTGCAACGCAAAAATTATTCCTAGAATTGTGTTGTTATGGTATTATCAATAAATTGCACGTGTAGCCGGGTGCGGAGTTGCGAACACCAGACGGCGTGTGGCCTGGTTGTGGCGTGGGACGCAAGCGTTGCTTAGAAACGCCGCGCCTCCTCCCCGTTGCCCATAGCTGTATACTATTGTCCGCCACTTCTTATTTCTCTCCTTTTTACGCTCCAAGATAATGGGAATTTTTGAAATTGCAACAATACACATACGGACTCGCAGCAATAGCGGCTGGAAATTTTTGCTCTTATTCATTTCTATTTAGTGGGGACCGAGGATATGGAGTTTATTTCAGTCTTATATCAGAGTTATTATCGTTTTTGTTGTGTTGTCTGCGCCAGCAGCGACCGTCGCGTCGTTGGGTGCTTTGAAGTACAAGTATTCAGACTAACTAGTCTTAATTGGATCTGCAATATTTACTGCCTCTAGTTTCTATGTGAATTTCAAAATGTTTACAAGAGATATATTACCTTTAATTTCCAAGAATACTGTAAACTCGTGGAACATTCTCAATAATCGTAGATTAATAAGTCATATCTATGCACGTCTATGCTTACCCGTCACCGGCGCTGCGATGCTCATTTTCCTTAACTAATTTATTGCATTAATAAATCAACTTCTATGTAGGTACGGTTAATTTAATATGTTGAATTAGGAAATTATTTATTTATGGCTGTATAAATGAATAGAAATTTTCAAATCAATAAATATCGATCGGTCAGTAGTGACCACCTGTCTGTGAACAGTAAGCGGCGGGCGCATGGGCGCTGCGGTCGACGCGGAAACGGAAGCGCACGCGCCGATCAGGTCGCCGCACATCTGGCCTTTACAACCTGCACATCCTCAATAAACCTTAAAAGTGTTAAGATAAATTATTGTTCGCACCTCGATTATTTTTCAATAATTTATTTAATGTACACACGTGTGGCAACATTTGGTAATTAATTAGAGTACACTGTGCAACGTCATATTAATTAGTCATTGTTCACCACTGTACGTTTCCATAGCTCTGGTAATAAATATGACCTGTCATCATTATCATTTCATACTTATAACAAAAACAAAATATGTAATGGTTGGCTCATTTTTCAGTAATAATAAATCTTTTCAGAGATCAGGATCACACAGTAGACCATCATGCTTGTACGGAAAATACCAATTCAAAACCTTTGAGCCTTTGAACATTAATGATAAGTAGAATTTCCAAGTATTTTAATCATTTTATCTTTTTTCTGGAATGAAAATCATCATAGAGTTGTGATTTCCAGTTTTTATAAGCATCGCAAACCTTAAACAATCGGCAAAACGTTGTTTTAACAATGATATCAATGGTTTTAGCTTCATAATTAAGCAATATACCTATGAGAATATAACCTTACATTTTCAATTCATATGACGTTAGGGTTTTATACAAAAGCTGTGGCTTCGGTATACTTCGACTTAGCTCGGGAAAGCTCGATAAATATTTTTTGTTAGCATAATACGTCTTCATGACGCCGTCGAACGTTCAACCAAGTGTAACAAGACTCGTCGGTATTTTGTCTTCATCACTGAAGCTGCAATTCATTTTTATTCATACATCCCATTCGCACTACGAATCCGTACCAACGAAATAATACATCCGTGTTTGTTCGTTTCATTATTTCCGAGGATTCTCTTCCCATTGTAATTAATAAAGTAAACGATGGTTAACTTTTCTCATTAAGTCTGTTATAATTAGCTTCAGTGAAACTATAATATCTGGGTTCAATTTAAACTTGTCTGACAGCTCGTTGGTTTCGCAGCTGGGTTTCTGAAAACAAACACAGAATTATAATATGTCGGTAGATATCTATTTAGATTATCATAATACTTAATGATATTTTCTTTAAAAGCTTATTGAGGTTAATATTTTAAATATTTGGAGCCCAAAAAAGACTGAAAGACTCCCGCAAATGTTAAGGGTTGTTGACCCAAATAAGATGCTAATATGCTATGTGAAGTTTAATCCAATTATATCACTGATCGACGTCCACCAAGCTGTACTAAAGTCAATGCCTTCATAAAAAATGAGCCTTATGTAACATCTGTCAAACTATATCATTTGACTTATAGGTCTATTGGCATGCACCTACTTCTGACAGAAAGATAAGTTTCCACATTGTCAAAACAATAATAAATTGCTGAAAACCACTAGATCTTGTCATTCGTATAGGACCATTTATTCGATATTTTGTGGCATAATTAAACTACATACAGAAAGATGTACAACACGCTTTCTTTCTACGTATTTTAGAAAAATAGGTACAGTACAAAATTACAATGGCGGACCGATAGCTGGTGTTGCGTATTCCGGACGAAAATAGGCCACCATATCTCTCTCACCTCAATGCATGGAAGAGAACTAGGGAGTTTTTGATGTACGTGGCAATATCACCTGTAATCAAGCCACATAATATTGATAGCCTAGTAGGAAATACACACATCAAAAGTGTCTAGGGATCAAGCATTTTTATGCGGATTTCTTGAGATTGAGATGTGGCTTTGTAATAAATTTATGATTTTATAAATTTATATGGATCCTTTTTGGTGCATTTCATAATTTGAATCAGGAACTGTGAATCAAATTCGAGTAAAAGATGAAAATCAGCTGTCAATATTTTCCCTATAAAAACATACAACGCATTGAAGACATTATTAGTGCTACTGTTTCCCTACTACTGATTAAAACCAACGTTATTATGGAGTGGCGACGTCATTTAAGCAGGGAAGAAATGCTCAGAGCCGTGGGAATGATAGAAGCTGGTTCCCGGCAACGTACTGTGGCTTTAGCTCTGAATACAAGTCAGAGTGTTATCAGTCGACTTTGGACACGTTACCGAAGCACTGGTACCGTGGCTGAGCGCCATGGAGGACGGTATCGCTGCACCACACGGAGACAAGACCGATACATTCAAATCTTAACTCGAAGAGCTCCAACAATAACCGCCATGATGTTAGCCGTGAGGCTTCAACACTCTTCAGGGAACTTAATTAGCGACCAAACAGTCAGAAACCGCTTGCATGAAGTGAACCTTCATTCCCGAAGACCGCTACGGGTACCACCTATAGCAATGCACAATCGTAGGATTCGATATCAATGGGCTCTTGAACACAGAAATTGGGCAGAAGAACAATGGCGTTTCGTGTGCTTTTCTGATGAGTCTCGTTTTGGTATGAGACCGGATACAAGACGTATACGACACTGGAGAACCCCTGGACGCCAACAGCGATTAAAATCCTGCCAGGAAGTCCATCCTTATAGTGGTGGAACCATCATGGTATGGGCGGGTATTTGGATCGGCGGAAGAACTGAGTTGATTTGGATCAGAGGCAACCTCAACGCTCAAATTTATGCTGAGACGATTGTATCAGACGTCATCGTTCCTCTACAAGTGCAAATCGGTCCCTTATTTCAGTTAATGCATGATAATGCACGACCGCACACCGCAAGAGTTGTAAGACAGACTCTCGCCGCAGCTAACATCAATGTCCTGCCCTGGCCTGCTCAGTCGCCAGACTTGAACCCGATTGAGCATGCATGGGATATGCTACAGAGAAGAGCTCTGCCGAATATGGAGGGTATCCAGTCGCAAGAAGACCTTTTTTTGTTGTTGCAACGAACATGGGCGGCCATTCCACAGCGTGATTTGGATGAACTCATTTTGAGTATGCCAAACCGATGTTCTTGTGTTGTTAGTGTTCGCGGTAGAAACACGGATTATTAATTGTTTAAGTTACCCAATAAAATTTTAAAGAAAACTGTTATTTCAGTCTTTTTTTCGAACTTTAATGTTAGTGGTTCAAATGTCAAAAATCCCTTTATTAGAAAATGGCAAATTTCTTTATTAATGCAAAGGTGACTTGGTTTATCGTTACTGTGACAAACGAAAACACTTTATTTGATGAATCCTTAAAGAAAATTTTAATTAATATCAATCAGGAGAAAAGTTATTGCAAAAATATATGTTGATCCCTAGACATTTTTGATGTGTGTAGAATAAACTCCTTTTAAAAGTCACTGTTTTGGTACATGCTTAGGTAAAGGCGATATACTTTTTGAAAAAAGAACAATAAGTTCAGTAGGGAAAATTAGATCAGAAAACGTAGGTTATACCTACGTACGTAGAGAATAGCTCAGAATCGCCATCAAAGTGAATATCACGAAACAACAGTTTTGAAAAGGCAACTGCATAAAAACCAGTCATCAAGTTTTGCGCATCATCAACTAGCCCTATCACCATTGTATAGCCCACAAAATCCTACCATTTCATTCAAACCTAATAAAAAAAAACAACAACAACAAGCCAAGATCACATAGGTAACATTCAGTATCTCGACGGCATTGTGTTGTATGCAAAGGGTGCTCCCAGACTGTTCACAATGCTCGCCGCGTCCACCGTCGTACAACTTCGAAAATCGACTTCCAATGGAACTTTTCCACGTCACATTTACATTTATACAAACAAAGTCTTGAAATAGGTAACCGTAAATGACATTCATTACAGTTTGTTGGAATAGTACTAGGAATAGGGGAGTAGTATCTGTTTGAGGGTTAATAAACGTAGTTTAGAGATGTATTTTTTCTTCAGAAAATTCGTTTCTTTTAGCCAGAAAAATGTTATTAAAAATAATTTTTGGTATCTGAAAACGCTTCTATTGTCTCAAACAATATTTTCTATTTAAAAATTGAGGTACCTCTGCCTCTATTGTCAAGCAGAACGAGAAGGAATGATAAGCCAAAACAACGTTTATTATTTTTTCAGTTTTTAAGTACCATCTTGAACTATACTTTCATACAGATAGAGAAGAAATCTTTGAGAATATGTAACACGTAACCGTAGCATCAATTATGTAGGTAACAAACATTTAGATTTTACTCAAGTACCTATATACTCTGAGAGAAAACTAGCACCCGATTAATCCACAAATCTCGGATGTTGCAAATGAAACGTTCATCGCAGCACTAATGAGCTCCAGTTTTTAGTCTATTTTTGTTTTGTCAGCTAATCCTTCAAAGGATTCGTTTGGAAAATACATTCACTATAAATGTGTATATTCAAATAATTTAACATTATTTTATTAGCTTATTAGATTTTAAATTAAATTAATACATACATTATTTTACTATTACTACCAGAGTGTATTAAATAAGTACTTTGGGTAAATAATTCAATCTTTTGAGTTAAGGTTTCAAAAACTTAAAATTAAATAACTTTTGTTAAGTAAATACACTTAGGAATTATCTGAAAACAAACTGTAACCTTTCAGCGCTTTCTTATGTTTTTTATTATAAGTAGACGTTCAATCCAGTTTTTTAGTAAGAGAGATTTAATTTATCTTGAACTCACTTGAGATGTTAGATATTTAAACAAAGTTTACTTATTGATAGTTTGGTAAGTTAATATTTTTAATCTTAATAATTTCGAGAGATACTTACTTAGATTATTAAAGTTAAATAATGAAAGATTTTAACTCTTTTAAACTTGTTAACCTAAAGTATTGTGCAAAACAATTACCAACGGAAACCATAATAAATTATAGTAGTTTTTCCCCATCAAAGTGAAGGTAAACAAAAGCGCGCTAGAGTTCAGTGCCCTCGTCATCAATGCAGAGGTTGCATTAAACTTTTTCCATTGTCTCCATTGATGGATTTGCATCAGAAAATTGCCGGGATTTTGTCCCTAATAACTTTCAAGGAGCTAATAAATATTGTCTTATGAATAAATATGGAATATTGTGCGAAAACGTTTATTATCTTGGATAAAGAAAGAAGAACTTGTAAAAGTCTACTGCTTATTAATTTTCTCATTGAAGCCATGATACTTCTTGTACCAACAAATTCAAATTCTATGCCATTTTCCTTACAATTATTCTATCTTTTCCAACAGTATTATTAGTCTGTTATCAAAAGCTATTATAGGAAAAGTTGGATATTTAAATTTCAATATGTATAAATGACTATGGGAGGCAGACCCATGAGTACACCTAGTTCAATTAAGTATCATTTGTCAAAAGCAATTTGTGGGCATTTGCATATTACCACCACCCATCTATCATACATTATTTCGGAAATAATGTTTATAGACGTGTATGTACCTACGTATGAATGAAGTAACAGAATATCATCGTAATGTTCAGTGTTTTATTGGCCTTAATAATGATTGTAACCTAGTTTTAGAATGGCATACTTGCAAGCTCTCAAATTTTCTTAGAAGATCCAGAGATCGCTGTGACTTGACCGAAAGGACTTACTTAAGTAGACCAATAAGATTTTGTCGTGTGAACTCGTGGCGTCCCTATAACATGTTTCTTCCTTTGCCGAGTTCCGGTTAAACGGTGAATTCGGCGCGTGCGAGCGGCCAAGCTGACCGATTCGATTTGCTCTAACGCGATAGTCACACATTCAGCTCCCGCCGGACCGTGTAAGTGCTCCATTCACTACGGAGACCATTATTAATACATCCCCTCCCTACTCGTCTCCTCTCGAGGCCCTCATTGTGCGCCGTTGCGAGTTAATCCTCCGTCCGGCAAAGATCGCCGATCGAATGCGACCGACCCAGCTTTGTGAAACGTAATAGGGTCCTACGGTTAAATGCCGCGTGTAATTTTTGGTTTGCGATTGTAATTATCTATTGAATCGCAGTACTTCGAGGGAAGAGTTCAATTATCGCGCGACGCTCCGGCGGGCTGATTGATTGGTTTTGGCTCTGTTTGTATCTGTCAGCCTGATAGACAGACCACACCACTACATTCTACACTGAATTAGTGAAGCGACGCGGCTTGCGAGCTCGCCGCGTTGTTTTATCAGACGGATAGCACGCTGCAGGTGCAACGTAATCAGGTTTAGCAAATGCTTAAATAGTGCTCTTATTTTAGCACAAACCGTTCTTACTTAACTGCATTGTCCCCAAAAAGAACATAAACCAGAGACATGTCGTTAACAGCAAAGTTGCAAATTGTTCCAAACGGATCCGGTTCGAAATAGTTCACAATGAAGATTATAAAAACGGAAACATATATCGAGAAAAATAGATGAGCTGTGAATCGATTGAGTGCTCTGTAGTATCGAGCGTCGCGACGGACGATCGGACACCTCCCAAAGGAGTTGCAGAACCAAGCTCGGCAAAGCAATTTGACCAATTTAATGTCATTCGCGTCTATTGACGGGCTCCCGCGCTCTCAATTTAAAAATAGACGACATTGTGTTGCCGGCGCGAAAATATTGTGCTGTCGAATATTCTAGCGGTATCAAAATTGTACAGGCTTTCATCACTCCGTCGAAAACGCTTTTCTTAGAATATGATTTAAATAGCAGTTAAATACTCATAACCGGGCGCTGCGGTGACATACTTATACCGTAATAAAGTAGCAATACGGCCCGAAGAAGAAATTTAGTATCGGGATTAAGTTATTTTCAGTTATGACATCAAAGTCTCTGTTATTCAGTTCCATCTTCTGCGCCCACAAAGTATTAAAGACTTACTTTGAAATAAAAATCACGCATTCCTCATTTTGCTAACAAATAACTAATCTGGCTGTTCATTTGTTTTACTAATAAATATGTGAAGTTGGAATCCGTTAGCATTTTTACACTTGTTATTGTAATTCTCTTAATTCCAGCGTTCAATAGCGTTAAGATATGGTTCGATCTCTTCAAGAAAATTTCTTGCTTTGGCAACTTTGCTCGATTCAGAGTCACAGAGGAGCATCAGTTCGATGCCTTATCAACTACCTAGTTAGATCAATATAACCGAACAGACTGTGAATTAGCAAAACTCATGTTAAGCAAAAGTTTTCATTGAAAAGTTCTCTTCAATGGTGTCCTTATATCTTATTGCTATTGGTTACCCTGAAAATCTTAACTTCGAGGCTCATAAAGTAACCTATTTTATGCAAATAACTCCGAACGGACTACGAATAAGTTAAAGTCGTGTATTCTCAAGCTCTTCTTGAAAAGCTCTAACTAATGATGTATATCTTATTTCTATTGGTTGCCAAGAAAATCTTAATTTAGTGCACAGAAAATTTTAACTGCGGTGTCTAGGTAGTCAGCTATTTAGGTCAAAAACCGAACGGACTGTGAGTTAGCAAAAATTATATGAATAGCAAAAGTTTGCATTAAAAAGCTCTCTCTAATGGTGTATATCTTATTGCTATTAGTTACCCTGAAAATCTTAACTTCGGTGCTCAATTAGTTACTTTAACCCTTTAACTCCAAACGGACGAGGAATTTGGGAAAGTCGTGCTACTGGCAAACGTTTCGCCTTGAAAAGCACTATCCAATAGTTTATATCTTATTACTTTTGGTTACCCAGAAAACGTCAATTGGTTGCCTAGAAAATCTTAACTTCGGTGTCTAACTAGTCCCCTAAGTATTTAGCTCAATAGCTCCGAACGGACTGTGAATTGCCAAAATCAGTGTTAGTAGCAAAGGATTTCCTTGAAAAGCTCTTTTTAATGGTGTATATCATATGGCTGTTGGATCTGGGAGTAGATGCCCATACATCAATGCCCATTCTCCAAAATATTATATTTTTAATAGTATATTTTTCAACTAAAAATGAGATTGACTTCATCATGTCAACCAAGAAGCAAATGTTCAATGATGTCTCTGTGATCAATTCGGTGAAAACTGGGAGCGATCACCGCATGGTAAGAGGCACATTGAACATTAATATTAAGCTTGAAAGGTCCCCACTGATGAAGTCTACGCTCCGACCAGCACAGATCCAGATCCGAAACCCCGAGAGCTTTTAGCTTGAACTCCAGAATCGTTTCGAGTGCCTAGGAAGCTCAGTGGACGAATACAACGATGGATTCGTGGAAACTATCCATACGACAGGGTCTAAGTTCTTCAAGACACGTCGTGCACAGAAGAACAAAAAACTCTCTGATCATACTCTCAAGCTCATGAAGGAACGGCGTGAGATGATCCTGCAGTCTTCAGAAGACGCGTGGAAATACCGGCAGCTCAATAGACGGATCTCTAAATCCTTGAAGAGCGACCTCCGCCGCTTTAATACCGAGCGTATTAAAGATGCAATTGAGCGAAATAAAGGCTCTAAGGTATTTGCAAGAGATCTGGCTGTTGGGCAGAGCCAGCTGAAGAAACGAAACTGAAGACCGACGATGGCAGGATCGTATCCGCCAAACCGGAGCTACTGAGGGAGATCGAGAGATTCTATGGGCAGTTGTAGACGTCAACCTGTAAACTAATTGCAAATCTAGCCAATGACCCAAGAGCTAGACTGACCCGACACTATACCGAAGACATCCCGGACATCAGCCTGTACGACATTAGGATGACTCTGAAACAGCTTAAAAACAACAAGGCACCGGGTGATGATGGAATTACGGCCAAACTCCTGAAGGCGGGTGGAAAACCGGTACTAAAGGCCCTTCAGAAGCTGTTTGATTCTGTCATACTCAAGGAGAAAGAACTATAGGCCCATCTCACTGCTAGGCCATGTCTACAAGTTGTTTTCAAGAGTCATCACGAATCGTCTCGTGCGCAGGTTTGACGTTTTTCAGCCTCCCGAACAAACCGGATTCCGAAAAGGCTTTAGCACCGAAGACCACATACATACGCTGCGACAGGTTGTATAGAACACTGAAGAATAAAACCTGCCTCTCTGTTAAGCGTTTGTGGACTACGAGAAAGCCTTCGATTCGATCGAGATTTGGGTTGTACTGCAGTCTTTCCAACGGTGCTAAATTGACTATCGGTACACCGAGGCGTTGAGGTGTTTGTACTAAAACGCCACCAGGTCAGTCAGACTTAAGGATATATCCTTCTGTAGCGAGGTGTGAAACCGGGACACGTCGTATCTCCGAAACTGTTCACCGCTGGAAGATGTCTTCAAGGTTCTGGACTGGAGAGGGCTAGGCATCAAAGTCAATAGCTAGTACATCTGTCACCTTCGATTTGGCGACAATATAGTGGTCATGACTGAGACCATGGAGGACCTCAGTACAATGTTCGATGACCTCAGTACAGCTTCTGAATGATTGGGTCTTAAAATGAAGATGGGCAAAATCAAATTGTCAAATCAAAAATTCTTACTTCGAGAAAGAGGTCAATCGTCGAATCTGACTCGGCTGGGCAGCGTTCGGGAAGTTGCGTAGTATCTTCTCGTCCAATTTACCGCAGTGTCTCAAGACGAAAATCTATGACCAGTGTGTATTGCCAGTGATTACATACGGGACCGAAACGCGGTCGCTCACAATGGGCCTCATCAGAAGGCTCAAAGTCACCCAAAGGGCAATGGAGAGGGCTATGCTCGGAATTTTCTTGCGTGATCGAATCAGAAATGAGGACATCCACAAGAGAACCAAGGTTAACGACGTAGCCCGAAGAATTGCCAAACTTAAGTGGCAGTGGGCACGGGCAGGGCACATTGCTCGCAGAACGGATGGACGATGGGGCCAAAAAGTTCTAGAATTGCGACCGCGAACCGGAAGACGAAGCGTTGGAAGGCCTCCCACTAGGTGGACCGATGACCTGGTGAAGGTTGCGGGGATCCGCTGAATGCGAGGCGCAAGGGACCGGCCAATGTGCGTCACTTGGGGGAGGCCTATGTCTAGCAGTGGACGTCTTTCGGCTGAAATAATGATGAGTATATTTTTATTTAGGACCCAAATTTTAAAATTAAAAAATATTTTAACATTTCTAGCTATTTATATTAAATAGGCTTAACAATTTTGTATGGCAAATAAAACTTACCTGCTTGAGCAGAGAAGAATGGTGAAATGGCTAACTACTCCACGTTATTAAGTAAAGTGGTTTTAATGGTCTTGCATGCATGAAGGTTGCTCTTCCCCCAAATGTTGGTTAACTAATCCTCTGCGAGCAAAACGGGACGTGCTCACCCAAGACATATTGTTTACAAGAAAAATCGACAAAAAGAATTGAGCTTTTTTTTAAACTTAGCTTTGCTTACGCTTCTCAGTATAAGGGTTGAATAATCGCTTAAATTAAATATTTCAGTCGGTCATCGAGATCGCGACTCGGTAACTCGCCAAGGTACAGCGTACAGCCATCTTTGCCTCGCTCCTCATCAATTATACAAGTGTCTACGTCCTTTATCAAATATTTACAACTCTTACCTTCGCCCATAAACTAAGGGTACTGATTTAGGTGACTATTATTATAGTTAATGGTTATTTGATTATTTGAATCCATGAAATATACAGAGAATCTGGTCGTTTCTACAATGTGATTTAGTTAAGACCCATAATCTGGATGTCTCATTAAACGGATCGTAAAATAAACAAACTTAAACCACGATGAATATTTATATTTAGACCAGTTAAAATATTACAATGACAGACAAACCGACCCGACCCGCATTGGCCATAAAAAAGGATTAAAAGTGAATTTGTTTTGTAATGAATGGGAAATCAAAACAACGACTCAGTCAACTTATATTGTAGTCACAAAGTTTAGTGTTTGTTATTTCAGTCAAAAATGTTGCATAAAGACTTAGAACAGTAAAATATTATATATATCGTCAGTATAATTCAGTACTTTAATCAAGAACATTTACTTCTAGAGCTTCACAGAACGTACAACTAATTTAGACGAAGCTAAACTAAATATAACTTTCCTTTTCAACGTTTAAATTAAAAGGCCAACCTAACTGGTATACGTATTCAAATATATTCATCGGTATGCTGACAGAAACCATGCAGTGTTACTCTAAAACACGTCAATTAGTAAACAGGCGTAAACCACAGGCATTCGGTCGAGCAGACGCCGCGCAGCGAGGGTAGGCCGCCATCTTGGATCGGGGGTCAAATTAAATTGACATGTGGTTTGTGCAGACATATTGTGCTCGCCTGGAACCATTGTGTTGACACCCCTAATTATACAGGTCCAACGATATGAGCAGATAAAGCATCGTAATTAACTTAATACCAGCCGTGGATATCATTTGACCCGATTCGAAGTTATTCTACGAATTGCGCCCCTATTCCATCACGCCTAAATAGTTCATTGGATGTTAACATCATTTGATCAGGACTGATTCTACGCAAACATTCAAATTGAGTTCAAAATCATTCCATAAACCACATATTTTCCCAGGAATTTAATAACAATAAAATGTTATTTTATTACAGACGAAAATCCCTTCAAATGTTTAACATGCAAAATAACATTTTCATAAAATACCTTTAATGTTATGCAGCCCGAGGCAACGGGCGTCTAAATTATAAAACGTGGTCCACGGGAAGAGGACGTAATATCGCCAATATCGCCGCTCGAAGGGAAATCTTCCCGAAGCATTGTCGTTAAATGATCGCATCGCATCTCATCGGCGCGGCGCGGCGCGGGCAGACGCGGTGTCAGCGGACCACCACCGCCTCCTCAGTTTAGCATATCGACTGAGCTCGCCAAATTCACACCGAGACATAATATAGACGTTCAGGGTGCCCCGTGTTAAAGCCATTATTGAACCCTAATACTATTTTAAAAAATGGCTATCCTAAAACTGAACGCCTTCCGAGGAAAGCTGTTCGCGAACAGACACTTAATAGGATTGGATGAAGATGGCGGAGTAATAAAGCGTGTTCAGTAATGTATTTATAGAAGATGTGCCGGCATCGCCTCGTTGCACGGATCGCCTTCAATTTACTGTTCGAGATTACGATTAGCCTTCGATCGAGCTTTATATTAAACTTGCCGCCGGGGACAGACCGCTCTCTGACACTACTGCAAAAAAAACAATTACTGCGTTTCTGATTTCCGTAAACTCTGCCTCTAAATAACTTAGTTTATAACTATATTAATTACTGTAATGGAATAAATACATCGTGATAATTCAATTAAGCAACTAACAGTCGTAAAAGGGCATTTGGGGAAGTCAGATTACACAAGTTACACTCAAGTTGTAGTTCACTAAAGTTCTATTCACGCGGCGTGCACGTGCACGTAAACTTTATATTAGTTTAATATATGTACACTAACGTGTAACTAATAACCACCAAAATGGTATTTATGAGGTGAACCCCTAACAACAACATAGTATTATAGCAATACAATCAATATCAAATACAAATTAATTACTCGTACTTGTATAACAACATAAGGGGTGGATTCATTGGATTTGTGGACATCAGTCGGTATCATTACTGTGATACGAAAATAAACGAATGTAGATAATGGACGGCGAGATCAATACAAAGTAATCGCAAGCGGATCCAATAAGCCCGGCCAAAACAACGGGGGGTCGCATCGGACGGGATCGGAGGCTGCGAGCCGAACATGGGGAAACAATATGGCGGCATGCAAATAGCTCAGCCATTATCGCACCTGGGCAGCGCGAGCCGCCCGACGAGTAAACAAGATTACGGGAATTGAATGGCTAATTAGGGGAAAAGAAGCGAGCCCAGCGAGCCTAGCGAGCACACTGAGTTATCGCACCTCGTTTCTGCCATATTTCACGACGCTTAACTCGCCTTTATTGTTTGGCCGCCTCTTGTTTAGCTAAAGAGCCTTGTTAGCTTATCTCTTGAAGCCTAGGTAGACTGCATTAACTGCCGTCACAGCCAGAAGCGAAGATTTACTACGCTACAAAGCTTCTAACACCGCTAAATAATAAGTGACGCGCTTCGCTGAGCTGCTAACGGTACCAGAGCTCGTGAAAATAAAACTATTACGATACACAATTGGTGATGCATAGTCGTTGATCAAAATTTAGTAGATACGTTAATTAATTGTATTATACGGTGAGTACGTATTTATATGACCCACATCACAGATAAAAGCATTAACAAGGTAAATGTGACGACAACCAAGTTACGCCGCAATATTGCTTTCCGATAGACGACCGCAGAGCCGCGCGGTACTCCATCACACAAGAAAGCACTTTATCATTATTCAATTAATTAATTAGTGACTTTTATAGATAATAAAGTGAGTGTATTTACGAGTCAGCTTCGTTAATTTTATGTTATCTGTTTAATTGTATGAGCCTCCGGCGACGTCCGCGGCGCATTATCGGGGTATCACCCGAGCCGTTATGTTCCTGTTATAGTATCCTATGATATGTCGATCAAGCTTAATACGGACATCGTAAATTCTTTAATAATATTAATAGATTCTTTTCATATCTAATGCATTCTATTAATTTTATCGAAGCTTAAAAAAAGCAAGTGGATTTAAATTTGACTTTGAAACCAAAGTGTCATAAACTTCTATGAGCTGTCGTTGTGTTTATAACAGCAACTGGTATTTCTACTTTTCATATTGTATCCAGCGAATATAACATCGTAAATGTAAGCCTAGCACGACATAATGTATCTGCATGTCGATTTTGCAACACAACAATCAAAAAGAGATGTCACAGCCATCATTCGTCACAGCTGTAAATCTTATTTCATCCACGCATAATTTGAAGGCATGAACCATTTTATTAAGGATAATATTTTTGTGTTCACCAAAAATCTAAAGGTACTATCTATGTATGCATTTCAAAAATATTGATCTTAAACCCGTTTAATTGTTTTACTATAATTAAACTACTCGGCCAACAAAATATGTTACATCAAACAAATTCCAAATTAACACCAAGATATAACACTTTTTTATTGTAGTGCGCTGCAAATATTCTATTGTAACAATAACTATTTTATTCTTCCCCGAAAAATACTGATCGTGCACCAAATATTCCTGACTTCTTGGGGCACCCCGACTTGGACAGGTTAGGTTCGAAGGTTCCTTCGTGTTAGGTTACCTTAAACCCTGTAGACAGAAATAGGAGCCCCGCGTAGCAGGGCTAACGTCGAAAAACTAAAAAAAATAAATGCTTGTTTTTAAAATTAGGTGTATTACTATTTTTACAAATTTGCAACAGTTGTTAAATAGATGCTCGTTATGACATATTTTAATGAACATATTTTGGTGCACATTCAGTATATTTGGTGGAACACAGGCAAAATTAGGTAAATTAAATGGGAATAAATTGAAGTACTTTTAAATACCATCCTTTTATTAACACTCGCAAATCGTAGATGCAGAAACGATACGCCATGTTATTCTTAAGCAAATTTCAATAAAGCAAACAACGGACACAGAAAGCAGTGAACAAAATGTTTGACCCTACCGTCATGACCAGTCTGCCTGTCATGTCACTCTGGCTTTCATTTACGGACTCGATATGATTTAGAGAGGTTCGTCCGCTACGACCGACGACTTTAAACGTAATTTAATTACATATTATAAGGCTTGTCTGAGCCCACACAGAACCTAGTCACTACAAGATTAATGAATCCCAGCGATACAGATACATGACTTATTCTGTACAAGCGGCCATATTTAATGCCCACGTTTTCATGATTGCAGTCATTTAGAACGTTGCGTCGTCGTCCTCGCTAAATGTTTTCGCCGACATCTAGACGTTTATCCTCCACTCAATTTCAATTAGATAATATTACTAATGAAAGATATTTATTTCTTTCTGTCGTTTCTTCTACACAAATTCCTCATTAATTTGTGAAAAGCTTTTAGTGACCCAAGATCCCGAAAGCCAAACACTTTGTCTAGGAGAAGCCAGAAAGTTCCATAATTTCTTTGCCGAGATAAGAGGCGAAAGTTCACGCAGGAGCGGAGATTTATGACATCACCGTCGTTCCTTTCACTAAATAATAAAAGGCCCGCTGTAAAACGCGGTGGAGGCATAAAAGTTTTACGTCCATACAACCCGTTGGTGTACGTAAACGGAGCATGTAGGGCGCGTCGTGTTAGGACGTCAAATCTCCATAAAGAGTAATCAGTGTCGGCACAATAGTCCGTTGCCCCATAAATTGTAACGCCAACGTACGTTCATTTTGTCTTGATCCGCGTCGAGCATAATTTGAGCTCGGCCCAAAAATTATGAATATAATTCGGCATAAACAATATAACAGTGACTTGTTGCTCTGCGTGGCCGTGCTACTTGAACGTGGCCGCGTCGCGCCGCGGTTGCGTGCGGCTGATTCCACAACGTGACGTTATGACACCAACATCTGGCCTGCTGTGCGACTAAGGAATTACTATTGCTACATTATTAAGCCTGTCGTGTAACAAGGATTGCTTTATTATTATTATTAATAAATAAGTTAATAAATGAATAGGCTTTTGAAATTCCACGTCGATCTCGGAGTAATAAGAAAACAGTTTCTCATCCTGCGCAAATCGCGAAAGTGGAATGATAATAGCACTTAGCTGAATAAGGTCAAGGACGTGACCTCGAAAGGCGGCCTTTGTTTGACAACCTACCAGAATTTCTTTAGTAAGCAATGGCAGAAATTCAGGAACAAAAACTAAAACCGAAGTTTTAAAAATCGCTTTGGATGAATCTTCATCATTACGTAAAATATTAAATGATCAAGGATCAGCGGCTTACAGACCCACAACACTTTATTCTATTGATCGTATCAAATACAAATAAAACAGAAAAAGCCGGCCAAGTGCGAGTCGGACTCGCGCACCGAGGGTTCCGTACAAACCAATAATTACTGAATAGCATGAATAAAAATATGTGATGTAACAAAAAATTTAAGGTTTTCGGAATTTTTCCTTTATATGTGCTATAAAAAATTGCTTCATGCCAAATTTAAAGATTCTATGTCGACTGGAAGTACCCTTTAGGTTTTGATTTCCTTGCGAATAGTCGCGAGTTTACAAATATGCGGCTTAAATTGTTGTTTCTTTAGATAGCGTTGACATAGAAGTTTGATTTTGATAGAGCTTAAATGTATTATAGACCTGAGTATTTGATATGAATTTCAATTTAATACCTCTACGCGTTCATGAGGAAAGGGGTAGTAGAAGTTTAAAATTAGGTACAGAACCCTAAAAAAAAACAAAATCGAAACAAAAGAATAAACAAATTCATTGTCTAATAATCTTTTTTTCAGACACAACAGAACTACAGATTGTCCATTGTTTTTATTTCGAGTCGGAGTTCAAAAATTGTAAGTTATAGTGTAGGAGATATGAACTTGATACACGTGCATTATATTCTGTTTATGAATTTAAAAGCGTTGAAGGATTTACTGTGTTTACTTTCCAAGGATGGAACAACTTGTCCTGTTGTAAACACATTTAAAAATTGTAAGCAAAATCTAAAAATAGGGAACTGTGATTTATTACGTATAAAAAGCATGCGATAATAGACACTTTAAAAGAAAGTTAAAAATAAAAACATGTTTTTCTTATACCATACAACGATAAAAAACTGGATACATTTTTTTCATATTCTTTGGGTATTTTTTATTTCTATTGTAATCCGAGTAAACAGTGCCGTTTTATTACATCATACTTTTGTAATTCAATAGCCGCTGAATATACAAAGATTAGCGGCTTTCATTGTGTATTACTTTTAAATCCCTACGCATGTGTGTTATTTAACAAAAATGTAAAATTCCAACATTTTTGTCAAAAAATCTTAACAATGAACGTGCAATGTAGTACATATTTTACTTTTTAAAGTCATTAAATGGACTCCATGTTTATGTTTCCGTGTCTAATCTGGCGATCGGTCGCGTTCTTGATGCTTGTAAGACTACCAGATTATAGTCAAACATGTGATTGTAACCTGATATGACACGCGAGAGCACGGCGTGCCGTGACGGCCTTACCAACGTGTCGTAATTCAATAAACCGCTCTACACCGACTAATGGAGGGTACACCTTCAGAAACAAACGCTTTCAAAAGCTCTGCCCTGTTCATATATCTAACTCAATTGTTTCAGTGATGAGATTCGATTTTCATAATTATCAGATATAGATGTGAACTTGATGTAGAGTTATCGCCGGTCTCACAACTTACCGGTCGATACGATTTTACCATTACAGCATTTTAGTTTCCAAAGATTAGCGTAGCTACGCATAGCTTCGCGTAGCTCCGCGTAGCTCCGCGTAGCTCCGCGTAGCTCCGCGTAGCTTCGCGTAGCCAGGCGCAATTTCGTGTCAATTAGCATTGCTTATCGTCATTTCGGGTAGCTTTGCAATGCTTCACCGGGCATTCAAGTAACAAACCATCGGGTAGTATTATTCACGATGTCGATTTAGGATAAAGAAACTGAAATCCTGGCAGCAACTACTATGCAGGTAAACAAAGTAACAAATGTAGCAAAAACTTCGCTTAAACTCAAAGGGCGTTTTAAACGCTTCAAATTAAGATCACGCACATCCAGCTTCCATACAATGAAGTGACGCGAGACCTACTTTCTGTTGGTAATTACTTTGTTACTTTAAATGCTCTAGCTCTCGGCTAGATAGAAAATAGTACTTTGTTCTGATTAACCTTACGTTAAGTCTTCGTTCTCTCTAGTTCGTCTGAAATTGTTTGAGCTAATTTGATGTTAGCACTAAAACACAGACATTTGAGACTCGGTGTAATCAATAGCTGTGTATAAGAACTCATATAGGTGGTTAGGTTCTTTTAGATTGCTAGACGATCTAGATTGCCTGAGGTTGATAGGCTATTATCTATCTGTAGCCACCATCGCAATCTTGGAACTCTCAGAACTCACGTGTGCCAATAACAACAAACGTGACTTCAATCGGGACCTACCCGGCTTTCATCTGTCAGTTCCATGAAACGGAGAACGCGAGAAACGCACACACGACTACTTAAGCGGATTATTTCAATCCCCAATCATGGTAATGGTGAAACAATGTTGTGAATAAGCTATTTTTCAATATTATTTCAATATAAGTAGGTTGTCGTTTGCCCATCCGCTGCGTGGCACTATCGCGCGATCGCTTCTCGCAGCGGCGCGCGGTGCGCCCGTCCGTGCGCCGTGCGGTGACAAACAACATTCGTGGTCGACATTTATGCGACGTCATGGCCCTCAATAGAAATGCTTCGATTTACATTTCTCTTCCACTTTTTGTCAGACGTGTTTTTTATTCATTCCGAGACACAAGCCATTACATAAAACTGTTATACCTGAAGAATTGCTGACGTATTGCATAGGATCGTGCGATTGCTGCGAGTTTCGCCGTATGCTGGAGGTAAAGTACAAACTATTTTCAGCGCGTCCATTGCAAAGGAGACAGAGACAATAGAATAACATTTTTCATAAAGCTATTTGATACATGAAGTTGGAGAAGTTTATTTTCATAAATTCATGTGAATGCTGGATGGTTTTTGTATTTGTTTCGCTGTATGCATGGTTGTATTGGCTAACGAGGTCAATACGATTATAAACAAACTTGCTGGTCTTACTATGTAACTATGTTTATGGTTAGTCAAAGATAGCCATAAAAACCAGGAATAATTACAAGTTGATAATAATTAACTAATACCCTTTACTCGGAGAACTGATAGCTAATGAGAGTTATTAAGATCAAAGAAACGTCGTTCGATATTCCGTGATTAAGACAATCCAATTTCTAAAACTGGAGTACTCCAGTATTAGATAGGTACTTAAAGAACGTCGAATTTAAATGTCTTCGGCAAAAATTGAAGGCAATACCAGCCGAGATCAAAGCGATAGCACTTCAACTTTTTTGTGGAACCGATACCTACTCTTCATTTCCTTTTTAATACGGATTCAATATAGCGATAAGGACATCGGGAAATTTTTACAGAAATCAATCTTCGTGTTATTGAGACGTGTTTATTTTGTGTCTGATGAGAAGCAGGTGTCTATGGATAGCTTACAAGATCAATAATGATAAGTAAAGTTAGAGAAGATTGTAGAGCATAACGAGTGAGCGTCGATCGAGATTGCAGCAAAGACAATGCCTTCACGGTGGCGGGTTGTAGGGGAGCCATTTGTATTCGTAATGGTAGATCGAATTTCGTATTTGTTCGTGGGGTCGTTAGCAGCACCTTCGCGCTTGTTTATAAAGAAAACAAAACCCTTTATCCGGCGAGTCGCGGGGCGCGGGCGGCTTGAAACCTTACTACCGCCGCTAACTACGGTGCCGTGTGAATACAGAATAATATTATATTTATCATCTATGAACACGAACTGTTTGATATCAGAGAAGCATAAATATAGAATGCTAACCTCTACACTAGAGCAATAAATTATTGTTGTAGTAGAATTCTAAACAAATAATAAAATTAATATACGCTGATAAAATTATGCACATGTATTATGCATTGCTGACTATACATATGTACGTAATACGTACAGTCACAAACATAATTCAAAGTGCTATTACTGAACACCTAACAACCTAGATAACAAAAGCTATAAGACACGTCTACGAAAACATGAATTAAAATTATTGCGCGTAGCACCGCAGATTACTCACAGTTATTATGTAGTATTTCTATTCGTATCTTCACTATGTTTTATTCATGTGTAACAATTAGTTCGTAGCTATATCGTTCATTCATTCATTGATAAGAATTAATTCATTCATAAATAAGTTAATTAATTCATAACAATCTGACAAAATGAGAAAATCTCGTAGCCGTCCGCGTAGCAGTCGTAGCATAACTATTATGATCCTAAAAATACACAACAATCTAAAATCGGTTCACATTTCCTATTCAAAATGAACCGTCAAGTAATTTTAGTTGGTGTAATCATACACGACGAAGCTTACACTGCGATGCACACTAACCACCACGTAACAAGGTATTCGTGTTTTTACGTTGTTTTAGATCGTTGGACAGATATGGCATACCTAAGGCCCAATAGAGCGTGAACTAAAGTCACGCGCCAAGGATTTCGGTACACACGTCTTAAGACTCGGCGCGTCGCGTCGTCATCTCTTCCTATAAAGCTCGAAAACCTCCTACAGCCTACGTAGCTAGTAGCTACGCCTGCCGTAGACCATCGATTGTTTTCACTAACTTAATATAATGTTACATTGGATATAGGGTCCCGAAATTGAAGGGTGAGTTTATATCAGATACGGGATTTGAGGATTTGTAAAGCCAATTTCAAAAGCCGTTATGTAAGTTTCGAGCGTCAAGGGCAACGTCTGTTTACAGATTGTTCTGAGATAATAAAAGCTTTTTTATGTAACGGTTCAGACGCTGCTTCTTTTATTTTTTAGTGTTTTCGTGTATTTTGTTTTGATCGGTCAGAATTGGTCCAAAGTGGAACGTCACAAGCTGTGCATATGCGGTGTCAAGATCACGTCGGCGTAGCGTCGCGCCGCCGCGGGTGACACGCGCACCCCGCCGCTCCCCGCACACCCTCACACCCGCTGTCGTCCTCCTGTTACCCTCAACCCTCGCACCACGCATGCTCCAATTATAATCTGTTTAGGGATGTCTATTGTCGATTAATATTTTTTGTTATGCAAATTGTCCCTGATATTTCCTACACCTGTAAATTGACCGTGTTCTACGCGTACACTGAAAAACAACACTTGTGTAACCTGAAAGCTTATTATGAGTTTTTATTTCTTACCAACTTCAAAAGATCAACAGACGCGTCTTATAGAGTAACCTCGAGCTTTCACGTATCTATCGTACAAACTGACAGGGTTAAGCACGATATCCACCCGTAGCGGATAACTCGATAGCTCGACATGGGATAGGGCGGCATTATCCGTCGGCGATGGATGCGCGCGCAGCGGCGTCGCGCGGAGGGCATCACATCGCCTGCGGAGGGCGGCCGTGGCGCGCGCGTTCTGTTGTCTCTGGCGCGATACTCGCCACAACACCTCCGACGTTGGCGAGGTGCGCTGCGAGCCCGATGCGACTGTTCGCGGTCACTGACCGATACGCCGTACATCACAACACCGATTGACCCGCGCCCCGTGGCGCCGCGATCTGTGTAGGCCCGAGCCTCACAGCGACTCGCCTCTATGCTCCACATGCACCAGGTAGCCCCAGTGCCGAGTGCCGAGTACCGAGTCCCTACCCTCGGTAGCGTGATTCCCAGCAATATTTCCGTAAGCGGCGCAATATACCGGACTACTCGCCTGCTGTCCAACTTTAATTTGTTCTTTATTGTTTTTTGGTGTTTATTGTTTTCCTAAATGTGTTTTCATCGTTTTAAATTCCTGGAATTACAATGTACTTAGTCGGTCGTGTCAGTGAGTTCGTAAGGGTGCCTTTCAACGCAGGCGTGAGTTATTCATGGATTGCCTCTGTTACTTCTACTTGAGTTTTTGGATTGATAAAAATGTGTACGATATCAATCTGTTTACATATATGGATTTTGTCTTTGATCTGTTGATCAATGCATGTAGATAGCAGTTAAAAATATCATAAGATTAAAGAAATTAGTAGACGCTGATATGTATCTCAATTTCCCGTAGTAGGAATGCATGAAATGAAAACTGGAAATTTTATTTCAAACGCATATTATAGGGAGATTAAATCTATCACCATGTGACCGAAAACTTGGTTGAGTATTCGTATATTAAGTTTTTTCTTAGAGTAACTTACGAGAATCATTATTGGCAAAACCATAACGCTTGCCAACTGCCGAATTCGCAGAACAATAATTTTACTACCAGAACAAATATATGTACTGGCAATTCTTGCATCATTTTTGTTCTCATTTTTTACGATCTGAGATTATGTAAACATAGCCATATTTACTTTAAATATGTTACATACAGATAAGAACAACGTAAATAATTTTATTACTGTGTGAAAACATACGTCGAAATAAAAACATGCAGAAGTATTTATTAGTTCAATAATTACGTTTGTCATCACGTTGTTGTAAACACTTGGTTAACATGTGATAAGACTTAGTTACCAGTTCACTGAGAGTAATTCTAAACTCTTAGTTTGAAGAAATAATGAATATTGTGGCTAGATGTCTAAAAAAAAACCTGTCAAGTACCAAATGTATAATAAATAAGATAAATGTCTCAATTTCACTCAAACGAGGCAAATAACACTTTTTTAATGAAACAGCCAACGTAACAAACGTTTTAAAAAAAATATGAATTAGTATAATAAATAGAAACTATTAGCAGAATTCATGGTGAAGCATTTTATAGCACAGGAAGTTCATCTAAAAAAATATGAAACTGAAAGTATTTTTCATCTAGTTAAAATAGGTACAGTCAGCATCAAAAGTCGGTTAACACTTATAAATATTACATCAAGTTTTGTGCTGGTCAGTGTGATCTGATGTTATATTGTTTTGCGAATTTGTGTAACCATTGATGAAAATATTTTTATGTATTTTACTCCAGTCTGTTAATATGGATCGTTCTAAAACTAAGACGTCCCATAATTTTGGTTATGTAAAGCGACTTTTGCTGCTGACCGTACACCTGTCGTAACTGTGTAATGCTTTGAAAATTAATCTAAAAATCACAACGGCACAGTAAAGCCTAATAAGTTTATGATTAAACTATACGAACTATATGCCTTCATCATATGAAGATAATTAGAGGTATTGAAAACCATTCATGTTCAGTTTCAGCAAAATATTACCTACCAAGTACAACTGTGAAATCGTATTAAACGTTTAATTAATTAGGGAAATAAAATAGACGCACAACAAAAATATACCTGAAGATCAGAAGAATAAAAGCTAAAGATAGTCTTCCTCATTAGTCGCTAAAAGGAACTGTCGTAAGGAAATACTGAGAAAACTCATAGAAACGCCTAAAATACTGCTAATTAATTTACAGGAATAAGTTAGATTTTTATGTCGCCGCACAAATTGTCAGGCAAAAACGAAAAGTCATAAAGCTGGCTTAAAGTTTTGTCTCAGACAGAAACTTGTTATTTTCACACTTTATGTGGCACTTAAAACGACTAAAGAAAGGATTAACACTCCGTAAAACGCGTTACTTCTGTCTGCAATCAAATTTTATTTTAGTTGGCTTTCCAGCACTTCGTCTAATAACAGCTTTCTTTCTCATTACAAAAACACGTGATTATTTTTATTTAAACACCATTATAATTGCACCGTAACTACTACAACCATACTTAATAGTATGATAGCACGACATAAGTATAAGTTCGTCTAAAGACATGAAGTAAAGTCTCACGGTTGCTATTAACGATGTGGAGCCATATGCAAGAATCAGCGAGCGGTGTAGGTATTAACGGCAACTTGAACTCAAGCCCGGACATCAATTAGGTTCGACTTGTTCTCGCAATTATGTGCTCAAACTAAATTGCTGGAAGATTCGTCGGACGCTAATGGTTCTAAGTTTCCATGACACATGACGCTGATAGCAAGCTGCGCTCACGTTCTCACGCCAGCGTACCACGTTTGAAGGAATCTATCACGATTCTGTCGAATCATTGTTCTTTCACACATATCTTGGCGTGTGACATATGTCACATGTCAGAGTGATACGTCACGAACGGTGTGGAGGCCTAATGTCCTCCGCTAATGTGGCGGTGGCCGACAAGAGGACAATTTCCGGGCCCGCCCCTACCTTCCCGCCATTACGTACTAGAAACAATTCCATAACCATTATAATCATTAATGATGCCGTGCCACCATTAAGCCCGCTTACATTGATTTTCTCTTTTCATCATTATTAATATCTGAAAGTCAATATTTCAGAACGCCGCGGCTCGTCTCCGCTGCAATCTTTTTTGATTTATTGAAGAACTTGAAGCGTTGTTTGTTTTCATAGTTTACTAGTAAAATTAATTACCGCGGCGAACACAATTTACGGCTAAAAGTGAAAGAACTGAACTACAGTAAAGCTCACTTTAGCGCCCGTAGAGGTCGCTTCAGGTGTCTGTTTCAGTGTTAAAAAACTTTTGGGTTAAACCGCTTTGTTTTTGTTCAATGTCTGCAGGCGACAAAACTCTGTGTGCTGACAGATGCAGGGCTAATGACAAATTAACCGTTAAAAACTCGTGGAAAGGCGGGGAAAAGAGGAAAAAACTGTGGAGTAAAAAGTAACAACTCGTGGCTTTTATCTCTCTCGCGTGTTTCGCGAAGACAGCGTTTATTTTGAATGACGGAGTCCACTCGGCGCTCGGCGCAGTGGGACGACGTCGCCGACTCGCCGGCCCCACGTGTCCGCGCCGCAACGACCAACTTAAATCAACCGATGTCGGATGTAATCATCGTTTACTGAATCTAAAACCGTTTGATCTCTATTTCAAGCGTTGTTAGCATCTACTTCTCGTTATTTGCATTAAAATTCCATAGTATTATAAAATGAACATAGGTCATAATGATAGATATGAACTCCGTTGTCTATAATTATGTGCCATGACCTGTGTCATATCCGTATGAAAACAAGACTGTCCTGTCAACAACAGACAGCTTTGGAAAAATATACGGAAATAACAATACTTAGCACTAATTGGATGACAATATAATTCGATACAGAACTATTCCTAAGAAGTTGAATGAATAGGAAGACAGATGCGGTTGATAGTCAATGCATGTAAACAACAGCTATCATCGACATCCAGTAAATGATTCGCTTCGCACGCGAGCGTGGATTGCTCCCACGATAATTACATCAAGTAATGTGTGCAGCAAATCATACACTACGAAATGAGGCATAAAATGTTAGAGCTGAGGCTTGGGAACGAGACGGGCGTGCGTAATTACCCGACGAGAATGTGGCCGAGTCCTGCGGCCGGGCCAGCCTCCCAACCGCGCGTCGCTAAACTACGAATAAAGTGCTCAGTGCGGTACCCTTAACTCGTTAATTACACTTGGGAACTTAATATACTTACCCGTTTCAAATTTTACAACTTGGAATAACTGTAAGTGTTCGGTATCAAATGTAGGTACTCGCACTTAAAACAATAATATTTTTAATGAGCTTTCTTCTGAAGGTTGAGCGATGTACGTCAAAGTACTCGTATCCTCGGGGCATCTATTAAGCGGACAGGAATCGTTTCCCACAGCCCGCTCTCGGCTCGTCACGGAATCAATATCGTCTTTTATCTTATGAAACGTGCTCCACATACACACACAGGCACACTCGCAGCACGCACACCCCGCTGCTCCTAGGGTTGCTAACGTACAGAATAAAATGAACAAATACCCAGGCAGATAGCGATAATTAATCCAAATTTCTTCGCTCTCGCACGTGTTTGTTCGCACGCTCTCTAAAACTCGGGAGATTTAATTAAATCTCGCTCTCGAGTTGTGATATTAGTTTTCGTTTAATTATAATTACGTTCATGAATCGTGTTTTGTCGTCGAAAACTGTTGACACCAAGAGGATTCAGATAAAAAAAAATTTGAAAATACGTAATAAAACTTTAATAGCCTCGGAAATGCTAAAGTTGAAAAAAAAACTTGTATTCCTACTATCAGTGACATTTGTTCCTACCGCGTCGTAACTCCAAACTTTTACGCCAATTAAAATAGCTGAGTAAGTTTTTGTAGCGCAGTCGACTGACGGATACCGAAATTTATTTGGGCCAGCCAGTGAAGATTAATACGGTTCAAACGAACGAGCGCCTTGTTAATGTTAGTGTAAATACACTGACTAAAATGTGTTTATTAGTGTACAACTGCTCTGTTAGAGTGTGCTATAGAGTATAGCGCACTCGAAATACAAACAATGCCGTGTAATTGGTGCAGTGTTGTTATGCAACATTGTTTTTAGTTTTTACGTTACGACTATTGCTTTGGAGTTGTTCGGAACCAATAACGAGCCCCTTGTGAGGTTTATTTCTGTTCAAATTGAAGTGGCATGTACTACTTATCTTTAGTTAGCGGGGAGTAATGTACGGTGCGCCGCCGTAAGTTAGAATCAAAGCGTGCGCGAGCGACGCAAGTTCAAGTGCAAGAACAAGCCCCATACATCAGGCGGTCAGAAATACATCAGTCAGTGTATGGCATGGGAAAACGTTCGGCTGAGACGCGGCCCGCTTCCTACTTGCCTTATATGCAACAACCGCTATTGCACAAGCATGCTCACTCACGGATACATCGCCTGAGATTTGTTTTCGAAACAATGTCTATTGTATAGTTTTTTTCATTGCACCCTAAAAAAACAAAATTAATAAAGGAACAACAATCAGTTTTAAATATAAAGGCCAACCCTATAACTCCCTCAAGTCATAAATATGGAAAAATATATTTCCATACACTTAACCTATCATGTTTTTGAAGAATACCCAAAGTTGGCTAGGTATTCAGAATTCTACTTTTTAAACAAGTGAAAAATGCTTTACAACTGTGCTTTACAATAACTATTAAACAAAATTATTAACTATCCACTTACCGCTAATAGAACTTACAATATTAATATCACTTTCCGATCAAATTAATTAATTACAATGAGCTTTATGTCGGTGTAAGTACAATGCAGATCGTAAATTAAGAAACAATATTATCTGAGCATTCCAAAGCTCATTTCAATTTACTCGTGAACCCACACAAGTTCACTTTCAACAGATACTCTTGTTTGCTATTATTATTTCATAAAAACGTCTGCTTAATTGATAACACTTCAAATATCAAATTGAAAATTTGATTTAACCTCATTGAACTCGGTAGTAGCAAATATTCACAGTTTGAAAGCTCGAGTAAAATTCACTTGATGGGCCATGATAGACTTCGCTCGCCCCAGTCATACAAAACAAAGTTCAGCCACTGGGGCTTTAGATTCCCCAATGTTTGTCAAAACATACTTAAATCTGTCAGGAGGCGCTTAAATCAATTTATTATACAGGTACTCGAAGACACTTCGGCAACGAGCATGTTTACCCGCATGTATGTATGTAAATCTTGCGTTCCTTGCTTCTCAAAAAGCCGTATGGAAAACTCTAAGCCTCTTTTATATTCTTATTCCTTATCCTTGTGGGATAATTCGGGCCCATAGGACAGGTTTTTACATAATTTTACCGCATCCCTTTCTATTGGTAGTCCGCTTTTGCGAAATCACATTTTTTTCGAGAAATTTTTATTAGTCACACGGTATCGCGTCGCCAAATTAGAAAACATTCAATAAATCACACGAGCGTAATTCAATTTCGGCGATCGTAAATAAAATTTGTGCGGAGGGTATGTAACGAGTTTTAAAAACAAACATTTTAGAGAACAAAAAGGGTAAACGGGTGTGCGCCCGGCGTATTTGTCGCGAACAATGTTTGTGAGGGTAATTGTTGGAGATGCAAAGTGCTGAGATCAAGCAATTGCCCGCCGGCTCGCAGCAGGGAGCCGCAGGTCTTTGAACTAATACCACCGTCCACCATGCATACATGCACTGTACAGCCTACGCCCGATGCACTGCTCCTATTGAGCTTTACTAGCTGCTCGTTAGTACGAAGCCGTTTATTATTATGGCTCTATAACATTAACGTAATAGTTCAGGTGATTCATGAGTTTTTGTTTACTAGTTGCGTTGGCGTCAAATGCTCTTCGTGCTTTTAACTTTTAGAATAAACGTCCAAAGTCAGTCATTTGAGCATTACTTATTTAAAGGAAACCATTTAGCTAATTTGCAGATGAATATGTATAAACAAAAGATCAATCGGTACGACCCAGCGCTTATCTTATCATTCTCGATAGGTTATTTAGTCGGACGAACCCCGTGCTCCATCCGGCCGACCGAGCCGACCCTCATCCACTCGGTAATCGTATCGATTAGATACTTTCTCCTTTCTCGACTGTACTTCGATTACCTTGCATTCTTTTTACGTGACCTAATGCCATCATTAGCCTTTCCCACTTAACTTAACGGAAAGAATCTTCTCTATTCGAATGTGAAACTTGGAATGCTACTAGCAGTCTCACGTGTCGACTATATAAAAAAGCGTAACATGTGTTACTAATACGTTTAACGTAAAAAAAAAACGATAAATCTACTAAATATGAAATTTGCAAAAAATATGAATAGCTTCGCGGCTGATCACAAAAGGCACCCTTGGCTCTACAACACAGATCTTATTCACACTTTACACAATATCTTAAGAGACAATGGGAAATTCAACCGCACGCCGACATGTTGTATCGTTGTGTACGTCAGGTCTATCGTCCCTCGTCTTGCGTATGTTTCGAGTTTTTTGTGCGTGAGTCTAATAACTCGACGAGCTTGACAGCACCTCGGCGCGGGCGCAAAAAATGACAAAAGCTCAAGTAAGCGCAGCGCTGGTGAGGGTCGGGGCGGGTCGGCCGGCACACGGGAGATGCAACCGCCGCCAGTCGGCCGCGAACACCCGCAGGGCAACCATCACACTGCTATACTATCGACAGATCGGGCTCGCAACGGGTTTCCTCATTCATCGTAATTTTCTCCTTTCAGTAAAAAGCTTTTAAAGCGACAAATAAAAATAAAAGTGTATGCGGAAATGTGGAAAGTAAACATTTGAACTTAACTGTGGATTCACTTCAGTTTCTTTTAAGATGAACGTATATGCGATAGTGTAACGATGTAAGTGATAAAACGCTTCAGTGAAAATGTTGGATTTGGAGATCAATCAGTAGTGAAGTGGACTCGTACAGCAGCAGGATGACGATGAAATCGCTGAAGTACAGCGAGCGGGAGGAGATGATGGAGGGCTTCAGCCCGGTGCCCCCTCCCCTCCCGCGCAGACAGCCTGTCAGGAACATCTACGCCGAACCCTTCGTAGACCCTAGGTAAGTTGCATCTCATGCAAGCAAGCCGGCGACTAACACTATCTACATTATGATACAGGTAAGTATGCCACTAACAACAGAAGCTTTGCATCAGTGTGCGGCGACACTGTTATTAAAACTTAAGTTCTTATCTAAGTACTTGTTTTGTAGTATCATCTTCCATTCATATTCTGTAAAACTTCATAAAGCTGTCTAGGTTGATTTATTCTTTAATATAATTATGTTACAATAAATTGGATAAACTGATTATCGAGGCGCTAAAAGCTCAATCTATGCAATCTATGTAATTTGTCTACGATTAACTCTTTATTCTGGAGCCACAGACAAATACATTATAGTATAAGATAAAATTCTTTAAGCTTTCAAGATAAGTTACAAAACTATGAACACAAAACTTAAATATTCAACAACAGTAAGATAAAACACATTAGTGAAGCCGATGACAACTCACATAAATTACTGAGCTTTGATAAAGCCGACGTTAAGACTACGGGACAAGTTCTTAATCATTTCGAAAACATGACCATTGTGATAAATTTTGAATTATTTCAAGTCCCTTTTAAAACAACCGTTCTTAGATTCATTCTTGACGACTTAATATTTGATGATAAGCCATATCGAATAGGAAATATTAAAAGGAAACTAAAGGAAATAAGGAAAATGTACAATTGAATTGAGTATTTGAATTAGTTGACGCACTTGTTTACCTTCCCGACCCCAGCTCCACAAAGGGCGGGCCCCTGTATTCATGGCCGCAGTTCAAAGTAATAATAAAGAGCCTGAAGCCAGAAAACATCTATTTCATATACCGCACGACTACATAAACACGGGCCTCCCTGAACCCCCTCAAACCTCCGAAGACCACAGAACATTATTAAAGTAAGGCACTACACAAAACTAATTCTGCGGCTCTTATTCGGGGTGTCCTTTGGGGTTTCCGATCGGAGTTCTCACAATAAGAAATTCCCATTCCAAAATGTAGTTTAGTAGTTTTCCGCGGGTAAGGGATACCCAACAATATGCATATGGCGTGCGCTAATGTGGTAGACTAGAAGAGGCGAGCGGATGTGCGGTTCTATATGTTGCCATAAATCATATTTTTATACTTGGCGCGCGGTCGGCGGCGGCGGGCAGCGCAGATAGCGCAGTTACTGCCATCTGCGACACCCCAATCGCCGCAGCTTAATTTCAACAGATTCGAGGGCGAATCCCAACTATTAATATCGCAGTATCAATACGTAATGTTCCGACGTAATGAAACCGAACACTCGCTTCCACCGTTATCTAATTTCGTTACCGCCTTTTGTATTAAATGGCTGTCTCTAATTGTTGATAAACGTACTTTAATATCGTAAAAATACTTCCACCTGTCATAACTCATAAGTAATCGCACCGTCTGCCCATTAAAGTAACCGGGTCAGAAATGAAATTTATTATTGACTTGTTTAATGATAACAATTTGACACGCTAGAGCGATGATAGATAACGGAAACATCATTTGACGCCGTACCAACGGTGAGTAAAGAATGTAATTTCCTTTACAATGTGTTAACAAGGGCCGAACATGGAGGCAAACTACACACATCAAAAGTGTCTAGGGATCAACATATATTTTTGCAATAACTTTTCTCCTGATTGATATTAATTAAAATTTTCTTTAAGGATTCATCAAATAAAGTGTTTTCGTTTGTCACAGTAACGATAAACCAAGTCACCTTTGCATTAATAAAGAAATTTGCCATTTTCTAATAAAGGGATTTTTGACATTTGAACCACTAACATTAAAGTTCGAAAAAAAGACTGAAATAACAGTTTTCTTTAAAATTTTATTGGGTAACTTAAACAATTAATAATCCGTGTTTCTACCGCGAATACTAACAACACAAGAACATCGGTTTGGCATACTCAAAATGAGTTCATCCAAATCACGCTGTGGAATGGCCGCCCATGTTCGTTGCAACAACAAAAAAAGGTCTTCTTGCGACTGGATACCCTCCATATTCGGCAGAGCTCTTCTCTGTAGCATATCCCATGCATGCTCAATCGGGTTCAAGTCTGGCGACTGAGCAGGCCAGGGCAGGACATTGATGTTAGCTGCGGCGAGAGTCTGTCTTACAACTCTTGCGGTGTGCGGTCGTGCATTATCATGCATTAACTGAAATAAGGGACCGATTTGCACTTGTAGAGGAACGATGACGTCTGATACAATCGTCTCAGCATAAATTTGAGCGTTGAGGTTGCCTCTGATCCAAATCAACTCAGTTCTTCCGCCGATCCAAATACCCGCCCATACCATGATGGTTCCACCACTATAAGGATGGACTTCCTGGCAGGATTTTAATCGCTGTTGGCGTCCAGGGGTTCTCCAGTGTCGTATACGTCTTGTATCCGGTCTCATACCAAAACGAGACTCATCAGAAAAGCACACGAAACGCCATTGTTCTTCTGCCCAATTTCTGTGTTCAAGAGCCCATTGATATCGAATCCTACGATTGTGCATTGCTATAGGTGGTACCCGTAGCGGTCTTCGGGAATGAAGGTTCACTTCATGCAAGCGGTTTCTGACTGTTTGGTCGCTAATTAAGTTCCCTGAAGAGTGATGAAGCCTCACGGCTAACATCATGGCGGTTATTGTTGGAGCTCTTCGAGTTAAGATTTGAATGTATCGGTCTTGTCTCCGTGTGGTGCAGCGATACCGTCCTCCATGGCGCTCAGCCACGGTACCAGTGCTTCGGTAACGTGTCCAAAGTCGACTGATAACACTCTGACTTGTATTCAGAGCTAAAGCCACAGTACGTTGCCGGGAACCAGCTTCTATCATTCCCACGGCTCTGAGCATTTCTTCCCTGCTTAAATGACGTCGCCGCTCCATAATAACGTTGGTTTTAATCAGTAGTAGGGAAACAGTAGCACTAATAATGTCTTCAATGCGTTGTATGTTTTTATAGGGAAAATATTGACAGCTGATTTTCATCTTTTAATCGAATTTGATTCACAGTTCCTGATTCAAATTATGAAATGCACCAAAAAGGATCCACATAAAGAAGACGGGCGAGACTACATGTATTTTGGGACCCACTCTTAGAGGTAGCGTTCATCATAACAACTTATACGTAGTTGTAAAACGACTATAGACTATCAGAAAAGTAAATGAAAAGTAAGACGGAAAAGTTGGGAGAAAAGAGATATACGTCTATTCACAAGATAACCTAAAAATCTTACGATTAAGGTTTTTAACAGTGGAATGACTCCGTAATTAAGATGAATCAAAATATTATAATATTTAAGACGACTCATAAAAGATTCGAATAAACTACTGTATTTCCCTCGCAGTTTTAGTTCTGACTTTACGTGTTTTGCTTCTCGTCATAAGCCAAAACCAGAATTTTTACTTCATTGCCTGTACCTAATTGATGAATCATAAAACTGCTAGACTGCAGCTAGAGACTAAACTGATTACCAACCCTGTAATTAGTTCAATCACTATTAAAACTATGTAGTTACGATTTTGATCCATAAGCGAATTATAGTCAAGTAAAACGATTCTTATTACGCTGAGAGTAGATAATATTGTTTTACATAAATCATAACAGCCAGAGCTGACTAGCTATGCACAGCTATTGAAAAGTAGGGTTTGTTGAATAAAAAAACGATGTGTAACAAATCTTATTTTTTGGTATTTTTACATTGTTTTTATTTTATGCAACACAGACGTTACGATGGACAAGTTGCTGTCAGGTTTCATTTTCAGGGTCGCAGCTTATCAGCCCCCAACATGAGTGACAAAGGTAGTTGTCTCCTGTTATCTGGAATTAATTAATTATGTTAAAATAAATAAATTCACCTTTAGTGTAATAAACATAAAGAGTTCCATGTATAAGTAACAAAAGTGCCTGACTCGCAGAGTGTATCCAGGTCCCCACGAAAAGAAAAACAGAAATATAGTTTGATATGAAAGATAATATGACCTCTGATACCTGTGGAGCGGTATATAAATATTTCAAGACAAAATGCAACAGCCACCCATCTTCCATTTTGATGACTGAAACATCTCAGTAAAATACACTACTTCTACTGCTACCTCGGCTAGTCTTTTACTGTATACTGTTTTAGTCCGATAAAGTATTGGGCAACAGTAAGAATGAGCCTAATATAAGATTACAACAGTATGTATTTATGCATATAAAAGCTAAATGAATCTTAGTTTGTTGTTCAGATAGATATCCTAAATAAGTTCTTTACTCATGATATAAATACATGTTCTTTTACGAATATACTGACATCACGTGGATACACCCATCTCTGAACTTTTTCAAAGCTCTGAGCACCTTCATCAGAGAGACGACGCCTCCGTAAGAGCGCAAGTCGTAAGAGAAGAAGAAATTAACGCAACGCATGTTTGTGGTTAAAATCAAAGTCCAAATCAAAAGCAACTAATTGTCCAATGTCCAGAGAAGAATGCGGTAGTCTAAGACAGGGTGCATTATCTACATTTCAAGATGTAAAGGCCAAGTCGTCGAGAATCTACAAAATCGCAATGATAAACATAAAATCCCAGACAAAAATTCAAACATAACGATGGACTAGATCATCACAGATCTGACAGTGACAGTAGTGACGGGACTCAATGGATCATCATTGATAACGTTCCTTTATTAGAAATACTATAAAATCGCCACAGTACCATTTTTATTAGATGCTTTTGCATTTTTAATTGGCGGTTTAATATCAGGTTTGCATGTTATTTTTTATGAATTTTTGACATAATTGAATGTATAAAAACTAAGAGAAAGATCCATTTGTGGCAATAAACCCATGAACAAAAACACATGTCATTGGATTGGAACGTAATCGGAAAAATGTTGCGTTTTGTAAGTGCACGATTACTTAATTTTAGTAAATTGAAAATTATTTATAACTTTTGATTCCCGAGTCCTAAAAAATCAATATTTAAAAAATAAATATCTCATAAAATTGTAGTTATAATTATTTTATATTTACACTGGAACGGAGTTTAGTTAATTTTCAGATTCTTTGGGTCCATTTTCGCCAGCCTCCTTTATAAAATCATAAATTTATTACAAAGCCACATCTCAATCTCAAGAAATCCGCATAAAAATGCTTGATCCCTAGACACTTTTGATGTGTGTATATGACGGTTAAGTGCACGCAACAATGGTGGGTAGATAGCATCGAGGCGCCCTTCATGGCCAGGCGCGCCTCGCCAGCGCCAGTGGCCAGTGTTGCCACGCTTCGACAAGGAAATTGACATTCAAAGGTAACCCGCAGCTTTGCTTTTTTTCCACGCAAGCGCAACTAAACGTGTCCTCGCAAGCATAACTTAAGGTAATAAGATAGATGTGAAGCCACGTGGAAAGTGTGTAGGGATAAGTACATCGAAATTGTTGGAAAGTATTTACGTATCTAATCAATTTGTATCATAAATGCTTTTGATCGCTCTCACTGATTTAATCATAGCATATAGGGTTTTTGAAGTAGAAAAGAAAGCGTATTGCCTGAATACTGTCCATTTCTTTGTACAATAAACTGCCTCTCCGACAAATGTGAGTAGACGGTGACAGGTTTGTCTTTCCTAACAGAATTCTAAAGTCACAATAGGTTTACCTTCTCCAATTACGATGCAAAATACAAACTTTTCCAAAAACTTAACATCCACTCCGCACATAACATAAATTTGTTTACCATTTAGAAAATCCGTCACAACATAACTTAAAAGCGTCAAAGTTTAGTAATTAACGTCGGTAAGTAAACATGAGCAAATGCGCCATACGTCTGCAAAGACACGATCGCCAAACTGAGGAGTTGGGAACTGGCGGCAAATATTTGGGCATATATGGAGCCGGGAAGTTCGGCCGAGCAAGAAATGATTTCCATACGGCCCGGACAACGCAAACACAGTTCACCCATCAAACTCCAACACAAACTTGCAACTTAGTTAATAGCGTTTAGACGATCGCAAACGTTCCCATCGACCGAATTCACATTTGCTTTGTGCATAGGTTCAATCCTGTTCGGTTTGTTAGCTGCTTCCGTATTATCTTATAAAGTTACGATTTGAGTACAAAGTGCGAGTTCTATCCCAATTTACCTGACAGAAAATACAAAATAACCTTTGTGTTACATCGGATTGTGTTGAGTATCTATGGTTCGTGGCTTTTATTGCAAATACATGACCGGTCCCCCTCATCTGTGTTGCAGATTCTGCGACGTTTGCAGATTAGCGTACTAACCAGCTTGTCCTCTACAATTCTTAGAAAAAAAAAGATCTCCCAACAATGTAATTAGGTCTTCAGAAACAAGATACTGCCAACAAGTATGTTCCCGTATTCACGTTCAAGAGTGGTCTATTCTCAGTAGTTGCTCCTTCAAATTATTCACGGTTCCACAAAGCTAAAGAGCTCCTTCGTTTGACTAAACATTTCCAAAACCACGAGACGTGAAGCGTCTAACTACAGCTGAATGCACATCTCAATGGTATATGAGATAGCTACGAGTATGTATGTCATCCAACAAACGGTAGCGACGACAGTAGACAAACAAAGCTTCAGTTGATTGCTAATAGTCTCTCGGTTATTACAAGCATTGAGATAGTTCACAGGAAACTATACTTTATCAACTATGTACATCACAATTTATCACAAAGGGTTTATTAAACATTTCCTTCTTAAAAAGTATCCCTCTGTTCTGTCTCACTTGAAAATTTTAAAATGTAATTATCTCTATCTATAAAACGCTCACAATCTAACCCTTGAACTTCACCCTGAAAGCATTCCTCTCCCAAGCCCATTAGGCATGTTCGTGATCGATTGTTTATTATAACTGGTGCAGCATCTTATTAATAGTTCGTATAATTAGAGGAAACGCCCCATCAAGCTCCACCGTCTGTCCTCGGCGACTATGAAAGGAGCACTGAATACGTTGTGCGGCGCGTTCAGACCAATCGCTGCCAACGCAGGAAGTTCAATTATCTTCCTTTAACTTTAACGCATAAAGTCGACACAATCATTTCATTAAACTGAATCTTTGTGATTCAATCGCTCATAATTGGACTGATCAAACGGACCAATTACTGGACGTCCCTAGATGAGTGTGTGCAATATGAGTAATTATAGGAGCAATGATACGTAATGGAACTTGAACGCATAAATTAATAATGCAAGTAGTACGACGAACTTTGTCATACAGAGAAACTACTCATATTACTAGTTAGTTTTACGACTCGATTCGATGTGAAATCGCCTCTATATTATCATTACACAAAATTGTATTTTTAGTAGCTCAATATATTTTACGGATGATTCACTCCATACATATATTTAAAACGCACTCAAAATACAGATGGATATGAAACGCCTGCTCTGAGTAAACAACGTGATGGAATCATAATATTGTATTTTAATCCAACTGTTCCATATCGAGAGTTTGTCAGTGGAGCACAACAAAGCTTATCACGGATGTATGACGTTGCATCTCCAACAAAGGATAATCCAGGATCGTCGCCAACGATACTACTGTCACAAAGTTGGACATAAATCTTTCATGTTGACGGGCGATCGACATCTACTGCGTTCCTTACTTACGTTACGAACACACACATAATCTCCTTCTGTCGTCGACTGTCCTATACTTATTACTTCTAGCGTTTGTAAACAAACCACTTTTCGTTTGAATAATACACTGGTGGAGGTGAGGCACCGAACACAATGGCGACACTGTAATAGTTTCCGTTTTGAATAAGAGATGTCTATTGTCTCCTTTCATATTGATTGAGTTCATCTCTTATATTACGACAAATACCAGGCTTCGGAAATTGTTTTCCGGTCAAATTATGGCTAAAGTAAATTTTTATGTCGATTGAAATTTACGGGTTGATGCGTAGTGAATCATAATAAGCTACGATATTAGTTTCAGTGTGAGCAGGTAGGTTCTAAGAATCGGTAGATGGAGAGGTTCATTGAACGCGTTGAATAATGAAGTTCTATTAATAGCGAGACGATATTTCGTCATCTCGGGAGACAGCGCATATTGGTGTGTGACAGTGACATCGGGTATCAGTGGAATCAGTGGCGTCGCCAGATATTTCGGTGCAACGGCAGTCACCGGACGCTTATCGGACTAGGGTATTTCAGGCTAACCCGTTTTAAAAATAAATAAACTGCTGTCCCGTCCGAATAAATACACACCTCGCTTTGACACTGCTTCCTATAAATAACTGTAATGAATAGGCGGCCGGCGGTCCCGCAGCAATATGTATGTAACGTGGACGTTTCCTCGCCTGGATTTATTTCTCTCCTTATTTGAATATTTTATAATTGAGAAGGACATGTTGCTTTATATTGTCACAATGGTGGGACGGCCAGCTGGTTACATGAAATACTGAGAGAGCTTTCACGAGCACAAAGAAGTTGGTCGGGATGGTGAACAAGGCGGCGCACATACCTAACTGTATATTACATTATATTGTAAGCGTGCAAGATCTCTGAAACCTTATACAAGCGTGTCTAATTGGCGTAAATGCTTATTTATAACTTAATTAATACCAATATTAACCGTTAGATAGATAACTGATAGATAATAGTGTCACCGCGCATTGGGGAGCTTGATTTTCTGTCATTATAATGGATTATTAATGCATATTGAGGTATGGTGAATGCAATTTATCGTTAGATGGAATCTTTGATGTTTTCACCATGACGAAGTGACCATCATATCGAGTAACAGCGTATTTAAAAAAAAAAATAATTTGAACAACAAAAAACTTCTTGTATCTGCAAAACAATGGTTAATCACCTGCAATTATTTATGCACCCTTTGAAAATAGTATTGAAATTATTCAACGGTACCCGTGCGTGTGCACCTTGGTTTTGGCCTTGTTACTTGAAAGCTGCACTTTCTTTTAACTAAATCTATGTAAAGATATATTACTTATACATATGTAGCAGTTAAATGACTACATTAATTATAATACGAATAAGCATGAACCCTTATCTTTATTGCCTACTAACATAAACCTATTACCTAACTAAACCCATCCTAGTTTATCTACAAACCTTGCTTAAATCATAATAAAGCAACCCCAAGGTTTATTCGCAATATTAAAACACTCATAACAAAGGAAACTTATTTCCCATTTTAAGAGCAGAACAGAATATTGGCTCTTCGTACAATAGGTACCACTTGGACTGGCTTCTAGTGTTTCCGATTACCTCAACTTTTCTCAATGTAATGTTTCCCCGACGTTTCGTGATATCCGAGGCGAGTTTTTGATTCAAGAGCACATATTTGGTGAGAGCCGACCAAATAACGGACCACACAGGGTGGCTCCATTTGTCTGAGTTGCTCTGCTCCCCGAGAGATAACAAACGTGCTCGCTGCTCTCAGCTGCACTTATCTAAACACTTAACTCGAGCCATACACAAACAAAGCTGCACCCTAACTCGCTTTTTACCACGAAACGTCTTTTTTTACCCTTTAGGGCTTCGCGGCATTGCATGCTTTGCGTGCCGACTGCCTTTGTTTGTGTCCGGAAATTCATGCATTTTGCCGCAATGTGCAGTTAAAGGAAGATACTTTAGTAAAGAATGACCTTTCTGTTTTATGTACTCATGACGAGTCACCGCTCCCCCGATAACAGGACCCTCGATTACTTTTACTTACCTTCGTCCCACTTTAGTGAAAGCATTATTTGTCTGCTCTTAAATAAAACACATTACCGCCGCCCAATATAATTTCCAAGTATAAAAAACCTTTTAAGACAAGCACCTAAAAAAGGTGGACGACGAAATCTTTCTAATAACAGTTTTGGTCTTGTCCAAGGTACACGTCATCGGGCGTGACTAACGAATGGCTCGCCCTACAGACCCTAAATTCAGAGTCGTAAGTATCAGTGACACGACAGCGCCGAGGCCGGCCATCTACGAAGGCTGCCGAACATTACCATAACTCTCACCGACCCATAAACGTAATTAGAGACACCAATAACACACGAACACTTGAAACACATTAATCCCTTTTGATTAGGGGTCAACGATCTTGGCTGTATATCAAACATTACGAGGCGAGGAATCCTGATCCTAATACAGTTCAGTTAGTACAAATAAAAACATACGGAGCCACCGTGACGATTGGATTAAAAAAAAATAAACAACGCTGTGCTCGGGTCCGTCAGTTAAGATGTCCGATAAGGCAAGATAAGGACTAAATTAGTGATCTTCGTGAGGCTTAAAAGATTAGCGTGACTAATTACATAAATATTATAAAAAAGATATTGCTTAACTTCGATCAGCGATGGTCCCGCCCGACATGTAAAAATTCGTAATTATCTAGTGACTATGTAGAAACGGTATATACTTAATTCAAATCTTACAACCATTAATAATCCATACGGAGCCATTTAAACTTTGATAGAGATTGATAAATCTATTAGATATGACTGACGCATCGTTTTAAAATATTTTGGTTTGAATTATCATAAAGTGTCTGATTTATTATAAACTAGTTTTATATGCATGTTATCGTTTGTATTCATTAAATGAATACATTCAATTAGTTGAAACTTAATGAAGAGGTTGCTTTAATAGTTCATATGGGTAGTAAAAATTAATAATATCCGCTACAGTTTTATATTTAAAAAAAAAATAGGTTCACTGACTATTGTTTTCTTCACAAAAGCAGTATGAACTACTTCAATCAAACCTCAAGACTTGTGTTTAAAGCATTTCTCCCCTTTAATATTAACGTTGTAATCGCATTATAGCATGACAACAAAAACCGTTAGAGGATCCAGCTTGTTTTTACTACAGATACCTTTTTGCCACTTCTGTGGAACTCATAGCTCTTCGCTTGGCCCACGACACAAACGTCTATAAACCCGTATATATTATTGCGGCGGCAAATCGTTTTTCTACTAAATGCTGTAATCTTTTGAGGTTATTTAATGACCAGCATTTTTATTAACCGATGACGTTTGATTAACTTACTCGGGATTCCATTTCAATACGTATTTAAAATGTAAACTGTCCACTACTGCATAATTTAAATGAGTTGTAGTTAATTTAAAATGTTTGATTCATTCAGAATGCAACCCACAGGCCCACAGCATCAGGAATCTCCATTTCCTGTGTTATAATTATGTACTCGTATATCATATTACTTGGAGGTGCCTGCATAAATAAACAGTAATTTATCAATTTATTGATTAATATTCATACTATTGGATCATCAGAACTCGATTAGCTTACTAAGAAGACAGGCTATAAATTGTACTGGGCAACCAGTGCCGTAGCTCCTAGTCCTGACAACCTGTTTGACTTCTCACAGTTTCTAAATGCCAATCTTAAACATTCATCATTAGTGGACGTCACAGCCATTAAATGTGTAAATATTCACCGCGCAAGTAAACTGCTTTGCAATTCAATGGGTTGGTGCAAGCAAACGAATGACCCTTATCATTTGGCTTGGCCTGGTCAACCGTGCGACGGACGTACCGACCACTTTTATACGTAATAATTTATCAGCCGCGGCCATCTTGCTGAAATATGGACATTACAATTCCACGGAACACCGGCCTGCTTTAGTTTACTTCTACAACAAATGAATATTCACATAACCAAGTCTTCACTCAATGAATTCACCTTCCAACAACGTGATGTAGCATTTTTACTAGGTACTTACTGTAAAATTTGTAAAATGTAAATTGCAAACTCAGCAAATTGCACGACTTTAAATGCAACTGTGACATTTTTCTCTATGAAATTATAGCAAGTAATAAATTGCGGGTAGTTTCAAATGACACGCCATTATTTTCAAATTGAAACCGACCGTGGTTAATTGATAAAATATTACGCAAGGAATTGTCGTTTAATACATTTCACGGACCATGGGGTGGGTTATAGGCAAAAAATGTAGATGAGACAAAATGTCAATCGTGTTTAATTCAAAACTAGGGTTCTGCTGGCTTGCTGGGACATGGTTAATGTAGTGCAACAAATGAGTCGCGCCCTCACTCATCTCAGTGGTTTTTGTGTCCAAGTGTGTGCCGCAAATGGCAAGCCATTTTTGCTTCTACGTTGCTCGGTTTTAAGTTGAAAATTGAATTCAAATGAACTCTACTGCTACCATTTGTAGTGGCGAAATCTTACTCACCCCTGTTCACTACGTACTGTTACGTTGTCAATAGCTTTGTCTCTACCGCTGTGACAAGTGGTGTAGTTTATATTGGTTCTCCACTTTTATTGCTGTCGGGCACTGAATCACAGAAGAGAATATTTAGTGTACTTTTATTTTACGATTATCTTCGTTTTATATTCGAACTTGGAATAATTTCTAACCATTTGTAACGAAATTGCCCTCAGCCATCGCGTAGTTCAAATGAAAGCAAATGCCCTTATCGATCGCTTTGAACTCGAAGTTATTTGTCTTTCATTAGGCTCAGATCGAGGAAATCCAGTAATGGATCCTCATTTGTATCTTCCTCTGTATAAATAATGGCGTCGAGCGACGATCCGCACGCCTCGCAGCCGCCCAAAACAAATATAATTAGAGAGACATTGTCCCGCCCGAGTTGGTTCCGATATTTAACTGTATACACAGCTTTTAGTTGGTGACCATTTCTAATTTTTCACCCTCTAAAATAGTTAGATACCGATTCATTTTGACTTATGTACGACTCTTATTTTAAACTCTCTTTATTCATTCCAACTGGCTAACTTTGGCTGAAACCAAACATAGAAAGTAATACCATCTAAAGTTTCTCAACTAGTCAGACCGCTTCGCGCGCTCAGCTTCCATTATTTTGAAAGCTATTATGAAAAGGCAAATGTTTAGAGTCCTGACAGCTCTCGTCCTCGCTATGAATGTTTGATAAAAGGAACTTTCAACTGAAGTGAATAAACCACAAAACGGTCAGTCAGTTGTGGCTACTAGCTAGTTCTTCGATTATTCATTGTAAAGGAAGCAAGTTAGGCAATCCAACTAGCTCACAGTCCACAGTGCACCACGTAGAGCAAATATAACTTTGTAGATGTTTTCAATAAGGAAAAGTAAAAATAAAACAACACAAATCACATAGGTATTTACACCCAATAGGCCGTGAAAGTTATTACACCACGTCCATGTGCGTGGTAAACACAGAGCTAGAGGTCTGCTCTATTGGCAGTACCCATATCAATGTATGCCGAAAAGCGAACACAATCTATTATCAGAGGAGGTGGGGGTGGAATGCGATAAAATTTTTCAATCAGGCAACCGCCGAAAAATATTTACAGTGTAACCCGAGGCAGCAAGCGGGAGGACAATATTGTCGAGCGATAGGCGAGAGGCGCCCGCGGCGGCCGCGGCGACGCCGGCGCGGGCCTTCCGCCTCTTTGTGCCGCCGACTGTCGAAATAATATTGAACTCCGGGTGAAATACGAGCGCCCGCGGAGGGACGCCTCCTGCGAAACCGTTTTTCCGTTTCGCTGAACAATAGCAAGCGTTTAGTTTAGGACTTTCGTGCCTTACGGAATCGGGTCGCACAAGGTGATAGGTATTACATTTTTTTGTCAATACGAAAGATAAAACTGTTTTATTAAACTTTAGAACCCAGTTTTTCGTTTTACTCACATAAAAAGGGGAAATTTCATGACTTACGAAACAATTACGTCTCTATTTTATTATGCATCGCGTCCGTTTCAAATCACGGCCGTTAGGTAAAGTCTTACCGTTTTTACCCAACCCGGGCTATTTCTTTCAGTATTTATTGCAGTACTTAATTTGCATTTCTCGGGGTATTACCGTAATAATATCTTCAAACGACAAACTCCGTAATAAAAGGCTATCGCACACGGCTCTCCGTTAGGTATGGAAATTGTAGGTGCGGGCCGTGAGTCCGCCCCCTGCTGTACAGCTTGGCTAATGGAAAATTGTTTATCACTATCGGGTTTCTGCGCGTGAGCACGATTATTTACGTGCGGGCCCTCGCAGTCTATCCGCCGACCAGTAATTGGCCGCTTATTCGATATCGCTTCCATTCATTTCCAGCGTTAAACCTGCCTAGTTGTGCCTAGGGCGAGTGCACTCTGCACACTGTCCAGTAAGCTCCTACGATCATATCGCGGAAGATTATCTCTAGTTATGATTACAGATCAGCAGTATGAATATTTAAATAGGTACTTAAATGCAAATAGCAGCTTCATTTTAATGATTGTTTCAAATATAAATATTACAATGTAACTGCTACGCATTATTTACCGGTGCGTAGCAAAGTTCGTAGCCGCGCGTAAGCTGTTGTTAAACAAAAACTATATTTTTAATCAGTTTTCGTTCCGTGATCCGTGCTTCTAGCGTTAGTTAAACTAAACGTAAAATGTAAATGTCGGCACTTCCGTCGTCTGATATATTTCTAGGAAAATGATATTCGCTAAATATACACGAGTGGGCGCGTACTTGCGTTGCGCTAGCCGCGAGTCGCGAGCCGGCTCTCCCATTCATGAATCAACTTCAACATTACCTAACCGCCACACGAGACGACTAAAACAAACATCACGCTATGAGAGTTATTAATAAGAGTTGCGAGTTCAATGAATCCGAGCGTATGTACCGTATTTGAATCGCTGCTGTATCATTCCAATGTGCACCGAACTCATGCACTCGCGTACCCGGCCCATCGCCACAGATCACTGCAAGTCCACTTTTAATGAGCACAAAATCCAGCCCAGCTTTGCGGAAATCAATTACAATATCAATTTATATTTATGAACTCATCCAGCGATCTAAACGATTGTATAAACTTAATTGACTGTCATAGTTAGTCTGGTTTATTACTTCAACGTGTAATTAATATGGCTATAGATTAAACTCTCCGTAGAAAATTCTCATTCGTTCTAAAGGCCATTTTGACAAATGTTTTTAATTAATCCGCTGGGTGTGATCGGTGTCGAATAAGGCAGCTATTTAAGTGGACAGATTCCAGGCTTGGCAGACTGCGGCTGCGGCGAGATGTATGAGCGCCACTTCTTAGCATTCTGTTTATTTTGAATTTGCTCTTTTTTTATGATTCTCGTCTGTGTAAATTCCTCGTTTCGGAACGCTTCAGTCTAACTTTCCGCTTTAAATAATAGTAAGCAGTATGTATGGATGATAATTTTATTCAGTTTCTTTGTAGTGAAAACGTTCGTCGAGGGAGGAAATTGGCATAGCGGGGCGATGCTATTGTTATACATTTCGTTTTAAATTGGGGAGCTTTCTTGAATTTACACCCGTGACTTGCAATAGGAGGGTGCGGCGAGGGCTCTCCTCAGAACTAAGGCTACGTGTTTGTATCGATTAATCCGCCAAGTGTTTTATTCGGGCACCTTTTAATCTTTTCCCTTTTGTCGGACACTTGAATAAGTCTTTTAGAGGCACCCTCATCGTAAATTCTTCGTGAATACCTTTCGCGTTTTAATTTGCGTTCAATATGAATTATGCGAAACAATCATCATTGAAAGCTTCGCCCAGGTTCGAGGCGCTTGTTTCACTTTTATCTCATTGTTCTTCATTCAACCGACGAGGCAATTAGTTCCAAGGTATCTAAAAATAAACTCGATATGGATGCAACAAAATGTTGTTCGTATTAAAATAAAGTCGATAACATCTCTCGATCGTTTTCGACCCTCACAATGAATGTAGGGGGCGTTTTGAAGTCGACCACAAAAGGAAAAGAGAACGTTTTATATTGAGTAACGCAACCACACCTATAACATCGATGAAATAACTCTTATTCGTTGTTGAAGTATGTTTAATAAAGCAGAAACAGTAACTACTACATATAATCAACGGGTATCTGAAAAAACGTTTTTAACAAACGTTTGTTTGCTAGTAGATATATTGTGTGCGAGCATCCTTTTTATTCACAAAACCTTTATTCGATCTAAAAATAACAATGCATCACAATAACTTAAATTCCACAAATTCAATTAAGTGCACAATGTTGGTCCACAGGTCGTTGTCCGTTGATAACATTTAGCAATGAGGTGTCCATTGCAAATGTCATGTAACACAAGTTTTTAGACGGAACAAGAGTCATCTGCAAAGCGTTTACGCAAATAACTTTCGGCATGTTGACCGGTGAACTGGTCACACACGACACACACCACCTGTTTCACTGCAAATTAACAAAATATAATATTCTGACATTTCAATTACGTTGCAAACGATATCGTTTCAGTTTCATAACGGCTAATGTTGGATATTAATATTACGAAATTTACATAAACACTGAAAATTAGGTAGGTACAGCCATTTGGCAAACATACAATGCAACAATTTGAACTGAAAGTGATTTTTCGCTGGTGATAAATTGCTTACCCGTTTCCTTTGTTTGCAAAAAATGTAAATATAGTAATTATTACTGGCCTTAATTTTTTGTATCTATTTTTTGCAATGTTATTAAATATCGGGACTTGACCACGCAATGATAAACACTTTTATTTACTTCTCTCATACCATTAAACCAGTTGAGCGGCCAATCATTTTAGGGCTAAAAGCGTTGTGGTTAGCCTCCGAGGCCTATATTTAGGGGCGCGATGCAATAAAAGCACATTGCTGTCTGGCCCATTCCCGCACGACTGTGCAAGATAAATGGAAGGTCCGGGCTCCGGGCTGAGGAGCCGCGTTCTCACGGCCCGTGCCTGCGTTTCTTTCTTTTTGTTTCATCTGGTTTCCGAGTTAGAGGTCGCCGTTGGTCGCTCGAAACTAGAAGTGACCGCTGCACGCGCGATTGCTGTGATAAAAACTGTGCGACAGCGGCGAGCCCCGGACGACTAACGAGCCTTCACTTACCTGCCCATGTTTTTGTAATGCGCCATTCTTATGCTACATTACGATTCCCGTTACTTCCAATGATAGTTACACTGCATTCAGTAATAACGAACCATGTACCTACTAGTGTATGTTTGTGTGTCTCGTATGTAAACTGGTCGGGGCTCTCTCTGTTAATTAGACACGGCTCTCGCACGGCGCAACACCTCTGCTCATTATTTACCGCTTCATTAAGAGCTCACTCGACGAGCGCCTGTCAAAATCTCGCCGAACGCCGTCCCGCGTCCGTCCGCCGCTTGAAATATCGCAGCATTGTCCTACAATAACGCTGTCGTCGGCCTCGTTAATTGTCTTAGTCGACTCTCTCCTTCGCAGCATCTTCTTTATTTGAAAGCGCAACTTTTGAGCTCGTAAAATAGAATGCTCGTTTCCGTTCCCAAACAAACGCATTGCGGTATTGCGCAACATTTCATTACTAAACCACAACTTTTCTTTTAACAAAAACAGAACGAGAGCGTCCAGCTCATTTCGGTAACGTGCGGACCCCGTACCTACCTACCGGATGGTAATAGCACCAACGTTACATTATAAACAATAAAATCCATTACTTTAATGATGATGGATTCAAAAAATCAATTTCGTTTACAGTTATATATCTATGAAATGTTGGCAGCGTTCGCAATCACGACTTGAATCGCTCGTAGCCATGTTATTTTCATTATAATTTATGATATGTGGGCATATTTTTACTTGATTTATGCTAACCCATAACCGTTGAAGGTTTTCAATTCAATATCCTTTCGCAAATAGTCAATCACACGCCCAACCCAAACGAGCTTTCAGAGAAAGGCTCATATTACCTACGCCCCATACATGACTAACTCTAAAGTTAATTATACACTCATTAATTATGTTTCCCAGATCATTTTATTTAATTAATTCTAATAGACTATAGTAACCGGATCTTCTCGCAGAAATTAGAAAAATAAGCTGTGAGAAACGAATCGTTACAAGGCTCGTCTAGGTTGAACTAGTAATTTAAGTTAATTATATGTTATTGGAACCAAAAGCCTATTATTCAAAACAGCTTCAAGTTATTTCAAATAACCACTTGGTGCTAGCAGGTGTACAATTTCAACAGCGAGTTAACGAAGAAGAAAATTGTGCGTATATACCTAAGTACAGACTTTTTATGCTCATATTTCCTTTTGATGATAAAAATAAAAGGCAGTGAATATTTGAATTCAGTAAAGCACAAAAATTAAACATTATTAACCTCCAGTATTATATACAAAGTCCACATAATGTACAAAGACGGCGGACATTTTAAAAGCCATTTAAGGCCAAAGTCTGCGTGCTGGAGCATTGTGATTTCTGTACACGTTTTAATGAATTCGTCCTTCCGAACGTTCCTCGGGCTCCTCGGCCGCTATTCAAGAGAAAATTACAGTCAAGAGCCTTCTCGAAACAAACCCTTTAGGAGTAACGCTTCGTTCTTGCTAAACTTGCTCCAATTATTACATTCTCTTTTTGCTTATTCCCTTATGCGAGAGGTCATTATATCGGCGTCAGTTGGTGAGCGCCTCGGACGCGCCATATGTTCTCAGCTGAGCCTTTGAATTTAGTCGTGACAGTGAAGTTCGGATAATTGATTAATGGCCGTGGCTCACGGGGCGGACGTGTTTAAACGCTACGGTCATCGTTTTTTGCCGGAATCCCCGGTAATGATACGTTCTGATTGTCTTCCAGGGAGTTTAATAAAAGAAGCGCCATATGGCGCGGGCCACAGATTCGATCCGTCGACAGTTGGCCAAAACATGTTACGACATCGATACGAGTTCTCATCTACCTGCTATCAACGGAAACTAGATTTTTTACGCATTTTATAAAGTTACAGAATAAAACTCTTCTTTATTTACACTTGACATCTGGGTCACCTACTTTTAAAAGATTTGACATATTATTTGTGTTTTTTCATCTCTTTTTACTCCTCAAAGTTGGTAGTAGCGACAGCAAAGTTTAATATTGACCTAATTCCAAATATTAAATTAATAAACGTCATATTGTTTACGGATCCCAGAGGTAACAAAGTTTTAAATAAACAAACAATATTGGAGAAAAGTATTAAGAACTCATGTTGTTTTGATGTTTAAAAGGCTCCGTTTCTCACATTAACCTACTCTTTCTAAACAATGACCAATAAACGATCGTAAAAATTTTGCAATTACCTACAATGTTTTCAAAAGGTTTAAACCTGTACCAGAAGAAGCTTCTTGAAATCCAATATAAATTATCACTTGTTTTATAAATTAAGCTACTAGTTCATCTCAATCCCTTTCCAGGAACCTCGAACAACCTTTTTCCCCCATCCTCATTTCGAAGGTTTTCGACAGTCGACTTTAGCTTTAAATCCAGTATATTGTGCCACAGATTGGGCGGCGCGCCGATGTCGAGCGGGATGGGTGGCACGCTGGGCAGCGGGCACTGCCAGCTTGCCAACCAGCCCCTGGTGATGCCGGTGTTCCCGCTCCGCGCCAGCCAGCCCAGCCCCGTCCCCGTGTACTCGCCGTCGCGGTTCCACATAGACAAGCGGTGTCAGCACCGATGCACGTGGAAGTGCCTCGCCATCGCCATGATTTGCCTCTGCGTCATCTTAGCGGCGATGCTCGCCTACTTTATAGGTAAGTGTTTAACAGGAATCTTTACTAGTAGGTATTATAAAGCTGAAGAGTTTGTTTGATAGGTTGAACGCGCTTATCTCGGGAACTACTGGTTCGAATTGAAAAAATATTTTTGCGTTGGATAGCCTATCTACTGTGGAAGGCTCACGATATAACATCACGCTACGGCCAATAAAAGCGGAGCATCATTAAAAAGTTGCTAAACCGGGTAAATTGTGACGCAGATGAAGTTGTGCAGGTCAGCTAGTATTTACTAAATATCACTAAGTTTACTATTTTCTGTTTCGTACCATAAGAAAGCTAGGGTTACTCTGACTTGCGGTTGACTATACTATACCTACAAAGGTGGGTATGGCTCCATGTTTTCATCATGAACATGATCGTGCAGCAACCCATAATGCTCCACTATTGGCTATACATACAATCATAAATGCAACTTTGCTGCAGCCACTTGACACTGTCCCTTAGTCATCGTTAAGATGGGTCGATATTATTAGGTGTTCTTGACTTGAGTGTCCTGATACGATATTCAAGTTAGGTCTGTTTGTTGAAGGCTGCACTTGCGACATAGAATCGTGTCCACTTTAGTTCAGGTAATATGATCCAGTCAATCAATCTAGACTGATAAATAGCATATTTTAATGGTACAGCTCAAATATAACTCGATACAGACAACAATATTCCAAAAAGAGATTGCAATCTTACAAAATCGTACTCACAATCTCACGGATTTTCAATTTGCGATCTTCAAAGATCACGTCTGTTTTTCCCACGTTTACATTTCTCATGTAGGTAAAACGACTGTATAAACCAACTTTAGAAATATCTTCCCATAAAATCTCTTAAATATCTATTTTAGTTAAATTAATCGTGCGCCGGGATATCTTTATTAGAATCTCGAAGGTTTGTAAGTATCATGAACAAAATTATGCAATTCATGCATTCTACGTCCATTAAGTAAGAAGCTTGTTGCAATTCCCAACTTCGGTTATAAGTTTTTATAACTACTGTACTTAAGTTTGATTGAAAAGTTGTGGCCTGATACTTTTGAACAAGCGGCCTATATGTATTCGTTGTTTGGAATTTATTGTTAAGTCTCAAGTATCCGTAATACATTATATATATGCAACTGCAGTAACACTGCGAGCTTAATCTACATTTATCAAAGTCTGCAGTTAACGAACTCCACTTAGAACGACAACTTTAACTGGACAGTTAAACTAACTCCGTGTAGGCTGTCTATTTATTATTGAAATATCCAACAACGAGGTACGCTGACGATACATCTTTGTTTCTTAAATCACAGCGGGATATACGGGACTCTCGTTAAGACAGTATTTTTATTAACTCGCTCGGAATGCCGATTAGAATATTCAAAACATTATTCTTTCACAATCCATTAGCGTTAGCATACGGCCTTCGTTGGAACCAGAGACAAAAGTTTATTGTAACCATAATGACGCCATGTAGATTAAATCATTTCAATATTACAAAAATAAAATAAATCGTTTTTTAACCCATAGGTATTGGTTAACTTTTTAGTACACAACTGACTCCCACGTTCGTTACAAAGGTAATTTAATTTAGGTATGGATTCGCCGACTGTGGTTAAACAATACCGCAAAATGTTTGCGGTTGCGATGCCTTTGTTGTCATATCAAAAATATTGCCTACCATTCAAATTGCTATTTCGAATACAAAATTCAGACTAAAACTATTAAAGTTATTACATGTCTGAGCCTAATCCTGCGAGCTCGCAATCTGATTGTTTTACCAGATTACAAAGCAATGTAAAATTGCACTCGTATGCTTTTATCCCCTTAATGCCGAATCGTGCCTGAAGCGGGATTCCATCCAATTAAGGGGCTAGTTCTCGTACTGTATGATTGGAAACCGACAAAGGAATAGCCCTCGAGGGCTACACAAGATTATATAGTCCCTCGGACTTAACTGCACTGAAACAGTAGCAAAAATTACTTTTGCTTTTATAAATTGCAACCTATTTGTGGACTAAACATTTCCAATGAACAAAGGAAATGTTTATTATTTAATCGTAGGTGCAGTAGCTCCATTTCCACAGCGCTGTGTAGATACTTTGTTATTTATTTTCACTGTTTGTTTGTCTACCTCTGCATCTAAATTCAACACGTTTTATAACTATAGAAAACAGTAATCATAGATCGTAAATGCTTGTTTGAACACCGACTTCAATCAAAGTCGTTTTTCGTGTTGTCCAAAGTCATGCTAACGGAAAACAACCATAAAAATACTTTTATTCATTTATTGTTATACGACCAAATCATAATAGAAAAATATTTCCATCATCACACCGAACTCAATTACTGAAGGTGATAAATTCAAATATTCACTCGGTGCATGCAAATGAGTTGATTAAACATTGATGTTTCAACGAAAACAGACGTTGACCATTAGTCTTTTATCATTCTTTGTTTAGCCGGCATCCACAGAGAAGTTCGTAAAAAAAACAAAACAAACATCAGAAAAATATAAATGATGCGCCTAACGTAAGGCAACGCGCTGCGTGCCTCGGGCCCGCGCGCCCATGTTACAGCCGTTATAAATTATCTTACACTTCCACGTCCCATGTTATTTCACTACGAATACATCAGCCACTCGCAATCCCCGCGTACCGGGTACCCGCCAAACGACCAATCATAATTTATACATGCGAAATGCTTCATAAATCGCAAAAATAAATCCCTGTTTGATTTAACGACGAACAACTAATCCTTTCCTTGCGGTATAATAAAACAATACATTACATTTTATATCTAATGGAATGGCACATTCTCTCAACTGCATGTAATGCTTATTGCCGTACTGAATGTACCTACATACGTACATGTAGCGAAAGCATTTTGCGCTAACGACGGAAAGACACGGAACTACATAAAGGACCTTACACAGTTGCAAGTTTACACAAAAACAGTTGTAAAGTGGATTCTATATTCGTAGCAACTTCTTTAGGAGCTTAGTTAACCGAAGAAGCTAAAACATTACGGTCTTTCATTATTACAACACAAGTGGAAAAGATCGATCTATTTCTTATGGGTGCGGTTACAATCAAGAAAAGTAGGCCATTATCTGCAAGTGATCACAAGCATTACTCCCAAACCGCAGGCGCACGAGGCATCGTCAAATAACATGAACCCGTCACGGGTCGCGCCCGCCGCCACTGACGACGACGCAATACTTTTGGCCTATATTCAAACACACATTTACCCTGCCGATGCCGAGCCCTCGCAATTACTATAACAACTCGAACGATAATGACTGTGTATTCTTTGTAACTCTTTATTACTGAAATAGTCATCCCGGTGCTATTTTACACTCATACATAAAACATTCATGCTTTCGTTCTGTGTTAAATTACCGAGTTACTCCGAAACACAAGTCCGACAAAAGTGTTCAGTTTTCCATTAATGACGTAAGCAGTCTCAAAGAAGTTATTTCCGAAATTCGAACCTAACGAGGGTGAGGAAAAAATGTGTTTTTACTGTCAATGTCGTGGAGCTATTTGGCAGGATAAGAAAAGGAAATAAGTGCGGTTAAAGCGTCGTATAAATGTGGCCACTCGAGTTCCGGGAATTCCTAAGTTCGTTTAAGTAAAAATACTTAAGGATAGAGTCAATAACTTTCTTCGCAATAAAGCTATAACAGAAAGATTACGTTCACTTAAGTAGGAACATAAATGAACTCCAAATTCTTTTACTGCGTTTTTAACAACTAAAGTTGGAAGACATAAACACAGTCAAAGTTAGAACGTTTGAAGTGGTAGTAGCGCTGGCTATATACATACAACTATGTAAGTATGTTTTGCACCTATTTGGGCGACGTCACGCGAATCACATATAACAGTGGAACATTCGTAGAAACAATATGTCGTTGGGTGCACAGCCGCATTGCCATTTACACTGAAAGTGCTCACTCGCTGTAATGTCGGGAAATTACTTTTGTTTATTTCCCTTCAAGCGAAGTCTTTTCAAGTGGAGGGTGGCCGCGACAGCAAATTATGTACCTAATACCGACTCAATTAGAGGCTTAAATGATCATTTATTCCGAATTAAATTGCTTCCTGTTCTCAAGTATATTTGTATAGCTTCAATAACACTTGTGTATCTCAATAAAGTTGCTTTAAAAGATATCTTTAATAACTCAAGTTAATGATATCTTTGAACTTCTATATCTATTCTAAACTGGAAGTAAAAGATAAACATTGAGTCTATCAGAGTTTTGTTATTTCGTTCTATTTGTAAGCTAAACTCTATAGTTAACGGTTCTTCAACCCTTTTAAAACGACCAATTATCTCCATTCTCTTAATCCATTATACGTTTTTTTTGTTATAAAATAAAAAAAATCATTTCGCTTTTTAGTAAAACCAGAATTAGGAAATCCATTTCTCAGATATCTACAAAAATAGAAATTGAAGCGTGTAGCGTAAATAGTAATTACAAACGCTCATCGAACGTCTGAACTACAGTTTCAATTTAAGTTAAGCCAGCGTTCTATTAAACAGTTTGAGCAAACACTAAATAATACGCTTGAAGCACGCTACGTGAACCGCTTACAACTTCACTATAGTTTCGGCAACGCGTCCTACTTCAGCTAAAACAAAAACTTGTTTACATACATACATAACTAACAGCTCCTCTATGAGCACTGAAGGGTTTGTCATTATTGCTATTATTAGTTAGAAAGCTTAAAGCATGTTAAAACAACTTTAAAGGCTAAGCTATCCTGAAAGAAAATCGCCATCAAACTTATTGAAACAAAAACAGTTTATACCGTAACAAAGCGTTCCACTATTTGTGTTATGGGATGCTGGTATACCCCAATCTATTTATCCAAAATCACACAGTTTTATATAAAGACTCAATAAAATAAACTCAGGCGAAGCTTCTTGAAAGTAATGTAATGAACCTAGTGGATGTAAAGTGTCTCAAGTCAATGAGGCTTATCGTATCGGATCTCGCTTCATTTAGAGACCCGTTAAATTATACAGCGGAGATAAGGCAGCATGTAGCATATCGCCTATCGATGGCCACGCCGACCGGCAACCGGCAACCTGTCCACTTCAAAACGATATACGCTTTTTCTAACACAACGACACACACGCCTCGAAATTACCACATTTAGATTTCCCTAAGATAATATGAAAACCAATGAATCTCTTAAACGCTACCTATTTAACTATTTTACTTTCGAATCCTCGAGTCTGCTTTTTTACTGAACTTTCATTAAAATAATGATTTGAAATAACAATAAAATTATTTCAGACACGCCTCCTGGCGTTCCGGATTTGTATCAAATAAAAACCGGGTCTGTAGTTTAATCCGACATAAATCTCCGGGTTTGCGCCGGTAGTTTTAGTGATGTAATGAAAAAATGTGAACCATCTGTTGCACCCTTCATTACGTGTATGGTGTATGAATGGGGCAAATACAGCACCGTCAACTTTTTAATGTAATTGAAAATGTGAGGACCCCAAATGTTTTATTAAAGCTCTCCCTGTGAACGTTAACGCTTTTGAAGTGGCTCGCGCGCATATTTGTCTTGATCGGTGACGCTTTTGTTGTAAAAATAATACTGTTATACAAATATCAAACCACTGTGCATTGTTTTGTTTAGCATGCTAAAATATATAAAGGGCAACCCAAAAAAATAGAACGTGGACATCTGTTTTTATTAAAAGCATATTAGGTATTTACGAAGAAATCATATGTTATAATACAAAGTAAACAAAACAAGTGTTACCTTTTCTATAGATATTAGCAGTATACTATTTAAACATAACAACATTTTACATCCTGTTGTAACCGGTACTGTCTATCTTTTTATACTCATCCTTTTTTTATTAAACCAAAGAATCGATTATACCTGCTAATTTATACTGCTTGGGTACGCAAGCTACGCCGTTTGTAAGACCACTCAATAGGTGTCATAAAATATCTAATACACCGTTATTTCATAAACAAAGCCAACATATACTCATAGCTAACGAGTTTCATGAAGCATAACTTTATTTAATGACAAGATTTTATGATGATGTAATCAAAATTTGGATTTGTTTGTCTTCCCTGAGAAAATGGGGCAAACAAACCGCGACCTCGTACGAACACAGTTAACATGCGCAAATAACAAGGACAGGGATATTAGAACCTGTGTGTAATGAAAGGAGACAGCACACATGAACACGGGAAGATTTATCACGTGACTAATGCGAGAATGTGCGACGGCGCGTCCGTCCCCGGGGACACTATCAAACGAGTTTCGCTCCCCCAACGCACGATGCAATCTATGCTGAATCGTATTACAATAAATTGTATTAACTCGAAAAATAGTGGAGATAGCAAACATAGTCCATCTGCACACAATCGTCGCTTGCATCGGCCCATCGGCCGGCGACCTCGTCTCCTCGAGCAGTGAGCACCCTCCATTTCCTCCCCGCCCGCCGCTCAATACACAAAATTTATAGATTTTACGAGGGATCATCGGGAAAAGTCGCGACTTACCACATTGTCATATTTTATTTTCTTGCGAGGAAATTACGTCATCTTTGCTCGTTTATCTGAAAACATTGTGTACGATGTGTGTTATTATTTTGTGAGTAGGGCTCTATCTAAGTGAATATGATGTTGGTTGGGGATCGTTCAAAATATGTTTCGCTATCATAAACATGCTATATGTTGTAGGTCACTCTTATATTTAAACAAACCTGTCGAGCATCAATGACCGTAAGTTTTATTCATATTTATGACTGTTCGTTGAATTCTGTTTATTTCCATTCCATCAATATTTGATGCGGGGCAACGCACTAGACATGTTTTATGCTTCAAGTCTTAAAACTCAGTAATATATTTCATTTTAGAAGTATGATTTTAAATCCATCTCGACATACGCATGTAGCATTAACACTGAATATAAATTGCCTGCTTAACTATTGGTTGTTAAGCCGATAAAGGTTATTGTCATTGAGCTATCTACCCTCAGCACGGTATAGTAAAGTTAAATTGTCCAATCCTCAGCACAAACGGCCAAATGGCGTCAACATTTCGCGATCTTATCTGAGAGTAAATCTTGGGGATAGATAGGCAACTATTGGGCCGCCAGATAACTTAATTGCTCCGACACCACTGGGGTTATCTGGACGAATTATGGAACGTAACTGCAAACACTTGACTACGTGTCAGAGAAAATATTCACACATACAATTTTAATTGGTAAATTGGCCCTACAAAAACATAACCACATGTCGCTCGACAAATTACTGAACATGTTAATTAGCCGGAACAAAATCTGGTTTACGTCAATTAAGTCTATATGGATTGATATATTGCCCTTGACGCAACGCACGACATATTAGGCGCACATCCTGCGCACGCTCCGAAACAAATAAACGCTGCATCCCCATCCGAGCACAAATCCTGAGCGATCGTGAGCTTCTTACTGAACTAATAAATGAACGCAATAAATTCTCTTTACTTTAGTGACATTCAAAGGCTCCCTTGCAGTTTCTATTGAATATTTCTCCGTGGCATTAAAAGGGAAAGTGCCTACTATACATATTTCGGTGATCCATAAAAAAATATTGACTACTAATAAATTACATCGATAATATTCTATTTGCTGCTTCAGTAGCTTCAAAATAAATAGTAATTTCGTCGAGACTCGTGTCATCTAAACCCGTGCTTTTCTTGGTTAACACCGTGAAGAATCTTCCAATTAGATTGCGTAGCGCGGCATTTTATGATCGATTCGATAGCCAGCAACTGTCGCATAATGAGGAGACAACAGCATTCTCCCGAACAAGAAATGGTTGGGTGTCGGCTGTCGAGCCACCTACGTGCTTGCTGCAGGCCGGGCCGCGGCTGCGGAACCAATCGCTCCGTCACACCGCCACGAAACGCAGCACAGCCGTGCTTCGCTTAATTAAAACTCGACGGGACATCACGTCGCCTTCTCCGCATTCATACACCTCTTAAACTTTAAAATGACATCTCTTATTGTGTTGCGTTTCGTTTTACACATTGCGCCCAAACGACGCCCGTGTGAACTTAATAGAATTACTGCTCGGCTACTGGGCATTATCGATGTGAGCCATCGATAAGAAACAAACTTAACGGAAACTTAATTGGATTAGCTTTAGAGAGAAAGATTTGGATCGTAGACATTATTTTCTATTGATAGAAAAATTGGATTAACGAACTTTGTCTTATAACTACTATTCTTTATTACAGCGTTATCGTCAATTAAAAGTAATATAGACAATTCAAATTGCATCCTGGTACAAGATGTAAAAGCAGTAACACACGCACAAGGAATAAGGGATGCTTTATCAACGTCATCACCTTCAGACGGTATGTTTTAAGATAATTTAATTTTTTATTTGTGCTGTTTTGTGTTTGTACTCTTGAAGTTCATGAGAATCTAAAAGATTTCGCACGTTTTATTGCAGAATCAATATCAACTTCGTCTTTAGGCGGGTGGTCAACTACAGCGGAAGCAGCGTTAGAGTCAGTAATAATACCACAACAAGCGCAACAAGCAGCACCGCCACCTTGGTCACCCGCGTTAGAAGTTAGAGAATTCGACGAGTTACACAGTGCAACTATACCTGCTTACCAATTTTGGAGTTCTGAATTCCGCAACAAGCAGCCCGCCTACGTTAGCCTTAACTTCACCGTTCCCTGGGGAGCTAATTTCGCCGTATATGGTAGACGAAATGTAGCTCCTAGCGTAACACAATACGACTTTGTAGAATTCATTCGAGGCGGTAGGGTCGACCACAGATTAAGGCGTAGAAGAAGCCCGTTCAGAGATAATCCGTTTCAAAGTAGTCTTAACGACTGGGATGCGCTATTGAGCACGATTAACCCACTGCATAGATGGAACCATACGATAAGCAAAAGGTCAACGGACATGAGAGTAAACGTGAGCATATTGCAATATCTTGACACAGGAAGATGGTTTATATCTGTTTACAATGACGAACTACAGCCACACAATGTTGAAATGATCGTTTCTGAAGCGGAAGGTGTCACTAACTCGTGTCCAGATGATTGTTCGGGTCACGGATCGTGCTACCTCGGGAAATGCGAATGTATGGACGGCTACGAAGGGCACGACTGTTCGAAAAGTAAGTAGAAAATATTCACTAAACGAGTATTTATTATCTTCGTAAACAACAAGTGCGTAAGTAATAACTCGCATTTGTTTTCGCAGGTGTATGCCCAGTTCTTTGTTCGGGGCACGGCGCGTATGCAGGTGGTGTATGTCACTGTTTGGAAGGGTGGAAAGGCCCGGAATGTGACGTTCCAGCACACGACTGTGAGCCCGCCGACTGTTCCGGAAGAGGTCAATGTATCGCCGGCCATTGCCACTGTAAGGCTGGGTGGAAAGGACAAAAGTGCGACGAAGGTGAAGTATTTTCAAACTAGTGTTCTAGCTATATTTTCAATTATGTACGATGAAATACTGAGTTATTAAATATTTTAGAGGACTGCCTTGACCCAACCTGTGGTGGCCACGGATCGTGCGTGCGTGGAAGATGTGTGTGCCGCGCAGGATGGCGAGGTGCCTCCTGCAGTGAGCGTGATGCGAGGGTTCAACGTTGTCTTCCCGCATGTTCCCAACGCGGCGTGTACGACCTAGACGCAGGGAGATGTGTCTGTGACCCACTTTACACCGGAGATGATTGCTCACAAGGTAAAGACTACGAACAATTTTGAACCATTTATAAGTTTCCTTATTTGTACATCGGTGTTTTAACTGCTTTTCTACGTTATAGTGGTGTGTTCATTGGACTGCGGGCCGCACGGTGTTTGTGCCGAGGGCGTGTGTCGATGCGATGACGGCTGGACCGGCTCCATGTGTGACCAACGACCCTGTGACACGCGCTGTCACGACCACGGACAATGCAAGAATGGCACATGCGTGTGCACGCAAGGATGGAATGGCCGACACTGTACTTTGCGTAAGTGAAAATCGTATTCAATAGTCTGTATTATTTGTTTCATGCAGCATATTTTGAAAATATTGAAGGATCTTTTGTGTGATGTGATTTCGGAAAACAAATCAATTTCCATAAATACAAATGTTATCAAATTTAACGTTGGATTACGCTTGTTAGTGTAAAAAAAAAACATAATTATCATTCCGGTACTTGACTAATTTCTCATTGTAAACAGCTGGTTGTCCAAATGGCTGTACTCGTCACGGACAATGTCTTCTGGAAGATGGAGTGTACCGCTGTTCCTGCGCTGACGGCTGGGCCGGCACCGACTGTTCGATAGCCCTCGAACTCTCCTGCAACGACAACGAAGATAACGATGAAGGTAAGTGCCTCTCTTTTACAGAAAATAGGCTCAAAAATAAAGCCAATTAAATTTAAAACAATCCAAACAAACATATTGGCTGTCACTTGACAATGGCTACACTTTTGAAGATGGCATGACGGACTGCTCCGACTCGGAATGCTGCAGTCGACCTGAGTGCGCCGAGCACATCATGTGCCTAGCTTCCAACGATCCTGTAGAAGTACTCCTCAGAAAGCAACCACCTTCTGTCACCGCCTCTTTCTACCAACGCGTGAAATTCCTCATAGAAGAAAACTCTGTCCAGAGCTACGCACACATGGACGAATATTCTGAAAGGTATGTGTAGCATAAGAAAACGACTAAAATGTTAACAAACACCAAATCACTTCATGTACGTAAAAGATGTCGTTAGTACTAACATAATACTAACCATTTTAGGATCAGTAAACTAAATGACAATACAACGATATCTTTTGCACCAGTTGGTTTAGGACTGACCTGTCGGTTTTGCACAATTCATGAATAATTTTATATTTGCACTTTACAATGATTTTAGATCCGTGATATCATCGCCGTACTGTAATGTATATCTGTAAGAAGAAGATACAAAATTCATTCCGACATAAAATGATTTAGGAACTAGCACCTTCACCATATAATTCCCGATCATCTTCCTAAACCTCTCCGAGGATTTGGTGTGGTTATTTTAATTTAATTGGTAACTTCAAATACTTTTATAACTTAACATTTATTTTCTCATCTGGTGGAAGTGTTTTGATTTTCCTCTGTTTTCTCGCGTGTAAAAATTATGATTTATTGTTTGCGATCCTAGCATGGTTATGTTTTACCATTGATTTATTTTATTTTTATTATGAGTTTTTGTATTTTATTATTATTTTTCACACCAGATCCGATGTGTTGTGTATTGTCTAATGTTCATCCCTTGTGTGTGTCTAACCCTACCTGTTTGTCTAAACAAAACAAAAGCGTATTATGAATAATAAAAAAATGAAATTAGAAATAAATCAGCGCTCAAAAGCTTTCGAACAGTTTTGTTTGTCTTCACAATAATAAAAAAAAAACTTTACATAAGTAAATAGGGTAAAAGAAATGAAACTTGAATCATGAAAGCATTATTTAAATCTCTATATACTTAAAATCTTGATACAAAAATAAACATACAAGTTTAAATTGATATAATTTTATAAGACTAATACTTTTATGCCACTTACTTACTCTAATACTTTTATAACGACTTATTAGAAAAAAACTTAAACGCGACTTTCATGATCTAAGTTGGTAAACAAATTCTTAAAGTTTTTATTTGCCCTACTTTATACCGTGTGCGTTGATAAAACTTCGAACGATCTCTTAAATAAATAAGACAAAGCAAAACTGAATAATAAAAGTAGTCAACCCACCTCGCTTAATATGCAAAGCGCCTCTAAAAGTTTGTTTGCATTAAAACACGAGCCGCTTCACTATTTTATTTAAGTTCAAAAGTCTAGAGTGGTTATATTGCGTTCTAGCATTTGTTCCATCAGCCTTTGTAAACACATGACGGGTTCCTTCATGCATTCACCATACAGCATGTTGACTCTCCACAATCAATCTTTGGTGCAACCTGCAACTTTTCTAAATTTATTTGGATTCAAACGAAATGCATATTACCTATCGATCAATAGTGGTGGTTGTTCTAATGCAAACGGACTTCGTCTGTGAATCGATTCGTAATTAACAGAACTTTGATTGGTAAATACAGTGTTAAAACGCAAGCTAACCAATATAGACGAGTGCAATCGGCCGGAGCGGTTGCAAAACCGGGGTGGGGTTGCACTGAGGGATGTAGGTATCTGTGTAGTAATCTGTCCTGTCTTTCTGTGTCCCTGTGCCGCCGTGTGTCCGCCACTCCTAGCGAGTTCTGGAATTCCTTTACACCATGGTAAGTGTCAGTCAGCCCGCCCTCGCCCCTCAGTGTTCAGTATCTGTTCACCTCTTCCCTTTTGTTGCGATTCCTGCATATGAGTGTGATGCCGGTGACCTCCGCGTGTCCCACTACAGACACGCGGACGGTGCCACTGACGCTTTTTCACTTTTCGTTCAATCCTTTGTCTGTATTCGTTTCATTCTCTATGTGTATGTAACATCTGTATGTTTGTCTTGAATGTTTTCGTGTGACTGCGACAAAATCCTCGCAATCTCAGCGTAAATCAAGCACCGCCGACGGTCCGCAAACGCCGCGTCTCTTTTCAAATATGATTTGCCGCAGTCACAATTGTATTTTGTACTGTTTATTTGTCTCGTCTACTGTGCTTATATTATAGTTCACATATATACTATGGAATAATTTTGTTATACTATATATGAAACTTAGGAAAATCATTTACGCTTTCACGCAAAACGTTTTTAACACAATCGATAGGAGTAGGGCTTGCAAAATATACAAATCGTCGCGAGTTGTATATTATCAATTGAGCAAAATTTCAGCGAACACGCAAATTAAGCTTCAAATAAACTTACCCTTTTATGTGTTCCTTACCCTTTGTCTGCGTCTTTCATCTGTTAACCAACCCCCTACCCTTCGCCCGAACTCTTTATGTGTTTAGATCCTCACCCTTTGTAACTAACCAAAACACAACTTATTTGAATGTATTCCTACTACTTCACAGCGATACGATAGCCAAATTGTCGACATTGTACATTACAACCATCGCTTCCACTAATCAGTCATTGACGACATTTTATTACACTTTGAAATTGGTGCAACGAACGTATTTTTCTCGATTTGATGTCATCGCTTTGAGAACTGTCCGCCTCTGCACTAGCATTTATAACTGAATCTTCCGCATTTTGATGTCTGAAGGGCAGAACAGTTCTTAAAGCGTTGGGTTTGATACTATCTTTGAGTTTTTGTTGTTTTTAACCAACCAACCAACCAACTGTTAATGTGTTTTAATGAAACTGCCCATTAAAAAATGTTGAATATATTATGACTGTCAAAAACTATAATTATTAATGACTTGTCCTCTTTTCAGATACTTACAACTTTTCGTAGTTAGTCTAAACGTGTGTTATGATAATAATAATCTAAAAGTGACCTGTAACTTGTTACAGATAATATTTTGGGAGGTGCCAATCTACTTGCAATGTTTCTTTTTAGGTATATTTTTCATAACCGTATCGTATGGCATTTACTGTCAGCCTTCGCGGAAACACATGAAGAGGATGAAAACTTTTACGATATCATATTCTTAGAAGTGGCATTGCTAAATACGTATTTCTTGGTAACAAATAAGAAAAATATTTTACTACTTAGTTTTACACATAAATATTTTATTTCTTTTTGTTGATTGTATCTAGTGTTTTATACGATATTCCCAAAATACATTTTATGATATTTTCGTATGCGTTCTTCTCAATGTGTTTCAGTTGATATCTTCTCGTGGATAAATCGTTAAAAATGTCTGTTATAATAATACAAAAATATGTAAAGCTTAGCTAAGAGCTTTTGCTTATCTACGCGTTTATGTGGCCACGACGCTTGCATTAACATTAATCATAAACGCAATCGTGATAATAAAGTACACGTTATGTATTGTTGCCGGTTTATGTCATACATTTTATATGAATTTAGATTTATTTAAATAATAGGCATTTTAACGTCTAGATAGTCTTTGTGTCAGAGATAAGTAGCCTCTGCTCCGTTTATTCAAAATTAAATTCGAGATAGAAAGTAAATTGAAATATTAAACCTTTAGTGGATGAAAACTTACGATAAAGAAAATCTATGTTTTTTTTGGAATTTTAGTCTGAAACTTGGTAACAAACAACATTCTAAACTAACAATTCAAACTGATTGTTGTTATGTTAATTAACACTAAAAGCAAACTAATCTCTTGTTGTTTTCCGATCGCTTACGTCGCCATTTTCCTTGTGCACTTTCAGCGGACAGATTTTTGGCTCTGATATCGGTTTTCACGTCGTATTTTTAAAGCTTTTTACGCCCCCTGCAGAGACTCGCTCTGGGTATGCTGGAGTCAAGCGCTACATTAAAAGTAAAACTAAGTTCACGCGGATAAAGCAGTGAAAACCATTTTCCATCAAAATATACACTTATAATTTTGCCCATAATCAACCTCACAACAAAAACTAAAAATTTTCTTTCAATTTCAATATTAATGATCCGCGAACATTTCTTGCACCAATTTCATCTTTCATGAATATGTAACCGAACATTCAAACATGAAGTATTATAACAAAATTGATTGACTATGGTTTGTGTGGCAGCTGTTACATGCATACATACCTTTCTAGGTAGATTTCCGTTTACGTTACTTTCTGTGATAACTTTTTTGAACAAATTTTTATTTTATTGGCTATTTTGAGGATCTATGAATAAAATGTAAACAGAAATGTATCCTAGAGAATTAGCTGATCCTAATACGAGAATGTGCAATGCTAAGACTTCTTATTTATTTTATTTTTCGATATTATTTTCATACTTTACTTCACTCTGACAGCGTTTACACTATCTATGAAGCATAGCACGAGACCTCGCTCAAAGTTTTATGATCGATGGTGTGCATTCAACGATACGGTTCACACATTTGTATTTATCTTCTCTATTTTCAATCAGGGGCCATTATTAAATTGTAGCCGTGCATAAAAAGACAAGGCCTTAAAAATTGCTTGTTGCGTAATCTACTATGAAAAGTAGGTAACTAGATAATGCCATGGGCAGAATAGGGTCCTGTTATTATATTTTCCCCTTAACTTTGAACCTAGTCTTTTTTCAAATGTCTTAAAAGCCACAGTCGTGCAACTATTTAACAAAAAAAAAACATTTTATTCTTTATTTATTCTGTTTGGTTGAGTCTATTTTCTTTTACAAATACCCAAGAAGTATCGATAGCCTCTTAGTTCTTCGTGATGAACCGTATCGCTGAATGCCGGGTGCTGTGTCTCCGTGGCTCGAACTGACGTGAGCTGATCTGTGCAGCCGCGTGTCCGTGATGAGGGGGCAGGTGGTCTCACCCCAAGGCCTCGGAATCATCGGCATCAGAGTCTCCGTGGATCGAGAGGCTCGCTTCGGATTCACACTTACCAGACAGGGTGGATGGTTAGTAAATATAGAAAAGTGATACTTTTTTCCCCAGATTGTCTATGTTTTGAGTCCTCGTTGCTGAAAGGAATAATCATGTTTTTCGTTGATAAGTGCTTGTCGCACGTTAAGATTCTTCGACGTGATATTGGTAAGTTTCTGGTGTTCCGCAAAACTTTTGGTGAACGACAGATGATTTAATCTAAAATATTGTAAGTCTTCTGGGAGATTTCTACGGCAACTGAAAAGCAATAATTGTGACATTAAAGTCTAAAAAATATCAAATTCTCAGTTACATCGATTAAAAGTAGTAGCAGTATCGAAAAAGGATAATAAGTACGTTTGTTTCTACAGGAATCCACCCCTTTAATCGCAAAAACAAATCCTTCAGAAATAATTTCCCTTTGTTACTTTATTAAAAGCCTACTTATTTGAAATAACTTGGCACATATTTCACATAATAACTGTACGTAATCTCTTAAAATAATTATTTACCGTGAAAGTTAAAAGTCTTTAAATCATCATCATCATCATCATCATCATTACCCTATTATGTTTCCACTGCTGGGACACAGGCCTCCTCTCTATGAGAGGGAGTGGGCTGTAATCCACCACGCGGGCCCAGTGCGGGTTGGTAGATGTCACATGTCTTCGAATTTTTAGTTCTAGGACATGCCGGTTTCCTCACAATGTTTTCCTTCACCGTTTTGAGAGCAGCGGTGATGAAATAAATTACACAAAGTAATGCGCCTGCCTGGGTTCGAACCCACGGCTTACTGCTCGTAAGTTGGGGCTGCCACCACTGGGCCACCGCTGCATCTCATTGCTGCATGTCTTTACATAATTATACATAATTGTATTGGCTTATAAGTTAGTCAGAATCTCTTTTTTCAAGCTACGACGTAACGCTGCTAGACTAGCTACGCTAGACCTTGAAGTTGTTTTAATTGTTGTGTTTACTTCAATTAAGTACCAACCGACATTATAGCATCAGCCAGGAATTTTAGTAATTATAGTCATTTGAAAATACCACCCATTAAGAAACATTCAAAAGTAATTTCACTTAAAGAAAAATACGAGAAAATACGCCAACTATGGTGAATCACCGTAACACCATTATCGCATCGTAAATAAACGAACAAAAATAAAATAATTTGGCAGCGGGCTATCAGGGCAATCACCATGTCAAAACAATGTTTGAATGTAAACTTTATAACGTCAAAAAATAGAAAAAATCTATTAGTCACGACGAACGTTGAGTCATGGAACTAAATTGTCTTAAAGAAAGTAATTGAACATTGCGTGACAAACCGAAATATTTGAACAAATACCGATACAAACACTTGTGTTTATATGTATAGGATCGTCATTAATTTTCGGACACGGTGTTTGGTATTGGTCGCACGTACGTAAAAGCATCAAGTATGAAATCGAATTAGGCGGCGGAACGAAACCTGTATCATGTGAACTTGTAATCAAATAACGCGTCACGTTTAAGCTTTTAAAAATCAATTACCGTAACTCAGTAACTGTTTAAGTGTAGTTTGTTTCCGTATTAAAAAAAATATCAGTAGCTTCTCTAAATGTACCATCGAATACATCATCAACTTGGATGTCCTATTCAATGTATTTAAAGTCCAAAGCTACTTGGCTACCTAACTGGAACTATTCAAGGAATGTAACACGACTTTCAGCATTCTCCGAAATAAACAAAAAACGCTCACCGCCTTTAATTTTTATTTCATTCTGAAATCGTAAATAACGTAAGGTTAAGGCTCTGTGAATAACGTCACAAAACGTTTGAAAAAATACTAACGGGAAGAAACGTCGCCATTTTTTCCTTTTATTGAAAGTGCTGATCATCAAACTAAACCCCTGCTCAACACGTTTCGATAACAAACTCTCATTAAAGGTAGAAAAAAACGGTAAAATGAAACAAAGAAAAAACTGAAAAATATTGTACGGCGTTGCTTAAATTAATGACAAGAAAAATATTAAAAGGGATCATTAAAACGTAGGAACGGAATATAAGTACCGACGGTACTTGTTACAGCATTTCTACATTATTAACTGCAGTTTTATCGCGTTAGGACTAACGAGCATTTTACACATTATTTAGTACCGAGAGGTGAACAGGGCTGTATTTCCAGTAAAGTGCTAAATTATAATGACAATGATGGCCTTAAGCTCAGTAGGTCCGATTAGGATAGGTGAAAATTTATTAGTATTGCATTGCATTAGGGAAATGTGGGCTTCTATTACCGGTAGGATTTTATTTTTTCCGTACAAAAATCAATGGCAGTAAAGACAGACCTATGCTAAACGTCCTCATTTACAAATTCTGGACATGACTTTCGAGTTTACTCTCTTAATAGGAAAGTTAATGCGATTAAATGCTAAACTGAAGTAATGAGGGGTAACGATGCGGTAGACGTAACTTTTTAGGCTAAACTGCGACAATTCTGGTAATAAATGTTTCAAAGATATTCAAGCAATATGGAAGGAAGACTTTTGGGTAACATTTAAATACATAGTACATTGTATGTTTAACGTTACGTTTCTCGTTGCTACGTTTGTCACCTCTTAATAAAGTCTAACCCGCTACTGCTAATCCAGGGGGGGACACTGCCATACTTGACATAGGCGTCCAATTTTACACAAAGATACTAGCACCATCTCTTAAGAAATTCACATAAACTTGAGATATAGTACGTTAAAATGACATAGATGGTGCTTACGCCAATTATCGCCAGTGTGATTAAAAACCTTTTTGATTTGAATGAAAATTGAGTTAAAAATAATAAATTTAAACTCTAAACAAAATTAAACCATTTATTTATTTTAAAAGCATTTTGTAATTCCAAATATTTTTTTTAGGTTTTGCAACAATATCATAATCATAATAATCATAAATCTTTATTTATCTCCATCTATATTACTATACTCTTTGTGCTAATCCCTGGTCGAAACTGATTATTAGCCTTAAGTTATACCAACCTAAGCTAAAGTCGAGATGTTTAGTAATACCGTATCTATCCTATACTTGCGGTGGCGGGTAAAATCCAAATCTCTAACTGAGAATTTGTTTTACTTTGAAAGAGGACCGAAGGAACCTTTCATAAAACTTTTAAGTTGCCTGAAATAATCTCACTCAAGTTGAAATCGATTGGGAAAAATTGATGCCGTGAAACTACGTAATTATAGTACTACATGGTTCTTTTGCCGCTTTATGGACATTGCCACTAAACCTTTGTGTAAATTTTTGTTGAAATTGTATTTAAAAAGCTTGTAGAAAAAAAATATTTAAAAAAAGTGTTGTGTGGTTTTATGAAACCACGGTAAAAGTGAAACTTTTTTTCACACTATAGACATTTAACTAAAAATTTTTGGAATAATATTCCATTAAGGGTATAAAACGTATAAAACGCGGAGTAGGGATCACTTCATCCCTACTCCGCGGCCGAGCATCACGCGACATGCAACACACAGACGAAAAAGTTTGAGACGATGTAATAAAAGTTTCACTTTAAAAAAAGCTATTATATATAAGCTACCTATATGAGACGATTTTTTTTTCGTATTCTTTTCAGCAAACCCTTGATACCCATATAATGGAAGAAATAATAACTAGTCTATCTTTGAGAGGCCGCCATATTGGATTTAGAATGACGTCACTAAGCAGACCATGCATTGTCATCCAAACTAAACATGTATGTAAAATTTCAGATCAATCGATTGGGAATAAATGCTGTAAAATGCAGTTACAAGGTTTGACCTAAACAAACATTGCGAGTAAAATAAAAGCTAGTAAAAAACAAGTTGGCAGCATTGGTTGTGTCTATGACCACGCGGCAAAAGAACCATTTAGTTCTACAGTTCACTATACAGGGTTACCACAGTAAACTAGTTGACCCTATATTAAGTTACGCTCTCGACTGCTATGGACTCACATTCAAAACTAATTTAGACAAAATGGAAGCACTGCAAATTAGATTTTTAAAACTATTAGTCACTAAGAAAACTAAAAACAAATGTAAAAACAATTATAATAGGTTATTTAAAATTTGCAAAATTCTTCCTATCACCTTAAAACACAAATACCTACTTCTAGTTAACAGTCATGGCAGCTGGGGGCGCCACTCGCTTGTTACCCATAACCATGCTACTAGGTCAATATCAGCAGGCAAGTTTGATGTACCTAAAATCAATAATTATTTTGGCGACCGAACGCTTGATAAAAGAGTACCATACCTTCTCAACCAATTGCCTGCTGATATAAGAAGTCAGAAAATGAAAAGTAAGTTTGCAAAATCGCTTAAACTATTCTTTCTCAGGAGTCTGTAAACCATACTTATTTTTTTTTTATTTTTTTTATTAAGAAGGTGATTTGCAGATTGCTGGGAGAGGGTATAATAAGTAGTTTCTAAGATTTGTTGATTGAGTAATATTAGTTTAACATTGTTTATTTTTATTTTATTTTTTAATATCGTTCCGTTCCTACAGAAAAACTGTGAAAACAGTTTTGTGGGGCTTAGTTTTTTAAATGAAAGTTTGTATAAAAATTGTTTGATAAATAAATAAATAATAAAAATAAATAATTCAGGTTTGACGTGCTGGTGAATGGAGGAGGCGCCGTGACCCTGCAGTTCCAGCGATCCCCGTTCAAGCCGCTGAGGAAGACCGTCTTCGTACCTTGGAACCAGATCGTCGTATTGCCCCCAGTGCAAATGGAATTGAGTGACGACAATGTGAAAGTACCGACGCCCAGGTGAGAAGGGTTTTAGTTTAGCTGGTGATTTATTAACTGTTTTATGAAGTATATAATTAGTTGACTTTTCACTTATGAAACAAATGTGGTAGTTTTTTTTACGGTTGACGAGTCATATACTACAAAACTATATTAAACCCTCCATAGCCCAGGAAAAAATAAATGGCATTTCAGCCAGTTTTTTACAATAGATTTTTCGCACAGTAGATATTTCTAATGCCTGAAAGAGTGAATCAACACTTTACTTTTCACAAAAAATATAGGTATATTATTTGCCTTGGCCATAATTTTACGTACCTGACTCAAAGTTGAACAAAACTGGGATTTCTATTTTCTTTTCGATCTATTCGATTCTAACCAATAATAATTTTTTAGGGCTCCGCCTCGCATTGGCTGGTCGCCAACACCACAATGGTGGGAGGCAGAAACTCCACCTTGTGCGGCACACGACCACGAGCGACTAAGACCTGAAGTAGTGGCAGTACCACCGTTGGCAGCGCCAGCCGCCTCGTCTGCTACCACTACCACCGTTATATACCCTGAGGCTCAGGTGATAAAAACAAAAGCTCTTTTTGATACCCAATCTAACCTATAGATTATATAGGTATGCTTACTTTCGATCCAAGTTAAATTTTAGGATTCAGGTACAGTTAATGTTAGACCTCTTGTACCAACACACAAGTTTCTTGCCACACTCACGATGCATACCGCGGTTGTGCCACGCAGTAGTGTGCCGCTGTGTCGTGTGAACGTACGAACGTGTGAACGCTGCGGTTTACTTAATTGATTCCATAAGCACATCAAGTGATGGTTCAGTTTTAAAGAATGTATTTTCTCATTTCCAGATTGTTAGCGAATCGATTGGCATCCCTGGCTCATTGGTGAAGCTGACGTACCGTTCATCGCAATCAGCTGGCTACCTATCATGCGTACATGTCCAATTGACTCGTCGTGTCGTGCCTGCATCCCTCATCCGAGTTCATGTCCGCGTTGAGATTGAAGGGTCCTTACACACTCATACATACGAAGCCGATCCCGACCTGACTCATATCTTCGCGTGGAACAAACGAAATGTATACAAACAAAAGGTAAGAAAAATTATGATGGATGTGCTAGATTACTTTATGGAACTTGACGAAGTTTCTGCACTGAAGCATTTGCAACTTCATCCTGAAATAATCAACTGTTGTCAAGAAATACTAAACGGAGTTTCGCTCTCAAAATTCGTTGACAAAACACAATGCTTAAATTGGGTTATTGTTTTTTTTTTATAAATGGAATGATCACATAGGTATAGGTTTTATGACAAAACTATTTTTTAGTTTTTTTTTTCCCCTCTAATTAAAAAGTTATATTAAATTAAGAAAAAGTGCTTTGCAACGGACAGCTAGTAAGTATATTGATAAAAATATCAAAAATTTCAAACCTTAAGAGTTATCGTGCTTGTTTCGTACCATTATGTACGAATACTTAAAAAAAAAACCCCAAAAATGTTTCATAAGATGTCGAAATAAATGGTTTCAAGCAGTGCGACGACCTAATCCCAAAACATCATTATTTTATATTATGGAGATCATTTTGATGTTAGTATTTTGAAATAATATATTAATTAATAATTATTTATACAAATGTAAAACTTGAATAAATAGAATTCGTTACATTTTCTAACAAACCTATAAATCAAAACTTTTTAAATACATAGCATTAAAAAAAATACTATGAATAATTTGAAAAAGTTTAAATAATAAATTCGTATACTGTTAGTGAACGGTTTCGGTTTAACCATATTATTAATCCCACTCTCGGATTCTCTAATCATATCTCCATACACCTAAGATCCCTTTTCTCATCCGAAAGCTATAAGTACGAGTATTTGGGTATGTCGGAAGCGTTACGCATTAACGTAGCTGACATGAAGCAGTCGTTGAGGGAGCGCTTCTTTGGTCGCCTGAAGAAGGTATTAAATAGGTATGCACCGAGATGTAGTCGCAGTAGACAAGGTACTCACCCCGCTGTCCATGGCTAAAGAGATCTAGCGCAAACCTGTAGTACGTAAGTACCTTATCGGTAGTAATACCGATGACCGAAGGAAGTATGGCAGGGCAAGGAGCTTCACGGGCGCTTCTATCGGGCTCTTCATGGACCCGATGTAGATTTCCTAGCGTCCGTATCCTGGCTACGTTTCGGTAAACTCTTTGGGAAAACTGAAAGTTTTATCTGTGCGATTATGGACGAATTTATGCTGACGAACCACTACCGTAAACATATTATGAAGGACGGGACGGTGGACGTGTGTCGGGCATGCCACCGTCCGGGTGAGTCCATCAGACATATTATTTCTGGTTGTTCTCGTCTGGCTACCGGCGAGTACTTGCACAGGCACAACTAAGTAGCCAGGATTATTCACCAGCAACTTGCCTTGAAATATGAACTTGTGGAATCTGAGGTACCGTACTACAAGTATGTACCCGACCCAGATCTCGAGAAAGACCATGTTACGCTGTACTGGGTCTGTCATTACTGACAGGACTATTGTTGCCAATAAGCTAGATATAGTGGTGATAGACCGATCAGCGCGCCGCGTAATGATAATCGATGTTACCATCCCGCATAACGATAACCACGTTAAGGCTGAGAAAGAGAAATAAATAAAATATCTCGACTTGGCACACGAGGTTGTAAGCATGTGGAATGTGAACTCGGCTATCATTGTGACGATTGTCGTTACGGGCAATGGCCGCATGGCTAAAAGCCTCGACTAACATGTGTCGAAGCTCTCACTTGGCGGTTGGATTAAGAGCCAGATACAGAAGGCAGTACTCCTCGATACGGCCCGCATTGTGAGGAGGTTCCTGTCTCTGCAGCCCTAACCACCGGTAGCTTGGACCCTTCTCCCGACACGAAAGAAGAAATATGGAAAAATGTAAAAAATGAGATAAAAAATGAATAAAGGAAATATAATAATTATAAATAACATTTTGCACTGAATTTGGGATATTTTTCGTCAATTAACATGTAGAAGCCGTTGACACTGTGCTATCGAGAAATTCCTTTACCATTATGACGTCACAAACATGGCGACCCATCGTGGCGCATATTATTCTGTAGTATTGTTTTCCAGAATAATTTATAAGTTTTTGTATTTTATCCTAATCATTAGAACAAGATACCGATACTTTCAGAATTATTGTTATGATGGATAATATAAATCGAAATGCAAATGCAAATAAAATCTGTTAAAATGTAACACAAATATTTTTCTTGTTGTAATCACTTCAATTCTAATCATTACAGGTATACGGCCAAGCGCAAGCCAAAATATCAATAGGATACGAGTACACATCATGTGCATCAATTGTTTGGGAAACACAGACAGCGACCCTGGCCGGTTTCGACGTAGACATCTCAGATATCGGAGGATGGGGACTGGACATACACCATCATTATAATTTCCATGAGGGAATTCTGCAGAAGGGCGATGGTGCTCTTCTTCATTTGAAACAATACCCTAGAACTGTCCAGGTATAGTCTAATTTCAATACACAGCTCCTTCTTTCTTTGGCAATATAAGTAATAGTTTTTTAACCCTGTTTTCAATACACCTATTCAATTATTGTGTACGCTCTTTTCTAGGTGGTAATGGGAACCGGTCTTCAACGATCTCTGGAATGTCCTGACCACTGCAACGGCAAAGCAGCAGATGCCCGTCTCTTAACTCCAACAGCACTGACTTCAGGTCCAGATGGATCCTTGTACGTTGGTGACTTCAATCTAGTTAGACGAATCACTCCTGAGGGCGTTGTAACTACCGTTCTTCAACTACAGTAAGTATTTGCTGAAGTATATTCATGCAACTGCCCAAACTATGTCAATTCAACTTTGTGACTCGATTATATATTTACTCGATATGTACTTGGGGTATTAATAAAACTATTTTATCATTTCAGAACCACACAAGTTGCATATCAATATTATATCTGCATATCACCAGCGGATGGATATCTTTACATATCAGATTCTGAGAGACACCAAGTCCGAAGAGTGATAGCTTTAGAAAAAGTGCGAGATCCAGCCACTAATTCTGAGGCTGTAGTTGGTAACGGAGACCGTTGTGTACCTGGAGATGATTCCAATTGTGGTGACGAAGGACCAGCAATAAAGGCGAAATTGGCACATCCCAAAGGTACCATAAATAATAATTTATTAATATAAAACTATCATCTATAGATGAAGTTTTAATGGATATCTTGCTTTTGGCAGAAGTTAAATCATAATATTGCATTTTCTGTTTCAGGTCTTGCAATCGCCGCAGATAGGACAATGTACATTGCAGACGGAACTAACATCCGAGCAGTAGATCCAAATGGCATTATACACACTCTTGTAGGACATCACGGCCACCACAACCATTGGTCACCGGTTCCATGCCGTGGAGCAATCCCACCTTATGAAGCACAGTTGCAATGGCCCACAGGAGTAGCCTTATCACCGCTCGATGGATCTTTATACTTCATAGACGACAGAATTATACTGAAACTAACAGTTGATATGAAAATCAAAGTGGTTGCTGGCCAACCATCACATTGTCGTATAGGAAATGATGGAAAACCTGTAACAAAACCTAGCAATCGAACAAGTACTGACATAAGAGAAGATTCCAGTTTAGGCACAATTTTAGCTATAGCTTTTGCGCCGAGCGGAATCTTGTATGTGGCTGAAGCAGATTCGAAGAAAACAAATGCCATAAAATCTATAGATCCCTCTGGCAAAATAATGCACTTTGCTGGAAAAGTTCAAGAGAATTTGAAGGAATTAAGCTGTGAATGCAATTCATCTGCCTCTGCGACGGCTGTACCAACGAGCTCACGAGATGATGCTGGCTGCCCATGTAGACTCAGTGTAGCCGCGGGTGACGAACCACCTACAAGCACTGAAACTTTACTATCGTCAAATGCTAAATTCCAAACGATTTCTGCTCTGGCTGTAACCCCAGATGGAGTTCTAAATGTTGTTGACCAAGGTAAATAAATACGATCAATGGGAACAAAGAAAATAGTTTATCCTTTAATTAAACAAATTATTTATGTGTATAATTGTTTCAGGATCTCTCCATATTTTAGCGCTAAAACACTACTTGCCAACGCATGACGAAAATGGAGAATTCAGAATACCCTATCCACCCACTTCAGAAATATACGTTTTCAATCGCTACGGTCAACATATCACCACAAAAGACTTGACATCAGGAAAAACAAGATATTCATTCTTGTATTCGAAGAATACGAGTTTCGGAAAGCTGTCTACAGTTACTGATGCCTCTGGAAATAAAATACAATTACTTAGAGATTATAGCAATATTGTTAGCTCAATCGAAAATACACAAGACCATAAACTCGAATTAAAGATTTCTGGAATTGGCTACCTAACAAGGATAGCTGAGAAGGGTTCAGCCGAAATGGAATTTGACTACGATGCTAGTACTGGACTACTAAACAGTCGATCAGGGGTAAGTTTTTTGAGACTACATACGTTCCTGATTAATAAAATTTTTTGATTGAAACGATATGCTTATTACAACATTATTCGTTTTTAGGCTGGCGATACCGTCATTTACAATTACGATGAACTTGGAAGAGTGACAAAAATCATTATGCCCTCGGGTGAACAAGTGCACATCACCTCTGGGCTTGCGAAGAATTACGGGTTAGCTGTCACTGTATCAAATCCATCGAGCACTATACCCGTTGGAGTTGCCAAAAAATGTGAATACGTGTTACATGGACAATCGTTCAAGCAAATCACTATAAATAATGGGAAGCAAATAACTGAAGGTCGAATCTATACAAACAACACCTTACTACTTGAAACACCATGGGCAGGGAAATTCGAGAGTATCGCAGCTGCAAAGCACCCACTTCTAGAAGCAGCATTACCTATAGAAGCCGAAATGCTGCACATGTGGTCTCATCAAACGACTACATTCGGTGACTCACTGGTAAACAACATGTACTCCTTATACACGCTGGTAGGTGATGTAAGGAATCCGCAGCAGACTTTGAACAGAGAAATATGGGTTAACGACTCCCGAGTGCTAATTATTGAATTCGATCAGTTCAAGAGCCGCGAAACCTTTTTCAACGCTGACAGAAACCCACTGTTTACCATCTCGTACGATGTTGCCGGACTGCCACTTTCGTTCGACCCTCACGGTGCCGGAGCTCCTCTTAATATATCATATGATAGGTTCTACAGAATTAACGGCTGGAAATGGGGTGAGAGTGAAGAAAGCTACAGCTATGACCCACATGGAATGCTATCCGAGATAACGAGTCCACAAGACGGCACAAAGTTCATTTATTACAATGAAGGCAATCTAGTTTCCAAAATAAGCTTAGCCAGTCAAAGAAGTTTCAAGTACAAGTACGATAATGATGGTGGACTTACGCATGTTATTTTACCTTCTGGATCAAATCATTCGTTTAGTGTGCAACCTTCAATTGGCTTTTTGAGAGTAACGTACACTCCACCGGGATCCTCAAAGAAATATTTGCAACATTATGCTCATACTGGAGAGCTCCTACAGACCGTATTCCCAGGTGATGGTGCAAGAGTTGTTTATCGTTATTTTACAACGAATAAGGTGTCTGAAGTAATTCATGGGGATGGTCAAACACAGATACATTATGCAGAAACGAGTGGACTGCCATCAGAAATTTTACATGTTGACCGTGACGTAGACTACCGATGGGAATCTACTTATGCTGGTGGGCTACTCACCGAAGAAAGACTTGATTATGGTGCCAAAACTGGGCTTAGCAATGCAAAAATAATTTACGAGTATGACAACAATTACAGAATAACTTCCGTCCAGGGTAGAATTGGTGGACAAACTTTGATTCCGCATCATATTGTTTATAATAGTAAAACAGGTTCTCCTGAAATACTTGGTCAGTTTACTGTATCGAAACAGAAATGGAATGAAACTTCAGTATATGATGGAATTGCAATGTTCTCTCGTTTACTTAACGATCAGTTCTTAGAGAAAGAAGTAACAGTAAACATCCACAGGATGGAAGTATTCCGAATGGAGTTCTCTTATGATAGACATGGAAGAATATCTCAAACACGCACTCATACTAGAAATGTTGGTGTCAACACATACACGAACGTGAAGAACTATACTTGGGACTGCGATGGTCAGCTGACAGGAGTAGAGGCTCAAGAACCATGGGGCTTTAGATACGATGATAATGGAAATATGCTATCACTGACCTACAGAGGTAATACGATACCAATGGAATATAATTATATGGATCGCATAGTCAAGTTTGGCGAAGGTCAATACAGGTATGATAGCCGTGGTCTTGTTTCCCAAAATGCGAGAGAAGAAAGGTTCCAGTACAATTCTAAGGGCCTTCTGATTAGAGCAACAAAACGAGGAAGATTTGATGTTCGATACTTTTATGACCATCTTGACAGGTATGTAAAAATAAAACCAAGTTACTTATTTTGAAGAGGAAACATTGTTCAAACACTGTTCTCACAAACACTTTTCTGTTTCAGGCTTTCTACTAGAAAAGATAACTTCGGGAATGTGACCCAGTTCTTCTATACGAATAAAGACAGACCTCATGAAGTCAGCCATATTTATTCGCCACGTGAGAATAGATTCATGACTCTAGTCTACGACGACCGAGGGCACCTGATCTACACACAGGTATGCAGCGATGCAATAGAAGGCAAAAAAATCTATTGTAACAAAATAACCGACCTTCTAACCTACAAAATAATCTGATTTCAGGTTGCTCGACATAAATATTACATTGCCACGGACCAATGCGGAACACCCGTGATGATTTTCAATCAATATGGAGAAGGAATAAGAGAAATCATGAGATCTCCTTACGGCCACATAGTTTACGATTCAAATCCATATTTGTACCTACCGGTTGACTTCTGCGGGGGACTATTGGATCAAGTCACGTCATTAGTCCACATGGCTAATGGAAAAGTTTACGACCCTCTGATTGGACAATGGATGTCCCCATTGTGGGAGAATCTGATCGAGAGAATACACAACCCTACTCAGTTACATCTGTATAGATTCAATGGAAACGATCCCATCAACGTACGGCCGCAGAACAAAAAACCAACAGGTAACTGAATCAATCATTTTATACTAATGTTAGAATAAATACTTTTATTTTTAGTATTTTGTACTTATTTGTAACTTTTACCATTCTAGATCACCTGTCATGGCTGAAGTTGCTGGGCTATGACACGAAAAGCCTTGCACCTCAACTCTACCCTGATGAACTACCCGGCGGGTCAGTGCTGCCGAGCATTCCCCGAGGTCGGCCAGTGTGGGGCACCGCGCCGGCGGACACCAGCCCTGGACTCCCTTCTGCCATGTCTCTCCTTCCGACAGTCACCATAGAATCAGGATTCCTATCACATATGTCAAACAAAAGGATTGCTGACTTCAGAAGCCTGTCGATACCGGCTATGTCAGCACTCAAGACTGACGCTTTGAACCTGGCACCAAAACGCATCGGATCTGATTCCGAGCCACCGTTTGGTCGCGGCATCCTAGTGTCGCGCAACTCCCGCGGTCGCGCCGTCGTCACCACTGTGCCATCGGCCAATGCTATCTACCGCGACGTATATACCTCAGTGTTCAATCGATCCCATCTTCTGCCATTCTCATTTGTTGTTCACGGCGATCAACAAGACGTCTTCTATTTCGTTAAAGAAGATACCTGGCGTGCTGCAGACGATAAGCAACAACTGAAACGAATGCAAGGCAAATTGAATGTGACATTCCACGAAGTCGCCGAGGGAGGACGTTCATACGCGGACGTGAAAATACACGGAAAAACAAGCATAGTGAATCTACGGTATGGCACTAGTGCGGAACGTGAGCGACAACGGCTGCTGCACCACGCGCGCACTGCTGCCGTGCGGAAAGCGTGGCACCGCGAACGTGAGGCGTTACGTAGTGGACTCGGCGGCTCACTCGACTGGTCCGCAGCCGAATTAGATGAAATCCAGAAGGCTGGATCAGCAGCAGGCTACGAAGGAGAGTACGTGCACGATGTGGCACGGTACCCAGAACTAGCCGAAGACCCATACAACATTCGCTTCGTGAAGAAGCGCTCGGACCGCGCCGAGCGCCGGCGGCGGAAGCGCGAGGACTGCCGAGGGGCCTGGTGGCTCGCCTGGGACGAGCGCTGCTAGTGACGTGCCGCCATCCATATGCCAAATGGTGTGAATGTGAAATAGGTGTGTGCAAATGGTGAAGTATGAACGTGTGAGTGTTTGTGGAAATATATTTTGTAAATAGTCTCTATTAATTGTTAATTGTTGATGTATGTATGTACGGTAGATGCGAATCCCTATCGCTGTGTAAATAATAAAATTTAATTTGCAGGGAGAGAATGGACCTTTTGAGAGGACTGATATTAAAAATAAATGTAATGTATGTATAAATAAGATTTATGTGAATATGAAATTATTTATACTTATTTATCGGTAAAAAAGCTTCATTGTGTCCAATGTTCTTATAAATTTAGATGAAGACTATTTGAAAGAATAAAAAGGCATACTTTTTTAACCAAACCAAACTGTACTTTTATTTTTATTCGTCATAGATTATTATTCATATTTAATTCATAAATAGCTATGAGAGATGCTCTGGTAACCAACCACCATTCCTGCTACAATGCCCCATTTTGGTCTGCTGATGCCGTAAAAAGTAGCTGTAGACATACAATAGTTGCCTTAAACTTACAATTCCGCTTTTGAGTTTTTCGCAAATATTTCGAAATCATAACATCCTGGGTGCAAAATAACAAAATTATTTCCTCTTTCACCTTTTACAACACTCCCGGAATGTTGTATCGTTAGGCATAATTTCAAATCAGCATGTTTTTGCAGAGCCCCTTTTTCAGTTTTCGCAAACATATCTCAAAATCTAGAAGTCCCGTCCTCCTATCCTGGCTTAACAATAACGATAACGAATCCTGGAAATTCAATAACTATAGGTTTTTCGCCGGGCTAACACGCTAATAGTGTCGGACCGCAGGTCGATTTCTGGCCGAAACCTTAGTTTATAAGAGTTTATTAACGATAACGAATCCTGGAAATTCAATAACTATAGATTTTTTGCTGGGCTAACACGCTAATAGTGTCGGACCGCAGGTCGATTTCTGGTCGAAACCTTAGTTTATAAGGGTTTATTAATCCTAAGAAATTCAGTTCGAGATTGAAAAAAATAATAATATACAAGGATTCTTTTTTAAATTTTAAATAAATGCATTCTACATAATCGGTCTGTATACATATACCGAATATTCTGAGACCGCGCCTAAGATCGATAAAACTAAGAAATTTTATTTGCTCAAACATGCAAAATTAAAAAATCGATGATGATCATGGTAATGATAATCACATCTCGTGGGTAGTCGCTTTAATTGAAACAGAGCAGGATTAGTTCGAAATCTTATTAGATCATCCAGTGGAATGTCTTATTTAGACATCTAAAGACCATTTCCGTTTACACTAACACTGAGCGCGGGTAAATGAATGCCTGTCAATGTTAAAATTTAAACGGTCGGCGCTGAGCCTAGCGTTGTATGTCCAACAGCGCGCCTTTAATTAGGCATTAATTTAGATGATTCCTACTTAAAGTGAACACGGGCATTAGTGATAGGGTGGATATGTGAGGGGAGAATTAGATACTGGAAGATATACTGACAGCACGTGACAAATAATTTGCCTCTGTTCTCCTTCTTAGCGAATCGATGGTAATGCATTCAAACATGTTTGGCCCAAAATTAAGCTGTGCGGACACCGCTAGCTGATTCAGTTGAAAATTTCAAAGGATCATCGAGTGAAATGCAATATCCCCGTCGACCATTGGTGGGTTTCAAAACAATACCAGAACATTGAAATAAAAAAAATGCTTTTGTGTAAAAGTTATTTATTTATGTTCGAACCGTCAATCTTTGAACAACGTATTCAAGTTAATTTTTACAATATCAATTTTATACACAAAATCCATGCCAACGCAATCATAAAAATTTTATTGTACACCATTTATGTTATAAACGTCTGAATGCATTATCACATGTCATCTAAAATAAAATAATATTTACAATGTAGTTTAATCGACCTAGTTGACACTGAAAACTTCATACAACCTCGAACTGAGTAATATTGTTTTATTTATTAAAATCTCCTTTCGAAAATATATACAATAATTATTTTATTATTTCTTAAATTATAGGTACATTTGCATGTTCAAATAAACTTTATGTTACAATCGTCTACATATTGAGCTACATGTCCGTAAACAAATGAGATCAACAAAACGCACAGTTATTCATCTACACCTTGACTTATGCAATATTTGTGTTAATAGCAAAATATGTCCACGCAATCTATCAAACACCTAGGCAATACAAATATGTATCTATAAAACAAAACAGTTCTCTTAGCTAGGCATGTCATAGAATGCCGGTATGAACACATCTCGTTAACTAAAATAAATAGTAAATACAGCGAAACCGCTACGTACGAGTACATAATAACTGTACACAATAAAATATATGAAATGGTATGCCTGTTGCAATATTTCGGCAGGTAACATTAATATTACATAATGATTGTGCGAGTGAAAATGTAACAATAACTAATATTCTTAACGTAGTATAGAACAACTATTGGGACGTAGTTCATAAGAGAAAACAGCATCGCTCATTCTAAAAAATCCTTCTTATTAATAGTAGTGGCGAAGACATGCAGAAAACAGACAATCTTTGGTTGATAGCTGCCCCCTGCACTACAAAGCACCCAACTCACAAAAAACCCTACTTTAATCCGAGGAAATGTTATTTTATTTAGTACTAGCTGTCCCGCGCAACTTCGTCTGTGCCACATTTTCCCCGTTTTCGCAACATTTTTCATTGCTGCTCCGCTCCTATTGGTCTTAGCGTGATGATATATAGCCTATGTCCTTCCCCAGGTTGAAATCTATCTTCTTGCCAAATTTCATTAAGATCCGATCAGCCGTTTAGTCGTGAAAAGGTAACAAACAAACATACATACAAACAAACAGAGTGACTTTCGCATTTATAATATTAGTATGGATTAATTAAAGCCACACATATTTCAAAATACAAAGCTCTACTCGTATATATTTACATACTGAACGAATTTCATACGTGTAACACAACTCTTCAACCATTGGTGAGTGCAAAGGGCAGATACCAACATATCTTCATATTTACCAATATTATGTACTGTTAATCTCTAAAATCAGAAGCTCGCCATAACATGGCCGAAAAAACTGCTCGTATCAACAAACTCGTTAGTTACTTAACTAAATGGACCATCGCGGCTAACAAAACACTTGGGAAAAGATTATGTATTGATAATCTCTTAATGTGCAAGATCTCGAAAACGATCAGTTCCAATACATTTATCTACATTGCATTGTTAGATTTAATTTGTTAATTGCGACGTTAACGGGTTCCGTAGATTTCAGTTACATTCACACATAAATATAATTAGCCTTCTGTCTATTTATTGATGCTACATAAAATATTACGTATTTAGATCTTCATTCCGATTTATCTTTCATAAGGCTCTGCTTTATGAAAATAATATAAGTATTTTTATAAACGAAATTATATTTTGTTGAGCTTAGTTTAATGAAAATAACTGATCCTGTATTTCATCCATTCTGCAAACAAACTATAAATAAATTCTCAATTCAGAATAAAAATAAATCCACTTGCACAGAGCTCTCATCTAAATCTCCGAAATCTACGAAACTCTATAACGATTACTATAACACAATATACAAAACAAACATTACTATTCACAAACTCTATATTACACCAACATACAGAAAACATAAAATCAACATTCTTACATTCCAACTAACATTAGCTGTGATGCTTACACGAAACTAATATAATACATATTTACAACTTATCTAACACAGATTCACGAATCACTGCAAAGTGTTGTACTTCATTATGCTCCAAAAACTTCAGTACTAGGTTGTCATGCGACCAGTGATTTAATTCTTATTAATACTGATTTACGCAAATTTTCTAGAGTGTGGTTATTAATCAGGGAGCACCACACATTTTCATACTTTACTCAATTTATTTTACTGTATTTAATCGTCCTGTGTTGTTCTAAATTTGCTTTACTAACAATCTCTTTAACAACGTTTATATACAGCTGATGTCAATAATACCAAGCACAAAATAAAATCTTTACTACGATAATAATATCCGGATCTATCAACAATCTTATTTCACTATGTAGTAACACCTTTAACTTTACTCACAATTCATGTCATGATCCAATCACTTTCAATGTTGCATTAATATTTAATTTAAAGTTCATACATAATATTATAATTTGTGACTTTTGAATAATAAAAATACATGATTGAAAATAGTATATGATAAATAATTCGAATAAAATAAAATGTGTCAAAGGCATGATTAAAAACAAATAATTGCAATCAGTATTGTAGACCATTTACATGTAGTGTGATGAAAACTGATAAATTTTATATTAGCTATCTATATTATACAGGCATATTTGCATGAAATAACATTGCTACGTTATAAAAATTCAGTCGTTGTTTCAGACATTATTGTATTGAATAATAGCAACATTGAGGATACTAATTAAATAGATTTTATATTGGAACTAGTTATGTATTAAAAAACAGTTACGTTATTGACAGACCGTAGCTTAACCAATGTTATTTCTAAAAGAAGTAATAATAACAACTGCGTGACGTATCAATAAAACAACCATATTTCAGCTATTGAATACACGCACATATCTAAGTTAAGTCTATTTCTCGAATATCGGTGTTTAGAAATGGCCGCCGGGGTACGTATGTGGATCACAGCGTGTATACTGCGCACGGCACTGGTCACTATATCTCTAACGTTATAATAATTTAGCTAGGGTTAATATTTACAGTATATTTCACTAAGACTTGGACGTGACGTCACTACGAACTGTCCGCGTTCGATTTCCGCCGCACTTGCTGCGCGCTCAGCGCCTGCGCTTGCGCCTGTGTTATGAATTGCGTCGTACCTGTGATACACATTGCCCTCATTACTATTATAAAGAGGTAAAATTTGGATGTAGGAGGTTATCAAAGAAACTATTATTCGACCAACTCTTATGCTGACGGAAAGTCACACATTTGCCATGTGCCTTAGAAAGCGATTTCACGCGGGTGGAAGTTATTAGTGAATTATAAAGATATAGCTGAATGGTTTAATTTTATAAGAAGGTCTCAAAACGCAGTGGCACTATTTGACGAAAAAAGGAGAAAAGGGTCGAAAGGAGGTTTTACTTCTTCTTATTCGATAGGCTTGGATGCTGCTTAAACTAACATTGGTATACTTAGTCATGAATTGAACAAGTCGGACTTAACTACCTACATTTCGTCCAGTTTGTTTATCAATTGACATATAAACGCTTACTTTTCATCTGTCAAATTTGAAATATCGGAAAATTAATAATCATCAAACATCTTTAAAATTGATTAAAGTGACATTATGACATGTTTAGCATTGATTGAAGCAGAAAGCAACTATGGGTTTGACAAAGATAGCTAGTACCGAGGAGATACTTTATTTGAAGATCCGCCAATTGCGACCAAGAAATTCGAGGAAAACGATTTGGTGGGTGTTTTCAACTGTTGTCTTGGCAACATAGGTCGACTTAGTTCAAAAATGGATTTGGGAAGGCTTTTAGAATATGGGTGTAGGTGGGTAAACTAAATTGTAACGCTCCAATATTGTGTACTGACCGGTCTGCGGCATGTTGTTAGGCGCCGGCATGGCGGGCGGCGCGGCGAGCGGCGCGGGCGGGCGCGCGGCGCGCGGGGCGGCGCGCGGCGCGGGGCGCGGCCGCGGCGCGCGCACCACCTGCACGCCCGCGCCGCGCACCTGCGTCTTCACGCCGCCCGGCATCAGTTGCGCTGGAATTACGAAACAATTGCTTGTACACAGTTGTATACAAAACCGTATATCACGTCAGTAGAATATAACATTATCTTCACGGGCCTATTGCAATTCACGACTTGACAAAAGCCTCCCCAATGGCACACAATTGTCGACCGATCCATCTATTTACAACCGCCACACGAATATCGCCACCCCCAACCTGAAGGTGGTGGCAGATTCTCCACTCTCTACTCAAGAGAACGTCTCAATCAACGCAAAGTCTACACGCATAACGTATATATTCCCCGAAAGGTTAGGCAGAGGTGTATCTATAGCGCTCCTACAGTAATTTCAATTATGATTAAGTTCCAAGTAAGGGGCAAGTTCGTTGCTAAAACAACACGAACAACGGGGCACGAATTCAGACTGGGGTGCAGTTGAAAACTTCCTGATAGACAAACCCAAAAATATTTTGGCGCGATCTGGGAATGAAACCCAGGACGTGACACTCAGTAGGAGCGTTACTGGAACGATGAGGCAGTTGACCACTCTTATCTATCCACTAACAGCAAATCCAAGAACATCGCCTTCCACCCGGAAGGCGTTGGAAGCAGTCTGAAGACATTTGTAGTAAAAAAATGGATGTATGTATTATAAGATATTAGAACGCGGACGAGACGAAAAGAGTATGTAAAGATCGTAGTAGGTGGCCTACTGCTGTTTCTGCCTTAGGTATACCCTATTAAAAAAGAAGTGAGTATTACTATACTCACTTCTAAAGGATGTAAATAGGCCCTTAACTAAGCCGAAAGGCACTTATTCTCCCCGTCATTGCGTTTTTTTTTGTTCTGGACTTTACCTGGGAACCGTCTAGTTACGGAGATATTTGAGGTCAAACTTCCAAGTTCTTCACAACATTTTTTTTTAAATTACTAGTTTTGAAAGTTGCAAATTTACTTAAAATACCTCCATGAGACGTTTACTATTCAATGCATCCATCAGCACAATGTTTTGAGTGCGTTACATAGAGTTTTATCGTAAAACGAGATTCTTCACCCAAAAGAAAGTCGTTATCCAGCAAAAATTTTTGCTCAGGTTTACTTAGTTTGATGTACAGGGTTTGTTTACACCCTGTATGTATGTAAAGAAATATCTAAATCCTTACCTATCGGTAGAGAAAGCACCGATGGCTGGTTGGTGAGTACGACGGAGGTGGTGGGTGGGACCGACACGAGCAGGCCGCTGGGCGCTCCCGACACGTTCAGGGACAACGATATCGGCGCCGACAGACCCGGGATCTGGACTTGCACGTTCTGCAGACCTTGGATGCCTTGCAGACCTTGGAGAGATGCTAAACTTAAGCCCTGAGGAAAAAAAAAAACATTATTAGCCTTACTCATTGCAAATTATTAGGTTACCAGTCTGAAAGTCTGTCAACCAGTCTCCGTAAGTTATCGTGTTACCCAGTAACTGGGATGTGGATGTGTGTTTAAATAGACAGAGGCTTGGTGTTAAAAAGTAGTATTTAGCTGCCGTTTGGTTAGACTGGAAGTCGACCCTAACATAGTTCCTAGATGTGTTTTCTGTAAACCGTGGCTTGTAAAGTACGTTAATATCTATAACCTAACTAATACAAGCACTTCATTATGTACTGTACTCGTTGGAAAGTCGTTCTTTAAGAATATTAAAGAACCTTAACCAAAATCTGGTGTTATTTTTTGCTATGTTCGGATAGTTGCTGTCAAAATATATTGTCTGGTGACACTGACAAAAGAAAAGAGAGAGAAATAAATTGTGATTTTATCATACTTTATGTGAATCTGTTGTCAGTGGGAACACCGGAAAGAGAGCTCCGTATCATCTTTCGGCATAGAAGCTTTTTTTATTTAACCTATTTTATCCCACTGCTACACCAAAACGGCAACAACCAAAAAAGATATTACTTTGACTAAATTCTGTTACCTGCAAATGGCACACAGGTTGTTGCTGCGAGGCAGGCGAGGCAGAGGTATCGGGTCCCATCAACCGCTCTAATAAAGCGCTTTCACTACTCGACACATTCGTCGCTTCATTCTCTCTCGCGTAACCGCTCATTACTTGGACGCCAACTCCCTGGCAAACAAGAATTAATTGTAATAAATTAAATATATTAAACTATAGTCTTTCTTATGTAGTTTAATATGTATATTGTGTTATTTATGCAAAATAGAATACATAAATAAATCAAAGTTACGTGTTATTTTACGAATGAACAACCGTAAAGCAGATCGAGATGTCCACGAACTACTATCGTTTTTGTTATTGAACTTCGATAACCACTTGCCAGTGGATACAGCTTAAATTGGTGTAGTAAAATAAAATCATAATTATGGAGTTTTACTAACCCACCTCCTTAACAGTTCTATTTATGTAGCTACTACTATCTTTTGGATTGAAAACCCTAAAATGTAAATTACTCATCCTAAAAATAAGCCTCTCAAAAAGGCTGTAACTTCCCTTTCTTCTCTTCTCTTCTTCTTTTTCTTCTTCTTGGCTTCGGCCTCGTAATCTAACTTTAACGCAAAGCAAAACCATTTTTGATGTGTGCCCCTCTTGACTTTACGAACTGTCCTATGGATGCCTTGAATGTAAAGCCTCAGTCAAGGGCATACAAAACCAAAGGTAGACACAAAATATCCAGGCACTTGAACACTAGTCTCACCTGTTGTGTATACGTAGGTAAGGTATGCGAGGCGGTGGTGGCAGTGATGATCCTAGCCCCGGCGATGGAGACCCGGCTGAGCAGCTTGTGCGCGTCGATGGCGTCTGCGCTGGAGGTGGCGTGCGTCATGGCGGCCGGCGCACTGTTCAGCAGGTTGAGGATCGTGGCGTTGCTGTTCGCTGTGCTGACTGCTGATTTTGCCGCGTTCTGGCTGGCCGCTGTTGGGGATCGTTTTGGAGTTAGTATTGTTGCGGTGTTGGATGTGGTTATGGCATTTTAAGGAAACTATTTTTTTTTTGACTTGGTAATGACATATTGAACACTTATGCGTCTGTGGTCAAATGGCGGAGTTGGTGGAGTGTCACATTCAATTTTTGACGTTAAAATGCTCATTTTCAGCCTCATCATCTGCCTAGCCTTTTCCCAACTCTATTGGAGTTGGCTTCCAGTCTTACCGGATGCAGCTGAATACCAGTATTTTACATGGAGCGACTGCCTATCTGACGTCAACAACCCAGTTAGTACTCGGTAATACGATACCCCTTGGTAAGACTGGTTGTCAAGACTTTCGGGCTACTGACTGTCTGTAACGACTTTTAAAGATCTACAAATAACAGCCGGGATCAACTGCTTAACGTGCTTACCGAGGCACGGAGGAAACTCATGTTATGATGGTCACCCATCCACAGAACGACCTTGGCAAGCGCGACTTAAACTTGAAGATCGACCCGTGCGGCTGTTATCATTTAGCAACTAGCGAGGTCATTTTCAGCCTAATATGAATAAATAACTTTTTAATTTAATTTTAAGCAGCCAGGTTTCTTATTTTATAAATGTAATTATATGTACAGTCACGGACTTTAATTGATAAGCCACTTTTAAACTTTCCAATTTTGCAGTTTTATCCCTTCACGAAATTACACGATTAAACCCGAACTCAAACCGCATGCTCGTAAACAAGATGACATATTACTCATAATGGGAAATAGTCTTATCAATAGAGGTTGAAGAAAGACTATTAAGTTGTCAATGAAAAATCCATAAAATATTACATACGTTTATCCAATCTATTTTTTACTGACCTCCTTTGAATCAGAGCTCATTAAATACTCTTTATTTCTGAAAACCTTGGATTGGTTTTCAGACAGTTGAAATTTCGACGTCAGAGACGATTATTTTGAATTTTGGTGAATCGAATAATTGTCGTGAACGTCACCTTGGAGGCCACGCGTTTGGATAAAATCGTGGGTGCGAGTTTTTCCGGTGTCAAAATTACTAACATAATTTTCTCCGTACGATAAGCGTTACTATGGCTACGGTAAAACAAATTGTCGCTAGGTAACGGTTGCTAGACTTGCAATTGGTTGACTTTGGGTAGTCACTCTGTACTATGTACGAATATAGCCGACTAAACCCGATTTGCATTACGCGGCTAAAATACGAACAGTGGCAAGTGGCTGATCAATTAAAGTCCGTAACTGTACTTAAAAATAATTAAATGTGTTTTCTTTCTATAATTTTGAATTACCCACCCTGATCTTGTCTCTTATCAGTAAACTTGCCGTCGATGAAAGCTGATCGACAATCAAATATAATAATAATCAAAAAAGAGTGAAAAGTAGTTTGTTACCCTGTAAAAACTGGAGTCGGCAGTTTTAGTACAATACCTTGTTGGAACTGTTGCGCGGAGTTCATGAGACTAGTAACAAGCGCGCTGATGGCGGGGTTCGTTGTCCTTGGTTTGGAGATGGTCGCCTTCTGCTGTGTTGTCGTTGTGTTCGTGTACTGGATGTTTTGTACCTGCCAACCGAAGTATATACTTAAAATAAAGCTAAGGAAAGTATCCTAACTTTAAAAAAGGGTGAAGGTGGACTGGTTAAAATGCCTTTGGAATTAAGTACACCAAAATCAAAATCAAGTCAAGGCTGACTTCTAATATCCTTCTAATAACCTTAACCTTCGCCAGGTCTAAGTAGCCAGCCCTGTATAAAGACCCTAGCTAATATCAACATTCTGTTAACAGAACGTAGAAACTAGCTAGGTTTAAAAGCAGATAATTTATAGAAGACAAGAAAGATAGATAGCTAGGTTTGTTTTTTTTTATTACGAATGAGGAAATTATGTTAAAAAAGGTTGAAGATTGTTATCAGTGATTTCTGCAAGACATCCTTATCAGACAAAATCTTCAATGATTTGTTGACACGTTGTGTTTAAAGTTTCCAAAAAACTCTATTTACAAATTTGAGTGAGTGAAGGAACCTGTAGGTCTCTATTTCTCTAACCACCAAAAATTATACCGCGTTTTCGATGGCAAAGGGTTTTGAAGTGAAACCTCTTATGCGACTTCCAACAAGTTTAACGTTCTAATGGAGGGGGAATATTTTCTATTACCGACTAAGACATGGCGCTATTACAAGATTTGTGACTCCGTAGTTCTACTAGGTACGCAAGATGGCGTGCAAACAGTCATGCATTCGACTCTTCGGTGTGTCCAGCCTTCGCTCAATTTCCATGAGGAGAATAACCTCGATAAACTTTAGTAATAAAAAGTGTCCAACAATAAAATATTATTTAGAAGCTCAATAAAATAACGAGAGTGAATGTGTGACACTCGAACGCATGTGTGTAGTATTACGAAGTTTCACTTCCTCCGCGCGGAGGGACTCCACGCACTATTTTTTTAACTTTTTTTTTAAACATAATAATGACAATTTCTATTCCATACCTGCGACGTCCCAGCAGAGGACATCAGTGGATGCTGTATATGAATGATGGCTGACTGCATCTTTTGAGGATTGAGCGGTTGTGGAGGGTTCGTCAGCTGTTGAGCCAACAACTGATTCGTTGACGCCTGCATCAAATGTCACATGTATAGATCAATTTTGGACAATGTAGTGGGTTAAGAGCGAGATGGCGCTATAGCATAAAGCAAGCGGAAGAAAGAAAAATAAAACAATCATAATTTAACGAAAGCTATCGATGATACAATTAAAAATAATTGTTTCTTGAATAAGTTAATGGAGTTACCCTTTTGCAAAGGTGAGCTAATCACTAAGATTATTTGAATTGTATTATTCTTTAGCTTCCATCAATATCATCTCACCACGACACACGGTGCAATCCAGGCATCATCACATGCTGAAAATGAGCCTTACAAAAAGCAATTTAGAGAAAATAATAAATTATTAGTAGAACTAATCACTATGAAAGGGTTATATTTGGCCTCGTTTAGTCCATACTGGCTGTTCTTAGGCGTGTATCAAGCTCTATAATAATAATACACAAACCTGTGGCGATAGCAGCGGTGCTGCAAGTGAAGGTTGCTCCTTAATCGCGGAGTCACTAGTGGTGATGACGTTCCCCACTACGTTGCCCACGACTGTGCCCACGTTGCCCACTATGTTGCCCACGCTTCCGACCACATTCCCACCACAAATACGCACCTGTGGCGAGAGCCGTGGTGTCGTAGGGGAGGGTTGTTGCTTGAGCGCGGTGTCGCTGGTGGCGGTAACATTGCCCACAATGTTGCCCACCACTGTGCCCACATTGCCCACTACGTTGCCCACGTTGCCGACCACGTTTCCCACCGTGGCCACGCTACCCACTTGTTGCAACTGCGCCTGCTGTGAGTAGAGAGTTTCAACATTATAATATGGGCGTAAACAGGGTATCCCAGGATATGATTCAGTGGAAAGAATCGTTCAATCTAATGCAGCATGAGCGTTAAAGTATGTAAAAATATATAAAAGATGAGATTTGTATTTTATTTAACACTGGGACTATTTGAAAATAACCAATTTATTTTGTACTTACAAGTATGGGTAGCTGACGAGCATTCGTATGAGTATTTGTTGTTGCTTGTATTGTAGAAGTTCTGCAAGATTCATAAAAAAATTAGAGACGCCTACTCCTACCCCCTCGGTTATAAACATCGTCACATACCGTATTAACTTACTGTTAAGGCGCATTTACTGCTTGAGCAGACCAAATACTGATAATCCACAATGTAATCGTGATTATATCACCACAAAGTGATTATATCACGATTACATTATATACTAAACCTACACTTAAAAGTTATTGCCTCCTTTCTTTCACAAAGAGTAGGCCTACCGCCACTTAATATAGAGTTTTATATTTATATCACTACACTGTGGAAAATAAATGAAGCTATTTGTCCTATATATCTTGATATCTTTCCCACACTAAGGTTAAAAAATAATATTGCTATAGACACTGTTTTCAGCTTACACGGTTTATAACTACACTGTCACTTACGGGATAGTTTCCGTAATTATCAATTATTGTGAGCTCCCGATGTTTTGACGTTATTGCAGGCGCCATGATCGTGGGATGATAATTGATAATCCCGGAAGCGCAATGATCGCGGGATGATAATTGATAATCCCGGAAGCGCCATGATAGCGGGATGATAATTGATCATCTCGGAAGCGCCATGATCGCGGGATGATAATTGATAATCCCGGAAGATATCCCGTAAGTGACAGTGAATATTGCTATAGAGTTGCTGGACAAGTTCCAGACCCACAGCAGTGGGATCATTTTTGCACATTCATACTGATTATGGACTTCTGGTAGCAAATAAATTGTTAACTTACACAACAGGCACTGTGGTGGCGTGAGTCTGAACAGTCGCGGCGCTGGCAGCCGCTGTTCGCTGCTGCAGCAATAGTTGCTGACCCTGCTGAATATAATCTTGAAGTTAGAATTCGAAGGCGAAAAACAGAAAAGTAAGAAGATGAAAGTAGAACAAACTAAAGGAGTGTTCAGGCGGGCGGTGTGAATCATCAGTGATCAACTATAAAATTTAATGTATCTTTACTGACACGGGATCTTTCTTTTTTTGACGAGTCCTTTCTTTTTTTCTGATCTTTTGGAGCGGTTTCAGACTAGTGTATTTTTCTGCGCGTATATGCTTATAAAAACCGAAACGCGCACGCACGCGATTATGACAGCGTGTTTGTTCGGTACAGTAGCAATAATCCCTCGCGGTTTGTGTTTATACGAGCTTTTAAGCGCGTCAACACTCGTGCGAGTTGCGTAGTTGCGCGTGTGGCAAAAGGCGCGCGTATACGCGCCTACACGCGCTTCCAAATACTAGTCGTTCCCTCGTCCGCGGTGCGTCTATTGCCTATTTACGGGTAGGTACATATGATTTTCTTACCAATTCTCTCATTCCTCCAGTGAAGGACACTCTTGGTAGTTGTCCAGGCACGATGTGTCTTATTCTAACAGACTTGCGACCTTCCTCGGTGAAAATCTCCGTGAACTGCTGTATATATTTATTTGCTTGTAGTCTTGACCCTGTAATACAAATTAATTGATTACTTAGTTTGAAATTTTATCGTTAAACGTGCAGTTAATTAATTCGTGTTTATGTAATGACTTAATGAGACTATAAAATATAAATAAACAAGGATAGTAGAGTTGTGTATTTATGTGATTGTGTGAAAACAAACTATGTATACAAGGTGATCCGGTTTCAGACAGATGGAAAAATTCGCCTGAACGATTCAAAAGTATGGTCACTATTGATGGTCAAGTTTATGTTATGTGGCAATGACATTTGAACAGTATTATCTCACTCATACTGAAAAACTTGTAAGTGAGCTCCGTCTTGGCAAGGGGGAGCTGGACAAAAGGGACTTTTTCACTAGCTATGTGCGATCACTTCTATCTCACCGAATTCCGTAAAAGTTAGCTGGTGGCTGGCTAGTGTCTGCCACTCCAAAGCGCATTGTTAAGTTGCTAAAAACAGTTTTTTTTTATATACGTACCTAACGTAAACCGGCACGCAGCGCCATTCCTCTCTCCCTCGACATGATCCCTATCCACATAGAGTTCTCCAAGGAACTCCTGGTCGGACGGCCTTTGTAGTATTGATAGCTTAATGTGGAAGAAGCCGGCGCTGGCATGGGGCGACGTCTTCTCAGTCTCGAGGATGTACTCCTCTACTAGTTGCGGTTGGCAGTCGGGTGTGGGTCGCGGTCGCTCGTATGCTCGCGCCAGGCGAAGTGGCCCGCCTAGCTCTGACGGTAGCGCCAGGGATAACGGATCCATTTTAGGTGGCTCGATGGGTTTGAACACCTATGAACATCATAATAGCTTTAACATAATCGGATTATGATATTCCCACGGCTGGGTAACAGGCCTCCTCTCTCAGGAGTAGGTATAACCATGTGGGCGCAGTGCGAGTTGGATGAATGTCACATAGACTTTTTGGTGCTACGATATGTCGTCATGACATTTCACGATGTGTTCCTTCACCGTTTTGAGAGCAGTGGTGTTGAAATATTTTACCACCACTGTTGCAGGAAATTATGTATTGTGTTAATAAATACCAGAATACCCCTTACCTCTGGTGGTTTTTTCGGATACTTAGATGTAAGTCTCGTAAGTGGCACTGATTGTCTACTATTTTTCGCTCTTTGACGATGTATTAAGTCTAATATCTCTAAACCATGATAATGTGTGAACTGATCCAATTTCCTCTTCCGATTCACTGCAACCTAGAATAACAAAACACACTTTGATGGAGGTCATGAAATAAATAAAAGTAAATATTCCAACAGAACTAATGACAGAGGAAGCCACCTAAAAACGTGTACTCCCACTTTAAGAAGAGCTTTAAAGCCAAGCTTTTAATGAAATCTTAAAGCAGTAGTCATTCCAATATGAAAAAGAGACGGACCTACAGAGGTCGTCTAGCACCATCTCATTCCCACTCTGGAATAAGATTGAAACAATACTGCTTTAAGACGTGATGCCCACCAAGTACTTACCCTAAGCCCTACGCTAGACGTCACTCCTTAATACCTGTGAGAATCTCTTGGCCTGCCTCCTGATGCGCGGCGTGTTGAAGAGTCTGGGCGCGGCGTGCAGCCTGGCGGCCAGCAGCCCCACGGCGGGGCGCGGGTCGAGGCACAGCGGCGGCGCGGCCGCGTGCACCAGCGCCGCCTCCACGGCCTCCAGCGCGCCGCGCTCCTCGCCCGCCCAGCCGCAGCGACCGCCGATACACATCGCGTCCGTTATTATGCTCTATTGGACAACGTTACATGGTTTCCTTTAGAGACTTGTCTAATCACCTCCACCACGTAAAGCGAGACTACCTCAGGCTAGGCCTCCACCTAGCCTGGAGGTTTCAGTAGCAGCTGGATGAGAGTTGACGAGAAACAAGTTTAATGGCGAGCTATTGAAAAGCCTTTTGTCCATCAGTAGACTGGTGTAGGCAGATGATGATGATAGACAAATTATTTTGTATAATTTCTTGTAAAATTCTCTACTGCTATATACTGGGAAATAAATCCCAATCTTGTCAACAAATATATGCTTACAAAACCCAGTTACTGCACATCAAGTTAAGTTTAAAACGAAAATTTTTATGTTTTTTTCAATAGTACTTACTAGTAATTCTGAAAGCAATTTAACTAACACTGGCATAAAGTTGATATCAGTTTAAGTACAAATATCATCAATTGGTAACAAGAATTTGAATATGAAACGTCCATGAGGCAGTCTACCTATCCACACTATTTTTAGTCCACATGTGAATGTGTGAACACACAAAATTGAGGTATTGTACTTCCTAGCATGACAGAGAACATACCTACAAACCAACTATTTCTGACAACTGATGATATTAGGCATTTTCGACGTGAGACATAATTATGTACTTTTTCTATTTGCAATGTCTCATTTTGTCATGTATGACTGACAATAATTACTTGACAATAGGAGTTACTCTTCTATTTTAATTAAACAATGGAGTAAAAGTAGATCTTGGTCATGGCTTTCTTGAGCCAAATTAACATAATAACAAGTCAAAAACCAGTGCTTCGGTGTTTAATACTAGTAAATGTTTATAAATCCTACTAATATTATAAACGTGAAAGTTTGTAAGTATGGATGGATGGATGGATGGATGTTTGTAACTCTTTCACGCAAAAACTCCTGAATGGATTTGAATGAAATTTGGCACACAGGTAGTTTATAACCTGGATGAACACATAGGATACTTTTTATCCCTGTAGTACAATCCCGTGGGACAGTGACCGAACTCCACGCGTGCGAAGCCGCGGGCATAGTCTAGTTTCTTATAAGTTTTGCAAAAACGGGCGTACTTAATACTTTTAAGTCGTAAAGAAACAATGGATGGACTGTGTGGCAGATGATATGGCTAGAAGAGATATGATGATGATTATGTGTGATAAGATGTCGACTAATAGAGAAGTATGGAAGAAGAACACACTTTTATGAAAGAAGAAGACATGCTGCATCAACCCCAAATAAATAGGAATAAAAGAGAATGATGATGATATTAAAGTTTCAAAATTGTATGTATGTATTTATGTAAGCAGGTATTGTCTTGGCCCACTTTATTTATTAAATACAGTACTTGCCAGAATCTCGCATTTATTATCTAATTTTTATTTTATACGTTGTAATTTAATAACCACTGAACATGAATAATCTTAAAATCATAGTTTTCCCAATATATTTGCACACCTCGCATGGTTATAATACAGTGTACCTTATAAACTTTTTGTAACATCCTCTAAACCTGTGTTATGCAAATAAATGATTTGTATTTGATATATTCATTCCTAAAATGAGTATCAACCATGCAGAAGCACGAAATTACTCATTTTCATAGAATGACACACTCGCATACCCAACATCTAATTTTTAAACTAACATTGAACTTGCAATCATTATTTTCTTCTTTTTACTGTATCAGTGTAATTATTTATGCTTTTTTTCCTCAAAATATAATTTCGGACATTAACTTACATGGTTCTCACTAAATCTAATCTAGCTGGTAATTATAATTAATAACAATTGTCTAGATTTTAATTTAGTCCTTAATAACTGACTTTATTTTGTTGCTTCTTCTCAGTTAGGTTCCAACTTCCAAAACACAAAGTTTTTAAAAGAATTATTCTTCACCCATGTGGAGGTAAGATTATAATCCCACATGAACATACAACTCGGATAAAAGTCACCACCACATGTGCAAAACCCCGGTCGTGGTCTAGCCATCCATCTATGCAAATAGTGTTTGCATAGATAGATGAAAACACTATTAATAACTAGTATTCTTGGATTTGGGTCCATTCAGCCATGAAAGATGTTTAATGGCTGATGAATAATATTGACCGTTTGTAAAATGAAAATAACTGCTTTTTACTACATGCATATGAATGTATATACGGTACATATACTAAAATAACATTTTTTACAATTTTTGTCTGTCTGTCTGTTTGTTCCCGCTAATCTCTGGAACGGCTGGACCGATTTTGACGGGACTTTCACTGGGAGATAGCTGATGTACTTAATATGGAGTAACTTAGGCTACATTTTAAATTCCACATGAACGAAGTCGCAGACACAGCTAGTTTTTAATATAAAAGTTAAAGTGTTTCGACAACTAACTTCCTAAATATATGATATCACTATTTTAATAAATATTCTAATATCAGTTGTTGGGTACTAACCTGATTAGTGGGCCTTAAGAGTACATGATGAGTATCACAGAGGAAACTAGGATATGCCTGTCTGTAATCTCTAATTTGTGCTATTATGCATCCAGAGTAGAACAGACATGAGTGTTCAGTCTCCAACAAGTCAAGCAACACTACAGGCAGCTCTTCATTGTCTATGTAACTCAGTAACTCTTCCTCTTCGTATGGCCATCGAGGAGTCTCTATTAATGTCTCCTCTTGATTTGATGATGACTAGAAAGATAATAAAATAAATAAGTTCATGGAATCTTTATCTTCTTTTCCTGGATGAAATAGGAGGTCATCTTTTACTTTGGATGTTCAAAAAGTTTTGATACTTTTTCATATAAATAAAATAACATCATGCCTGTATTTTCCCAAGAGGCTAGGCAAAGTTCCACCTCATATAGTACTCCCACATTTCACCAGTTATAGTTCAGTCCCATTAAATTGTGGGATTTAATAGTTTGGACTAATGGTTTTGTTTTGCACATTTCTTCAATTTTAATATTTTAAAGCTGATCTTAGCTGTTGTTATAACAGAAAAAAATCAATGAATTTTAAAGGTATACTGAAACCACCTTATCAAGTACTAATAAAATGGGTGCTACAGGAAGTACATTAAGAGTGAATAAAGATTAAGTAAATTTATGTTATATTTAACATACTTATCATATTTTCGCTGCCTAGTAGACAGGATTTTAATAATCTTAGTTTACATTTAATTTGTAGGTCAACTAGAAAATGTTATAGCATTGCGTTTTAATAAAATGAGTTTAAATGGTTTACTTACATGTCCATCTGGTGGATGTAAATATTGAGAATTGCCATTTACTTTTAAAGATAAAGAATATCCTTTATTGCCTGGATACAGATTTATTATTAAGGTATTAAGATTATATATTGCTAATAACTTCTCCAACAGATATGATGTGGTCTTCAGGCCTTGCTGCAATATTAAGAATAGAAAATTAATTACAATTATGTATTTATAATGAGCGTTTATCAATTTTATACCATAACCTTAACTCTTCTGACAGGATTAGTAACATGCAATAGTATTTGGCTATCACGCATTAGTGCGAGCATAAAGATAATTAATTACTGATGCAAACCACCAACACCGTAATTATGATAACAAATTGTGACACATCAATATTGTTGTAAAAATAAAGCTTTTATATTCATTCCATTTTCATCAAAGCAAAATAACTACTCTTGCTATCACCATAAACTTTCTAATTTCATTTTAGGTTGATATTTGTACATTCTCATAGCGTTCAGATATATGACACAAAATAAAGGTTTTCTATGGTTGCTCTGTTTATATAACTGTTTTAGTTACTGATAGATCACATTAGGAAATATTTATTACACATTAATGTGTAGCTAAACAGACTGGATCAGTACTTACGTAGTTCACCTGTAACGTCTCATCTCTACTTAACTCGTTGTAAAGTTCATGAAGTTTTTTAAACAAATCAAACTTCTCTGTCGATTTGGAAGCAGATCCGGACGAATTACGTTGAAATTTCATTCTAGACTCATCAACAGATTCAGCTAGGTGCATCTTATCATGGGTCCAAGTCATTTTGTGGTCTGGGACACCACTGTTGAATTGCGATAAGTTTGAGTTCACATGTTTCGCCCGGTTAAGTATTACCTGAAATATAAATTATTGGTTATAAACAAACTTAGAAACAAGAACGGTTAGGTAAGTTAAGCTCGGATAATAAATAGAAGAAAGCAATGAAATACCTCAGCTTCCAATGCCGCGTGAATTAAACCATCCATAATGTCATTAATTAAAACAAATATGTAAGTGGCAGTTATTTTATTAAATTTATTATTTCATATTAACAGTTTAGGCCTGAGTATTAAGTCATGATTTTTACAAAAACTAATATGCTTTATTTATGTTTCACACTGCATGACAGTAAAATAACATGTCCAATGTCCATCAACAATTTTTGACAGTGCATGTTGTAGATAATGTAGAGATGTCCATGGAGTTTTCTAAATCAATGGTATTTTTAATTGAATTTATGTAACAAAACAACACTAAACAAATAGTAAAATATACGCAAAGTACAACATTGTAACAGGAGATTGTATTCAAGGATTTTTTAATTGGTTAAGTAGCTATAAAATGCTTTTAAAGATTAGAATATACTCAAAAGGTCTTGTTTCAATTTAAAAAAAGAAAAGCAAGCACAAAGAGTTTATTCTGCCTGCAGACCATTTATTTTCGTAAAAAACTTTCAACGAAAATGCAGTGCAGCAACCTAATTCTCTATAGCATGAACCACTGTAATTTTATAAAATTTTATAATCTCGTCGGTTAGACAAGCACCGTAGTAGAAGTTGGGTCAAGTGCCATCTAGTGGCGTAACTACTTAGATATAGGTGTAAATTGGTTCGTGGCACCAGACCTCGCGGTGTTTGGGGGTCTCGGGCCAAGAAGTCTGCCAAACCCATAAGGCAAATAGATAGTCGAGCCTGCTTTAATTACTCACTGTCGCCTCGGTTTTATTAATTCTTGAACTTTTCTAAAGTCAACAAAGTAAGTTCTATTTACTCAAGCATGATTAGTCGTAAGAAAATAAATCTATCAGACAGAGGCTACTTGATTTACTTATCTTCATTCTGAACATATTTAATCTTCGACTTAGATTTGTCCTAATGTCTGTCTACCCTAACTACTATTTATTTAGAATGGATTGTTATGATAACTACTTGAGAGCACATCATCATGTGCTCTCAAGTACATGGGGATAATCCATTTTTTTTTGTCCGTCGGGTAGTTTATTGAAAAGTATTGGACACGTATTTTTTCTTTTTTCACGTGGTCATAGAATTACGGAGATATATTGAGTTGAAATGGCGCATGACGTCACGTGTAGGTAATTTTTATACCTACTTGTGACGTAGTTAGCCCCCACTCTCCAACTTTAATGAGTTTTAACTAAGTATTTTTTTGATTTTTTGATTTAAAAAAGTCTAATATTTTTGTATTACATATATATTTTTGGGAAAAACTGATTTTAAATCGTATGATTGGACAAACATTAGCTGCTCTTCTATTTATAGTAAGCAAATCGTGATTTATGGGAAGTTCAAAGTGTTTTTTTAATACAGTCATGAGTATGAACAACTGCCGGATCGTTAGAACTTTGCAGTGTTGGTAAAGATCAAAGGTCGGATAGCGAATTGGGAAAAACAACTGACTTTTAATATAGCTCTTGAGCTCTCTCTAAATTAATCAAATATAATTGAGGAACCACCCCAGGTGGTGATACAGTAGGCTAGCACAGACTGGCATAACGCGAAATAAACTAATATAATTACTGAAGTATCGGATATATGTCTTAGATTTTTAAATATGTAGATTAAATTGCGGATCTTTTAACTAAAGTTTCAATGTGTTGTTGGAAGCTGAGAGGGTAGTCTATAATTATGCCGAGATATTTAATTGATTCAGTTTTTAGTAAAGCAGGACAACAACAAAGGTTTGTGTTTGAATTACATGTGTGGGCTTTCAAGTTGAAGTTTGCTTGGTCCTACCGTCTAAGGGAATATGTCATGTACTTCGTTTTATCTACATTTAGGGTAAGTAAGTTAGCATACAACCCACATACAACATACACTGTATCGAAGCCTTGTTGGGCATAATGTTGAACCTATTCCTACGTATCAGCATCGAATACCAATGCAGTATCATCCGCAAACGTTATGATTTTTCCGTTTTGTAGCATAATATTACATAAATCATTAATATAATCTAAGAATAACGTTGGGCCGAGGATGCTGCCCTGTGGAACGTCGTATTGGTTAGGTAGTTCATCACTGATTCAATGATCTATTTTAGTGACTTGCGTTCGGTTGGACAAATAATCTGTAAAAATTTGAAGTGACTGACTTCTTACACCCATATTTTCTTTTTTTTTATCAAAATGGGAACAGATACTGTGTCAAATGCTTTAGTTAAATTGAGGTAAATGGCTAAGGTCTTTTTTTTACTGTCTAGTTTATTGACTTAGTGGTCAGTTAGTTCATGGACTGCTTCAGCTGTTGACCTACCAAATCGAAAACCAAACTGTGAAGGAGATAAGAGGGAATTTTGTTCAAGATAATTAGTTAGTCTGGAATTCATAACCTTTCTAATATTTTGGATATTGTTGGGAGTATAGAGATTGGTCTATAATTGTTGACACAGTATCTGTCTCTGGATTTAAATATGGGTACAACTCTGGATTTCTTGAAGCACATGGAAATACCCCGGAAGAAAAAGAAATATTGCAAATGTATCACACCAAAGCTCTCCAAAACCACCCTAGAAAGCCATCGAATGCACTCGCTGTGGCTTAAATCGGCTAGAAAGCGTCATCATCATCATAAATGTACAACGAAAAAACCATTGTGCATATCCGAAGCGTTAGCAGGGGGTGTGGAGGGGGAGGTCGAAACCCTCCACATCCTATTTTTATTCAATTCAATATAAGATTTCAAATTGACCCGGCCCAGAGCTTGGTACTTTAGCATGCAAGAGAGAGAGAAGAGAGCTTCAACATTTAGGTAGCCCGCCTCTGCCCCGGATATTAGGTTCTTGTTGTTCATTCATATAATTTCCAAAATTTTTTATTTTTTTTTACAAACTATCTATGGCTAGTGATGATGATTTATTCCATTGTTCTCTGAGTGAGTTCACAAAAAATGCATTGTTTGTAATTAGTTACAAAATTTAATTTTGTAATTGTGTACACTACCGCATTAGGTAAACCTGTAATGATAGTTGTAAGATGGAGAAAATAAATAAATATAGATGAGAATAAAAGTAACTCATTCGAAACTAGGTTGAGAATTGTGCCTCGTAAAGGTTAGTTTCTCTTGTTGCATGATTAAGCAGGACGTTAATAATTTATACAATTTAAAAATTGATATTTTAATAACGATTTGAGGGGGGGGGGGGTAATTCTCCTCTTGACCCCGCCCCCTAGGACCGCGTGTTTTTAATCAACATAGAATCCCGACGTTGACTTGCAAATGGCAAAAAAAACGAAAGAAAATTTGAATTTTGCGGCTTACCCTTGCGATTCACTCTAATAAATTCTCAGTGGTAACCACGGAGTCAGCGGTAAGCCAGCAGCGGTGGCCCAGTGGTGGCAGCCCCGACTTACGAGCAGTAAGCCGAACCCAGGCAGGCTCATTACTTTGTGTAATATATTTCATCACCGCTGCCCTCAAAAACGATGATGGAAAACATCGTGAGGAAACCAGCATGTCCTAGAACTAAAAATTTGAAGACATGTGACATCTACCAACCCGCACTGGGCCCGCGTGGTGGATTACAGCCCACTCCCTCTCATAGAGAGGAGGCCTGTGTCCCAGCAGTGGGAACATATAATGTTCTCTAATCTAATGATGAAAATGATGAACCACGGAGTCAGGATTTGGGCCTTGTTGATGGCAATAGGCTCGCCCCCTATTACATGGGGCACAATTTAACTGACGAAATATGAATTTACTGTAAGGTACAAGTACCTAATTTTTTGGGGATTACAGGCTTGGATGTAATGTATATTTAAAAATACACACGTCAAACTTATAACACCCCTCTTTTTTGGTCGGGGGTTAAAAAAACACGCCGGAGAGAAGGGCGATACCTGCTGATCTATGACGATTTGACAGTTAAAATTCCCTGAAATTATAGCAAGGTTTTAAATAGGACACTCTCTTTGCCCTCATTTTTAACCGACTTCTAAAAAAGGAGGAGGTTCTCAATTCGGATGTTGGTTTTTTTTTATGTTTGTTCGCGCATAACTCCGTTACTTGCCAACCGATTTTAACATTTTTTTTTGTTGGAAAGGGTATACTTCCCAAATGGTCGCATGAAAATTTTATCGAAATCGGACAAGCGGTTTTTGAAAAATCAACAAAAATCTAAAAATTTATCTACATTGTCTACATAAACGATCTTTTCGTTTACTCTGCATTGCGTTTTTTGTCTGCGCGTAACTCCGTCATTTACGAACCGATTTGGAAAATTCTTTTTTTATTTATTCTAAAGCCTATGCTTTCCAACTGGTCCCAGAGTCACTAAGTCAGGATCTGATGATGGAATCTTTGCCAGGTTAGGTTGCCTTTGATAGGTTAGGTTAGGTGTTAATTTTAATTTTTTGTGCTATTGGGGTTTTTTGAAGCAGGTTTTTTTTGCAAAAACAAAAATATTTTGTTACTTAAGAGGGGACTCTAGCCCCGAGGAATTTGAAGAATAGGTATTCGAAGAAACTATTGCCGTCGCGCTGCGCCCGAACAAGCCCCCGTAAAGAGCGAAAGGGACAACTGCAGCCCAGGCTGATTTTACCTACAAAAATCTTGACCAAAAGACGTTTTGTATTCCGCAGCTATTCTTCAAAACTAAACTGATCTAAATAATTCTTATATCCAAATTTAGAGTAAAAGTATATCTATGCTTCTTTTATTTTATTTTTTGTTAAAAACTTATCTAATTTGTCTGATAGTCGTCTGAACATGGCGGTAAAATGGCTTTTTTTGGGAATTTTGGATTGTCATAATTCTTATGTTTTGAAAAAAAAAGGAAATGATAGGCGCATGTATTAATAGATTTTTTGGAAAAAAAATCATTGCTCTAGACGCATTATCCACGATGAAAATCGCGGAATACGTTTGTATGGAGAAAGGTCCACTAGAGTCCCCTCTTAACAAACTCAGAAACACATTGGTCAAAGACAACTCAGTCGACAGTCGTCATACTGACGTTCGTTACATTATGATCGAGTATACACGGTATACACCTAAGTTTTTCAGCGAGCTTATTCAGCACGAAAACTTGATAGCTGGGTGGATGGGGGTCGTGTTGAAGGGAACGCCAAAATAATTATTAGAAAAGTTTCATAGGAGCCTTGCGGACAAGTTTTCAGATTTCAAAACAGGACAAAAAGTACATAACGAGGTGTCATTTACAGTACTTACCTACCTTTATAAAAAATCTAAATTAAAGTCAGATTTAGCGAAAGCGTCACCAAAGTCAGATTTCTCCGCTGCAGTCGTTTTGGTTCAGGCCCCGTAAGATGAGATGAAAATCAACGTCACTCTTGCTGAACATCTCGTTATTTATTCGTTACACAGGGCTGTGATAGGATCTGTTTAGTCGTCAGTCGCGTTCGCATTAACTTACTATAAAAAACGAATTTAGTTTTGCGGTTGAGTGGAAGTTTACTAATGAATGACCGTTCAAAATATTATTATATTGTTTGGGGCTATGGAACCCTGTGTGCGAGTAAGACTCGAAAAAGGTGAAGAATACCCTTTACGAGCAAATGTGTTATAAAGTAATTAAATGGTCGACTTCACAATAGAGTAAAAATTGTATTGATGGGTTTAAATTGCTTTTTAGAAACTTTAAAAATGGCAAGAATGAAACCGTTTTGATTTCATCATGTCTGTCTGAATTGAATGGATTGCACCCAGGCACCCAGTCATTTTACTCCGAGATTATTGGTAAAAATTGATGAAAATTGGAGGGGACGTATTTTCTGTGAAGTGGTAAACAAGGTTATCATGTAATATTACGAAAATTATAATGGGTGGCGCTTCAGAGTTCTATGGCACTAACAGAAGAATGACAAAAAATATAAAACAAAGCTTGGAAAACATGGACATTTCATTGGTTCCAAGGATTAAACAGACTATGTTCATGAGTGACTTTTTATTTGTGTCTTTGGTTTCTGATCCAATCATTGATGGATCATGAAAGGATTTTATGTTTTGATTTTGCCAATGGAACCATAAAAAAACTCAACCACTACAGGTGAATTTTAGACATTGATTTATTGGAAATATCTTGTGAAAGGGCTAGTTTAGTAACACATGCAAATAGATGGTTGACTTTTATTTTCAGAGTGGCATACATATTTATATCAACAAAGTTACCTAGCAACCAAAGTTATAAGAGACTAGAATGTATCCAGGCATACAACCTCTTTAACACCCCCACTTTATGCCTATACATTTTTTAAAGTAGTCCTGCTTAACTCTAGTAAGTCCTTTTGTGAAGATATCGGCGGGCATCTCATCAGTCTTACAATATTTGATACAAATTTCATTTGCCTCGGCCAATTCCCTCACTTGGTATCTAATATTTATTTATGTGCTTAGACCTCTTACCGACTGTTGGCACGTACACTAATTTTATAGGGCTTTGACTGTCGCTGAACAGATCAATCGTATTATTCTGACCTGTCAGTTCATGGTAGAGACCTTTGGCACAAACTACCTCTTTCGCTGCTTCGCAGATAGCGACATACTCAGCTTCAGCCGTACTGAGTGCGACGCAACGTTGCTTGCGAGTCTGCCAGGAAACTGCGGCACCGCCAAGAGCAAACATATGCCCTGTGAACGAATGTCCATCCGTGTTCCCAGTCCGCATCGGCATATGCAACCAGAGGATTGCCAGTCTTCTAATAGATCAATTTGTGATCTACTGTACCTTTAAGGTACCTCAGCACTCTCTTGAGTGCAGTCATGTGAGTCGAATTCCAACAAGAATTAAACTGACTCAAGTAGCTGACTATGAATCTGATGTCAGGTCGTGTGCCACAGGACAGGTACATGAGTGAACCCACAATCTCCTGATAGCTCATATCTCCAGTCGGATCACCTTTCTCCAATCCGAGTTTAGTCTCTGTGGGAGTCGCGACAACTTTGCAATCTTCCATTTTGTACTTTCGGACGACCTTCTTTATGAAGTTTCTTTGGCTAAGTTCCACTTCCTTTGCGTGAGCTCCATGCCCAGGCAGTCCTTTGCTAAACCCAAGTCTTTAATTTTGAAGGCGTCCCCAATCCTTGTTTTGACGGCCTGAATCTCGTCAATATCATGCCCAAAAATGTAGAAATCATCTACGTATAAGGCAATTGCGAGAAATTTGCTTTTGACCTTCTTTAGGTATCCGCATGGGTCATATTTTGACCTCATGAAATCGATCTCAATTATGTGACCGTGAACTTCCACGTTCCAACATCGTGCTGCCTGCTTCAGACCACATATGGCCTTCTTCAGCTTGCAAACCTTTCCTTCTTTCCCCCTTGTGATGAAGGCCTCTGGCTGTTCCATATACAGGTCTTCAGCAAGGTCACCATTAAGGAAAGCAGTCGTGACATCGATATGATGCACTGTCAATCCAATTTCTGCCGATAGCGCCAGCAGAAGTCGGACCGACGACAGTTTAACCACTGGCGCAAAGGTTTCGGAGTAGTCCTCCCCCACTTCTGGGAATACCCTTTAGCCACCAGTCTTGCTTTGTAGCGCTGCACTGTCTCACCAGCGCCAATCTTCAGCTTAAATAGCCACTTGCATTTGACTACGTTCGCTCCTCTTAGGCGATCCACCAGCTCCCAGGTTCCATTCTCAATGAGCGAATTATACTCTTGCTTCATCGCATTCAACCACAGGTCCTTATCTCCGCGGTCCATTGCATCCTGTACCGACACAGAATCGTGCACGCTGAGAAATTATATTCAAAATCTTCCTGTCTATTTGGAACTCTGGTCCTTTGAGGGTATCGAAGCCCCTCTACAGCTGGTTCAGCTTCTCGTTCTTCGCTTCTGTCATAATCCGAAATAATGGAATCCATTGTATCATGGAACTCCTCAGATTCGACTACAACGTTTTCGGATGTGGTGGACCTGGTTGCTGGAGCTGGTACGCTCTGGCTTGGAACTTCCTCCTCAGTTTCCATAGCCCCGGTAGTCCCTCCTGTAATGGGGACTACGAAAAATTCTTCAGGAACATCCACAACTGACATCTTAGTTGGCGATTTGTTTGTAGGTCCGAGAAAATCCATATTGTCCTCAGACTGATTTGGTAACCTCTCATCAAACACGGTATCCCGAGCAACAATAATCCGCCTTGAATTATTCTTAACATCAGCTAACTTAAACCCATTTTGATCCTCACTATAGCCAAGAAATATAAGTTCTCGTGTCTTGGGATCAAACTTTTTGAGGCTTCCATCCTTAATGAGAACCTGTGCCTTTGAACCAAACATTTTTAAGTGTGAAAGGTCCACCGCCTTCCCGGTCCACACCTGTTCAGGGACCTGTTCAGGTGATCCTGAAATTCCTTACTGGTGTACTCACCACCATTGTCGCTCCTTAACTTTTTAATCTTTTGGCCCGTTTGATTTTCAACTAATGCCTGAAACTCACGAAACTTTCCGAAAAAGGACCATGGGCAATTTGTATGGAGACTGGACCAAATCCTCAACATTAATGAAACCTACTCCAAAAGAAAGATTTTGGGGTATTATTTAACTGTTACTATGGGAGCCAACCCGAAATCGAGCGCCAACAAGGTGAATTCGAACATCAAAAAATATAATTATTGGTAGCTTCTAGCGAGGAACTGAACATATTATTATAAACAAAAATAAAACAACATGTTTATTCGCGTATTGATTAACACTTTATTTTGAACTAGCTGTGCCCGCGACTTCGTCCGCGTGGAATTTAACAAAAAAGTTATTTAGTTTTATAATCATTTTAGATTTTTCTAAAACAGAAGTAGCCCAAGTTACTCCTTATTACATCAGCTATCTGCCAGTGAATGTGTTGTCAAAATCGGTCCAGCCGTTCCAGAGATTTGCCGGAACAAACAGACAGGCAGACAGAAAAAATATTTAAAAAAAAATTTTGGTATATATAAACAGTATATATATTCAAATGCATGTAGTAAAAAGCGGTTATTTTAATATTACAAACAGGCACTTCAATTTTATTTATAACATATATAGGTATACACCGTGTAAATCACCTCATCACGAAGCCGTCAACCAAGCATTCTGTACATGAAACTAAGTAACTTTACGCAAAAATTATTGCTGGGAATCGCTAGTGTATGTACGTGCAAGTTTCAACTGATATGAACCAAGGGACAGAAGTACTTAATCATCATCCGTTAATACCGGGAAGTCTTGCAACTGAGGAAGACGAGCATCTATCCTTTCAAACGCAACATGTTGTCTGTTAAGATTTTTTAATGTCACATGGTCAAATAAAAGATTCGGGGTGTTGATTTTAGCATTTATAATGCGCAAAATGTCTCCAGCAAATCTATTATTTACGGCTACTCTACAAAACGCGCTAATTAGCACAGCTGCAATTCTAAAATCCGTAAACATAATAATATGTGACAACGCTCTATTAAAATAATCATGGCGAAGCAATTTGAATCTATTCTTAAACTTGCCATTGACTGCTTCCACCAGCCAGCGAATTGCTGTTACTAATCTAGATGTATTAGCCTGCTCTGTCGTCAACTGACTTTCATTTCCATCCTTTTTTTTTTTTTTTTTTTTTTTTTTTTCTGGCTTCGCACGGTTTGTGCATTTAGATTTCCATCCTTTGTAGGAGGAAAATGTGCTTCATATCCCACTGATTCTAAATCTATAATACAGTCCCTGAAACCTCTATCTAATATAAAAACATCATTTGGTTCAAAAAAACAATGAAAAGCGTGATTTTCATCCTCACACAAGTTGGCCATTATTGTTGCATACTTATGTTGGCTATTTGATAGCCTCTGAAAGAAAAAAATACTGTTTTTTTTCAATAAAGATGTACGTCCCATCACAGATAATTATCGCTTTTTGTCGTCATTACCATAAATACCCTTTGGTAAAAGTGAATTCCTTTGTAACATATTTTCTCTAGTTATGTTGTCCATGCCTAAATGAACATTGATAAAATCTCCAGTCAAATGTTCTCTGGCTAGTGCCAGTTTCCTTTCCAGAGTTCTGCGTGACATATTAAATAGGCTCGCCAATAGTTCATTGGACTCATCTGTATACGAAGTTTGGACAAATAAATACCAAGTACGAGGACGGTTAGCCACTTGGCTCAGTGAAGAAGTTTCTTCTACAACTGCATTAAATTGCTCAATTCTAAGTTCAGTCCAAAAAATCATGTCACTCTCACTTAATGACCCTAAAAGTTCAAAATCCATCCTAGTTCCTTGGTTAAGAGCCGATATTAACATATTAGAAAAGTCTGTGAAAAAAAAATTTTTTTTTGTGTTTCTACTTTGACAGAATAAATAGTAAACATGGTAAATATCCCGTTACAAATGTTATTTAAATAGTAAAAAATGTTTTGTTTACAGTTTCGACACTATGAATTTTGATGCTTTTTTTCAGTATGGAAAACGTTCCAAAACACCATGTTCGCGCTCGAATTCGATGTAGCTGCCGTAATAAGAAATTAATAATACCCTAAAAGCTTGCATATGGGATGGATAGGTTTTATCCTTGTTTTATCACTGTTGAGTAATTGGTCCTAAATTTCTCATGGTCCTTTTGATTTGTATTTCAGCAAATAGCCATAAACTTTCCTGCTATAGTCATCAACGAATAGCAGTATGTATCTTTTGCCGCCCCATGACGCCACCTTAATGGGACCCGCAACGTCACTATAGACCAGCTCCAAAGTCTGTGAAGCTCTATGTATGGAATTTCTTTTTTGGAAACTTCTTCACGCATTGCTTGCCTTGACTGCATGGTACGCAGGAGTTCTTGCAGTTCCCAAGGCTATAACTAAGGCCCTTGACAAATTCCTTAAGTTAGCGCATTTCAGATTGGGATAAGTGACCCAATCGCCTATGTCACAACTCAGTCTTCCTGACTTTCTCCTAAGAGAACCGTCGGCTTGTTACTCCCCGAACCTAAAACATAGAGTCCGTTTTGCTTGCGTGGCGCTGTAAACAGTACGTTCCCGTCCACAGATACATTACCATCAAAAACTCTGCAACGATTTTTGTCAAACATTACAACCTTGCCATTATCAATGCACTTGCCAACAGACATCAAGTTGGTGACTAGTTCTGGAATCAACAACACATTATTCATTGTCAGTCCTAATGGACGTCCCTTGTGACGTACGTCCAACTTCACAGTACCTACCTTGCGAGGTCGATGCTATTTTGTCATTATTCGCGCAAGTAACAGCTTTCGAACTGCTTGCTATAGGCGTTAAAATAGACTTATTTGATGTCATGTGTGATGTCGGACCACTGTCTACCACCCAGCAATTATCCCCACTAGCGGCAAGTAAAGTAACAAAATCAGTAACATCATCATTAATCCTGCCTACAGCCACTAAATTACTCTGTCTTACCTTGTTTGGCTTTGAAGAGCTTACATTGCCATTTAAAGTGACCCTTCTTTTTACAAAAAAGACAAACTATTTTCTTACGAGCATTACCGCTACCACTACCACCTGCAACATTAGCTAACACCGTATCGTCCTTATCATTAACACTTGGTGTCGGTGACCTTCATGGAGAAGAGCGGCTATTACGTTCTCCGATGATAACTCCTTGCCAGAATGTTCCATGGCCATCACCTAAGGGCCGTAAGAATCCGTCAAACCAGCCAGGAGAATGACGGCGATGAATTCATCATTCAGTGCAGCTTGAATTGCCTCCAGGGCTTGATGCGTAGCTTGCACTTCATTGACATAGGCATCCACATTTACGAAATTATCCAGTTTCAATGAAAATACTGCTACTGATTAGAAGATTAGGTCTGCTGCAGAAGCAGCTCATCTTCTAATTAGACCACAGTCAGCATAGGCCTTGTTGAGCGCATTCCATGCTTGCCATGAAGTTTTGGCATTCATGGCAATGGTGATGCACTGTTCTGCGATTGACAGGCAAATCTTTGCCCTTGCCCTTTCGTCCCGTTTCCGATCTTCAGGTTTAATAGAACGAAATTTTCGCTTACAGTCCCAGGGCCCCGCATCTATTAATAGAATTTTGATGCTGAAGGCCCAACTGTCATAATTATTTCGGCCTGTGAGCTTTTTGATCGCACTTATCGAACTTTCCATCTTTATACTCAAATTTACTATAAAAAACTGCCCTACAATTTAGCATTCACGAGGTACGGTCTGGGCCCATAACCTATTGGAAATATCTTGTGAAATTGATTGATGGAAAACACAATTTAAGATTAAATATATTTATTTAACATATACAATTACCACATCAGTTGTCATTTGATGCCATGTGTCTTATTAGATTGGATATAAACTTATCTATTTTTCTTACATCTTGCTGAACTTCAGTTTTGTATTGAAGACACTAGAAATACAAAATATGTTAAATTAATTAATCATATCTAATACAATAAGCCATGTGAAATATAAAACAATCGTTTATTTTCAATACTTTTAACAAGAAGAATATAATGGGTACAGTAAGGAAAAGTATTATATTCTTCAATTAAAAATTATAAGCAGCAATATAATAAATGTTTACCTTCTTGTTATCTGTTATTTTAACAACAAATACACCTTTCGTATGAGAATATTTGATACTGTATCGAGTGTTCATAGGATCCCGTAGATATAACATCTCAGCCGATTTTTCAAACTCTTCCCAATTAGGTATAAAAGTCATTGTTTCTTATTAAATTCCTTGTAATAATTGGTAAATGTTTAAATCGAGTGGTTATCAAATCACAATCGGTATATTGATTCTTTTCGGAATAATTTTCAAAGAAATCTTCAACACTGTCACCGTCACCAAGTCTCACTATGTCAATGTCAAATTCATTCAAGATAGGCTTGTTGAAAATATATCGATATATCGATATTATTTTTGACGTGACAACGTCTTATAAATTGGTTTGCCGGGTGACACTTCAAGAAACTGCGTTACGCTCCGCTCACGTTATGCGCTCACAATGAGAGCGAGTGAGAGGCACGCGTCCCTATAGCGTTGTCACGTTCAACTATCGTCAGTAAACCGACTTTACAGACAACCAATTTTTTTTTAATGTATCGATTTTTGAGCAATATTTAATATTTCGATATATCGATGTATCGATATAAAATTCCAAGTTTCGAAAAGGTATAAAAATCGATATTTTTCAGACCAATAAACATTTATAAGTTTTAAGATTGAAAGATCCTAAAAAGTATTACTTTTTTTATACTAACATCTTTTCAAGCATTTTGGATTCGTCTTTCGACTTCTTTGAAACACCACGCTGCGGTCCATAACTCAAGTAGCTGATGTCGGAGAAAAAACAGCCAGGCTAAAGTGGGAGTGGGCAGGCCACGTAGCACGGATGCACCCGGAGAGATGGGCAAAGATGGTAACACACTGGACGCCTGAGGAAGGACAGCGCCGTAGAGGTCGACCACGGCGAAGGTGGCGTGACGATCTGATCCTGTTCGCGGGGCTAACATGGCCAGAGATCGCCTATATCCTATATCTAGAGAGGCCTATGCTCAGCATTGGGACATTATGTAGGCTACAAAAAAAAAAAAAAAAAACATCTTTTCAACAAATATTTTTTTTTGTTTTTGGTCGACTCGATTTGCAGTTTTATAATTTGGTTTTTAAGTTGGCAACTCTGTTTATCAATTTTAACTTCAAATGACTTCAATTGTCTGTCCGTATCGTATTATTTTTAGATAGGTAAATATTGGTTTGATTAATAAATCATTAAAAAAAAAGGATTGTGTAGTTTTATGAAACCACGATAAAAGTGAAACTTTATCCCTACTCCGCGGCCCACCGTCACGCGACATGCAACACACAGACGAAAAGTTTGAGACGATGTAATAAAAGTTTCACTTTAATAATTAAAGGTTGTTATGATTTATTAATGTAAGATGATTGAAGTAGATTAGGCCAAATTAATTAATTTTTAGAGCATGAATATTCTCTGTCAAATCATACCAATATATCGATATTTATTAATAAAAATGTAAATGTAAATAATCGATACTTTTTTGACATCCCTAAATCAAGACAAGAATCAAAAATCTTAACCTAAGGCTGTCTTTGTGACCATACTTTTCATCGATAATGCAATCGAAAAAAAGTAAAACCTTTATTTCCAATAATATTATTTGTTAATGTTTTATTTATACGAGAAAAATCATCTAAATATTTTTTTCTTCGAAATGATGATCAATACAATATACAGTGGTTTACCTTATGGCAAGTTTGATTAAAGAATAACGACGAACTGTCAAGAAGGAATTCGCGTCGCACGACTGTCGCTTTCTATTGGCGATGGATAAGTTAGTAAATAACGCCAAAGGAATCTGTGTGTACTGTGGTATTTACTAACTTATCCTGAATTTATTTCTAGTTTTAATTAAGAAAAGTCTAAATAATTACTTTTCTTTCAAGCTAATTGACATGTATAACCTAAGCATTCAATAAAATTGATGTGTGGGCTATGTACAAAACGCATAGTAAAAAAATACACCTATAAAAATCAAAAACAAATCGATAGCTAAACTTAGTCTAAAGGACATCCCTATAACCACATGTCAAGAAACGTCACATCACAGGTAATGTCAGGATGTTTTTTTTTTAAATAATATTAGTTGATTGAACATCAGGGTTTATACTTTTGGAAAATGATTTTGAAAATATTTATCTTGCCTTATGAGGACCTCTCTGATGATTTAATTATTGAGCGGGAACGTAGGGCATTGGCAGTAAGATGCAATATGCTGGCGCGCAGGTTTGCACGGTGCACAAAAGAGGTGAATATTGCTCTTTTTAAAGCATACTGCCAGTCGTTTCTGCAGCCTATGGGTCCGCTATAAGCATAAATCTTTCAATGCCCTACGGGTCATGTACAATAATGGTTTTAGGATGCTGTTGGGGTTGCCTCGCTTTTGCAGTGCATCAGGTGTTTGCTTAGGCCAGCACTGACTGGTTTAGGGCTATAGTACGGAAAAGAGTGGCCTCCCTGATGCACCGCGTGCGGGGCAGCACCAACAGCCTTCTGAATACCATATTGGGAAGGGTTGATTGTCCGGTTGTGAAGCACTGGAATACCGTTAACGGATCTGGAGGGGTCCTTTTCAATGTAAAATAGAGTAATTTAATTAATTAGTAGTTTATTTAAGTTGACATTGAATGTTATGTATATACTAACATGGCTAAAAGTTTGATTTACTAACAATGTATGGAATATTTATTAATTCTGAAATAAATGAATAATAATAATATGCAGGCTACGTCACACACTCACATATTTATATAAATAATAAAACTCCCTTTTCGTGTAGTGCGTGTAACAAAACAAATACTTAATTAGATTTGTTTCATGTGGAAAAACATAGAGGATAGAGGAGAGAGAAGAGGCTTTAAAGTTGGCAAAAGCTAATCGCGGAACCAAATTTTTTGCCACTTTTTGCGAGAGGCGATGTAAACATATACAGCACACTTTATTTGACAATCACACACAGAGACATGCATCCTTTTGCTACAAACGCACACGAAGCAAAAACAACTGTGTTTACAATTGTCCTATGACAACAAACAAAAAGTGCTAGTGTACAGACCAATGAGCGTTTCTGAAGTCAATAGGTTTCAGAAATAGATGTCTTAATCGACATAAGGAGGCAATTTTAGAAAAGAAAGAAACTAAGGCACCCAGAACGTGCTCACATTTGGCATCCTACCTTAGATACTAGACAGGTTACACTTGTTTCGACCCTTCATAGAGGAGTTAGTTGGTCGACTCACAGGCAAAGTTATGTTTCTAGACGTACTTCCTCTAGAAACTTAATTTACACTGTAAGTTTTGGCTGCAAGATCGAGCGAAGCCGCCTGAGATCGCACAGGATAGAGAGGTATGGAAGGAGAAAGGGGAGGCCTTAGCCTACCATACGATGCAAACTAGTAAAAAAAACAAGTCTTTTGGCCAATGTACAGACGCCGTCAAGCTACCCGAAACTGTAAAATTATAATAGAATCAGCCTAGAACCTAAATATATAATGATAAAATTCAAAAGCTATTAAAGAAAGAACATCGGTCACGACCCATACATGCTCTGACCTGGATATTAAATATCGCGAACATGACTAGTGTATGGATTAATCTATTCCCCTAGGCATAATCGTCAATCCTAAATTGAAAATATTTTATTTAAAAGCCGTGGATCATGGTACGTTACTCTTATGTATTTCGTCACTTTTGAGGTTATGATGTAGTGTAAGTAAATAAGTCTGCAGCCATGATGACAACCTCAGCTAAAACCCAAAACACTTTGACAGCTCCCCGTTCCGTTCTACGTATTAGTACAAATGTCAACATATCATTTGCAACTAATTTCGGAATAATCTCTTAATCTTAAATTGGCATGTTGCCTTATGTAGTTATATGTTACTACAATGTATATATGTAGTTTTTATTGTGTAATTGCATTAATAACTAAGTAAGAATGTCACTACTCGTATGATCTCTTTAATGTTAATTATAATATTAACGGTTACTTACCATTTAATCATATTATTATAATCTTAATATGTATATTGCTGTGCCCTAACATGGTCTATATTGTACTTAGCTATAAGCATTTTTGTAACACCCTATAAACACTATAGAATACAAATAAATTGAATATGAATATGAGTAATTCCAGATATGCCGACTCTAGAGCTTTTTCCTGTATGGGTGATAACTATTGTCTAACGATTTCTGGTGCAAAGTTAGAAATCGGGCAAAAACTAGTCAACGTTTGTCACTAGCTCAATCCCATGGCCCAAATATAAACGTGTTCAAGTGCGTTCTGGGTCCTCATTCATTCCCTTATCTAAGCTTTCCTCTTAGGTGAGAATCAGTTAATTAAGGTAAAAAATGTTTATCTTTTAATTTTACTTACTTGTAAGCTTACTTGGGGTTTCAGTCTGTCGCAAATTAGATTGTAAAGGAATGGTGAGTTGAGGATGAGCTGGCAACACCTAGGCCACAGACAGCGCAACCATTTACGCAGAAAATCAATACACCGTGATGTATTCGCCTTTTTAAAATGAGAACGTGACAAAACATTAATTTAATTCATCGAAGAAACCTCTTTAATTTAAAAAAAATATCTGTTGAGACTTGATGCTCATTTTTTATTTATTTACAAAGTGATGAGTATTCTCATAGTTACGGCGTGGTAGAAGTTTCTGCGCGTAGATTATCAGCTTTTCCTTCAAATTATAAACTGTTAAAGGTTAGTAAATCTTTTTTAATTAAAACGAAATATTGATATAATTAACATAAGGGGAATTTTGGCTTTATTTGGGTAAAAACGTGTTGAAACGGATTATCGACCTTCGCCATTGTCTGCATGGTGCATTGCGTTTATTGTTCGATAGGTACGTACATTGGTAGTATTTTACGAAGCCATTTTGACGATAATATTAGAGCTTTTTTGCTGTTTTTATTTGATTTAGAAGTGCTGCATCGTACTCTCAGTATTTTTTCTTTATTTTATTTAGGGCGGTGCACATAACTGGCGCTGGCATCTTAAAATCTAATTACTTCTCCGATGTCTGCGTACCAACACCAGACTGAAAAATTCTCGTGTCAAGTCGGCGGCAAAATTATTTTTTACATTTTATACAATGTATTCTCGTATTGTATCGTGGTGTCAAGAAATTTCAGCCCTTTGTCACAATCGATTTTATCTTTGTCGTATTGTATCGTGGTGTCAAGAAATATCAGCCCTCTGTCACAATCGATTTTAATTATGTCAGTAATAAAAATTCTAATCATCTGTTGTCGTTACTCTTCAATAACTTGTGTTTGAGGACTCCGTGGAATTCAAGTTCAAGATCAGAAGAACTTGAAATACTTCTATTCAATTAAAATATCTTAAAAATATTCATCAAAAATGGAAAAAGCAGTAAGTAGGGAATAGAACAATAATTCCATGTATTTTTTTAATACTTTGAAAATTAAAAGTGTGATACCCGTAACTTTAAAACTTGGGTTTCAGCTTAACAAGATAATATCAATAAAATAAATAAACATATTGTTTAACTCAAAGTGCTGCTTGAAATAAACATTCAGTGTTGTGACAGTTCACCATAAATAAATGATTCCTATAATAGTTGTAATAGTGTAAATGGGTTGGTAGAGTAGGTTGGTTAAAACACAGGCAATAATTTTCCAACTTTTTCTTTTGTTAATTTGCTTTGATGTTTAAAAAAAAATATTTGAAGTAAAGATTATTGTTCTCCTATAAATCCAGAAGAAGTATGTATCTGCATGGATTTTATCTACAGGAGGCCTTGGCCCTGCAGTGGAAAATGATGGGATGGGATATGTGAAAAGAGTTTTACTTATCCCATCTAGAGCTATTTAAGACCAGTCTTTGTTAGGAGTCCATAACTACTACTCTGCCTGGACTTGCAGTGAGTTTGCTTGTCTAATTAGTATTTTTATAAAATTAAGGACAGTATCAGGTTGGGAAATATTTCACAAATAATGTAAAAAAAATTGTAGATATGAGCCCAAGTAACATTCTGAATGTTAATTATCTGCTATATTAATAAAATTTTCGTAAAAACTACAAGTAAATTACAAAGAATTGGAGATTGTCTATAAGTAAATTTCTCATACAATTCCATCTAGAGAATAGAAACAATAATAGTTTCAAAAAACTAAAAAACACGCTTTATTAGAAAAATAATAAATTTAAATTAAGAATAGTGTGTAATTACCAAAAAAAAAAATCTTTCATTGTAGTAAAGCGTGGGGCTCTCTCAATCAACTAAATCTTTTCTCTTTATCTTTTTGTACTGGTAATTTTAACAGACGGTGTAATGTAGATCCACTGACCAATCATGCTGCAATTCCAGTGAGTGCACTAACTTTTACCACTGGTTTTCCATAACATGGTTGACTTGATTTTAAACAAATTGAATAGTAAAGTTTTTCCGGTACCTGTTCCACCAGTAACAAAAAATTTGCTCTCGTATTTTATCACCATTAAGTTGGTTCCTAATGCTCTCTGGGATATGAATGAATAATTGTCTTTGTGCACAGCTAAGAACACAAGTCATAATTATGACATAATAAACTTCCTGACCACGGGTATCAGATTCGGAAAATCGCTAATCCTGAAGGTCCTGATCAGGATAATGGGACAAACTATTTAAATAATTGCATTGTCAACGCTCCTTGATAACTCAATTTAATCCAATGTTTTGAAGTGGCTCAAAATCACTGAAGATGCCGTTACGTACAAACCAAGCTAATAAAAGCGTGTTAAGAAAATTCCATACAATTATTGAGAAATATTATTTCAACATGTTATGTAATGCTTTGACCATAAACAGAGATGATAAAATAATCCCTATAATAAATATGGTTAAGTACACCCTGAAGAACAGACCCAACTAAACAATTGTATTTAGATTTTTATGACTATACATATACCTAGTATTTTATTTTTTACCTACAGAGTGACATATTCGCAATGGCGAAAAAACTCTTTAAAAACTGATCGATTTGAATGGCCGGTATTCTCGAAAATGGGCGTTTACAATCTGTCACAGAGTGGCAGAACAAAATGCCCGTTTTTGCAAAATTTATAAGAAACTAGACTATGCCCGCGGCTTCGCACGCGTGGAGTTCGGTCACTGTCTCACGGGATTGTACTACCGGGATAAAAAGTATCTTATGTGTTAATCCAGGTTATAAACTACCCGTGTGCCAAATTTCATCCAAATCCATTCAGTAGTTTTTGCGTGAAAGAGTAACAAATATCCATCCATCCATACTTACAAACTTTCGCGTTTATAATATTTTAGTAGGATTTTAAAAAATCTAGACCCGGCTGTTTCCGCTCTTTGATTCTGGCTCTGTGGTCAAAAAAGTGATGCAATTACGAGTGCGACATGTATTGGCCTAATTATGATTATGACGTCTGAATAACCTGCTTATAATTTTTTCACACATTAGTTTTAGTAGGTAATAAAAGTGTAGGTACAAAGAAGTATCTTTTTTTAAAGTCTTAAGTACATAAAATTATTTCTGTGGACTTCATGGAAAGTAATTAGGTATATTGCTGTGGGTTGACCACTTTCTGGGTAAATTATGATTGATCTGCCATTCAATTGAATATAATTAAAATTTCAGGATTTCTAGTAGCTGTCATGTCTTTACATTTAATATCAGCAACAATTCATCTTGGTGGATGAAAATACTTATCTAATTATGGTATTTGTTATTACAGATTCTTGTTGAATAAGGTCAGGATATATTCATTATACAACAACATAATTGTAAGTTAAAATGGAAGAAATGAATGGGGATCTTTATGGGGGCGGTTTAGTTAGTTTGGGTGATGAGGGTTCTTTGGAGTCTAACGAAAACGGAAAACCAGAGCAAAATTGTAAAATTTGCGAGTGAGTATCATTTATTTCATTATTTTTTTTATTTTAGATAACATATTGTGAATTCAACAGATTTATAAATGGTTTTATTATTGTTTTCAGCAATAAGCTGTGCAGTCCCCGTGTATTGTCTTGCCTTCATGTATTTTGTGAAGCTTGCATTGACAAGTTGATGGTTAATGAAGCTGGTGATTCTCTTAAATTTGATTTGGCTGTAGAATGTCCAATTTGCAAACAAGAAACCAAGGTAGGTAATTAATAATATAAAAGATTCTTCAGCTGGCTTACCACTTTTAGGTACACATCTAACTTATGTGTACTTTGTTATCAGATACCTGGAGGTGGGGCTGCATCTCTTCCTTCCGATTATGTGCTTACCAACATTTTGGATGTGTCTGCTATGGATCAGTCTGTTGTTTGCACCTGTTGTAAGAGTAAGGAACCTGCTGTTGCTAGATGCACTGATTGCTCTCATTTCCTATGTTCCAACTGCAATTCTGCCCACGAATTCATGAGATGCTTTGAAAATCACCGAGTAGTACCATTTGATGCCCTAAGGTCCTCCAAGGAGAAATCTGCCGTGCATAAGCCCATATTTTGCGCTCGTCATGCTGGAGAGAGTCTTAAGTTTTATTGTTGCGAATGTGAAGTTGGTGCTTGCACTGAATGCCTAACTGTGGATCACAAAGTTGGTGAACATCGCTGTGAGAGAATCGTTGATGTCGAGCCTAACCTACGTGCTGAATTGCGCAGTTTCATCGTGGAAGCAAATGCTCGTGCTGCAACAGCTGGCAGTGCTTCAGCCAGGCTTGATGATGCCCTTGGAGATTTGCAACGCCAAAGAGATGAAGCCGAAGGTGTAATCAATGAAGCTTATCATGCTTACAAAGCTGCGTTGGAGAGGTGCCGTGAAAAGGCTCTTGAAGAACTTGAGCGTTTGCATAAAGAAAGAGAACTTAAGGTAATGGATCTGTTTGATCGCGTCGATAAAACTGTGCAGCGCATAGATTGTGCTTGTAAGTTCGCCGCTCGACTCCTCCGCCGCGGTGATGGTACTGAAATTGTGATGTTGAAAAAGACAGTTGCTTCCCAGTTTGCCCGTTTGTTGGAAGGAGCACCGGAATTCGATGTTGATTACTCATTGGAGTTTCTTACTAAGATGGATAAATTTGAAGCTATTTCTGAAGAAACTTTTGGAACATTCCATACAGAAGCGACTCGAGCTGAAGAAAGGAAGCGTGCAAGCGAGTCTTCTGCTATTGTATCAGTGACATCGAATTCTCATTCTCCCGCTGTGTCGGTGACTAACGCTCCTGTTTTTGATGATTACCCAATGGGAGGTGTCCGCCGAGTCACTGGAGTCGGTGGCATGGTGGGAGTTTCGGGAGTGCCGGCTATTGGAGTATCAGGTGTCGCTAACACTAGTGTCATCACTGGCGGCATGAATACCGTTCAGGGAGTCGGCGGGTCTGCAATGCCGTCTATGGTTGAATACAATTTGCAGCAGTTGGCTAGTATTGCTGAAAAAGATGTACCACCGCCTCCTCATGCATCTCCAGCTCCGACTTTTACTCTCGCTGAACTACTTGCTGGTGACCTTAACTCGCCTCAGGCTTACAACAATTTACAAGCTCTTGCTAAACTGGGGTTAAACACTGGTGAGTCCCAAATAAAATTTGTCGGGAATTCCTCGGTTTTGGAAGTACATAATTATGTATATATATATATTTTTTTTTTTTCAGAAGTGAATGGCTTTGGCGGTGTTGGTGGAATTGGAGGCGTGGGCCCTCGTGGTGTGTCTCCGGGAAGACCTTTGTTAACTGCTGCTGAGGAAGCCGCTCTAGTACCTCCTCCGGCTCCTCTAGTGCGTGCCACTAAAGCTACACCCATGCATATCCGATTCAAGTTTGGTCAACTGGGAAGTGGCAAGGGGCAGTTCAATTCCCCTCATGGGTTCTGTCTCGGAAACGATGAAGATATTATTGTCGCCGACACTAACAATCATCGGATCACGGTATTTAATTTGAAATAAAATCAGAATAAATTTTGGTAATATTACTTTGAAAATTTTAGTTAAATTGATTAATTTTTTTTAGGTATTTGACAAGTCTGGAACTTACAAGTTTAACTTTGGCATTGCTGGAAAGGAGGAAGGCCAGCTGTGGTACCCGCGTAAAGTTGCAGTCGTTCGAGCCACTGGCAAATTCGTGGTTTGTGATCGCGGCAACGAAAGGTCCCGCATGCAAATTTTCACCAAAAATGGTCATTTCTTGAAGAAAATTGCTGTAAGTAAACAACGATTTTCTACATGGCATTTAGTACACAGCGGTACAATTTCTTGGTGCTAATTATCATGCATATTTTTTAGGTGCGTTTTATTGATATTGTTGCTGGATTAGCAGTAACTGCTGAAGGTCTCATTGTGGCGGTGGATAGTGTGACACCTACAGTATTCATATTGTCCGAAGAAGGCGACCTCATGAGCTGGTTTGATTGCAGTGAGTGCATGAGGGAACCATCCGATATTGCTATTAGTGGTGAGTGATTTTTTAAGTACATATCTGAGTACTTTTTTGTGAAAAATACTTAAGATTGGCTTCAGACTAGCGTATGGAAGAAAAGCAAAACAAAAAAAAAAAAAACTTGAAGCTTGGAAACTAAACGCGTATACGCAGCCTAGATGCACTTCCAAAAACGAGCATATATCCGCCGAAAATTCGCCAATCTTAAACCGGGCTTACATGGAATGCTTTTAATTACTAATTTGTTTTACATTCTTGCCATATATTATCGTAGCAGTTATTTTCGGTGCAGAACTTTGCGTACTGGTAACGGTGGTGTCGTTTTTTTTTGAATGCCTGGTGGGTAAAAATTTTTGAACAGCATTTGTCTAGTGTTGTTCATATTCCTGACTTTTTCTTCCTGTATGGCGAAATTTCCTGCATCGGATAGTGTTTCGAATGCGCGAACCAGAAGCATTACACCTATGTCTGAACTCAAGCCGTTAACGAAAACGTTAAGAGCTGTTTCTTCGGTAGTTGCTTTGCGACCCTCTAGCGTGGAATCAGTAATTTCAGCTGTCATTTTCTCTATAATTTTACTCCTACATAGATCAACTCTATGGAAGAAATCCGTTATGTTTTCTTGGGGTTTTTGGAATAGGGACTGTAACTCCAGATTTAAATGCGTTAAGTTTTTGTCTGTGAATATTTTTGAATTAGGAATAATTTGAGGTCATTCCATTTAAAGAATTGTTTAGAATGGACGTCAGAAGATCCTGGTCCTGTGATTTGGTTTAACGCGTATGTTAACAAAATTACTTCTTGAGATATAGAGGCAAGTTTAAACGCGGAGTCGCATGATCGAATGAATCGATAGACTTGAGCAGGTTGTAAAGTATGATTGAGACATATTTGCTTGGGTAAAATGCTTATTATAAAAATCGAAGGTTAATGGAAATTAGGATTTAGGACTTCTATAAGATGTGGACTAACTGAGAGGTATGTTATAGTAATGTTATAGGTATAAGAATAGGATTTAATGAATTGGAATAGAATCAGAGTATATCAGTTTGAGCCACTTACCACATTAACACAATAAATATGCGGATAGACATCGGTTCGTCGGTTCGGCAGGGAGTTTCAAAACCCTTCAGGTACCGCACTGTTGTTCGCAAACAGTGCGGGTTCGGCGAAGAAAAACAGGAATAAAATGCTACATTCCATGTTTTAGGCAAGGAGTTCTACGTCTGCGATTTTAAGGGGCACTGCGTAGTTGTATTCGATGACGAAGGGCGTTTCCTACGCCGCATTGGATGTGAGAACGTCACAAACTTTCCAAACGGCATTGACGTGTCTGACGCAGGTGACGTGCTGATCGGTGACTCTCATGGCAACAAGTTCCATGTCGCCGTTTTTTCGCGTGACGGCGTTCTCGTCACTGAATTCGAGTGCCCCTACGTTAAGGTCGGTGTTACACACTTAATAAATATTAATGAACCTTTTAGACAGTACTTAATTATTATTTTAGGTCCGTTAACTATTATTTTAAAAACTCTAAAGCTGTTTCTTGTTTCCAGGTGTCTCGCTGCTGCGGATTGAAAATTACATCTGAAGGTTATATTGTCACTCTGGCTAAGAATAATCATCATGTTCTAGTCCTCAACACCCTTTATATTGTCTGAGGAGTAACTCGATGGCTGTAAGTCTGCATACTACAAGATCTCACATTTATTCCCTATATTTTATATTAATTGCTGTTTTTACAAAGCTTAACATTTTTTTGCTAAACCAGTATTTGACTACTTATTTCGTTATGTTGTGTTAAATTTCATGTTAGTCTGATATTTTAACACTCTGTCCATGAGCAGTGACCTATAGTGGTCCTAATTTCGGCATGCTTCGTGATTTTTTTGTTTTATGGCATTCTAGATTTAGAGACACTATATTTTTATTCACTGCTATGGATAGACTTAAGTCATTATTATTTCCAAAGTACTGAATACTTGCGTATTGTTGGGTTTTGTTCATCTGTCATTATTATTTTATAATTGCATTTAGTTCTAGTAATGGAAAATCCAAAGGTTAGTATATAATATTCAACTTCTATTCATTATTTTCGTTATAGTCCAATTATCAATTTTGTTATATTTGGTCATGAAGGATCAAAAAGTTTCGGATTTATTTTATATCTGACTATAAACTAGAAAACTTATGAAGCGGGTCGATACGGACTTTTTATTTAGTTAAATATTCTGATTCCCTATAGTCAACTACACTCAGATACATCCGGAACTTCCGATTTCCTGCTGAAGAACAACCATAACCAAATTTAACTTAACAATTCCCATCGACAGGACTTTTATTTTGTTTCTAAATTTTAGCAGCTGGTATGGTTCCTAGTTCGAGTGAAGTTTAAACATGTCAATTAGGGGACTGCGTAGGAGTGTCGCCTCAGAAAAATGTTGATTTGTTCGAATGTTAGCCCAATATACGTACGTTTTTTTTTTTTTTTTATATTATTGAATTTCTTGGATATCGGTAATTTTCAGAATGAGAACAAATATGAACGCACAATTGAGTTTATTAAAAGTTAAAAATATAGTCTTGTCATGACCAAAGGAGGCGACACCATAATAACGTGCCATCTAGTTTAGGTTAATCTCGTATACAATATTATATATTGTCCGTTAAAATATATTTACCATTTACAGAATTCTTGTGTCTATACAAAATGTTTTTCGTGTACTCTTGTTTTGAGAGCCTATTACATATTTGAAAGATTTTTCATGAGTAGGCATTACAGTATACATTGTTAAGAATTCGTTTATTAATAGATATCTTATGATGAAACATTGTAATGCATGCTGTATTATTAGAGAACTGCTATAAATTAACATTGCAACATATTGTACAACAATGTAATTTTTTTGGATAGTTAAAATTAATGTAGACAATTAGTTTATCTGGCATTTTCTTGTATATAGCGAGCTTCTAAAAATAGTAATGCAAGCTTATTCTTTTATATTAGTGCACTTATATTGTTGTTGGAATAGTCACTCACCCATAAACGAATTTATTTGCAGACACCTATGTTCTAATTCAAGTATTTATTTGTTCCAAGAAAAAGAAAGCATTATGCAAACCAGAACAACTACTATTACTTGTTATGTACATGAATTTGCCACTATAAAATGTTTCTACTTATATGTTCGATGAGTATACAGTTCGCCAAATTATATATTTTTATAACTATCCACATTTATATTCAAAATTGAAAATTCATAGTTTTAGATAGTAGGTACAAATACGGTTTATTAAAGCGATACCATATTTAGATATATTCACAATTTACATCATATAAATGTCCCTTGTTAGGTTTCCTAAAATTAGTATTTAGGAAGTGGGACACTTTATGTAAATCCCTATGATTAATGTGGTATCAAAATTGTAACACATAAGTAATGGTCAGATACAATTTTACTTTATACCATGACTAATTCGAGGGATCCATGGTCTTCCAAATAAAATTAGACAATTTGAACGAATTTTCAGACTAACAGGAAAGCAGTTGCCGTTTATTTTATGAATAACATTAAATTGCCACATTGTGTGATTTTTTTTGTTATTACACTAGTACGTTATTCAAGAAACATGCAAGTTTAGTTTTTTTTATGTCACCATCATCAAATAAATTTTATAGTCAGATAAATTGTGTTGTACATGACCATTATTTTGTTTTACACATTGGAAATAGTACTTAACCAGACCACCTAAAATTAAGTGTGATATTTTACCAATATTGTTAATGTCAGTTTTAAATGCTCTCTAATTTTTCGGTTTGATTCCTTTACATTTTGAAATATTTTAATTCCTCAATTTCCAAAAATAAAGTGCATCTCATTAAAAAAAATACACCCTCATGTTACTAAATTGTAATTGAAAGTTTAAATATTAATTAGTTTATAGTCAGGCACTCTCTTCGTATTGCTGAGCCATATAATTTATACCGAATAATAAAAACATAATTGAAGAGTAACATGTATGGATATGTGTACTTAATTAGAAATAGGTATTTATTTTATGTATTTGTTGTGTATTGGAACAGTTTTACAATATTCGATACGCAAAATTAGATGTGATATGAGCAATAATAGAGAGACATAATGAACCAACATTTTAAGACTTACATGACTCAATATTTTGAAAGACACGAGCTAAGATTGAGACGAGGGGCGATTGAGCAGCGTCGGATCTTTGAAAGCCAGTGATAAGTTGAATTTTGACATTTGAGTCTGAATCCTCTTTGATTAGTGAGTAACTTTTGGGTTTATTTTTCATATTGTTTTTAAGTTATTTGTTTCAGGATTTTTGTCCCAATAGTATTAGGGAATTTTATTTTCTTTATTTTAATTATTTTAACTAGTTTAAAATGAGTCTACATACCCCTTGCGGAAAAGCAGGTGTGATTAATACTCTGATTTTGTCGTTTTATTGTTTTGTTTAATTATATGTTCCGGGCCTATATTATATAAATAGTATTTTTGGCCAGTGTGTTTAGGCCTTTAGATTTACGAATTTTTACTGCCAAATTATTTTCTTACGATATTTGTGCATGCACATAGTAATTATTTTATTGTATAATATTTGTAAAAAATAGTTATTAGTTGTTGCCAATTTTTTGTTTTATTAATATTCAGGGTTTTAATATTATAATGTTCAATTTAATTCGTTGTCATTGATCAAAATTATTGTGTGTTAGTGAAGTAAAATTAACCGAAATAGAACTTATTATTGCCCCAAAGGGAGCGTTTGACGCTATTAATAATATTGCTTTAGGGTTGCATAAAATTATTAAAAAGTGGTGTGATAAGTTTTGGATAATTTTACAAATTATACTATTTTATGTGCGGATTCCGATATTTAAAATTCGAAGTCAAAGATTTTATTATAACAACCATTATTATTTTCAGCAACATTGAACTATTGTTTTTAATTCAAAAGTATTAACTTGTCAACGACCCCCCGTATATCGTTAATTTTGGTGATATCAACACTTTCCTCTTTTCTTGCCATGTATTTTTATGTAGGGATCAGCGTAGAAATGTTTAGTAGGTACTAGTATTTTTCAATTGATATACACACATAACAGTATCACAAGTTTGCCTATATGGTGGTGTTGTTTAGAGATGTTTATTAGTGGTTGGCGCGGGCCGCGGCGGTTATTCGTCGCGTCTGCTTGGCTGTATAATTTGCCGTAGCGAGTAAGCACTATGTCATGGATGAATGGCAGTCAAATGGTATCTATTGTCCATTGACATTACTTGATAATAATTGTATCATTAGAGTACATTACAGTAGCCTTTCTCGGGAATCTTAAAAGTTACCTATATACACTTTAAAGCAATTTTTGGTAAAGATATTTCTCTTGAATCTATATTCCCTTATGTATCCAGCAATAAATTCAGTAGTTGTGTAGTATCACTTTATATGGCACTGATAATTGCAGATTTCCTTGTATAATTAAAGCTCTTATGTGGATCGCCACGCGTTGTTGAGAACGGGTCAAGGACATTTGCATACTTGGTGCCAGGTAATGTGATAGAAGTAGGGTTCGCAGCGCACAAGGTGAGCTCTAATGTTACCCTCCCTATTGGAGGTGGGCGTATTGCCTATTAGTGGCACCAAGCACAGCTCGACGGTCTCTGTGGAGTGGTGTGGCGTTACTATTCAATTTTGTTCAACTTTGAACCGTGGGTGGGATTAAGATTATTTCTATTATACCTGATTATTTTATTTCGATATGATTCCAATTGATACTTGAAAGACGGCATGCTCAAACAATAATATATTTTACTTTAACCTTCACCCACTTAACCAATATAATCTCCACTGTTCTAAAACAACATAAATAATAATAAGGTTGTGAGCTCTATTCCCGTTGGAATTTTAAGCCACATGTGTGCTTGTGCAATAAATATCACAGTTTGGATCTAGGCTTTTAAATTATTATAGATTATATACATTGTTGAGCTGATTATAAAAATTTAATATATTATTATACCTTTTAATATTGTTAAAGAATTCTAATTGCATTCCACATCTTAGAGTGAACGAATTTGAGATGACCGTTTTCAGTCTACATTATACAATTTTTTTTTTTACAATTGTAGGATTATTAGCAGTTGCCAATGTTTTCCTTTAGTCAGTAAAAGTACAAATATTTTAATATACAATCTTGGTATTTACGTATTGTAGTGATCTTATTTTTTGATTCTATAACTATAAGCATAATTTTTTTCTCTTAAGCGGCCATTCAGATATTTCTTCATCTCACAAATTATTCAGTAAACAACAAAACATATCATACCGAATCAATTTAGTTTACATAGAAATTGTCTGCAACTCCGTGATTTTCTTCTTCTCATTGGTTTAAATGTTGTTAAAATGGCTATTTCTTTTGTTTTCAATGTAGATTTAAGTATATTCTAAGTTACACTGTCTTATGTTCTTGTCATTTTATGTTGAAATGTGAAATTTATTGTAATAGTTAGTGTGAAAGGTGCAAGTTCCAAATGCATATTTTAATTTTGATCCAAAGATTTCATTATTCCTTATAATTTAATTATTTAATTCTCATTTTGCGGAAGTGACATTTGTGGAGTATGCATTGGTATTTGATACTAGGAATAACATGAATTATTCTGTAGAGTTGGTGCAGCCGAGCAAACCTCTACTAATATTCTCTTAAGAATATATTGCTCAATAATTTAATTCTGTTAAAAAGTATTTTAAACCTAGTTGTAGTCCACCGCATGTTTAGTATGGGTGTGGACTCCAGACACGAAAAATTATATCTAACAGACAATACCCTCCGTAAACATTTGAAAGAAATTAAATGTTGAATTTTTATTAGATGTAGTTGTTTGCCTTCAAGGCGGCTTGCCGCAGAGTGCAAGCTGCAAGGGGCGCCAGCAGCATCAGCACATGGGATTGCCACTGATGATTGGCTCTGAAACCATTATACTATACTGCTCGTTTTATAATAGCACAACACACAGAAGCTTTGTCTGCATAGGTCCAGTTTTATCCGACATATCTTTCTCATCAAATATGTATATTTAATTGTAAAAAATTTGGCAGTTTATATAATGTCTTCAGCATACCTTGTGTGATGGTGTTGACTGTTATTGTACTATTTAGCCCCACAGTCAACGAAAATTGTTATATAATCCATACAGGAGCCTCTGCAGCATTGTGCCTAGATCTTAGAAGTTAATGGTATCAAGGTAGAGTTAATCTCAAATATTTTGGCTCTTTGAATATTCCATGATATTATTTTTGTTTTTCATGAAAATGTATTTACATTATATACATACACCTAGATTATTGTATACAATATGAATATACATTGCGTGGTTTGTAACTTGATGTTTAATTATTTTATCGTAAAATTAAGATGCCCAACTGGTTCTCTGTCCACCACACCTACGACGATGGGAGGAATGGAGTATATTCGATAATTAAACCTATATTATTCAATGTAACTGATGAATAGTTTGGATCTTTTATTGTGGACAGACGTAGAATTTATTTGTTTAACTGGTTGCACATCTTACTTTGACCAAATTCTTTTTTCCCGCTAAATTACTTGAGAATTTGAATGATTGCCATTTCGCACTCTTTCTTTAACTTTTTTTAATGGCGCGTGCAAATTTTCACGTGACATTAGCGGTTTTATTAATAATTATAAGTTTTATTAACGTGAACTGTGGCCAGCATAACAACAGCAGAGCAGTGTAATTCAGAGCCTGCCTAAAATATATTTTTGTCATGATTTTATTTAGGTATATACATGTTATTATTCACATATTACAGTTTTCTCAATATTAGCTTGTATTTTAATTAAGAAATAATCATATTTAACATTGCCAGGTGATCAGCAACCTGCACTTTAATATTTTTGGAAACTATTGAACTTAAATTGTACTGACTTTATAAATATATTTACTTCAATAAAGATTTTCCATGCCACTAACAAGACTTCTAAATTATTATACTTGCCCGTTTGTAAATATTAAAGAACATTATTCCACAAATAATAAAATGCTTATTAAGACAGAAAAATATACTAAATTCCTGATTTCGGTTGTAGAAGGTAGGGTAATACAAGGTGTTGTTTTGCATCCTCGTCAAATTTTAGGAGGTTGTCATAAAACACATAAAAATAAGCAAGCGTTGCTTTTTTTGTTGTTGAAATTTAACAGTATTCCAGACTACAACCCTCAATTCAAAACACTTGAAACAGAATCACCCAACTACGAACACAGCGACAATGGAGCTCTCTGTGTGTGAGTGTCTACGTCATACCTACGAAATGCAATGTACATCAGAACGTTCGGCCAGTCGAGATAGGGAGCTGGCTGCTACTCCAGTTTTTCATGACGATCATGTGACGCATAAAGATGCCAGCCAAAGATTTTGTGACAGAACAGTCCGAAAGTTAGAAGCATTTATTTATGGCCGAACGACCTGATATCAGAACGTTCGGCCAACCTGAATCTCCATAACTGAGGACCTTAGAGTAACTGTTACTGAATAAAGATTTATTGACGATTTAATGACAAACAACCAATGCTTTACTTTTACTCGTAATGCCACCGGTTAATAGTAAAATGAATTTTGGTTTCTGTAACATCAGGACGTTCGGCCAACGTAATCTCCATAACTGAGGACCTGAGAGAAACCGTTAATGAATAAAGACTTAGTGACGAGACTGAAACGAACTTTTATTGTTTTATTTTTCTTTGTGATGGCCCCCTTATATAGTAAATTAAAAATTTAACATATAACCTCAAAACATTGGCATTATCGATTCCTCCACAAGGAAGAAGCCCAGAGAAACCGTTAATCAATAAAGATTTTGTGACGACACTGAAATTAACTTTTATTGTTTTATTTTTCTTTGTGATGGCCCCCTTATATAGTAAATTGAAAATTTACAATATAACCTCAAAACATTGGGATTATCGATTGCTCCACAACGAAGAAGCCTAGAATACTCGCAAAACCCTTGATGTGTTAAAGGTTTCAGTGCAATGGTGTCAGTATTTTTGTTGATTCCAGATTAATCTTTAAAAATGCACTATGGCGGATGGCGACTGAAATAGGGTGACCATGTATTCCAACGAAACAAGTATTTATCGAGTACCTAGGTATATATTTATCTACTGAATGAAGAAAACACGTCGAAATAGTTGAAATAAGGTGACGATCAAAGAGCATAGTAATATAGATGGAATAGAGAGCCCACTCAAGAAAATTTTTGACACCTATATTGAACGGTGTCGCCATCTGATACTAAATCCGTTGAACTAATCCCAATAACTATAGGTGCGTACATGTACTTATATCTATATCTTTGTTATTGAATAGGTTTTCTATGGGTTTCTGAACGTTTTTATTTCTTTTTTTACACAACTAAAAAAGTAAAAAAGACAGAACCGAGAGACCACATAAATTACACAATATGGGAGACATCTACAAGCATGTGCACACGCCGATAGTATAGTAGTGGCCATTTTGTAAACAATTTGTATGATATTGTTACCAATCCAAAACAAATATATTAGCAATTACAAAATGCTTTTAAAATAAATAAATGGTTTAACCTTGTTTAGAGTTTAAATTTATTATTTATAACTCAATTTTCATTCAAATCAAAATTTAATTACACTGGCTTAATTGGCGTAAGCACCATCTATGTCATATTAATGTACTAAATCTCAAGTTTATGCGGATTTGGTAAGAGATGGTACTAGTATCTTGGTGTAAAATTGGACTCAAGTATGGCAGTGTCCCCCCCCCCTGGTGACGATGTAGGTTTTGCAACAAAATAAATGGATACGCGGACGAAGGACTTTGAGAAGGAGTGCAGATAACTAATATTTTATATAATATGCATTAGAAATAAATTGTTATAAAAAAAACGTTACACACACCACCATGCGTTATGATGTGGCCTCTTTGCTTCTACTTTTTATTATTTTTCTGTCTGTGACTAAAAATTGAAACAATCGATCGAATTTCAACCAATAGGCCACCACTAGTTTTACTTCATTCAGTTACGGCGGCTTTCTATAATACAATATCTCAATCCCAATCAGATGGCGACACCGTTCAATATAGGTGTCAAAAATTTTCTTGAGTGGGCTCTCTATTCCATCTATATTACTATGCTCTTTGATCGTCACCTTATTTCAACTATTTCGACGTGTTTTCTTCATTCAGTAGATAAATATATACCTAGGTACTCGATAAATACTTGTTTCGTTGGAATACATGGTCACCCTATTTCAGTCGCCATCCGCCATAGTGCATTTTTAAAGATTAATCTGGAATCAACAAAAATACTGACACCATTGCACTGAAACCTTTAACACATCAAGGGTTTTGCGAGTATTCTAGGCTTCTTCGTTGTGGAGCAATCGATAATCCCAATGTTTTGAGGTTATATTGTAAATTTTCAATTTACTATATAAGGGGGCCATCACAAAGAAAAATAAAACAATAAAAGTTAATTTCAGTGTCGTCACAAAATCTTTATTGATTAACGGTTTCTCTGGGCTTCTTCCTTGTGGAGGAATCGATAATGCCAATGTTTTGAGGTTATATGTTAAATTTTTAATTTACTATATAAGGGGGCCATCACAAAGAAAAATAAAACAATAAAAGTTCGTTTCAGTCTCGTCACTAAGTCTTTATTCATTAACGGTTTCTCTCAGGTCCTCAGTTATGGAGATTACGTTGGCCGAACGTCCTGATGTTACAGAAACCAAAATTCATTTTACTATTAACCGGTGGCATTACGAGTAAAAGTAAAGCATTGGTTGTTTGTCATTAAATCGTCAATAAATCTTTATTCAGTAACAGTTACTCTAAGGTCCTCAGTTATGGAGATTCAGGTTGGCCGAACGTTCTGATATCAGGTCGTTCGGCCATAAATAAATGCTTCTAACTTTCGGACTGTTCTGTCACAAAATCTTTGGCTGGCATCTTTATGCGTCACATGATCGTCATGAAAAACTGGAGTAGCAGCCAGCTCCCTATCTCGACTGGCCGAACGTTCTGATGTACATCGCGTGCGACCGTGCGATGACCTACGGCGCGCGGCGCGCGACTGGTAGCAATAATTTTACCTAATTTTGTTTCGAAAATCACCTACATTATTCTCATAAATTTCGCTTGATACTTAACTAATTTTTAAGCATCATTGGATTATGGAAATCTTACTAATGACAGTAATACAAGTGGTGTGATCCTCTCTCCAGCACGACCATTGATGATTACCTTAATTTTAATGCGGATAGTGGGTGATGAAAAGTAGAGTGTATCACTCGGGCGCAAAATATATTTTTGGCTCGGGCGACGTACTTTGAATCCCTCGGTACGTTCAGGATTCTACTAAAGAATCCCTCGCAACGCTCGGGATTCTACTCTAGAATCCCTCACTTCGCTCTGGATTCAAAAAACCGCCCTCGCCGTTAAAATATTATTTTGCTCCCTTATGATACAATCTACTATTATTGCATTTTGTTCTTTTTTTCAAAATACTTATTTCTAAAATAAATAAAACATGCCATTTCAGTTTTTTTTTGCAATGATATCTATTTTTTTCAATACGGACGGAATAAGTACTAAAACTGTCCAATTATACAAAATGTCTTTAGTTGAGGACATATTTAGGGAGTAAAAACCTTAACAGTATGTAAAAGAAAAATATGTATACAAAATAATATCATCATAATAAATAGGTAAATAAGATGGGAACCCCAGGATAGTTTTTTTTTTTGGATTTTGACATAGATTAGTGCCAGGTACCCAGCGCGAGTACTCCCATTCCTGGGCAGCATTTGGACCACAGTTGGGCAATCTCCTTTATATCCCGCTTTTCGAATTACGTGATATATAAAAACCCCCGACGGACAAAACCTCTTTTATGTACTAAGCGGTCTATTTAGCGGTCCCCCGACGCTACGACGCTTGGATTAATTTTATTTTTGGTTTTTTAGAGGTTTTGTCCGTCGGGGGTATTTAAATTTTTTAATTTAATTTTTATTTCATGCTTTTTAAACTTAAATTATTTTTTCTTAGCCTTGACTGTCCCACTCCTGGGCATAGGTCTACTCCCATTCCTTCCACTTTTCTTGGTGTTGCGCCTCTTCTCGCGTATTAACGAAAACAAGGAAAGATATGAATAAAAAAAAAAACTTGAGCTTATAGGGGGGAGGGGGGGTGTGCAGCCTACCCCCCTGGCGATGCCCATGGTGAGAAAGTGACAAGAATTCAAATTTCCAATCAACTAGACCCGTAGAATTGTTTAAATCCCTTCATCAATTAGAAAAGAGGTGATGAGCTTCAAACGGCTGAGCAGATTTTCTCGAAACATAGCTAAGAACACTCTCGATTAAAATACCTTTCAAATGACACCAATTTTATCAAAATCGCTTCATCCGATTGGGAGCTACGATGCCACAGACAGACTCACAGATACACACTTCAAACTTATAACACCCCTCTTTTTTGGTCGGGGGTTAAAAATGTAATTTGATTGAATTTTGCCTACTTAGAAATAGTAACAGCGTAACACAGTATTATAGCAGCACCGCAGAAAAAAAATCTCTTTATAACGGATAATGACTGCATAAAATTATATCTAAAATGGAGTACATTTCAGTACAATATATTTATATAACTTTTCATGTTAAAGTTGATAAAAATACCTAAAATCTATAGTGATCGTGGCAGAAAGGTTCTACCTAGCACGGCCACGGTCGATATGTTATATATAACAGCGAAAATATGTGAGTACGTACATTTTTAAAAGACGCTAGTACAATAAAGTACACATTTTTTCATGAATATGTACCTACCGCATTAAAATTAAGGTGTATGTTATATAATATGTTATATATTATATATATATATATATATATATTATGTTATATAATCCATGGTCGTGCTGGAGAGGATCACACATACAAGTGCGCCAAAGAAAAGTTCATTGACCTGTAACTAGGTTTGGTAGTTATCAGACGATTAATAAAATGTTAGTTTTGCTTTATTGCTATCCTGCGGAACGCAATCCACACGCACACATCCTAAAATTGGCAATCTTGGGTCCTTATTCCGGATCCTGAGGCGCACTACTGAGGCTATGTTGCGCTGATGTTGCTTAGATACCTAACAAGCGCACCCGTCGGGCGGATTTACCTAATAATAATTCATACACTAAAGGCGGAAATACACTTACGTGTCGTGACGCGCCAGAAGCATAGGTCTAGGGCTTAGGTCCGGCAATAATACCTACCTTATTTGGTGTACCGATTTTCTAAATTTAATAATGTTTTTTATGTTTGATGGAAATGGAAAGATGTGCTAGTTAAGTAGGTATGTGGTGATACTTTCGACTGTTAGGTATAATAGGGGATAATCCATTTTTTTTTCTTTGTCCGTCGGGTAGTTTATTGAAAAGAATTGGAAACGTATTTTTTCTTTTTTCACGTGGTCATAAAATTACGGAGATATATTGAGTTGAAATGGCGCATGACGTCACATGTAGGTCGCCATCTATCTGCGTGGAGATATTGCTTACAAAATTGTCGATCAGTCTCCGAGTAATTATTCTAAATCTGCTGAACACCTTTTTATTGAAATTACTTTTAATCACACAAAATTACTTTTAGGTGTTTTTTATAGTCCCTCCTGTCATATTGATTATTTTAATTCTTTCGAAACTTACCTTGAATATTTTTCTTCCTTATATGACCACACTATAATACTCGGAGATTTCAACACTTGTCTGATCAAAGATGATGCGCGCAGCCTTAAACTCAAGTCTCTTGTCTCTTCTGTCAACATGCACATTCTTCAGCTTAATGCTACTCATCATGCTCCCCACTGCAACCCTTCACTTCTAGACCTTATTCTAGTCTCTGACCCAAGCAAAGTAGCCGCTTATGGGCAACTTTCTGCCTCCTTCTCGTACCACGACCTTTTATTTATTTCGTATAAAATTCGCCCTCCTAAACGCAAATCTAAAGACCTCTTGCTTCGCAGTTTCAAGAACATTGATTTGAAGCGTTTGGGAGAGGATGCGGGCAATATTGACTGGTCTCCTGTTTATGGCAGCAATGACTTGGACACTAAGGTGGCCGAATTTACCAAGATAGTGTTGAGGCTTTTTGATGTGCATGCTCCACTTAGAAAGGTTAGGGTGAAGCATCTTCCAGCTCCCTGGTTGTCTGAAGCAATAAAAAACGCAATGTCGAAAAGGGATAAGGCAAAAAAGCTTTACAAGAGGGACCCTACTGATGAGAACTGGTGTCTCTATAAGAAACTGCGAAATCGCAGCGGTCGTATGTGTAGGGATGCTAAAAGGCGTCACATACACAACTCAATCCAAAACTCCAAACACAGCACAAGTATGGCAATTTCTAAAGTCCCTTGGAATCGGCAAAGTTGCGAATGACAGCACGCCTGATATTGACTTAAATGATATTAATTTACATTTTTCGAAATCACCAGTGACTTTGGATGACAACCTTAAATCTAACACACTTAACGATCTCTCTAATCTTCCTCGGCCAATATGTACTTCATTCTCTTTTCACCCAGTTACAGAAGGAGATATTAAGAGGGCCATTACATCAATTTCCACAAAAGCAGTGGGTGATGATGGGCTCCATCTTCAGATGCTTCTTCCTATCCTTGATTTCCTTATTCCTATAATTTTACACATTGTAAACTATTCCCTCTTTACTGGCTCCTTTCCTTCTGCTTGGAAGAAGGCTTATGTTTTGCCTCTTCCCAAAGTTTCAAATCCTTCTTCGGTATCCCAGTTTCGTCCAATCTCCATACTTCCAATCCTGTCCAAAGTCCTTGAGAGTGTTGTTAATAATCAACTATCTCATTTCCTTTTCTCTAATAGCCTGCTTAGTCCTTACCAATCTGGATTTCGTCCTGGCCATAGCACTGTATCAGCCCTAATTAAAATAACTGACGACATCCGTTTGGCCATGGAAAACCGGCTCCTTACGGTGTTGGTTTTATTGGATTTCAGCAGCGCTTTTAATTCGGTTGATTTTGACATCCTCTTAGGTATCCTTTCCTCTCTAAACATATCTCCTCCTGTGATTGCTTGGTTTGATTCTTATCTTCGGGGTCGCTCTCAGTCAGTACACTTGAATGAGGTTTGCTCTGATTGGTGTGATCTTTCTGCGGGTGTTCCTCAGGGTGGCGTCCTTTCTCCTCTTCTTTTCTCCGTTTTCATTAACGCTATCACAAAGATTTTAATTTCTCATTATCATCTCTACGCAGACGACTTGCAGCTTTATCGCCATTTTAAACTCGAAGAGCTTCCGGGAGCCATCTATGCCATCAATAATGATCTACAAAACATCAGCCTGTGGGCTAAAAACTTTGGACTGTTAGTTAACCCAACTAAATCACAAGCTGTCATTATTGGCGGCAGATATTTTGTCAATGTAGTGAGTCATCAGTCCCTCCCGCCTGTATTTTACGATGGTGTCGCTATAGCCTACTCCAAGAAAGTTAAAGACTTAGGTGTATTCTTGGACTGCAACCTATCTTGGCATGTTCACATTGCTGAAGTAAGCAGGAGGGTGTTTTGTTCGTATCGGTCACTTAAGCGTCTTCAGAAGTTCCTGCCCTTCCAAACTAAAATTACTCTTGCTCAATCTCTTCTTCTTCCTCTTCTTGACTACGCTGATGTCTGTTTCCTTGATGCAACTGAAGAACTTCTTGATAAGCTCGAACGTCTGCAGAATTTGTGCATTCGCTTCATTTTCGGGCTTCGAAAGTACGACCATGTGTCAGAATTTCGGAAGCAGTTGAAGTGGCTGCCTATTCGGCAGCGTCGAGATTCTCACACTCTTTCTTTTGTCTTTTCTGTTCTTCACAACCCTAAAGCTCCTTCGTACCTTCGGGAACGCTTTGAATATCTTGTACCTAGAGGTAAACCCTGTCGCTCATCATCATCTCTTCTCCTTCGTTTTCCTCCCCTCTCCTCAAGTCGATATGATGGATCATTTACTGTTCGCGCTGTGCGCCTTTGGAATTCACTTCCACACTCCTTGCGGGATAGCCCGTCGTTAGACGTGTTCAGGAAAGGGATAAGAGAACGTTTCCTGTCAATATGTTAATGGTATTTATGTAGTATTTATATATGTATTGTATGTATTACGTATTGTAGTAGTTAATTTAAGTTTTCGCACATGCTCGTAAGTTTATCCTCTATTGCAAATCTCGCAATCGAAAAATGGTTTGCTGTAAGAAAACCCAATTCTGGGTTAAGCTCGCCGTTGTACATAAGTTTTTAAATTGCAATCTGTTTGTATATTTCTTTTTAATTTGGTGTGCAATAAAGAATAAGAATAGGTAAGTTTTATACCTACTTGTGACGTAGTAAGCCCCCACTCTCCAACTTTAATGAGTTTTAATTAAGTAATTTTTTGATATTTTGATAAAACAAAAATACGTGTCTAATATTTTTGTATTAGCTGTCTGATTGACAAAATAGAATGTCGTTTTCTTTACCCAGTCCGGTCCCCTATTGGCGTAGGTAAAAATTTGAAATCAACTTATTTACACTATTAAATAAAATTGATTAAGCTAACAACGTATTTACAAAATGATAGTCGTATGTACAAATACATTAATTACGTACCTAAGTTACCCGGAGGTATTGTTCAAAGTTGCAACCACCACACTCTTGGCACAGTCGAGCACGACATAGCTGGTTTTGCCTTCAGCTTACGTAGCACTAGCACATTCGTTTTTAAAGTGTCGAAAGCACTAATGATCTTTACTCGTAATTCTGTTACACTTGCCACTTCCTCCGTGTACACTAAACATTTAACGTCTCCCCACAAATAAAAGTCTAGAGGCGTCAGGTTCGGAGAACGCGGAGGCCAGGCCACAGGTCATCCGCAACCGATCCAGTGGTCACCAAACCTTGCAGCGTACTTGCCGACCGCATGAGGGGGAGCACCGTCCTGCACGTGGTAGAGGTCGCGATGGAGTGCCAGGGGAACGTCCACCAACATATCCTCAACAACGTGGCGGAACAGCCCCAGGTATGTGGCGCTGTTGAGGTACCCGTCGATGAAGTAGGGTCCAAGCACTTGTTCCCCTATTATCCCAGCCCACACATTCAGTCCAAACCGCACTTGCAGTTTATACCTACGACTCAACGATGTATCTAGGAGCGGAATTCGCAAAACGCATGCACCCGCGCATTGGTTTTAGGGAATACCTACGACATTATCGAATGTTCATTGCGTTTGCGTTGTGTATGTATTGTTAGCATTTTTTGTGTGTGTGAATGTGCGGTAATAAGGCTAGCAACAGACGGGCCGCATTTTAATACGGCTGGTTCGCACTTACGGATTTCCGTGAATAAGAAAAAAATACCTACCGAGTTGATTTGGGTTGAGAATCATTAGTAGAATAACCTCCTTGAATTTGACGAGGATGCAAAACAACACCTTGTATAATATGTTAAAAAAATCGTGTTAGTGTTTGTTATCGATCTCTTCCGAAACGGCTTTACCAATTTTTATGTAAACTTTTGTGTATATTTGGTAAGTCTGAGATTAGGTCGTAGGCGTATTTTTTTTTCTCACACATCCACTTCAAAATAACCACGCGAAAGAATTCGCGGGCCACAGCCTAGCATAAATTAATATAATAAAAGGGGATGGCGAAGTAGATAGAGACGTAACGCACCAGATCAACTCGGGATGGATGAAATGGCGTCAGTTCACTGGAACTACTGGCAGTCCACGGATGCCCCTCAAGTAAAAGGGGAAAATATACAAGTCCGTGATACCTCTCGTACTGTATGGATCGGAATGCTGGGCTGTGGAGAAAATGGATGAAAACGGATAGGGAATGTTGAGGTGGATGTGTGTGGTGTGACAAGAATGGACAAAGTAAGGAATGGGTACCTTAGAGGAAGTTTGAAAGCTGCGCCAGTTATAGAAAAGTTGGAAGGGAATGGACTCATATAATGGGCATGTGATGAGGGTCGAATCGCATGTGATTAAAAAAAAATGATATTAATAAATGGAGAGTGAGAGGAAGACCAAGGAAACGATGGATGGATTGTGTGAGGAAGGTATATAATGGAATTATAGCGTGAGGTTGACAGATAATGGAAGAAAAAAAGGTGTTGCGCCGACCCCAAGTAACTGGGATTAGAGCAAGAAGATGAGGTAGATCATCATAATGAAACAACGAAATAAAACAAGGTTTTCATAAAAACATTTGATTATAATTAATTTCCACTATTCATGCTGTTTTGGTTTTTTAGGAAAAAAATATAATTACATTGTAATATTGGTAACAATGATTTATTTACAGATACGTAATTAATTAAAAAAATAATATTAACTGGTCAAACCCTTAAACTTATTATCACATAATTTCATTGTTTATCACATTTATAAACACATTCGCCGGCGATCCAAGTAGACTCAATTTTAATTGTTTCAGGATGAAGTATAACAAAATCGGCATCACATCCGAAATTTAGTTTCCCTTTCCTATCCTCAATGCCCAAAGCTTTAGCTGGGTGAAGAGAAGCCGCTTCTAAGGCGTATTCCAAAGAGCATTCTGTAAGAGTGATATTAATTTATGACCGTTTAATGGGTGAATAGGGGGACACGGGGGTGAATCGGGACGACATTTTGAAAGGCATTTTCACGTTATTTAAATGTTATTGGTAGCCTAAAAATACTCTTGTTTATTAAATTAAAAGAGAAATGATCCCAATAGCTTTTGAGTGACGAATTATTTGTATTCAACGATGACATCCCTTTCAAAGTTTTGTCCCTATTCTCCCTCGCATCCCTAATCACCAGGTTTTACCGGTACTTACACATAAAATTCGACACAGATGAATCGTCGTCTCGACACAGATGAATCGTCTTCTCGCATGTGCTCGGGGATGCAGGAGCGCCCAATTTTATACTCAGACATACTGATACAGTCCTTTATTGAGTGACTTAGGTTACCAATTAGTGTGAAAATGCCATTCAAAGTTTCGTCCTTATTCAACGTTCGGCTATTACCGTACTTTTTAATGGAAGGGCCGGGAAGGTTCTATAGTTACGACTTTTAACTTACCCAAAGACTGTTTCAGTGTTGCAACACATTCGTCTAGGCCAGTAGTACTGCCACAGAGTACTTTAGTGCCGGTGACGTAGGCACGACCACCCTCTACCGTGACAAGCTGCGGCCCTATGCGATAGTTTCCATCAGCCAGACCCTGAGCAGCCACTGCATCACTGACTAATACTAACCCTGTGTAAAGAAAAAAAGAAGCAATTTAGGTTTCTATGCAAAGGTTGGCTTGAAAAGATCGCTTTTAGCGATAAGATGGCCTATTGTGTCACCCTACCTATGTGAAATGTTTTCTTTTATGCATGTTATTTGTATGGTGTACAATAAAGAATATTCTATACGTAGAATAGCCCGACATCGGCAGTATGGCAGTTTTACACGGCACGGTTTTAACTGTAATAGCTGAGATGTTGTCGTGATCCTAGATTTTTTCTTTTTTTAGATCATAGTTTTCAACAACTTCATGACAACTTACCTTCAGGGTTCGTTCTGCTTGCGATCCGTAAAGCGGCTGGGTGAGTATGGATACCATCTGATATAATGCCGTAGAAGACTTGTTTTTTCGTTGTGGATGCCAGCAAGCCAACCAAGCCAGGATCCCGGTGATGGAACTTAAAAAAACAAATTCAACAGTGATTTCCCTAAATTTCAGGTCCCTGCAACGCGTAGTTTTAAAAATCTCCCATGGCCGTGCGATTCTCCGCGTTTTAATGTCGCGGCCACGTTCATACCCTTAAAACTTTTTAACCATAACTTGTCAAAATTATGGTTTCGGGAATCAACTTTTAGAAATGATTACAAAATAATGGCATAGTTTAAAAAAAAAAACCGCACTGGTCGCGCGATCGAAACGGACACTATCTAAATTAGTCGTGCATTTTATTGTAACGGCCCGTTCACGATCTTGCCGCTGTGAGCGGCAGCTAAGCGCGGGGCGGCTAGCGGTAAGATCAAAAGTATAAAAATGTTTGAAGCACGCCACGAGACGCCGCTCATAGCGAAAACGCGCGCGGTTTTCTCCGAGAGAATCGCGGCAGCGGCGCGCGGTGCGGAGAGCGGCAGGAACAAAAGTACGAGCGAATGAGTGCGACGCCACGAAACAGAGCGGCGCGGACAGCGGTGTAGGAGTGACGTACTCAGCGGCGGATTTAAACAAAAAAGTTTAGACGATTTTGTGGCGGTAATGGATACCGAGGCCTTTATTACTGAAATTTTAAATCGACCGCATATTTTGATGTCAAAACTGTACTCATAAAACTTATCTGGATATTTTCTGTAATCTTCGTATAGGTTACGAAATTCGCTATTTAAATACCGATTTTTATTCAGTTCGTGCACTCCTTCTCTCATATTAAGAATACCTTGTTTTAAAAATGTACTGCTTTCTAAACTGAGAAGAGATAATTTTGATAACGCCATGATTTTGAGCACGTTTTGACTACCTAAATACGTCCACCACTGCCGCTGTAACTAACCGCTACTGAGGGTACGTGGCGTGCAAAACGCACCGCTCACCGACGCCGCCCCGCGCACCGCTAAGACCAAAGTCGTGACCAGGCCGAAGGCTTAGCTTATGATTTGGCTTTCAGAATTTAAATTAACTTATTGAACAAAATGTAGAAAAACAGTTTAAAAAAAAAAAAAAAAAGTGGAAAATAATTTTAGTTTCGGCAGTCGGTGACTTGTTTGTTTCATTTACATTTTGGCCACCGACTTCCGAAACTAAAATTAATTTCCTTTTTTTTTGGTTTTTTTAGGAAGTCGGTTATTTTTTTTTGTAAAAATGTTTTTATTTTAGCCTTTTCAGTTGTGGTATCTCACTTAAATCCTAGTCAAGTATCATTTTTACGTTTGTCGTAGTCCAGGGAAGGTTTAAAAGGTGAGAAAGGTAGGGTAGGTAGGTAGGTAGCAGTATTGGGCAAAATGTAATCTAACTACTGATTACTAACTACGACTACATAAAGTAATTAGTAATCATAACTACTAACTACATAAAAAAATCGAAAATGTAGTTAAACATTTTGACTACTAACTACTAATTGTAGTTGCAATCACGATTACTTGATTACTTTTTATAACTACATTTGAAATGATGTTGCGTCTTTCAAAAAGCAAACACGTGCGATAGTCGTTCATGTAAGCTTGTACATAAACGAATATCGTGCGTGTTTCGACTTGTCGTTTGATAGGTAAATATCTTTACCACGCTTTAAAACCAAATTTTTCAAACCAATGGTTTACTTGCATTCCCATAGGCGAAAGGAGCATCAAAGGTTGAAAATCTTTTTCAAAGCAGCTATGGCAAAAGGATTTTTGGAAAATGCTGAATTCAGTTCAGCAATAAATAAACAAAACAAAAATGACTTTCTTCAATTTGATAGCTCTTCTTCAGATACTGAGGAAGATGTATGCCGAGTCTAGAATTTAAAAGCATAACTGATTGTTTCTTGTTATTTATCAGATATGGATCGAGAACTAAATTGTCTTCATAGATATCCAGAAGTGAAAAAAGTATTCATGAAATACAATACTTCATTACCTTCTTCGGCTCCAGTGGAACGACTGTTTTCATACGCAACTATGATAAACCATCCCAAATCGCACAGGCTATCGGAAAACATATTCGAAAAACGTGTAGTACTAAAAGCTAATTGATTAACTTTTTAAAATGATTAACACAATCAACCTTTTTTTATTTATTTGAATCGCAAATAATTTTAATTAAGTTGATGTTTGCTGAGTAATTTTATTTATTTGATTACATGCCAAAAAAAGTAATTAAGATCTGATAAGTGCATAATATCTACGACTTTAATCCTTACATTTGATTTTTCATGAAAATAAACATAGGTATGTGCAAAAACCTGATTTTTTTACACAGCCATATTTCTTAACATATATTACTACTTACACATTACATGTTTATTTAATTGCAAAATATAAGTTCATAAAATTTAAATAATCAGTAATTATAACTACTAGATTGCAGTAATCAAATTAACAACTACTTAATGTAGTTAGATTACTGTAGTTAAGTTACATGTAATCATAACTACATGTAGTCATAACTACATGTAGTTAACTACTTTTAATCGTAATCAGTAACCAGATTACAAAATTGTAGTTAACTACGCCCTACACTGGTAGGTAGGTAGGGTATGGTAGGTAAGGTAGATAGGGTAGGGTTGGGTAGGATTAGGTAGGGTAGGGTTGGGTAGGGTAGGGTAGGTAGGTAGGGTAGGTATGTAGGGTAGGTAGGTAGGTAGGGTAGGGTAGGGTAGGTAGGGTAGGGTAGGTAGGTAGGGTAGGTATGTAGGGTAGGTAGGTAGGTAGGGTAGGGTAGGTAGGGTAGGGTAGGTAGGTAGGTAGGGTAGGTAGGTAGGGTAGGTAGGGTAGGGTAGGTAGGGTGGTAGGGTAGGGTAGGTAGGTAGGTAGGGTAGGGTAGGGTATGGTAGGTAGGTATATAGGGTAGGTAAAAAGTGCATTGCAACGCATGCCGGGGACAGCTAGTAAGTAATAAATAAATGGAGTTAAAAAGAATTGTTAATAAGACAATAATAGTAGATTGTTGCATCGAGCGCAAAGTGAGTTATTAATGCACGAGTGTTATGTTGGTGCCCGAGCGCATGCGAGGGCACTAAATTAACACGAGTGCATTAATAACTCACTTTAGCGAGTTGCGTAATCTACTTTTCTTTCAACTACCGTCATACCGTGACAAAATATACTACCTACCTACCTACCACCACCTGCCTACGACTTGCCTACGACCTGCCTACCAACTGCATTCCAATTGCCTACAGTCTGCCTACGTACTACCACACCCTGCCTATCACCTGCCTACAACCTACCACCGCCTGCCTACCACCTGCCTTCGACCTAGCTCAACCTGCCTACCACCTGCCTACGACCTAACACCACCTGCGTACCACCTGCCTATGTCCTGCCTACGACCTGCCATCCGCCTGCCTATCAACTGCCTACCAATTGCCTACGACCTGCCTACAACCTGCCTACCGCCTGCCTACGACGTACAACCACCTGCCTACGATCTGTCTACGAACGGCCTACAACCTGCCTACCGCCTGCCTACGACCTGCCTACGACCTACAACCACCTGCCTATAACCTGCCTACCACCTGCATTTCACCTGATTAACACCTGCCCACCACCTGCCTAACACCTGCCTGCCACTTGCCTGCCGCCTGCCTACGAGCTACCACCACCTGCCTACGAACTGCATACGATCTGCCTTCGACCTGCCTACCACCTGCCTACTAACCACCCACAACCTACCTAAGAACCTTCTCCTGACAATAACAAACACGACAAAAAAAAAATTGCGAAATCCGTCCGATTCATTTTTATATAATATATAGAAGATAGATAAAACATAAAAAGCAGTGCAGTAATGACAACATTTCTGCACTGTTTTGGTTCTAAGCAAAAAAGACATCCTTTGTGATCGGTTTTGTAGTGATTAATGATACCATTACTGCGTAGTTGGAAGAAAACTTATTAATTCAATGGGACAACCCACTAACTTTATAAATTAAGATTTCCTTTCATTTAATTTATCATGTTTGTTTGAGAGATTTGATCTTTATGATTGACCCTATCAATCGATAGCATTTAAAGTACAAGATATTATTTTTTTGGATTTACCTGGTTCGATTCCCGAGCGTGGCAAGCGAATTATCAAAAATCTTTGAATGCAGATATATTTCTTTTTTTAAACAAAAGTATGTTTTCTTTAAGTAAAATTTGCTATCACCAGTATTAAGAGTACTTGTCCTCCAGGTGGCGTTGAAAAATTCTACACTGTATAAAAAATCTCGTAGGACAATGTTTGTTATCGAACTCCTCCGATACGCCTGACCGATTTTTGTGTATTTTTTGTGGTAGGTCTGAGAATAGGTCGTACCTACGCTGTTTTTGTTTTCACACACATCCACTTAAAAATGTTCATGCGACCCTATGTCCAAAACAGGGTAATCTACTTTATATCTCACAAATATGTAAACCACAATTATTTAAAAAGAAGTAGACAATAGTATATTGTGTATTAAGGGCGGTAAGTAAGGAATTACGATCGAGGCTCTAGTAGAAGCCCGAAGTCGAAGACTGAGGGCTTTCTGAGTCGAGGTTCGTAATTCCCGTACCGCCCGTGAAACATACAATGTTTTTTATCACATTTGCGAGTTAATAATTATGAATATACATAAGTCAGCACATATTATTACGAAATACGTGAACTGATTTGCGGATGGCGGGCTGTTTGCCCACACCACAGATTATACAAATGTTTTGTTCAGAAACGTTAAAGGCAAATACTTACCTAGGTATACAGCCATGACGGAATATAAAAAAAAAATATTCGACGTTTTGATACAAAAAACTATCGATTATTTAGATTTTAGAACATTAGTTGAGTAATTAAATAACATGTAGCGAGGTTGAATGAAATTCCTGTTTAAAAAACATTTTAAGACAATTTTTCAATTGCGTGTAAACTCCTTGCTTGAACTTGCATGACCTGTGTACTGTCATGCTGTGCTGTAAATTAAAAAAAAAATACTTACCGCCCTAGGGTTTTATATGGGGCATTACAGCCAAGTTAACCTGTATGTTATTACACTGTTTACGTGCAAGTGTGATGAAATAGTATATTGTGTATTAAGGGCGGTAAGTAAGGAATTACGATCGAGGCTCTAGTAGAAGCCCGAAGTCGAAGACTGAGGGCTTTCTGAGTCGAGGTTCGTAATTCCCGTACCGCCCGTGAAACATACAATGTTTTTCATCACATTTGCGAGTTAATAATTTTGAATATACACAAGTCAGCTCACATATTATTACGAAATACGTGAACTGATTTGCGGATGGCGGGCTGTTTGCCCACACCACAGATAATACAAATGTTTTGTTCAGAAACTTTAAAGGCAAAATACTTACCTAGGTATATACAGCCATGACGGAGTGTAAAAAAATAAAAATTTCGACGTTTGGATACAAAAAACTATCGATTATTTAGATTTTAGAACATTAGTTGAGTAGTTAAATAACATGTAGCGAGATTGAATGAAATTCCTGTTTAGATAACATTTTAAGACAATTTTTCAATTGCGTGTAAACTCTTTGCTTGATGAACTTCCATGACCTGTGTGCTGTCAAGCGGTGCTGTAAATTAAAAAAAAATTACTTACCGCCCTAGGGTTTTATATGGGGCATTACAGCCAAGTTCACCTGTATGTTATGACACTGTTTACGTGCAAGTGTGATGAAAATTAAAAAAAAAAATACTTACCGCCCTAGGGTTTTATATGGTGCATTACAGCCAAGTTAACCTGTATGTTATGACACTGTTTACGTGCAAGTGTGATGAAATAGTATATTGTGTATTAAGGGCGGTAAGTAAGGAATTACGATCGAGGCTCTAGTAGAAGCCCGAAGTCGAAGACTGAGGGCTTTCTGAGTCGAGGTTCGTAATTCCCGTACCGCCCGTGAAACATACAATGTTTTTCATCACATTTGCGAGTTAATAATTATGAATACACACAAGTCAGCACATATTATTACGAAATACGTTTAACTGATTTGCGGATGGCGGGCTGTTTGCCCACACCACAGATTATACAAATGTTTTGTTCAGAAACGTTAAAGGCAAATACTTACCTAGGTAAACAGCCATGATGGAGTATAAAAAAAAAAGAAATCTACGTTTTGATACAAAAAACTATCGATTATTTAGATTTTAGAACATTAGTTGAGTAATTAAATAACATGTAGCAAGATTGAATGAAATTCCTGTTTAAATAAAATTTTAAGACAATTTTTCAATTGCGTGTAAACTCCTTGCTTGAACTTGCATGACCTGTGTGCTGTCATGCTGTACTGTAAATTAAAAAAAAATTACTTACCGCCCTAGGGTTTTATATGGGGCATTACAGCCAAGTTAACCTGTATGTTATGACACTGTTTACGTGCAAGTGTGATGAAAAAATATAAACAAAGCAGTTTTATATTACTTACAGGAAGCATAGCGTTAAATAAATGTGTGATTAGATTTGCTCCACATTCTACAGCTTTTTCTCCCTGAGCCAAGCTGGCAGTAGAGTGTCCTAATGCCACTTTGATGCCCACTGCAGCCAATTCCTTGATTGCCTCAGTGGCACCCGGCAGTTCTGGGGCAAGAGTGACTATAACAACATTATCCAAAGATCCATAAACTTCTTCTACAGTCTTTATACCCTGGAAAAAATGGAAGTAATACATAAGTTTTTAATTTTAACACATTATACAAGCTGTTGTTTTGCATCCTCAAATTCAAGGAGGTAACTATGCTAATGATTCTCGTCCAGAATCAATTGTAAAATGGGTAGGATGTTTTTAATATTTTTCTTATTTACGGAAATCGGTAAGCGTGAACTCCCCGTGTTTTAAACGCAGGCCGTCTGATTTTCGCCCTATAACCGCGCTTCCAGAAATACAAACAATCTGAAATGTTTATTCGATAATTTCTTATTCTCTAAACCACGAGGCGGTTATTCTGAAACACAAACGTAAACAACCAAAAAAATAAGTGTTTATTAATAATTAACTAGATGCCGTAATTTTAATTGATTATTTATGTCTTGAGTGACAACCTCCTGAATTTTGATGAGGATGCAAAACAACACCTTGTATTCTTGAGAGACTGATAGTAAAACAAGCATTTTGTGATAACTGGTAGTTTACTATCTGTTGTGGTAAGTATTATATTTTGTGGTTTTATTTCCATAGACATATTTAAAAAAGATTCTATTTATGTTGATACATGTATAGTATAGTCTTTAATGGCTTTGTTTAAATATGTTAGACAGTATATTTTGTGAAGTACCCTTTTGTTTACAAAAATACATCACACTTGAGTATTTGATAAAAGTTCAGTAACCTATAAAAGGTTCATATGAGTTGGTTATTAACAACTTATAAAATGTAGGTCAATGATAAATGCTAACTGATAATGTCAATAACTATTGCAGAATTTTTGTAAATAAATCCACAGTAAAATTAATGATAATAAATTGTTGCATGATGTTTTATTAATGACAATGTCTTTATTTATGCACCATGTTAAGTGTATTTTTTATTGACTTTTTCATATCACTGTGATGATAAGAAAAGGATTGGTTTATGTGTAAATAGAAAAAGCCAAACAAGTTCTGAAAAGATGCTGTTAAAGTGAAAACTTCTTTAGCGGCATTATGCACTTTTGTGATGGATAAAAAATGTTAAACTCGCGTCAGGACACGTGACTGTCAGATTACATTAGGTTACGAAGAAGAACTTTACGGTTTCCAAAACTGGATAGTTATCGTATGCACAAACAAAACCTTCACTTTCTTCAAAGAGGTAAAATTCGTAAGACGGATTGTAATAGTGCTGAAGTGTTAATTAAAGTTTTTATCCATACTAATATTATAAATGCGAATGTCACTCTGTTTGTTTCCTTTTCACAACTAAACGGCTGATCGGATCTTAATAAAATTTGGCAAGAAGATAGATTTCAACCTAGGGAAGGACATAGGCTATATATCACCACACTACGACCAATAGGAGCGGAGCAGCAATGAAAAATGTTGCGGAAAATTTGGCGCAGACGAAGTTGCGCGGGACAGCTAGTGTAATATAAATTGTCATGTTTGTGTATGATAGCCCAATAAATGAATATTGTATTTTACCACATAAATGATTTTATTTTATTTATTTAAGGGATAATAAACAACTACAACATATATAAAACATAGGGTTAACAAAACTAAGTAGTAATGTTGCAGTCCACTGCATTATCCGCAGATAGACATATTTAAAGAACAGTGGTTGCCACTAGACGAGCATAACCACAGAAAACAAATATTATTAGATATATAAGTGACTATAAAACCAGTTATAGCTACAAAACAAATCAAATCGGAAAAAAAAAAAACAAAAAACATTCACATAAATTATAACATGATTGAGTAATGATGAGATTACAATTGAGATAAGTTACTAAAAAGCTAGTTATAGCTACAAAAACAAATCAGATTAGTAAAAATATCAATCACATAAATTATACAATGATAAATAACAATAATATGATTACAATTGAGATAAACATTTAATAATATTAGATTTAAATTTATTTTTCGAGCATGCAAATATATCTATATCAATGAAGTTTGAATTATAGGATTCCAACATTCTATGAATAGGGCAGCGTAAGCCAGAGTTCGTACGACGAGAATTTAGCGCGAACAGAGTACGAGCACGAACCTGACGCACATGAACTGTTCGGGGGACAGAATAACACAGCTTACTCGTTAGATCAATGGCATCAAAATTATTGTTAACAATATCATGAAGCACGTTGGCTTCTAGGTATTTGCGCCGGTTATCCAAACTTATAAGCTTGTACTTATCAAGAAGTTGGGAGTATGACAAATATGTCCTAGTCCCATTACATCTGTAGTACATAGCCCGGAGGTACTTGCGCTGGACCCTTTCTATTGCGACTACGTACTTTTGGTAAAAGGGGTTCCAAATAGGGACCGCATATTCTAACTGAGAGCGAATGAGCGACTTATACAGATAGAGATAGGTTGAGGTACGCTTAAATTCTGTTGAAGATCTCATCACGAATCCATACATTTTAAAAGCACTATTGACTATGGCTTCGATATGCTGGTTTAAGGATAGTTTGCCATCAAAGAGAACACCCAGATCCTTCACTATAGAAATGTTATTTAATTTGATACAATTAAGGTTGTAGTTGAAGTTAAGGATGTTATTATTCTTAGTGAAGTGTAAATAGCTACACTTAGGGATACTAAGTTGCAGCTTATTGTCAATACAGTAGGTAGTTAGCCTGTCAAGGTCCTCCTGAAATGACTGGCAGTCATCCATAGTACGTATCGCTTTAAACGCCTTCAAGTCATCGGCGTACATCAAGAATTTGGAATTTTTAAAACACTGCTTAATATCGTTGATATAAATAATGAATAAAAGCGGTCCCAGAATAGAGCCCTGCGGAACTCCGGAAGTGATATTAACCGAAACAGACTGGTGACCATTAACCACAACCCTTTGTGACCGGTTTTCGAGGTATGACACAAACCAACGCAATAAATTTCCGCGTATTCCATTGTAAGCAATTTTATTAAGTAGAATTTCATGATCGACCTTGTCAAAAGCTTTTTTGAAATCAGTATAGACCGCATCTATCTGCAATCGCATATCCACATTTTCAAAAAGGTAATTGGCAAATATTAATAGGTTAGATGTCGTAGATCGGCGCTTTACAAACCCATGCTGTTCAGGAATTATATTATTATGCAGAAGAGGGTAAATCTCGTTGTGAACAAGTTTTTCAAATAGCTTTGACAAGGTCGGCAGAGTCGAGATGGGTCTATATTGTTCGACGTCATGCTTTGAGCCACCCTTGTGCACTGGGGTAATGTTAGCTTGCTTCCACACAGCCGGGAACACACCATCATGCAGACATCTATTAAAAAGGATATAGATCGGCTCACAAATATTATCAGCCGTAGCCTTAAAAAAGGCTGCAGGAAGACCGTCGGGTCCTGCCCCCTTAGAGGGGTCCAACCGTTTCAGCTCGCTGAGTATTTTTGATTTATCAATATGCAAATGACTAACTAAATCACCATTCTCTGCGTACTGCTGCGGTGGATCCCACGTGGTGAGCGTTGGTGACGCGGGCTCAAATACGGACAGGAAAAAGTCCGAGAACATATTGCAGACAACATCAGGATCACTTGATTTGGCATTCTGGTACTGCATCATGGACGGAATACCTGACTTACTTTTACGATTAGAGATATAGGACCAAAAATGCTTTATGTTACTAGAGAGACTATCTTCAATCGAGTTCATATAACTGGAGTAACAGGTTTTACACTTATTTTTGAAGTTAGATCTACATTCGGAAAAGTTATTATAGTCTTTGATATTGCTGTATTTTTTCCACTTTATCCAAAGACGTTGCTTCTTTTTAAATATTTTAACTAATTGTGGCGTAAACCAGATTGGAAAGTCAAGCGATCTAGTTCTTGCAAGGGGTACTAGTGGGCTAATTATGTCACTCAACATACTATAGAAAGTCTCTACGGCCTCTTCCGATGATAGATTGGTGAACAGCGCGGACCAATTGATCTCGTCCATGCGTTCGTTGATGAGGTCGTAGTTTGCTTTACGGAAATTATATTTTTGAATCGGTTTTCTTTTCATCATTTGTGTCGATAGGTTTACAGGCGCGGTTATAACAAAAGGGGGGTGATAGGAGTCGACTGGTAATAACGGATCTTTAACGTGGCCACACGAACAGCAAGTGTTCGAGATAAACAAATCCAAGATCTTTCCTCCACTATTAGGAACGTTGTTATATTGGTGAGCATCTAGCGAAGCCATGAGATGCGTTAGTTCCGAGCATATAGGGTGTGTACAAGCGCATGCCACACAGGCCTCCCGCCCTGCCATTACCGTGCTCCACGTGATATTAGGGAGATTATAATCACCGACCATGTAAACATTCATGACATTAGGTGCAATAAGGGTGTCCTGTAGAAAGTCAAAATGAGATGTATAGACATCGGAGTTAGTCCCCGGCGGGATGTACACTGCGCTGATGACATGTATCTTGTGTTTATCGTCTTTGCAAGGCAGTGCAACCATGAGGTGCTCAATACACGCCGAGAGCTTATAATGAGGGTTATTGAGAATATCGAGTGAGGCAGAATTAAGTTCACGCAGTATTGCAATGAGCACCCCACCCCCATCTCGCTTTCCCGTGGCATCACGATCCCGATCACAACGGAATACGACGTAACGAGGGTCAATAAACTCGCTATTCGCTATTTCTGGTATTAGCCAAGTCTCTGTCAACACTATGATGTCATATGAGGACGCCAAGATATTCAAGAGCAACGAGTGTAGCTTAGTTCTAATTCCCCTACAGTTTTGGTAGTAAATTAACAAATTATCAGTGCTATCCATTATCAGTGCGTACTGCAGCAAATTTATATAGATCTCGCGTTCTTTTGTAAAATTTGCTATATTGTGGAATCCAAATTCTAACAGTAAATTTATAGTTGGTACAATAAATTAATAAGATGACATTAAAGCTTGTGTATAATTTTGTGTAACATAGTAACATAGTATAAAGTCGATTAAAATTCAAAAAAGTATATAATATTGATTTACAATTCATAATAAATGGATTAGATTCTTGAAAAAGTGTATTCAAAATTGATTTAGTTTTTATAGTAAGTAGATTTAGCTTGATTAATAGAATAGTATTAAGTTTCATGGCATGCACAATTTTGTAAAAATAGGTAACACAACAGAGAAAATCATAAAAAATATAACAATAAAAACTATATAGAATGATACATAAGATAGTTTGACATTTATTCAACAGATTTGGATCGAATTTTATCGAGGTCTCTTTCTCCGCGTATAGCAAACGATGGTTCACCTTCACGCTCTCGGACAAGTATTGTGGCATTTCTAATCCATACATACTTGTAGTGGTGGCTTTTGGCGACATCCCGGGCTTTTCGAAATAACTGTTTCTTCTTAAGGGTTAAATGCTCATTAATATAAATAGAAGATGATGTTCCAGTTATGCCAATTTGTTCTGTCTTGAGAGATGATGCCTTACGGAAAGCACTTAGTAGGTTGTCCCTGTGTATGCACGACGTGAATCTGACGATAACATTTTTAGGTCTAGTGCTTTGTTGGTGTGCATGAGGCACTCTGTGCACGGCGACGATGTTCTGCTGTGTTACTGGGGAGTTAAGTGCAAGACCAATTGCCTCAATGAGGGCGGGCAGGTTTTCGTTGCGCCTTTCAGGCAAATTACCTATTTCAACATTGCTTTGACGAGCCTGTTGTTCCAAGGTATCAATTTTGGTCTCAAGAGCATTGACTGTCAGCTCCACATCAGCAGACTTTGGGTCATTTAGTTCGCTGGTACGTTTCTCAAGGATTTCATAGTTATGCATCAAATCCTGAGTAGTTGCTTGAAGGCTTGCTAGATCATTGCGCAGGTCATGCACATTCTGCTTCAAAAGGGACTGCTCGGACCGCAGTGAATTTATTTCCTTTTGTATGTTATCCAAAGTAGATTTAATATCGTCGCGTATTAGAGACAGATCTTTATTCATCTCACTCCGCCAGTTGCTGAGGGTTTTGTCTAAGCCACTTGAGAATCTTTCAAAGTCTGAGCTAGAAATAGTTTGAACAGGTTTATCCGTAACTTGGCTGGGATCGTTGTACGTACTAAGAGGACTGCGTTCCTGTATGGTGTCATACGACATGTCCATGGAGTTGTCCTCGATCGCAGGATCCGTGTAACTTCGTACAGGCGTATTAACGTTCGACCTAAGACGTTTGGTTACGTTGTTGCATGACGGGCACTTCCATAGAGCTTTAAATTCAGCGCTTAGCGCAGCATATTGGCTATGTGTGACATTAAGACACTCGCAGTGATATTTTTTATCACATGCACAGCACAGAAGAATGTTATCACATGCAGGATTCGGTTGGGTTTGGCAGCAATTCATTTTTTTAAGCTTGATGTAAATAAATGAAGTTAAGCAAACGACAGCGCCACCTAGTTTGCTCCGTTAAAAGTATGTGGTACACGGCAGGAGTGTGATGATCTCAGTAGGGTGTCAAATTTATGGCTCGATCACGAAGGGCAAGACGTAGTAGTACCAAGAGAAAACAACAGATGGCGTCAGGATCAATAAATGACTTGCAAATTTGATCAGCAACCTAGTCAAGGTTGTAAACAAGAATTCAATAATATGCTTCACAGAGTGTGCTGTGGGGACACCGTAGGAGCTTAGTATACAATGAATCACTAGTCCGGAGACAATAAATAAAGTTTTCAGTCCGATTACTTAGCTTTTAAACAGATACCTCGTTCAACATATGATCCACTGAGAACAGCACTTATCAGATAAGTCACAGCACTGATACTTCTTGTAGCACTGGACAACGGTATTTATTCGATCCACCAACAGTCACAGTCACTAATTATTCACTTTTACTATTATTTATAATTAATAAATACGGAGTAGCTCTCTAAGTAAACTGTCGGTGTCGCCGTCTAGCGGGTTGACACGACATGATAGTACTTTTGTACTGATAATTAAAGCAGTTCGTGCAAAATTATTCCCTAACCATTCCAAAATATCAAAAATGCACAATGTTAATATTAAAATAAGTAAGTTTTAGTTAATATTCAAGTTTTCACTTCGACAGCAAACGGTTTTTTTTTTTAATTTCTATGGTAAAAACCTCATCAGGTGTCTTCATATATTCCTCCATATGAGCCCCTTTTTTAGCCTTATTAATAAATGGCCCTTCTAAATGCACTCCTAATACAGTGGCTCCATGAGTGCCACCATCAGTCTTTTTGATTAAAGGCAGGATTTTGCGGTATTTTTCCACATCGGAAGTCACCATAGTAGGACAGAATGAGGTCACCCCGTGAGCAAGAAGTTCCTTGGATACCTTTCTGAGGCCTTCTTTGACATTGTCTGAGTCGTATGAAAAGTCAACACCCCAACCACCTATGAAAAAAATAGCAGGGTGTATTACCAGTAGGGATCGTTCAAATATATTCATTAATGATTGTTTAGTAAAAATAGTATTAAGATTCTTATCAGAATCTAAGGTCAGTGGGTCATCTTTCTAAATAGTATACCCAAATTCAATCTGATTACGAATAAGGATAGACAACAAATAACAGTTCTTTTAATGTTTTGAGATTCATAAAAACTAGCAAGTTTTAATACAAATATTGATTAATAGTAAAACAAGAAAGAAAATTTATTATAGATGACAAAAGGTAATAAAATTGAATTATCCTTGTTTGACCTAAAATTGATAGTAAAGTTGTATTTCAAAAGACAGTACAAAATTGGTAATCTGAATGCAGAGACCTTATGGTTTACATAATATTGAAACTTACCATTGATCTGTATGTCAATGAACCCTGGGGCAATCAGCAATCCTTTGCAGTTTACAGTTACATCTGCATGTAGTTGCTCCACATAAAATACCTGTTCAGGGTTCTCGATCTTGCCGTCTCTTATCCATAAGTCCTCTTTTATTATCTTACTATCACGAAGTATAAAACAGTTGTGAAATCTAGTTAACCCTGTTTTAGGTTTCATTGTTAATTTAGCAAAAATAAATGTGAACAGAAGGCAAATAAAGTGTTTATCTTAACGAAGAACCGGTGACAAACTGACAATTCGTCAAACAATTTGTATGAAAAGGGGAAAAGAAACGTCAATGTCAGCTGTCAATGTCCTAATTGACATATGATAGACAGTCATTCGTGACAATACGTGAAGGCCTTGTTACACGATTCTAAAATGAAACGAAATCAATGAAGAGACAAAATGGAATGGAAGAGACGAAACTACATGTCAACCGCGTTATCAATCTGGTAATAACGGGGCATTCAGACTAGCGTATTTTGAGCCGCGTTTATGGTGGTATCTGCTTACGCTCGAATACGCGCGTCTCATTACGCGCGTACGCGCACTTATTCTTGCATGTTTACTTTTGTCACAAATTAACAAAACATACCATCACGCCTGTAATCCTCGAAGAGTTAGGCAGAGATATACCTAATAGTACCTACACTCACAAAATATATACATAATACTCAATTCTCAACTCATAGGTCTCAAGTTCAAACCCAAGCCACGCACCTCTGATTTTTCGGTTCATGTGTATATTGTTTATTTATCACTTGCTTCAGTGAAGGAAAATATCGTGAGGAAACCAGTATGCCTGAGAGATATTTGTCGACGGCATGTAAACCCAAGACAAGGCATAAAACTCGACACTAGGTTAGTTATTATCCACGATAAAGAACGAATATAATCTTAAATTAAAATAAGAACCTTTTTAACGGACTACTAGGCGTTACCTTTAAGTTAAGTAGGAACTAGGAAACTGTATTCTTAAATTGGTAAAAACCTTTGTTTTTACCAATTTAAGAATACAGTTTCCTGTTGTTAATATTCAGGGCTAGGTAGTAAAATACTGGTATTCAGCTGCAACCGGTAAGACTGGAAACCAACCCCAATAAAGTTGAGAAAAGGCTAGACTAGTTTATGTCACTAGTGCCAATATTTTTTCTAAATCACACGATTTAGAAAAATTGGTTCGAGTAGTAGTGTCCCAAGTTAATCATAGCAGATTTTTGCTGGACTACGACCCACTCTCTCTCTCTCTTTAGCTGTTAATCCTCTGTTGGTATTTAAACAGTAAGTGGCTCCATACGACACTCTGAAAGGGTTGACTAAGTCTTAGCTGTGGGTTCCATATAATAATATATGTGGCAAGCCGGGCTCAACAAACTTGCCCGGCCTTTGCGATGCGCCTTAGCGGTTTTCGCGGTTAGAAAGTCGGCGGAAAAAAGATACGACCTCAATACTTGCATTAGGCTACTGGTGGGTGGTTTCGTAATCAATTGGCCAAAACAAAGTCAAAGTCAAAGCATTTATTTCAATTAGACCATTACAGGCACTTTTGAAAGTAAAAAAAAAACAATAAAACGCGAAGCTACAGTCCCAGTCACAAGGCATAATAACTTATGAAAGTACTGTAGTTAAACAGAACCGTATTCTTTATATTTGCATATAATACAAGTATTGTATTAAGTTAGAACACTCCTATTAAATACTAAGGCACACCTATCTTAATTATAACGTACCGTTGTAAATGTCAAGATAGAACAAAAAATTAGGAAAAGGTCAAGATAATGTCAAGTTAAATTGTGATAGGCTAAGTAAAGACGACACTCCTACAGAACATCACAAAAAGAGAATCTGTTTTTATTATAAAGTAGCTATTGCCCGAGACTTTGGTCCTAGTGAAATTATCTAAACAAATAAATAAAATTGAAGTGTCTGTTTGTAACACTGCATAAAAGGGAGCTTTTTCGCTTTGATTTAAATTACAACATTTCTCAAGAAAGATAATCCGTTCAGGTCTATAAGTGACTCAATAGATATATCCAGATAATATTCATAAATGCTACATGCGAGGTTTGTCGTCAAGTAATCGTTCAACCCATATTTATATAATACCCACATTAATTTAAAATTAACTGTTTATCATTACCCCACTGCTTGGTCTCGGGGTTAAAAGTGCGACTACTGAGCATGGACTACCTACTGGATTCGATTCTTTTATTCAATCTCATTAAAATGTAACTAATTCTAACTCTCAGACGCAGCTACACACGCAGACGTAGCCTTTTGCTATCCGCCGAGCCCTTGTAATATTTGTGCTGTCGGTGCCAATTGCAATCATTAGGAGCTCGTGACAAAAAAAAAAACCGTTCGGATCAATCTTCCGCGCTTGCCAGTAGCTTACAGCTAGGATACAGATAGTGAAAGAAGGCCAATTAAAAGTTTTCACAGACAACATTATAAGAGTAGCACAAGAAACAGTAGGTACAGTCACGTCTTATAATATGTATACACGCAGCAACTTTTAAAAGTGATTTTCTCCTACTGTATTGATTAAGATTTTACGTTTTTACAAACATGGAATATAAGAAGCCATACTATTACGAAATAGGTCTTATTTCAACGTAAAACCGTAATTTCACGAGCAAATTACTTTTCAGTTTTGCTAAGTGTATACATATTATTAGACGTGACTGTACACAGGCTAGTGAAAAGAAAGAGAGATTAGCACGTTAAACCGTTGGTCCCGGCTGTCATTAGTAGATCTTTGGCAGTCGTTACAGGTAGCCAATGGCCGGAAAGCCTGACAAGCAGGTCTGTCAAACAAAGGGTATCGTATTACCCAGTACCAACTAGGTTGTGGAGGTCAGATAGGTAGTCGCTTAATGTAAAATATTAGTATTCAGCTACATTCAGTTAGACTGGAAGCCGACCCCCACGTAGTTGGGAAATAGGCTAGGCAGATGATGATGCAACTTATTATAGTAAGTAGCTCTTAAACATTACATCTTTTTAGATGTAGGTCCAGCATGTTTTCACTCTAAGGTGACTTTGTAATGACTTTGTAGTTCCTGGCTTCTTTTATAATTATTGTTTTATCAAACGCAACTGACGGCAACTTCGAAAATGTACCAAAGTATATAGTCAACTAAATATATTAAATAACTTAACAGTATATCTAATTACTTAAATACAATATATTTTATAGCCTGACTCACCTGCGAAAACTAGAGGAATTATTTCATTTCTCTGAGAAAATTACAGGACTAACGTATTCATTTTCGTCTCAATTCCTAACAATAACTTAACTTCTCCTCGCCCATCAATTAACAAATATTTTCATCGAATTTCTGAAAAGTACACAAAATTAAAAGTCACAGATCGTTAATTATTGCAGTAACTGAATAAAATTGTAATCCGAATATTTATCTCAAATGAATAGGAGTCGAAGCAATGGTTGCAAGAGTTGCGACTGCGCGAACTGTAGAGGAATGCAGCGCGTAGCCCGTACCCCGTAGCACGCTGCTACGACAGTTGGCTTCCCGCGGCTACGCGCGTGCTACGGACCCAGTCGTCGGCTCGGTCCCGTCGGCTTCAGCTGAGAATCGCGAACGCGTAATGTTCACACGCGCGTGATTGCATGATTATTGCTACTTAACAGTGACAGCCCAAGTGATTAATATTAACATTAAAACAGGTGAACTTTGTTATGTTAAATTACCTTTGTGTATGTTTCACGTAGCTCGGAAGGCTGCACTTTCTTTAATAAAATTTTAGTCCCCGTGGAATCGAACTTTTCGTATCTCTATATTTAGTTATTTGTCAACTTTTTGTACCTAATGGATGCGATGTTTCTTTCCGATGGATCTGTTTGAGAAAGTACTTCAAGTTCATTTTGTGAATGTGATATGTTTAGTTATTAATTTGTAGATAGAGGTAGTGTTATATTTAAATTTTTAGTGCTTTTAAAAATTTGGATTTCACCATTTTCATATTCCTTTTGGACTAAATAAGTGTACAATAAATTGTCCTTCGGATAAATTAAATTATATTTTAATTAGATATAAGCATTTGACCCGAATCGTTTTATTATCTCAATAAGTAATTATCAAAAGAGCTATGAAGTGATAAATAGGAGGCAAACGTCTACAATAATTACTGACTCCACCAATTGATCGATCGAAAGATAATATCATGCCCAGTGGGAACAGACTTATTTGGCTTATTTTTCATTTACTTCCCCATGATAAAAAACATAATGAAGAAACGAATAAATATTTACTTCCAGGCTGCTATAGGTTTAAGTTATAATGTTTTCTTTGTGATCGGCAGAGGTAAATACGCTTTTTGTTGATATTTTCAAATATGAATAGATTGATGATTTCATTTTATAATAGATACGTAAGTATGTAGTTAAGTACTGAGATATAGCGTACGATTAGGCTTAGGTTTTAGTCCAATCCAAGGCACAGAAAACGTTAGCTATTTCATCTAATACTAGATAGATTTTCTAAATTGTACTAGGCAATTGCAATTTAGCTCAGCTATCAAAACTGTATCAACACACAAACTCAAATATTTATTGCACTCGTGTGGGATATCGTGTATAGATAATACAACTAAGTTAAAGCCAGCACCTGACTATCTATCTCTGCGATCCATAAATGTTTCAAGTTATAAAAAGGCTTACAATCCAATTCCTGTATTTATGAGGGACGCGTTTCCGTATATGTGTAGGAATTGGGTATGGTTTAGATTGCCGATCGCAGCTTTTGTGTTGCGTACCTATTACATCTCTCTTTTGACAGTGTTTTGTAGGCAATTTACGCCTTTTTCATCTCATTTCTGAGCAATGACATGTTTGTGAGCAATGACAGAAGATCTTTCGATATCGACGTGAAACCAAAGTGTTGTTTTTTATCAATAAACACTATTTGACTAGGCTCTGACGAGTAACAATCTGACTGAGTTTATTCTCTGTTACCAGTATGGTAACGAACGTAATAGCGGGAAAGATATAAGTTACCAACGTCTCGTATTCCATTGGTTAGGCAGAGTATAAGATATAAGGGTCTTTCTCCTCTATGTTAGGCCAGGAGGATATGCAGAAAAAGCAAGTGGTGTCCCAACCTGCCACCACAAGTCTGCCTACATAGAAATGGATGGATGTGTGAAGAATGCCACGGATTATGTTTTTTTTGAGCTGTGTTAAAACGGCCCACGGCGCGGCGTTTTGTCAGAATTCGTTGCAAGCCTTATCCGACTATATGTAGAGCTTTTTCACCAGAGACTACTGTAGTCTGGATGGATTTGTTTTTTGTGGTACCTAATGAATGGAGCTGTTTAATTTATGGATTGGCTTCCACAGTCAGATCGGTTGATCTCGACGTTGTCTATGTCTCCTAATCTCTATGTTAACATACTAGCGTTAAAAAAATATTCTTAAATTACACATTGATTAATTTAGAAGCTTCTGGCTTAATAATAACAGCCACACGGGTCGATCTACAAGGTTTAACAGTACTTGCCAAGGTCAGTCCATGGATGACTGACCGACCATTACATACCGTGTACCCTCTATGCATTGGAAAGTACGTTAAATAGTTGGTCCTAGCTGTCATTTAGAGATCTGTGACAGTCGTTACCGGTAGGCAGTGGCCCGAAAGTCTGACAGCCAGTCTTAGCGCGGGGTTTGGTATTTTTCAGTAACTGGGTTATAGAGGTCACATAAGCGTATGTATTTTACATAGAGATCATTACATTCAGCTGCATCCAGTTGGACTGGAAGCCGACCCCAACGTAGTAACCCAAAGGCGACATTAATTAAATAAATATTTAATACTGAAAGTTTAGCAAGTTAAACAAGTACCCTACCACTTATTAATAGTTAAAATTTGTTATAGCAGTTTCAACAAAAAGACGTTTACCTAATTCACGAAAACTAATTCAAAGTAACACTCTTTGACGGCTCAAAAAGGGTTTTAACAACTTTTCAATAAGCTTAGATTATAAATAGGACACTATTGAAGCTAATTAAATCGTTAAACAATGAAACCTAACAAAAATAAAACTGTCTGACTAGACTATTTGACTAGTATTTTTATTTGAATAGTATTTTTTTTGACTAGTGTTTCATGGTTTCTCAAGAAACAAGAATGGTGTATTATTTCCTTAAATCCCGAAACCTCTTTCTTTTTTTATTTCGAAATTCTATTTCTTTACAATTCTTCTACAAGTGTCAATTGTTTCTTCACCGCTGAGAAAGCTCGCACACAGTTCAGTAAAATTTTATTAGAAATATCAGAGTGAAAACGTACCGCTATCGGCATTTGAATCGAACCTCTTTTCAGGCAGCCAATCGAGTAATAGATTCATATCTTACTAAATTATTTCTGATTGTATAAGAGCTACCAATTAAATTAATTATAGGTTCTACTAATGACTGTTTGTTTAGTGGAACTAATCAAAACATTTTCTATTACGACGATCATTATCTTTGTTGGTTTTAATAGAGGGTAATGGAAAATTTCGTTGTGGTTAGGCGTCCCTACTATTGCAATTACTATAATGTTCACATTAATCAAAGTCTCCTTAGGTAAGTGGCTAGGGACATCGGTATCCTCCATAAGTATGTGATAAAATACAAAGAGGTCTTATGAGGGCTAGTCATAGGGAATAGCCATTAGGTTAGACGATATCAGATATTGATAACCGGTCACATGAAAAGTGAAATAAACAGAACGTAACGATTAGGTACTAAAACTAATTATTACTTAATCAGCTCTATGCTAAGAACAAACCTTGTTAGTGAAAAATAAAATTTAAAATATTATATTGTTACTAAGTGCTATTGAGTGGTTTACCTAACTCGTATGTTCATTTTGGTCACCATGTTGGCTCTGGTCTAGTGAATTATAAACATAATCTAGCCGATGGGACACTGAATATCGTGCCCCATTGTCTGCACTTAAGGGCGCGTTTCTACTATGGCGTGATGACAGATTATCGTGTCGTTTAAAGTGTCGTGGCTTCCGTATTTAAATGGAGCTATTCACATATAGGACGACACTATTAACTGTTGTCCACGACTCTTTATCCAGTCACGACAGATTGCCAACTCAATGGGTATAATGGGAAACAGCTGGAGACGACAGTCGTCCTACAATAAATTAATCGTCACGACATAGTGAGAACGCGCCATAATAGAAACTGATGGACGTTACTGAAGGTGCCAAAATCGTAGCTAAATTGTGAGCTGACTCAATTTAGATTGCCATCAACACGCTTAGTAGAAGAATTTAGCTGATTTAAGTTTTATGCCTATTCATAAGCATTGCGTTGCGTGTATTTATGTCAGAAAAATCCGTTATATTATATCACAGGTGAGTTTTTATTGTTTAGATTTGTTTACGCATGACATAATTTATCAGCTTCATCAACTGACGTTTGGTGAAGCGACAAAAATGCCCATTGTCCTTTTGGCGCGCGCATCAATTTATTAAACCGGACAATCTCTACTTAAGTTCTCTCCGGGAGGTCGGATTGCGGGACCTACAGTCCTACCTTATTAATATACCTCATTAAGTTATGCTTGTTTAAGACTCTCGGGTTCATATTTCAAAGCAATTATTTTGTATAGTAAAGTAAACTATTAAAATAGAACGGATATTATTTTTATCTCATCGTCTGCGAGACTCGGATGTTGGACGCAAGTGCATTTATCTTATTCGGTGAGGTGAATAAGAATGTAAGTAATGCATCACGCATTGCAGGTATTCGTTTCTTTTATTATGCGGAATAAAGGAGAGACTTACGGAATAAACGTTAAATGCGTTATTTTGGCTCAAGTGCCAAAACCCGTTTTTGTATAAGGATCTAGCCGACGAATGAATTACGATGACCGTTGTCGTCCTCACATAATTCCTGAATGTTTTGTGCCGAGGTGTTCATCGCATGTGGAAGGTTTAACATTTAATATTATCCCGACAAAATTGATAAAACTCCAACATTATGAAACATGGCTTTTAGGTAAATTCTTTTTAAATAACGATGTAGATAACGAATTGTATCATGTGCAGAAATGTAGAATTTGTAGTATGTATAAACATTTAAAGGACAACAAATGTAAATAATTTATTCATAACATGCTGACATTCAGCCTTTTCGAAGGTCAAAGTTACTACAGGAGGCGTCGAAGAGCCTGCCGGTTCAGAGTCTTGCCTTCAGATAAGTTTTACGATTTTCGTACGGTGATAAACTGTCGATACATGCTGTTACACCAAAGTATACTTCCATCAGCGTCGAAGAAATACTCAAATCCGAAAGTAATTGCTAGTCGAAGTTCAGTGAGAAGTAGGTTTAAGTTAGTCGCTTGCTTCACTTCTAAACTCCGCGTCTCTGAGTTAGCCGCTGGTCATTACGAGCCAGAGTGAGTCTTAGTACCTTCCTTAGTACACGTATTTAATCATTGTTGGTGGCACAAACCGCGTTGGAGAACAAAAAAGTGTTGGTGGACGCGGGTTGTGACAGTGACTTATGCGTCGTCCGCCCTTTCGCCGCCTTCTTGGACTTGTCGCTACTCATTGCCTTGAATTGTTGGCAAAATTTTATTTTTGGCGTTAGCCATTTCATTCTTCTCGTACCCTCGTAGTTGCGAATTTAATTCACTTTATTTTTTGCTTCGCCTTAATTAGAACGTAGCCTGCGACGATTTTATAATGAAGTGAAATAAAAGTGACGAAAGTACTGGAGGTAAGTAGTCTAGACAAATAAGGTCGTTATGACTTACACTCTTGTAAGAAACCACCACACCGAAAGCATATTGAAAGAACTATTTTCATTCAGTTAATGAATTAGGTACCCAACTACTTTCTTAGAAAATGTTCACTTACATCTAACGTTCTAATTTTTTACTGTTAAGTCAGGCGGTACAGACCTTTAAGAAATATAAAGGCCGGAATTTATTTATTAACCTTTTAAAAAGGTTTCGGAGTCAAGCCGTTACTGGTAAGTCTTTCAAGGTTGCGAACGACGCGCTCACTAGAATTTAAAATATTTCGGGAAATTAATTTATTCTTTGGAATTCAAAGTTTTCAGTTTTATTGGAATTATTGCGTGATAAGGAAGGAAACGTTCCAAGGGCACCAGAACAAAGGGGTCAAAGGACAGGTACGGTACAGGCAGCTTTGACGGATGTAGATACTTAGCAAAAATCCAAAGTATTTAGAGGAAGTCGTTCTTAAATAAGAGTCACCAACATATATATAGTCCCATAAACATAACAAAACTAGGCCAGAACATTTCTGATCACAATATTGTCATTTGTGGTGCTCTGGTGATTTTTAAGCGCTCGAAAACGCGCTCAAGTTACGTGATGTCATGCTATGCCATCCAACACAGAAATCCGATAGCCTGTCTGTTTGTTGTTCAAGCTCGCCTCGGCGAAAGTAATGGATCCTAATGGAATTTCACATGCGGCAACATCAAGTCTGGTAGAGCTCTAATATATTTATAAAGAATATAACCAACCTTTTATTTTATTAAGTCTTGGAGAGATTCCCTTGAGTCTGTATACAAAATCAGGCCAAACATTCTGAAAGAGAGTGTGTACGTATGTATAACCAGTTTTCTCAAAGGGAATTGTGGTTTTCAGAGTAAATGCACCGATGCACAATGCATGATATGTTCCCGAATCCTGAAAAATGTAGGTAGGTGTTTATTGTAGGACATTTGTATGAAGATTGGTCTCTGTAGAAAATCTACTCTTGTAAAAAGCAAAAAGAGAATGCTTTCTTAGTTTTGTTACTTAAATGAAATACAAACAAAAAAAGGCAGCAGCCTGATCCGAATTACCAGCTACTCCATAGTACAGTAGGTTTACAGAAATATATTATTATTATATTTATCAAATAATCATGGGCGGTGAGATCATCTAACAAGCTAAAAATAATTAGGTACAATAAATACATAATGATAATCGTCTGTTCATGACTAAAAGCTTATAATTTATTCACTTGCTTAACGATAGTATCTGTTAGTCTATTTGATAACCTATTTATTAGGTTTTCAATGAACCATGTAGATTATAGATAAAAATGTTAAAGCCACTCCAAAGTAATGTTGTGGAAAGGACAAAAAAAATAATTTTTAAAAGATTACAATGACCATTCGAACATCTTTTATAAAAAAAGAAAAGAAATAACTATAAAGTGATTACGATACATTGACCTCAACGATCTTTGTATCTCTGAAACTGTCGTGAAATATGCTTACTATTAATTTTTACGTTATGACAAAGAGTAGACTAGACAGCCATCTGATTTCTCAATGTTTCATTTAATTTCTTGAACGAACAAATTTAAAACGTCTAGCACAATATTCTCGCTGAAAATGTTAGAGTTGTACATTGTACAGTTGTTATCTATGAAATTCCTTGCGCCATTTTATGTTGGCTTATTTTCACAGAAAAATACTGGCACGATCGTGTGAATTTTTTATCATGATCTTTAAAGAATGTTAGGTATTAATCATTTTAGCTTTTGTTAGTACAGTACAATCAGGCTAAACATGTGTGTATCTGTTACTTACGGGACATTTACCTACGTTAACTTAGAATAAGAGTAAAATACCTGCCGTAAAATATATTATCCGTAAGCAAAGTACGTATAGCCTCTAGTAACAATTTAGCAATTTTACGCGTATTATACTCTGTTATTTAAGCGAATCCCTTCAACAAATATTGTGTAATTTTACTACTTTGTTTATCCCTAGCATCTATTCGAGTTAATTGTAATTAACGCAGGAATCTAATGTCTTAAGTAAACATGTCTCTAATGACGGCCCTGTTGTCTGTGATTTAATTAAAATTCTCACGTTAATTTTATAGGTCTTTGTACGTCGACATCAGGGACTTGGAAACTTTTTGTCAGTGTGACCTTCTTCCTGCCCTTTTTATAAGCGTCTGGGATGCTTGTTTCTGACGCACTGCAAAGTGCGAACACATAAAAAGTGAAAAGAGCTTCTTTAGGCCGAGCCTTTTTAATGCAACTTGGAGTATAATATAAACCAACCAGATATGTTAAATAGCAAATGAGGCCGCGCACATAGTGTCACGTGGTAGGTACGTAAATAGTGATAAGTTTGGCTCATTACCTATGAATGCCATGGCGACCTATTTACTTTAATTGACCTTTACAACATGCGTGGGAAGTGAACTGGCAAACAAAACGTGTTTTCTTTCATTTCTTCACACAACGACATCGTTGGTGTTTAGTGAGTCGTAAAATACAAAATGATAAAAGTAGAGTTTAGTGAATAGGTTTCAGCTACGAAATATTATTCATGTGCTAGCGGAAGGCGGCTGTTTCGTTTAGGAGTTCTGAAATATGCACAGTGTAAGTGCCGCAATTTAAAAATTATTAGGGTCAAAAAATATAGTAACAGTATTAGTCGATTCGTATTTTCAGCAAAGCATGTCTCGGCGAGTGACATTGGCAACATTTTATCGTTTCACATATTCATAAAACGCCCGTAGCTATCATTTATCAGGTGTTGTATTCCGTCGGGGGCAAACATTTTAGAAAACATTTATATGGTGTGCCTGCAGAGATTTACATGTGGGCGACACACATTAATCGTGTACTGAGTCCCAGGAGGAGCATTCACTATTAGTACTGACATTTTAATAGATGTGTAGCACAAAAAGGATGTTAGAGTTTTTGCACCTCTCTCATTACGCAGGACAGTAAAAAATTCGCTCTTCCATAATTGCGAAAATCCACAGGCTAACCTTTATAGCGCCGGTATAATTTAACCTGGATGTAACTGTGAATAGAAACGGCATGGTTTCTTTTATTGCTGGGTCCGGATAGATAAATACTTTATTTTTATGTAGATCCGTAGTCGTAGTAGGCCAGTTCCCATTAACTATTTATGTCGTTTAGAGATGTTACTAAACAGTTGAAAGTTGAATATTTCGAGCCCAGCTTTGTGAAGATTATCCACACAATCCGTTGAAGCATACCTACCCTCAATTCTGCAGTTTCTTTCGAATTTTCCTACAAAAACTAGTACGTTTTATATTTCAGTTATTGCCTTAGCCGTACCATATGAGATCGAACTCGCGGAGCTTTTTAAATTTGAATTGAATCTAATTGAATTCTAGAACTTTATATTGCATTCGTGTTCGTAAGTCTCACAAAATCAGTTAGATTCCAGTTTAAAAAAAGCATTTCTAGGATTTCATGAAAGTATGAGTTCGTAACATTGGCACTGTAGCGGTAGGCAGATGTCGTGCAAAACCATAGTTCATTCCAGATCAAATGCCTATCTATATAAAATCATCGTAAAACATCGAGCCTTTCAATTACAATCCTAATTAATCATTGGTATAGAGGTAGGCTCCCGTTGCATTTGGTATGCGGTTACATTGGTAATGAGATTTGTAACGCCTCCCCTGTCGCCGGACGCGTAGGGGCGAAGGGAGATGTGAGCGGTCACTCGTGGATGATCTATGCGAATTTTTTATAGCCATTTTACTATGAGCTTCATTCTGTAGACAAAGGTTAAATTGTCGCTCTCGTTTGTTTTTGTGGGCAAAGGAAATGCTGCAATATATAAAACGTTTCGCTGAATGAGTCTGTGTTTATAGTATACATTTTCATGTTATTATTATAGCTAACTGTTTCGCCTTTGATCCCGGGAGGCATCAGAGGTATATTAATTGCTTACACTCACAGAGTACTGATGGTGGTATAGGATCGCTTATTATTATGCTGGTGGAGCTCCAATTACCACGAGAGATCAGTGGAAATCCATGTATTAGGTATGCCTAAGACGACTTAAGTTTGATTCCTACCTTGAACTTTTTACATGATACAGAGTAAGTGTATGACTTACAGTAGATTAGGTGCCAGATATTGTGATAACTCTACTTACTTTAAAGTACATACCTACTACTGTACACGTCATAAATCCAATTAATTGAAATTGATGTGGGCGCACTGAAAATATGTGGTTGAACGACATAATGTCGACAAATCTACGTAACTATGGCATTCATGACATAATTTCAGTTGCCATAATTAAATGCTGTGCTATATTGATTAAAATCTGAACACAAAACACACATATTTATTCTCAGAAGAATTTGTTGTGTCTATTGAAAGAAAATATAAGTAATATTTTGTAGGTATGCCTCAGTAGTGGCCGATATAAAAACTCGTATTTGGCAATTCACATTGTAAATCTTGGTGCAGAAAATGTAACCAACGATGTATTGACAAAATATGCAATAAATTATTTACACGTATTTTACAAGTTTCCATCCGATAAGGGTTTAATTCCACCTCAGAGGATTCAGATACACGTCGTATGTACGTAGTAGGTACATAACTGTACGCATACGATTAAAAACTTTATTTACATTAGTAACAGCGTTGTTGTGCACTTAAAATTTCCGTTACATGGTTTGTGTTTAACTGATAAACTGAAATGTCTATTCGTTTTATCAGAAAGGGTTGTGGATGTCTATGTATAATGATGTAGTCAAAATGCGAATGTAAGGAGTTTCATATATCTAAGTACATAACTAGACTAGTTGGCATCACCTTCATTTTACCAAAATTTGCCGACTGGTGTGCCTATGCACTATGCAGAGCGAACAATAACGTTAACATACGAAATGGAAGCTTCTACACGAAATAGGCGCCAAATATACAATAATTGTGGTCAACCATAACATGCGAGTAATTGAAACGTTCTATACACTTATGTACAAAGTTGTGCTATGCACACACTTGAGACTGAAGAGCGGCTGCTAATTAAAACAAGAGCTCTAACGCTTTCCTCTAATTCTAAAAGCGTAACTATATGTGTGCAATAAACTTATATAGGCTAAAGTAAAGACGCACGTTTGAAGCAAGTACGGAGCTCTTAAATGAGTTTTATTTTCGCTTAAGTTTGACGACCCTAGTCTTCAAATACACACTAAGGAATTCTACTTTTGAAAGCGCGCTCCAACTTATACTACTCGTGATACCTATGTATGTGTGGAAGCGCACCTTTTGTTTCCACCCCTATTGTGTGTGAAACAAAAAGTATTTAAGTTATTCTATCCTGTATTTGTGCTACTTACCTACCTACACTTTGGTTGGAAACCTATGTGCTAGCTTTTTTGTGTTGACAAAAGCTCTAGAGTTTCTATCCTATTCGTAGCTACTTCTGCTTCCATATAAAGGGTGTAAAAGAAGCTGAAAGGCACTGGTTCTCCCTGTCATTGCGATCCTTTTTTGTTTTACACCATACCTGGGAACCTTCTAGTTACGGAGATCTATTAGGGGTCAAAGTTCCAACTTTTTGACAAGTATTTTTTTAAATACAAGTTTAAGATGACACATCAACATTTTTCGTTTTATCAAAATAAATTCTAATAATTAATTTTGCGCGATATAGAAGCGGATCTTTATCGGCGTCTTCTGCCGATTCCTACAGTTTTACATCATATACTGTGGTCCCACAAATTTGGCAAACAAAAAATCTTTGACATCACAAATTAAAGAAAATTGTAATATTTCGGCTCAAGATTTAGACACCAAATTACCGACGCAGAGATATACCTCTTCAAGAGGTATATCCCATTTGGTGGAAACCAAGTTAGGGGAAGGTGACATTAGTGGAGCAGCCAGGATTCTTTTCAGTAGCGATGTGCTGGCACCGTGCTCCCCAGAAACACTCGCAGCTCTGGAGACCAAACACCCTGCCCCAGCGGATGGCCTTTCTTTTCCCGACCCCCCTGATTCTGACATACACTCCCTCACTATTACAGGTCGAGAGGTGGTCACAGCTGTTTGCTCCTTCCGGAGCGGCTCCGCCGGTGGCCTCGACGGCCTAAGTCCTCAACACCTAAAGGACCTTATCTGTTCAGGCGCCGGGGAAGCTGGTGAGCTACTCTTGAAGGAACTCACAGCTTTGATTAACCTCATGCTCTCCGGCAAGGTGAACGAGGCCGTCATCGACGTCCTATACGGGGCAAATTTATGTGCCCTGCGTAAGCGGGATGGCGGCATTCGTCCTATTGCCGTGGGAACTGTCTACCGTCGTATGGCAACCAAGATTTGCTGTAAATTTTATGGTGAGGCTGTTTCGAAAAAATTTCAGCCCCTACAGCTAGGTTACGGCTCTAAAGGGGGCTGTGAGGCTGCCGTACACGCTTTGTCGACCTACCTAAATTCTGGCAAAGGTGAGGTCATTCTGAAGGTTGACATAAAGAATGCCTTCAACTCAGTAAATAGAGACACCTTGTTAACAGAAACTAAAAATGAACTACCCCAAATTTATAGTTTTCTTTGGCAATGTTACAGACACCCTTCAAAATTACTTTATCACGACAACCTTTTAGAATCTGCTGTTGGCTGTCAACAAGGTGACCCCCTCGGGCCAGTGATTTTTAGTTTAGCTATTCACCCAATTGTCCGTCAACTAAATTCTAAATTTAACGTTTGGTATCTTGATGATGGAACCTTGGGAGGCGATGTAGATACCGTGTTAAATGATCTAAATTTCTTAAAAAATGAATTTCATTCCATTGGCCTTGACCTTAATCTTTCGAAATGCGAATTATTTGTAGAGGACAGTATCGACAGACAACCGACTATTTCCAAATTTAACGCAATAGCCCCTGACATTAAAATTATTGAGAAAAGTTCTCTTCGTCTCCTCGGGTCTCCAATCCTTGAAAATTCTTTTCCCGATTTTATAGAGGAAAAGATTCAAAATTTTAATGATGTTTCGGAAAGATTGCTCCAAATTAACATGCATTCGGCTATCATCCTAATTCGTTACTGTTGTTTCGGCCCTAAATTAACATACTTCCTTCGTGCTTCCCCTTTATGGAAGCACACACATCTCTTGGACAACATGGATCAAATTATCAGACATACTTTATCATCCATTTTAAATGTGGCTTTGGACGACCGAGCTTGGGCACAAGCAAGTCTTCCTATTCGCATGGGAGGACTCGGCGTCCGCAAAATTTCTAGTATTAGTTTACCTGCATTCATATCCTCGGTCTACGGCACTGAAAAATTAATCAGGAATATCCTGGCTTCCACACTGATTGATTTTGATGTGCCGTGTTTCTCCGAGGCTATCGATGCTTGGAAACTCGCTTGCCGTAATACTGAAAAACCCGACAATCCATTATCCCAGAGACGGTGGGACGAGCCGCTCTGCAGAATAGTTCAGGAGAATTTACTCAACACGTCTGCTACTACTGCTGAGCGTGCGCGACTGCTGGCTGTGGGTGAGTGGGAGTCGGGTCTTTGGCTTCTCGCACTGCCATCGTCGAGCATAGGCACTTTGTTCGACGACACGACCTTCCGCCTCGCTGCTTCTTTACGTCTTGGTGCCGCCTGCTGCTCTCCTCATCGCTGTTACTGTGGTGAAGCTGTCAACAGCCTCGGACACCACGGCCTGTCTTGCAACCGAAGTGCGGGACGTTTTGCGCGGCACGCGAACATAAATGACATCATCCGTCGAGCTCTTGTTACCGTCGGCGTTCCAGCTATCTTAGAACCCAATGGCTTGGCACGCGACGATGGCAAAAGACCGGACGGCATGTCTTTGTTTCCTTGGAAGATGGGTAGGCCTTTAGTGTGGGACGCAACTTGCGTCGATACTCTTGCGCCATCACATCTTCCAAGCTCATCGTGCTGTACAGGCGCTGCCGCTGCGGCTGCGGAGAACCTCAAGCGGCGTAAATATAGTAACCTTTGTGGTAACTATATTTTCGAGCCGTTTGGGGTTGAAACTCTGGGGCCGTGGGGTCCGAGTGCTCACAGCCTTTTCAAGGAAATTTCTAAACGCCTCGTTGACACTTCCCGTGACCCAAGGGCTGGGTTTTACTTTGGCCAGAGGCTAAGTATTGCCATACAACGTGGCAACGCTGCCAGTCTCTTGGGCACGTTACCAGTTGACAGCGTTGAGGAGGAGTTTTTTGACGCCCTTTTATAATTTGTTGTTATTTTAGTTATCTAGTTTTAAAAATAATATTAATTTGTAAAATGTAATAAAATAAAAGATGTAGGTAAACTTTGATCCAATACAAGTTTTTAATGTAAGATTTTTACTTAAAACACCTCCACGACCCCCGTACTATTCAATCCGCCCATCAGCACAATGTTTTGAGTGCGTTACATTGAGTTCTACCACAAAACATGATTTTACACCCCCCAAAAAAGAGTCGTTTCCCAGCATTAATTTTTAATGTTACTTAGTTTCATGTACAGAATGCTTGGTTGACGGCTTCGTGATGAGGTGATTTACACGGTGTATTGATGTGGAAATTTCGTTTACGGGCACTTACAATAAGCTCTAAAGACACATTTGTGTATTTTTACTGTGGTTAGATTAAATGATGAAAGATAAATGGTTTATTCTTGCGCCAAATATATGGTACTCACTTAAACTATATTAGTATACGAAACAAGTAAGTAAGGAGTTTAACAGACGATTAGTTGTTTTATCCCGTTATACAGCAAGTTTTTGTAAATGAAGATACTCAAAGGTTTGCCTTTGAGTATCTAAATAAGTACTTCTGTCTATTGCACCATGTCAGGTGACAGACCTAATCCTATTACGAGTATATGATGCACGGGCGTAGCCAGGTTTTCAAAATAAAACGACTAAAATTGCATGAAATAAACCGTCATATACAGGGTGTTACGGAAAGGGTATATACAAACTTAAGGATGTGCTACAGACCATCAAACTGAACATGGTTCTCATCATAAAACATGTTTTCAGTGAAAAAAATATCTGCTGCCCCATACAAAAAAAAACCCTCCAAACCCTCCCCCTAGCTACGCACGTGATATGATGTAGGTAAGTATTCATAGGAAAGTACACAATCTCACAAACAAACAACTTTTTACAAACTTACATTATGAAGTCGTCATAAGTTCATATTAAAAAGTTTCTAGTTTTTCGTCCTCATTATATAAAACGTTTGATATTGTACAAACCTATCACAGAAATGTTCTAAATAAACATAAGAAATTTATATCGCAGCTTGCAACAAAGAACATGTGCGAGATATCAAGAACACAACAGATTAAGCAAGACTTCTGGGAATTGTATGCCGTAGCCGGTCTAGCACTAAATATTACAACAAGAACAGCCATTGTGCTCCCGACATGTATTTCTGTATACCTCACATTATTTTAATTTACAAGGAAAAAAGAAATACAAAAAGTCTCAGCTAACCCAATTCGTCTTACTCTAATTTGCATTTTTATTTCGGATAGGTGCCTTCTAACCGACTACTGTTGTATTTGTAGGTGTAGGGCTCCGTAATAAAAAGATACGAAAAATCTTTTGATTTGAGGGCCTGTTTATCTGTGTTTGTAATGCATTTCTCTAAAACTTTTTCATCAAGCTTGCAAAGTAATAAGTAGAGAGATGTACCGACTACTTGCCGACTAGTCGGGTAAAGCGGGTATCCGGCCAAATTTGTAGTCGGCGACTAGTCGGCAAACTAAGCCAACTCTTTAAAAAGGCCCGATTAAAATGAAATTGTAACCTTTATTGTTAATACTAGCTTATGCCCGCGATTCGTTCGCGTAAATTTAGAATTTGACAATAACCATCTCGGACACGTGGCGTAATTTATTATCATAAGAACGTTATTGTTGTATTCCTCGAGAACAGTACTTGTACGGGTTGTAGTAGTTAACTCCGTACACCGATTTGTCGTGAAGATTTTTTAGTTTGTATAGAGAAACACGTTCCACTAAGATGCACTAAATAGTTAAGTTTATTTAAGTTAAGAGTAAGTTACAGTACTAGAGTGGAAGGCGACTATTTCTCTCAGTTGTTGATAGCTACCCAGTTATAAGTTCACTATATAATTATATAATATAAATTCGTTTGTCATGTTGTTTTATTATGTTAAATTATGACGCGCATCATTGACCTAAAGTAGGTCACCGAGTAAGCAGAAAAATGTACGGCGATGAAACCGTACATATTGGCAACCCCATAAAGAAGCTAAGATGAGTAAAAACAGAGAAAGAAATAAACGCCTGTACAAAGTCAAACATTAAAGTAAAAGTACATAGGTAAACAATCAATCAAAAGTAAAGGCAATGTTGTCTCGGTGCCCTTTGAGGTTGAAATTTGCAGTCGTCTGTGGCCTCTGTGGGTGCCTGCTGGTTCTCTTCTCTGGCAGTCTGCTGTCGAAGTCCCATTGGTTGAAGTTCGATGTCCTCATGTGTTTGTTTTCTATTTTTCTTCCTCAGAAATCGCTTCTTGAGCGGAGTGCTGTATTTCCTTGTTATGACCCACAGGAAAGTGATGACAGCAAAAAATGTACGGCGATGAGACCGTACAGAACTTTTAATCGGGATGAAAGGTCCGTTTGTCCCTATGTACATCTGACAACGTATGTGCAAAACTTCTGGATGATCGTTTCAGTGCTTTAGGCGTGAAGAGGTAACAAACAAACCAACTTACTTCGCATTTATAATATTAGATAGGGTATACACCCTTAAAGATTGTTTTACAATTTACGAATCGGATATCTTCCTTGGGTACTTGGGTAGTCAATAATTGACCTAAGATCAAGAAAAATATAATTTTGACGCGGTTGTGAGCGAGAGGGTTGTATAAGGTATTCAAAGCGAGCGATACAGCTGTATATACACGAAGTCCCACGAAATTTTCACGGCTTGATAATCGGCCGACTGGCATCCTCTACTACTACATCCGACTATTAGGCTTGTTGGCTAATCGGCCAATGTCATAGTTGGCCCACGTCTAATAATTTGGAGATTTTTCATTAACCACAAAATATACTTACCTATTTAGAACAATAATCCTATTATTCTAGCTATAGTGTTACAGATTAAAATTCAAATTTTACAAGGTGTTGTATTACGTTCTCGTCAAATTTAAGGAGGTTATTAGCATAGTAATGATTCTCGTCCCGAATCAATATTAAAATGGCCAGGTAATTTTTAATTTTTTGTTACGATTTCCGTAACAAAAAATTAAAAATACGGTACGGAAGTATGAACCACCCGTGTTTTAAACGCGGGCCGTCTGATTCTAGACCTATAACTGCGCTTCCACACATACACATAATTTCAAACGTTTATTCGATAATTTCTTATTCTCTAAACCACATTAAGGGGGTTATTCTGAAATACTGACAAACATAAATAACCAAAATAATCAGCGTTTATTAATAATTAACTAGGTACCGTGATTTTAATTGATTATTTTTATTGTCTTGATTGTCTTTTGTGACCTAAGTTTTTGTTTGGCATATAAAATGCTTAGTTTATGTTATTTGTATAAATTCGGTTAACTATAATATAAAATAATATAACATTAATAGCTCATTTTTTTGGAGAACGTTCTTTAATTAAAATATAAATTCGCCGACAGAGGAAAGTAATGGCGGCTAATAAGCTTTCGGGTGACAATGGCAACTCTAAACGCGCGAACAATAAAGGGAAGGGAATAGGCAATAACGAATTTTATGATTCTACGTCATAGGTTAAATGCTTGGGGTAAAATGTACAGTACAAATTAAATACCTAACTAAAATTAACGAGCGTGTAGGAATCTCGCCATTCTTGTGGCTTAAGACTGTGTACTTTAAACACGTTTTTGTATTTTCACCTCAGCGGTTTTATTAAAAAGAAAGCCTTTTTTCTTACGTGCATGTGTAGCCGACCGACATTCCGTTTTCCGCATCGTATTTTCCTTCAGAATGCAAGATAACTTCGTGTCTTGAAACAACTTGATGCGTCTCCGACGCCACGAGTCCCAAGGACGTGGCTTCCGTGCAATAAATCTGATTTCACTCCGACTTCGTTCTAACATCTGATAAATAACTCGTTCCACTGGTAAACATGATTCAAAAGTATGTATGAGAGCCTCTACAATTGACAATAGCTACCAGTGTTTTGTTTTCGATAAAGTTCTACAACTACGGGAAACTGGAATGACGTAAGTTGGGGAAGTTCGCTTTTCAGCGAGTGAACGTGCAAAGCTTTTATTTTGTGCTCGGGTATTGTTACAAGAATGCCGAGCTGCGAGTCGCGAGCTACTCTGAATGTTAATTAACTGATGAGGAGAGGACGACGTCCATCAGTTATTCGTGTCATAACTATGTCCCTGTCGAAACTCTTTTGGCACCCTGCTGTTGCTCCCCTCACCGGTTAATATTTAGGTGTAGAGACAAAGTAGGTATACGAATGTGGCCGCCCGCTGCGCCGCAGTCACGTTCCATTTACAATTTAGTTTTGGACTATTTGTGATGAAATAGAATGGCTACAACTAACCCACTTAAAGACTTAAAACAACAGTTAGTAACAGGAAATCCTACTTTGTGGACTTTGACAACTAAGTTGTTGACCACACCACTGTCCTAACTAGTAACTAGCTACAGTTTGCAATGCTCTTTTTTAAGCGTGGTTCTGGCAACTAAATTACATAAATACCTATAGCTGTAAATAATAAAAATTGAAATGTGGAAACGTTTTGCTGGTTGTTCATGGAATCAGTTTTTTGAGGAATTACAGATTCAGAATTTCTGAACTCCAATAAAATTAAGAATGTTTTAAAAGCTTTTCGGGCCTGAATGATAATGGGGAGCCGGTCGGTTTGCGCGGCGCGCGCCCGCGGTGGGAAACACTACGCCCTGGGGAAGATTTGTGTTGTGCTCGCGACAATACGTCGTAAACCCGCGCCTCCGCCGCACCGCCGCTGCGTCGCGCCGTACCGCTATGCCGCACGTCGCAGCGTCTCATACGTAAGTTTCACGCACACACTCATACAAGAATAACGGGCACCGTATATATAGGGAGGCGTAAAGTGTCAAGTTTCGCGACGTTTTATGAAAAATATTTTTATACAGCCGCAACTTTATTTTTTTAAGTGCCATTGGAGCCTTTACCTTTGTAACATTTTTAAACGAAGTTATTTTATGAAGTGGCAGCTTGTGTGCTGGTATTTGTAACGGTGAAGAAGCTAGCCCAGTACATGAAGCAGAACAAATTATTTCCATTGTATATTAGTGCGTATTATTAAAATTAAACAAGAGATTAAAACATTTGTGATGTAAGAACCATTTTAAGTTCTAGTTGTTAACATATTGAACAAGATTATCTTGGTAATTAATTTTTGCATTAAAAGTAGGTATATGACGCATTTACTATCACACTTGTGAACACGCACCGAACATTATTTGAACGTATCGCGAAAGTGTGATTTGTTTTATTTATTTTTTCGAGTAACATTTCGGAAAGTTGCGTTCGGAAAGGGCAGGGAATTATTAGCTGACACATGTAATCTTATACTCGTCTTGTACAAGATTATATGTGTCAACATGTACCATCTCGTTTATCTTGGGATAATGGAAACATTCTGCGGTTCCCGACACCAGTTAACGAAAACAATTTTGCTCAATTTTACCTTTGTTACATTTATTTCACCGTCATATTGTTTAACGTGTAAATTGTTTTCGTCATACGTTTTAGAGATAATTGCTACTGTTTTGTACCTGCTAATTAGTCAGTTAGAATTGATGGAGTGTTTATTAATAGAGTATTGATGTGTAGCATTGAGATGGGTTCACTGAAGTGAAGAGATGGAATGAGTATTCAAGTTAAAGAAGACATTTTAATGAATCATCTACCTACCAGTTCTACAAATCTAGAAGAATACCTAAGACTGTAAAATTCAGAGCACGATAGCGACAGTTTTACCAACCCTTTACCAAATAATGCTGCGGGTCAGTAACTTGTAGTGGTACCTACAAGAATCGAGGTTCACTGTATTTATTTGATCCTTCCAGCGTTTTAAAGATTGTTTAAGAACACTATCTGAATACTAACTTGTCTAATCTCGAAACCTAGAAGTTACAAAACTCACAACCTCAATCTTCTGAGCCATTCCTAAGAATACCCCTAGACCACTGAGACGTTTACAAATTACGAAGCAATTTGAGACAATGTCGTAATACTAAACTCGTAAATTACAAAGTGGGCACACCACAAGCAAAGTTTGTCAAGTTTCCAAATTATGTGCCTGTGTGCAACCCGCCAACCTTTGTACATCTCTTCTCTGATCTTCACAATACACAAAAGATTTTATAAAGTCAAATCTTATAAAAATTTTCGAGTCGAATAAATTTTGTGACTTTAAATAATTATCACTAATTTACTGAGACAAAAGACCTTAGTTTTAATCATATAAACCTACTAATGTAGAAAGTTCTGAATACGCAAATTAGTCTCAGAATTTAATTTAGGTACCTACAGAGACGCATCATTATCAATTTTTCATAATATTTTAGGTAACAATGTTGTTGAAATAATATTCGCAGACTAGAACTTTTCATTTGCCAGTGCCAACGTTATGATTAAGCCTCATTAAAGTAATAAAATAAGATACAAATTGAAAGAATCTCTTTCTTTCGAAACAGAGTGGTTTTCGTTTTAAAATTGCATTGTAAAATGTTCGCAGTGAGACTTTGGGTGATAATGTCGTAGCTCGAGACTAACTAAACGGCTTTCATCAGTTTAGACTCCGTTATATTCCTCCTCGATCTAAAATTCCGCTTCGTTGGTCTAATGGTCGCATGACTGCATCCTGATGCAGTTAGAAACGATTCCCAGGTCTTGCATACTGTCATTGGGTATTGTCATTAGGAATTTCTCAATAGCATCCCTTTTTTTTTTTCCGGATGGGAAATCATCATATAACTTCTCCCGCTCTGGGCGGAGCGGGAGGGAGTGTCAGACTTGTACTGACTAAAACCCAGCCATGTTCCTTCTTCGCCCTTTGTGTTCCAGGGCCGCGGTATCTCTTTCGAACAACCCGCAGCCCTGGCAGGCATCGGCCCTTTCGGACCCCTTCCGGTTTGCTGACATCTCCTTGAGGCGCGCGTGGAACACGTACGCGCCGTCGACACGGCCTGTCGTCATGAGACGGACGGACGGTGAGCTAGCCCATTACTCACCGTCCACAGGCTCGCGCCTACGGTGGCCGGGGGCCACTGGTTGCCCCCCGACGCCCGGGGCGTCTCCCGCGGCGGCTGGGACGTGAGGTTCTCTCCCTCTCACGTTCCGCCACCTCCTTCGCTAGCATGACTGCATCCTACTAGCACTCAATAGCATCCCTGAGTCTGGATTTATGCCTGGACGATGACAATAAGCTCGCCCCCTATTACATAGCACTTAAACGTAACTGGCGAAATGCGGAACTGAAATAGTACTTATAAGGTACACCTCTCACTAACCTCTGCTAACCTTTCGGGGAATACAGGCAAGACAAGATAATCAAGTGACTTTCTATCCTAGTCTAACAAATAAAAGACGTCAAATATTACCCTGTTTTACCTCTGGCAGAATGTCACACAAAGTTCAACAAGTTCAGCAGACACTCATTTCATTTTACAATTTTATTTTCGCCAAAAAAAAATTGACTAGTCCTAATCCTTAGCTACATTGACAGACAGGCATTTGTAAACCCTTTATGAGGCTAGGCATCGGCTTTAAAAACATCATAATGTACCAAATAGATTATCAAGATTTTAAGAAGAACTTTTATAGTTTAAATTCCTATTAAATCAAATTTATTTGTAAATGTAGGTTTCAGACAGTGACATGTTATACAGTAATGGTTGGTTCGCTACATTTTACTCGAGAACATACAAATCATAATAAAGTTAGGTATGCCAAACCAAAACACACAAAATTCAAATTAAATAACACAAAAAATTACAAACCAACACACAATTCCTTACGTACTAACTAACACACAATTTCTAAAGCAAAAATAAATAATAATCAAAATGCCTTGTCCTCCATAAACTCATTAGTAGCATTTTTTAATTATAAATTGTTTTAATATCTTTTTAAACATATTATTACTAAGGTTCTTTAAGTGTCGTGGAATTTTATTGAAAGTCCAGCCATTCGATAAGCTTTTACTTAGAAGGACTGTTACTGCGATCAATATAAACAAAATTTTAAGTACTTATGTGAAATGAATGTTCGATTCCCTTTTTCTAACTAACAGGAGTTCGGCTGAGGAGTGCTTTGGATGGCTGCGGGTTGTTCGAAAGAGATACCGCGGCCCTGGAACACAAAGGGCTTAGAAGGAACATGGGTGGGTTTTAGTCAGTCAAGTCTGACACTCCCTCCCGCTCCGCCCAGAGCGGGAGAAGTCATTTGATGATTTCCCATCCGCAAAAAAAAAAAAGGAGTGCTTTGGATGTTTTTTCATATGTCTAGCCCGTTTTCTCGTACCCATCAAGACCTAATTTCACCAAATTAGCTCTTTATTCTAAATTCATTTACAAAGTTCCTGTTGAAGATTAAATTCATTTGGAAAATCATATTTCTGCTTTTCATTGTTAGAAGTTTTCTTTTTTATATCTATTTTAACACAAAATTAAAAAAATAACACATTATAACGAAGTTACTCTTGTCGTTTGTATTTATATCGACATCATTATGCGAATGTTCCCTTTGTTTACAAAGCTGTGACCGTTTCAAAAAGCTTTAAATATGTTTATATATTTAACGTTGTATCCGTTTTTATTTTCTTTTATAACATTATACTTTGAAGTACTCTTTGCGAATATTTTCTCTTGTCATAAACACAGCTATTTATACAATTAGTTGGGTATTTCGAAGGCCGTGTTTGTGAAGTCTTCGATGAATATTGCGTGTTGTGGATCATGTTTTTATTTTCTGTAGTCTCAAAGCGCTGGGAATATTCATTGGTGAAAATGTTGAGGAATATAGGCTTAGAACGTCCACATATCATGGCGGCCGCTCTTGGTGCGCCGACATGACCCGCCACTGCGATGATTGATCGTCGGCTGCCGGGAACCAATTAAACTTGTCCACTACACTGGCAGACATAAAATTTAGTAAGATATATCGACCATCAAACATTTGCCCAACTAAATTTGAAGGCAACTTGTATTCAGGATCTTTCAGACTTGTGTGTGACAGGTTGTAGGTAACATTATAACAACGCTCATATCAGTAGGTACCTCCCTGTTGGTGGGTATAAAAGGTTAATTGAAATGTCAAAATTCTCACCGCAGCTCCGGCAGGGTACGCTGTGACCCTCTGCTTATCAGCTGGCTATGATTCGTGTCTCTGGACAGGATCGCTCGGATACAGTATTTTATGCATGAATCTGAAATCAAAATCTAATTTTAACATCAATCAGCGCAGCGATTAAGTAAGCAGTCGTTTATTTTTTCCAATAGGCTGTCGGAATTATTGCCATGGTAATAAACTTAAAGCACCTGTGATTAATGTCTTATTTTCGATTACTGAAAGCCTGATTGCATGCTCAACTCTCATGTAAGCTCTTTGTTATATACATTTTCTAACAGCAAGTAATCTTATCTTAGTAGCTCAATAAAAATCATGTGTATCTATGTTTGTACACGCTATTCTCCGAAACTATCCACCGAACCGAATACAGATACGTGTTTGGTGCCAGCTTGAATGATAGGTTTTGGACCCGATAGGTGGTGCTGTTGTTAATCCATTTCACTCGTGCGAAGCCGGGTGGGTATTGTATAAAACGGTCCAGGGAAGGACATGAGATTTGATAGCTGTCAGATTAAATTGAGTAGCATTCAGAAACAATTGACAAACATAACATGAAACACTCCATCGAATCTACTTATTCCAAAAATTCATGCGAACGAATACTTCGAAGGAAGGTAACACGTTATTGCCTTCCCATGGTATTTTATAGACATTTTAAAATCCCTTTAAACACGTTATTATGCAATCAACGGAAATACGACTATAAAATAGGAATTTAGTACGTAAAACACCCATAACATGTCGAAATCAAGGAGCCTCAAGGAGATGTCAGCAAACTGGAAGGGGTCCGAGAGGGCCGATGCCTGCCAGGGTTGCGTGACTGTTCGAAAGAGATACCGTGGCCCTGGAACACAAAGGACGAAGAAGGATGAACATGGATGGGTTTTAGTCAGTACAAGTCTGACACTCCCTCCCGCTCCGCCCAGAGCGGGAACAATCATTTGATGATTTCCCATCCGTAAAAAAAAATAAAGGGTTTTACCTACCCACTCATTGTTTTTATTTTGATCTTGCTGTGAGCTAGAAGTATAGTAATTAAAATGCATGTAACCGGTTCCGTTAACACAAGTGATGTGAAATTACGAATAAAAAAGTATGGCCCTCCCTCCAATCTCCATACATGAAACTGAAAATTGAAAAAATTATATGTATTTAAAAAAAGTGTTTGATATCTATCGACAGCACTTAAAAAAATACATCGAGGTTTCTCAAATACTTTTTTTCTTAAGTCAATGGTTGATGAGATTTTCGCTTCTAAAGCTGTATAAATTGTGTCCTCCGCCTCTAATTTCTAAAGCAAGAGGAGGAAAACTCTGAAATTATGTAGGTTTGTAGAACGTCAAAAGAACTTTCAAGGAAAAGTGGTTCCAATAAGATTTGAGATAAGGGACTTTTTCGTTAAATTGCAGCAGTAACTTTGTTTTTCATTAGCTTACTATCAAAAACAAATTTAGTTTTGCTGTTGAATGTAAATTGACCTAATGTAATTGATTAATAACCGTAAAAATTGTTTGTTATTATATTGTTTGGAGCTTCGGAACCCTTAATGTGCGAGTCCGACTCGCATTTGTCAGGTTTTTTTTTCAACTTTTAAGCCCGTATTTATGTAAAGCCTCACTTACTGCTTCAACTCCAGTGATACACTCGAAAATTCAGTTGCAAAGTGCACAAGTTTCCATCATCTGTTAAACTTATTGGCCGCGATAGAACTTCAATTTAAATAAATAATTTTACTAGCTGTGATCTTTACTGAAGTACCGATAAAAAGCGGTCAAAGATTCAGTTAGGAAAAAACAATTTTGGTTGGGTCGAGAAGTAGATAAAATGAAAGAAAAAGAAATCATTGTTTAGTTCTCAGGTGACGGTCAAATAAAAACATGGTCGGAAGGGATAATGCCGGTCGTGATTTATGTTAATGTTAAACTAGCAATGTCACTTTACCTAAAAATTTTGATAAAATGTTTCTTGATGGTTTGAAGGAAGAGGAAAACCCTTGTATATTATTGCTGTAGTGAATCATCAGGAATGTGTCGATGTGTCGGTAGCAGCCACGTAGTCTATACATATTTGTGCGAGGTTGATGGCAATAGGCTCGCCCCCTATTACATGGGACGTAAACATAACTGGCGATATGTGTGTGTACTAATGGATCTATCTCTGTCTAACCCTTCAGGGATTACAGGCGATATGTTATGGTACTCATAACGTACCACGAAAATATTGAACTTTACATTTTCCTAGAAATAATTTAATTTTTCATCCCAGCTTCATTTTTAGCAAAGTCACAAATAGTGTTAAGCTCTTTAAAGTAACATATTTTTGAAGTCTTTTCCAGCTATTTTCCTACAAATTTTAATACGGCTCCTAATTTATAGGTGGCTACATAACTTAATACTTTATCTCTTAAATTGCTTTCTGCTGCATGATTAGTGGCGGTGGTCTATCCTCCAGTGTATTCTACAAAAAGTATAATTTGTTTTGCGAGCAATTTAAGCGTGGTTTAGTTTAAAAGCGTATGCGTCTTTCTTGGGCGGGGTAATGGCGCTCCGGGGTACTATTCTTTGCAGGAAATCTCCACGCGAAGCACAAAACATATTCGTACAATTTTAAGTTTTTGGCATGCAACATGTACATTATTCAAAGCGTTTTGTATATCAAGGAAGGAACCTCTTCAGACGTGTGTCATCACGTGTAAGCCATTATCGTAGGTCTTTCAATGTTCCCGTCGCTTTATTTTCGACTACACTTTGAAAAGTGGCGCTTTGTATTTTACTCTTGGCAACATTTATTATTTCATTAGTATTTTATTACGAAGTTGTGAATGTTTTGATTCTTTCAGTTTAGTTAAACTTTTATTAGAACATGAGCGATGTACTGCAGATTCATATAACAAACAATAATGTTTGTCATTCGTTAGAAACTGTACCTTTTAAAACTAAAAGTAAAAATGTGACAAAGGCTCAGCGACGCGTAGCGCTAGCGTGCTGTCTGGCTTTAGTCGACATTGTAGTCAGAGCAATTTAATACAGTTCGTTATGTTTCTGAAAAAGGATAACCACCATGTTGTGGACCTCTGTGACATGAAACCAACTTTACTAATCCACGACTGAGGAATTCAATACTGCCTCCAATACAGAAATATAGTATACATTCTGCAGTATCTTGTACCTGCCATATATTCGATCAAAAATGCGGTTAAATCTAATTATAGCACCGGCCGCATAGTTGTCGTGCAACCTGTCAAACTAGTATAAGCCACGAGACAGTTATAAGTCAAAAACTTGTGCCAGAAGGGAGCAGGTCCGCGGTGCGACAGCGCCCCATCATCTCGACATTTTCAATTTCCGTTTAAGTATAATTGAATTTTGAATATGCGCATTTTTCTTTCACTAGGTAATAGACCGGGAGATATCATATTTTATCAATTTGCATGTGCTTTTTATTTGCCATACCAGTAGATATGTCCTTGCAGATATGAACTTGTGGTTGTTAAAATATCCTTTGAAAATCTGAAAACCTAGTGTTACATTACTCAATAGTCTTGCCACATACAAATACAAAATAGTTTATTGTCAAGATTAGCATAATCAGTACATTTAAACGCGTTTGGAGCCTCCTTTTAGGTATAACAGTGCCTACATTAGGAGACTACGCGCTTCCATATCATTGTCGTATACTTACTTATACCTACTCGTACAAACTGTGAGTTATAAAAAATTGTGTTATATTAAGGCTACAGTTATTATTATACGATGAGAGTATATAATTATGTACATAAAACACAAAAAAGCACAAGCTTGTATTCAAAAGATAACTTTTTACCAAGCAAATGTACTAAATAAATGAATGAAATAAAAACAGAGTCATTAGAGGCTTATTATTCTTCGCAACTTGTAAAAGTTAACTGGGGGAAACAGTTTACAAACTGCGCAAAAGAAAGAGTAAACAAGTTGTTACGAATTGTGTACTAAGGCAATATTTAATCCAACTTGTTATTGCTAAAACTGTGGTTTTAACTGCAAACAACGGATTTTGTGTTTGTGTAGTTAAAGAGCCGCCCGCCCTTTAGGAAAAACATATGTGGTATCATAATTTATGATGTGTGCTTGTGGGCTTAAAATGGGACCACCCAATGGACCACCCCTTCTCTTTTCGTGGTGTCGTAACGGGCAACTAAGAGATTATCTTATGTATCATCAGCTATATGCGTAGCAATGTCTAGTCGAAAATATTTTGTAGAAAATACTCGTGTTTGAAAACGGATTAGAGACAGATCAAACATTTTTTATGAAATTCAGCAAATATGCCTTGCCTGCTTAAAATTTGTAGAAACAGTTTCCATTTCCAAATACCGGGAATAGCAAGCCCACGTAGAATCATATACGAGATTAATTTGCGGACGAAGTAATGCGATTAGTGCGTTCACGGAAGTAGATGAAGTAACTGTTTAATTATTTGTTGACAGGCATTTGTAGTGTGATGGCGGGGCTCCGGTGAGGGCGCGCGGCGGGCGGGGCGCTCCGCCTGCGTCCGCCCATGGCCCCGGCTCTCCGACTCAGGTAAACAATCACATTCCCTATTTAAATGCTTTTGTACTAACTATAAGTATGAAGGCCATTCATCTTTCAAAGCCTAAACATTTTTAAAAGCTTTTACTTGAAAGCTTTGTTTTTTTTTTGCACTCCAAAAATATTACAGGTAATATTTTTAGGAGTTCAAAAAAATATGGATCCTAAAATTCCCAATCGATCGCTATTACCAACAGTTACTGGAGAGTTTTTATGTTCTAAAAATCGTCTAAAACGCTATGGTACATATTTTAAAAGAAACTTTTTTAAGAACTTTGCCTGGAAATATTGTTTATTTTTTTAAAATTTTGTTATATAAAATGGTTATTTTACTAGATAGTAACGAAAAACGACTAGTAACAAAAAATATTGACTGCATCGGACTGCTCGCGTTTCACTTATATATGGTTGGCAAAGCTCTGTTAGAAAATACATACCTATTTATCACCAAAAATATCTCTGAAGTCTATCCATTATCTCCTAGCGCCATAATCCGAACATCTTAATAATACGTTAGTAGATAAGCTCTATCGTTAATTAGTAATCGAATTACGGATTGTGTCACTTGATCTTAATGGAAGTCAATGTTTTTATACAAGGATCTACTCTATCCTCGACATGGTCACCAACTTCGTCACATCAAAGCTTACCTTTAGGCTCGATACCATTTCCACGTTGTTTTCATTCGATTAAAATGTACGAATAAAGGTAGGCTATTGTGACAATAACACCTGGGAACGTTTGATGCTTATTTATTCTGTTATTTCGAAATGACTACCAGCTCGTATTGCGCACGAAATTTTTTAATATTTATACAAAAAACATGTTAGACCTTTTGACTGGAAATCCAGTTCTATAAAACTTTACAAATATGGGTGCAGTATTTGAGTTGGAGACATGTTGGAAATGAAAACCTCTACATTTAATTTAGAGCTCAATTTCCAACCATGCATTATTGTTAGTGGTAACATTGTACATCTCACATGCTCACTAATTTCTACAGATTACATCAACCGGTAAATATCCAACCGGTGAACATAAGCCTCTCCATACCCCGCCTCACTGAGTGGCTCTAAATGGGAATTACCATAATTATCCATCTCGCTTTAGCGGTGGATTGGTGATTGAATTCCTAGACTACGGCAATTCCACTACTATTTTCAGATATCTACTGAAATTATTTAATTAAACAGATAACTAACACTAATGCTTTGAGTTAATACCGACTGGATACTAGATCTCTAACTTCGGACCTCCTAATCGTAAAGTTTGGCAAACTGTTGCGTTGAGATTCATTATCGAAAGCAAATACATTGAAGTGGCAGGTGTAAAGTCCGTATTTCATAGTTTGTTAGTATTTCATAGTTTGTTAGCACAATAAAGCATTAATTCTTGAAACTCTAGATTTCGGATAATTTAGGACAAAATAATATAAATAGACGAAATTAGTTTGTACTTTTAACTTAATTTGATGTTACAATCAGTTTCTTTGTATATAATTAATTCTGAATGAAGTTAGTGAAATAAAATCAAACTAATATTAGCGAGACATTTATGTTTGTAACTTCTTCTGTATCACGTTGTTCTACTTTGGAAGTTAATCTTTTATTTTCAAGAGTAGTTTCTATACATAAAACATTATATGAGGGATCAAAGAACTCCTCCGCATTGCTTTCGGTCACATTACTTCTGCTTCGTTTAGTTAAACCCTGTGGTTAACCTTGTTATTGAACATCGTTAGTCAAACTCTACTCGAAATTATTCGTGTAGTTTACACGAACATCGATTTAGAAAATACCTTAGTTTACTACAAGGGTTATTTTCAATTTGGTTTGTTTTAATCGAACAATATATGTTTCTAAATGAGCTTTTGAAGAGCACGATAGAATAGAATAGAATAGAATAATACTTTATTGTACACCAAAAATCAAACATAACGGGTTTACGATATATAACCGATGTCAAAATCAACCAACAAGGTTTCCATGCACTCCCATATCTCAGAAATACGTTTGTGAGAAATGGCCAGTGCTTCCCACTAGTACCCTCGGTAACAAGTAAGAAGTAGTAAGTAAGTAAGCTAGTAAGTTTGTTAGTGTACTTGTATTACGGCACAAGTTTGCAACTTCAAAATATCCTACACCACTACATTTTACGGGAACACGCTGTTGACATACGAAGGCGCATTGATCATGTTCCGTAGCGATAGGATAACCTGTCATAACTTATACAGCTCACCTTTGACCTCGCACGGACCGCTACGTGGCTTTAAACCCGCAAACACTTTCCCATCTACCGTCACTTCAATTACTGTGTGAGACTAGCTTATGGCGCATATGTACGTATCTATCCAATTTGGATTGTGGGATCATCCCGAGATATCCTTGACGAGAAAATAAGGATGTGTTGCGACCTTAAAAGGTATCGTGAAGTTATCTGTATAAATTTCACTGTCGATATACCCAAAGGGGTGTAGAAACATGTGCTACACAAATACGTGAGGAGTTTGGTATGTTGGCAGCACATTTCGTGGGACTCATGAAACTGTTCCCCACAGAATAACTACGGTCTCGTTTTCGCCAGTAGACTGTTTTCACAAATGAGCTGGATATTAGGATAATATTTCTGACATTTACGCGGAGTCTAATAATCACGCGCCCCTAACGTGTATGTTAGGAAAATGAAGGTACATTTCGGTGCGAGGTTCAGCTGCGGTGTCCGCATACAACCGTGACACCTGAAAGGTGTTTAAATTGACGGGAATGCGAATATCGGGTAATCGGTTTATTCAGTGTGAAACTCTGAGGTTTATTGGGAAAATTATGCATATTGATGGCAGAACAGGCATAGCCCTTTCAATTAAATTAGCACCCACCGAAATCAAACAAAGACACTATAAAGGTAGTTTAAAAATAACAATAAAAGGGTCAAATGTCCTTTTGATCGAGTTTTAGTGAAGAGTGGCCATCAATTCGATATTCCTCTCTCTCTCTAGTGAAGTCAGCGGCAGGACCAACAACGGTATAGTTTTATTTTCATCATTTATTTTGTCACCAGATGGATGTTGCGGTGGTTGGTGACGGCAACGGCGTGGGGCGCGCTGTGCGGCGGCGGGCGTGCGCATACGCCCTCGCTCACGCCTGCACTCACGCCACCATGCCCGACGCACTGCATCTGTCTGTCTCAGTCGCAGGTAACTCGTTCACGTTATCAGTTGTGACGGCGACGTCGGGTGAACACGCCTGCGCTCATGCCGCCATGCCTGACTGCATCATGCTCATGCCGCACTGCATCTGGCATCTATGAGGGCGACGGCTCTATGGCTTACTTGTTGGTCTCATTAAGATTAAAATTAGAATAGAAGCTATGTTAATGCCCATTTTTACTTACACTAGGCGTCACCTTAATGGATGCCTTAATAAAAGGACGCTGATGGATATTCAATACTCAGCTCAGCGATGAAAGCTAAGACTATATTCAACGTAGAACGTAAACGAAATGATCAATTATACCTTCCTTTTTAGTTTCGCCTCAGTCCCGTGAAATGCTGCCAAACACACAAAGTTGAAAGTACTTGGCTACCCACGTAATTTAGTAATTATAAATGGTGTAAAAATACCCATCAGTTAGTCATCTAGGCACCGCAGTAAATCAAGTAAGGTTGAGTAATAATGATTGCAAGGGAACTAGTTTTTTTTTGGTGTGAAAAATCACTGTTTACGGTGGCGCGCAATGGAACGCACGCTAATCGTTGAGGTAATTGTTACATGAAACGGTCCAGGAGTCATGGGAGTATTTAAAGTTCAGTAATGACAATTAAAAATCGTGTTCATAAAACAAAAGTTGGAACTTTAACGTCCGAAATACTTATTTCGGAAACCAAAACGGTCCCAGGTAAGGCCCAGATCAAAGCAATGATCTCTATAATGGAAAAATCAAGGCTCTGTCAGCTTCGCTAAGTATCTTTTTACATCCGTTATTCATGCATGTAAGTACCTAAATAATTTGCTTCTAAACTTCACCAAAACTGTATAGAGGACTTAAATTGGCCCAAACTTAGTACAGTAAGGTATTCCGAGATGATTTACTCTCAACGCTGTGTTCCACGCTATTCCACCATCTGCTACTCGCAGCCGCTTATGATAATCCACCAAAATATACATTTGCATTTTAGGTGGACAACTCTGTTAACTCGGAAAAGTTTTCAGGCAAAGGGAAAATATAAAATGTTCTCTAATTGCTGCTTATTTAAAATCAACAATCTCGAAAATGGGAGCAACGACAATTTCAGAAAATTTTACGTTTGGTAAAAAAAAAAACATCAAATAAATAATTTGTTTCGTCATTTCTATTACGTGTAAACAAAAATAGATCACAGTATAGCTTTTACCTGATTCTATAGCAGTTTCCAATCACATTATAAACTAATTTCTCAGTTGCGCAGTTCACCGATTTTAATACTATTTTACGGTACATATAGCTAAAGGCAAAGGAATCTTAAATTATTGGATTAAATTGAAATCAGAGACGGTAATCTTCACGATTGAAGTCCGCCCTTGTCCCAGCTTTTCAGAAGGATACATTGTAAGGTTTCTTTTCCGGTATATATAATTTTCGGTACCTATATCAATGTTCTTTTGCTTAGAATCTTGTTACATTAATTATATGTACCTATAATGTCTCTCTAAAAGTAGTTTCAAACAGTATTTTTTTACATTAATTTTATTCCGTCAATCCCCTCAATTCAAAGCTCTTGAAAGTTTTCAAAAAGTAAAACCAGGGATCAGCTCTCAGCAAGTTTGTTAGTGTTTTCAACTTCTTTTTTTGCGAAGTGCCTATAGTCATATTAATAATTCAGTGTGTCACGAAAAGTGTGTAGTATTTATACCAATCGATTGAATGGACAAACAGGCCACTAATACACGTAAATAGAATTGGTGCGCACCTACTAAATTGAATTGAAGCTTCGATATCGACGCTTTATATGATTGTACCTACTGGGATGAATCAAATTGATATTTGTTTTGGTCGATTATGTGCGAAGCTTAAGTTTGGAACAATTCAATCAAAATATTATGGACTTCGGCCTGCGAACGCTGATGATATTTCGGGAAGGATTAACCTTATTGACCAAGCAAACAGTGGAAATAATGCTTAGGTCGTGACACGGCGAAACTGATAATTCAATTATTTTTGTAGGATTGTTATTTGTCACGGACTCAGTGCTGGAAAATATTTGAAGAGGATATAACGTTGATTAAAATGTGAAATGCTTATTTTCATGGTATTGTTTGGTCGTAGGTGGTGTGCAACAGCGCGACGCTGCGCGGCGTGCCGTCGGCGCTGAGCGCGAGCGTGACGCAGCTGTCGCTGTCGCGCGCCGACCTGCGCGTGCTGCGCTCCGACGCCTTCGCGCACCTGCGCCAGCTGCGCCGCCTCGCGCTCGACGCCTGCAACCTCACGCGCATCCGCCCCTTCGCCTTCCGTGGCCTGCCGCGCCTCCGCGAGCTCTATATCCAGCACACGCCGCTCGCGACAGTCGACGCGTTCGCGTTCGCGGCTCTACAGAACATCACTTCAATCGTCCTGACACACAACAGGATCGCTCAAATCGAGGGATACGCTTTTGCAGGAACCAATTTTATAAAACTTATCTCCCTACGGAATAATCCAATTAAACGAATTTTAGCGCATGCCTTTTCGGGACTTAATGACGTAGCACAGATTGAACTCCCATCCGGAATAAGATCTATCGAGCCTCAAGCTTTTGCTGGGCTGGAAGGAGTCGGAGTACTTGAATTAGCATACATGGATCTGCCAGCGGTGTTGCCCGATACCTTCCGCGGACTGGTACGTGTCGGCCGGCTCGCCCTTCGGGAATCTGATCTGGGGATAGTGCGGGTCGGCGCTTTCGACGGTCTACAGCGTATTGATGTATTAGAAATTTGTAACAATAAGATTGACGGCATCGAGGAACTCTCTCTAGTACAAAACAACAGCGTCACCACATTTAAATTAACCGGTAATCACATGCTAGAGACGCCGGAGGCGGTCATTTTAGAAGTTGAGAATATAGTGATACGCGGGAATCACGTGCCGTGTGAGTGTGGACGGGACCCTCTTGCCAACCCGTTAGCCCTGACGCAAGACTTCCCGGAGGAGAATTTTTGTATATCACCGTTAAAAGTGCGTGGTCGTAGCCTGGGTAGTGTGAGCGCGGGGAGCGCGGGCTGCCGCGGCGAGGCGGGGGGCAGCGCGCGCGCCCGCGCGGCCGGCGCTGGAGCGCGCCCGCGCGACGCGCTCTCTTCGCCGCGGCTGGCACTCACGGCTGCCACGCTCGTCTTTCTCGCGAGTAGTTAACCGCCCTCGGTGTTCAATTAAGTGAGTTGTATCCATTTGTAAATATTGTAATATATGCGAGTGAACATAATAATGCGAAATTTTACATTGAAAGGGTCCGTTCATTGTGTATACGTTGGACCATGAATAAAATTTGCCTTTCGAAACGCCGGCTTTTATTATTATCCTTGAACGTAGCACCATGATATATCTGCTCATTTATAAAGAAATCTCAAGAATGATCGATCCGTAAATCACAAAGGTATTTGAAGATTTATGGCGGAGTAAAAATAGCGTTTATCTGTATTTCTAGTCAATTAGCAGACGACATCAGATAGCGGCTGAGTAATGTTCCAGCGGCGGTGCGCGCGCCGACCGCTGTCCGCCTAACAGACACAAATATCGTTTGTTCTTAACTACTGGAATGTGAACTACTTTGGTGTATAAAAAACTTGCCACTTGCCAGTGTATGACAAATATTCCAGTATTCCATCGCCTCAATAATCACATTAGTTTTTTATGATAAAATTATGAAAAGTTATTTATCCAACATGTGAGGAAAGTTCGTTTTTCCTATGAGTTTTGATTTTGAGTCTTGAGCGAACGAAGGATTGAAAAATAGAATCACGAGCGCAGCGAGTGATTATAAATTTCAATCCTGAGTAAGCGAAAGACTCAACAAAACGAATAGCAAATGAACTTGCTCACAAGTTGCATACAAAACTTTTCACCACTCCCAGCAAGAAAGTATTCAGTCATCATAGGTAAATAAATTAAATAGTCACAAAGCAAATCAAAATAATTCTTTATTATGAAATAAAAAGAGCTGTTATTCATGAAATAACTATATTTTTTTAAATATCTTTAAAACTTAACAAAAAAAAAATCAGGCAAGATTAGTTTCTGAACGGGATCATTACTTTCCTCACTGTTCAAACAGTGAGGAAAAACCAACTTTCCTCACTGTTTTCGTAGAGGAAAGACTCTTCTTTCGTGCGGGAGTGGTGAAAAAGTATTTTCATCACATGGCTAAAACCGAATACCTTTGTGTTACACCAAAGCCATAAACTACTTGTTTCGGCTCAAACACGAAACGTGAACCAGTTTGACATGCATCAGAATCGCTACGGGTGATGGTTTAATTTTTGCGTGAGAGAGCTAATTGGTATTCGAGCGAGCATTCGGTGCTGAAAGCCGCGGCAGCGGGAATGCACAAGCGCACGTGCCGCGTCCCCGACCCACGGCGGCGGCACGCTGGGACGCGGCGGGACCGAGGCGGAACCGTGCCGGGATCGACATTCGATACACACATGTCGATTGTCGACAGCATGTCACGGCTCATTAGTGCGCTATCGATCGGACGCCCACTACATAAGAGCGCACTCCCGACTCCGATGCCACAATTTACAGCTCTCACTCCACTGTCCATAATTCGACACGTCCGATACAATCCTAAGGTTTTCGGCAAATTCCAGACCAACAATCGGCTTTTCCCAATTTTACATCTAACTTTCAATTATTTACGCATCAAAGCGATTTTCCGTCCCATTTCGTTGAATCCTGCCTGTAATACCATTGTGAATGCCGAAAGGAGGAGCAAAGTTTCTTCGAGATCTTTTGTTGGCGATACACGGTATTTTGTAGATTTCACGCAATTCTATGTTTTAGTAGAAAATTCTGGAATAGGTAATGCGAGGAGGTAAAAGTTCGGACTCCTTAATCATCGCTTATATTCAACTCTTCTTTACAAATATATTTTCACTTTTCACCTAACTATACAAGTCCTGACATTGGTGTTGATTGAGGGTCCGTGTGATTTGAGTTCGTGCTACGGCGTAGCTCCGTAGCGGAGCTACGAGTCGTCCTAATGACCCGCGGTTCTACCTGCACCTGACGGCTACAAACATAAAAAGGGACTGAATAAAAGAAAATATTACTGTGATGATTTTATATCTGCGAAGGAAATTTCATTTGCGTATTTTCGGAAAAAATATCCGAGCAAGATGTCCTCATCAGAAAATAGGAAAATAAAATGAGAATAACTAAGTTAAGTAGGTAAGTGAAAATGAACGGTAAGATAATGTAGTGAATTGAACGAAATACGACCAGAATACAACAAAGGAGATAAACATAGTAAATAGGCCATGCCTCGGAGCGGTTACATCTTTTGAGGCAAATGAGTTTAGGTGTATGAATTTTGACGAAGCGTAGAAATAATTATGAAAGGGTAAATAACAAGCGACTGAGTTTGAAATAATCTGGCTCATGAAACTACGAGTAACAGTAGGATTTAGTTTCATATCATGGGGATTTAAAGCTTGTACCTTAATTTTAAATGAACAAACTGATTGGTATTTTTATAAGAGACGTAACGGATTTCCACAATGACGTTATGTTTGTTTCATAACTCAGTGCATTTTCCTATAAAGCAACGATTGACGGCAGCATACCTGTGAGATAAGGGGAGAATTTACGCCTTTACATTGTGACATAACCTTATTTTATACCTTTTGCCATCGTTCACAGAGGAGATCCCCAATTTATTGCTACTGAGATATGAAACCTCTTCAACTAAAAACTTCAAGGTATGCGTATTTTATACCGTGAAAGAAGCTCATTCTCTCTGTTATCATACTTTGTTTTGTAGTTTCTTCAGAACTGATGGTCGAAAAAGTCGGTGGAACTGAAAGAAATTCAAATATACGTTAAAGTCCATATTTAAAAGAACTTGAAGCAATATTTGAGTCATGTTTCCAAGTATTTGTCATTCAGGTCACAGATACCGTCACATATTTAGTCCGTTCAATCGAAAACCTCGGACTGAAAACTAGACGGAGGTGGAACGAATTCTGTATTTGCTTTATTCGATCTTCTATGGGATCGTTCTGCACAGGATTTTTCCCGGGGCGTTATCTCGTCTCACGTATTTCATAGGAAATCGGACGGTACAAAATCTAGGCTACCCTAGATCGCTTCGAAACACCTTTTGTCTGACGCGCGCCGTAACGTTAAACGAACTTTTAAAAAAAAGCAACGGGCAATGTGTTGCATTTTATGACGATTTATGTATTTTTTTTATTAAGATGTAGGATGTAGTTTTGTTGTGAGTTGGTTTTTATATTCGATATTGAAAGATATCCGTTCGATAGATAAACAAAGAAAAAAATTGTGATAATGCAAACAAAGAATTATTTTTGAATTAGATTGATTAAGAATGTTTCTGTTTACTCAAATGATGTAAAAACACACAAACAATAAACCGATAGCAAATATGCCTGTTATTATAACAAGCAAATATGTCTAGACCACTTACATTGTGATCGAAATATATGTTTGAGGGGCTATCAGAAGTGTAAGTGGTAAAATCCAGCGGAATCGATTACAAGACAAGATAAGGATCAAACTGACCTTCAAACAATAAATCCATGTTGAGAAGGGTAAAACGAAAGGGAGGAAGTTTTTACTTCGGCCGAAGTTGCTAATGATAAGTATAGTAAACGTCTATTTTTAACAAATGTATAAAATGCGAAGAGTTTCGTCAGGAGAGGGCAGAGCGACTTCCGACTCTGTTTCTATCCAGGGAGAGAGAGCTGGGAACTTTCAAAGATATCTTAGTTAAACGGAGCTAGTCTGCGATCTTGCATCTCCGCGCTAAGATAGATAGCTGTAATAAAAATAACTTCGCTCTATTTTATAACATGTTTTTTGTTCAGAATAGTTCTTCGTATTGCTGACTTGACTTGTGACTAAAGCATTGCAAAAATAATACAATTGCAAAAAAAGTTTTTTGAGTTTATTATCGCGTCACACGGCGCCCCTTGTATTTCGGCCATTTAATGCAACGCCGAGTGCAAAGCATTCATCACTGACACTCTGGAGAGTGTCTTTGTTATCTCACTCGATAGAGCAGACTGGACTTTATGACACCGGAGTACACAGAATATTTGTGTATCAGTGGACGAGTATGCATTATTTAATCGTCTGAAAAAAATGTAATGGTAGTCTTTATTTTACGAACCTAAGAAGTAACAGAACAACATTTTTCTTTTGCTGAGAGGGAAAAGAAATAATATGCCGCCATCATTCAGCTTCTCGAAGTAATTCGTGAAAGTCGATTGAACGAAAGAGAGGCCTTTTTTATGTTAGTACCTAAGAAGCCTAATTCACTGAGCACGATACCTGGCTAGTCCTCGAATCCTCGTTTATTAATCATACTCTCGGGTCTTCAATGTTTTTCAACGTTAGTCATTTTGCTTTCCAACTCGTCTTTATTTATTTAGGAAGTATGATGAGTGGAACAATACATTTTGTTTAAAATAAAGCTGAGCTGACGGATACTTTTCCTGGCTGCTGTTCAAATTTTAATTTTGTGAATATTGAGCCGTCGTGGTTACGAGCGGTCGCCTCATCCGTGGTCACGGGTTGTCTACCCGGAGCGGTGAGCCCTGTAAAGTGCTCAAAATGTCAGGAAAAATTCAATTTAAACAATACACTTGATAAACGAGCAAAAGCCTTTGCTCCTATAAATTAAATAATTCAAAACCACGATGTTTAAATTAAAGATTGAAATATTTACAATGTGCTATAAACGTATTCAGCCGTAATGTAGTCATGTGCGGTTTTTTGTTTGCATTTAATCTGTACCTTTTTTTGCGATTATGGGTTTGCTCTTGACTCTAGTCTAGGTCAGAGATGACAGAGACAAAGTCTACTCGTTTTGTTCCTAAAATAATATATCTGCGTAATGTTGTAGGTGTTCAATCATTTAATTCATCAAAGAAAGTTGTTCTTAAAAGAAGTCGTTTAACAAAAAACGAGTAGGTGAATTCATATCACTTTTTGAGTTTACTTGATACCCGAAAAAATCGTGATGTGGGAAAAGTTTGCTTAAACATCGGAAAACGCAATCAGTCTCCATGTTTATACCTCAAATACTTACGGAAAGAATAAAACGGGAAACCCGAATGAAATTACAGTAAATTAGAACTGAGTAGCCTTTAAAATGAGTTGGTGCTGATATTATAATTGGGTAAGTCACCCCTGCAAATTGAATTATCTGTAGGGAGCGTGTACGGTAAGGTCCAATGGCTCTTCATTTCAAGAACCTGCAGTCGACAACTAAGTCCGACAAATTAATTATGATACTTGGTACATTTTACTGATTAACATACCAATTATTCTTAATATATTTGAAGATATTGGTGAGACTTACTCAGCATGCCGTCTTTAATTATGCGTAAAGCGTTAGACCGTATCCTAATTTGTTTGACTTGTAATAAACTCACGACAAGTAGGTTAAGATATCCATTTAAGAGATTTTTTGGCCTGAAAGGTACCGACGTAACACACAACAGTTAAAATAATTTCCGGTTGTCTGACCAATAAAATCGTTCTTCCGAAGCCCGAATATCTTATTTTAATTCTAATGCTTTCCAGGTATTTCTATTTGTGATACCAAATCTCCAGCAATGCAATTTTTGATCAGATACGAAATTGGATAAGGTAATATAAAAAGCACTTCATTAAAATATACGGTGTATAATAACGATATTTATATTTGGGTGACAGGCATTTGGCATTTATTGAAATAAAAAGTGAGCGTCCCGGGTGGCAATGAGGGTGACAAAATTGTGAACATTACTCATGGCATTTCGGGTGCTTCACATTGATTGCTGTACGTCCTCGCTTGACGAAATTATATAGTTCACTATACACTGGTTTCATAAAGAATATACCGCTCTATACCACTCGTTACCCGTGGTCCCGGTCGGTTGACCCATTACCGGATCCATGGGTAATTTTAATTACCCGTGGTTCCATGGCATTAGGGCGCTGTTTCATTTTCGTCGGTTATTACAAAATAAATTTGTCCATACATTTTGCTAAGATGTCTCGTTGGTCTCGTCTGCTTGTGAACGAACTGTTCGTGAACGTACCCTGGGTTCGATTTCCAGGTCGGGTAGAAATGTCTTTGGCCTTTCTGTTAGGAAATTTTCAGTAGCCGCCTTGAGTTTGAAAGTAGGTAGTGTGATACCCTTGTGCCCAGGAAAGCACGTTAAGTCCCAATCGTTCTGTGGCTGATCCCTCCCCGGTTGTACCGGATTTTCATCCCATCTGACTATGAGAGTAAAAGAACAAAGAGTGTAGGAGGTATCTGTGTTGCAGTATAATATCTCCAGCGAACCTGGCTAATCTCAGTTTAGATTGGCCGCCGCCGCTGTAATTTGGTCGGGAGAATATAAATACGGCAGTTGAGAGCAGCGGTGGCCCAGTGGTGGCAGCCCCGACTTACGAGCAGTAAGCCGTGAGTTTGAACCCAGGCAGGCGCATTTCTTTGTGTAATATATTTCATCATCGCTGTTCTCAAAAACGGTGAAGGAAAACACCGTGAGAAACCATGCATGTCCTAGAACCAAAAAATCAAAGACATGTGACATCTACCAACTCGCACTGGGCCCGCGTGGTGGATTACAGCCCACTCCCTCTCATAGGAGAGCAGGCCTGTGTCCCAGCAGTGGGAACATTATAGGCTAATGATGATGATGATGATGATGAATATAAATACATTTTGCTCGGGTCGGTTTCATTTTATTTGTATAAAACAGCAGATAACCTAACAACAAAAAAATCTACATCAGGTCTAAAAATCATGCAATCCCTGTCCGAACTGCAGGATTCTTAGACCCATTGTACATTTTTTTGAGCTTGTAATGTACGGTTGCATAGCAAGCTGACTGTATAAGCGATTAGCTATTATAATTGAAATGAATAGACTCGGTAGCCGTGAATGAGAGAAACACTGCTGCCCATTGAGCCATAGTGCATTATACTCTTCGAACAAAGACAACGAAATTAGTGGGAGGGTTTACAGGAATTGGGAACGTTTGACCCATCAACATTCTATTCAGTATTAGCTTCTATCTGCGGCTTCGCTCCCCGGATAAACAGTGTCATACGTGTTTTCTTGAGCCACATCGAAATCCGATTTATTCTTCGTTCGACCTAAACTTTTGTCCCACATTCCAAAAAAATCTTAGTCTGCCCATATCACTATTGAAGTCCTGCTTCGTCCCAAATTACAAGTACGGGGCACCTATTTCGGTTCGAAGGGTTATAAAATTATGCCAAGATCTCTTGTGCTCGAGCCAATTCTCAAAACGCTCAAGCCAATTCTCAAAATTTGCTCTCACGGCGAAGAGAGAGAGAAGCGGTTTTTTCAAATAGTTGATTGACAAAATATTAAATAACACGTAATCCTTTTTTGCCGACTGTACAAAAAAGTAAGTTTGGCATATACAAAAAAAAACATGGGGCGTGAAAGGAATATAAAATAGGATTTTTTTTTTGTATGATGGAAGCATAATGTTTGGGGCAAACTAAGAATTTTTGGAATGTGGGACAAAACAGTAGGACGAGAAAAATAAATCCGGAATCCTGTCAGTCTCCTAGGTGTGAAAAGGTAACGGACGGGTAAACATTGTGTTATTTTCGCGTTCATAATAATAGAAGATGGAAACGCCTAAAGACATTTACTGGTATAATAACATAATAATATTATAACATAATGCCAGTATCATCACGCCTGTAATCCCCAAAGCGTTAGGCAGAGGTGTAATACAGGGCGAGCCTATTGCCATCAATCGGCGCCAACTCCGGACTCCATGGCTGATCCTGAAAAAAACCTGTTGGAAAAACCTATTAACAATTTGCCCGACCCGAGAGTCAAATTCAGGACCTCATGCACAGCAGTCGCGACAGCTACCACTGGACCAACAAGGTACTCACTCACACAGTTACTAGCATTAAATTCAAGGCATATCCAGCTAGAATTCTGTTTATTAAATGAATCTCTTGTTCAACGCTGTTTGCTATTTTCCAATCAATACGGTAATATCTGGATGAGTACTTTGTCAGCGCATGTAATTATGAGGCGAATGCATTACCAATTAACTTCGAAAACATAATTGGTGTTATATTATTGTGAGACTCAAAGTGGTGCCACATCAATTATACTAATGGAATCGAGCGAAACCTATTTTTTATTAAATTTAATACCGTACAAAGCTTTAAAATATTCTTTGTTTTCAATATCCAAATGCACCATTCACGAACCGTTTTCAATACGAGCGCGTATTAACTGAATGCGTATTATGAATTCGATTTTCAACGAATGCCTGCAAAATATTTCGTAGAAATATATACGAATTTGCTATGTATATCACTTTGCCATTGCTTTATCACTCTAAGGTTACTAAGGACTTCAAAAAATTGCAATGTCTATGACAGAATGGAAGTTACAAGCTTAGTGAAGTTTCAGTTAGCTGGGAAATGTTGCCATCCTTGTAGGTCCATGAAGTGTTCTAGTACCGACCCCACTCTGTTACGAAACTCGTTCTCATTTGTGTGAAATGACCCTTAATGAAATGTACTTAATAATTTGTAAATATGTAGGTACCTGATTTATTATTTCTATTGAGTTATCATGATCCGCCTATTATGTGACGACACGGTTGGCGCAGTGGTTGAGCGATCGACTGTTGCGCTGCGTGTCGCGGGTTTGATCCCCGCACGGAATAAATATTTATATGGCCTACAGATAGGCGTTCCGGGTCTGGCTGTTTGTGTATGTGAGTTTTTAAATGTTTGTAAACGCATCCACGATACAGGAGAAATTCTTAGTGTGGGGCAACGTTAAAAAAAAAAAAGACAATATAAAAGTGTTTCTATTGTTGGGTCACAGGCCTCGTCTTCACCAAGGGGAGTGGGCTGCAAACCACAACGCGGGCTGAAATTGGTTATACTTTAGGTTAATCTATTCTACGAATGTTTAAGGTTAAGAAGTCAAGTTGTTTAAGTCAGAATGTGGAGCAACTACATTTGCTGTGTGTTTGTTTGGATTTGATTTAGCCAATGGAGTTACGATAGTGCTCGACGATGTTTTTCGAACATTTCAAGCTAGCTACTAGGCTAAAGTTACGCGAGTTTTTTTTCTTTTTTTTTTTAACAGAAATAGAAAAACCAGCGTATTTCTCTTTTCACAACCAAAATACAGACTCTACGGCTTGCTACGACGTGCACGATCACATGAAATCGCAATAATGTCTGCATATAAATGAGAATAATCAGCATCAGTCTCCGTTGCTACCGTTTTACTTGCTCAGGTAACAAAAATCAAGGTTTTTATTTCAATACTTGCTGTGACCCGCCACTTCGTTCGTCTACAGACTTCGACCTTCTTTTCGGAAAAAATAACTTTTGAAAAATTCTTTGTTTATCTTTAAAAAGGGTTCAACCTTCAGTGGTTTAGGCAGTACGTTGTCTGTCAGTCAGTCAATCTAAATTTTTAGTTAAACCGTTTCATGATAATAATTGTGTAGAGTTTTGAGATAAATTAGCAGAAACTTTTTTTATTTTCTGACGACCAATCACCAACTACCAAAACAAGTTACCCGGTCACTTGGTTGTGGAGGTCAGACGCGCTATCTGCTTCCGGTTAGACTGGAAGCCAACCCCGACTAATGATGATGATTATTGCCTTTTAAACCTAAATGAATACTTATTTCTCTTATCGAAGAAAAATTTAAACCTAGTTTCTTTATATTGTTTCGATACGAAGAAACCTGATTCAATTTACTTTTTACAGCTTCAGGCCATGAGACAAATATGGCTCAGAAAAGATTAAGGAACAAATTGCTCCTACATAAATAATAACGTTTAAAGAGGTTTGTTTTAAATATACCAGTTAGGAATCACGCACATGTCTGTTTTTATATATTGATTATAACTTTGACTTGAATCGACCGTAATATAAAAAGTTTGACGGGATCAACAATTGGAGGCAGTTATCGTCAATTATTTTACACGAATAATATAAAATCGATGACTCCAATTAGGAGAAAAGCGAGCTGTCTTTGTAATAAGACATTTATTCGGTGTTATATGTGACGTTTATTGACCAGATACACAAGAATAAATACAGGGAAGTTGGAACATACGGAGTTGTGGTGATCAATCATGTCGCAGTCTCCGGGGTGAGACCACAAAAAGTAATAGGTCGAGTGTGAATAGTTTACGTTCTTATTCTAACACAGATGGAGGATACTTTTAATGATTTCATTAATAAAGTTGTGTGTGAGAAAAGTTGAAAGTTTTTACTTAAATGTAGTAATACTACTATAATAATAATAGGTAGTTCTCTATAAGTAATTAGCTACGAGACAAAAATACCAAAATAATAAAATAATCAATCTTTCACACATACAAAATAAAAGAGAGAAACAACGAGCAGGTTAATTAATAGGCGTGGCTGCAGCAGTCAACAGAACGGTCGCCGCCTCGCCGGTCTCATATTTCGTAAACAGCGAAGCGAAAAGCGTGGAACTGAGAAGTGCCATTCGATATCCGATATTCAGAAGATCGATAGTTGTTAGAATAAAAGAACGAAATGAACAAAGCAAGTAAAAAAACTAACTGGCACGAAACAATAGCCGTTACGAGCGGCGCGCTGAAAGCCCCATGAGCTTGGTGATTCGTTAGCAAAGAGACAAAAAACGGCCAGCCGCGAATTTGTTCTACAGAGGAGGTTTCGCACCTGACATTTAAGTATGATCCTATTCAGGATTACATATTCCCTTGCGGCAGGTGGGACGCTGACAGAGCTGTCGCCGGGGTGCCGGAATGAAATGCGATGACGCGAGTTCTAATCCGGTAATAACAAAAATGTATTCTCCCTTTGTCTTTTGTAAAATTTGTTTTGATGAAAAACATGCAAATTGAAGGAATACAACACAAATATATCTGAGTATACTACTAGACTTTTTAGATTTATTTAGATATTTTTTGTTTTGTTACTAACGATAATTTAGGTTTCTTAAGTTTCCATTACAGGATCCTTGAGAAATGTCACACCAGCATGAGCAGTTTTATGTCGTTAATTTTACTGAAAGAAATCCTGAAAAAACGAGAAATTCATTCGTATCGCCGTGTTCGTGACTATTCCATGTCTTTCGACATTCGTCTCTGTAACAGTTTCGCCAATTTTCAGTAGAGTTTCATTGACGCTCCATGTTAATTTGGATATCGACACTCTACCCGGTTCTAGGTATATTATTTTATTTCCTTGACAAAAGATCTAGAGCGAAATTTACTTTGGACATTCGCAAGTCGATGGCCTCAATAACTGTATCTAGAATTCAACACTCAATATAGGACGATTCGTGAATCTGAAATCGTCTAGTTTCGTATTCTAATCGGGAGCAAATCAACATAAAGTATCAAATTGCGACAATTGAGGATATATTTAATATGCCAACCAAATTATAATGAAGTTATGTGCCTATAAAGTATTAAGTTTATAAAGTTAGGTTCTAGTTGTATCCAAAGTAAAAATGTCAACAGGAGCATTTAATATTCTTCATCTACTCAGTTGTGTGTGACTTGGAAACTTCTTGAATGTAACCAAATGACGTGTTACAGTCGTGCTAATATTTATCACCGCCCATAAAAAACTTAAACTTCGAATAATTTTCTGCTACATTCCAAACTTTTATTTGGTAATACCCCAGAGCAATTCCTACTTTGTTTACAAATAAACTTGCCGTTGAAATTGGGAAGGAAAAAGCTTTTCGAAAGAGGATAGGTAAATCGATTTATGCAAAACAGATAGCGCTTTTTGTATGCAAATTTTTGTTGATTTCCCAAAGATTGAAATCGTGGTATTGTGAAATGGAAAATATTGATTGTCTACCGACAATAAACAACGTGCCCAGTGGTTTGTTTGAAATAACCATCAATTTATTATTTCATGTTTATTTTATTGGGAAATTGTAAAAAAGAATGTAAATTATAATTACCTTTTGCTGAATTGCGTTCTCGTAGGTTTGTGGGGAAAACTGGCTGCAAAGAAAATGAGAGCAAATAGTAATATGTGATTATTTGGTTGTTGCTGTTGAGGGTTACTTATCAATCTGAATAAACGATTAAATTAATTACCTACTACAATTAAAGACTGGAATATCGAAATTCCCTATTTCAATTTTATTATGAAATATTGCCGTGAGGGTACATTAAGTAAAAAATATTTGGCCTTAGGAGACTAACTTAGTATAATAAAATGAAAATATATAAAAATGAATTATCGTCCTTCAGCCGTCTCCCCGGTAGGTAAATTAGGAACCGCTAAAACCTCGCGGAGGTGATAAATCTCTGTCGAATTCGTCAGCCAACAGTTTTATTTCTTTTTCCCTTTTCCACCAGCTTTCTTTTCAACAAAGTTACTCAGCCGCTGGATGGACGTACGCTTATGAGTACTTATACATGTACCCACTGAGAAACATTACACATTCACAAACATTATGAAAAATTCTTGGCCTTAACTTATATTGTCGGTCCTAAGTATCTACATGTCTATATCTACATCAGATAAAGAATTTAGATTTCTTAATAGGCCAGTGTTATTACTTATTATCTACCACCGATACGTAAATGTTTAGCGGTAGATTTGTGACGTTTCTTCTTGATGATGACCTACATATTAAATTAAGCTTTCAAATTTTATTTACAATATTTACAATAAAATCAACTCTTTTGGCCTTATTTTAGAATCATAAAAGCTAAAAATAGCATAGTAGGGTATAAATGGAGAAACATTTATGAACTTACTTATAGAGGTTTAGCAGTTTATATCCTCACATATTCGATTCATAGCTCACTAGACTGATATTAGTTAGCTGTCACTTGAAGAGCGGGAACAGAAGCTGTAGGCAGTCGTTGGCGGTGCGGCGACGACGCGGCAACTTCGAGCCGACGACGCGACGACATCGAGACGACTCCGGGCTGGCGACGAAACGACGGCGAGATACCTCGGCACGCTGGCCGCCTCGTCCTCGACGCGATTTGTTCGGGAATTGCATTGTTCCGCCGACACCTGGAATCTGGATTCGGTTAGTAGAACCTTTTCCGGCGAAGAAGATTTGTTGCCACGTATTTTCTTCGCTCTGGAATTGTTGTTAGCTACGGATCAATTTAACAACCGTTCTGCGAGAAATAGTCTGATGCAAGAATAACTAACTTGGAGCAAGGAACAACTACCGTGTCCTATGTTCTAGATAATGCTATTCATACAAACTGTGATATAACCTTACATTTTCCCAGAATATTCGGCGAAATTTCTCACTGCAGTTACGAGAGGCTGCTGGTATAATTATTATGATTGTGCTGTCGGACTGATTCTATAATAAGGTTTACTTGAACTCTTGTTTAGTCATCGTGGTTCTAGGAGTATACTCTACTGAGAAATTGACAATTTTTAAAGAATTTTCAATAGGGATAGAACTGTTTTTCAAGAATTTTGCACATTTCGCTACATCTTAGACAAGTTATATAAAATTTAGAGCGACACTGGTGGGGATTAGGGGTGGAAGGCTCAAATCTTCAGCGATTTTGTGAACTTTCTATGGCTTATCTATTCTCAGAGGATATTCAGCTTTTCCCGATTTTAAACAAAGCAGTTATTAATTTGATTTGAGATACAGCTTTACTGTGCAAGATAATTGAATAATAATTTGGATGTGATAACGGAATACGGATTATCGAAAAGTTTTTCAATTTACTTAATGGAGTGGAAGCGTTTTATTGGAGATTTATAGGTACATACATATTAAATACGAAGTGATGTACTGTTTTACTTGTTTTGGCGTATTGTACGGAAGTTAAGGTTTGTGTTTGACTTCATTCTTGTACGGCTATGTATTTTACTGACATAAAACAATTCGAATTAGGAATAGGGGATCGGACTGGGTAAAGAAAACGACATTCTATTTTGTCCGTCATACAGGTAATACAAAAATATTAGACACGTATTTTTTGTTTTATCAAAATATCAAAAAAATACTTAGTTAGAACTCATTAAAGTTGGAGAGTGGGGGCTTACTACGTCACAAGTAGGTATAAAACTTACCTACATGTGACGTCATGCGCCATTTCAACTCAATATATCTCCGTAATTTTATGACCACGTGAAAAAAGAAAAAATACGTGGCTAAGACTTTTCAAAAAAACTGCCCGACGGACAAAGAAAAAAAAAATTGTGGAGGGTGTTCCTAATTCACATGTTTGTATTTAATAATTGGTTTACCTACTAAATAATAGTAGCTATAGGCATAATTATCTACATGAGTGGTTTCCGTCATGATATTTTAAAATTAAAACTCTTTAATCAGTAATTTTATCGTAATGTGTATTTTATCGTATCCTTGACTTAACCATAACTGGCGAAATATGGATGGGTTCTTCTCCTAAGGAAATAACAGCATTGTGTTTTTTTTTAATTTTACTTTCAGGAACTAGGCATAATTAATTAAGCTCCAGTTCAGGAAAAGGTACTAATAATTGATATTATTGTTCTAACTAAGAAACACCGCTTTAAAATAATAAGTTGGTATGTATAGGTAGAGTGACCCTGGTAACAATAAAAACAACATCCCGCAAGTGACATTACATTCTAGGTGGAGTTACTGAGGAAATCACTTAACCAGATGCTTTCCAGCGCTCATAAAGCATCTATGAGGACATATTTCGCCTCGGAGAGGCAGGACACTTTCCAGGATGTTTCCTAAAATTCCGTAGTAGAAAGATGTTCCTTTGTCGAATACATTTTTCATAAACTGATACACAAAATAGCATTTTCGCATTTGGGATCATGAAAAATTCACGGCTAATGAGCGGAAAACATGAGGAAAACGTAAGAATTTCCTTGTAGCTACACTGTTTTATTAATCGAATAATTGAAATTGAATCTTTTGTTGGAATTTATATAAATGAGAAATTGCTGTTTCATCATATGAAGTTGTACCAATCTGTAGAATTGGAGTGAGACATTTATTTAGTAAGGGTGGTGGAGGGGGGGGGGGAAAGGTGAGCAGGGGGTTGGCTAACGAGTTTCTGTCTGATGTTTGTGAAGTTCGCTCCGGGTCACGGCGCTACGTCCGCCGGCTACACACCCGCGCCGCCAGCTAATGAAATATCCGTCTGGACTCAACAACCATACAATACCATTTTATACAGGAAATGGGTCAAATCGCAAGTATCGAATGATTGCTTGATCAGCGCTTACTTGTCAGAAAGGAGAATTTATTTTATCCTCAATAAAATACGAGTTGAGCGAGTTCTTAAACTATGTTGTTTCTTACCTCAAGCAAGTTATGTATAGACACCGCGAATTCCCTCGACACTCATAATTCAAAAGATGTTACCGCTGCGCGAGTATAAAAGACGATCTTCTACAGACTCATTATCTACGAGAAGCTTCTTTCACGGAGCACAATTATCGAGATTTACCAACAAACCATTGAGATGTTTGAACATTTTGTAACTCGTAACAGCCAGAATTTCTGACAAGCTATGTCAATTAAACGTCAGTGGTTAACAAGCTTATGTAGATATTATGTAGAGTGTAGACGCGCAATTAGTTTGTGGGATCGCAGTTGAAATATCTAATTATTTGTGGTCACAAAAGTTGGTCGTCTGTGTCCCACAAGCCCACAATGGTAATTTCGCGTTAATATTTATGACGTATAGCGATGCACGTCACGGACACAGAGAGCAATTTTTATGTCAATAATGTGGGGAGCAGATTGATGCTGTATTTTTCATTGTATTACGAGCGTAATTGCTAATTTTATGGTTCGTTTGATGTGAGAGAACATTTCACCGTGTTGTCAAATGTCCGCGTCCTTCATCACGCTAAACGGTTTATGACTGACATGAAACCAGTTCTGTGTCAAATTAACAAACACCATTCAGAATTAGGTTCTTAACAAATATACGGGAACGACCCCGGCTGGAGTCTTAAAATAGAAATACTATCCTATTTCAGAGGTCGCGAGTAATGTGGAAAATGTATGATCGTAGGGTAATACCTAAATCTCTTGTGACATTCCAAATCATTGAAAGTGTTCTCAACCCACATGGGTGTAAAAGTAAATGTGGCCGCCGAATGATATTTTTGAACCTACGTCGATATGTACGTACTAAATACGTTTATTAAAAAAAAAACGACTTCAAAAACACAAAAATGTGAGTCGAAGTGAAGTCTGAGTGAAGTCGGTGACTTTTGTTCCATTGATTCAGTATTTCTGCCACCGACTTCTGAAGCTAAAGTTATTTTTTTGCAAATTAAGTTTTTTTTGCCCAGTTTTAGCTGTAATATCCTATTTCGCTATGCATTTATTTTACATTGTTAACAATACATGCCATGGTACAGGTCATGTCGTGGTTGGGCATGGTAATCCATGCCATGACATTTTTGGGGTTTTAAGCCCCCTCAATAAAATAGAACTTAGTATACCGAAATAAAATAAAATGTGGGTGTACTGTATACATCTGCGTACCAAGCTGGACGGCACAATGTATATTTTGGCGCCCGGCTGTGACTTCTTCTTTTTAGTATAGATGGTATAATATGTTTTATCTTTATGTTAAATTATTTGGAGCCAGTAGGTGGCCGAATCTGGTCGTACGCCTATCTAAACTGTTTTGTAGTTTACAACAGATCATTGCATTGCAGGAAAGTCTTCTTATTTCCTGTATTTTTTTTAGAACGCCGGGAAGTCGTCATGTTCAGTGTGAAAAATAGATTTACTATTTTTCCTGCATATTTCCATATTTTCGTGGCACCGACACCGAATAATAACGCTATATTGGAACTTGTTTTGATAGGCGCAGCTTGACCCGCGCGAAGGGCAGAAACTATCCCACAAGAGCGTACCATCGGGTCAAAAATTACTAACCCAGGTCTTAGTCCACGTATGTGCCATTTTGCCAAAAATATCGAAATCAGTTCAGCCGTTGAGGCGTTCAAAGTTAGTCAGAAAGAGTAACTCTCGCATTTACAATATTAGTCCATGGTTCTTATAATATAACTGGTCATCTTCACGAGAATGTTCCTAGGTAGGCAGAGATACTTAATCGAGCATCTAATGATGATGAATGGTTACACAGGAGTGTTATGGCGTCGTTTATGGCAACATGAGGGCCCATATATATAGACACGTTACACTTTATTATGAAAGGGTAGATTCTCTTACGGCATTCCACTGGCTTTTACTACTTGGGGAAGAGTGAAAAAGTAAAAGGGTCTTTGAGCTGTGGTGGACTAAATCCTATCATTATCCCATCAGTTTAACGGCTACTCGTGGTTGGGCCCTTCCTAAGTCTCTGTTCTGCTTTATTGAACTTATGAAAATTTTCAGTCTTTAAAAAGCCAACAAAATGTTTAAAAATGACCTAAAACTCTCCAATCGATATATGCAATCAGAATGGAAAACTAATCGTTTTATTATTATTGCTAGAGCCATTCTAGAGCCATTTCAAGTTCAAGCATTTTATAATCATCGCAACCTTTCACCTCTGTTCAACGACTTATTACTTCGTGCACAAACTGTACATAATATACAGAATACAACTGCCAAAATGTACAGCCAAAACAGCTTCTGAAGCGAAATTAAAACTGTTCCAGAGTTTTGTCTGTTTCCGCAATGATAAACAATATTTCGATTGCAACGTTCCGCGTCAGAATAACGTCAAATAATCACAATATTCTGAACTCCGCCGCCATATTTTCATTAGCAGCACCATGTTAAAAGACTTTTAAATAGGCACAACATTTTGCGATGAAATGTTTTGTTCATTATCGGAATTCCTCTAAGTACATAGCTAACCCATCGATTCAGCAGTTTTCAAAAACACGTAAAGCCTTGTGAATTGCTTTTTTAATCTGATGCTGAATTTGTTAGTAATAAAAACCGACATTAATGTAAATGGTTCAGGTTAACAGCGACAACGGCAAGCTGCTAAGCGTCCTAGAATAAAACGAAATTAAATACATTGCACAAATCGCTGTGAAAACCGTGAAGCATGTTCCAGTCGTAGAAAGTATTGAGGAAATTCGTTGGAGTTTTATTTTATTTCGACTAAGGATTTTCCGCTAGAGAGGTTCCAGGTTCGTCGGTCAGATAAAGTGCGCTCAAATATAAAGTTTCAATTTCCCCGCTGTCCGCGAGACGTGCGGTGCCTTCCGAAATGAATGCCCTTTCTGATCTGTCTCTCTCGCACTCCATTATACACTAGGATCAGTTCATTAATTCGTATTCAATATTAAATTCACAGAAGTGTCACACTTTTTTCCTGATATATTCCGTCTGGCATGTTCAACACCCAACAGCACGTATTTCCATTTCAGAGTTTCAGACTCCACTCGCCTAGTTCATTTTTGCACCGCACTTGATTTTCACAAAGAAAGATGCATCTTTTTGCAATGAAAAGCTTACAAAATATAAATGTGTAGCAGAGATGTGTTGTTTTATACGTTCTATCTTATCGCAGTGTTGTTACCACACGCTTGTTACAATCATTATAGGAATGTGAATCAGTAGTCGGCGGTTTACGACTACATATATTACTACTACTACTACTATAAATATATTTTATCTGTAACAACATTGCCGTGAAAAATCATAACAATCGCAACCTATCTGTCATGAATAATTCTTAAGCATGATAACCCGAAAATTCAATCTCCGAACAATGGGATCGTATTAGCATACAAAAGGTTTCACATATTTTACGCAAATCCGTTATATTTTGAGTTATCTTCTCCCAAAAAGGCAATGTTTTTCCCCTGACCTGTGAAATAAATTTCATTCGAGACACAGGTTGTTAGCGAGTACGGGTTGGATTGTTTGAATTATTAATTTCTAATTGACCGAAAATAATTACAGGTACTTTAAGCTAAGATTTAATTAATTTGATACGAGAGACGGGAATTGGTTGGGTACTCTTTGTTGTGATGTATCACATTTAGTAACGTAGTACGCAAAACGTTGGTGACTGAGTAATATAGCCGTCAGTTTGGGGTCCAGTATGCGAAATCAGGTGTTTATTCTGAAGCATGGAGTGGTTCTGCACAGCTCTAGCAATCACGTTTGTCTGCAGCTGGGCGCGCTTCGCCTAGCCGCGCTTCGTTCTGTCTCGCTGTCAAGTTGTCCATGTTAAACACGTTGTTTGTATGTTACAGCGTCCAAACTGCGGTTTGAATAATTTTACCGTTGTAAGCGGTGGACGATGAGGTCAAACACATCCGTATGTTTACGCATTCACTGATTCAGAACTGTTGCGTACTCGATTTTTTCATTCGTGATTCATTCATCGTTAGGCTTACTGTTTTATTTTGGTGCAAAATAAATATCCCTACAGAGTATTTACATTGATTCAAACCATTGTGCACTTTGCATGTGTGTTTTATCACGGTATACGATTTTTTTTAAAGAAGCCGATGGAGTTTGTTATAAAAAAAAAATAAGCTCCAAATAAAAGACATGTTCGATAAATGTTTTCAGCAGTTATTTAATTTCACGTTTGGCAGAGTCTCAATCAGCTTCGCATTCGGACCAATCATTCAATCAACATGTCCATAATTGATGGTTATCGCATTACGCGACTCGTTAGCGATTGCCGTTGATTTTTGTTATCATTCGACCTTTTTATGTGGGTAATGACTACCCGATGGGAGTTTAAATAGATTTCGCTAAATGGTACCAATTTGGTTGAGTATCTAGAATTCGAATATATACTTATGCTTGTCGGTACAGAAATGTGGAAGGTACAGTTACCTACTATTTGTACTGCAGGGGTATTGGTGTGGGCTGCGGGTTGTTCGAAAGAGATACCGCGGCCCTGGAACACAAAGGGCTAAGAAGGAACATGGGTGGGTTTTAGTCTGTCAAGTCTGACACTCCCTCCCGCTCCGCCCAGAGCGGGAGAAGTCATTTGATGATTTCCCATCCGCAAAAAAAAAAAGGGGTATTGGTTTATCGATGTTCGATAAATTTAACTTAATGCAACTAAATTCTCCCAGGTAGACGGCGATTCTCGTAAGTGTGACACGAGGAAGGTTCACCTCCAAGAGAGTTGCTAACTTAATTCATTATAGTGCGCCGTGTTTGAGTTCCGTGAGCACTCTCCGGTTTCGGCCTTGTTTCGGCAAACGAATACCTCCACCCCCGCGCCCCGCACACGATCCGTTTCACCCTCACCTCCGAATAAACAACCACCTGATTGACACCTATACCATGCAAATTACTTGCGAGAACTTTTAAGGGTAGCATAACATCGTCCTAGGTACTGTAAACATATAGTTTGGCAACTGTATTATGTCTACGAGGGCTACAGCCCCAACATTGTTCGTAGCTATTTGAATATTTCGGGGAACTGGTCTAAAAGATGTCTTTTTATTTTTAATAAACCAGCACAAAGCAGCAGTTTATCCTTCTTTGTTGTTTTATTAAAAGCAAAACTGAAAACAATTCTGAAAATATATCTTTTTTGTGTAAATTCTAATGATTATGAAATTCCTCGAACTAAGTAAGTGTTTTTCTTCGTTTTCAACGTTATATAGTCCCAACTTATTTAATTTCTATTGTCTATTTCCTCATTTACCAAAACACGTGGACTTAAATACCCCATCGAAAGGTCTCGGGTTCAAAGTTGTTTAAAAGCTATTTCGTAAACTCGATTACTTAAAGAAAATGAAGAAGGATTAAAAGGCAACTTAGCGTTAAATTAAATTAGCCCGTTAAGTTATTTATAAAAAAAAATGGAGGTTCAGAGCGAACAGAATCATGTCGAGCTTAGTTCAACTGTCACCAACAACGACCGTAAACAAATCTCAACTTAAATTGCATTTCAAATCTACGAACTCTCTCACAGATGGTTAATTTTATTATTATGAAGTAGACTCCGTTATGTTCGATAGAAAGTCACAATACAGTCAAGAATGAACGCTCAGCATCATTAGCACAGAAAAAGATAAAATCTGGACATGGCTTGATTTTTCGTGTTTTTTTATTAACGAAATTGTTCCGATTATTTCTGTTATTAAAGCTGCAGGAACTTCTGTTGTTCGCGTTCGCGTTACTAACGATACTAACTGGACGTTGTTCGTTAGTATCACAAAAGCAGGATTAGCTGGCAATCCGAGAGGCACAACAAAACAGTATCAATAAAACGATCGCGTTGTGAAATGAGCACGGACTCATTGCTCACATTATCGAAAACAGATGTGGTATGTGTGTATCCTTTTGTATCTTCACTGTTATATTTATATTATCTAATTGCTCTGGAGGCTTTTAGGCTCCGTGTTTAACTATTTCGTGTTCTTGAGCTATACAAATACCTTTGTCATATTCTGAAGGCTGTTGAATGTTTGATCATTTGAGAACAGGTAATTACCAAGTATATTATAATGGGCTACTTTTGCGGTATAATAAGTGTATTTGAGAAAGGTGGGTAGTACGTTTCCTTATAATTCTTGTTTTAAGCTTAGCCAAGATTAATTAGCTATAAAAAAGGATCAGATTACCTTTATATTCAGTTGATTCCACTCCGGTGCAGTTTTGCGCTACACTTGGAGTTTGCTAATGATTTAAAGTTCGTCGCCAGGGAACGAAAACCACAGCTTTATCCCATCACGTTTATAACCATAGAGATAATATTTCTCCAAACATATAAGTACTTAGTTAATAGCTAGGATTTCGCAAGCAACGTCTACTTGCTAACTTTTAATGGTCTAATAATGAGAACGTGGATCAAGTGATACACCGCAATAACTTTTTTTATGTGTCTGCGGAAATGTTCACAATGAATGTGTTGGATGCGCGTACACATGAATGGTGTTTAAATGCTACAACAAGCCAATAAGTCTTTGACTTTTATTAAAAAGAAGTTACTCACAAAATTCAGCTTCCAAGTGGCAAATAACTTCCATCGGTGCATCGCTTAACGTTTAGTGAACAAGTTGCTCCTAAACGTATGTTATTCAAAATATTTTCAGTGTCATGAGATAAGAGTGTATACCCTCACGGGAAATTACTGCCGAAATCTCGGCGCCCGCCTATAGACAGTTCGCTCGCCTCCTTTGTGCCTTGAATCAATTCCCGTAACTTATCTGCATATTTTATAATGCGAGACGAAGTGACGCTGCAGCATTCGGTAGGTACCCCCTTTAGGGATTCTATCGTGTTTTGGAACGCGGAGTGGGGAATTACTAATAAAAGATATCGGAAGAAAACTAATTTCTGATAAGCGAAGTTAATAGGATGGGCGCGACCTTCCAAATTTAGGCGGAGTTTCACGCTTCTTTAAACCGAAAACCGATATTTTTTATAGCTTAATCTCGGGTTAGGTAAATTACGTTCATGATAACGTATCAAAGGTAATGAATAGTTGAAGCTTGTAAATTGTGTTTTCAGAATAACGGCGTCTTTTTTCGGAATAGAATTAATCCATCTCTTAAGTACTTAATCATATAAGTAGGTATCTACACATGTGTATATAAAGTTCCCGCAGCCAGTCTCAATCTCCCGAGGCGTTAGCAGCGTTTTGTTGGTAACGCGCACCCAACTTTTAGGAGCAACTGGCACGAGTCCGCACCGCAAATAGGATTACCGACAGACCTAGAAAGCCTGCGCGTGTCGGCTAATTCAATTTTATTGTCAATATAAAATGAAATAAACTTTTTTGTTCAACTTTGCTTTCAGTTTTGAAACTGTTATATTCTGTTAAAATTTCAGCGACGATTCATCGCGTTAGACAGGTCCAATATTGCCAAAATTGCTCCATTTGAGATACAATGAAACACGAAAGAATGGAGCTCTCTTGAATGTCCAATTTTAACCATAGCTAGAACGAGCCTTTGAAGTCAGTGCGGTGTAGCGGTGCCAGCCGATTTATACCCGTTCTGATGGAAGCCATTCAAAGCTTTTGCAGATTTAGATCGCCATCGGTCGAAAAGTGAAACAACGGAGCCAATGAATGGTTCGATCCGAGCACACAGGCGCTCGTCTGCGGCTGCCGACGTGACGTCCCAAACAAGCTCAATGAATGCTACCAGTACGACAGCAACCAGCTAACGTACGCCAGATGAGAATAAAAAATGATCATGCATGAATTTATTCCACGCGGTTGCTTTGTGATAAATTTTGTCGCTTTTTTGTTCGATCCTCTATGGATTTGAACATGTAAGGAGACATTGTATTAGCGCCATATAATAGGTAGGTTTTTACCATGCTCAATATATCCATGTACTTAATATATTTTCAGTACCTTCCTACAAACTTCTTATTAAAATTGTAAAGAAAATTCAGGCTTTAAAATAAAAAGAAGGCTTTATTTAAATACTTTGCTTCTTCAGGTGTAGGAACATAAAGTTACAACTTCTATTTAGGCAAGCTGATGGTCTGAAACGATAATTAGAATTTAGCGTTCCCCAGTGATTTAAAACATTAGCAAAAACTTACTCTAATTAATTTGAAGAAAATGTACAACAAAAGTGAAACGAGTTAATTTCTAGAAGAACTGTTACAATAATTAGGTAAGTATCCACCAACCGAGCTTTCAAATTCTGCTAATAATTAAAGGTGTTGGAAGATTTTTTAGTGAAACGTAACTTATTTTACTTCCGCAATTTTATTCTATTTTGCTATTGCCCGCAACTTCGTTTGCGTGGAATTTTGATGTGCATGTGTGAGAAAAAAAATAACCTTTGTCCTTTCCCAGGATATAATCTATCTCCTTGCCAAATTTCATTACGATCCGATCCGATCTTCGTTTTGGGGGACTGTCTCTTGTAATTTTGACGTTCAACAAGTGCTGATTATCAGCCTAGTTTGAATAAATGACTTTTGATTTTGATCAGGCGTTTAGTCGTGAAAAGATAACAAACAAACAAACAGATTTACTTGGCATTTATAATATTAGTATGGATTAATCAATAGCCGGCTTCAATATAAACCAGTTTTGTATGAGACAAAATCTTCTAAAGCGTCACGTTTCCGAGATATAAGCTATCAAAGTTAGAATCTTTTCACTGAAGGAATTTCTCTTGTATCGTGGGTGAGTTTACAAACATTTAAAGTCACATACACAAACAGCCAGACCCGGAAGAACTACCTGTAGGTACTTTAACATTAACTTAAAATGTGGTGGTGTATATAAATGTTCAAGCTGAGAACACCTTGAAATTCACAAGTTAATGAAAGCTGCACGCACATCTGGCTTTGATCATACTCTTTGGAAGAAACATTAAAGAAAGGTGATAAATAGACTTTATTTCTACGAAAAATGTAAACATATATGTTGGTACCTATATAAAAGTTATTGATAGGTGCTTTAACGGTTTCCGCGGTTTTAATAAAGAATCACGGTCAAACGTTACGATTCAAATTTAACTTTATTTAACGGTTGTTTTAACGACTTCGAGATTGTTGATAAAACTCCACCGCATTGTCTTATCGTAACACTGCAGTTAGACTTCTGAAAATATTACAATATTGGCGTTTATTGGTCATTATTTCAACTGCTTTCGCAAGCATTCAATGTAAAACGGTTTTATTAAGATCCCGAGAAGATAAAAGATAAAACGTTACGGAGAATTTTCATCGTCGCTTGAACATAATTCTATTGGGTGACTGGCCTCGCTTGGGAATAGATAGATCACCACTATCTGCGGGTATCTTAACAGACGATTAAAATTTACAGATGGTAGAGATAGCTTTCTTTTTTCTTTTGTCAGGTTGTTGTTTATTTCCATGGCTCAATTGCTGGAGTGTCCAAAGTGTCCCTTACACCTTCACTTTAGAGGACTTAAAAACGCATTAGTCGCCGTGATGAACATGGCCACATGCAGAGCCGAAGAAATTTAATAAACCGTACTAGCAGAAATTTAATAAACCGTAGTGTATCGTATACACTTATAATATGTTTATGTTTATTTTGTTTAGTCGGCACACATACTTTTATACATTACTACATATTTTTGTAGTGTTATCTTATTTTTGTAGTGTTGTTCTATTTTTAACCCCCGAACAAAAAAGAGGGGTGTTATATAATCCTAGTACTGTTTATTTTACTTTCTTATTTATGTCATCAAATATTGACGCTGTTTTGGCTTCCGTACGTTATTTCACAGGTGACCACTGAAAACCAGCGCTGTGCTGTGGGCTCCCCCATGGCACAGCATCATGCTGAGTAGTAACCTGCTTGTCGCAGTCACGACGTGCAAGCAGTAATCATTTTTGATCCGTCCTGTTTGTACTTTTCATATATATTTTTTTCTTGCATTGTACATACCTATATTTTTTGTTTTATTTTATTTTTGTAATTTTATAAATAAATATATTTTCTTTCTTTCTTTTCTTCTTACTATCGATACGAAAGTAGAAGAAAAATATCACTTTGATTACCGGGTAATATTATGTTACGCTTTAAAGATTTGATATAGAATTAAGATTCCCTTTAGACCACTATTTCTGTGGTTTATATGGGAGGAATACATATGTAGCAACTAGCAGTGGAACTTTACGGTCGGATTTGATGAAGGCTTTTAGTAAGTAGTGTAAACTACACATGTTACAGCAAAAAGCCATAAAGTGCGCGCCTCTATCTGTCCCTTAAGGTTAAGGCCAGGATTCCTAATGTTGACATTTGTTTCAAGAACAAACTTGTTGACATTGGAAACTTACTTCAAAGTGGCTATTCAGAGGTCCGAATCGTTGAAGTGGGAAAACGAGCGAGACACCTAAGTCCACTCATAAGTGTGGCTTAAACAGTTAAGGTGGGGTGAGCTAAGTTGTAATGAATACGGCTATAGATTCAACACTCTCAGGGTCATGCATAGTTAGTCTGACTAAACACTGAGCTTATCAACGTCTCATTTTACCACCTGCGATACGCACATCCTGGGAAATCCTTTCATGTTCCTAGAACCATACCTTTCAAACCAAAAAGCCGTCATAAATATGAAAGATATCGATACTCAGAACAGCTGTGAAGACGCTTTGAAGTATACGAACACTTGGGTGCTGGTTCCCAATATTCAATAGGTAAGTACTTCCTTTTAAACTCTTCTTATCAGTCGGAAATATTTAAAATCGTGATAAAGAAATGCTTTGGACATCTATCTGGGACTGTTCGGAAGGAGTGAGGGAGAATCGCCGTCGGCCTTTCTAATCAGGGGATTATCTCGTTGAGTTCCGTTAGTCGGCAGTCAGTCGGTGATCCCGGGCGACCGGCCACACTGCTGTGTCACTCCCACATTTTTTGCTCACACACACTAACGCAGATTTGTAGCTTTTAAGGATTATATTGTCTATGTTTTGAATAAATGTCGGTTCGTTTCTTTGTCGACCCTTGTAACTTTATAGTGATATAAAAACTTTATGACAATCTAGAAATTGTATTCCCTCAGTTAGTTTGGCACTTACAATGGCAAAATAGGCAAGCAAAATTTAATTTAGAAAATCCATGATCCAGATTCCATTTCCGATTACTCAAACGTTTTCAGCAATTCAATTCAAGCTGAAAAATATTTCAATATAATAATAACGATTAATATAATAACGATTTATTTTCTCCCACAAAGTACAAATACAATATACAGATGTTACAAATACTGGAGGTACACAGGTTTGTGGGAGTCAGGAATCCAAACTAGGATACCCTGTGCTATGGACTCCTGGCCCCCCTCGCCGAGATTGGAATTATCACATTTTTTTTTTTTGTATACTTTAGTTACAGGTATTGTACGAGAAGAATTAAAGAGAGAGTACTAATAAAATAAAATCAAATATAAAAATGTGAGTGTGTGTCATTGTTAGTGTGTGGACTGTGAGTGTAATGTGAAAGGTGTTGTGTGTGGTGTGGTGTTGGGTATGTGGTGTTGTGTGTGTGTGGGAGAGAGTAAGATGTTGTATGCGTGTGTGTGATTAATTATATTTATGTATATGAATGTGTGTGTGAGGGGGTGGCGTACATATTTATGAAAACGCTATGCTAGGATAAGATAGTGAGCAATTTTTCAGTTTCTTCGTAATCAAGTCCTAAAAGCCACTGTGTGAGCTTTTTTTTACATTCTACCCTAGACAAATTACTAATTGCAAGGATCTTGTTAGTTTTATTGTAAAGTCTGCTTGCTCTGAAATTGAAAAAGTTTTGGGCGAAAGATGTTTTTACCGGAGTTGTTTCACAGATTTCATAGTATCGCCTAGCATTTACCTTATGCTTGGCTGTAGAAGCGTCTATTGAGGAATGTTTCTGTAAAAGTGTTTGTAATATATAAAGCTGCCTAATCGTTAATACATTTGCTTCTTTATAGAGCGTTTTTGTAGCAAATAAACGTGGTTTGAAGAGAGCAACTTTTAGAAGAAGTCTTTGAGCTCTTTCAACGTTTATGATATTCGTTTTATAGGAACCGCCCCAGGTGGAAATACCATACGATAGGATTGATTGGCAGAGGGATACGTAAACATTTTTGACCAGCTTCCAAGTCGCAACATGCCTCAGATTTTTAAATATATGAACGAGTTTTCTTGTTTTCTGGACCAGATGTGAGATGTGAGGTTTAAAAGATAAGTTTTTATCAATTATTATACCCAAGTATTTTATAGCTTCTATTTTTGTTATTTTTGGGCACATAGTACAGTTTGAGGTTACAGGATTACAAGTATGGGCATAGATATTGTAATCATTGGTGTGAGATGCTACATTATGAATTGTAAACTCTATATATTTAGTTTTGGTTGAATTTAATGTCAGTTCGTTTAGAGCAAGCCAATGAGTTACAATATTGAAACCTTCTTGCGCCGCAGTAAAGGTTTCTTCCCATGAATTACCAAAAAACGTTAAGGTAGTGTCGTCAGCATAAGACATTATATTACAGTTTTTGATGTTTAGCTGGCAAAGATCATTAATGTAGCAAAGGAACAGGGGGGGGCCTAATATACTGCCTTGTGGTATTCCAATTGTTATCAGTTTTTCATCACTCAACGTATTGCCCATTCGAACTGACTGATGTCGATCTTGTAAGTAGTTCTGGAATAATTTTAATTGTGTGTTCCTTATTCCCATCTGTTCGAGTTTGGATAATAATATACGTGGGGACACAGTGTCAAAAGCTTTCTGAAGGTCTAGAAAGATGGTCAAGCATTTTTTTCTATTATCCAATTTGTTCACAATTAGTTCGGTAAATGAATGAATACAGTCAGTTGTAGATTTTCCTTTTCTGAAGCCATACTGGTTAGGTGATAAGATGTTTTTATCTTCCAAGAATTTTACAAATCTGTTATTAATAATCTTTTCAAATATTTTAGAGATAGAGGTTAGTAAAGAAATTGGCCGATAGTTTGCTACCTCCTCTTTGCTACCGCTCTTGAAAATAGGAACAACAATCGTTTTTTTAAGGGAATCTGGAAAAATGCCTTCTGTTAAACATCTATTCAGGATATAAGTGAGGGGAGGGACTATATAGTTTTTTAAATGCTTAAGGACTGTTGACATTATATTGTCCCACCCTGGTCCACAATCTGAGCGAAGATTGGTGATGATTCCTTCAACCTCCTCTTCAGATGTCTCCAAAAGTACAAAAGAGTTACACGAGGCCCTGACATTGGCCGCGTTCGCTGGAAGTGGAGGAAGACCCGTTGGAATTTTATTTTTTTAAGGCCATGCCCACGTTTGCAAAATAGGAGTTTACTGCGTTAACTGAATCTTGGGTGGATGTTTTAGTTTGCAAAAGTTGTAACGATGGTGCATTAGAATTTTTATGATTGGTAATAGTTTTAATAGCGGACCAAAGTTTTTTGTTATCAGTTCCAGCCGAATTAAGCAAATTCTTATCATATTGTCTCTTACATTTTTTTATAATGTCATTACAAAAGTTTCTATATCTTTTGTAGGATATTTTTAAAATATTATTGTCGGGATTGTGTTTTAGTTTGTAATGCATTCTGTCTCTTGTTCTTATGCACCTCAGAAGGCCGGGAGTAATCCACGGTTTTATTGTGATTTTATTTCTAGGAATTTTAATATTTATTGTGTTGTTTATTATGATTTTTTGTAAGGTTTGAATGAAATAAGTCATGAGGTCATTAGGAGTTATGTTATTATCGTATAGATTATTAAAATCGATACTTTTGCAGTCATTGTTTAAATTTTCAAAGTTAATTTTGCTAACAAATTTTGTTTTGTGGTTTTGTCCATTTAAGCGCAAGCAGAAAAGGGTAGCCTCGTGATCAGTAACTGCTGATTGAACAATGAATGTAAGAGAAGAAGCCTTTGTCTTAATTATCACATGGTCCAGGCAGCTAGATCCTCTAGTTTGTTCATAATGCGCAGGTATCATACCAAAGAAAGAGAGAAGATCGAGATAGCTCAATGTAGCAGAATCCGAATCTTTGATATTGATATTTATGTCTCCCATCAAAATAACATTTTTGAAACCGGATAATTTTAATAATATTTCCTGTAAAGAACGTAAAAAAATGTCCAATGAGTGAAAACTAGGTGGCCTATATATTGCGAGTATTACGGTCTCTTTATTTATTTTAATGAGTAGGCAGTTGGCTTCTAAGATACCTGGTTCCTCTATATTGAAGTTAATGTCGTTATTTATGTAAACGACTACACCATCGTTTTGGTTATAGTTTCGTGTAGTTGAAAAACTAGAGTAGCCAGGTATAGGTGGTAAGTTATTAACTGATGAGAGCCAACATTCAGACAAAATTATAACGTCACAGCTCAATTGTATTCGTTTTAGTAAAGTATTTAGGCTGAGATAATTTTTGTTAATACTTCTAATATTTTGTTGCAAAATTTTTAAAAAAGAATTTGGTTTAGATAAGGTAGTTTTACAAGATTCAGGTTCACAGTTGTACAATTCACTCAGCACTAAATTTTCTAAATTGTTTATATTGTTTAGATCAGCGAATGTTGTATTTATTTAGTTGTTGGTGTATGGGTTTGTGATACCGAAGTGATTGTATGTTGAGCGTTTTCCTTTTAGGGTGTGTGTAAAGAATTATATTGTTACGATTCTTACGTTTATTAATGTATAATTGTGTTGTAATTAGATGTGAGTGAATGTATTCAGATGTGGTATGTATATAGTCGTGTGGAGATGGGTGTGAGTATATACAAAGTTTGAGTAAGACAACAAATAAGACAAACAAAAAACAAGTTAGAAAAATATTAAAAAAATAACAACAAGGATAGTTATATAGTCAAATTTTCGGTACCAGATTTTCGACATCGGCTTCACATTTAACTATTATTGGCTTGTCTGGTTCACTTTTTCGCAGAAAAACCCTACCAGACGAGGTCCAACAGTATGAATAGTTATGTTGTTTTGCGAAAGTTCTAGCCAGGTAGAAGAGGTGTTGGGTTTGAGGCGGCAAGTAGTCAGACACATAGATGGGTGCGGCCGGGCCGTTCATGTTTAGGTGTTCAGAACTGAGCTTCTTCTGCTTGTTATTTGAGTTGAATTGCCTCGCTTTCTTAATGATGGTTTCTTTAGTATCCGTGCTAGCTAAGTCGACAATAATTTTTGATGCTTTGTCCTTTTTGCTCATGCTATAGACCTCTTTAATTTCCGATCTTTGGAGGGGAGCGCCAACAGCTTTGGCTGTATTTAATACAATCAAACTGAGCTCTTCTTCACTTTCTTTAAAAGATAAAGGAACATTTTTAATTTCCAACTTTTTGTTGTACAGCATTCGCTCCAAGTGGTCGACTCTTTCCTCAAGTTGATAAATATACTTGCGGTCCGTTCTTTTTTCAGTCTCTAAAAGGTCTAGTCTGCTCCTCATATCCTCATATTGGTCCGATACAAAGGTGATAGAATCTTTAATTTCGGAGTTTTGTTTTAACAACTCTGTCATCATTTGATGCAAAACATTTAACGAGGCATCTGTTTTGTTACTACGTGATTCGGAGTTTTTGCAGTGGGAATCGAATAATTGTTTCATATGATTCATAAAGCGCTCGTTCTCGTCATCATGTTTACGTTTCCTCGTAGTAATATATTCATTTGTTTGGATATCCGTTAAATTTGGTGCAGACCCACTTTGTTGAATTTTTTGTGTTTGCAAAGTAGATGGCGCGAGCGATTCCATAATGAAGGGCGTTGAAGGAGGTGTTCGGATCTGGGTATCAATTTCTATAAGGTTGCCATCCTGTTTAATATTCGGTTCAACCTGTATAGGCGTTGAAGGAGGTGTACGACGAATCATGATTTTAAAGTATCGCTTTACGATTTGAGAGTAGAAATGCAGATGTCCCAAAAAGTTTTGCAACTCTCGGGGCGCGAACTCGAGACACCTTGCTCCGTTGTATGCGGGGCCTTACGCCACTAGGCCACTCAAGCTACAGTAGAACTTGCGAATTAGGCGATATGTTACCAAAAGAGTGACAGATGTATGACATTGACCTGTCCAAAGGTCGTTCAACTCGACACAAAGACAAAGAAATATTTAACGACCACACTTTGAAACTTTGAAATGTTTTTACTTATATCTGCTGCAATAGTTTATGCACTGATTTAGTTTTTTCACTGTTTGATCTTACTCTTGTTGTGCACGTATTGTTGTAACTTTAGATCAATTTACTGAACTTTAAACTAATTTTTCGAAATAAAATGTCCGCGAGTACAAAAACACGTCTGCTCGACAAAACGTCCGGGCGGGGGGGAATTTTTTAATTTATTTTTTTGGAATTTCAATATTACGTTAACTATTATTGGAAAGGGAAGCAGCTTTCTATGTATAGTATTCTCTCAAAAATACAAAGTTAAAGTGACAGACTAAGCTTGGTCTCTACGTTAGGAAACTATTTCAACTAACATTTTGCAGAGTGTCATCTCCCGTCCGCGATGCTCAATTAAAGAGTCAGTTCTGTTTATATTAGATCATCTTTTGCTGTGAACTAGACCGTCACTTGACCATGGTTTTTACGGTTTAAATAGATTTGAGTATTAGAAAATCTGTATTCACAAAGCTACTCAGAATTTAAACATTAATAGGCTTGTGAGTACTCATAGATTTTGATAGACTGACTTATTTCTTGGTATTTTCCCTATGGAACTGATGCACGATGTCTACTTACCTCATCTGTTAATATTTCACATAAAGTGAATGCGTATGTATAAAAGTAGGTATTCCCTAAAGGGTAGTTCGTAAGTAACAGTTATTTGTAGAATATAAAGTTCTGCCGGAGCAGTCGTCGGATACATACGTGATAGACAAACTTAACGCCTTCCCGCTCTCGACTACTTGAACATAATAAAGTGACAAGTGGGGATCTCGAAATCTCGGCAAACTATATCGCCAAATGTTTGTGTTTACTCGGAGTTTGCAAGTAATCCATTTAAAAGTGTCAGATTAGAGGGGGTCGGGTGAATTTGCTTAGGCGGGTCCGGTCAGCAATTTATGTCCGCGTGCCGCCGCAGATGTGGTCGGTGGCCTAGCGCCTCCCGGCTTGTGGCACTGTTTATAACAACAAAGGCGGAGTAATTAAACACTTAGACACGACATCAGGACCCTCCCAGATAATACCACGCTTTACACAAGTGTCTGGGGAACTTTTGCGTACCTACTTCGATAATAATTCGCCCCAGCACAGTGTATTTTAAGTTTTAGTATTTAAAGAACGGGCGCCTTGGTAACTATAAATTTTTAATTATTTCTGAGCATCTCAAAGAATCTCGTACTTGTCTTTTTCATTTTCTCTCAGAGATGGGGCAATGCCGCGGTCGACACTTGTGTACTTAGCACTTACCAGTACCCAACTGGTTGGTTTTCTTTGACTTTGTGTTAAATTGTTCTTTGTGAAAAAGTTGAACAAAATAATATGAGATGAATTGTAAAAGAACGAAGGGCAAGGTATAAGTCCTATGAAGACATTGGTTTTAGTTTGAAAATATGTGTTGTAGCGATGGCGGAACCAGTTCAATAATAAGGCGCGTCGTTATCCCGCACTCAGGGCACGTGATCCTATTCTACACAATGAGTTTATCCGGTGCTCACACACTACTTACGTGTAATGCTCTGCACCCACTGTACAACAGGGGCCCGGGTGAACAGTGCAGACAAAACAGTCAGCACTGATTGAATCATGTTTTCTATGTGGTAACATAATAAGTAATGCGCGATAGAGTTCCAGCCAGGGACCTAAATATTTTTCACTAAAATAAGATTTGGTTGTGATATTGAACAACAATTTTAAGTCTGAAGCAAGAGTCTTGTTGAAGGGAAAATCCTTATATCATAAGATGAACACGGACAAAAATTTTGTTGAGTTCGTAAAAATAGAATTTACTCTCACTAAGAATTTGCATCTTTATCATACCAATAATTGAAGATTCATATTTCATAATCTTAACATTTCATTACGGCATAACACCTACTACTATAATTTCGTTTCCTTGGTAACGAATAGCCAGTTAAGAATCTAATATAAGCCAAGTTAGATTTATATGGGAATTACGTAATTTTCCACTACGGTTACCCTTGTTGGTTCCACTTATTACTTCCGAGTAGTATTTTTTGTATTTTTATGTGCTTATTTTTTTTTTGCTTTCTGGTAAAAGAGTTTTCACTATTAAATTGTTACATTCACTGCTGATGATACCCTTGTATATTGAAATAATCTTAATAATATTATAAAATCGAAAGTTTGTGAGGATGGATGGATGTTTATTACTCTTTCACGCAAAAACTACTGAATGGATCTGGATGAGATTTGGCACACGGATAGATAATAGTCTGGAATAGCACATAGGATTTCGAACTTCACTTTAGAACTTGAACTTTAGAACTTCTTATCCCGGTATTACGATCCCGTGGGCCAATTACCGAACAAAACGCGGGCGAAGCCGTGGGCATAGCTAGTCATTTATATTTGTGTTCCAAAATCTTATAACATTTTGCTGATGATTGTTTTGGTCATCATCACAACAGTTAGCCTTTCATTTGACGGCTAGTTTAGTGATCAAACTCTAGATCAGGCTCTCGGTATTCGGGGAAGTGGCCGTTTCAACGATGCTATTAATTAATGGTTAGTTTCGTGAAATTGTACCGCAGTCCTAATAGGATATCTGCTCTAGCCGTAGACGGGGTGGTGGTGACAGTTTGTTGTTATTAGTATGAGTGTCTTCGCGTCGGAGCGTACGTCTAATGTCCAGTGTGGGCATTGAAGCAACATATACGTCACATTTACGCTGCGTCAACGCGTCGTCAACGCTTTTGCTTTACTTATATTAAACTTTTGTAACATTCCTTCATTAACTGTGTCATGCAGTATTAAAATCACGATGCTTTACTTAAGCTTGTCTATTTCCTTAATAACCTCTTAAATGATTTAACCTAAAAATTGGTTCCGTTTAAACTGAAAATAAATTGTATTTATCTACAAAGCTCGCAGTATGGGCTGTGAAAATTTAATTAGTTAAAACCTCTTTCGTTTCACCATCCATTGTACATAATATGTGTTATAAATAATATGATTATGTCGGCTTATGGGTAGTACTTTCATAACCGCTTGGTTCAATATATACTGATTGCTCGGTTGGTCTTTTAATCTCTTTGTTTAAAGTCAAGTACCTACATATTTGCTTCTTTCAGTATTACACGAAGTAACTTTTAATTTATTTTTTTATTGGTAGTCTACTAAAGTCTGTGATAAGAGTATTTATGTGTTGGTGGTAATTTCAATCATTCAGTTTATTACTAATGTCTATGTTTGTATGTTTTATAACTTACCATTAAACTAAAGATCAATTGCGATGATAAACGCCGTATTTTCATAAACACAGAACTCGTACATTTGGATTATACTACTAGTGATATTAATTGTGACACAATTACCCGATGTATTTAACATAAATTCAATTTCGTAATTAATCATACGTTATACAATCAATTCGGTTCACGACGTTACAACTCGAATAATGCTGATTGCTTTGAATGCTTGCGGTTACAAATTATGGTTACTGATAGATTAAGTAATCATAATAAGATAAGTAATATATTCGTTAGAAACTGTAGAAGGTCTGTTCATCACCTCACAGGGCCAAAAATACGGCAAGCCCTAAAGGCGAGCAGACTGTTCAGTAACCTTAACCTCATGAAGAGTAATTTAACGAAAGACGCCCCGGGCGTCGAGTAAGCAAATGACAGCTGGGACCAACGGCTTAACGTGCTTTAGATATGTAATGAATGGTTACCCATCCACAAATCGACCTTGGCAAACGCTGCTTAACCTTGAAGATTGGCCAGTGCGGCTGTTATTTTTTAGCTAAAAACTCCCCAATATGGACTGTAAGGTTTAAAATACATAGTTCTTCTTTCAGCACTAAGTTGTTGTACACAAGAATAAAGTTTTTGTGAGTTTAACGATCAAACAATGACGCGGTAACACGCCAGTGCGAAGACGGCTCTATACGACGTAAAATGGAACTGGAATAGGTTGCAAAATTCGTATGGATATCGGTGTTCTCGTGTGGCCCAGTTGGATAAAACTTTAATAATGGAAGATCCCGATAGCTAAAGTTTGCTCGGGTAACGACGTTTACCCGCGAACTCGGCCGGTGGCAAAATAAAATCAACTGACTTCACGACGGCCATCGACAGTCCGGGTCGACTTCCCGCCGACGTTCTGTATCAATAATGTTTTTTACCTGACTGTAAAGCGCTTTACTAGAAGAACTATTTTTGAAAGGTTTCTTAATTATATGAGAGCCATGCAGAAAGGTACTTAGCTGCTGTAGAACGTAATTCCATTGAAATCTTATCTAGCGCTGAAGTGTTCAGTCGTTAGCACGTTCAACCACTCTCATTATATAATTGAACGTAATTCTGAAGTCTGTTATTAATTATATTAATTAGTATTAAGTTTCTTGACACGCGCAGGGAGCATTAACGGCTAGATAGGTCTTAAGAGGAATTAAATATTTATGAGACATCATTAATTATAGGTACGAGTACCTGCTTGTGTTTTTCTCTCAGGTATTTCTTAACAGCAGTCACGGAGTCTGGATTTGGGCTCGATGGTTGGCAATAGGCTCGGTCCCTATTACATGGGACTTACACATAGCTGGTGAAATGGGGGCGTAATATTAGGTATACCTCTGCTTAACACTTCGGGAATTACAGGCGTGATGTTATGTAGTATGTAGTACCTACCTGTTTGTGGAGTAGGTTAGAATATATTTATGCATCGTGTAAATCACCTCATCACGAAGCCGTCAACCAAGCATTCTGTACGTGAAACTAAGTAACTTTACGCAAAATTTATTACTGGGAAACGACTTTTTTTTGGGGGGGTGTAAAATCATGTTTTGTGGTAGTACTCAATGTAACGCACTCAAAACATTGTGCTGATGGACGGATTGAATAGTACGGGGGTCGTGGAGGTGCTTAAAGTAAAAATCTTACATTAAAAGCTTGTATATAAAATAAATACTTGTCAAACAGTTGGAACTTTGACCCCTAATATCTCCGTAACTAGAAGGTTCCCAGGTATGGTGTAGAACAAAAAAATGATCGCAATGACAGGGAGAACCAGTGCCTTTCGGCTTCGTTAAGAGGGGTTTTACACACTTTATATATATTAAAAGAAAAAGGTACAAATAAATAATACTTGAAAACTAAATTGAGATCAAAACGTGTTTCCACGTTAGATGCGGTGTATAAAAATAAGCAATTTAGTAGTAGTAGTATTATTAGTATTCAAAATATTTTGAATATTGTTTCGTTATAATCAACTGTTTGTTAACCTTATTTTATCCACGTTATCTGGCTACTCACACATAACTCATGCCTATACGGGAAACATTTTCATCTTCGAATCTCGATGATAATGTAAAATGTTTCTAACTTCTTAAAATTACGGTAGGGTGGGGGGGGGGGGGTGTTATTGCTATAGGTAGTACCTTTCCAGTTTACTCCTAACCAGGGTTTGACATTATCAAGATTATGATTTTATTTGATAATTAAATTATCAATGCTGATTAATAAAACCATAACTTTGGAATTTTAGATTCAAACTACTTTTTTGTTTGAACACACTCAAATTCAGTTTAAACACGGTGTTTTTTTTGGGTGCGCCAAAGTTCACCTAAATTTTCAACTCCGATAGTTGGAAATCCGAAAATGTTCTTCCTAACATTTTTCATCCTAACAATCACAATTCCTAACTACTCTGTCTCTAATGTTCATAATTCCGAAGCATTCAACTTCATAATGTCAGTAGCAATAAACATCTATTATACTTTTATTTGTTTTCCTATATTTTCTCAACATAACCGTCTTTTACACAATTATTCAAAGTCATATCTTTTTTGTATAGATGTCTTTTTTATTAATTAAAGCGTCTTCTTTAATTTTATTTCTAGCGGTGTGTACCTGCAAAGATATCCATACGTTAGGTTAGGTTAGAACTGTGACCAACTACGCGCGAGCAGAGCGAGCGGAGCGAGCGGTGCCGCGGCAGCGGTCGGCGAGCGCTACCTCGAAATTGATTGCGAAATTTTTCTAAATATTTTTTTCATAGTGGGGGCACTATAACTGTCATCTTCTACCCACATATATTTTTTATTACACTTGGTAAATGTTTCTTTCTGAGTATTAGTGAAAATAATAAGGTAATTATGTTTATGGATAAAAGCGTTATGATAAAAAACAGTAGGAGTTTAAATATATTTACATTAATGATATTATTAATTACAATTTTCGGAAACATGAGTGTTATGAACATCGCCGGTAGCACTACAAATAGTATGAATTGAAAACTTTAGGATGAAAAATTTTAGGAAGAGTGATCATTCGGATTACAAATCATTAGGAAGAACAATTTCGGGTAAAGAACTTTAGGTGAGCCAATATGGACCCGTTTTTTTTTAGACATTTTGCAATAGTCTTAATGGTCATATTTAATAAAAAAAAAACAAGATAAAATAAACAAGATAATTATCGCGATAATTATAAATGATATTATCACTTCGAACCCGGTTCAAAACCATTCAATATAATTTATATTTGAATTAAACGTCGAGTACGTTTGTGTTTACGACTCCTTCTTGTATCTTAATTTCCCACAAAATTTTATCGATAATCCCGTATAATCTCTTACCAATTATTTGTTGTTTAGAAATCAATTAGAAAACAGCAGCACATAGTTAAGGAAAACAAATAATTAAAATTTCCGCAACGTACAGCTGGAGAATTAAATAGAGCTGAATATAGACTTCCAAGTAATAATTAGGCAAAAAGATCCGGCAGGTAGGTAGGAAATTGTCGATTCGCAACACGCGCTGGGCGCACGGGCGCGCTTGAATCGGCTCGCCGGCCACCAAATAAGATCACTTAAATTCCACACCCGTAGCCTTACACCCAGATAGCACTACCAGTTACTTCTGTTACGTATATGAACCCCGCACACACAGTAATTACACAAAAGAAACGGAACTAAGGAGGGCGTTTAAACATTGCCTTCGGTCGCTATTAGATCCTGCAGAGTAAACCCGGAATTACTAAAATATACTCTTTCTGCTCGCTATGTTATTAAGTTTAGTAGCCGTTTGGGCAGCGGGCAGAGTTGGGTCTCCGAGGAGGAAGTTACGCACCTTCGCTGTTCTTTCTCACACTAGTGATAAGAATAATGGAAACGGAAACTACTGGCTAACTTCATGTTTTATTTCCAGAAACTTTTAATACATTGTACATGATGGCGTCGAATAGTCTATTTTTACTCTTTAGTAGGTTACAGTATCAGGCGCGAACGATCAGTTAAGACGGGAACTTCGCCCATTGGCTTTTACTGTTGTCAAAGTTTAGCACTAAATCAGACTACGACTAATCTTAACTAATCCGTATTTTTGTATTTATTGGCCACTAGTTCTAGTTACCGATTATCGGCTACTTCTTCGAAACAGAAAAACCTACACTGCAATGGATACTTAAATTCGTTATACTTATAATATACCATAAAACCTAGTTGGTATCACAGTAATAAAGTCACTGAGAAACGATTTTCAGTAAAACTACTGTTCCTTTGTGTAACTTAAACTATGGTATGTACACAAATTTGAGTAGGTACCTACTTACCTAGTTGATTTAACCGACCATAATATTTCAAATTGATACGACAGTGGTTTTCAACGTTCCCGTGAATGATAGTTTTCCACTAAAATCTAAATAATATTCTATTACGTGGATATGAAATTAAACAATAACAGGGAATGTATTAAATGAACGACGAACGCAATTATTATGAAATTGCAGTAGTTTTTAAATAATGTTTTGAAGAGCGGCGTGCAGCACTGATTCCGACCGGGCTACGTCCAACTTCGTAGGTTTATTGTCTTCGCTTGAATTAAAAAAGTTTCACTCAAGTTCTTCTCTTAATACTTTGAGCACATATTTACTTACCTATGAGCGGAGGTAATAAAACATTCTTTTCTCTGGCCATTGCACAAACTTCTCCGTTAAGGTAAAAATACTTCACTCACCATATCGAACCCCATCAATGTAAGACACTGTTATGTGCCTGTTATTCCCGAAACTAGGTTATTTCCCATTGAAAATATCAATGGGGTAATTCAAACGTTATAGCACGTACCCGATCCTCTTTTGGCATTACGAATTATTGAGGAAAGTCATCGGTTTTTCTCAAAGAGTTTTTTTTAAACAGGTGGAGAGCTTTTCAAAAAGCATTTGTGTTGAGTTGTTTTAGTTTCATAAAGTGAAACGGTTAAGCCTAAATTAACGTTTGATTAACTTGTTAAAATTGCTTTTAGTTTGAGTGTTGAACTAGTGCGATAATAAAATTGGTATTCGTGAGTGTATGAGTTTCTAAGTATACGTTGTACCTACAAGAATATTCAATGCTGCTGTAAGTATCGCATTTCTTTGATAGATTCCCTTGTGGCTATCGGTTGATAGGCTTCACGGCGACCATATAAGTTACGACTAATGAACGAAAGTAGGTTGATTTCTGCGGAAGTCTTACTACTAAGGTCGCACGTACTTATAAATAATTCAATCTAAATTCTAAGGTGTCCTTTGGCATAAAAAGGTAGCTCAATCTACTTTGTTCTATCAGTTCTCAGCAAATTCATGAAATATTCCACCCAATCAATCTGAAATTCCATTAGATCTCCAATTTGTGTAAATGTTTACACATTCAAAAAGGCGTTTTAGTAAATACTTCAGTTCATACGGAGATTAGATTACTTGTTTAAAAAGCTCTCTTTTTACTTGGATTTATTTTCATCTAAGTATTCTAGAGGTCGGTCGGGGTCAAATGTAAGAATTCCAGGAAATTCAGTTAACGTGTTGACCGTGCCTTTGGAAGTTTTTTAATTCCATGTTTTTTTATCAGGATAGTTGTGTGTATAGCGAGTAGCTACTGAATTTTAAACCTTAAACACATACAACTTTTCCCGTAGCGCATTTCTCCTTTCCAACAATAATTTGGGAGTATGTATTATTTCTATGTAAAGGTATAGGTAACCATTAAAATATTCATGAGAATAAACGTTAAGTTTAGATGAAAAATCTACAACAGCAGCAACTCCAGTTTTCAGCCAAAAACAAGGTTTTTCTCAAGTGTTGGCTAGAACGTAGTATAATACAAAAATAAATACTAGATCGTATAATTCAGGTACGACATAAAAATCTTGCAGGTGACGTCTGTCTGGTACAGTCGAAACAAAAATAAACGTGACAATAAAGGGTTATTTACATTAAGTGGCATTTGTGGCAAACGAACGTGTGAGTGTCGCAACCGACAACGCGACACGGCGACAGAACAATGCTTGACCACAGCAGACCCCAACGACCGCTTATTGCAGATTGTTTTAGCAACGTCCATTCCAAATGTCTCTTGTGGCTTTTAAACCAACGCATGCTTGCAGTTAGCTTTTTTCCCGGTAAAAGTTTGTAAAAAATGTAATTACCACCTGGACATTTTTTTTTCTGTGACATCCTTAAAAACTAAATATCGATATGCACATGTGCGATTCGTTGGTTCACGTAGCTTAATTAAAATTTGAGGGTGTTTTCAGTGTGGGCTGCGGGTTGTTCGAAAGAGATACCGCGGCCCTGGAACACAAAGGGCGAAGAAGGAACATGGGTGGGTTTTAGTCAGTACAAGTCTGACACTCCCTCCCGCTCAGCCCAGAGCGGGAGAAGTCATTTGCTGATTTCCCATCCGCAAAAAAAAGGGTGTTTTCAGCAAAAAAAAAAAAAAAACTCTTGTAAAATACTCTTGTACTCTTGCTTTTCCTACTCCCGTCCTTCTGATGCACCTTGCAGGTCGCATCTTAGGAAACTCCTTAAATCCCTCCTCACTCTACCGACTTCTACTCCTACTCCCTCACCGTACACGCTGTGCGGTTGTGGAATACACTTCCGCCTGACATTAGAGACTGCCAAACTGTTGCAATTTTTAAGAGAAGGGTAAACGAACTTTATCCTTCCATTCCGTCATAGTTGCAGAGCTATTTATTTTATTGGTATATATTTTGTCTTTGTATTTATACGTAAGTTAGTTTATTTTTATATTGTATTTTATATTTTAAATAATTATTTGATTTAAAAAAACATTTTGATATGTCATGATATCGTATTGGAACTAATTTCATCAAAATAATATTGATGGCATACATTTCAAAATTTGAGCACGTAAATATTTGATAAACATACCTACACAAGTGCAGTATCAACAAACCCAAAGTGCTTAACAAATAATTCTGGCCCAAATACCTTTTAAACTAAAACTCTATGATGACTGCTAAAGTATGTCTGTTTGTCTGTATTACATTTTCATGTTTTAACGGCTAAACGGGTTTCAATATGATTGCCACATTTTGCAATATTGGAACCAGTAGTTTCTGAGACTCTTCAGCTTTATTATATAAGTTTAGAAGTATAGATAATTCGATGCCGTCGAAGCTGCAGCCAAAAACTATTTTAAATACTTATAGTTGAGGCCAACAAAACAGGATCAACAAATGACACACAGTTGCAGTTCATAGGTGGAACTGGAACAATACGTTGTAACTGTAAATACAACACCAAATTCGCTGAGAATGTCTGAAAGCCAGAAATTGCAAAACACGTGTTTGCAGTTCAGACCACTGCAGATCAAATAAGTTTTGTAAACTCTCTGGTTGCTTTTACAATAGTCTCAAAAGCTAAACCAGCTTCGGTTTATTTATTAGTTTAGGTTTTCCTTGGATCGCATGTAGCTACGTATATTGTTAGAATGTTACCTGTGCATATCTACTGGCCAGTGTTATTTCTTTGGAGAATTAAATAGGCAGCGTTTTGTTTTTATTTTCAGATTGTGGATTGTGGATGTTGGCCGTTTATGGCTGAAGGAATATCTAGAAAAATTTGGTAAAGCATCAGCTTGGGTTTGTTGATATAAATTTAAGTGTGACGTTGACGTGCTGATATGTTTACATTCATCATAATTTGACGGCACGGTTGGCACAGTAGCTGAGCGACCGACTGCTGCGCTGCATGTCGCGGGTTCGGTCCCTTTTTTTTTTGTGAATGGCATCTCTCAGTTTAACCTATGAAGTTGTCATCTGCTTAACCGGACTATCCTGTGGATGCCTTGAGAGTAAGGCCTCCAGCCAGGGAAAAACTTACAAACTAAGCGACTACACGCTAAGGGCACCCCCTGTGGGGTACGAGCCTCGGCTTAGGGCGTCGCTGGGGCTGCATGGGGACAGGCTGGATCTGAATGATATCATTATTTAGGGACTGATTTAAAACTACTGGCACAGCATCGCGGGCTGGCTCGAGCGAGGGTCGGGGAGGGCAAAAACCGGGACGTCGCGATGGACCTCGACATGGACTTCATAAACTGGAGTATAGTGGTCATTCTAAGGTCTACGTGAAGACGGTCATTACGGACATAAAAGGGGGTTCCCGTGACTCTACGTAAGAACCGGTTCTGCAAAGTTTGCATCCTATAGATGTACTACTTAGGTTTGGTGTGAGCGTACACGACGCAAGCGTACGTCATAATGGGGCGGATCACTGCGGTGTAGAGGCGCAACTTGCACTTGAGTGACTACTTGCTTTTGGCCCAAGTCATGAAATTAAGCCTACCCATAGCAAAGGCAGTACGGTCGCGAGCAGCTTTGATGAGCACCGCGAAGGACAGGTGGTTGTCGAGTAGGACTTCTAAGTATTTGGCTTGCTTCCCCCAAGGGATAGGCTTACCGTACATAGAGATCGGGCTAGGCGCGGGTGGCTTATTTCTACGCGGTCTAGAAAAGAGAACTGCCTGGCTCTTGTCGGGGTTCACCTCGATTCTCCATTTCGGGAACCAAGCGCCTAAGACGTTGGCCGAGGTTTGGTGGGTGCGGTAGATAGCGTCGTGACTGAGGCCAGTGTAATAAATGGCCGTGTCGTCCGCGAAAAGGGCTAACTGAGCCTTCTTGTTCTTGGGGATGTCACTGGTGAACAGAGTAAATATAAGGGGAGAGACGACGGAGCCCTGAGGGACTCCGGCTCTAATGGGATGGGGGGAAGACAGCGCATTCCCGATGCGATAGCGGAAGGTGCGATCCGACATAAAGTCTCGCAAGATGAGCACGAGACGGTCTGGCACTCCCAGTTTATACAGCTTATATAATAAGCCGTTGTGCCAGACTTTGTCGAAAGCCTTTGCTATGTCGAAGAACAACACACCCGTCATCGCTCCACGCTGGAAGCCAGCGCTCAAGTGCTCTACGATGCGGTGGGCCTGTTGTGTGCAAGAGTGACCGGTCCTGAAGCCGAACTGCTCGTTGGGGATGAGACTCTTAGCCTCAGCGAATTCTTTGAGTCGCTTATAAATAAGTCTCTCGTAGATTTTGCTGAATGCGTTCAGGAGACTGATAGGTCTGTAGCTCGAGGGCTCAGACTTGGGTTTGCCTGGCTTGGCGAAACCGATAACAGTGGCCTCTTTCCAAATTTGGGGAAACGCGTTGTTGCTCAGGGCGCCATTGAAGATACTTCAACCGCGGAAAGCACCCGGCTCCGACGGAATTACCAATAGAGTTTTTAAACTCCTCCCCGCTCAGCTCCTTGTGATAATGGCGGCCGCCATTATCACAAGGAGCTGAGCGGGGAGGTGGTTTCCGCGGTTGAAGTTTATTAATGATGTCTTGCACTTCGTCAGCTGTGACCGGAGGCAGAGGATCATCAGGGTCTTATACGGGGGGGAGGGCGGCTCTACGTTCGACGAATGCGTTCACCTCATCGAGATGTCGCTTGTCTACTTGTTGAGAGCTGGGGGAGCACTGGGACTCCAGGCTGTCAGCTAGGCATTCGGCCTTCTCAGAGTCGTCAAATGCAACGCTCTTATCGGGTCGAGTGAGGGGAGGCATCGAAGCCTCATCGGTGGCACGCAACTTTCGTTGCAGCTGCCAGAAGGCAAGGTGGGTGGGCTCGAGTTCGCTCAGAGTCTTGTCCCATTGATCTGAACGATGCTCACTAGTGCGCTTCTTTACAGCACGCTGTAAATAACGCATGTGAGCTTTGTTCGCGTCGCAGAGAAAGTTGCTGTAGGCACGGATGGCCGCGTTTTATTTTATTTTATTTTTATTGAAAGGAACAGTAAACAGTTACATTATGGAGAACTTACAACTAGTTTAACAAAAACAATTATATAGGCTATAATGCAACCCACAACACTGTCCACAGGTAGACATAAAATATAAGAAAGAAAAAAAAATAAATTAAATCAAATCGCTAGGAGATTTAGTAGCAGTACGTGTAGTAATATAATATAAGCAATAAAAATAGAACTTAAAAATAGAATAATATAACAGTAAAATTAAACAGTCAATTAAACACTTGTAAATTTCTCTGGTTTCACTTAATTTTAATACTATAACAATGAACGGTGGATGAGGCTTTTTAATCTACTCAAAGAGCAAGCGAAGATGTCAATATTTTCAAATTTTGAATTGTAAGTGTCAATCATACGGCGGATAGGTGAGCGCAGACCAGAATTAGTTCGGCAAGTGCTAGTTGCAAAAAGAGTACCTGCGCGTACCTGCCGCCTGTGAAAGGTTCTTGGTACAGCATAACAAATCTTGTTGTTCAGATTTATACAGTTGAACCTGTTTCTGATAATTTTATATAAAATAATGGCATCAAGGTAGTTTCGTCTTGAGCTTAGGGGCAAGAGCTTGTACTTGATGAGTAACTGAGTGTAAGGTAGGTAGGTTTTATGGCATCTGTAGTGCATAGCACGCAGAAATTTACTTTGTACATTTTCGACCATTTCAGAATATTTTTTGTAGAAAGGGTTCCATACAGACACAGCATACTCTAATTGTGACATAACTAGGGCTTTATACAAACACAGATATGAAGAGGTTCTTTTGAAGTCAAGGGTGGATCGCATGATAAATCCAAATAATTGATAAGCCTTGCTGACAATTTTGTCGATGTGCAAGTCTAGGCATAATTTGGAATCTAGTATAACGCCGAGATCGCGAGTTGAAGTTAATTTAGTGAGAGGAACGTGACAAAGAGTGTAGGCGAAATTAATAATATGCTTGTTTTTTGTAAAAGTAAGGTAATTACATTTCGGTAAACTTAGTTTAACCTCTCCAACCTTGCGGCTAAACGGTAAAACACCCAGCCGGCCTCACAATGACGTCATCGAGCGTGTCAAGTGTCCTGCGCTCATAAAAAGCTTATCGCGCGAGTTCTATTAGCTCTTATCTCAAGCGGTAAACAGTTTCGGGTTCTTGATTAACGAGACCATGTATTACAATATAAACAACTGTTTTATAACTACTTGAGAATTATAAACATCGCATAGAATTCAGAGAGCTCGCCGCAAACATTCTGTTGTCGTAGTTTGTTTTTTTTTGGTAAAACTACTGAATCAATTTACACGAAACTTTAGATCTAACATAACAAATATACAAGTAATCTAATTACAGTGTTTTTTAGGAGTCCTACATAAATTATTCTTGCAAGATTCCAATTCAAACGTCCTATTAGAATCGGCCATTTTCTAACTGCGCAGTTCAATGCATGAAAATACTTGAAATATCAATAAATATGAATAAATATGCCTCGAATGCATGAAATTATGAATTATCACTATTTTTTCGCTTATTACTAATGTTTCCAAGACCATATTTCATTGTAAAAGAATCAAATTCATATTTTCAATTTCGACTGACGAACTTCACAACAAAGGAATTTTTGGTGAAATTTTTGGGTCAAAAACATAATTTTTAGATATTTTTTCCAGCAAATGACTATCTAAAAAGTTACATTATACACTAATAACATACTATACATTTGTTACGCATGGCCAACCTTAATAGATCGCTGCATCGGCATACCTGCATACACATTGCACACGGCACCTACGGGCACGAAACGCAAGCTCAGCATAACGTGACCAATTGACGTCAATCGAATCTTTCCATAGAAACTTAGAAACGTGGAGCGGCACTTTTGGATCTGACACCGACCAATTGACACTTTAGTATAATTAGTCGTAATTTCAATACTTTGTAATACAGTAATAAATTAGTTTATTAAAATAAATTTGCATTTTTTTGGATCCTCTGGCTGCACCCATCGTAATTGGCGCAGTCGGTAGGATAGTCCAGTAAATTCAGTGAATCGATCACCGACAACGGGCTATTCGAACCTACGGGTGTGCGGCTACGGGGAGTATCCGAATATCGATACCACAGAGAGATGCAGATTTGGTAAGTACCTAGATCTACTAGAGTTGCTCGCCTTCCTATGTTTTAGTATCCTTTGTGTAATTTCCTTTTTTTTTCTGTGTTTCCTTTGTGTTAATTTCCTCAAGTGTTTCTATTAAACTTTCAAAATTTTTCACCCACGTATATCACGGACTCCTAAGTCGAGTATTTCTAATAGGAACTCGCAAATCGATGCGAATAGGAATTTAGATACTATATTAGAAGATAGTGAAAGTGTAGAATCTTACTTAATTATAGAGAATAATTTAACTAACAAAATGAGTACCGATTTGGTAGATCAAGTTTACAAGGCCTTACGCCTCGTTCCCGAATTCGACGGGAACCCGAACGTGCTCACGCGGTTTGTACGTTTATGTGACCAACTTGTCGCGCAATTTGTTAAGGCAGAGCCAGGTTACGAACTAAGTAATTTATCCTTGTTGAACGGCATACTTAATAAAGTTACCGGGAATGCCGCTCGCACTATAAATTCAAACGGCATTCCCGAAACATGGCAGGGTATTAGAAACGCCCTGATTAATAACTTCTCGGACCAGCGGGACGAGACCGCCTTATACAATGATCTGGCCCTGTTAACACAAAAAAATTTATCACCACCGGAATTTTACGAAAAGTGCCAAACCTTATTTAGCACAATTATGACCTATGTGACCCTGCATGAGTCCATATCTACTACCATCGAAGCCAAACGGGCACTATATAAAAAATTAACCCTACAGGCATTCGTTCGTGGCCTAAAAGAACCTTTAGGCTCGCGTATTAGGTGCATGCGACCCGACACCATTGAAAAGGCTCTCGAGTTTGTGCACGAGGAAATTAACACCATGTACTTACAGCAGCGTAACGACCATTTGCCGGAGCGGAGACCTGTGCAGTCTGCGTCTTCATTTAATCCCAGTACGTATCAGATTAAGCCATTTAATTTGCATACTCCACAGCCAGTCACTTTTTCAGCGCCGTTTAATCAGCCCGGTCCCTCTAAAAGTTTTTATCAGCCACAACCGCCAAGGCCAATGCAAGCTTGGAGACCTCAAGTGCCTTTCAATCGCGGTCCCACGCGAACCCAACAAATGTTAAGCGCACCCCCGCCTAACTATAGGCCCCAGAGCAACGTGTTCCGATTGCCTCAACAAAGGCCTGGTTACACGCCCATTAATAATGGCCCCAAGCCCATGAGTGGTGTAAGCCACTTTGTTCCCAAACCTATGCCGAGACCTTCGACAGGACATGACTGGACTCAACAAGGAAATCCATCTCCCAGTAACTACTTTAAGACTCGTGAGACGAATGTTAACGAAGTAGACTTTTACGACTATTATGAGTACCCTGACTATGCCTATAATGACTATTACGACCAGTTCTACCCCGTACCTTACAATTACGAACCTGTGTATGAGCCACTAGCTCATAGTGATTATGTTCCTGTGCACGTAGAGGAACATCAGAATGTGCCTGAAGGAACATCTGCCCAAGGAATGTCTGCTGAAGGCCAGGATTTTCATACAGCCCCGAAATCAGACAAACCAAAATAGAGATTAACTTGCAAACCCAGAGACAACTTCCATTCGTTCAGATTGCTAATCCACCCATTAAACTATTAGTAGATACCGGTGCGAACCTATCTTTTATTAGCCCGGACGTTGTAGAAAGATTTTATCATCATATCCAGTGTAATTATGAGCCTTTCGAAGTCACTAACATCCACGCGACAACTCGTAATAATTATTCCATTACTATACCGTGCTTCCCGGAATTTAAAGAAACCTGTGACATTACCCTATACATTTACAAGTTCCACAATTATTTTGACGGCTTAATAGGCTTAGATTTACTAGAAAAGTTGGAGTCTAATATAGATTTAAAGAATAAGGTTCTTGTTACACGTAATTCATCTAATCCCCTGCGAATGTATGATTCACGTAATTGTAATCTTTACGAGGACATAGTACCCGCTAATTCATCCAAATTAGCTAGAGTCCCCATTAATCTTCATGATGGTGACGTAATAATATCAGAGCAGACTATTTCCAATTGCACTATTCGCGGCTGTGTTACTTCTGTTAAAAATAACCGTGGCATCATAGAAATAATTAATCCAACTAAACATGATGTAGTTTTCTCAATGGATAGGCCAGTTACCGCGGAACTTTTTAACGAGCAAAGCGCGACTATCTATCAGCCTAGCGATCGCGTATCCGAGGTATTATCAAAACTACGCACTGACCATCTGAATCCTGAAGAACGAGCTAACTTAGAATCTCTTTGTGCACAATATGCTGACGTTTTCTATATCGACGGTGAACCTCTAACTTTCACCAATAAGATAAAGCACAGTATTCATACCACCGACGAATTACCTGTCTATACTAAGACCTATAGATATCCCTTTGTTCACAGACAGGAAGTTCAGGATCAGATTAGCAAAATGTTAGACCAAGGGATAATCCGTCCCTCGCAGTCAGCCTGGAGCTCACCCATTTGGGTAGTTCCAAAAAAATCTGATGCGTCCGGAAGGACTAAATGGCGCATAGTCATTGATTTTCGCAAAGTCAATGAGAAAACCCTCGATGACAAGTACCCAATCCCCAATATTAACGACATCTTAGATAAACTTGGTAACTGTCATTACTTCACAACTCTAGACCTTGCAAGTGGATTTTACCAGGTAGAAATGGACCCAGCCGATATTCACAAAACGGCCTTCAATGTAGAACATGGGCACTTTGAATTTTTACGCATGCCCATGGGTCTCAAAAATTCTCCATCCACGTTTCAACGCGTGATGGACAATGTCCTCAGGGACCTCCAAAATGTTATATGTCTCGTATATCTTGATGACATAGTCGTTTTTAGTGTCTCCTTACAGGAACACATGATAAATTTAGGAAAAGTATTCAAGAGATTAAGGGAATCAAACTTTAAGATCCAGATGGATAAGTCGGAGTTTTTAAAGCTTGAAACTTCGTACTTAGGTCATGTAATAAGTAAGGACGGTATTAAGCCTAACCCCGATAAGATCATTGCCATCCAGAAATTCCCTATTCCTAAGACAGCTACCGAGATCAAACGCTTTTTAGGCCTGTTAGGATACTATAGGAAGTTTATTCCTGACTTTGCGCGCATTACGAAACCCATGACGCAATGTCTCAAGAAAGGTTCTAAGATCACCTTCAATGACCCTAACTACATCGATTGTTTTGAAAAATGCAAGTTACTATTGACTAACGACCCTATACTGCAGTACCCTGACTTTTCTAAGGAATTTGTGCTTACGACTGACGCATCTAACTTTGCCATAGGAGCTGTCCTTTCTCAAGGGCCTATAGGGCAAGATAAGCCCTTAGCATACGCGTCTAGAACATTAAACTCCAGTGAGATTAACTATAGTGTAATCGAGAAGGAGTTATTAGCCATAGTCTGGGCTACTAAATACTTTCGTCCATACTTGTTTGGGAGAAAGTTTAAGATAGTTACAGACCATAAACCCTTACAATGGGTTATGAGCCTTAAAGAACCAGGCTCCAGACTCACACGTTGGAGACTTAAGTTGAGTGAATACAATTTTACTACAGTATACAAGCAAGGCAAAAAGAACACTAACGCCGACGCATTGTCCCGCATTGAAATCAACAACGAGGACGCCATGTCTATAGCGGTAAATGTATCTGAAAAGCCTCACTCAACAGTAGGTTCTGAAACACTGACAGCCCCTACAAACAACCTTGACATACTCGACAACTCTGACACAGCAACTGTTCACACTGGTAACGAAGCCCCTATTCTAGAAGTGCCAATATCAGACGAACCCTTAAATAAATTCAGTAGACAAATCTGTTTTGTACTTGTAGGCGATATTAAAAAACGACCGACAGTGAGTAAGCCATTTGAAACGCATACCCGAACCACCATTCAACTATCCGAGTCTAACCTGACTAACGACGTTATTAATGCAGTCAAAGAATATGTGAACCCTAAAGTCAAAACCGGTTTAATCATCCATCCTCCTCTGGCCATGTATAAAATAATCCCCATAATTCAAGTCAACTTCAAAAGCTCTTCAATGAACATGGTTCTAACTAAAGTTGAATTAGAGAATGTTAAAGACTACCTGCGTCAACAGGACATCATAAAGAAATACCACGAAGGTAAAACAAATCATCGCGGTATCACTGAATGTTACTTAGCCTTATCTTCTAAATTCTACTGGCCTAAGATGAAAGAACACATCTCCAAGTACATAAATGAGTGTACCATCTGTGGTCAGGCTAAGTACGACCGTCATCCCATCAAGCAAAGATTCAACATTGTACCACCCCCTAGTAAACCTTTTGAAATTATCCATCTAGATTTGTTCACAGCTCAAACAGAGAAATTCCTTACCATTGTAGACGCTTTCTCTAAGTATGCACAAGCTTATCACCTTAGAGATAGCACCGCTTTAAGTGTAGTACAAGCTCTACTTGTATTTTGCACCCACCATGGGGTCCCATTGACTATTGTCACGGACGGAGGCCCTGAATTCACAAATCAGATTTTCTTAGAATTCAGCCGAACTCATAAAATTATTCACCATAAAATATTAGCGCATTCCCCTAACGACAATGGCATAGTAGAAAGGTTCCATTCTACCATTTTAGAACATCTTAGGTTATTGAAATTAGAGAGACGAAATGAACCAGTCGTTAATCTTATGCCTTATGCCATCTTAGCGTACAATAGTTCGATCCATAGCTTCACAAAATGTAGACCTTTGGACTTGATAACTGGACACTTTGACCCTCGAGACCCAATAGATATTGACCTATCTGAACACTTACTGCAACAGTACTCACAAGACCATAGGAAACGAATGAGTCAAGTATACGACCTTATTAACCAGACATCCTTACATGACAGGACACAACTGACTGAAACCCGTAACAAGGACAGAGAACCCGAGAAGGACTATACCCCTGACCAGCAAATCTTTGTACGCAATCCCATGGCGTCTCGACAGAAGTTAGCCCCGCGTTATACGCAAGATACTGTACTCGCAGATCTTCCAATCCACATCTATACGAAGAAGAAACGCGGTCCAGTAGCAAAATCTCGCCTTAAGCGAAGTCCTAAAGATCCCACTTTGTTACAGGATAATACTATGGCTGATGACCCTACATCCGGCCCAAGGACAAGAGATAACAGTTGAATCACTTGACAATGGACCAGGACTACTTCCCTTCAAATTAGGAGCGGCAAAGATCGTTTCCCATTTCCACTCTTTCCTAAGTCATATAGACTTAGAGAATGTCCATCTTCAAATTGAAGTGGTAAAAACACAGATGGCTGAATTAAGTCCCCTAGTTAACAATAAAACCTTATTCCTATTCGACCCTCATCTGAAACATCTCAATAGTAAAATCAATTTAATTATTAGTAAAATTAGTATGTTTGAATCAACGCGTAGTAAAAGAGGCCTTATCGACGGTTTGGGTTCTGTAATAAAATCAATTTCTGGTAATTTAGACTACACCGATGCACTTAAATACGAAAACGCCATAAACACCTTACGTAATAATGAGCATAAATTAGAATTAGAAATTAATAACCATGTTAGTTTAAATAGTAAATTTATTTCACGTAGCTCTCAAATAATAGATAGTATAATTTCAAATCAAGATAAGATGAACAAAGCACTAAACTTAATTTTGGAAAGTAACGCTAATAGGGATACAGATTTAGTTAAATACGCCCATCTGGCCCAACATCTGTTAATCTTAGGAGATAATGTAGAAGATCTTTACGAAGAATTACGAAGTTTAGAGAACACCCTAACATTTATTCGTGCGTTGAGTACCCCGTACTCCCTATTTAATTCAGGTGAAATTAAGTATATGTTAGGTAAATTAAGGATTTTATATGCTAATGACGAAATCCTTGACGTAGAAATTAGGCATTTTTATGAAATAATTAAACTAGGTTACTTCTATTCTAATAAGCAGATAGTGGTAGTTATAAAAGTCCCGATAGTTGTTTCCTCCACATACGATTTGTATAAACTTTCCCTTGTTCCTAACAGAAACCACGAAACTCTTATACCACCCTCACCTTTCGTAGCACTCTCTAGCTCAGACTCTAGGTACATAGAGACAGAATGTCCGAAGGTAAACTCCATATATCTCTGTGAGTCAACAGCCAACCTACAAATCCAGAGCAAACCAGATTGTATCCAGCATCTCATAGTCCATCAAGAACTTCAACCCAGCTGCAAGCTGACACCCGTAGCTCTCACCACCGAAGCCCTGGAAACCCTGGACGACAAGCATTATACCCTAAGTTTTCCTGTACCAACAAAAGTGAAGATGTCTTGCGGTCAAGAACAATATCGGACCCTACGAGGCAGCTATTTGGCAATTATTCCCCTCAATTGTAACCTGAGAACACCCGCCTTCACTATCTCCAACACTGACGACCACATCAAAGGACATGTCGTGAAGATCATTGAGATGCCCCTATACAACGAGACGAAGCCTGAAAATTATCCGAAGCTCATCCTAAATTCGCCAAATCTACAAAAACTTCACACCCTTAGCAACGAGATAGCGACGCAACTGCCTGTACATTTAGATGACGTCACCGATCCCGTCATTTACCACACCACTATACCCATGTACCTCGCGCTATCCGGTACATGCGCACTTATCGCCACTCTAATCTATCGTCGGCTACGCATAAGAAAAGCATCCAGAGAAATCACAGAAAACTTCAACAGCAACCCTGAAGTCGCCTATGCAATCCCATCACCACGCACTATCAACCCAAGCCAAATAAGGATTGACCCTGGATGTCTACCAGCGACCATCTTGAACAAATCCATCGATACTCGCTGTTCTACGGGGGGAGGTGTTACGCATGGCCAACCTTAATAGATCGCTGCATCGGCATACCTGCATACACATTGCACACGGCACCTACGGGCACGAAACGCAAGCTCAGCATAACGTGACCAATTGACGTCAATCGAATCTTTCCATAGAAACTTAGAAACGTGGAGCGGCACTTTTGGATCTGACACCGACCAATTGACACTTTAGTATAATTAGTCGTAATTTCAATACTTTGTAATACAGTAATAAATTAGTTTATTAAAATAAATTTGCATTTTTTTGGATCCTCTGGCTGCACCCATCGTAATTCATTTACTTACCAAAGTTTAACAACACAAAACACAAAAAATTCACTGCATTCCAAAACAAAACACCACCGTTCCACACTGGCCGCCATGACTCATTTTGACAGTCGACATAGACGCGTTTCTTTATTTTTTTAATAATTTTGTGCAGTTGTTAGGTTGGTATGTTTGGTTTCATTTTAATCGAACTCTAGTTGGCCAGAGACGTAAATTTTTACAAACGAATTAGACCCTTACTGTACGTACGATAAGGGTTTAAGTTTGCTTGTACGAGGCGTTCCCATATGGGAACCTCGGGGCTCAACCGAATTGTTCGGCGTTCCCATATGGGAACCACGGGGCTGGAGAGGTTAAGTTTGTTTCTATGACAGTAGTCTGTCAGTCTGTCTAGGTCTTGCTGAAATAAAATACAGTCTTCAATAGTTTTGATTGATTTGTAGACCTTCAGATCGTCTGCGTACATCAGAAACTTAGTGTTGAGAAAACAATAACCTATGTCATTTACAAATATGTTGAATAATAACGGCCCAAGAATAGAGCCTTGTGGAACACCAGATGTGACTTCGATAACATTTGATCTGTAACCATTGATTACCACCCTTTGACAGCGGTTAGAAATATATGAGGCAAACCACCGCAATAAGTTACCTCGTATGCCATTGAAGGCAATTTTATCAAGCAACAGTTTATGGTCCACTTTGTCAAAGGCTTTGCAAAAATCAGTGTACACTGCATCTACTTGCAGGCCACTATCGAAGCTATCAAACAAAAAACTGGAGAAAGACAGAAGATTTGTGGTAGTCGATCGTTGTTTAACGAAGCCGTGTTGTTGTGAACAAGTCTCTCAAAAACCTTTGACAACGTGGAGAGAATAGAGATTGGATTGGCGTTCTACTCGGTTATCAGTTCACGTACGTCAGCGGGTAGTACCCAGCAATGATCGCTCATTCCTGGGACTTACCGTGAGCAATCCTTCAATACTGATTGCACGTGTTCTGTAAACGAGTTGATGGCGGTCGTCGTGTCTGCGACTGAGACAATGTGATCGGGGATGGCCTCCAAGTGAGGCGACGTGTTTGATTTTAGCTTTTCGCTGACTTTCCTCCAGTCGGTTATCACTTGGGTCGGCAAGAATGTCAACTTAAGGTTGACATTCTTGAGTAGCGCTATGTCGAGTACGTCCGGACGCTGGTCGGGATCGTGGGGATAGTGAGTGTCCTCCATAAGAGCGATGGGATCGAAGTTGAGGGACTCGCCCAGGTTATACACGTATCTTCCTCTGGCAGAGGTCGTCGTGCTGTTTCAGGCGGGGTGTTTGGCGTTGAGGTCACCCGCTATGATAACGGAGTCGCTCATACCGAAGAGGACGGCAAGGTCCTTGGTGAGAAGGGTGTGCTCCTCGGACGTGCCGCAGGGAGGGATATACGCGGAGGCAATAGTGATCGGTTGATGACCGGTCATGCCTAGTCGACAGACTGAGGTTTCGAGCAGAGACTCCATTGGAGGGGGATCTAAGGGGATGCAGTGGAGTTCCTTTCTATAATAAATTAGCGTACCGCCCTTGTGGCATCGTGACCGATCGTTGCGAACTATGCGATAGTTGGCAATTCTCGGGTCGCGGTGGCTGGGCTTCAGGAAGGTCTCCTGTATGAGGAGGATATCAATTTGATGGTCGCGGAGGAAAGTGGCGATCTCATCACGCTGGCCTTTGATGCCATTGGCATCAAAGTACCCTAATTTTAGGGATCGGGGTTTGGTACACGTTAATCTCGTATTATCCATTGGAATTAGAGATTAATGCCGCTGAGGGCTTCGCCTAACTTGATTAGGGACTTGAGGATAATTTTAAGCTTATCAGTGCTTATCACCGCCAGTGTTAGCCTCCCTGAGATCAGCCACCATGCGGTCTGCTTCGGGGGTGACTAACTTTGCTGACGTTTCTAAAATTAGGTTGGGAGAGGAGTCCACGGCCGCGGGGCCGGGTGGCGCGGGACGAGCGGGCGTCGGTGCGCTCGCTTCGGCCACGGGAGTGGGGACAGGGGTATCTAATAGCCCGGGGATGGGGTTAGACTTTGCTTTATTACTGAGAGCCGGGAAAGCTCTCTAGTGGTTCACCGTTAGGTTTCCCACCAAGAACCTCGAAACTGAGGACTTTTCCCTGATGGGGCAAAGGAAGTTAAATCGGAATAATATCCGAAGCAAATGAGCAAGTGCTGTCTTAATAAAAAGACAGCACTAGTATTTTTTATTTTTTTTCTTATTTACGGAAATCGGTAAGTGTGAACCACCCTTGTTTTAAATGCGAGCCGTCTGATTCTTGCCCTATAACCGCGCTTCCACACATACAAACACTCTCAAACGTTTATTCGCTAATTTCTTATTCCCTAAACCACGTTAAGGGGGTTAGTCTGAAATACTTTCAAAAATAAACAACCAAAAAATCAGCGTTTATTAATAATTAACTATGTACCGTAATTTTAATTGATTATTTATGTCTATATGTGACAACCTCCTGAATTTTGACGAGGGTGCAAAACAACACCTTGTATTTAGAGTATTCATACATCTCATATGGTAATAAAATGCACGCTGGTCTGGTAATCACCAATAAGAATACTCCCTCCTTGTTAATACTTCAAAAATTCTTCTTATATTAGTGGCTGTCAAAAGACAAGCGTGGGCTATTATCGGCTTTATGAAAATAGATGGGTCGGATCCGATTTCCATTGTTAGTTTTATTTCTAGAAACAAACAAAGCAATTTTAGTAAATAAAATAAGCATATCTGTGTTTATGGAAATTACTTTTATTTATGAAGATTGAAAATGGCTAATAGTGAGTGGTTGAATCCTCAGTAAAACATCATTGTGATATCACGAACCGACTGTAAACAACAGATTTAACGAATACAAACACTAGGAGTATTTACTACAAATACTAGGAGAAAGGCAGAGTTTACTACATCGCAAATAGGTAAAAAACCGACCCATTTTTGAGTAATTCACGGCAATACACGCTAATTAAACGGTAAATTACCATTACCATCGAGTATTAAAGTGAAGTGGCGTTTACAAGTGAACATCTAAATTGAAAGCTAACCCAGGGCATTGGATAGCAGTTGTAAAGCGCTCCCAATTAAGCAGGCGGGCTAGGAACAGCAGAATAGCTCGGCTCAGCAGAATAGCCCGCCACACCGACAGCCGAGCTCCGGCGCGCGAGCGGCGTGAACAATGTAATGAATTGTGAACATGCTTACACTTACAGCGATATTATGCTCCGAATAAAATTTATCGTGAAGCAACTGGTTAATGACTCTTTATAAATAACAGGATATTTCACAGTAAATTATTTTGTGGTGTCAATCGAGTATGGATGACAAAGTAGGACGTTAAACATTCGGCCGCCCACTCGTGGTCATACACAGACCGAGGACGTAAAAACAACACATCGTAATTGAGGCACTTTTCGGGTTAAAAGTCAATGAAAAAAGAGGTAATAGCAGTTTACACGATATAACATGAGTTAAGAGCTAAGAGCATCGTAGACGAAATAACCGAAGAGATAGATCTGAAATATTTTTGTTGACTTGGAACAGAGATTAGTGGATAGTTATAGGCCTAGACAGTTCAGTTGAGAGTCAAAAAATAGTTGTAAGGCAAGTTATTGGCTAAGATAATAATCTCACTGATAGATATTACGCCAAATACTCGAGCTTCAGTTCTCTTCAGGGTTTGGTAAATAAACGAACGAACATTAGGGTAAAATCAATTATAATTCCTTTGTTACCTACCGGTTTTCATACCACGATATTGGATGAAACAAGATCCTATTATCTTGTTTTTGTAATTATTTTGCAGTGTTAGGATTTCCTAGGAAGTAGCTAATAAATTTAATAGAGGTTATTCAGGTATTTTAATAAGGGATTGGTTGGTGATTATTTCTGATGGTTGAAAGGTAGCACGATATTTTTTAAACGTTAAGTAAAGGGGCAGATAATCGCTTTCTAATCGGAAGCCTGCTTTTGGCTTAGGTTCATAACGAACTTGTTTCATTTTTTTATGATTTCGTTTCTCGTATAAAATATTGTAGCCACAGATTACCACCATTGGGAATTATAATTCGTAGCACCTAAATGTACTTACTAAGATACTCGTATCCAAACATATGCTTTGTAAGACTAACTGTGTAATAGATAGCTGCAATGCGAGGGAGTGGTACGACAGCTAATGAGCGCACAAAGTTTTAAAACTGTTTTATTTCTGATGGTTGAAAGGTAGCACGATATTTTTTTATACGTTAAGTAAAGGGGCAGATAATCGCTTTCTAATCGGAAGCCTGCTTTTGGCTTAGGTTCATAACGAACTTGTTTCATTTTTTTATGATTTCGTTTCTCGTATAAAATATTGTAGCCACAGATTACCACCATTGGGAATTATAATTCGTAGTACCTAAATGTACTTACTAAGATACTCGTATCCAAACATATGCTTTGTACGACTATCTGTGTAATAGATAGCTGCAATGCGAGGGAGTGGTACGACAGCTAATGAGCGCACAAAGTTTTAAAATAGACAGAGAAAAACCTTGGCAATAGGCCGACGAAGCACCGGGTCGGAGAGGAAAAAAAAATCTGTATGTGTAAACGTATAATAACATCGAGCTCAGGGTAAATCAGTATTGAGTTATACAGGATGTACCGGAAAGGCTATATACATACTTAAGGGTTTGCTACAGACCATTAAACTGAACATGTTTCTCCATCGGACAAACATCGTAATAAAAATCATCGAAAAAAATATCAGCTGCCTATACATTTGGGTCGATAGGTATTGAAATTTTGTATAGGACAGCAGATAATTTTTTCGCTATTACGATTTTTGTCCGATGGAGAAACATGTTCAGTTTGATGGTCTGTAGTACACACTTAAGTATGTATATACCCTTTCCGTTACAACCTGTATATTCGATATTATGTGCACCTTATTAGTTAAAATCCCATATGACACAGTTCTGGGGAAATAAAGCCGTGCGATATTTTTCGCAGTGCGGACAATGTCTTAGATACGGTGTTCCTCTGAGGTCCTCGTTAGACTTCGAGAATACTCCACAAGTTTATTGTCCAGTCTTCCACAGAAATATCCAGCTTACATTTAAATATTATATTCCATTTAGTTTGGAAGCTCTTAAGTACTGCTGCAATTAAAGTCTTATTAAAATTCGTCCTATAGCTTTGAGCGAGGCATGGACAAAAAGATAGCAGGAAAATTGTCAAGGGTTTGAATTTCGGTTTTAAACTACATAAAACGTTGTTTGCATTTGAATAGTTTTTGAATATGTTTTTATCCAAAATTGCAATTTTAATTAATTCTTTTAATGGATTCGAAACGGGGGTTATTAATTAGGTAAGCTACTACATGAAGGCAGGTCACATTTGGTGTTCATAGGTACTAGGTACAGCCAGCCAAGTGTCGTGTCAGTACGCGATAAGTAAGTCCAGTTCACCTACATGTGCTAAACATAATTTTCATTAGGCCAACATTTGTTAAGAAACTTTTTGACATTTATGAAAAACCTGTTTGATATCCCAGCTAGCCAGTCCGCTGGCTGGCAGCATTAGTTTTCTCAAGTCCACGCTCACCGCCGCTTTCTCTCTTCCAACCAATAATCATTAATTTTCCTAGAGGTCTGCTCCAGACTGAGATGTTTCTTTGACGAAAATTCAGTTCCTTGTTTCGGCGTCCGTGCTTCATTCACTAGCCAGTTTATAATTACAAAAGGAAAAATCACCTGAAGGCTACGTAATAATATAACAAGGCTGATTTTTCGCAACTTGAATTATGGATAACGAACACAAAAGATTTTTGTGAAACTAATAATTCTCATCGTTGTATTATTAGTGTTAACAATGTAGCAATTAGATACCTTTAGGTAATATTACCTAGGAAATATTTGATTATATAAACATAGGCTTAGGTTAGACTGTGGGTGGGCTTGTTATAAGGCTTGTATTGTTGTATAGTTGACCGTTAACAAGTAAAGAGACGATCTTTAACTCGATATTATTAAGAACCACTGCCAAGACAAGAAATACAGGGTTATTTTTTGATTTTAATAAAACATTTTAGTTAAAAAAAAACTAAAAATCACGCTTTAGAGTGACGTCATTTTACTTTTTGGATTTTTCTCAGCAAAGCCCTTTATTTGATACTTATATCATGGGAATGCATAAAAAATAACTAGTCTGTTATCTTTGGTAGTCCGCCATCTTGGATTTGGATTTAGAATAACGTCAGTTAACTGACCATGCATTGTCATCCAAACTAAAAATAGATGCAACATTTCAGCTCAATCGGAAACCGGGAAGTGGGTCAAATATAACTTCTAAGATTTTTTTACATAGCTGCAGATATTAAAAGCATGTTAAGCTATCATAGGAATTCAATTTCAAGCTGATTCTTTAGTCTGAAATCATTACCTGTTTAATAACTTCCAGTCTGAATCAGAGCCGCGGAGCATGACTGTTTCGAAACAAAGCTCCGTCAAAGGGGAAATTGCCTTAATGACACTGCTTGTTGGACAAACCGGCGATCACAGTTAGTTGTTATTAGTCGACTTTCATCAACCAGGCGAAATTAGCTTTTACAGTCGACTTTTAAAACATCCATGTTTGGAAAATCGTTTGTGAAGAAAAATAACATATTGTCATTGGAATAATACAAAATGGAACGTTTACTTTAAACTAAGCATTTACATTTCAGTGCAGTTTACATCATAATAGTAACTTACGGTAACTGCCATACGATTATATTAAGCGGAGAAATGTAAGTTTATGCTCATGTGCTATGTTAAAGCCAGCTACGGATTCAAAAGAATTTAGATTCTTACGGTTCCGTACACAGTGGCCGATATTGTCGCCGTTGATGGAATATTAATTACTATGGTTGGATCGTGATGAAGAATATCTAACGAAGTGTTGTGTATAGAAGCTATAGGCTATCATACCTAAATCAATCATAGACTCGCCATCAACTCCATGAAGGCCAACGCAAAAAAGGGAAACATTTTTCCCCATTTCTCGAGGGTTCGTTAGCGAAGTCCGGGGAAGCAAAGTAATTATTAAGTAACATTTAGAGCAACATTTCAGGTCTCACTAACTATGTACAAGTTCACATTTAGTATGCTGACACGCAGAATTTGTGCGCAAGTCTCATTATTAATTTGTTAATAACATTCTTGTTTGGAGTTGGCTGCGAGTGCATTTCCGTCTGCAGTTTTAGCTTTCAGCATTAAGTTTTGCTTTAGTTTCCAAGACGGAGAAATCTCGCTCGCGTGCTTACTTATTCCATTTACTATCGGAAAGACGTGTTAGCGCGTGGTCGAGTTTCTCGAGACAATATTGCGCTATAAGAACATTTTGAGATCGATAGCGCCCGCATGGCTGTATGGAACAGCACTGAAAGCCAGCATGAAAATCATTTATCGATTCGCGTAATAGGACTTCATAAATACTAAATTGAATGTTGTGTTTTGAAAGCTTTAACAAATTGTGCCCAGTATAATTCGAGCGAAACAGTCGTAAAACCTAAACATTGGCCAATTTGTTGTGATTTAAACGCCTGTGTGGTTGTTTTTTTAAGTTGGTGATTATAACTTTTGGACGGAGTTATTTTCGACAATTATTTGTTTCAATAATCCAAGTTCCTGTCATTGTAACCCAATCACCAGAACTAAATCAATAAGATATCTCGGTGTGATAGTAGACCAAAACTTAAACTGGAAAGAACATGTCATGAAAGTAAATAATCGCACAAGAAAGTTGATTTATATTTTCAAAACTATTAGAAATGCATGTGACATTAACCTACTAATAAAAATATATCTAGCACTATGTCAATCTATATTAATATATGGCTTAAATGTATGGGGAGGAACCTCAAAAACCACTATGTTGATTGTCGAAAGAGCCCAACGCATGGTACTTAAAGTTATTTCTCGCAAAAAGTACACTTATCCGACACACCTACTTTACTCAGAACTGGAAGTCCTCACGGTAAGAAAATTATTCATTAAACTAGAGATCATGGCACAACATAAGGTGAAACCGCACTTTGCAAAAAGGAGACGATTAGATATAGTTTATAACGTACCCAAATATAGTACATCTTTTGCACACAAATTTCACAACTACCTCGGTCCTAGCCTTTACAACAAAGTAAGTAAAGATCTAGAATTAAAGAATCTTGATGGCCAGACATGCAAAAAAACTATGGATAAATACTTGAAAACACTAGACTATAACAGCACTGAAAATCTACTTAAAAAAACTGGTATAAACAAGGCACGTAAATGATAAAGCACACATAGCTGTACACATACTGAAACATACACATATACACATACCCAATACAACACACAATTCCTACCATATAATTTAATTAATTAATTAATAAAACTACCATGATTTATAACCTGCACAGTATGTACTGGAAACAATCTGCTTAACTATGTGACTTATAACTGGAACTTTGTGAGAATCTGTTGTTCTAAGGTTGAGGAAGACTATCCGCTCGTGATACAGTTTTACACTAGTACGAGGGGATAGGGCGAATCAGTCCAAAGGCAACCATCTTTACAATTTACCATTTCTAACCTGTGTTTTCTATTATGTTACTCTGTATGGTTGTCTCATATTCATGAATAAAAATTATTATTATTATTCCCTTTATTCACTTAACAAACATATGTTTTACATTTTTAAATATTTTTACAAAATTTTATACAAAAACATTTAAAAATATAAAAATAGTAGCCCACCGGTATCGGGAACAGGGTCCAAGCTATTATTATTATTATGTCCTTTATTCATTTATACTCTTGTTTTTTATATTTTTACATATTTCTTACAAAAAAATAACAAAACACATTTAAAAATATAAAAAACAGGTTTCCGCCGGTAACGAGAGCAGGGTCCAAGCTACCGGTGGTGAGGGCTGCAGAGACAGGAACCTCCTCACAATGCGGGCCGTATCGAGGAGTACTGCCTTCTGAATCTGACTCTTGATCCAACCGCCAAGTGAGAGCTTCGACAGATGTTCGTCGAGGCTCTTGGCCATAAGGCCATTGGCCGTTACGACAATCGGCACAATGATAGCCGAGTCCACATTCCACATATCGACAACCTCGTGAGCCAAGTCAAGATATTTTATTTGTTTCTCTTTCTCAGCTTTCACGAGGTTTTCGTCATGCGGGATGGTAACATCGACTATCATTGCGCGGCGCGCTGATCGGTCTACCACCACTATGTCAGGCTTATTGGCAACAATAGTCCTGTCAGTAATGATAGACTGATCCCAGTACAGCGTGACATGGCCTTTCTCGAGAACTGGGTCGGGCACATACTTGTAGTACGGTACCTCAGATTCCACAAGTTTATATTTCAAGGCAAGTTGCTGGTGAATAATCCTGGCTACTTGGTTGTGCCTGTGCAAGTACTCGCCGTTAGCCAGACGAGAACAACCAGAAATAATATGTCTGATAGACTCACCCGGACAGTGGCATGCCCGACACACGTCCACCGTCCCGTCCTTCATAATATGTTTCCGGTAGTTGTTCGTTAGCATAACTTCGTCCATAATTGCACAGATAAAACCTTCAGTTTCCCCAAAGAGGTCGCTGAATCGTAGCCAGGACACGGACGCTAGAAAATCTACATCGGGCCCATGAAGAGCCTGGTAGAAGCGACCGTGAAGCACCTTGCCTTGCCATACTTCCTTGCGGTCATCGGTACTAAGTACAACAGGTTTGCGCCAGTTCTCTTTAGCCATGGACAGCGGGGTGAGTACCTTGTCCACTGCGACCACATCTCGGTGCATACCCACCTCGGTTTTCAAAAAATATTCTCTGAGGCTGCACACCTCGCGGTTGTGGAGGGTCTTCGCATTTAAAAAGCCTCGACCCCCGCACTTCCGCGGGATGTACAGTCTCATCACCGATGATCGTGGGTGATGCATCCGGTTTGCAGTCAGCAATGTACGGACTCTCCTATCTAGGGCGTCCAGTTCGGTCTGAGTCCATTTGAGTATGCCGAAAGAGTACATTATAACCGGCATGACCCAACCGTTGAAGGCGCGCACCTTGTTTCCGCCTGAAAGAAGGCTCTTTAATACCTTCTTCAGGCGACCGAAGAAGCGCTCCCTCAACGACTGCTTCATGTCAGCTATGTTAATGCCTAACGCTTCCGACATACCCAAATACTTATAATTTTCGGATGAGGAGAGAGATCTGAGGTGTATGGAATCCGACAGTTGGATTCCCTCGGATTCCATAATCTCTCCTCGCTTTACATACATGACTGCACATTTGTCCACTCCAAATTCCATCCTGATGGCGCTACTAAAAGTTTCAGTTACTTTCAGTAGCTTCATCACTTGTAATTTGTTAGGAGCAAAGAGTTTCAGATCATCCATGTAAAGAAGGTGAGATATGACCTGACCACCTCTCCTCAACCGGTAGCCTAGACCTGAATCCTCCAGCAATGTGCTTAGAGGATTCAGGGCCAGACAGAACCAAAGTGGACTCAGACTGTCGCCCTGAAATATTCCCCGTTTAATCCACACAGGCTCATCGTTCCCCTGGATCCGTCGACATCCTGGATATCGAAGCACTGTCCTCCATTGCCCCATACACGACTCAAGAAAGGCGCGTAGAGTTGCATCAATCTTGTACAACTCCAGCACCCTCATGAGCCATGTATGTGGCACAGAGTCGTAGGCCTTCTTGTAATCTATCCAACATGTCGACAGATCCTTGCGGGATCGACGAACCTGTTGGCTGATGGCCATGTCGATGAGGAGTAGCTCCTTAGTACCACGGGACCCGTTCCTACATCCATTCTGAGAGGCCGACATAATAGAATTATTATCAATGTGTTTGTTAATTTTCTCTCTCAAAATGGATGTAAGAAGTTTATAGACCGTCGACAAACACGTGATCGGTCTATAATTCTTGGGTTCCGTAGGACTACCCGACTTATGGAGCAGGTGGGTAACACCCGTTGTAAGAAACTCTGGTAGCGACCCAGACTCTAAGCATGACTGGAATTGAGATGCCAGGCAAGTGTGTGAACTACTTAGCCATTTGAGCCAGAAATTGTGCAGTCCGTCCGGTCCCGGAGATTTCCAGTTCGGTAACGGACGAACTGCTCTGGCAACATCTAATGGCGTTATTATAATTTTATCCATTTCTGGTATAGATTCACACACTCGCTCGACATCTCGCATCCAGTCAGCTTCAGTATGACAGACGGGCACCGACCAGATGTTGCGCCAGAATGAACTAGTGGCGGCATCATCTGGACGGCATACGTCTGTCACATTTTGTTCGGGTCGCTCCCAAGCTCTGTATACCCACCTCTCATCGCTCCGGAACATGCGATTCTGCGAGTACCTATCAACCCTACGCTTATACCGCCGAATACGGTTCGCCCATGCATAAACTTTCTGCTTCAGGAAGTCGATGCGCTCTGTGACACGGGACATGTATTCTTGAGGACTGATTCCAGTCCCCGAGAATGCCCGCCTCACAAAGCGCATCACACGTGGTCGTGTGTTGCCCTCCCTGAAGCAGTATAGTTTGCCGATGAGCACCCTGGTCCCGTCGATACGGCACTCGATCCTGCGTTGCCAAGCTGGTACGGCTGGTTTTGGTCGAGTAGCTACGTCATAATTTGGGAATTTGACGTTAGCTAAACGACAGGCCGCTACAGCCCCACAATACAGTATCGAGTGCGTATCAACGAGGTCCTCGCTACTCTCAAAAATATTCTTGAGTTGCGAGTCCAAGGTACACACCAACGCCCTATTTTTCTTATGCATGGGAAGCCGTGGTAAACGGGGCCTAAGTTGGGTAGGAGTGGATCGATACTCGTGAAGCGCATCTTCCAGAGCGCTCCTCAAACGTTCGTTGCACTGGCTACTTACCGTGGCAACCCTATCACCCTCATCTACAGCAGCAAGATTAGACCGCGGTGGTATTGCGTCAATAGTTGACGCTTGCACCGCGGTTTGCACCGGAGTCAAGTCGATGTGGTTGCTCGGTACCTCTGAGCGCAGCCTATCAAGCGCAGCGTCGTCCAACATGTGATTGCGTTGGATGACCCGCACCTGATCCGACAGTCGTTGGGCCGAGACGTTGACGGTTGGTTCAAGAACCTGAAAAAGAGACAGCATCCTAACACGGTACGCAGTGAGGTTAGTTCCCCCCTCTGTAGACCCGTAATATGCGCGCATGACGTTCTCGTTTATAGACTGAGTCCATCTCATGCGCTGCACACAACCACCGGCAGCGGGGACCCGGCTCGGGGCCAGTTGGCCCCTAGGTCCGAAGCTTAACGGTGGCCGGCCTCGCCCCGGCCGACGTACAGGTGTGGGCGACGTCGGCGGGGAGAAATATTCGTCGCTGGAACTCGACGCTACTGCCACTGCCGGAGACTCAGGTGATCCGGGGTCCGACGGCGGCGAGGCGGAGCTCAGCGACAAGTCCGGGGGTGGAAGGCGTGCGCGTTGTGATGCAGCTCTGGTTATCATCATCTAATCATACCATTTTCACAGAATGAATTTTTCCTTTTTGTTTTCGCCGTTAGAATTTTGACAGACGTCATATCTTATATTATTATCAATGACTCAATAAACTCTAGTCTTTTATTTTAAATTAAGTTTTGTGTTGAGCTATTACAGCTGGCCATAGGGTTTACTTTATCGGTTTGTATCAGGAAATGAAAAGTTATCTTTCATAACCATGTTACTGAAATGAAACCTTAATTGGTGGCTCACCATTCGGCTCAGCTAAGATTATGTGAGTAATTTCGTCTCCGTCGTCGTACGTTCACTGTAGGTGCCGTAAGATGCGATTAAAGGCATCATTTTAAGTGAGCTTGCACACTAATGGAAATGACATTCCTGTTTTTATCCTGAGTTAGCTTTAACTTTACATTTGTGATAGTAATTGACAAATACATAAAAACACAAGTTGAATTCTAGTGAATTCAACTTGTGTTTTTATAGAGGTGAATGAAGCTATCGCAACATCGAAGAGATTCTATTTGAGATCTAATTTTGCACGTTATTAGACACGTTATTATTTACGACATCCGTCTCAAATCAACAACGCAACATCCGTTAATTGGGCATTACGTTTGTTTCTGTTGTAGCGACAGTAATCAATAGCATGTGCTTGAAATCATAGCGGCCTGAAGCGGCTCAGCCGGGCCGGCCGCAATCGCATTACGTTAATCACGGCATTGCCCCGCCGAGGGCAGTTTGTATGCTGCCTTAATGGACCTGCACCATATAGCCACTCCCTCACATGTTTTGCTCATGCGTGATTGAAAGTTTTATGAGTGATCTTGCCCACACATAAAAGTTGGATTAAATGGGCACAGCTATTGATCACAGACATCTGACACAATTATAAACCAGTATCAACCAGCTTTATTCATGCTACGACGGCTTAACTGTAATCGAGAAAGTAAAAACTTCATAGAACGTTAAGCTGATGCCGATCCCTTCTATCCGTGCACTGCTGCAATACATAAATCCAATACCTTATTGCTGCATGCATCGCAGAGATGCTGACGTATCTAGAGCTCGTGGAATGTGGAAAACTGCTTCTTTATTTACTCCGCTTTTCTTTGGATAAAATTCGAAGCGAATATCAAAGTCAGTTTAACGTTTTTGGGGCACGTCATCGCTGGGTGTCTTCGAGCAAATCCTGAAGTTCTACGAAACTTATTTAAAAGAGATTTCACGTAAGACAAATCAACAAATGTAAGACACGTTAAATAAAAAACAGACGCATTTCTATGAAGGTAAATATTTGTATATTGGAAGATGTTTACGAACAAATAATTTCTGAGTTTATAACAACGAGTGTATAGGGCTGCAGAACAAAAGAATGGAATCGTTTTAATAGGACTGTTGCCATGTGATCAGAAAAAGCAGGACTGTTTAGACAAAAAGACAGTCGTTATTGTGTGTTGTATTGTTTGCATATATTGTAACTGTCACATCAATCGTATCTCCATTTTAGAATCAGATTGTGAGAAATTTGAACAATCCATCGTGTTTTGTTGTTGAAGTACTTTTGTACTTAATGAATTTGTATCTATAAAATTTTATAATTGCTAGAGGTCTAGCAATTATAAAAGAAGGTTCTTTTCAATCCAATACCGGACCGAAATGGTAGGTATAATTATAATTCTTCTACCACGAATAATAAAATTATTCCACTTCCATTCGTAAACATAAAATGTCATAAGACCGTTTTTCACTACTAAGTAGTTTTCAAACTTCAGCTCCCACATATTCCGTAGCTCGCATTATAAAGGCAAAACTAAGAATGCGGTTTACATGAGTAACTTAAACTGACGTAGTTGCAAAAGTTATAATGTAAGAGGAATCAGTTTATTCCGCGAGCAACAGGAAGAACACAATGCTCCTTGTTATTTTGTAAAAAAGATGAAAAAGTATTCTTTATGATAATATTATGTACGAACTGGTTTGTGTTTTAAAACTAGGACAAAGTTAACTCTAATTAAAGAGAGGGTCAAAGTTACGAAGAGAAAGAGTCGGTAATTTAATCGTAGAACCCAAGAATCGTATTGTTTAATGGAAACAACAAACATTGTTGTTATACAATACGATCAGACTAAATAATATAACTTAAAGCGTTACTGTAATGATGGGTTTGTTTTGCTTAAGCGCCAACATTACATACACAATTAGTAAATCAGTTCTTGTTTAATGAAGAGAGCTTTATATTTGAGAATGAACGTGAAGGGAAACAAATATACAATGTTTAATGTATAAAGTGTTTCAGTAGGTACCTAATGCAAATGCATTTGTTGACAATTATAATTTATATGTTTTAAACACATGATCATAAGTATTGAAAAGGATTTTTATCATGAAATTTATATATATATATATATATTTAACGACTGATACGTATGCTTGTTCAAATGACCTTGTTATTTGTGTCGTGAAATTTACTCTAAACGAAGTTCCAGTGACAATAATTGCGTTTAATAATTCATAAGTTGAGATAGTAAAGCCCCAAGTGACGGCAAATTTATTCGCTGTTTTGAATAAAATTTGAATCGTTTGATAAGGTATTTGAAATAGCAATTGAGGTCCGTCTGCAATTAGCAGGAAATTTCTTAAAGCTCTTGCGGCAACTTTGTTCCGGCTGGCGTCCCAACTGATCAAGTCGGTGGTAGCACGTCGCGAGTTCCTAACACTCATTAATTTCTTTGAAGTCTCGCCTTCAGCCGCCAACTTACTCGGCTCTTTCTCACCAACAATTATTAAGAAATTACTTCTGCTTCATTATTGTAGGAGTACGCACGCGTCCCACGCTCGTTAGCCGAGCCCTTCCGAATGAACACATCGCAGCGCTCCCTGATTTAATGTTTTTGTTTTGTTATGCCTACGTGTGGCTGTGTTTATGCCTGCAACATCCGACCTGGCCCCCTATTCACAAATGCTCGGATTCGATTTCGATTCGATAAGTCGTATGTCTATCTTGTTTTGGCATTACGAAAGCGAGCGAGATAGACATACGACTTTCCGAATCGAAATCGAATCCGAGCGTTTGTGAATACGGGGGCTGATTATGGAGTACGAATAATAGCTCTATGTTTTGCATAGTTCGATTTTCAAACAAGTATAACTAGAGTTAAAAGTTTTGATACTCTGTAGCCAGCGAAGAAATTGTTGATACTTGATAAGAATGTTAACGGCTCCCATTACCGAGTAATTGATATAAGGTCAAACTGCAAGTCCAAGTTCCGGCGAAACCGCGGCGTTGCAGCTGCTGGAAACGTTGTTAGCTGCGTTATTCAATAAACTTTTAATCGCATCAACTCGACTTTCCAATCAGGCTAAACATGCCCCGGACTAAGTTGAGATGAAAGTTACAGTAACAACATAACTTCAATTTTGTTAGATTCGTGAATAGTTCATGTTAATACTACACAAGTTAGCCAAATTTCTGGGAATCGATCCATCAAACATAAATTCAGGCAGTTGAACTGCTTCTGTCATGGTTTGGTTCAGAAAATACGCGCAAGAACAACAGGCTCAGTTAGAATTATTATGGCTAACTCGCAGAAACACTACCAGTAATTGAACTATATCAGAGAACAGTGCTATTATTAATAGCATTGTTGCTCAGTTAATATTATGGAGAATTTAAAAGAGCGCCGAGATAACTGTGGGCATTTCTAAGACAAAATAAATATTTGTTCTCATTACTTTACGTTGTTTCCGTTTCCGTCTTCCGCCATAGTTTAACGGAAGCAGCACTAATCTTAATATATATGTCGGAACTGCTCTAATTGAACAATGTTTAGATTACAGAAGAACAAAATTGCGTTGTGTCGAGCGGCGGAATTACAGCCATTGGGGAAACCAAATTAATTACACAAACAGACTCGTACGCAACACATACAGTTCGTGACAAGTTAGAGCTTATGCTCATGACGGAATCTGAGCAATGAAGTTAAAGATAATTGAGACGTCGCAATGCCCCGCGGGCGCACATCCCGGTAACGAGTATCGCACCTCGCATACGAAACACCACCTCGACTCACCGCCACCGACCTCCGCCATCGCGCCGTGTTTACACAACAACAAATTTGTGTTATCCAACATGGCCCATCCTACATTAAGCTATTCCAAGAACACACAAACACATGCGACTGTTTAAAGATGATGTTTCTGCGACTCTCGTACGGCTCTCTGTAACGCGTGTTGTCATTAGCAAGATGATTCTTATTACCCTTTCTCGCAAATTTATCACTGCGGCAGACGAGTTTGGTGGCGAACAGAGAAATTTATGGAAGATGTCGACGTCGTATGGCAGAAAGCGATTGAAATGGTTCAATAGCAGAAATAACGTAGTTGTGAAAAGCCAGGAAAATGTACTACCTTTAGGTACAACAATTTAAATACTGAAATAATAACAATGAATACAGCGTACTGTACTATTTTCCACCCACATAAAGCTTAGTAATTAAGCGTTGGTTTTGAAATAATTGTAATTATACCAAAATTGTGTAATTTTACCAAAATAAACTAACCGCGAACATGGAGCACTTAACTCAGTTAGTGGGCTCGCAAGGGTTACATATCACATATCTTTACGCTACATTAATTAGCAATGAAAGTGGTAAATCGTATATCATGCATTACTGCGTAAAATCGTCCATGTTGATCGTAGTTAGATTGCAAGTGGGAGGCTGTGGACGTGCGCCAATCTGTGCTATTTGCTCCCATTCGTCCCTATGAGATTATAACTCGAGCGACCGATCTCACCACGCCGCGTTTCAACCCATTAGACTGGGCCCAATATTATATTTCATTGCGCAATTTCTTGTCGGATGCCTTACTTCTTACGTCATGCAACAAAAAACTGAACCTAATAAGACGATTTCTATACTTAAATAAATGATGGATGCTTATTCAAAACTCACTATTTTAGAACTTTTGATTTTTTGACGCAACGTGCAGCTGGCCAAGGTTTAGTTAGCTATGATATTCATATAGAATTTATGTCTTTTTTGTGTCCTACGGCCGAAGAATAATCAATTATAGAGAATTCACATTTCTAATGCAGATAAGGAACATCTTTAGAGAGAGACTCTTTGCGTGACCAGTTTGTTTTTTTTTTTTTTTTTTTAAAACAAGTATACCCTTGGGGCAAATGTTGCAAGATGGCTCTTACAATAGTTAAAACTACCTTATGCTTTCGTCCTCGCCCGCACGGAGTTCGGGAATTGCTCACAAGATCGGACATCCAGGATAATAAAGCTATGTGCTATTTTAGACTATAGCCTATCTCTGTGCCAAATTTCATCCAGATCCGTTCAACCGTTCTAGCGTGATTGCGTAACAAAAATCCATCCATGCAAAATTTCACATTTATAATAGTAGTAAGATCGTCTATCACATCCAAGTAAAATAGTAGGCGTTGCGATATAGGGTGTGTCATGCATTCACGACAATGACTGACACTCGATTCCAAAGCTTTGTTTATCCTGTAAGCGTAGTTCAAGGACCTTTGTATGAATGTTTTATACTTTGAGATGATTCTACGACTTGACATGCCACCATCAACGCGTTGAAACTGAACTAAATGAGTAAATAAACAATAATTTAAACTGAGTTTTGTTACTTATTAATAACGTTAACTAGTGTCACCCTTTACAAGAAAAGAGCCAGGACATAACTGAAAGACTAGAATAAAGATGATGCTAATCTAAATAAAGCGCTTTCATTTTATGCTTCTTTTTAAGCGTCTATTTTTGTCTCTAGAGCTACAAAATTTACTAAAAATTAGTATTGCCAGGAATACCATTTAGAGCTACAAAATTTACTAAAAATTGGTATTGCCAGGAATACCATTTTACACTTTTTTGTTGTATTATGTTCTTGTCAGACAGTTACTGATCCAGTCTCTATATGCAAAATAATAATATTCAGCTGGAAACCCTAGATACATATATGTAGATCTACAAATAAGTTTTTCGGTTTTTTTGATTTCTTAATTGAGGAAGGTGTGTTGCACTTTCCGGTGCTTAAGATATTAATACATACATAATTTAATATGTAAACGCTACTTAGGTACATTATAATTAAGTGAGAGTGAGACTATGAGAGTGATTTGATTTGATGATGATGATAATCATCAGATTACTTGACTATCTTAAGACTTTATATATTTAGGTATTGTTTGTGGCACTGTAATTAGGTTTATTAAGTACGTAGTATTTAAGATTCAATTTATATTAAACAAACATACCACATGTTTGAATAGATGCTATCTCAACGTATGATAAAACAGAAGTAGAAATATAAATGTTAAACAGCAGAGTTTACTGCTCTGACTTATTTTACGGAAAGTTTCGCGGGGATCGTATCTCGAGCCCTTAGCTGATTACAGACAGTTTTGTTGTAAAACTTAGCATTTGCTTCTAACATACTTACTCGGAATCAATCGATAATCTCCGTGTTATCCTTCGAACTTTATAGCCGATGAAAAACACTGATAGGAAAGTTCCAATGTTCAATTATATGAAAGGAAAGAGATGTGCCCTTCCATATAAATGATACCAAAACTTTTAAATTAATTTCTCTACATAATACGTCAAATCAAATTTCATGGCTTCACACTGGATAAACTTCGCGCTCCGTTAAATTAATACATCGTAACGCCAACGACCTTGTCTGAGGATTTTACCCAAACATTCAAATTAATATTAGAGCCATCCGCTACTGTTGGATTTAATCCACTAGAACAATAACATTGTTAACATTTCATCGTCGTCGGTTAGCTGTGCGTCTACAATATTTAGTACTGCTTAATTAATTAAATTAAGCCGCCCGTTGAGGAGTAGGTGCCATTATTATGATTAATAATGTACACACGGTGTAAGGGCCGGGCTCGACTCTCGCACTCGAGGCAGGCGAGCCGAGGCAGCGAGGCACGAGTTGAGCGGCTGTTTGTCGCCGCGCCCGCCATGTCACGCGCTCGTTGACACCTCGCCTACTTTAACTGAAATCACCTATTGATTACCAATATTAAACGGTGAGTGGTTATTACGTACGCTTGAACGGCAAGCAGCCTGTCCAACTCATTGGCTAGGACGTGATGGTCAAAATTAGCACAAGCTAGTGAGTGATACATAGTGTTACAAAGCCTCATCAGTTTATTTTGATAGGCATTGAATACTCGCGAAATTTTTCCTTTTTTTATCCGCCTTTGTTCTCGATCTGCTGTTTGATTTGTGTTTTGTATTCTTTTATAAGTTGTGAATGACTATAACATCCGCTCGTGAACTGAATTTGTTAAAGAATAAAAAGGATTGATTTACCTAGAAAGTTTGTTATTGAACTGTTCTTATGTTCTTTGCCATTATCTGATAAATAAAACATTCGATAACCCCAGACTAATGGCTGGTCTCAGAGTTGAAATCCTATGCTATTAAAGTAAAGTAGTAAAACCACTCCAAACATAAGCACACTTAGTGTAATTGGCAAAGTATTCGAGAATATTAGTAATGGGCATCACATGACAATACTTATGTTCAGCTTTGTTAAAACATGCAATCTTTTAATATTTGTGTTTTCACTTTAATGTCATGACAATTTATTTGTATTTTAGTTTGGGATTGTGTTTGAAATGTTTTCACAAGTACTTACGTGAGCATGTCACACGGGAGCCAATGCTCGATTTTATCAGTGTTTTCATTTGCTCGATGCCCCCGTCCGGCATGCTACGACGCTACGATGCTACGAGTACGATGCTACGACGCTACGACATCGTTGTAGCCGTTTGTAGCAAACGTTCCTAGGGTTGAAAGCTTTGACACTCACTAAACGGTATTATCTACCCACAGGGACTCAACGTGGACATTCAATCTTCTTCTCATGCAAAGTCTGATAAAATTTTAAAGCTTTTAAAGCAATGAACACGTAAACTCAAGATGAAAGTTTTACAGCATTTAGTATTCATATTTTAATTAAGGTTACTGTAGTAAACTAAGTATTAACTCTAACCTTTACTCTATTTCACGTTACTGGTCTGTGATGTAATACATGAACTTTAAAAAAATATATGGATCCCACATTTGCCTTTGAACTTCAATCATGTTTTTCGCAGAATTTTCTTACCTCATTTTAAAATGATAACATTGCGGCTTATTTGCTGAGCTGTTATTTCGATGAAATTAAATTGTTTGTGGACAGCCCTATGGATTCAATTTAAGAATGCGACTCGATAATGATAGTTTTAGTCGGTGTTTGTACAATCAATTGGAGCTAGATTTATTGTTGGAACCATTTACTGTTTTACATAACAACGACATTTATTTCCATACTACAAAATGTATTGTTTGATGCTACTCGTGGGAAATAAAACAGACTATGAAAGCGTTTCGATTTGACATAAAATTATAATAGAAACGCAACAATTCTTATACTTCATAGCGTAGGTGAAAATTAACATATTAACAACGATAAAATGGTTGAGCAGGTTGTTTTTTTTTTCATATTGAAAACTTCTTTAGCAGGGTTGAGCGATTTTCGGTAGGGGAAAAATCTTTGGGTTCGCGTGACCGACATGCTCGTGACGTATAGAGCCAGACTAGCGACGCGTCTAAAAATTCAAAAAAGAACACAGTTACTCCATTGTTTTGAATTTTCACTTCTGCTGGCAGTCCTTATGACTGCCTCTGTTTTTTTTTAGTTCGTTGTTGGGTGTTTCCACCCACTGTTGGCACAACTAAAGAGAGGCCTAAGAGGCCTAATAGGCCTCTCTTTAGTTCCTCTCTTTAGTTCCACTCTTTAGTTCCTCTCTTTAGTTGTGCCAAGCCCTACGATCTCGAGTTGACGCTCGTGCGCCATCCCATCTTCCTAGCTCAGCGTATCGGCGGCTGCGGAGAACCTCAAGCGGCGTAATTTTCGAGCCGTTTGGGGTTGAAATCCACGTCACCTCGTGCTGTGGGTCCCAGTACTCACAGCCTTTTCAAGGAAATATCCAAAACTTTAGTTGCCACTTTCCGTAACCCGACTGGCTTGGTTTTAACTTTTGGCAAAGGCCATACAGCGTGGCAATGCCGCCAGTCTCTTCTCGTCTTCTATTTTCAATTTCAGTTCCGGATTCAACTAATTGACTGACGAACTGACAGCCACGTTCAACCAGTAACAAGTGAAAGATAGTAACAAGACACAATAGGTATGTTCCTTTGGGAGCGTAGAGGTGCACTAAGAAAGGATTTTTCTAAACTTCAACCACTCAGCCAGTCTGCAGGGGGTTAAAGTTCAAAAGAAGTCGCGGGTAACAGCTTGTTAAAGTATATAAGAGCAAGCTATTCTCACTTTAATTTATTAAAACAACCTCGTTGACTTAGCCAAGGTTCCTTTGCAGCTTTAGAAACGATTATAAGATAAACCTAAATAATGCGTAGAACGTCCCATTCTATATTTTATTGTAAAAGCAGGATTTCTGTATGTACCTAGTTTTATCCAATGTTTTAATTGGCTTTTTTTTCTAAACGGATGCAGTTAAATTTCAGTATTTCTCATGGAGTGACTCCTAACTGAGCTCCACATTTCAATTACTGGGTAATACATTCTCTTGTTCAAGAGACCTATTCTAAAACTACTGTCAAAGATAACCGATATAGTACAATAAATATTTGCGTAACAATTCGTGTGTCGGAACAAATACTAGGGTGGCGTCAAATAAACTTGTACACAAAGGTAACCCCTAGCTAGACAATTGTATAACCGGTGAGCGCTTCGCCACCATACGGAGAGGTAAACTGTTAGAAGCGGGATTGTCTTTGTTCTTTACATGAAAATAGGTTGATGTGGATGAGCACAGTATTCTCAGGGCATTTAAATGTAATGTTTTGCCTGCAAGTGAAAATACAGATTTTTGTTTTGTATGGGTGCCAAACGTGCAACTGGTAGTCAGAGGCAGAAGGGGACCAATGGGTATGTCTCCACCGATCCCGAGATCAGATTGAATTGGAAACTGATCCCACCGATTTGTATCCACCGATAACTGATCACGATAAAATTAAAAACCAGTTTCGAAAAATATTATAGGTACTTAATTTCTTGTCTGAGTGAACCGTGATCAGTTTCGTTAATAATATACTTTTTTTCTTGTAGGCACGGGTCCCGGGATCGGTGGATACTAAAATTAATTATATTTTTGTTGGAAACGGATCCCGAGATCGGTGGATACAAATCGGCGGGATCAGTTTCCAATTCCATCTGATCTCGGAAGTGGTGGAGACAAACCCGAAACGGTAACTGAATCAACCGTTCAGTCTATTGCTTTCGAATGATATTAAAAACTTATTAAATCGTCGAAGCATAAGTTATTCTTAAGTTTATTTATAAGCAACCAATAACCAATCCATTTATGAACTTATAAATAAATAAGCCAAGAGAAATACAGCAACTAAATTAAGATAACTGCGCTATGCCCCTGTATCCACTCAATTTATTTATTCAAATACAACTCAAGGGGAAAAATAATGAAACACAAACAAAGTTATTATATGAAACGTACATGCATTATGTAATGTAAGTACATAAAATATTAGTTTACTCGGCCGGCAAGTGTGGCGAGGGAACACAGATGGAGAGCAAACACAGGCTTAACTGCACTAGACGAGTAGATTCCCTTTTAATTAAACGAGTTCTAGACGTGCTCACCGAGGCCAACTACTGAACACACACAAATTGATATAAAATAAACCAACCGAGCTCACATGACAATCATAACTTCATTTACAGACATTTCTAAAGAACTTTTACGAAAACTCGTCTCAAAACATTTATTTTTCCAAGCAAGATAAAAACGTCATCTCACGTACAACGTGTTCCGAGAAGTCTTTTTTGTAATCGTACACTTCTTGCCCTCATTAGACTCTTTCAGCGTCTAAAACTAAAAAGATTTTAACCAAAAACGTAACTCTCCTAACTCAAAATAAATGACTTGGACTATTATTAAAATCCATTAACAAGGGTACGTGACTTTTCCGTCATGTTATTTATTACAAGTTACCTAAATAAGAGCCCATCTGATCCACTACCTCATAGCACAAACATTCAAAATAAAACACAGGGACACTTTCAATGTGAAAAGGGTCGAGCGTGTAATTGGAAAACATAAAACACAAAAACTCAATTTATATCCATGCAACGCGTGTAAATAATACAAATTGATTTGGATCAATTTTAGGGGGGCGAGAATAATCACCGAGTTTTTATTGGCAGTGCCTCGATCACAAGTGTTTTGTGAGTTCATAAGAGCCGCAATAAATTGTATGATAAAGCGGTCGTTTTTGTTTTAGTGTCCGGTGTAGGCCGCGCGGGCGTCGCTTCCTCATAAAGTGTCACGTATCACATGGGTTCATGTTCTGTAGGACGAATCATCTACAGGTGTTGTTCGATGTGATTTCCAATTACACTCGCACACTTTATGACTCCAGTTACTTTTGATCTATTGAAATTTGCCTGAATTCTGTGTAGGTACCCGTGCTATCTTTCTTTATTACGGCGGGCGCTAGGTAAATAGGTTCAATTAACTATATACCTACCTACCAAAATATGGACCGCTATATAACCTGTGTCAGGTTTCCGGCACAACACTGCCACTAATAGTGCTCTCCATACTACTAATTTGTGCGCTTGGGTGGTTTTTAAATGCCACAGGAGAACGCTTGATGCCGTACAATTCAAGGTAATACCTATCCTTGAATCTCGTTCATCGGCAGAAGACGTACCCAAAGAGTGACAAGATATATACCTATACATATGTAACCATAACACATGAAACGCTGCATTAATTTGCCGATATAAATACGATGATACAAATATAATCCGTAGTTAATATACCGATCGGTTAACGGACGCCTGCAATCGGCGTTAATAAACGGTTTAAGCTTTTCAGCACAGAATACCATTAGACATCATGGACTAAAAGGACCTGTTTGCAATACGTATTACCCTAAGCATTGAACTGAACGAGGCAATTTGAACTAATCTACAAGCAAACGGAGATCGTGCCTAGCTACACGATGTATATAACAGTTGGCCAGAGTGGGCTAATAGCTGCCGAGGCTGCCGACCAGCTAACTTAAGCTGAACAGCAAACTTAATGTAACTTCATCCAGAGCCAAGACTAGGCCTAATAATAGCGTCATTATATCACTCGCTTTTATATTTTCATAATCGCGACTAATTGTAATTATTATTAATTTCGGTCCACGTTGATTGGTGCTCAGGAATCGATTAATATGAACGGTTTTAGTAGGATAAAGATAGGTATTCTCTGGTCCGGTTTGTGTATTAAGCTCACTTGTCAGATATCTTGCGGATTATCGGGGAAATATAAATATATCCGAGCCAGAAGTTGTTGTTAGCGTTAGCTTGTTTCTATCGAGCATCAATAGGATGCTTATACCCACATAAAAACCATAACAAAAAAATCTAAAGTATCATCCATTTTACATATAATGATTGAAATAGTTCTCGATTAAAATATCCGAAAATGGTAAATGAATATTTTCAGTACTTAGATAAAATGATTCCAAATAAGGTACAGTTTCTTGTAAATAACTGAACCAGGAACTAAATTATAGACAGCAAATATAGCATTAATTTATTTTCGTTTCCTTGTCGAATGCAAAATTACCACTCATAATACAATATATTTATTTTGAAGTGATTTTTTTTCAAGTTAGACAATTTTGTCTTCAACGTACGGTATCTAGGTAATGCAAAGCTACGTTGATAATTCGCAGGTATGTATGGTCATCGTTTTGGGTTTCCTGGAAACACTATCCACTCACCGACTAGGCCGATGGTCATGAAGAACGTGCCCGCGTCTATAATTAAACAAAGGTTTACATAAATAAATAATTTAATACTACTAGGCATCTAAATAGGATCAACAAGCTCATGCAAAAATAAAACAAAGTTGGTATACTTCACCATGGATCCCGGATTTAGCAATACATGTAACTAATTCCGCAGAAATAAATTATTTATTCTCTTGAAAGAAAAGAGAATAAGATAAATTAGGTACGCAGTGGGAGTACAAACGGTTATCTAATTGTAGTGTCGGTACAAGCGCGAGTCCGCTCGCTGCAGCTTGGCGTAGCGCGGGGCGAGCACGGCGTGTAGTCTTTTCACTGTAATTTAACCTCTGGCAGCTGCAACCCAACAGCAACCTTCTACCAACGAAAACAAAGATCATTTTATTTTTGACAGGCATTTCTTTGTAACAAGCTTTATACAGGTTGCGACCAAATAAAGTACAAAACATACAAAAACATCGTATTGGCTGACCCAATTAGTCCAATTAATTTTTTGACTTATGTTCTTTAGGTAAAGTTGTTCAGTTTGATGGTCTGAATCACCACATAAGAGACGTTCTGCGTATTTTGTTACACCTTGTATGTAGGAAGATTAATAAAGATAACTGTGTATTTGACAGTGATGATAAGTCAGAGGTAAAATACCTGTGAAACTAGGATCCATTTGCGCGGCGTGGGGCGTGCGGAGCAACGTTTGCACGGCGTGAGGCGTGCGCACTGTGTGTGACGTCACAGCGGACATGTAGCTCTGCTACGGCTCGATCACTAACATACTAATGTGGAGAAACTAATGTTCTGCTTTATTCAGTAATATTGTATTTGAAAATCACAAAGATAACAATAGAACATCAACAAATGGATTTTCGACTTTTATTCAAACATTTAAGATATACCTATATTACGGCCTACGGCTAATTAAAGTAAAAAAAACGTATGTTTAATAAACACGAGACGGAAAAGTCGAGATAACGTCGAGTTACTGACAAACAGTCTTCAAAGGGCGGAATTATTGATTTGATTTCATTATAACGGCGAGTTCATTGAATCCTATAACTAAGCTACAACTTCGACAAAAACTTTCTGACATTTAAGTTAAAAGGTATGTACAAATTGAGCAAACATTTTCGTGTCTAATAACTACAAGTAATCAACCCAATATATCGTATGTGACCCATGTTTCGGCACAGAATAAGGGAATCCGAAAACAAAAAGCGTTCGTGTGAGCGGGAGATCTGCGGGCCGCAGCTGCAATTACCTAATGATGCGCAGCGGTTACCCAATTACAGCGACTACCACTGCATTTACGTTTTTAGTTCCGCTGATTCAGCCGCTTTGCTCGATAATTTACTGAGCAGGAGTGCTGGAAATTCGCGTATTGGCACGACAAATAAAATCGTCAAATATGGACGTGTTTTTGAGTATGTTTTATGAAATATACCTACTCGTATTTAGGTAAGGTACATAATGTTGTAAGAATAAAAGTATGTGAGAAGCCTGAGCAGGAAATAATATTGGTGCCTGAAAGTTCATAGTATTGATGGCCCTTTGAGTTTCCATAACTATAATATGCAGCGACACGTAGAGGCTAGTGTGAGCTTTTTATCATCGCAAATTAGGTTCCGTCAGTGTAGCCCTCGCAAACAAAGTGAGAGAGATGTTAATTTAATGTACGTCGGTGTCACTCGAAGCGGACCCGCAGCTCCGACTTTCAAAGGACTAGGGCAGCCACGGATTCTCTATTATGTAAATTTTCGCGTAATTTTCTCGGTGGGAGTGCGCCGGCCAGACTTTGTAACACGAGTGGCCTCTCATTAATACTTACCTGAGCTCCTCAATTTTTGAAGGACAACGTAAATTTATAAATGCTGATTCAGTTTAAACGGTCACAAATTAAAAAGCAAATCTACCTTCACTGGTACAATTAACCTGGAACCCTTGTAAACGGGGAGTCGTTAATTGTAGTCTGAAAGAAATGTCCCTTCAAACAGTCTTAAGTACTCTGTTGAATAACGCAGAAATAATAATTATACTTAAATGATAGCCGTCTGAATGTTTCCGAGAGCTTCCATTTGTAATGTAGGGCACATAATACGAAAACCTAACGGGTACTAATCCGTAGATGAGCCGTCGGTTTCGAAGGAACATCTGCGGCCGCGACAACGACGATGCGAAGCGAAACAAAAACGAAATGAGAAAGGTTTGGAAAGTCGTATTGTGGCAAGTTGCGATGAAGCAGGAGCTTGCAGCCCACATGTATTGTGTGCACCCCCCCACGCCCACGCGCCTCGCCCGGCCACGCTCAGCCATCGCGGGTAAAACTTCACCTGACCCGAGCCTTTTTGCCGAAATATTCCTCCAGATGACTTTCAAACTGATATTACAACTAATGGCTATAATCTATATAAGTGAGATTTTGTTGCAGTTTAAGTTTCACCAAAAACAAATATTAAAGAATGTTTGTTTAAATATATCTAAATAATACAGTTGTGCATCTTACGTGTTTCTTAGTAGTGAGATCGTACAATTTTAAAATTAATTAGCCAGTAAAGTATCTCTACGAACGAGACAAACCTACTTACGTGTCAGTTTATGTCCTGAATGGGGTATTAAACAGAGTCTTTAATTTTAGTAACTCGTATTTTATGTAAGCGTATAAACGTTTTACGAGTAGCACTAGACGTGAGTTGCTTAAATATCAATACGGTCTGTTCATTAACAATTTCTTGCGTATCTGCGATTCTCGTCTCTCAAGAACACGAATTGTTTGATAACATACAAATAAAAATAGTTTATGAGCACTATCAGCGGCAAACAATCCTTATTATAATACCAAATATATTATAGATCCCTCAGTTTACGGGTTCGTGTTTCTAGATTAATTTTGCGATAGTTTATCAACGTTTGATTGGTTCAGTTCGGACAAAATTGAATTCGATAATAATAATAGACGTTTAATTTTTGGTTTCAAAGTTTTCAATATAATACGAGTAACAGACATAATACTAGGTTCGTTTTTACAATGAAATACGCTGAAAAGTTTCACTTTTCGCCCCAGTTACTCCAGCCGGTGATAAAATGTTGTGAAGTTTTGTCGCCTTCCGTCCTGTAGGTACCTATGTAGCACCTCGTGACAGTTAACATTTCTGCTATGGGTGATAATACTTTGATAATCTAGCTCGGGAGGCACATTAACATGATGCGGCGGCTGCGAGTAGCGATCTGTGAACGAGCCGCCGCGCCGTGACCGGACTGAATACAATTACTGGAATAGTGTAATTAAATTGCAAAGTTAGAGCTCCATAGCTGCATATTAAGAGGTATAAAAAGCATCGCGCTATGAAGTTTTAATGATATTACTTTTGCATACATGGTTTGAGTGTTTATTTTATTTCTAAATCCAAATTGTAAAAGCCCGTCGCCTTTAATTATCAAAAGTTGTTTCCAACTTCAAATTATTTTGAACGCAAAGTTTTAAAAGCCGTTTATCATTGTCAATCATGCACCTGTCTATCTCTCAGATGTAACCTTCGTTCTCATAAATTATTGGCGGAGTCTCTGGAGAGCTTTTACATTTATTAGATCATCAAACAATTTATCCGTGACAACTGTGCAGAAGTTGTGGACGCAGAAAGCTGCCTACTGCTATAAATAACCCACAATAGCGAGTAGTCAAAGAGTCGAAGTTTGTTTTACACATGTGTTTGTAATATAGGTTTAGTTGGAACATCAACAAATAGGATAAACAAAGCCCACGTAAGTACGTACCTATCGTTGGTTGTTTTATGTATGTGCGAAAGACGGTAACGTGAAATAGGGATATTGAATTCTAAGCGCGTCGCCGACGAGCGTACGTGCCGCGCGACCAACTGTTCCACAGCCTCGACAAAAAGTCCAAATAGATGTGTCCCCACAAAGAGGATAAGAAAGGAGCCATTGTGCCCGATGCACTAGCGAGCTCCTGCAAATCTCAAAACATCTCCAAAGGACATAACGAGAAAAGTTGTGTGCGTTCGCACCGTCGTCGCCGCCGCCGCCCGGTCCGACTCTCAGATTCTATTATTATTTATTGCTCAATAACCATCCAACAATTTTTATTGCTTGTAAACATCTGTCTCTCAGCAGGAATATCCTTTGCTACCGTTCCTTTGCATTTTATTATGAAGTGGTTCAAGTTGCAGCAATAAATCTGATTGTTAGCACAACTAAGTTATAGACGTGGTCGTAGGAATAAGAAAATATTTTAAAAATGTGTTCCCTCTTGGAGTCCAGTGTAGGTGTTCGAAAGAAAATATCTATAATGATGTAGGTATTTCCAGTACATAATCATTGTAATACATTTCAGAAGAGGGTAAACAGGATACCTGTAGAGAGAAAGGCAAATAGTAGAGTAGGGAAAGCTAGAGGGTTCTCGGGCGAACTGTTTGCTTGCGCGCGGTCGGCGGCGGCCTCGCCCGGCGGGCTGCCTTCACAGATTCCACATTGTGTACTGCACTCCCTCCTGCCAACAAATGTATGGCATGAGGCTACATTGCCACAAATTAATTTGTAAAACAGAATGTAATAGAGGTATTTTAGGAACCTTTTCGGTGATGATTTGAATGTGGAACATAGGAGTGAATATAGTAGTTATAGTAATCAAGAGGGTGGAAGAGAGGAGCTCGTGGCTAAATAATAACAGCCACCCGGGTCGATCTTTAAGGTTAAGCCGTGCTTGCCGAGGTTGGTCCGTGGATGGGTTACATACCGAGTTTCCTCCGTGCCTCGGAAAGCACGTTAAGCCGTTGGTCCCGGCTGTCATTTGTAGATCTTATTTGACAGTCGTTACGAGTAGTCAGAAGCCAAAAAGTCTGACATCCAGTCTTTCCAAGGGGTATCGTATTACCCAGTTACTGGGTTGTGGAGGTCAGATAGGCAGTCGCTTCATGTAAAATACTGGTACTCAGCTGCATCCGGTTAGACTGGAAGCCGACCCCAAGATAGTTTGGGAAAAGGCTAGGCAGATGATGAGTAATCAAGAGGGTATATGAATTGGAACAAAAGTAAATAAATTAATATCGTTGGCGAAAGCTAGCAATTCTAGTACCTAGGTAATTCAGATTATATTGATCTCTGAAAACAGTATATGCTTACTAAAATAATATTATAAATGTGGAAGTGAACATGTTTGCCTTTAGGCATACGGATAGACCAGGAGATAGAGGTATTAAAAAAAAAATGGGTAGGACATCGACGTGATACAATTTCCAACCAACATGCGAGCGCAGCCGCGGGTAAAATAAGTAACATAATAATAATGACAGACTCACTAATAATCAAAACACCCATTCTCGATCAGGATGATCTTAATGATTTTTGTCCTATAAGGGCTAGTAATAAATAAGGGGGGATAATTATTTCATAGACAGTATCGCAAGTAAATACCTATTCAGTATAGTCACGTAAATCGTTACACCAGTTAACATGCGTATCCCACTACCTCTACATTGTAAACATATATCTTTACAATACAGCCCTTAAGCTAATCAAATCATCAATTAGATACCCCGCTATGCTCTCGAAGCGGCGCCGCGCAATTAAGATAGTCGGTATGTATAAAATATAGTTTTTATCAGTTGTTAATATTCTATAGACGTCGTACAGTTCAGTGATTGTACTTATAAAACAGTGCCAGTTACTTGCTAAACTAAATTGCATAATGCAAAGGAGTTACAAAATTGAAAAACACTAATAGTTTGTCTATTTCAAAATTGAGGTGAATTTTCTAAATTCCTTCGGGTCAGCCAGGAACAAAAGCGGAGGCCATCAATTCCACTTATCTATACAATTATTCAACTACCATCATAATGTGGGTTTCCTTCGAACCTTTGTCTGTAATCGAAACACTAAGCCGAAGTGATTTAAGATTATGGTGTGGGATAATGGCGTTCATTTTCGTTTCTACGCGGCACAGGTGCGATACCAAATTTTTCTTAAAATCGTGAAATTTATGTTCGCTGTAATTTCTTTTAACGAAATTACTCTTGTTTAAGTAGGTACGGCAGTGTTGACTCAGCTACTACCTTCTCTTTACCTAGAAGTGGGCACTGTTTTTAGTTGAAGTGTTTATTCACCCCAAGAAATGCCAGGGGTGTTTTAGGGATAATGATTAAGCCACACACAAAAGTTTCTCGTTTACATAGAGGTAATTTCCTGTTGTGTACATCTCAAAATTATTCCATACGTACGCAGGAGGTATATTCGTGTTGCCGAGCTCTCAAGAAGCCCCCTGACCCAGTAAAGCAAAACTTTGCGCATTATTGTGGGTATATTCAACAACACAAGTGAGCTCTGTAAAATTTCACACCTTCACATATAATAAAGCTTGCAGAAAATATTGCACGTGACGTTTCTATATTTATGCTGCATGAGAATATGCGTTTGATGTTGTCGGAGTAAAGTTGGAAGCTGTATTTGTTTTAGTTTTGTTGTAGACTGTACTCATCTGTTGGGTACTCAACAAACATAAGGCTGTCACCCGACCCCTACCGTTATTAAGTTCGGGGTCTCACTATCCTGTATCCCAATGAAATCATCAGAAGGAAAATTTTCATCCTTATGGTCCTACCCTGGTTGTAAGTCAAAACTATTGTTCAAACTAACATTAATAGGAGTGTAAATATTCATACAAACTTTGATACAATGTTTGCCTATAATAGCTACCAAGGATGCTCTCAATCTCCCTAAAACTTTAGAATATCAATGTTAAACTTTATAATTTAACACTAGATTTGACTACATAATTAGAGAGAATTTGTATCGACTGAAAAGCTTACATTGGATTACACCATCTCATGTGACAAACAATTACTCCTATCTAACTTGTTTAGGTATAAGAAAAGCTACATTTTGTAGTACGGGTTAAGAAAAAACGTATATTATCTGGAAGATGATACGAAAGATAAAATAGAGGAAAGCGGCCACCTGCCAACACATATCTCATCGGGCTATATCCACAGATTCGAATAAGCCGTGAATGACAAGTGAGTGATCATCGAGGCAAGTCCCGCGGGTGCAGATTATCGTCATCGCTCGTCCGGCACCGGACGCCGGACGACGGACGTCATCCGTGAGGGTTCGGCACGCATCATTGCCGTATCGATGCACTGTCAATAAATGGTCGTGTTAAAGCAAGCCTCTTTTATAATGTAATGTTTTTTTTTGTGACAGATAAATGAAACATGTAAGAAGTTGGTACCAGTGATTTCCGTACGTCAGTTTACTTGTAATGTTATTGTCTTGCTTGGTTGGTAACTGAAGAGTTAACAATAATTAGGGAAAATATTAAAAAAATAAAAACTTGAGAGGTGTCAAGGGACACCCGGATGGAACGAAGTTCCTTTCACGTACTATCAATACATTTTAGATTTAAGTTAGTGTGCGAAAAATAAAATATTTAATTTAAGGAATCCTTAATTCGAAGCAATACGTCTTAATTAACTGCACAACCGAATTTGTACTTTGTAGTTCGGTCACTCAAAATAATAATCATATCTATCCTTACTCACATACACACCCCAATTGTACGTAATTTAAGGAAATTTCAACTTTATCATAAAGAAATAAAGCTTACAATAGCTTGCTATAGCAAAAAGTGTCGTGACAACTTTTCGTAAGAATTTTTTCCGTCTAGCCCCCTTTCACAACGCGCGATAGGGAACTTCGTTCCAAAAGAAAACAAAAACGCTACAATTCTAGTCGTACTGTCCGGTCTGAGTTAGCAAACTTTTGCCATTTATGAATAATAATGTGATTAATAAATGCCTCCTTAAATTTTTTGGGATCTTTTTAATATTTTTCAGCTTATTATTATTCCCATTGATAAATAATGTATTTTGCAACAACAACGCTAGGACGCAACAAATTAATTTCGTGGTCCACTGCATATCCCCCACACGACCTTTTAAACTGATTGTTATTCATTTGCAAGTTGAAAAATAAATCCAATTATATTGGAGTGTTGTGCCAAAAATAAAACGAGACAACCTTTTAAACAGAATCGTTTTTGTTTTATACAACGTGATGTTCTGCTGTAAGGACATAGTCAGCGGGGGTCTAGGAACTATGGTCCTCGCGGGAATTCTAGGCTTTTACTAAATATTACACAAAAACTTTGTAGCTAACTTTGCGCCTTTCAAGTTGGGAGTCGTTGGGCGACTCTCCCTATAAACTAAAGCTGTATGCGCCCTTGGCCACTACGATCTTAATTTGGAAACTTTAGAAGCTCCTGACTATGAAACCTTATACTATTCGTGATAGGCATCTTCCTAAACTAGTTTCGTATAATTAACAAAATAGGAACTGCTTACTACTCCTACTTACCGCTGCTATAGATAATAGTCAAATAAACACTATTAATAAATCTTGCAACGGGATATTTACCATGTGTATTATTTGTTTCAGATTATCCGTGATCATGGCGTATGCAACAGTGCCAAAATATCGGGAACTCGAAAGAAATAATACACATGGTAAAGTACCCGTTGCAAGTGTTATTAATAATAGTCAAATTGTCCCTAAAATGAAATTTGTGAAATAATGTAGTACTTAATTTCTCTTTCGAAAATATGTCGCAAAAATACATAAACTCACACTTTTATTCTCAGACTGCTACGATTCTTACATACTTATTTGGCTGTCGTAAAAATTGTCACACACATATTTCGAAAATATTGAAAAACTCAAAACGAAGGAAACAGTATCTTAGCTTTATTTAAAACATGTGTGTTTGAGAATAAATCGGCCAAGTGCGAGTCGGTGTCGCGCACCGAGGATTCCGTATTATTAAAAATAAAATGTGATGTTACTAAAAATTTAAGTTTTCGGAATTTTTCCTTTATACAGGGTGTAACGGAAAGGGTATATACATCCTTAAGGGTGTGCTATAGACCATCAAACTGAACATGTTTCTCAACAAAAAAAATTTTTGCAGCAAAAAAAAATATCAGCTGCCTATACATTTGGGTCGAATAGGTGTTGTAATTTTCTATGGGGCAGCAGATATTTTTTTTGCTGAAAAACATGTTTTATGATGAGGAGCATGTTCAGTTTGATGGTCTATAGCACACCCTTAAGGATGTATATACCCTTTCCGTTACACCCTGTATAATTATGCTATAAAAAATTGCTTCATGCCAAATTTCAAGATTCTAGGTCGACTGGAAGTATCGCTTAGGTTTTGATTCCCTTGCGAGTAGTTGCGAGTTTAAAAATATGCGGCTTAAGTTGCTGTTTCTTTTGATTGAGTTGACATAGAAGTTTGATTTTGTTACAGCTTAAAGGTATACCTGTCCTTGTAAGTAGGACCTGAGTATTCGATATGAATTTCAATTTAATACCTCTACGCGTTTATGAGGAAAGGGGTAGTAAGTTTAAAATTATTAAAAATATTTTTATTATATGATGTAACAAAAATGTATATTTTGATTGCGTTGGCTTAGAAGTTTGATTTTTTCACAACTCTAAGGGACAGTAGACCTAAGTAGGTATTTGATATAAATATAAATTCTAGCTTGATACCTCCACACGTTCCTGAAAAAAAGACAGATAGACAGACAAACGGACAACAAAGTGATCCTATAAGGGTTCCGTTTTTTCTTTTCGAGGTACGGAACCCTAAAAAGGGTCTTGATAGACAGACAGACAGACAGACGGACGGACAGCAAAGTGATCCTATAAGGGTTCCGTTTTTTCCATTCGAGGCACGGAACCCTAAAAATCGATAATTTGTTGATTTTACTATTTAAAGTTTCATGCTCAGAAGTGTTTATGAGTTTTAATGTGAAAAACTTATATCACAAGTGTGTATACGGCGTGTCTCTGCACACAATGGTCCACCTTCCATCTTGCGCTGCATGCCCTGTCACCTGAGCACTTGAGGATCTTATACTACTGCATCAGCGAGCGGAGTTCGCATGGCTGAGTTTTGAGCGTAACGTTTATAGCGATTAGCCGTCGAGGCGTTTAGAAGAACGTGAAATGATTATTACCACAAAGTCAAAAATATTCCACCTGATGTAGCCTGTTACCACTCGTAAGTGACGTAAACATTCAGTATGAAAAAAGCCTTGAATACCGTGTCAAAACGGACAAGATTGTGGAAGATTTACACTGTACATACTAAATGTATTGAATAGATACGTACGACGTACGTAGATTACATTTGTGTAGATGTATGTAACTGTTGTGGCCGGGTATCGGATCGGCACTGAATTGCATGTGCAATATGGTCCTTGGTCTGAGCTATCTCTGCGGCTCACTGTACCTTATCGCTTCCTCATTGACGCATGACCAGACGGCCGATGAAACATGAGTGATCATTGGTCAACAGATGAACTCGATCACTATGTTTCGATCCGGCAATCTCACACCCAGAACGGCTATTGACGACCATGGAGCTGTATTTAAATGCATGCTGCTTACTGCTGCGTAAAAGTCAAATGAGTGAGATTGATAGTCCTGTAGTGATAGATCGCCAGCGCAATTATTTTAGACTTGCAGTGTAGTGTTAGCGTTACAGTGCAACATTTATTTGTTGCTCTGCAGCAGTTGCCGTTAGCCTTAACAATTGTACAATTTAGATACTCATCCCAGGACAAATAGAAGCATGAGTGATTATGAATCTGAACCCACTTTCTGAAGCCACGAACTCGAAAAGGTTGTGAAGTAACGTGAAGGGATGCGAATAAAACATTAAAATATATGGTACGACATTTTTTTATCGTGTAATTGAGACGCTGACGTGGGCGGCGAGCGAGAACTATTTGTTTTGTGAATAAAACGTTAGCTCTCGTTAGGAGACAGAATATTACAAACGGAGCTTAAACCAATAAAATAAGTACTTGAAGAACAAGCTTAACATAATTGACTGAAGATTTTCTTAGTTATTAATTGTGACATCACTCTTTATTCTGGCTAAAGTTAATTAAAATCCTACCAAAGTTTGGGCTAATCTCTGTTCTTCCTAAAGAAAGCACCTTAGTTTGGCTTTCGTGGAAAGTTCTGAGGACCAGTTTTGGACTTTGCCTACATCTAAAATTCATGAAGTTATCTATTTAGTGAAAATATAATAAAAGATGGAAGTAACGTCATAAAAGATATTGTGGCGTAATTTTTACTGTTCTCGAAATTGGCGTGGTGTGTAGTCGAGTTCATGCGTTTATGTGGCCATGAATAATACGGCATAATACATAAAGAGGTATAATATAAAGCATATTATATGATGGCACTTTGGGTGCAGTAGTCAGGGGCTGTAAAGTATATACTCGTATGTAGATATTAGTGCCCGGCTTATGAAATTATTTTCACACATATAATAATATAATATAAATATATATTATACAATGTACAAACCATAACCATGACAAAATATAATTGTAACAATTTAAATAGGGTGTTCTCTTAAACTCTGAAAGTTTAATATATCGCAAACATCAATCAAATATTTCGCACGATTAATAATATGTTTCGCTCCGTAATTCATTTTTCATAATATACTTGTAGATTTTATTGGTGATATGATATAAATTAAATTTTTCTTCGTTAGTCGATGTTTCCTTTATTTGTGTTACGTTAGCGTCCACCACAACTCTGCCACATCAACAGCGTTAACAGCAGGTTCGGACAGATCCCTCAAAGTGGAGGTGAAAATTTAAGTCGTGTGAAGCTGTTGACTTTCAAATTGCTTTCGATGGCCGAACATGGGTCTGTATGAACGGTGGATGTCTTCCAGCAACTAGTTGCAGATTACTTCCTGGCATACTCAGCCAATAACGCTCCTACTACTGGGGATAAGACTCCCTCTTAGAGAGAGACAGTGGGACATAATTCCCGTAATAAACAATGCGAGCCGTACAGGTTAGAAAATGTCACATGTCTTTGAATGTTTGGTCCCAGTACATGACATTTCACTTTATACCTTGGTCTGACGAAATTAGGTCCGAATTACCTTCTAACTTACCTCAGTTTCAACTAATAACAATATAACTGCATCTGTACTAATTGGAGGCACTTGGCTACAAAGTGTCACGTTAGTGGCGACGGGTTATCATGTATGAACGTCTATGTAGTTAACCTAATTAAATCAGATGCCTCGTCTATCTCCAGTTTTAAGCATACGTGGTTAGAGGAGAATAGATTTTGTAGGAGAAGATGTGGAAAGATTGACATTGCAGATAGATTTGTGGTTTTAGTCGACTTCATGACCAGAGGGGTGACTACCAGCACGCGTTGCATGACCGCTGTAGAATCGGACTATGTCGACGGAAGAATCAACAAGCTAACACAATGTCATTGTCTATCTGTCATTATGTCGATTCTTCCGTAGACAAAATCGTTTCTACAGTGTTCATGCTACGCGTGCAGATATGATACATTTTGGGACCGTAAATATGACGTTTTGAGTTTTAGTAAAAGTTCAGCTTTTTGTAGCGTCTGCTATGTCACTTATACTAACAGGTACTATGAGATATACAAGGTCACAGTTTGTTTTACATTTAAAAAAATATTTAGGACCGGTGCCATTGTAAAAGGAGGAGTTTAGCAAATCTTCCCTGCCCTCCAATGGGCAATGGAATGTAGAAAAAAAGAAAAATATTTGTAATCATACAGGATGTTACATGATAAACGCAAGACGTCTCGTGTGATGTCTCAGACGATGAAACTAAACAAACTTTTGGAAATTATTTTTCTTTTTTTAGTTTTACTTTACTTTGATCAGATGACCACGTCAATTCCTATGGAAAGTCCAATTTCAAGATCTCTTAGAACAAAAGTTGTTCAATGTCATGTCTAAGAGACCAAACGGGAGGTCTCGCGTTTGTATCGTTTTTTTTTTTTATATTTAAGACCAACAAAATCAGAGGAAATATAAAAAGATAATAATTGGATTCGGCACGAAAGGGCGAAAGTATCTATTTATATATATTTTTTGTTTAGTTACATGAAATATATATTTACAAGCCAAACATAGTTCCACAAAACAAGCAGTCTGTCTGTGGAATTAGGATTTACCTACTCGTACATGTAAAATCCTACAAATAGCATTTTGGTTTAACTATAACGGTAAGCATAAAATGAACTCATGGTTCTGATCTGATCCTTAAAACTAAGTAAATATTATGCGAAACTATTATTTCCATTCGAATTTATGTTTCGTTTGCTGAGCGAGTTCGTGCTGTGTCCAATTATTTCACATTATCGACTCACTACTCGCTTCTGTTGCTCGTAACGTAAGTTCAGTCACATTTCCTTTTAATTATAAGGAGAGTGTTTACTTTATTTAACAAGGTGGGCCAACTTTCCGGAACATCGTAATCATTTGTCGATAAACTTCTCTCCTATAATGAGATACTCACTAACAAGTACTTGCGTTAACTTACTTTTTGTGAGTAACTTTAATATTCATTTTAGGTAATAAAAAGTAAGTTCGTAAGGCGTCACTTCCGAGTAGTAACTCGGAAGTGACGCCTTTGTTGATGATGATACTTAAAATTTGTAGGTTTATTTTTTGTCTTAGAAACATACATAAACTTTCAAAGGTCGATCACCAATCTCATCACAATTTAATCTATGATCTTCTTTTATAATATTGTTTGCCACACTCATTTTTCACCCTCAGTAAAATTTCTACATTTATTTATATTATTTAATATTATATCTATCAATTCTTTTCACTCTCACTCAAACATAATTATATCTGAAAGGCTCAAAGTTGGTTATAAAATCAATTGGGTTGGGACTAATATTTTAGCCGTGTCCACACGTCTCGACCAGCGCTAAAGAACAACACCGACCAATGTGTAAGGGTATTGTGGTGTTGTAGTAGCCATGTGTTGGTAGATATGAGTTACGATGGTTGATACTTTGTATATGGTTGGGCAACGACTAAATTTCCTTATGTTACGGTACAGTTGTTTCGGGCTGTCTGAGAAGCTACGAAAAGGTAAGTAAATAGCTATGTTCCTAGTACTGAAATGCCTGCCAATACTAGGGACCTAAGAATAACGCTGTGTGTTGTTTTTGGGTATGTAAATTCGATTTTCTCAATCTCAATTAAAGTAAATGTTGACCTTACTGATTTTGACTAAACTAAACATTTTATCAGCCATCGATTCAGCTGACCTGTTTTTAGTTTTGACGTTATGCGCCTTTGTAAACTAATATAAAACAAGACGTAGGTATCGCACGGTTGGAAAGTCAACGCAATCTTGGCAAAGGGTCCCGTGTGACTCTCACCAAAGAAATTACCCGAGATTTGCATAAAGGAGACTCAAGGGATCGTCTTTGAAACTCGCCCTAAGTTTGTGGACATCCCAACATGCTTTATATTAAGTTACGCTTTGCTTTGTTCTAAGCAGTCTACTTTGGCACTAAATAACGGGGATACGTGTGAAGATAACAGGTTGTATCTATATCTGGCGCCTCCTCGCCGGGAGATATCCGCCCTTAGTCACAAACCATAAGGAATACGAGGGAGACGTGAGAGTCCTTCTAGTTAACAATTATATCGCAAGTGTTCGCCCGCCCCTCCGCACTTAATTACGGTCGCGTTAGTTTGTTATCAATCAAGATTGACGCGCCGGTAATTGTAATAAGTTACATTATGCTCTAATTAATGATGTACATATTCGTAAATGTCAATTAGCGTTCGCGCACAGTATCGGCACGCTGTTATTTCGCGCAAATATTTCAGTACAGTACACATTTGGGCGTGACGCAACAATTGAGTATGCGGATAGTAATTTAAGATTATCTCTCGGGCTAATGGCGGCAGTTAGACTGACTATCTGGCACACGTTGGACAGCACATTTGTCCACGCGACAGGTACAATTACCGGGAACCGGTCTCATTCGTTCAAATACCTAACCGATTTACCTTTATCTGGTCCTCGCACACAATTATTGTTTGGTGTTGCGCCACGTTATGCTACACGATTATAACATGGTCTATATAGCGAATCTTGTGAATACTTTTACAGATAGTTGACTATACTAATGAAATTCTTGATCATCAAAACTCTAAACAAAGACGTCCTAAAAGTTTTGCGAGTTCATACGCACAAAGCTCGTAATTTCCCCGGAGATGTCTAAGGCCCCTAGTTAAATTAGCTTGGCTAAACATTCCTTAATGAGCTATATTTTTCAACTGTAGACGCTTCTTGTAATGTTTTCGTCTTCATATTTTTTTCGTCTATAGACTTCATTTCGCGGGATGTTTATTTATTCAGATATTCAAATTTAAATAATACAGGCTATTCACATTGTAACTTCTGAAAAGTAGCTATAGTGTGGAATACAGAATTACAGAGTTACGAATAAATCAACGACACAAAAGGGGAAAGCTTGCAGCATTGTACGGCTTTAGGCATTGGACATTTTTTTTGGTTTTATTTTATATTTTGGGTAAATAAATAGCAGTTAGGTACTAGCTTTTATTCTGAGTTCTAAAAGCCAGATCAAGTTCGAATCACAATTCACATATCTGTTGTTGCATTTTGATAAAAGTTTACTATTGTGTGATGTATTTACTAAAACAGAACAACTCATAATATCATTTTAGTTGACATGAGGTTTATTATCATAATACTAATTCGAACAAGCTTTCCTAATACCGGGAAACCAGGACGGATCATAAGCGTACCTACGCTATGATTATGATATTGTCAAAAGGTACCTACCCTTTGACAATATCATCGACTTTCATTAAAGCATTAATAATTAACCTTTCAATATTAGCAGCAAATAATACTGGCGTATATAAACATGAGAGTGTAACGTGCAAATGGCGTATGTAGGGCATGTTAACCGTGAGGGTGATGTGATGTGGGCACATTAACGTGGCCAGCCGTCGAATACGCGGGGGCGTGTCACCGTTGACGGCGACATGGATGCACGAACGTAATTTCTTCAAAGATGAGGGTCGCGATAACAAGAAACCTGACAGATGTCCAACGTCGCATCGACGAAGCAGATTGACATATGTCGCGTACAAGCTATTACTCACATAGCTTTTAGCTGATTGTAAAGCCAATTTTGTTAGCCTCTAATGGGATTTTAGATGTTGTTTCGTGTTATTGTCATTTATATTACGATCGCCATTCATAAATTTGGCACACGTGAACAAATATAATTCTGAATTAAAAATAAGCCGCACATTGCGGACCAGAGGTATTTAATTACGCGACAGTTTAGACTAGTCGGCATTTATTTACAATTGGGCCGTATGCATCAATGTTATTAATGCCTGTTCAATGTAATCGTATTAGGCAACTCTAACGTTTTAGATGACGTTTAACGTTTTACGTGTAGATGATGTTTAGGTATGTCTACGTACTTATTACCTATATATCATAGGTACTAAGGCTTATAAAAGGACGTAAGATTTATTCTAAAAGCCGAACACTCCAATAAGAAGTTATCGCATCGTCAAAGAAACTGTGGCTGGGTACATGATATCTCACAAAGAAGTGGTGGTAGCAGTTTTCTCATATCAACAAATATGATTTTCTTTATGTATTACCATAGAAATGTGTAATAAGATCACACATAAGTAAAAACATTCCAAATAATAAGAAAAATAACCTGGTGCCGGAGTTGTGTCACACATCACATCGGAGCTAGAGGGAAATAAAGCGCGTCTGTATATTTCTTTGTGAGCACTTTTTCTCCAAAACTTTTACCTACCTACTATTTCAACTTTTTTATTCAACAAATGTCAAAATGTCTATAGAGTGCGCACACTATTTTGTGCCACAATAGGGTATTCCCGGAGCGTAGGGCCGCACTTGTGGAATTTAGTTAGAAACTTAAGGAATTTACTTGTTCGATATCTCCAAGGTGAGGTAGTGTTGTAAAATATTATTGTAAGGCTTGTATTTTCAGGGGTGTTTAAGGACGAATCTTTTGTTATTTATTTGTAAGTAAGTAGAACTATATTTATTAGTTAATAGAAATGAGTACCCTTATATGAAATAGTATTGCAACAGGAAAGGTCTCTCAGGTACTTACAAGATCATTAACAGCACTCTAAGCTGCTTGTTCGAGAATGTTACGCCCATGTCACAGCCAGACATAGACTATTGATTGAAGAGAAATCTTTATAAAAATAATTTATCATTCTCAGGCAGAAATACCTCCAGCTTTTACTCGATCTCCGACCAATTCTTACGTCCAGAGGAAAATCTAATTTTATTTCAGTACTTACCTGTCTGTTCCATTTTAGATTTTTACCGCTTACATAAATCACTCGTCATTGACATTTAAATATTGTGTCATAATGAATCATCCTGCTGAATATAATCGGATACGATGCCTGTAATAATTTAAGCCGATCATTTATCCCCCGCAGTATATAATTACAAAGTAAATGTATAAAATACTTGGAGCTGGATCTTATCAGAAAGGCCTCATCTACATTTCACCGTTGGTCACTCGCAATATAAATGAATGGAGGATGGTGGTTTGATTACTATTCATAAAGTGGCGAGTTGTGCGCAAACAATATTGTTACGTCGCCTAACACCGCCGGCGCTGCGCGGCGCCGCGCGACGCTCCGGGTCCCGACTCCCGACCCTGCCTCCAAGCTGGCCGACTGTTGCTGCAAATCAAAAGGGCACAACACCAAACTTATTTTCCGGTTCCACGGTCTCATATTTACATAACAGATTTCGACGCCTCGCTAAAATGAAGCGCGGCTTTTTAAGTACAAATTCTGGAAATTGTTCCAATCCGCCACGTTCTTTGTACGATATACAGATTTTTGTGAACGCGTTGGCTGATTTTAATAATCTACATTAAACGGTTTGATGAAGCAAATGTCTTGAAGTTGCCGACGGTATTAAATTACCCAATCTGTTTGTAAAAACTTATGCTGAAGTTTTAGTACTAAATCTCATTAAAATTTAAATCTTATTTTAAACTTTTGAATTTCTATTTAATTTATAACCATTCGTTTATGTCAATGGACTGTACTTTTATATTATTTTATTGTGTTTCAAGTCTCTCCTGGCTTATTATTCTGCAATCAACATCCACCTTGCTTGTGCCTACGCTGCTAATTTAATAAAGTATAGCATTGCTCATTTGCAGTTGCGTTGAATTAGCGCTTCAAAGAGCCTAGAGCACCTGTATGCACCTCGTTATGCAAATTGCTGTGTGATTTCTCTGAGTTACTCGGGTGTCTGTTGCTCTACACAAATTTTCGCAAGTGTGACATGGCTTACAGGGAAGTTCAGGCAAGTCCGCGCATTCTGGTCATTACCCCCACTCATTTCTGGCACTAAACTTTACACAAACATTGAACTATTACCCCGACTTTAGCTCAAAACAGTAAGCCTTTCCTAACATTTCTAAATATGTCCGTGTTTGTTTTGCACTAGTTTTGTCTAGATTCTGAGAAATCTTCCATTCGTTGCTGCTGAGCTCCGTTTGATACGATTACTAGCTTACCGCTTCGTGACATATCGATTACACGCCTGAATCAGCAACGTTAGGATCTCGTTTTGGTACATTATGGCTAACTGCCTGATTTGTTGGGTCTGGTATTATTTAGAATTTGATAGTTAGCCTCTGTGCTTACCCTTTGTGATTTTTTACATGATTTGTACAGAATCATCGTAGTCAATCTTATTTCATGATAGTACGTATTTTTCATTTGGCGAGTTATTTTTTCCTTTATTACTACAATACGTAGTATCTTTGTCATGAAACGTAACACGGCGTGTAACGAGTAGATATTCCTGTTGCTTATTGTCTTCGTGAAACTATATTCGGGGTCAATGGTCTTCATATGTGAGAAGATATATCTTAGGGCATTGCACCGATCTATTGTGTGCTACGTGACAATTCTTTTAGCTACCTTCATCTGCTATCATTGTTAACATTGAACTGAGTGTAAGTCATAGTTGCATAAGTAACAGTTTTAACAGTGAGGTGAGGATCGGATTATACAAAATGTGTTCCAAGTTCTAGTGCAGGTGCACCTACTCTTATTACTTTAGAGTTGCCATGTTATAGCATCTCACATATAAAAGCACTTTTGCATTAAGTCTACTTTCATTTAACTCTATAAATAAGGAAGTCTCGGGAGCCTGCTTAATAAGTACGACTTCGTTATTTCCTATAATAAGTTGAGTTAATATATTCCGAACACGTATTTAATAATTTAACAAGGACTCGAGAAAAGATTTATATATTGCAGAATTACTTTAACCTAATTGTTGGAGAGAGTTCGGAATGTACAATTTGTTGTACTTTATTTTATCAATACTTTACTTGTTATGTAATTTAATCAATATTTTACGAATTATGTTTTCGTAACCTTACATGGATGCCTACTTATTAAAACAGTTGTAAAAATGTACAGAAAGTAAAGAAAAACTATGCAAGTTGAATTTTACTGGTTAGTTGGTTATATGTATATATTCACATATTTTTAAAGCAGTATTTCTAACGTGCCAGGTCACTTTTGGGCTTCAATTTTTCTCAACGATGAATTGACTTGAAAGTATAATTCGAAACGTAAGTTTTTAACATAAATAACGAAACGGGCAATCTGGCACTGAGAGAAAAACAAAGTTTATCAGGTGCCCCTGATCCCACGCAAATTGTAAGTCAAGAAGGGGAATGGGGTGTAATGGTGCCCGCCGGCAGAAAGCCAGCAATCTTAATAGGTTGTGTACGTTATGTGTATAATTGAACCATGAATGTAAAGGATCCATGATTATGTGTGTGCTGGAGCCAAGTTTACTGACAAAACATTCAACTGCCTAGCCTTTCTTGACAAAATATTCATCTGTCTAAACCTTTACTGACAAAACATTCATCTGTATAGCCTAACACAATATTCTTGGCCCCCACTTTAAATGGACGTAAGAATTTTATGCAAACCGTCTGCTTTCTGACTTTTTCAGAATCCCTAGAGATTACCGATACCGTAAGCTTAACCCCTTCCTCTAGGGGCCTTACTTTAGGGGTTCTTAACCCTTGCTTGAAAAAATATTTAAAATGTCTACTGATAAACAAACACGACATTTATTTTCGTGGCTTGAGAGCAGCCGCGACCTTTACATGTTATCAGGTCATGCCGAATTGGTAGTCAGGAAGGTTACTTTTAAAGGGCTCAAAGTTCAAGGTGTGCTGGATGCTACTATTCTGGTTTTTCTATTATAATAAGTTATCTAACAAAGATACCGTCGAATCTTAAAATACCAAAGGTCACGGCTTTTTAATGTTTTTCACTCCTTCATAAACAAAATAAAGATGTCTAAAATAGGACTCTGAATTTATTTGTATCCGGTTACTGGTATTAAGGCTGAACAAATTTTATAATTAAAAAATAACCGGTAATTGGTGGGCGCACCATGTCACCTCTGGTTATCTATTCGAGGAATTCAGGCGTGACGACACTAAAATGGAAAAACCTAGGACTGTTATGACATTACAGATGTACAAAAGGCAAAGTTACATTAGGTACATTAAGCAATCATTTGCTTTCATAGTTGAAGTAGAAAGTTAAGCCGATCTTTTAGAGTGCATCTCAGAAGCTGGGCAAACATTTATGAATATCAAAGGTTAGGTAAAACTGGAGACAGAGATAAAATACATGACATAATTCTTCTTATTTGAGTTGGGTGGGTAGATAATGTACTCAAAAGATGTTACGTTAATGCAAACTGGTTTGTATAAATTAATTACGAGGTTAAATACAACGAGGTGACATCTGTAGGGTGGCCAGTTTGGATTTTAATAAAAAGAAATATACTAGAGAGGAACAAAAATATCAACATATTTTATGTGAATTTTTCTGCAGTAAAAATGCACAGTTGGGAAAATTACTTTTGGTAGCGAACACAAAATTTCACAATTAAGTATTAAACTAAATGTATAAAGTGGACAAGAAAAAATGACGATAATATTAAATAATTAACAGATACCCAGATGCTGCAGTCTGATAAAATCATACAATGTTCTAAATGATTGCGCGGAAAATGGAACCCCCTACGAGACGTGTGCTACGCCGTAGCACTACTACGGCGTAGACCACATGACATGAGCAATGATTAATTACTTGCATCTGTTACAAATACGACTAATGTTCTGCACTTTGTTTGCTACCAAAATAAACTAAACCTTCAACAGCATTCAGTAGTATTCAGAAATTGTAATCAAATGAGCTTAACTAGTGTTTGTACCCCTCCTGGAAGTAACGTTAGCCCAGCTAACAGACAAGATACAAACTTAGTTCTTCCTACTGGGTTTGTGGAGAGTAACTTAGACTTACAATAGACGACAAAGTACTTGATTTGATCCAAACTCTTGAACTAAAAATATTGGTTTTAAAGTGCTCTTTGATTCTTGTTTAAGTTCAGATATTGAGTTTGCTTCACGTAAATAAATATTCTTTGAACATAATGTTTTTATAAAACATGCAATATAAAAATCTACGCATACATATTTATGATAATAACATGTTCGTATCTCGCAATATCCTCACAATGGGTATATTTATCAGGCGTGTGAACACGCGCGAAAATTGATAGCTTTTCTTTCCTTTCATAGTAAAAGAATTGTGTGAGTGGCGCATCGGGCGCGATAACGAGGTTTCCGCACAAATAGCAACACGTGTGTAGTGGCTAATGGAGCGGCCGCCGTGCCTGTTGGTCCCAGCCGGCCGACGCCCGACACCCGACCGGCACCGACCGGCATCCGACCGGTGCACGACGCACAACGCCCGACATTACCAACCACCGCATGTCGGCTCATGCTCATAACAAATATTACGAACAATTCACCTGATATTTGATTTATAATTTGCTAAATTGTTGCGGCGTTGGCTGGAATAGGAATCAGTTTCGCCTTAATTATTTTGTGTTACAAATATTACGATGCGCTATCAACTGTTTTCCATGCAGACCAAATTGAACAACAGCGGATTCAAATGACGGTTACTGTCTGACGCGAAACATGATGACTTCAGTATATAAAAGTATGATCTACATATCTCTAAAAACGTTGTAAGGCAAGCAACAGCTACTTATCATCGTTAACAAGTTATAAAATTCGAACGTAAAACCGAGTGATTGCGGTGATTGCAAGCGATCGTTCAAAAATTATATTTTTCATTTATCCATAAAATTTTCACCAAATTAAGAGCCGTTCTCATTTCATCGATATTTAATGATTATGGAAAACCGATAGGCGGACGATTGATCGAAACGGGATAAAAATCTGTTCAATATGTTTTACCGACAAGTTAATGCGATGTGGGGATGATGGCTCGTTGTCTGTGCTAAACGGGAAGATGCTACCTTCCCCTCACCCCCGCGCTTTCCGTTTTGAGAAAAGCCTAATTTCCTGTGGGTGCTCATTATGCTTCCTACTGTACTTTTAACTGTTATTTATATGTATAGGTTATCGTGTTTTCTTATCGTTTGATATGGACAATGAACTTTTTAAATAGATGTTCAGTAATATGTGTGCAGTATTAAAAAAGGTTGTCAATTATGAGTATTAACTGAAACTGTGATTTGTTATCTCAAACGTTTTTGTACAAAACTAAACGTGCCGACAAAATCTGGCCAAAACGTTCCTTATACACTGTAGGTGATGGAATAAACTTGTCATAAACTTTTTTTATTTTGACACTTATTACGAATTACGATTCCCTAAAGTGGTTCGTAATGTTTCCCCCACTTCCCTTATATATTTTTCCATCCAGAAAACTGAAAATAAAAAGTATAGGAATAAAATTTAGTTGGACGTAAATTACGAGCTCCTGAAGTTGTTCAACTTCGGATCATAATGAGCAGTTCTAGATTACGAAAAAATATTGTGTTTTTGGTAGAGATTTGTCACAGACATTTGAAAAATACACTATATGAGACATTAGAGGCATTATTTTTTTGAGGCATGAGACATAAGTTTGTATCACTAACAATCGTTCAGTATCCGTTCATGGTCAATTATAAAGCAGACCATAACAATTTAGCACTGAGCGTACTGTTGAAATACGTAGCAAGTACTGATATGTGGTACGTACTCGTAGATGTTTGCCTGTATCGTACTATCGCGTATATGGGAACAGGGCGCGTGCGACCACACGACAGCCGCAAACATGTCGCGTGTCGCGGTCCTGTCCTGCCCTGTCGACCACTTAGCATACCCGACCCCTTTTACGTAAAATATCGTATATCGAAAACTGTAACAGGACAGACTTAACCTTCGAACTAAGGAGCACTCTCTTCATTTACGTGTTAACACTCCATTTATATTTCATGATAACTAAGTTTGTATGTTAACCTTTGTATCGTGTCTTTCTAAACATTACAAAAGATTTAAGAACGTTCTTAATGAGTTTTGTTGTTTTTATATTCTGAGATGAACTACAGAGTTTTTAATTTGTTGTGTTACGTCAATATAGATCATTTGATATCTACAGTAAATGCGAATAAATCTTAGATAAGGTTTCCATGAAAAAGGATGGAAGTGACACCGACCGCTACCGTATTCAGTTCATCATTCGGAACCCACATATAAATTTTTCGTCGGATATTTAAAAACAAATGTTTCCTACTAAACTGCATTACCTACATGGTCAAAATGTATGGAACAGCTGACTTTAAAAAAAATTACCGATGAAAAATTTATATGTGGGGGTTCAAAATGATGTTCTGACAGCGTTGTACCCGTTTAGCGCCGCTGTCCGTTCCACCATGTATTTATCGTGACCACTCTTGTTGCGATAAATATAAATAGTTATTCGTATTGTTATACAAATTCAATCCATAGATCTGTCTTCGTGTTTTTCGGAATAAAGCCAGCGTATATATAGAATAGAATAGAATAGAATTTTATTGTACACCAAAAATCAAACATAACGGGTATGTATGTACGTTTTAAGCTGGGTCATGAACTACGTCTATTGTCTGTATCAGAGTTATGAAGCCATTGTATATAACAAACAATCCAGCTTTATTTCGATATTATTTGAAGTTTATCAACATATTTTATTCATGGATTAATAGAACAACACACAAAAACAACATTAAAACACCTGTAATGTATCCACCTGAATTTCTTTATGGTATCGCCTTGTTAATTACATCAAGATGTCCAGTAACATTTGCGTTAGCGTATATTACAAGCAAACATTCACGGTTCGACCTGGATCTTAGTAATTGTGCTAGGATTTATGTAGGTTTGACGACGCGTGGCGCCCGCGGCGAGCGGCCGGGCACCACAGCATCGCCACGACGCCTTTGATTAACGGAGCCATTGGACGTACTCCGCCGCCAATAAACATTACTATAATACGTCTGCACGTTCGCTACTACCGTTTGTATAGCCGTTGGGACCCAAGTAACAGCTACACCGCCACTACCGCCAACCGACCGGCAAAGGACAATAAATTTGTCTTAATAGCCAGGGTGTGGCTTTTAGCGTCCGACAGCCAGAACGATCACTACACGTTAGCTTCGTACCATTGTAATTCAACAGTTCATCAAAATGGTACAGACGAATGATGTAAATTTCACATGTCAATAAAATAATAATAATCTTCATAAACATCCTTTCAGAGAGACATTTCCTTAAATTAAATGCGCATGAATTCAGTACGAGGAAATAAATTGTTTGTGAAATAAATTCAAAGTAAGGAACCGATAATAAATTATGCGTAGTTCCCGTTCGATTTCCACGAAGGCGAAGAAGTACGGAGGCTAATTAAATTGGAAGCTAGTTGAGAACAAAGTGACTCGTTAATGTGATAGTGTCGCTGATGCCGTACCTGACCCGAAACTTTGTCTTACACCTCAAAGGAAAACTCGCCGAACCCACATTATGAGAATTGTTTTACAAGTTTTTTACATTTACTTAATTGCTTCTCTAAACACAAAGCTAATTACTTGGACTTATTTTGAGCGAAGTTTGAAACTTCTATTAACTCTTGTTTTTATTTGCACGTTGTTTTGTTTAATTTGCGTTTAAATGCATTATTTTTTGTTAAAAATTTGCTCTCCTTAAATTTCTTTGATTATTGTACACAAGTGTATCGATATTCTTACTGTCGACAGATTTGATCAAATTATTTCAATACACATATAACAAAACAATTCAATTGCAAACGCTTGGATTGAAACAAAGCGTATTAAAAAACAACTGCTACGGACAGCGGGCAATGTCAGTGTCAACGCTGTTAGCTTCGGGCACTTTTAATATAAACACATCCACTTATTACCGCTGCACACAATACATCCACTACTAATTACTATACATTAACATAATGAGACTTTAATATAAATCTGTTAGTTTTAATCCATCATTTTCGCTTCCATGTTTAACTTTTTAATCAAATGTACGGTCTAGCGTAATGGGTTTACAAATCACTTTTATGTTTGTTTAATACATTTTTTTTCGGTATTTACCTATCTTTTAACGTTATATCTGACTAGTTGGCACGTGGCCTTTTTCGATCTTCCAACTCTGATTCAATTATAAGACAAAAATACACGAAGCTAAAATTAAACGTAGCAAATAATGCGCGTAGCATCTATTGCGAGTAGCATCTACTGTTCGTAGCATTTATTACACGTAGCACTTATTGCGCGTAGCACTTCGGCACGTGAATTTTGGTAATTTTGCATTAAAGTAATTAATAAATTCAATCAATTATAGCAATACGTTGCACATATTGTTTTAATTGATTAAATTTATTGCTGGGAATAATGGTGTCTATGACGTCCATATCCTTATTTTCACAAAGAAATCTCGTTTCAGGAATATTTTTTACAACTCTTCAGTACTATCTAAGTAATATTTAATATCGATTATATCATCGCACGAGCCAATATCCATAGAATTTCCAACTACTTTAAATTAGCTAATTGGTTTGTGCAGTCAGAATCGCGTTAAGCCTTGAGCGCAGACTAAAAGAAAATTCTTGCTATTGCTTCAGCGGATCAAATTGTATTGAATATTGAATTGTATCTTACATTAGTTTTCTAAATGCATTTTATCTTGGCTCAAGTCAGAGGAATTTTAATAGCCACGTCTATAAACACCTTTTTTGTTAGAAACATTAAAAACTTTTGGTTATCATGATCGAAGTATAATCAAAACCAAAAGTAGATCTTAAAACATTCGAATTATGTTCTAGAGATTAAGCATTAAAAAATACGAAAAAAACTAATTTAGAATTCTACACAATCATTAATCAAAAAGTTTATGTTCGAGAACAAAAGTATACATTTAATGGAGTTGTAATAAATAGCCCGAAGTAACATGTTTTGTCCTTTGAAGTAAATCCAAGACGAGACAAAATAAAATACAATAAGGTATGTGATTGAACACTGGGCGTCGGTTACCTTACAGAGAAAGTGACTTTTACGCTCTCCGACTTTGGTAGTGTCTTAATACAAGAAAATAAAATATTTGGGCTGTTTCACAAGCTACATTTTTTTATTTTGAAATCTTAAGCAATGATTTCCACGAAATTCGATCAGAAGGTAATCTTTAGTAATCGTTAATACTAGTTCGTTTTTAGAAAATAAAGTGGTTTTTGCGGAAAGTTACAAATCATTATTATTATTGCTACTAGGTGATCCTTCTAAATAACTCTTGATCTTGAAGTGGGTCCACACTCCATGTCAAAAGTGCATGATAAGTATAGTAGCTCGGATATTCCGACACTTGACCTCCTCATAGATTCTGTCTCATTCTATGTCATCCATCAAACTGCTGTTTGATGTCTACGAGTTAATGAAAATCAGACAAATACGTGTGACCCAAATAAATAAAACCCTTTGTTTGCGTGCGCTCGAACAAAAAATAACATTATTAAATTAGTTCAAAAACCTGTGCGGGTATTGCAGTTGCAGTGACCATTCCATTTCATCCCATGGGAGCGAATTTCCGCTCTTTTTTATTTTTATACCTGCAATACAACGCAGACTGTATGAGTCGACGAGGGAAAACGGGAAAACTGGTCGTTTTGGTATTTATTTGGACCAATAACACACAACCTGTTACTGGATGACTGCTTCCGATGACTGGATGTATGGGCGTGTCATCCCGCGATTATGGCGCTTGCAACAGCGTCGAAATATCGGGAACTCAAATCAATCTATAATCACAGAAGATATCCCGTAAGCGATGGTATAAGTTTAGTTAAAATCCGTGAAAGTTTAAATCAGTGTTAACAATATTTAAAAATATGTTTGGCCTAAAACTCAGCTATGCGAACACCGCTCGCTGATACATTCATAAGATCATCAAGTGTGCAGATGTCAGGGCATGCAGCGCAAGATGGAAGGTAGGCAATTGTCTGTGGAGAAACGCCACATACACAATTGAGGTTTGAGCTGCCCATGAAGCCCTATCTGTAGAGATGTCTTTGCTACGGCCGTGTTGGGTTGGGAGTCTATTAAGGGATTTCTAAATCGACCACGGTAATGCGTGCCGAGCTGGAAGGCTTTCAGACGGCTCGAGGAAGCCATTAGGGGGTTAAGCAGCTCCAGCCAGAGATCTACTATCTTGCTGTGGAGGCGCTGCTATTAGCTGGACTAGCTGGCCCAACGCACCCAAATATAATTAGATATATTAAATATTCCTCGTTGCCTGCCTCGTTGGTTTAGTTTTATTTTGTTTTCCATCACGAATTTCTCAGCAGCAGCCACGAAGTCTGGATCTGTGGTTGATGGCAATAGGCTCGCCTCATATCACATGCGACTTAAACATAACTGGAGAAATGTGGATGTTCTCTTAGGTACACCTCTGCCTAACCCTCCAGGGATTACAGGCGTGATGTTATGGTATGTCATATTCAATTTTTGTTAATCTGATAAACTGTTAACCCACCCAGCGTAGAGGTATCTTATTTTAGGTACTATTACGATTATTAGCGCGTACTATAAATCGCTCTACAACTTTTAAATGACAAAATAATACGTATAAGCTGTTCAGAAAAACTATTTCATAATATTCATGTACCGGAAGCTATGCTTTATCAAGAACCACGTGAAACTTACCTTCGTATGATACCTAAAAATACATTTACAGCTGTTACCAATTGAACAAAAAAACCTTCGGAGAAACAAGTTTCATAGATGTATTTGAAGATAATGTTTTTTTTTAGACGAGCGAAATGCCACGAGTCATTTTGCCAGGATCAATTTACATTTAAACTTCCCACACAAATTAAAACGCAAATAGATGCAAAACCTACAATAATAGTATTACCTATCCATTTGTAAAAATCTATTTTTGTATATTAGAATTGTATGCGTCGTGACAAGAATATATTGAGACGTTTAGATAAGGAAGTACTGCCTTAGATAGTAAGTCTAGCAGCCCTAAGTACAGCACACGTTACATGACCGCCGTAGAAACGGGCTATGTCGACGGAAGAATCGACAAAATGACACATTGTCATTGTCTATCTGTCATTATGTCGATTCTTCCGTAGACAAAACTCGTTTCCACAGTGGTCATGCTGCGCGTGCTGGTGTGACCAGCGGACTACCAAGTCATGGGTCTCGAGTTCGAACCTAAGGCTCTCACCTCTAATATTACAGATTCATGTACGTGTAGTATCATTATCACTTGCTTCGGTGAAGGAAAAAAACTTGAGAGGTGTCAAGGGACACCCGGATGGAACTAAGTTCCTTTCACGTACATAATATCAATACATTTTAGATTTAAGTAAGTGTGCGAAAAATAAAATATTTAATTTAAGGAAGATTAATCCTTAATTCGAAGCAATACGTCTTACTTAACTGCACAACCGAATTTGTACTTTGTAGTTCGGTCACTCAAAATAATAATCATATCTATCCTTACTCACATACACACCCCAATTGTACGTAATTTAAGGAAATTTCAACTTTATTTTAAAGAAATAAAGCTTACAATAGCTTACTATAGCAAAAAGTGTCGTGACAACTTTTCGTAAGAATTTTTTCCGTCTAGCCCCCTTTCACAACGCGCGATAAGGAACTTCGTTCCAATATCGTGAGAAAACCAAACCAGCATGCCTGAGTGATATTTCTCGACGGCATGTTAAGCCAAGTCAGAGGCCCATGAGCAGCATAAATATTCCGACACCAGGTTAGGCAAAGCTAGACATGAAAAAAAAATTATTACTTTTACAAGTTTGATTCTACCACAGTTAATTTACAGTCGTTCAACGATGCACAATAGATACTTATTTATCTTGCATTTGGTTATGAACTTTGCCTTTGTAAAATATCAGCCAGCTAAAGAAACTGTAAAGCTGTGCTAAATGCTCATAGTGTCAACGTATATTAAAAATAACATGCTACCCGCGGAGATTATTTAACCCTTGCATACCTACATATATGTATTGGTATTCTGTGATCAAAATAAAAATAGGACCGACTTTGGGTCACTATGTGACGTTTGAGCTACTTCAGTGATGTCGGGTTGGGCCAGATTTTATTTATTTGCTGATTCATTCAGTGATGCCCCAGTCCTGAACCGACATTTTGATTACTTAGTACTACTACATAACATAGCTTTCATTGCAACTTATGTTTAGTCCAGTATCCATAGACCAATATTTATGCGTATATATACATTTTTCTTCGTCCAAGATCATACATTTGGCTATACAAGTTGTACGCACAATTAAACAAAAATAAGTAGGCGTAGAATACTGTAAAAGTCTTCCCACAGGCACCTGGAGTCAGGCGGGTGGCACTGCCTCAGCGGTTGTGGACCCACAGTCCCGCACCCAACTCTTAATTCTTATTGCCCACAATCTGATCCGTGCTCTTCATTTTTATTGTTTCTATCATTAATTTCTTTGTCATCGAAACTTTCTATTGGCTTTTGGAACTTGATATTAAATCTCCAAATGAAGTGAAATTGTTCAATAAGGAAATTTAAACTCAATCATAACCTTTATTATGTAATTTTATAAAGTAATACTGTTGCCTATCTAACTGCCCCTTACAAGAAAAGCCGAAACAAACTTTGTCACCAAGTTTTCTTTGGAAACTTCAGACATTGTTAACAAGAGCAGAGATCATTGATTTGTTGACAGCAAGTTAAATTATCAGTACCCGACACGAATGTAATATTGAAATGAAAGAAAAACAATATGAGCGTTAACGAAAGAAAAAAAGTTGAATTGAAATTAAGTTAATAGTCAGCAGCAGCAGGCGGGAGCAGAAACCGCAGCAGTGTAGGGATTGGCTATGAAATAAGCGAACAGCCGGACACCTGGATCAAGCAGGTTTTAGCTCAGGATTTAACTGCCGGACAAAGACATGGAACATATGAGACCACCGCAAACTACTCGCTGTGTTTTGTGCAATAGTTATTCCAGTTGTACCGAGCGTTAGGTTTTCAGTGACCGTTTAAATGGGATTGTTTGACGGGTTATTCAATGGTTAACGTTTGAAGAATAATTATTCTTTAGAAGGGTGTGGCTAATTAATAAAAGCCGAACGGTTCGATTGAAGGTTAAACTACTATTGTCGAGGTAGGTCTATGGATGGGAGACTATTTTTATTTATCCAAACTCCTCCTTGCCGCGTTGTATTGATTTACAATAAAAAATCTGTTTTGTATTTTTTACACACTGTGTCAACATTTCTCCAACCAAAAGCCAACTTTCCTCTCGCAGGTCTGCTGGAAGACAGTTTTTATGAAATAAGCAGTACCTTTGTGCTCTTTTATCTTATTGTATTGTCATGTTAAGTATTTTGTGTGTACATAAAGAAATAAATACCGTGCGTAAGTCTACATAGCGTTATTTTTTATAAACAGCTCTACTTTTGGGTACACGTGTGGAAAATAAGTCTCTCATTTTAACCTGTACGGTTTGTGTGGGAAGTTCCCTCGGCAGTTGACACAATATTTATTTATTTGTTTAAGAATCTCACAGCTTCACACATCAATTGAATTGAGGAATTGGTTGAGTGCAAGGAAATTCAATTTACGTGTTCAGTGAGCTCAGAATTTGATTGAATATACAGTAGATCTGTGTTAATCTAGGAACTATACTACTAATAATGACTTGATGTTTTTTTTCTAAAACTATGTACTATCATTTCATTGTGCTATATAACCTACCTATATTATAGTTACTACTCGTTTCCAGGTATTTTGCGTATCATAATTAAGTTAAATAGAAAACGGTATTATTCCAACCATACCATACAAATAAAACAATAATAAGTTAGGTAGTTGGAAAACCGACCGCAAATATAAATTTGGGACAGAGCTTTGGTTTTCGTTTTACCATTGATAAGATGTAAATATAAAATGAATAAAAACTACCTTTTACTTATACAAACGCAAGATTTACAAAAAACGAACCGCCCATTCTCCGAAATTGATTCAGGCACTCAAAGAAAAATCGTAACCAATAAACCTAAACAGCTTCATCTCGCGACACATCCCTTGAATTGTGAATAAAACCAAAGAACCCAATTCATCCTCACAATTTCTCGGTCCCCGTCCCGCCTATTTCATGGCTCATAACAAAGAATTAAATGTAGCGTCGGTCGGATCCGGGATCGCTGAGTTAGTGCCCTGTCGGTGGCCGGAAACAGGTGCTGCCGCCCCACCCGCTCTTACAACTCACTAATTTTATATAAATGTACGTACATATGTACGGCCCGACGCGTATGTGGTTCAGTGATTTGTCATGGAAAATTTAACCACCTGAAAATGAGTCATTTTACGATCGATATTCGGTGCATTTGAAGCTGAATTTCGGTTAACGGCAGCGGTGCATTGCTCATTCTGTTTCCTGCATTTATCGCAGCCTTTTAATTTACAACGCTTCATTAACATCGCTTTAGTTACATGAAAAATTGAATAACGTAATATATTTACGCATGATTTTCGTCACAAACAAGCAATCTTGACGTCAAAAACTATGACAACATTAACACATGTTCACGTTATGCTCTTAATTAAATTACACGCCATTTTTAAACAAAAGGTTTCAAGACGCTCTTTGGCCTCGCCCACATATAACGGTACATGCATAAATTATCACCTGTCACCGCTCAAGGCATTATTCGCAAGTGCTGACTCGACAGGCGCAGCGACCTCGTTTGATTTGTGTGCTGTCTGCTGACCCGTTTGATGAATACAGCCCACAGAGAAGTCACACCCAAACACAATTGAAACAAATTAACCCTTGGAAGAAAACAATTAATCACAATAAAGTAGAGAGGAGTGGCTCTCCCTATTTTATCGTGCACCTCACTCAGCCAAAAACGCAGTAAAACCAACGAGTTTGCAACTGAAACACATCTCTAAATTGAATTTGACTTGTTACTGCTCGTACAGCTACACATCTACAATCGAATTGAAATTTTAAAAGATGCAAATACGTATAAACTAGCCGGCCTGTTGACCGAAAAAATCTCTGCAACCATCAACAGACAATGCAGCGTATTTCGGTGTTGAATCGCGTATATATCAAGCTTGATAGATTTTATATTCACAAAACTATTTTAGCCCATATGTTAACACATTAATAATGATTCAATTTTAATTAAGACAGAAGTAACGTTTTTGATATCATGAAAACGCGTTTTACCTATATTAAATATACCGTGGTGTATACAAAAGCGTGCACTCGCGGATATTGATTTTTTATTTGTTTGAAACTGTGGATAATGGACGCTTTTATGCAAATGCAGCATCCGCACTGCATCATACACCGAGCGAGGTGAGCAAGAAAAACAAACAGGATGAGCCCGTTGTCCATTATAGCTGCGTATCGTACACTGAGGTGGCACAGTGATCACTAACTTTATTATGTGCGAAGAGGATGAGGTAACGTTTAGTACAAACAAGATAACGGTAATTTATTAGTGGAAATGTTTCTGCAAGTTCTTCAATAATAAAACTGAACAAAATAAACGAACTGTATGGCGTCAGTGTGTTGTGTTTGATTTTCGCTTTGTACAAATATTTTATGAGCTACAGATATTTGTTTCGAGTCTGTTTGTGCGTGTGATTTGTGAATGTAATAGAAACCATGATATAGGGAATTCAGTTGTGGGCTGTGCCTGTAACTTTTGTTTATTAAATTATTTATTCAGTTTATACAAGGTGTTGTTTTGCATCCTCGTCAAATTCAAGGAGGTAACTATGCTAATGATTCTCTTTCTGAATCAATAATAAAATGGGTATGTAATTTTTATTTTTTTTCTTATTCACTGAAATCGGTAAGTGTGAACCACCCGTGTTTTAAACGCGGGCCGTCTGATTCTCGCCCAATAACCGCGCTTCCACAAATACTTTCTTATTTCTTAAACCATGTTAAGGGGGTTATTCTGAAAAACTGACAAAAATAAACAACCAAAAAAAATCTGGGTTTATTAATAACTAGCTGTCCCGCGCAACTTCGTCTGCGTCACATTTTCCCCGTTTTCGCAACATTTTTCATTGCTGCTGCGCTCCTATTGGTCGTAGCGTGATGATATGTGGCATATGTCCTTCCCCAGGTTGAAATCTATCTTCTTGCCGTGAAAAGGTAAAAACGAACAAACAAACAGAGTGACTTTCACATTTATAATATTAGAATGGATATTAGTATGGATTAACTAGGCACCGTAATTATAATTGATTATTAATGTCTTGTTTGACCACCTCTTGAAATTTGACGAGGATGCAAAACAACGCCTTGTATACAGCTAGGGGTTAGTTTAATTAAACTTGACTTTTAAAAATGTCACCAGCAGTTGCATAATTGTTTATCTCTCTCAGTAGCAAAACACCAGTTGTGTCGTCTCCGGAGATACGAGTAGCAACATAAGCTGTCTGGAAAGGAGCTCCCAATCTCTAAGCTCTGAAAGCGGACTTGTGACGACGGCATGCTGCTATTAGAACCTAATAGTTATTGCCAATCTATTTACCTCTTGGCTCTAAGATGTACCTTTGCTGTGACTTTGAACATTCATAATCAAAATCAAAACGACCCATAGTAGTTACTTTATAATAACCACAATAACAAACTTGCAGAGTAATAATATAGGTAGCAACTTTCACAAAATCTGGAGTGAAATTCTAATATTTATAATCTTTGAAGCATACTCAAAAATTTTCTATCACCACCCAAACGACTAGGGGGAAAATTAATGAAAAGGTTTTCTAAACGATTAGAACACTTTCAAAGCTGCTGATAACATTCGGATTAAGATAAAAGATGTTTGTAAATAGTCGACCCAGAATCATCTCTTTGGTAGTAACGACTTTGACGCAACTTTAGATAAGTAGCGGCTTATGTTGATCATTAGATAAATACGGCACATCAATATTAAATAATAGAAAAATATGTAACAGCGCGTAAGAAACATTTTTCTTTTTTCTCCTCTTCTTTATATTATGGGAGATATACACAAAAGAGAGAGCGACAAACCTAAATGAGATTATGATAAGATAAGATAATATTTATTTGCATAAACATGTATCATACATACAAGAACATACATGCATGCAAGATGGTAGAAACATTATTAGGTACAGGCATGTTTGCCACATGATGTGACGTGCAAATGTAAACAAATATTATTAACTAAAACATTCTCTGAAAATATATAATATAAAATAATAAAAATGAATCAGAACATTAAAGACAGAAATGAGTTTTTAAGACTGTTCTACTGTTTTATGTTTTCCTACTTTTGTTATATATGGCTAAACAGCTCTTTAGAAAAGATATTTAACATATAAGCTGTAATGAATACACTTTCATCAATATTGGGGGCTTAGTAAATTACAGAATAAAATACGATACATTGACTCGATATACGCACCGTAACGAATTTGTGGTAAGGTTGTCAGTAGCACAAAAAAATCTACGTGAAAGTATCCATTAGATACAAAGGGGCTGCTTTGGGGTCGTTTAAACTTGATATAATGAAAATTGAGTACATTAATTTGATTTTTTTGTACATAAAGGCACACGTGGCATATAAATTGTTACGTGTAGGCACATACGTGTCTATCGTTTAGCCATAGACTGCGTGGAATGAACTACACAGGTAATTATTTTGAGTGACCAGGCTATATGGGCCAGGCTCACTATGATTTGAATTGGTGATTGCAGTAATTTCTACAGCACGCTCGGGCGGGTTTGGATCTAAAGAGATCACGAATTAAACCATCAGACCTCGAGTAATTAAATTAGACTCATTTTAAACAGAATTTGCGAATTCAGCGACTGAGCAATAAACACAGTCGTCGGCTAGAATGATAAACTTCTCTCTGTTAGTATTTTTACGTTGTTTTTAACATAAAATGTTACCTTGTTTACAATAACAACCTTTGAAGCTAGAATTATTATACTAGTTCTTATAGTTCCATTATGCTATTATCTTAACAGTTCTATTTGTGTACATTATTGGAGTTTTTTTTTTTGCAATACCCAATAAAACCTAACAAAACCATACAAACCCTACCTGGCTTAGTACAGAAATGCATATATTTTGTTTAAAAAACCTTGTTAAACCTTGTAAAAAACCCCTTGTTTGAAAATAGTTGTCTAAAATATACAGTATTGGCACGTATACATACACGAGAAAATCTTGAAATAAGCAAGGCCACCTGTTACTTGAGCAAAGACAACAGACGCACAATCAACCGAACAGCAATCAGCGCACATTGTTAGAGGCTTCTCTAACCTTACTTACTCTACAAAGAAAACAAAATGGTTTTCTATTCCACTGATGTTTTATTTCAATAAACTTGTTTGAGGTCGACTTATTGTCAGCGTAGACACAGTTCCCAGTAAATGTCCTTTAAAAGTAGAATAAATTAAGCTACAGCGGGATATGGCTTAAATGAACAATGTGTACCTATTTCTACGAGTATGTTGTGCTTAGTTGTATGAACGTAGGTACTTAGTAGGCGTTGAGTATTAGCATTTCATTGTTTATTGTAATAATGGTGATCTACGATTATAGGAGGAGCTCGTGGCTAAATAATAACAGCCGCACGGGTCGATCTTTAAGGATAAGCCGTGCTTGCCAAGGTTGGTCCGTCGATGGGTGACCATAATTAAATACCGAGTTTCCTCCGTGCCTCGGAAAGCATGGCCCGGCAGTCACTTGTAGATCTTTGAGAGTCGTCACGAGTAGTCAGAAGCCAAAAGTCTGACATCCAGTCTCACCACGGCCTATCGTATTACCCAGTTATTGGGTTGTGGAGGTCAGATAGGCAGTCGCTTCATGTAAAATACTGGTACTAGGTTGCATCCGGTTAGACTGAAAGCCGACCCCTAGATAGTTTGGGAAAAGGCTAGGCAGATGATGATGGTGACCTACGATTATGGATGTCTACGACTGCAATTTTCCTTTGTCCTCTTAGAAATATATCCTCTTAGAATAATAATTGATAAAACCACAATTAATCTGATTTGTATGTTTAACCTTGTATTAGTTATTGATTTATTTTACAATTCATTTATGTAGATTTATCAATCGTAATTTTTGAAGTATCTGATTGTCTAAAACACTCCAGCTCTCCGAGGAAAAAGCGGGAACACATTTCACATATTTTACTACGTTATTGCCTATTAAAAGCCTTTGTATGAGCCACTAGCGGCTAATAGCTTTTTACGTTAAACTTATCTATCGAATATAATCACTAGACTACGCCAAAGCAACGGTATTCTCACACGATAGCGCGAGCTAGCTAACATAATTTCAGTTCACTTTAGAATCAAAGCCAAAGCGATACATCCTGATAACTACGTACCCAAACAGGTAACGACTATCGATTTGTGGAATACCGTTTCTAGAATTGGGTAAGAACAATTTATTTATACAGCATTAAGGCCGCAAGCAGGTACGGCGCGGCGCCCAAGTAGATCAACTGCCAAAACCAGAGTCAGGCCCGCGGATATTACGCGAGACATTTAATTTTCTACGTGAAAGGATAAGGCAAGTAGAATTTCCTGGAGCATCCTGTGCTGCGCAAACTGTGTTACGAGTTTACGACTGGCCTTAAATAGGCGCGGGCCATAGGGTAAGCATGACAAGCATTTGTTGTACACGCTTGTATTCGAATCAATTTGGACCGTTCCGTCGATAGAAAGTACGAGTAGGTATCGATTTCAAGTTCCGATTGTTGTGCGAATAATAAATGTTGGTTTATTTTTCCCAGTTGAGATTAATAAATAAAAAAAATGTGTTTTATAAATAATCACGATTCCTTGACATTTTAAACAAACACAAACAGATATAATTATTTACCATACTAGGAAACTCCGGTAGCCATGGTTGTCGGAGACATTTTATGCTTTAAAAACTCATCGTTGCAACATGTGCACGAAAATAAACATTTGCATATACTACCAATCATTAATAAATGTTCGTACAGTCAAATCATTCAAACATAATCAAGTAGGAACTCAAAAATACACGGTGTAAATCACCTCATCACGAAGCCGTCAACCAAGCATTCTGTACATGGAACTAAGTAACTTTACGCAAAAATTATTGCTGGGAAACGACTTTTTTTTGGGGGGTGTAAAATCATGTTTTGTGGTAGAACTCAATGTAACGCACTCAAAACATTGTGCTGATGGACGGATTGAATTGTACGGGGGTTGTGGAGGTGTGTAAAGTAAAAATATTACATTAAAAATTTGTATTTAGAAAAAATTTCAAGGCACATTGTCAGCCTGAGGGGTCCAAACGCCTCCTGCTGGAAGCTCTACGCGGGGTTCGTGCGGTCCATGGCCCTTTACAGGGCCCGAGTGTGGGCGCGTTCTTTGAGGCGGCGAGCCGCCCATTACCTGAACGCGCCCCAAAAGGTGGTAGCTGTAAGGCTGGTCCGGGGGTACCGCATGATCTCCGGCGAGGCGGCGAGCCTCTTGGCCGGATTGCCGCCATGGGATCTGGAGGCGATGGTCCTCGCGTGCCTGCACAAATGGCGCGCGGAGGCACTACGCCGGGGGAAACTCCGCTGCCGCGGCAAATCGTCGCTCAGCGGACAGACCTCCGGCGCGATCTCATGGCAACATGGAGAGAGCAACTGTCGCAACCCCGTGCAGGGCACGCCACAATAGTGGCGATAAGTCCCTTCTTTGAGGAGTGGCTATAGAGGCGCCACGGCGCCCTCACATTCCGCCTGACGCAGGTCCTCACCGGACACGGTTGTTTCGGGAGGTTTCTGCACCAAATCGGGCGGGAGGAAACACCCGAGTGTTACCACTGCGAGGACGGCCGGAGGACACGGTGGAGCACACCGTGGAGCTCTGCCCCGCTTGGGCTGAGCACCGCCGTGTCCTCGTTGTGGCGATTGGCGGCGGCGACCGCTCGCGTCCGGCCTTGGTTCAATTCATGATCCGGAGCGAGATGGAATGGGAAGCCGTCTCCTCCTCACGTCCCAACCGCCGCGGGAGACGCCCCGGGCGTCGGGGGGCAACCCGTGGCCCCCGGCCACCGTAGGCGCGGGCCTGTGGACGGTGAGTAATGGGCTAGCCCACCGTCCGTCCGTCTTATGACGACAGGCCGTGCCGACGGTGCGTTTGTGTTCTACACGCGCCTCAAGGAGATGTCAGCAAATCGGAAGGGGTCCGAGAGGGCCAATGCCTGCCAGGGCTGCGGGTGGTTCGAAAGAGGTACCGTGGCCCTGGAACACAAAGGGCTAAGAAGGAACATAGATGGGTTTTAGTCAGTCAAGTCTGTCACTCCCTCCTGCTCCGCCCAGAGTAGGGGGGGGGGGTCATTTGATGATTTCACATCCTTAAAAAAAAAGGCACATTGTCAGAGTCTCCTATATAGCCAGTGATGGAATGGTTTTGCAATGTTAATGTTACCGTTATCTTTAAACACTGCACAATTATCATCCTATGTTTTTGATGTCGGTTACAAAGGAGAAGGTGCTCAAGTCGATGCGTATTTTTGTGTAGGTTAGTTGTTTCCCATAGGAATAGATTAAGTATTATGGTAATTCCCGTGTAAGTATGTGCAAGCTTAACTGACGCTCCGGCTCTGAATCCGGATGTGAGTCGCGCAAGGCGCCCCGGAATACACCCACCACAATTCCGTATTTAAATTGCTTGGATCTACGCAAACATGTTTTAGTTAAGTGAGAAAGCCTCCGTTACTTTTGACTGTACCTTCAACATGATAATAAAATAATAAATCAAATTAAAAACTTAATGCCAGTAACTTAAAACCCCTTTTTACTTTTGTTTAAATTTATGAATTTCTGGTTAATTTTTGTTTAATGTTGTGTGTACTTGTGGCATGTGCCAAATAAACTTATTTTCTTTCTTTCTTTAACTTAAGAGCTAACAATTTATATCTATACTTAATATTATTAAGCTGAAGAGTTTGTTTATTTGCTTGAACGCGCTAATCTCAGGAACTGCTGGTCTAATTTGGAAAATATTTCAGTGTTATATAGCCCATTTATTGAAGAAGGCTATAGGCTATATATCATCACGCTACGACAAAAAGGAGCAATGAAAAATGTTGCGAAATCAGCCGATACCAGCACAGCTCACATCAGCTTGGAAATGAACACAATGTCCACTTCTTGTGTTTTCTCTTCTTATACAAGTTGTTGTTTAGCATCCTCGTCAAAATTCAGGAGGTTGCCACAAAAGACATAAATAATCAATTAAAATTACGGTACCTAGTTAATTATTAATAAATGCTGATTATTTTGGCTGTTTTTGTCAGTATTTCAGAATAACCCCTTAACGTGGTTTAGGGAATAAGAAATTATCCTATAAACGTTTGAGGTTGTTTGTCGGTTTGTAGGGCGAGAATCAGACGGGCCGCGTTTAAAACACGGGTGGTTCACACTTACCGAATTCCGTAGATAAGAAAAAAAAAAAACCTACTCATTTTATTATTGACGTCATTCGGGACGAGAATCATTAGCATAGTTACCTCCTTGAATTTGACGAGGATGCAAAACAACACTTTGTATAATGTATTTACACTATCATCATCTTGTGTTCGAAAGCATATTGGAGAAATCGTTCACCACGCTTATTTAAAGAACTGAAACCATACCTTCCGGTGATCATTGTTTCTTCTTTTTTCGGCAGTCCAATTTTCGAGTTAAAATCACCCATACATAAGTTTACGTTTTTTCCTGCTAATTTGTGAACCTGCTGCACGTCTTGATAAAAAATTTCAGAGTCTGCGTCCGTGGCACTCTGTTGGGGTCATACACTTGTATGAGGGACAGGTTGCATTCAAACGCAAACTCTCTCTGATAATCCGATGTAACTTTCCATATTGTGTTTTAACTTTTTTATTATGAAACCGACGACATACTGACCAATGGTTTGTCCTGTGAAGCGCATGATATTTTAGTTATCTTCTGAGATTGTTGTGACTTGTCTCCTCACTTCTGCCAAGCCTATGATATCGTAATTCGTGATTTTGAGCGTTTCTTTCAGTTCTATTAATTTTTCATGGGTACTTAGTGATCTGACGTTGTAAGTGTGTATATGTAGGTATTTTTCTTTTATATTCAATTATTATTCTCTGGAGGGTTTCAACTTCAACATTTTAACGCAAATTACTTATGAACTAGTGACATCAACTCAAAACATTTTCTGATTTCAATAAGTAATAAGCTTACGAGAGAAACCTTTAACTTAAGCTTATTACAGTAAAAAAGACCAAAAAAAGGTTGTTCAACCCGCTATTTTTCTTATAGAACTCCATCCGGTAACCTTTCTAAATGGACTCTTATCGTCTTAATGTTGAAAGTATTACCAGCCACTTATCAGGTTTTCAGTAACCGCTGAAGGGGTACAATAAAATTCAATATCGCGGTTTAAGTTTTGACTCGACGGAACTTGAAAAAAAAAAACGTTAAAAGCCATTTCGCTGCAGTTTTTCGCCGAAACGGTTGATAATTCTATTTTGCCGCTATCCGAGAGTGCTGTGAGGTGAAATTATAAAGTACTATCTCTTGATAAAAAGTGAGTTTTTGATGTGGTTTGTCAGTTTACTTTCGAAGGAAAATTCAGAACGTGCCCAGCAACTTTTGGGTAATATATGTTCAGTTTGTTAGGGAGAATGGTGTGGAGTGCGAAACTTGGGCGACGAAATTCTACGAATTGCACTAGATATCCATGCGCAAAAAAAACATATATTTCCAGACGAAATTTTGTATTAAATTCGTGGAATTTATTTGTCAAAATTCGCAGCCAATAGTAACATCAACAAAAGCGAAAACTTTAAAAAATATAATAAATTGATAATTACTATGTACCTCAACATGATTTTTTGCATGTATGCATTACATAACGTTATTAACAAAATATTGGTGAGCTTACTTGCCTCAAAGAGCTTGAGAGATTAACCCGTGTAAATGCATACAACGATGTTTACACATAACACGTAACCACCAGTAGATACGAAACATAAAAGTTTGCATAAATTACTTTTATATGCTTTTTTTTCACTTTACTGCTTATGTGTTGATTTTAGATAAGTGTGTTTATCTAAGGTTTTATTTTCATGTGGATGGAAGTCCTTTTTTTGAGAAAAGTTAATTACTCAAAGGTCCTCGTAGATTGACGCCGAGTAAAAAAATAGGTTGCTCATTTCTTACATTTCTTGAAGTGTTTTGACTTCAGATGGAGCTTAGTGGCGATACTTTCATACAAGCCTAAAAACATGGCGTACACTTATAACCTACTCTACTCTTCATGATGTTAGGGTTTCTGAACAGGCTACTTGCCTTTTGAGCTAGCCGTATTGGCATCTAGACACGCCATTCGTCGAGAAAGAATAAAAAATAACAAACAAAATCAAAATAACATCTAACCTACCACAAAGTGATACTCACGTTACAAGAGAACCAAATAGATTAAGCTAGGTACACACGCCAAACTCGTTCCAGCTCACATCTCTGACGCGCAAACAACCTGAGCCACCTCTCTCTTCAAACTATGTTAGTTAGTAACACAGCACTAGTTTTTGGGATACTTTATGCTCTGTGTATCCACGTCCTAAGGACGCTTGCTTTTGTCCAACGTGTCAAGAGCACTCCCTAACTACAACTTTCGTTACACTTTATTATTCAATGAAATGGAGTTTTCCTTATGTCAACCTTCAGTGGCAGAGAGCAAAGAGCTAATTTGTAATTGAAATACTCGTTGGTGCTCGTGAATTTGGTGCTTAGTTGTAAAAAAAATACAGCTACAGTACACCTAGTTTTACCGATATAACTAGCTAAGCTTGTAGGTATATTTGTCAAAGGAAATGTTTGTGTAAATAGAGTAATGATTTAACCTATTTTCACGAAGAAAGTAACCTCATTTTCAGCCCTTAAACTCTCAATTTCGTCCGTTAAAAGAGACTTTGGCGATGTAGAATAGCGTAGGTGGAGATTTCAATGGACATACCCACATAATGTATTTGTATGTTGTGAAGTGCCGTCAATTCAGACTAAAAAAGGTCAATGGCTACTTGAGTACGTACTCAGTTCGAGAGCTGAACCGTTTCCGTTTATCGATTAAATTTTACACAAACCCTTTAAAGTCACTCATTTTATCTGGAGCGAGATGCTGTAGATAGGTTCGTTTATGACTTTTGTGTTATATAAAAGTGATTGTGAAAGCACTATGTAGTATTAAATAAATATATAAAAATCTTCTTTTGTCATAGTGAACGATTAATATTCATTTAATTGACATAGTTTTATTTCTCTTAGAGACCTTTCCTCCAGTATTTACAAACGTGGAATAAAAAAAGATAACTTGTCTAAGCACAAGTACCTACAAATATAAATTCATTTACTGCTATTAACACTTTTTATGTAGATTCACACTGTTTTTTCTGAGCTAATCAGACAGATCTTAATACTTCGTCGAGCGACTCGGCAAAGCCGTCTCCAAGTAATTATTTGACGACAATTCGCTTTTAAGCGGCCATTTATCCGGTTACTAGTACCTTAGCTATGGGGTACTGAGTTGCTCGTTAAAAATCCAACGGTTTTTATTTAGACATGCATATAAATATGGCTGTTAGTGAAAACAGTAATTACTCTATTATTGCGTAAATATGTACAACCAGTGTTGTTTCAATATACGCTGGTATCAATTTCTGGAATTGAGCGAGCTTTGTTAAGTGGATTACTGTGCATGGAAAGGTACTCATACATATTTTGATTTGTTTCAATGCTTTCTTTCTATCTTTAGAAAAGACAATTATTGGAACAAATTATGACATTCATGAGCGTAAGGCTATCAATCTTCTTCTGATAAAAATTCTTGTAATTTTACAGGGCGCGGCATAGAAATGTACTATTATTCATTTAAACATCTTATTTCATACATGTTTTTATATTTCTTTAAAAACGTCAAAAAAACAGGAAGCTTCGACAGATGTTCGTCGGTGTTTTTAGCCACCAGGCCATTGACCGTAACGACAATCGGCACAATGATAGCCGAGTTCATATCATTGTTATTATTGTCTTTATTTATTTCTATACAAATTGCTTTACATTTTTTTAAATTCTTTAAAAATAAATTTTAAAAATTCTGGGGCCGTGGGGTCCGAGTGCTCACAGCCTTTTCAAGGAAATTTCTAAACGCGGTTACACTTCCCGTGACCCAAGGACTGGGTTTTACTTTGGCCAGAGGCTAAGTATTGCCATACAACGTGGCAACGCCGCCGGGCACGTTACCAGTTTTATAATTTGTTGTTATTTTATTTTATTTTATCTAGTTTTAAAAATAATATTAATAAGATATTAAAATTAAAGTAAAATAAAGAAATTAAAAATATTGATAAATGTACCGGTAGCGGGAACAGGGTCCTGGCTACAGCTTATTATTCCTGAGTAAGGAACCTCCTAACAATACGAGCCGTGTCCAGGAGTACCTTCTGAATCAAGCCCTTGATTCAGCTGCCTAACGAGAGCCTCATCAGATTTTGGTCGAGGATCTTGGCACAATGTTTGCTGAGTCCACGTCTCATATGTCGACAACCTCGCAAGCCAAGTCGAGAGACTTGATTTGCTTATCTTTCTCGGCTTTCACGAGGTTCTTGTCATGTGGAACCGTTATGTCAACAATCATTGCGCGCCACCCTGATCGATCCACCACTACTATATCAGGCTTATTGGCAAAAAGAGTCCTGGCTGATGATGGATTGATCCCAGTACAGTGTGATATTGTAAAACTGGGTCGGGCATATACCTATTGTACGGCACTTCCGATTTGACAAGGCTGTATTTAAGAGCAAGTTGCTGATGGATCCTGGCGACAAGGTTGTGTCTATGCAAATATTCTCCGTTAGCTAGATGAGTTCACCCGGAGTTAATGTGACGGATTGATTCGCCCGGACCGTGGCATGCCCGACATATGTGCTATCCTGGATAAATCATAAATCTCCGGCAACTTCATCCAAAATTGCAAAAACAAAACCTTTGGTTTCTCCGAAGAGGTCCTCGGAAGGTAGCCAGGCTACGCACGGTCTACATCGGGTCCATGCAGGGCCCGGAAAAAGCGTCTATGAAGCTCTTTACTCTGTCATACTTCATTTTCATTAGTGTCAAGTACTGCAGGTTTGCACTAATTCTCTTTAGCCAAGGAGAGCGGGGTGTCGCCCTTGTCCATCCCAACCAAATCTCAATGCATCCCCACGTCGTTTAATATTCCCTGAGTCTGCATATCTCGCGATTGTGGAGAGTCTAAATTAATTGTTAATATTATTATAAGCCTAATAGCTGATCCCAGCTTGCGTTGCAATGCACTTGTTCCTTCCTACTACTTCTACAAAGTATCAGAAAACGTTTAAAAAAAGATGAATTAAATCGGTTAAGTAGTTCTTAAGTTATGGTGACTGTGACCGAGGGAAATTGTTTTTTTTTTAGGTATAGAATAAAGATATTGTCCCACTGCAGGGCAAAGGCCTCCCTTCGCTCCTTACATTTTTGAGCTCTGATGCGATTGTAGGCCAATCCTTTAAGAAAGAGTCCTACCTACTCATCCCGCCATCTCCTTCTGGGCCTATCATGACGTCAGTGTTGAAAGGTCTAAATTCATGTAATAAATAAACCAATTGAATTTTCCTTACGTGGGAGTTGAATCTAAAACTTTATACTACGCCGGTAAGATGCTCGAAGATAATTAATATTAATTTACATTTTCCTAGAATGCGTAAAACCGATACGGCTTTTAATTCGCTAAAAACACAATTCCGCTGTTTCCTCATTCAGGATGCCAATCACAATTTGCGATAGTGAAGCGTTGTATACCTGTATGTCACCATTTATTTAAAATGTAAGCGAACGTGAAGCAAATTTTTTGAATCATGTATGTCTAGCTCCAGGGAAATGGAAGCTGGTGTAGTTTTTGCTTGTACAGACAACATCCTCATAACGACGAGGTGGGACGTACAATGTTCTTTTGTGTTGTCGCTACCTGCATTTTGTATGCTTGCATCCGCCATTGCATTCGTATAATAGTATTGTATAGAGGTACTGTTGTGTTTTTAATTGACGTCACATTTACTGTCAGTTAGTAAGTATTTTAGGAGCATCGTCTGCCTTACAATTCTGGGTTTCTTTACACATAATTCCCAGTTTTCCGTAAACGTCAGGGAATAGTTATTTATCCAACATGTGAGGAAAGTTCGTTTTTCCTATGAGTTTTGATTTTGAGTCTTGAGTAACGAAGGATTGAAAAATAGAATCACGAGCGCAGCGAGTGATTATAAATTTCAATCCTGAGTAAGCGAAAGACTCAACAAAACGAATAGCAAATGAACTTGCTCACATGTTGCATACAAAAGTTTTCACCACTCCCAGCAAGAAAGTATTCAGTCACCATAGGTAAATAAATTAAATAGTCACAAAGCAAATCAAAATAATTCTTTTTTCGAACTTTTGCTTCCAATGTCCATCTTTCACAGGCTTCTTTCTTTGAGTGCGTTTAAAAATTATAATCCTAAATTTGACGATGTATTTTTTTCAATATTTTATCAAACTTTTTTAATGTTTCTGAACTTATACACTTACAATAATTTGATAAATTTTATAAAAAAAACATTAATCCTAACTTATAAATATTTCTATTCTAAGCATAAAATTAAAATATCTTTATAACTTAACATAAAAAAATCAAGCAAAGTTAATTTCTGAACGGGATCATTACTTTCCTCACTGTGCAAACAGTGAGGAAAAACCAATTTTCCTCACTGTTTTCGTAGAGGAAAGACACTTCTTTCGTGCGGGAGTGGTGAAAAGATATAAACACAATCTCAACGGATGTCTACCGCTGACTGATGAGGATACAATTTATTAACACAATAAGGTTTTCCGCAATAACTTGATAAACCAGGTCACCCAGCCATAAAGGTATTAAAATAAATTAAAACAAACACTTAACTTCTAACATGTTGGAATAATTAGTAAAGCATACTGAAATGTATGACAGCTTTTTATTCGTTCGTATGAATAGGTATCAGCTTTTCACGTGGTGGTATAATATTAATTGGGACGTGGTACTCTGTTTAGCTCTTTCCTAGTACTCTGTTTAAAAACATACCATTGATTTATGGTGCTGTTATTGAGCAAGAAATAAACACCGAATTTATGTGATTGGCAGAACATAGGTTAATTTGCAGTAAAACGCTGTAGTAAAACATCACCGCGCCGGTATTTCTCCGAAAGGGAAAGCAGAGGTGTACCTGCTTATAGTACACCCTTAGACTCAAACTCTGTGCTGCAACTGAGAGACCACATGCTCAACGATAAAGTACTTTTAAGTGAAATATAGTAGTGATAGTGTAGTATCTCACATATTGCTCTTATTTTATACTAATAAAGCTGGACGGATCACCCCTAGAAACTGTGCATGGAGATAAGTTGAAAGGGGGTGGCTTTTCCAATGAAGTGAGGATTACGGCTTAATAAAAAAATATAGCCGTAGGTAATCAAATTAGGTCACGTTCGATAAATTAATAAAAAATATCCGACGGACGTTCCGCTAATGCAGTTAATGATAGGTAAGTAATATGTTGATCATCGTAGCTTCGAGAAAACCTCGCAAGTAGAAGGTAATTTAAACTTAAACACACGTCTAGACTTGCCTCTTGAACTGAAAACAATATACTTAATATTCATTACAGCAAAATTTTAAGTGGCCTCCGTGCAAAGCGATGCCATGAAAAATTAGACGTCATGTAACTTAGATATTATCTATGTTAAAGTATAATGGGTTTCGGTTGTCAGCTAAAGGTAGGTATATAAGCCTATGTGAAGTGATTTGAGGGTACAGTTGTGAGAAAATATGGCTTCAGTGCACATTAAACTATTTGTAGTGTTGGTGTTCTTGGTGGGGGTGAGTTTCTGCCAAGATAATGCTACCACCCCCACGGTGGCAGCAGCGACCCCCACAGTGGCAGCAACGGGGTCTTCGTCTTCGTCTTCCTCTTCGTCTACAACCACGACCACTGTCACTACTAGACCAACTGTTGGAAGTTCTGTAAGTCGCAAGCTGATCATATGATTATTTAGTTCCGAATCTGCAACAATGATTTTTTTTTTCGATATTTGATTTTTGAATTATTTTCCACTTTAATCGTGATAAATTTACATTTAATGAATTCTTTTGCTGTCGCAATCCTGATTCAAATTAACCGAGAGTATAATGTAAAATCTGTTCCACTTTGAGTTTATGAGTGAATGTTAGGCATTGTAACCGGTGTAAAAAATATTTGCTCTCTGATACTCTACGAAGTCTTACTTCCTAGCAACAATATTTTAATTTACTTACTTAAGTATTCGAGTTTTTTTTTAATATTTGTGTAAAGAAATATGTTCTTTTCTAGAAATCAATTTGTACGTTTGTTCTTCTTTTTTCAGCTATACAACTTGGTGGTAGCAGTACCTTTAAGTTTCTTACACGCCTGTAAATTTGTGAGTATTTTTTGTCTGAAGTTATGTTTTAATTGTAAAATAATATCCTCCTGACCAATTACAGTGGGGACTAGCAAGACCACACATAAGAGTATAGTGCCTAAGTGAGTGCGCTAATACACTTCTGGTTTCTCTTTCATAGTTTGTTTGGACATTAATTCGATACACCGATAACTTAATAAAAAAAAACAATGAATCATCTCATTGGCCGATTGCACAGCCATTGTATGGGTAGGTACAACATCAGGTACCACTGATCTTCCGTTCAGCATATTCTGTCTCGTAAGGTTACTTCCTAAATATGCACTGGAAGTCCATGCCAGCTGTCTGGCTTTTTACCAACTATGTTGGAATCGGCTTTTAGTGAAACTGGATACCCGAATGCCGCTGAATACCCGTATTTTAAATGGAACTGCCTATCTGCCTATCTGACCTCCACTACCCAATTGGGACTGGATAATACGTTTAGTATTGGGAAGAGGTCAGAATTTCGGTAGTTATACAAATGACAGCCGGGGCCAACGGTTTATAGTGATTTGTATGGATGTTCACCCATCCACGGACCGACCTTGGCAAGCGCGGCTAGACTTCGACCCGTGTATCTGCTATTATTTAGCCATTAATAATTAATAATTTGTTACAGGGTCTGACGGCAGTTAACAGTTTATTGCAACAATTCCACAAATAGCCGATAATAAGAATTTTTATAAATGTGATATTGTCATAGAAATCTGTTTTCATTTATTTATAAAATCCCCAAATATCCATGCATACACACGATCCTGATATATTTCTTCATAAACGAGGCCGAGCAAAATAAATACTCTATATAGACTTTTTATTTTATCTGGCCGTATACTCGTAGAAGCGACGAGGTTCAATCATTAGTGATTTTTTGAGATGTAATGTTTAATATATTAAAGACTATTTCAAATAGCACTATTTCAATGGTTGTTGCGTGTGAAAAGTTGGAGCAGTAATTAATATAAAAGTAGTTCAGTGTATAAAAGTACTTCAGAAAGCAGCGGTGGCCCAGTGGTGGCAGTCCTGACTTACGAGCAGTAAGTCGTGGGTTCGAACCCAGGCAGGTGCATTACTTTGTGTAATTTATTTCATCACCGCTGCCCTCAAAAACGGTGAATGAAAACATCGTGAGGAAACCGGCATGTCATAGAACTAAAAATTCGAAGACATGTGACATCTACCAAAACCGAACTGGGCCCACGTAGTGGATTATAGCCCACTCCCTCTCATACAGTGGAGGCTTGTGTCCCAACAGTGCGAACATTATAGGCTGATGATGATGATGAGTTCAGTGTAAACAGTATCAGACGTAACAAGTTATTCGCTGCTTCAATTTTAATGTATGCAACAGGCAAGAAACTTGTATCGTGTAAATGGGTCTATCTATGAGATACGAGAAATATTGCCAGACGAGGTGAGGAGCCACGCGCCCGATTTCGGAGAAAATTAAAACTGCACTTTTAGTTTTTAGCAGGACTTCTAAGTTAAGCTAGAAAATAAACTAGTTCCTCGGTCTGTTTCGTTCAGAATTTGTACCCAATACTATTGTGCTAACCTATTTTCTAAGTTGTTTCTTAAAACAATTTAGACGCATTTTTTATTCATATATGATCGACTATTGTGAGGTTGCCACCAGGTTGAGGACATCTTCCAAAAATAACTAAGAAGCGACAAATGGGTTCCCGTTGAGTTACACCATTTTGTGTTACACTGTTACCCTTTGGGAAAAAAAATACCGATTAGTAACACTGTAACTCAATGCCACGTTTTTTTCCCCGTTTAATAACCCACTGATTGTATGTGTGTACAATAGGCAATGTTACTTTTGCTACCAGGACAATTTGGATGCAAGAGCGAGCGAAGCGAGCTCTGGACTTGGGGCATCCCGACTCGGACAGTTTAGGTTCCCGACATCCCCTTCGTGTTAGGTTACTGTAAACCCTGCAGACAGAAATAGCAGCCCCACGTAGCGGGGCTACGTCGACTTGCTTTTTAGGCGAATATAAAATGTTCACCACCGCAACACCCATCAACGGGGTCCACGGGAACAATTAAATTAGGTGTTACTTAACGAGAAAAAAACGTGGCATGGAGTTACAGTGTTACTTGTCGGGATATTTTCTCCCAATGCGTAACAGTGTAACACGACATGGTGTGACTGAACGGGAACAAAAGGACAAATTTTAATGCAGTATCGTCGATAAGATTCGACCCCTAAAACGAAATGTTTGTGAAAATTAACAGAAATAGCAGGTTGAATAAAGCCTTTATTTTAAAATGACATCACGCTTGTTATCTCCGAAGGGTTAGGCAGAGGTGCCTATTAGTTGGTACACCCTCATTTCGCCAATATCTTAAGTCGCATGTGAGAGGACTTAATTATTTCTATCAACCAGGCACAAATCCAGGCTCCGTGGCTGCTACTGAGAAATTCCTGATGGAAAAACCCAATAACACTTTGCCCGACCTGAGAATCGAACCTAGAACCTCATGCTCAGCAGTCGCACTTGCGACCACTCGACTGACGAGGCGGGCTTTATTTTACTTCCAAGAAACACTAAAACCACTCCATTCACAACATAAACAAAACTAAAACTGCTCTTGTTCTGTTTACGTAGTTAAAAACCAACTAGGCAAAATTTAATTAAAAATAATACATTTTATTTTCGCACTAACAACACATTTCCCTGAAACGACACTCATTTACAACTAAATTAAAAAGGACGTAACTCCAATTAAAAAATATGTAAATTTTCGTGTTAAACAAGCTGTCTGACGTTTGATATAGCGCAGCAAGGGATCTAACCCCCAGTGATGAAATAATGTGTTCACACGCAAAGTACAGTACCTAAATATATTACTATCCAATAAAATAAGTCCCATATAAATCCATATATATATAGAACAGGTTTTAAATTAATGAGCATTAACTATGCAGAATCATTAGAGAATAATTAACTAAGATGGGGCAGGTACGTTTTGGCAGAACTTCGTCCGAGACATACCTATTTAGAACGCAATATATTCGATTAATTATTTTGATCACACTTATATTTTTAATTAAGTATTGCCAGAGACTTTACATTATCTGGCTTTAGCTGTGTATGATTTGGCTAGGTTTGGTGTCAAGAGAATTCTTTTGACTGCCTCTTAAATTTAGTTTGAATAAGTCGCCATTTTCTCTTCAGTATATAGTTAAGGCTGCGCGCTTGTTTGTCACAGAACTGTTTAATATGACTAACTTGTAAGTTAAGGAGATAGGTGTCCAGTGCTGAACATAAGCAACAGGCAAATATACGATAACGCTTGGCAGATGAAGTAATTGGTGCCACCTCTTAGTCGCTAATGTGCAATGATGTTATTTGTGACTGAGATGGACTGTAATCTTACCTGACATGACGCATTTAATATACCTGTTATACCTACGTCCAAATATGTGAAAAGTTCAGTACTACGTTTCTAATTTTCATTGTTTATCTAATTTATTGCCAGAAATAAATTGTAAAGCCAGGGAAATTTAATATTACGAAAGTGCCATGTTAGCGCCATTTCATACAACTGTCAAAGAATGATAGTTGTGATTTGAATACCTAATAATACGACGGCACGGTTGGCGCAGTGGCTGAGCGATTGACTGCTGCGCAGCGTGTCGCGGGTTCGATCCCCGCACGGAACAAATATTTGTATGGCCTACAGATAGTTGTTCCGGGTCTGGCTGTTTGTGTATGTGAATTTACATGTTTGTAGATGCAGCCACGACACAGGAATAATTCCTAGTGTGGGGCAAGGTTTTTAAAAAAAAAAAAAGAAAAAAAAGAGAACTACCTACATGGACAATTTAATTTGAAAGTCAACAATTAATTTCGCTGACTTTACTAATAGTATTAGTAATGCCGATCCTGCATCTATATTCATCACTTAGACAACAAAAGTAGTGTTTAGTGTACACAAACTACACATGTTTGTTAACACGGATTAACTTTTACTTTAGTTAGGACCTCGCTGATGTTGAGTACTAACTTTACACGGAACATTTGGATTGAAATTGCATCGATTTTAAGCTCAGAGCACTTTACTGTGTGCGAGTACGTAGAGACGGGTCAGTGGTGTTTGTTTATCCAATACCCAGAGATACAAAGTTAATTTTATTTAGAGAAGGAACTGAATTTATTTTTGTGTTAGTATGTGTGCCGTGCATGTTTCTAGACGACCCTCCCTCGTAGCAATAAATAGTACGATAGAGACAATTCCCTAGACTCACAGACATTATTTTACAGTCAGAAATATGTACTACACAATGGATACCTGAAATTATAATCCATAGCGGGACATGATGACGTCAATCGAACTGACAGTACACGTCACATCGTTTGGTATCTATTATGTCTACTGCGATCATCACCATCATGTATTGCGTAGTTACTGCTTACAACTTCGACATACGACAAGCTAAACGTCTCATGTTCCTTCCTCTTAATAGTAGTGCCAAGTCATTGTCTAAAATCTAAATAGATAGGTGAACATAATCAGGGCCACTTAGTTCGCGTCTCGAGACATGGTTCTCCGTTCAGAGTATTAAGAAGTTTCTTGAAACTTCAATTTAGAAGTCTGTTGAAACATTAGACACCCGCTTCGAAATGCTTTTGTCATGTGAACAATAATTATGCTCATGTGCTAATTAGAATTGACGTAGTTCTTGCTTATAAACAACACATACTTACATATTATGCTTTACACATTTTAACACATTATTTGTTAATATGGATATTATGTATGCGGGTTTCCGAAACATGTCAATGCGGCCTTAATAATGTAGAAAACAATAGATACGTTAGTTAAATACATATTAGTGTAGTGTTAAATAGGCGTGACAAGCGTGAATCGGAAAGGATTAGCTCTAGCTTTAACGTTGCTTCACATTGAGTGCGGTGTGGCGGGCTGTGATCGGGTTGCTTTTGTTTTGTTCCATTCATGTGGAGCGTCACGCCTGCCAAAATTACCGACGTAAGTTCGGCGTGTGACCTCAGGCGACGACCTGCGAATGTGTGTGCAGTGACTTATTTCCAGGCGGGAGTCGTCGTCGTAAGTTGCATAGTACCTAGTGATTTGTGAAAAAATCTATCATTATTGCTTTCCGTAATCGCTGTCGTAACATGCGTGCTGCTTGAACGTGTATAATGATGCAAATCAAAAGTGTCCTGGTGTGTCCCTAAACCCGGTTCTCTCGATGTTTTAAAGATGAACGAAAAGTGGTTTAGTTTGAAATTATTTCTTGAAGTTTCTCATTAAGCTTAAATGTATGCATAGAATATTTGCTTTTTTAAACTTATATTTATATATAAGCTGCAACCAGTTCTCCCGGTTCTAACTGCACTCAGCAATGAGTATCACAAAATCTGGAAACTTCCGTGCCCTAGTCAACACCCCTGTGTGAGAGATGAAGCCACCTGGTGTAAGTAATTTGTAAAAATGTATGCGACGCGATGAATTGGCAATAACTTAGTGTGAAATTGACTCCACCAGTACGGAAACATGTTGTTTTTTTTAACAAAAAAAAAAGGCTGCTTAATGCTGATGCCAATAAGGTTCGTTACACGTTTTACTAGATGATTTCTTTATTAAACTTAAACGAATGACTATAATGAATAAATAAGCTTTCTTATTGTTTATTTAGCCTATTCTGTGCTACTGCTGAGCAAAGGCCTCCCACAGAACTTTCTAATATACGTCTGTACGGTTAATTCTAATCTTTCATAATATTACTGTTTCTGTGACTTTATCTTAAAAATAGAAAAAAAAAACATCTCTTTTTAAAGAAGAAAAAGAGGTTCGTTGTTTTAGATTTTTATGTGCCTAATGGTCGTAATTTAAAAAAAAAATAGTACTACCCCTACTACATGAAGAATGGCTTACTGGATCGGGACTTTTTAGCTATTTCATATCTGGGACATATTCATGATTTAAGTAGGTATTACATACTTTATGACATAAGGATATTTTCTTTCACTGCTATCCAAACAATTGTTTTTACGTGCCGCAATTAAGATCCAAGTAGGTATAACTGAAGCTACTTTCCTATATCGATTTCTAATAGCGGAAAAAGCAACCGATACATTTAACACACACGATATTTTCCTTAATTTCCGGCGCACTGTACTGTAAGTAGAAATAGATTCTAAAATAGATTTCATAGAGTAGAGAATAGAAAAATGCATTCTAAAAACGAAGGTAGGATGCCTGGCAATGGAAATATGCCACCTATTTGAATTTTTCACTGAACGTGGTGAAAGGAAACCATTTTTTCCACGAACTATTCGTCATTCTATCACTCGCTACATAGAACAAGCATGAAATGAAAATGATAAATACATTTTAAAAAATCGCCTTTATTTATGTCAATTTCCGGTTTATAGAAATGTTAAAAAATTAAAAATTATATGTTGAAACTGTGTTGAAAGATACCCAAACTGAAATATCACACCTACCTTGCATTGCAAAATCTGCCTCGAACCGCCTCATATTGCATACAGCGTCCGTACCATACGGCACGTAGCATTGTGTGCCCACAATTAAGGTGAATATTATTCAAGATTCTCTCTCTATAAAATTTTATACATATTTTTCAGGGCATTATAAGTTCTGTAGGGAATTGAAAATTCTGTATGCATTGTTATAATGCTCAATAATATTTATTTCTAGCCAGCCCATGTAATAGGTGGTGACCCTTTTTTTTTTTTTTTGCGGATGGGAAATCATCAAATGACTTCTCCCGCTCTGGGCGGAGCGGGAGGGAGTGTCAGACTTGACTGACTAAAACCCACCCATGTTCCTTCTTAGCCCTTTGTGGTCCAGGGCCGCGGTATCTCTTTCGAACAACCCGCAGCGCTGGCAGGCATCGGCCCTTTCGGACCCCTTCCGGCTTGCTGACATCTCCTTGAGGCGCGCGTGGAACACGTACGCGCCGTCGTCACGGCCTGTCGTCATGAGACGGACGGACGGTGAGCTAGCCCATTACTCACCGTCCACAGGCAATTGGCTGTTACTGAGAAATTCTGATTATAAAACACTTTGCCCGACCTGGAAAACTAACCAGGACCTCATGCTCAGTATTGCTCAGTAGTTCGTGCTTGCAACCACCCTAGACCAACGACGAAATAACCGGAGTTGCGTTGAGGTGGCATTGGGCTAACCATGTCTGTCAATTGACCGACAGCCGATGAAGCAAACGAGTCACAGAGTGCAGACTGTGTATCGGCTAGCGCAAACCTTATAAATATGGCTGGTTCAGACTGCATCTTGGCAGCTTGTTTTTTTTTTCTGGCAATTTACTCGATGTGTGGGGTCGATTGATTCGAGGACTGAGTTATTTTATTATTATTAGACATTTGTGTCCTACTGCAGGGCAAAAGCGTCCCTTTCTTCTTTCTACTAATCTATTTCAAGTGATGTTATTCGCCAATCCTTGGGAAAAGTGTAGCGTTCGTCCCGCAATTTTATTTTGTGCTTGCTGCGTTGCCGTTTGCTGCTGTTTGGGACCCATTGTGTGGTTCCTTTGCCCATAGCTGGCATATGTGGCCAGCCCAGTTCATTTTGAGCTTGGCAGCCGTGCGATCTTCATCGGTCTTTGAGTTTTGGATCGCATTTTTGAGTTCCTTATACGATCGGACAAGTGCGGACTTTTCACGCTTAGTTAGAGACAATTTTTGTGCTCCTTAAGTGAGGGTACGTAGGTACCTAGTATGCACTTGTTGATTGAGCAAATTAGGCAAAATAGAAGATAGGGCAGCGCGCCGGAGTGGAGCTGGCGCGTCACGCGGCGCCTGCGCCTGCACCGCGCCGCGTGGTGCCTGCCGCCCGACGCGCCGGCGCCCGCTGACGAGCCCACTCATCTGTTCGGCATGGCCTATGCGTTGTATGCGACCCACGATGCGTAAGCAAGAGAGGCGTGTCGGCTACGATAGACATCTTCTATTCTTCTGGACATAAGTTTCCCTCAAAGATCACTACATTGGCCGGCCTACGACTATATAATTATAATTACGTCACTGATTTTGTATATATGATGTCGATCTAAATAAATATGAAATTAAATAAAAAATAACGGAATGGCTACTGGAACAGGACTGTCTTCAAACTGAATCCTTGCTTAAGTATGTCGTCTAACTACCTACATATCTCAACACACACACACACACACACACACACATTATGTATTAAAATTATCATACTTAAATTTGCTTTATTATCCTCAATCGCCCAGGTAGATCGACACAGTCTACTAGTATACTTATTGCATCACATTTTAAGCTGAATCACTGTCTCTCAAGATAAAGGTCTGTACCTAGTTTGAGAGGCAGGGTTTTTCCATATTATGTACAGATTTCAGTTCTTAGATTGTATTGCATTGTGTTCCTACCTAAGCTCGTTTAAATTGTCTAAACATAATAAAACTTGTTAAATCTGTTTTCTTGTGAAATAAAGTTATATTATTATTATATTATATACCCAATGATATTAACCGTTCTAAAGTTTCCAAAAACAATATTATGGGTATGTAAGCAATCCAATTGTAAACCACACTATGGTCGGAACACGATAGACAAAGTAGGTAGGCACCCGAACTACATACATAACACACCATTAAAAAAAAATACCTCTGATGTCCCACTGCTGGGCTTTTCCTGCGCCACCTGAAGCGAGCCACGTCAACCGCATGTATGGCAATGAGCAGAGGATTCAAAACGTGCCTCGAGAACGGATGACGCTTCACGCGTCTTTTCATCACATGGAAATGCGAGAGTGTACTAAAGACCATCATCATCTGCCTAGCCTTTTCCCAAACTATCTTGGGGTCGGCTTTCCGTCTAACCGGATGCAGCTGAGTACCAGTATTCTACATGAAGCGACTGCCTATCTGACGTCCACAACCCAGTAACTGGGTAACACGATACCCCTTGATAAGACTGGATGTCAAACTTTTGCCTTCTGACTACTCGTAACGACTGTCAGAGATCTACAAATAACAGCCGGAACCAGCGGCTTAACGTGCTTTCCGAGGCACGGAAAAACTCGGTATGTAATTATGGTCACCCATCCATGGACCAACCTCGACAAGCACGGCTTAACCTTAAAGATCGACCCGTGCGGCTGTAATTATTTAGCCACGAGCTTCTCAAAAAGACCTAAAGACCTTACATGTTAAATAGTTGCTTCAGTAAATGTGAGCTATTCTTGGGAAACAGCGACTATGTTTTTGTTCCGGGTAGGTACTCATTATCATCAACGTAGGTAAAAGAAAGAAGGATGGATGTTTTCCAGGTTATTTCTTACGGGAAAAGGAGAGAGTAAAAAAAGACAGAAGAAAATTGCCCAGAGGAAAGTTAGGAGAAATAAAATGATCTTAATAAAATTATTTTAATATCACATAGATATATTTTCGTTTTTATTTTACTGATTTCTCTATTATATGGCATCTACATAATTTGTACATCAAAATTAAACTTTGATCAAAAACAACGGATTCCTACTTACTTTTTGAAAGTATACACAAGGTACTTGCAAATTGGTAGTAATAGCATACAATATAATTATAAGCTTACTAGCAATCATCTTAAAATATAACAGTCAGTATAAATTTGGTAAAATAGTCGATTAGTATATCTCCGAAATATTATTTAGAACTTAATTTTCGAAAAGTAAGTCAAGTTTTTCTTAATAAAAATATAATTTGATAAAATATGTTTTGGGACAAAACTATGAAAACATCGACTATTTTTCAAGTTTATGCACATTATTATTTATATACGCAATAGGCGAAGAACCTATTTACTTGCACAAAATTCCTACAATAGGCTACCGTACGTATTTTAATATGTAAAACGAAGCTTAACTAAAAGAAGTGAACTTGAATATCCAGTCAATCAATATAACCGTCACAAAGCATTCTTAATCGACGTTAAGAGCGTTTATACCTTACCGCTTTTCATACAAACTTTGAAGTCGTTATTTTCCGAAATGACTGAACCGATATAAATGAAACTTCGTACACATAAGCAGGATACACAGATCTAAAAAGTTACTAAAAAACATTTTCGAAATATAGTATTACAGTTAAATTAGACCGATTATAAATTTTCTATAGAAACAGAAAATTTCAATTATCTCTTTTTTTAAAACACATTTTGAAAATAATTTTTAGTAACTTTTTAGATCTATGTATCCTGCTTATGCGTATACAGTTTCATTTAAATCAGTTCAGTCATTTCGGAAAATAACGACTTGAAAGTTTGTATGAAAAGCGGTAAGGTATAAACGCTCTTAACTTATAAATACAAGTTGTAAACTGACCCTTCTCGAAACCGTCAACCAAGCATTCTGTACATCAAACTAGTAACTCTACGCCAAAATTTGGGAAACTACTTTCATTTTTTGGTCAAGCATCACGTTATACGGTAGAACTCAACGTAACGCATTCAAAACATTGTGCTGCTGGATGCATTGAATATTTAGAGTAAAATTATAACATTGAAAACCACTTTTACAAAAAAAAACCTGAAACAAACTTGGAACTTCGACCAGGTATGGTCCACACCAAAAAAATATCACGATGACGTGGAGAGCAAGTGCCTTTCGTCTTCGTTAGAGTCAGCTCACACCGAGACGCGATGCGACGCGACGCTGCGCGCACTTGTGAGAAAAATACGTTACGCAACGTAGTCTGAATTCTCACAACGAAATGAATAGCTCTTTAAAAGTGTGCGCGCAGCGTCGCGTCGCGTCGCGTCTCGGTGTGAGCTGACCCTTAAGGGTCTATTTACACCTTTTATAACATTTGGTGGAAGTATCCATTCAATATCACCTACACACACATAAAATAATAAAACAGTAACAATTGTAATGCAAATTAATTCATAAGATTGCGTCTATTCGAAAAAAAATATACAATAGGAATGTTTTTGGTAGAAATACAAATATTTAAAACATATTCACATTTATTTTACTGGTGGGCTTCGCAGAACGTAAATACTGACGACATTCATACTATCGAGTCCAATTACAATGTCCTATAACAAAATATCACATCATACATATCATGCCTCCACACTTTCGTACACACAGCATGTGCACGGTATTGCCAGCTCCTTTACTATTGTAGGAACATTTTACGTCAGTATGTACTATTAGTATAAACATACATCAACGATAAATCATGTACCTACTTGTGCGCCCCTGACAAACCATGACATGGCGAGCGTCAAATATTTACCAAGGTGACTATTTCACGTCTACTTCTGAGCCACCTCCAGTCAGTCTACACAAAAAGTAAACATTTCTGTACATACAATACACCTAGGATACAAACCTATTAACATGAATGATTACAACAAATAAGCTCACTAAATGAAGGAAACAATTAAGACATAAAACTACCCTTTAAGTCAGATAAGGAAAATAAGACACATAAAAGAAATTTTAGAAAAAAAACAGCATTTTCATCAAGAATAGATAGGTAGGTATAGAGATCAAAATGAAATGTAATCAAAGACATTCATGCAGATTTTAAGAATAATATACATAAGTAGATACTATGTTAGTAAATGAGATTAGCTTATGCTGTTACACCAAATGAAATTATTTGACTAGACCGTTCGGTATGTTCACATACGAATTAATAATATCTTTCGGCTTCTTCTCGATGTCGACGTCTAACGTGATGTACGTCGGGTTAGTGACTGTGTTGAGGGCGTTCTTTGCATTGTTTTGGTTTGTTGCGAATACGTCATCTGTTTCTTCGTCTATCCTGGGACACATGTTGAGATAAGGTGACTGGTTGCCTTCGTGGTCGGATTCAGAGCCGCTCCTCGCAGGAAGGTTGTTCAAAGTAAGCATTGGCGTTAACTCTGAACCACAGCTGCTATCTTCAGATACCCTCGGATTGAATTTGCGCGCGTCAAAGTCAAACTTGGTGTCCTGAGTTCGAGGACTGAATATGTTCTGTCTTGTCGCAGGACTCATCTGTAGATAGCCCTCATCATCTGAAATTGTGACCCGAGCTTAGTAGGTACCTATGTTGTTGAAGACAAAGAGAGAACACCAAACCACACGAAGAGGATTCTAACTACAAGTAGGCAAGTCTAACAAATCAACCAGACGAGTTTTAATTGTTTTAGTTTAGAGGTGTAGTGTGTACAAGTGCAGTGATCAGTACCAACACAGTTCACTGTTAGTAACAACAAAGACATGCGTTGAATTACCATTTGTAGTATTTTTGTGTTATCAGAATGTAGTGTTATCCGTTCCGTCTGATAAAAGGAAATAAAATTAAACAGTCGGAAAAAAATACTACTTTCTCTTATAACTTTTAGAAAACGGTAAACAACTAAGTGGTTGGATAGAATATCAGTTTATCATGGATTTTACCTTTTGTATTCACTTCGGCAGCTTGAAAAATACAAATGAATGTTATGAAAACGGCACCATTACAAAACATGAGGCATTGCTGCTGATACTAGATACTATTTTAGGGTTACTACTAAATGGTACGATAGTAATGGTACTTAATGGTACGGTACCTGGAGTGATGAAAGTGAAATATGTGCACCTTTTTGGTGGATATCCACTTCATTTTTTTTACAAAAACTCCACTCCAGTAGTACCTACCTACCAGTCCCACCACCCAGTACCCACAGTCATTTATGCTAGTTTTACCAGCACACTACGCGACAACACCAATATAAATCCCACTGTGGGTTTTTTTTTTATTCGTGTTGGTTTTTAACGCTCAGTCCAGCGTCGAGAATTGAAATTACAACAGCGCAATAATATTTAAGCAGTCATTTAAGTTTTTAGTATACATGAAAAGGGACCTGAGTGTTAGCTCTTAAACATCTGCTAATTATTATTCATTTTATCCCATTATGAATTTCTTACCTATCCGAGTAGGTGTGGTGGGGAAGAAGCTCCTATCGTTGACGTAGTGGTGAGGGCTAGGCGTCACCAAATTGTTATAGTCAGGTGCGCAGACCATGGCCAGGTAGTCTTCTCCACCAGGCTGCACGTTCGTGTCCATATATGCTGTGTTTAGGTCCACGTAGTGCTGGAAATGACAATAGGAGTAAGTATTAGATAAAAACGGAATAATGGAACCTGTCTTTAATATTTTCAGATTCTCTGCTGTGATCTCTGACTAACCTTTGGGAATTACTTATATAATATATAATTAGATGTGATTTTATGACGATGGTGAAGCCAATTTTTTGTCAGGTTTGGATTTGTGATCGATCACTTAGGCGCTATCCCAATTTTTTTATTAAGTGGAGTGAGTTAAGCCAATGGCCTATGTAATGTTTGCCACGCCAAAACTTTAAAAGCGAAAGTAAAGGAGAACTTCTTTTATTCCACGAAAGACGGTTCATAAATTCATAAATAAAACTCTGATTTTTACATAAAAGGCCACCTGTCCGAACAGGTAGTTGACAGCGCCATCTGTTATAAGACTCACGAACTACAAACAGGCGGTGAAAGAAATCAGCCACGTTTTCAACTACATTGAAAACGTGGCTGATTTCTTTCACCGCGTCACGTCTGTCTCGCATCCATACGTAGAGGGAGACAGTGCAGTGTATTTACAAGCTATTATTAACTTATATTTGTATGTAAGTTTGTTTGATAGAGTTTTATAGAGTTTATACCCAGGCGATTGCGCTGAAAGAAAAGTCGCGAGATTTACCTGTGTGTTGCTGTGTGTTTAATCTCGTGACAAGCTTTTTTTTATCATATAAATTGTTTAATGCAATAAGTTAGTGGGTTTGATTTTATTTGAAGTTTATTTTATTATATTTACTAAACTCTATACGTTCAACAACGTAGGTACTGAAAAATATAAAAAAAACACTAAATATTTACAGCTTAGGGCCTTAGACAAAGTGACAGTTGTGTGTTTTTATATAGATCCTCTGAATACACTTACATTTCGCACATTATCCTCTAAGAACCCGCCAAGAATCTCCTGCAGCTGGCTGAAGGTGGGCCGTGCCGTCGGCTTCTGATCCCAGCACTTCATCATCACGTCGTACAACCGGTCGTCCGCGTACGTTGGCTTGGCCAGACGTTTCCTGTAACATTAATTAATGGGTCGTTTGAGCAATTTGTGGAATTAGATCTACTAGTAGATTGCGGCAAAGATTCACTTCAATTGGGAGTTCCTGTGAAAGGCAACAAAAAATTCTAATGATAGTTTCTGCAGGTTATTCTTAATAATAATATACTGCAAATAAATGTCTTTTACGGTCTACCTTACTTATTTGGTTGGACTGGTTTCATTTCAGTGCATTATTCAAATTTAAAATGGAAACTGCATTATTTATTGCTGCGCTAGATGAGGCACCTGAGCTTGCACTGTCCATGTAAAAATATCATATAAATGGTCTAAATACCCTTCAGACAGCCACTGCAACAGAGCGGCTGGGCTGATGTTGGGGTAAGGCGTTTTGGCGAGAGAGAACAGCTCCCACAGCACGATGCCAAACGACCACACGTCCGACTGCGTCGAGAATATCCGATCCGTCATACACTCGATCGCTAGCCATTTGACGGGAAGAAGACACTGGAAAAAAAAGAAAGTATTATTACAAATTAATCAGAATGATGCTCTTTCACGAAATGGAAAAGCGTAGAGTGTGGAAAAAGTAGGGTCGATTACATAACTGAGCTTTATGGAAAGATTACAAAACGGGAACGAATGAAATCACAATAGAAAGGAGCTGACTTGATAGTTAACTGTTTGACGAGACCGACAAAAAAGAAATAGAAAACAGGGATCTTTGCCTTACGGTTTAATGTCATAAGCTCATAAAACTGAGACTATACATTGTAATCAGATTGATCTCTAGAGATTTAGGTCAAGCGGTTGCTCTGTATTCAATCGGAAACCGTCTCTAGCTCCCGATGGAATATACAAGCGTATTAACGTAACCGGTATTCACGTACAGTTTGCCGGTAACGCCGTTAGATCTGAATCTACATAATTTGAGCTCAACCGTGTCAATTAACTGGGCTCGGTTTCAACTGGGCTATAGCTATTATTATTTCTTTTCTTGCACAATGGTGAAACTGGATTATTGAATTGCATCCAAAAATTGGAAAAAAGATGGGCAGACGCCTTTTTTGTCTCCGCGGGTAATATCTAGATTAGTCAGGCACACGAATTTTAAGGGAGGCAAAATAAAAGCCTATACCCCCAGTAATGGATTTAGGACTTTGGATGATGATCATGATGAACTATCGAACAATTAAAGTATCTAAAGCATCTAATCAGATGCGTTAAATCGAGCTAATTTTTAAAGCTGGTTATAATTAGACCGGGTAGATACCTGGTTTCCATCTGATTTAATCTGGAAGTTCATGAAACATGAATGAGAAACAAAAACGTCTCTATCTTTCCAACAATGGCTTAGGAATATCTATGTAGGTATAAGAAAGAACGTTGAGTGATTAGTCGAAGCGAAAACATTGTTTAAAATGTTGATCGAAAATTATTGTTGTCTATATTGTTTCTACTAAAAATACCCACTTCGAGATTTTTGAATTATGTTTCTAATAACATTGGCGCCGTTTCTCAGAAGTAAACAATTTATTGTGTTTACTTTCAAAGTGACCTTCACGGATGTGAGGTTAATGTAGATAAATATATGAATACTCACGTTTTCTTTCTTTTGATATTCGTCGTTTTTGTAAATGCTCCTAGCGAGACCGAAGTCACAAATCTTTACAATGTTGTCATCGGCTAACAACACGTTTCTTGCTGCCAAGTCTCCGTGTAGAACCTGAAATTTGCAAAATTTACATTTACGTCTTAATTTGCCAAGTGTTCTGACAATAGTTTAACAAGTTTGCCTGTCTCAGATTATTTCAACTATTTAGCAGCCATAAGAGCTCTATATTATATTTCAAGGTATTTGGCTAACAATGTTTCAAAAAAGAGTTGAGTATTCAACAGTTAAGGAAAGAGATAAGCGGACGTAAATGCAGCCTTTTTCCTACGATGGAACACAAATGGCTGTTAATAATAATAAGACAGTGTTCCTGATGAGGCCCTCGTTAGGCAGCTGGGTCAAGGGCTTGATTCAGAAAGCGGTACTCTTAGACACGGCTCGTATTGTTAGGAGGTTCCTTTCTCTGGAGCTTGGGCCCTGTTCCCGATACCGGTGGGCTACTTTTTTATATTTTTTAATGTTTTTTTTTTTTTTTTTTTATTGATTTTATGTATACAGGGTGTAACGAAAAGGGTATATATATACTTAAGGGTGTGCTACAGCAGACGATCAAACTGAACATGTTTCTCCATCGGACAAACATCGTACTAGCGAAAAAAATATCAGCTGCCCCATACATTTGGGTCGAATAGGTATTGCAATTTTGTATGGGGCAGCAGATAATTTATTCGCTGAAAACATGTTTTATGATGAGAAACTTTACAGTTAAGTATGTATATACCCTTTCTGTTACAACCTGTATATTATATTTAAAATGGAAAAAGTAAGATTTGAAAATGAATAAACGAAGACAGTGACGTCATGTTTTGGGGCAATAAGCAATTCTGCCTATATTTTTTTCTTGCCAAGATAATAAATAAATAAAAAGCTCATAAGATAAAAACAAAGTTAGCACTCTGAGACTTATATCCATAACTTCTACCCTTGTTTTCAAGTAGTCTTTCTTGGGTATTACTGATAAGATATTCTCACTGACCTTTCTACTAGCAAGGTACTCCATGCCCCTCGCGATCTGGAAGGACCACACGAGTAGGTCGCGAGAGGTCAACGGCCGCGGGTTGCGTCCGTCGAAAGTGTAGTCACTCTCGTAGTTTGTATGCCACTCTGGTTGCACGTAGCCTTCCGATACTAGAAGCAAATTTATAAAAAAAAAAAAAAAATGTATAAAACAAAAAAGAATATACACACTATATAATCTCTATATTACACTCATGGAAAACATCCATTTACTAAACGTGCCTAAGCGGTTCTGATTGATAAATAAAAACAATCAACGGAAGAGATTTACACCAGGTTTCATAACCAATAAATTAATTAGGCAGTCAAAAGGAAAGGAATTCAAAAGTCCATAAAAGTTGAAGTTCCTCAATTACCTAATAAATAATAGTAAGTTACGGAACTTTTGTCGTACCTTCATAATAAATTAAAATAAAACTCATGTGAAAAAGGTTGAGCCTTCGTTCGTTCGCAAAGATTGCAATCAAGGGGTTAGAATGGAATCCAGGACAACCAAAGCGAGATACGGTTAATCAAAGTAGGTACATAGTACCTACACCTATGGTTTATAAATGTCCATATATGTCACATCATACGTAGCATTCTAATAATAAATATGTGTATGCATAAGTTTATCCTCGCCACTAAGTCATTCAGTGTAAAGAGGTATTTGTGATACCTGTTGTAATGGAGGAATATCTACATGCTGACTGTTTCCAAGTAGTTTTTAAACTTGTCTATCAGTAGGTTAGTAATTACTACTGGTAACATATTTGTCCGAGTTTGACGAACTTCATTTATTTACATAAGATATACCTATAAGTAGAAATACGTCAACGCACGTGCAGCTACAAGGCATAGTGCACATTATCCTTATAAACTACTGATTAAAATATTTGTTCAGTTGACATACATTTACGTAAAGGTATAATATAATAACATAAAATAGAGTAAACGAAATCACAAAAGCTACTTAACAACTAAAGTCTAATTTAACAACTTGCATCCGTCGAGTGTCGACCACAGAGAGGGGTTACTGCACTTAGTCTTTAAATAATTAAATACTGCACCATTTGATAATCTAAATATTGGCAACTTGCCTCAACAAGGAGCAGTGCTAAACGAGTCTTGAACTACTCTAAACAATGCTGCAAATACCCGTGCCGTGAAAGCGTGATTTCATATAAAAATACTTATAGATGGCGGCAAATTTTTTGTGCACAAAAACATCAAACAAAATTACACAAAAGATAACGTAAATGCAATTACTCACTATCACATTGATAAATCAGACACCGATATAAAACTGTGCTTACATAGTAATTACGACAAAGTAACTAAAACACAATGTTGGTGCAAAATAAGTTCACATGCCCCTAAAAGTTACCTTTTCCGGATTCCACTTGGTGATTTTGGTTTGGGATGTCTGGCAAAAAAGGACAAATTACAGTGTGAATTAGTTTAAATAAATATATATTAATTTTATGATTATGATCCGAATTACTTCAACCAGAAAAATAAACAACGGCTACGCATTTTGTTTCGTGCCATTGACGCATTGAAACAATTATCATGATCGTCTTTACACGAGGTTAATACGGAACCCCTTGGCAAGACTGGTTCTTAGACGTTTTAGGAAGCGACCTCAGTTATCGCCGCGGAATCGGCTTGAATCAGTTAGAAGAGCTTTCTATTTTCGTGTCAGAAGAAGAAGAAAAAGAAGGCGTCCGGCTTTCGACTACACTCGGAGTTCTACGAATGACATCCAGACCAACGACTTAACGTGAAGAGAAGACATGATCTAGTTATTCTTTACAATTTTAATTTAAATTTGTTGGCTTAGATATTTTGCTTTGCAGCTAAAAATATACCAGTTCAACAGCTTTGAACGAACACTTTTTGCTTCATCAAAAATTCTAAATCAATCAACACACCTACGCGTTTCTTCAGTTTTTATCCCTCTATTATTGTATTATCAAAAAATATGATCGTGCATTTTTTTTCAGTTCCTTTATTATTATAATAAGCTTTTGTCGTATGTCCTTGACATTTTATATAACGCAACGTAATTACCTTTTCTTGTGGATCTGTTGGTGTTGGCAGTGTTGACAAATGTGTGGTCGGTGTCTTGTGTACTGGAGGCGAAATAATCTGAGTGTGCTCTGGAAACAGTATAAAGTCTATGTTAAATATTTTTTTATTACCTCTGCGATAAATTTGAGAAAAACCTGAAAAGTAAGTCATTTTTCTGGTATGGTACGGTTTAAGCTTCCCAATCATCAAAATCTTAATTTAGGTAATCATTTCATAATTCCCATTTAAAAACATTTCTCACCCGGTACTACCACTGCTGCAAGAGAATCCTCTGTTAACTCTGCCGAGATTCTTCTCCTTATTATCGGTCAGTTGATCTATGAAGACCTCACGATGCCTCTGCACGTAATTGTGTATATTGCCGAACTTACAATATTCCACAATTACTATCAACTCCCCTGTAATCACAACAAACCTTCAATTAGCAAATCATTGGCTGTGAACTCATATCGATCGACAACAGTCTTTCTTAGGCTAAACTGTAAAAAAATACAATTTCCTTGATGGAACAAAAAGTGACTCAGCGTTCATAAGACCTTTACATAAGCATGGTTAAGATTATTAATCCTACTAATGATTTTACAATAAATTAAGTTCAGCTATATCAGGTTATTTGCGAGGTAAAAAAAGAACATCAATTATTTCTTATAGGTAAATAAGGTACTGCTGTTTTAGCAAAGTTATTGGCGCTTAAGAGTGTTTACCCCTTACGAAATTTCATACTAACTTTCAAGTGCTAATATTTTCTAGACATGGCTGAGCCGATTTCAATGAAACTTCATACGCATAAGCAGGATACATAGGTCTAAAAAGTTACTAAAAACATTTTCGAAAAATAGTGTTATAGATTGTCTATAGAAACAGCTAATTATGTTTTTTTTTTTTCATTGAAATCGGTGCAGTCATTACGGAAAATGAGGACTTGAAAGTTTGTATGAAATGCCGTAAGGTGTAAACGCTCTTAAAGATGTGAATTTCAAGTTGCATAGCTCGTTACCATTATAGATACAAAAGAGACAACATTGTAAAGAAAGAATGTTGTCTAAAAATTCAGAAATAACATCCGTCTTACGTTTCCCAACATTTTTCGTGCACGCTCCAAGCAGGTTCACGATGTTTATGTGTTTCCCCAAGTGCACCATTATTTTTAGTTCTGAGGCCAACGCTTTGATATACATGTTGTCTGCAGTTTTCTTCACCATTTTCACGGCCACCTCGGTTGTTTCTTCGGCGTTTATGATTCCACGTGCATCTGCTTTATATACAACTCCAAATGCACCCGCACCTAGCTGCTTGCCTATAACACATAAGATAAGATAAGATATATTTATTTGCCCAAACATGTGTTTATATACAATAATAAAAGTGCATGCAAGGCAACATAAAATAATAAAAAACGGCTCACACATGTTTGCCCCATACTATGGCGTGCAAATGTTTTGAAAATTAAAATTGGGTTTTTAGTTAATCATTTCAATCGAATATAAAAATAATAAATATCAAAATTATACAAGTAAAATTATACATGTCAAAATTATAAGAATAAAATCATAATTTAATCAATGTCTGTGAATTTAGCATGTAATAGTAAATGTCAACGTCTACATAATATATGTCAAAAGTAATAATTAATAAAATCATGAATAAATCTGTGTTACAGTAAATGGTTCTGTCAGAAATTCATTAATATTATAGTATGCTTTGTCTTTTAGAAATGATTTTAGTTGTTTCTTCAATTGTACGTTATTAAGCTCTCTCCAACTTTTGGGTAACTTATTATAAATAATGGGAGCCATGCAGAAAACACTTTTGCGCATAAGTGCAGTCCTACTCCTATGCAGACACAGCTGGTTTTGATCACGCCTGGTTCTGGGAAATTTATCTGCCATTCGCGAAAATAAAGTTTTATTATTTCTACTAAACGGAACGTATGGTTATTGTTTTACTTATTTAGACTACGGTTAAACAACTAAAAGTATGACTCCAAAAGTCATTGTTGCATATAAATTATTTTTCCTACGCAGGTATTTCGATAGGCTTATGACATTAGCCCTTAATCTAGCTGTTTGATATAAAAAATAAGCATATGCAGGAAACGAGATATGATGATTTTCCGTAGAATTATAAAAAATGGAATTTCTACGTTTGTTCTACTTCGCAAACTTACGTTATGAGCTGGAGTATGAACAGTGCTAACACATGCCTACTTACCTGCTTTGCGTATTTATCACGTTTTAAACTTTGATCTGTGTACGTGTACCTACCTCGCTGACACGAAAAAAAACATGTTTAGCAGTAATAATCTTACCTAAAATTAATTTGTCTGCAGGAAATTCAAACTTTTCGTCGTATGGCAACAATTCCGCTTGCTCATCGATACCCAGGTCTGGATTTAGAGATTTAGTAACACCTTCTTTGAAATAAAGGAGGCCAGCTGCCGCCAGTTCTTTTCTGAATCTCTTCTCTTTGCGAACCTTCCACGTGAGGTATAACACCACGAGGATCAAAACGAAGATGATTACAAAGATCACGCTTAAATATATTGCGTAAGTCGGTTCTGCTGAAAAATAATGATGTTTTAAAATTAGGCATAATGCTACTTTCCTACTGTCATATTAAAACAATCTGTGGGATGAGGTCGAAGTCCCGAATTGCCTTCGGAGGTTCTTGGGTCATTCTAGCATACTTAATTATATGTATGCTACAAGCTGACGCTCTTTGACTCCAAATTTTCATTCACGGGACATGAAGATCCAGGATTTAGGAAACAAATATTTATATAATTTAAAAAAAAAACTGTTATCAATAAAAAGTCATTGTCGAACCAATACCTTTCAGTACAAGTGTGTAAACGCGTCTCGCCGCCTGTTCATCGTTGCTGGCTATACATTCATAGACTCCCTTGTCTTCGTCCATCATTTGATCTATCACTATGGTTGAGTTGATAACAGTACGATTTATAATTTCCGTATAAATCTTTGCGTTTGTGTCGTTTTTCATTAAAGCTGCATCCTGATATCAAATAAACATTTGAAAAATCACAATTTGTTTTATCGATGATCATTATTTAAGTTTCATATACTCGAAAGGAATGAAGGAATAATGCTATTTTTTTCTTCCAATAGCGCGATGTATAAATCACACAATATTACGTCAAACTTTACCTTGGTCCACTCCAATTTCGGCGGCGGCACTCCCTCAGCTTGACAGGTGAACTGTACCGGTTGGAATAGAAGCACTTCTTGGGTCTGCTCTTCAATAGGACTCCTTATTATCGGCGCTTGAAGAGCTGTGAAAAATTTTATCGTTAAACACAGACATATAGAAGTTATGATGAAGTGTAGCAGATCAACAAGGCACACTTACGAGCAACTGAAATATTTATGGTTTCAGTTTCATAGGAGCCGTTAAACCTCACTCCACGACAAGTATATGGGCCACTTTGGTTCAAAGAGATGCTCGGAAACTTCAATTTGGCAATAAGCGAAAAATTCCTTTTCGTGTATTCCACAGCAGCTGTTGACAATAAGGAAATTCGTTAAACAATTGGTGAAGTGAAGTATGTAGGACGTCATTTGTGACGGTAATAAATAAATAATAATTATTGTTGTGTTTCTGGGAACTTACCAGTTCCATTCAAGTCTTCCTCATCTGATCCAAACCATGTAACACTATAAAAATCATACTTTGATGCAATACATGAGATAGTCACATCCTGTTTTTCCGAAAACCATGTGTCATCTGCATTTCTAATGCCGAAACCGTTGTTCATCTCGTAAACGAGAAGTCTTCTTGTTTCGCTACTTTCACCCTCCGTGTTGGATGCCTTACACGTAACATTATTAGATGCATGTACTGGTATTTCCATGAACGCCGTCTCTTTATACACTGATTCTACTTTTATAGATGTACTTTTCTGAAAGGAAAGAGTTTGTGACAATAATGAAAGAGAACTATTTATTGTTACATTATTTTGCATGTTTTCAGTGCTCGTTTTTGTCAAATAGATAAGCGAGCTGTCCATATTCGACGAAGTTCATGAAATTGAAGAGGAAAAGACGGGGGCCTTTACCTGCGTCTGTGTATCCCTGCCATTAGAGAATATCCAAGTGATATCTGGGAGAGGATAACCTATTACCACACATCTAAGTGTTGCCTTCGTATTCTCCAGGTATTTCTTATCGTCAGCAGGTCCAAAGTCGATACTTGGTGGTGCTGTGGGACAAAGACATTAATATTTTTAATAATAGACTATAAAAACATGTATCCTTAAAGATAAAGATAAAGATAACTTTATTTTGCAATTATGGGTAACTCCAAACGATGACAAAAACATATAATAGTACAGCCATATTTTACCACATAGGCATGCAAAAGATATAAAATAACAACTTAAAACTAAATACAATTTTAAAATTATTACAAACTAAATACAATTTTAAAAAACAACCTTCCTGAAACTATGTTTAACATAGTTTCACAGTGGAAATATGACTCATTATACTTGGGGTACTCTTATTTGAAGATTAAGTATATTGTAATCTTACACCAGCCATGGTCAAACATGTTGAGTCAAAGAATACATTCTAACACCTATAATAAGCATCATACTATGTATATTATGTACATATGTTTTTGCAAATAAATGAATCTTTATCTTCAAGTATACACAATCAGTCTTTGATGTTCCTCCTGCTAAGATGTGAGCTGCCTTTCTATGAGAGGGAGTGGTCTTTAATCCACCCAGTGCGTCCAGTAATACTGTTACTTGTCATCCCACTGCTGGGAAAAGGACTCTACCCATGACATCCAAATCCTTCGATCCAGGGCCAATGTGGAACACTGATCGTAATTACGAAACTTAATTATCCAATTCACCTTCTCACCTTTGACTCGCAGGTCGTAAGTAAAAGTTTTGTTCAAGTATCCGTTGGATGCGAATAGCGTATAATTCGCGGAGTCTCTGACAGTTGTGTTGTAGATGGTCAATCCTACGTCCCCGGTTTGGAGGTGCCGAGATACATGGTACTTAGATTCATTTTGAGGCAAGGGCGAACCGTTGAGTTGGCTGAAATGTTATTAATTATATTTCCTATTTGTACAAACAGGTAAAAACTGTTACAGTTATATATTTATAGGTGGTTTGACAAAATTTTATTCAGGATTGACTTCTGTCGTCGTTGAGATCGAAAACATAAATCTCACATTTTCTAACAGTCAGACTCGGAAAAGCTCGGAAGCCTTGCGGGAATCGAACCCGCGGTACGTAATGATAGCCGCGTTGTAATTTTCCGTCCTTTTTTAATTTGAATTATCAACATGTTTATTTCCAAAACTTCTATATACTTACAATTTGTATGTACCAATCGGGTAATCAACCATTTCCACTGTCAACTTAACAGTTTTCTTTTTAACCACTATTATATTCCCTTTGGTCGTCGATTTAAGTTCAAGCAAGGGATCGGCTAAAAATTAAAAAGAAAGTAGAGAGATTAAAGGTTGTGATTATTTATGTGCCGGTCAATTGATGTTGGATATATTATCCTCCATAAAATACAAGCTTTTATCGCTTATTTTCTTAGTATATTTTTCACAAAAGTGATAATATCAAATTAATTTGCGCTTCACTTCGCACTTACATCCCTGACTTACTAGGTATTACTAGGTAATATACAGAGTTAGGTAGATAATAACTCCGTAACAAACATAACTCTGTTTAGAAATAATTATTGATGCCAAAAATAACTTTTCATCACACTTGCACGTAAACAGTGTCATAACATACAGGTTAACTTGGCTGTAATGCCCCATATAAAACCCTAGGGCGGTAAGTAATTTTTTTTTTAATTTACAGCACAGCATGACAGCACACAGGTCATGCAAGTTTTTATTTTTTACACTCCGTCATGGCTGTATACCTAGGTAAGTATTTGCCTTTAACGTTTCTGAACAAAACATTTGTATAATCTGTGGTGTGGGCAAACAGCCCGCCATCCGCTTAAAAATCAGTTCACGTATTTCGTAATAATATTTGTGGTGACTTTTTTATATTCATAATTATTAACTCGCAAATGTGATGAAAAACATTGTATGTTTCACGGGCGGTACGGGAATTACGAACCTCGACTCAGAAAGCCCTCAGTCTTCGACTTCGGGCTTCTACTAGAGCCTCGATCGTAATTCCTTACTTACCACCCTTACTACACAATGTACTATTCTTAATACGTGTTTCTAATACTTTACCTAAAAAATCCTTTTTTATGGTCTTTTTCTTCTCCCCACAATTATTACTGACCGTACATGTATAAGTTCCAGCATGATCTTTGTTCGCATTTTTAACAGTTATATTTTTATATAACATTCCACCAGTCACTTCATATTCGTTCGATTTTGTTTCTATGTTGTCCTACAAACAAATTGTGGAGATATAAGGTCTATGAATTTTGACAAAAAAAAAACATGCAGTATGAACAAAATTAAAATAGTAAATATTCTTACCTCCGACACTCCTGGCGGATACATCCATTTTATGTTGACCACAGAATCTATTAGATAATCAGCAGTACAATTTAATGAAAAAGTTTCCCCTTTTAAGAATTTTTCAGGTCCCATAATGATATTTGGTAATGGTGGTGCCCTAACATCTGAAAGAGATACAACATATTCATTACTCGGATATTCGATGCACTTGAAGTCATTGTCTGTGAGATTAATTTGCTATAGCAAATAAATTGTTGAATCGAGCGTTTACATTCGTCAAGTGATTTTTGTCAGATTAATTAAATGTTCAAATTAGTGATTGATAATACTTGCAAGATCATCTCACAGACTACTTTATATTATGATACATAAATAAATCATATTACATCAGATGGATAAATATATTTACGACATTAAGTACAACGCTGCTTTAATAATGATAAAACAACTAAAACCGAAAATAGCTACTGAAAAATAAAATCAAGCGTTCTACCTAATCTAAATGATAGGTAATTGTTAAATTAATATTTTAATTAATAACTCAATTAATTCATTTCAAAGGTTATGAAATTCAGTGTCCAAAAATCAAGCAGCATTCATTTACTAACTCGTAATGATTTTCTATATTTGTTAGGAAAGTCAAGTGCTTTTACCATTCACAAACTATAACCTCATGACAAGTAAAAAATGATTCACAGCAAAACAAAAACGAGAATTAAATTAATGATATTTAAATCAACCCACCGCGAAAACATTAGAATATAAGTACCACATAACATAAACTACCTAAATTAAAATAAATTAGAACAAAACAGTGTTAGTAGATTTTATCAAACGTGTAACATGCATACAGGAGTTACGCAGAGCAACACACCAAAGAAGTAGAAATTATAGAAAGAGTAGTAAGCTTCAAGCTAGTAACACAAAACATCAAGTATTAGGGGTCATCTAGTGGAACACCGAATATTAAAGTTGCTGGTCCAGTGAATGAAACCATCACACCACGCTACCTTGTTAGGGGACATCAAGAGTGTAGCACTACTTACTACGTGTATATTTCCATTCGTCTTTGCCTCCGCGTTGTCCATAGCATTGGTACGTAGACCTACATTCTCGATTACACGCTCTCAATAAAAACCCAATCTTTGGAGAGTATATTGATTCTGGTGTCTTGTTACTCTGCGACTATTGTGGTATTGCCAAATAAATTCTGGTTAGTAAGTACGGATTATATAGTTATGTTTTTCAATTATAAAAGGTTTTATGATTTATTTAATTAAATGAGTTACTGGTAAATCTAATGAAATTGAAAAACACAACAAGCCACATTCAGAAAAAGTAATTAATTTCGACTGTTGTCGTGTCTCTTTAAGTTAATCTCGCCATGAGCTAGGCAACACACCCTTTCTCGTGAATGTGGTATAATATAAAGTATAATAAAAATGTTAAAACGCACACATCTGCTATTCACCTACGTTGGAAAACGACTGTTTTTTCTATCCGATTGTCTCGCCCCTGAGAAAACTCACAGGTGATAGTGTGAAACATCGAAATCGATCCGAGAGGATCCAAGAGCATGTCGGTATCGATGACATACCCGATTTTGGGACTATATTGCTGATACATTGGGTCTGCAATGTCCTGAATCTGAATATTAAGAACGTTATTATGAAAATTATGTTTCAATCTTTCATGCTTTAGTATCGGCTTCGTCTTTAGCAATAAGCATTAGTTGTTTAAGCTTCAGGTGTGCAAACTTTGATATTTTGTGAATTTAAATTAAACACCAACAGTAAAATTAATTACCTACAACAGTCGATGTTATACATGTATAAAGTAGCCAACATAATTAAGTTTGCTTCATTAGGCCACAAGAACAGCATATTGTGTTATTTAATTTTTTAAATTATGTATTATCAATTTATCATGCAGATGCAAAAAGCAGTAGATGTAGCGCTAGCGCAGTTTTAGATATATTTTAATAAATTAAATAATTAATTTTATTTCGGTATTCTATATTTTTTTGGTTTAATTGGCATAAACGTAAATATGCTAGGCTAACATTCAATTTATATAAAATACGTACCGACGTCAGGTTTACAAATACATCTGGTGTCGTTGGTCTACATTCAATTACAACTTTACATTGTTTCCTTGGAACAATGACTTCCCTCATGGGTGCAAATAAGCTACCCGTGCCTAAAAGTTATATAATTCATGAGATACAGACACGGACGTCAAAAAATATATTGAATGTCAGTACAAAACCAATCTCACCAGCGACGTAAATATAAATAAAAGATATATGTTCCGTGTTATTTGGTTCTTCAGTGAGGTTGTTAAGTATTTCGCTACCATTCAACTTTTCGTCGAAACAAGCGAAATAGCCAATCGCGAACTGGTCAACGTAGTACAGCTCGAGGACGGTCTCGAACCAGTACTCGCCGAACAGCCGACCAGACGTATTTCTCGCTTGCATACGAAATGGTCCGATTACTTCTTCTGGTACTTCTTGTTGTTGAATCTGAACTGCTGTTTTTCCTTTGCACCTAATCTGATAGTTTTGTCCCTTCTGCAATATATTGCTGTTTTTTAATTCGCTTTCACTGCATAAACTAATAATCGGGCCATTTGTTTGCAGTCCATCTGAAAGCGACAATGGGAGCAAACTTTTAACGAGAGCCAATTATTACTTATTAAGGTATTTATATATTTTAACAACATTTGAAATATGACTTAAATACTTAAGTCATATTAATGATCCAATACTATTTTACGACAAAAAAAAAACATATTTTTTGCAACGATAAAAAAAATCCTATTCCTATAAAAGTACTGTGGATTACTTTAATAACGAATCAATTACTAAAATTAATAAAAGTTAATTTATCATCGTCAAAGAGGTATAACTTATCAATTTGTATGCATAAGCAAATATCGATTGCCTTACAAGGGTGAGTTTAGAATTTCAGCGCGCTAATCGAAGGGTAATATATCATCAAGTAGGTAAGTGAGTGACGACAGTGGAGCTGTAGCAAGTTGACGAGCTTATCATCATACTAATGGCGTTTGTAACATGAGCCGCAGCGCGGGCGGCAGAGAGCGCTCGCCTCCACTGCACACCTATCGAAAACACTATTAATTAGCAGTGTTCACGTCCAGGGCGTGACACAGGTGCGGTCAACATTCGGGAAATTAATCCTACCAGTAGGATAGCAAATGAACCACAACGTCATGTCCCTCGCTGATAACAATTGATCGTATTAAACCCTGGAAACGGCGACCAATTAAGTGATTAGGACCCCGCAGCTCTACTTATCAACAAATTAATGGTCATCTCATCACGCTAAGTGCAAGTGATGTCGACATTTTCAGTTAATATGATATATCTTCGTACCTACTAACTATTCGTGGGAGTACTTGTCTATATACATATACGATTCACCGTCCCGTTAACTCCCGAGTGGGCGGCACAGCCAGTAAACTAAAATCAAATTAGTGTTGTTACCACTGAATTCATGCCTACTGATTGTTAATCCCTGGACGCGAAGTTAGACATTCGTTCTATAGTTGTCTTGAACAGAAAACTTTGTATATTATTATCATTTTTGTTTAAACATAACAACTTAACATCACTCTTATAATCCCTGAATGGTTAGGCATGAGGTGTACATAATAGTACCCACATTTCACCAGTAATGTTAAAGTCTCATGTACTAGGGGCGAGCCTATTGCCATCAACCGGGCACAGATCTAGGCTCCGTACTTAATAATGAGAAATTCCTAATAGAAACCTCTAAATCGAACCCATGACCTAACCTGACTAGACCAACGAGACAGTCAGTGGTAGTTTTGTATAATAATAATCGTAATTGGTCTTTTCGTTCGGAAAGCGGTATCAGGATGCTAAGGACTAAAGAAGTAACTGAACTGACAACAAAGCTTGAAAACAGAGAGTTTTAATTATTTGATTCATTATTTATAAAAAAAAAATATAGCCCACCCGTATAGGGAATAGGGTCCGAGCTACCAATGCGCGGTTCTTTTATAGCTAAGTAACACAATACTCGTAAAAATACACTGAACACGTACACAGTGCACCATTTTAGTAAATTAGAACGCAAAAATATCAGAATACTGCAGGGTAGAGTACCAGGTCCAATTTTTATTTTTAGTACTTAGTCAAATTAAAATTAAAATATCTTCTTTAAAAGTCAATATGTTGGGCTACAAAAGTTAGTGACAGAAACGAATCGCTGCTAAACCCACTCCACATAGTCTTTTCTGCCCTACCCCTATAGTGTAGTCTAAGCCCGCGTATGCGCAGAGGAGCCAGGCGGCCCGCGAGCTGAGGAGCAGGTGGTAACCATTTATATCAACTGCGCCGATAAGCTCGCAGCGCCTCACCAGTGACATCCCCAAGAGCAAGAAGGCTCAGTTAGCCCTGTTCGCGGACGACACGGCCATTTATTACACTGGCCGCAGTCACGACGCTATCTATAGCACCCTCCAAACCTCAGCCAACGTCTTAGGCGCTTGGTTCCGGAAATGGAGAATCGAGGTGAACCCCGACAAGAGCCGGGCAGTTCTTTTCTCTAAACAGCGTAAAATTAAGCCACCCGCGCTCAGCCCAATCACTATGTACGGTAAGCCTACCCCTTGGGAGAAGCAAGCCAAGTACTTAGGAGTCATACTTGACAACCACTTGTCTTTCGCGGCGCATATCAAAGCAGCTCGCGACCGAGCTGCGTTTGCTATGGGTAGGCTTCATTTCATGATTTCGGCAAAAAGCAAGTTGTCACTCAAGTGCAAGTTGCGCCTTTATACCGCGGTGATCCGCCCCATTATGACGTACGCTTGCGTCGTGTACGCTCACACTAAGCCTAAGTACATCCATAGGATGCAAATTTTACAGAACCGGTTCTTACGTAGAGTCACGGGAGCCCCTTTTTATGTCCGTAATGACCGTCTACACGTAGACCTTAGAATGCCCACCGTCCTTCAGTTTATGAAACGTCTTTCGAAGCGTTTCTTCGATAACGCCATTAAACACCGTAATCCCCTGATCGCAGCGGCCTCCCGTTACGAACCCTCGCGCATTAGTACAGTACGCCGTCCTAGGCATACCCTTGTCACTCCAGATGATGCTATCACCCTCCTCCAGGAGAGTAGCAAAGAGACTAGCACTCTTAAAAAGTTCCGACTCAAACCGCCGTCTTCCCGACCTCGCCGTCGAGGTCCGTCGCGACGTCCCGGTCCATGCCCTCCCCGACCCTCGCTCGCGCCAGCCCGCGATGCTGTGCCAGTAGTTTTAAATCAGCCCCTAAATAATGATACCATTCAGATCCAGCCTGTCCCCATGCAGTCCTCCCCCAGCGACGCCCTAAGCCGAGGTTCGTACCCCACAGGGGGTGCCCTTAGCGTGCAGTCGCTTAGTTTGTAAGTTTTTATGCCCTGGCTGGAGGCCTTACTCTAAAGGCACCCACAGGATAGTCCGGTTAAGCAGACGACAACCTCATAGGTTGAACTGCGAGATGCCATTCAAAAAAAAAAAAAAAGCTCGCAGCGCCAGAGCCGTGGCAGAAACCACGCCTGTTGCATGTTACATGCTCGCTTGCATGCTGCATGTTTGCTTGCACGCTGCATGTTGCATGCTTGCTTGTATGCTGCAAACAACATGCAACAAGCATCGACACTATTACCCGTATTATTTTTGTGAACGCGGTGTTGTAATTTTATACGAAATTAATTTATTCAAAGGTATGAATTTTAGAAACTGTCCTCGATAAAACTTTATTTGAAACAAAAATCAACTACACACATCAAAAAATTCTAAGCAACATGCAAACTTTAACAACTTATTTTAATGTCGAATATATTTAAAAAAAAAAACAATGTTGGTTGAAAGTACATTTAAAACGATTCTAAATTTAAAAAAACAAAAAAAAACATACGCAGTTATGAAATATGTACGGAAAACTAAGATTTATCGTAATGAAGGGCATTTTGTACTGTATAAGTTGAGGGGCTTTAGTATGTTTTCGTTTTTGTTTATGGTAAAAAGAATATATTTATTCAAAAAAAAAAAAAAATGATTTGGCACAACTAATACAATATAAATCTTAGACTGTCTTTGTTGTAATTTTTGTGATTCGGAGCGTTATGTCACGTCGTAATTAAACGCAGGGAGAGATGAGGGTATGTTGAAAGATAGCCTCAAATTTCAGTTCGCCAGCTAGTCGGACGTATCCAGTCCCCGTATCAAGTTGTGATCAGTGTCCAAACTACCAGGAAATAATAACAGAAGGGCTTAAACGCTTGCATACCATTGATATATATCAATGTTGCATACCGTTAAAAGTTCCAGCTTTGCGACGTGAAAATCGAGGGAGTCGTGAATTTTGGGTTTACGCACATTTGTACTAGTCCGACACGAAGTGGTCGCGTCTTCTGTTTTAAAAAAAAGGTATTCTGTTTTTATAAAGCTCCTAGAAATGTTTCTGTGTGATTTAATTCTTTGCTAGGCCTTTCATTTTATAAATTCCCAAAAAAATATATTAAATCTTTCACCTTGTTAAAAATTACAAAATATATTGTGGTATTCTAATAAACGTATCGTGAGCTATGAGGTAACGTATCAACCAGTCAACAATTAACCGGGGCAGCGAGAGCACGTTCCCCCAAAGTCATTCATCTACTTACTGATAATTTGGTGGTTCTATTCTAAACCCTAACTAGTGTAACTAGTGAACACAACATATATAAAAATGTGCTTCTCTATATATTTTTTTTTAATTTTTCACTTAAAGTTTCCTATCAAATCGTCACAATTAAATTATGATATAAATTGCGCTTCTATTAATATATGACACTGACTGCAATATAACAAAATATAAAATATTTACAAAAAATTCTGAGTTGTTCAGACTTTTTTGATGTGTGTATTTAAATTTCTACAAAGTAAGTATTCTGCGTGTTGAATAAAGTGAGAAAAAAATTAAGTGAAACGAAATTCTATAAAACAACGTACAACCATTTATACTACCTTCATAACAAACGAATTGTCTTTATTGAATCAGCCGTTCGCTGGTAGAGTAAACTCTGCTCTCTCTGGCCCCGAGGCCAAAGTATTTAACAATTCAACGTAACGAAATTATAATTTCAAATTAAAAAACATTGTTCATCCAATTAGTGGTCCTATTTACCATAGTATTGATAAGACTATGTAAAGACTGAAAACACACAAAGTGGGGACCCGATTTGGTTAGAACCAAATGTATCCCGGCGGCGTTAAAATTTATTTTAAAATGTTGAACCAACTTTTTTGAAATTAAATCGATTGGACTGAGTTAGAAATATGTTACGCTTAGTCATTTTTAAAGATTATTGTCATTAAAAAAAAACGTAAGCTACGTTTCATAATTGAACTAAGTCTTACTGTAGTAACACAGGACAACATTTTATCCAACGTTGCATCATAGATATCTACATCAAGATAAAGAAAATAAAACGACATGTTTTTTTTACGTATAAAAAAACAACAAACGGAAACAATACTGCATTGATACCGAGATGATAGGTAATCGGTGTGTGTTTAAAAATAAACACAATCAATAGCGACTGCAGCGCAGTTCTAATAATGTTTATTTATTAAATAAAATTAATAAACGAACAACAGTGGACACATCCGGCAAAACTAACAGTGGGTAAAAGAGTACGAACAGAACTTGCGCAGGATGTCTGAGTTAAGATATGAGAATGTGCATCCTGTCGCAAAATTATTTTATAACAAGATACTTCCTTCTGCTCTATAACGATCCAAGTGTGGAACTAAGTATACTAACATTGTACGTAAGGAATATAACAAGAAATAGTATACTAAATAGGTTAACTTTAAATCATTGAGAACCTCTCCCGAATTAGTTCCTCCCTGTATATTTGTTTACTCATAACTTACATCGATACAATCTAGTCACGCGATTCGATTCAGGATTAGCTAAAGCTCGGCTCTTGTGGGGTTACGATACGAGTTACGATTATATTAACAATTCAAAATCAAAGAAAACTGGATTCAAATAAAAACCATTATGTATAAGGCATACTGAATCACGGCTGAAAACTGACATAAAATTAAAATGAAGTAGAACAAAACAATTCAGTTATTACAAATCAATATTGTCATCAGAGTGTAATAGAATGGCAAATACATTGTTATTATAATAGATGATGGCCTCCAAGAAAGTGGTCTCTGATCGTGGAAAAGACATGACTAAACTCTGCTGAAATCGGACATCATTTCGTGGAAAAAAAAACGTTTTTTTAGATTCCCAGTATTCCAAGAATTATTATAATGTACTTATCTCTTGATGTTCCCATCTTACTTCCCTTCGATGCTACTGGTTAATGTTTATCTTCCAAAATAAAATCATAGAAGTTATTGATGAAATGATGATGAATGATGTATCGACAAACTTGCGACCTGATCAAAATACATTGCGTATTTTTGAAGAATACGGTCACACAAACAAACATGAAATATATAACATGTAGATGATATTGTAGTAATCTAGTTAAAATCAACTAGACGGTGTCAATACACTAAGTGATGAAATAGAAGGCCGAATGAAATTAATCATTTTCCTGATCTTAATATTTTATGGCAATGGCACTTATTTTCGGGATTTCCCAGTCACCCTTAGAGACTTCTAATGCTCCATTAATTTTTATTAACATTTGTCCACTTGGGCACTGGCTGCCTATTTTGATTGTTAATTATGCGAATAGAAGTGTCGCTAAAATAGACAATGGTTCGAACGCACAACAGAGCCATTAATGTAAATGGTTTAATTTATGACCAGACTGATCTGACTGTCAAATTTTAATGAGCCTATGGCTCCAGAGGTATACTAAAGTGTATAATGTTTTATTCAATTGGACCATTACTAGCAGTTTTGTATCAAGCATACTAAATATCTCGAATTGGTATGATATCACAACACCATCATTATGTACTATTGAACAACTGCGAAGCTAGATTACGCATTCCGCCACGCCCAAACGATTGAATTCATACACCATTTTAACGATGACTTAAGGTTCTTTATGTTCTTCTGAGAAAACTCTATAGCCTGATAATAAAACGATATAATCAAATCAATGTGGTTCAATTAATTTACACCTAGATTCTCGCTTATGAAGGCGTACTCGTTCTAACTCCTTGTTTTTTATTTATTTACCAGTCTTACCAAGTGATATCGTATTACCCAGTACTAACAGGACTGTAAAAGCTACGCAGATGATGATGATGACTAGTGTACCTAGACAATGATAATTATGCTTAGTTTTTATTTTATAATACCAAACATAACGATGAATCTATACTCGTCCTTGTGTATATTTAATTTGAGTCAAAAATAAATACGACTTATATGGTTTCAGAACATTAGAGCAGATCACTATTATCTGCCAACCTTTTGATGGATGGAGGCAATATTATAGATAAATAAATACTTACAATATCTACCTAGTTAATTCATGTGTAAATAGCGTACCTAATGTTTTACAAGCTAGAGTGGTGACACGTCATCCGATATATCACCAGATATCTGTGCTACAAATGTTACGATTAGTCGAGAACATGTGTGATACACATGAGCTAACTGGGATAGGGTTTTTATTCAGTACCGTGACACCGGTACCATACATGATTGTATTTGATTTTTGCATCTGGCGTCATGAGGTTTTTAACAGGACTATTCTTTAAACCGAGACTAAACTAAAAACACATTACTGAACTATGAGTAAATATTAATTTTGCGACATATTATTTCCTATTTATTTTTAGAACAGTAGTATTGTGCTATCACACTAATATTATAAAGGCAAAAGTTTGTGAGTGAGTGTGTGTTTGTCACTCTTACGCCTCAATGGCTGAACGGATTTGGATGGAATTAGATATGTAGATATATTTTACCCTGGATTAACACATAGGCAACTTTTATCCCGGTCTGCGCGGGTGAAACCGCGGGGCGCAGCTAGTAATTATCAATAGTAACAAAGGACATAATGACGTGCCAACTATAATAACAATATAAATGGGTGCATTAGTATTCCTTGATACTAATAAGCTAGTTAAGTGTCAGTTTACGACATCTACAGAATTCGTCCATTGATTTGTGTAATAAAAGTGTCGACAATCAATTTTATTAGCCATTAGCGAACGCAATTTTATCCACGGCCTACGGGGGAATGTTTTTTTGGCCTTCCCTGAGGTAGTTTTATGAAGAATTCCCACAATGTTGAGTAATGAATTAAGTAAGTGTTTATGAATCATATTAAAAATGTGTGTTTACCTGAATGCACTGAACGAATACGTTTACCTACATTCAGTCAAGAGGATTTTCAGTCTACCTATAGATACCATTATTATAAGTGAGTAAATTTTTAAATAAAACCATTATTCATTTTTCATGTACGTTTTTGTAAAACAAATTATATTTATCAAAAACTTCCTGCGAAACATTTGTACGAGCGTGAATACTACATATATTTTTATCAAGCTACCGAATCGTGGAAATTCCTAAACATCCAAAAAGGACGCTAAACAAAACGATATGATAACTTCCGTTTTACCTACTTAGCATCACTATAAGGACATAACAATGTCATGCGTAAATACCAAAATCTAGAAATATCCATGGTTACAAAACTTTTATCATTTTTCCAGCTACCGCTAATTGTAATTAGTAATAACATCAAGTAGTGGCTTCCATCGCCACACATTTACTGGGTTATCTACTCCCTACCCACACTGCCCTAATAGTGTCATCTAGCACACCATTTTATTAATATAAATTATTACACCTACGCCAAGTCTGCTATGACGCAAAGGTTCCCATTAGTCCTGAAACCTATAAACTGTTTAAACACTGCTTTAATATTTCACGCGGAATGCATTTACGAGAAAAGGTACACTTCCAGTAGCACTATTGTGAGTCAACCTTGAATGAAATTATGCAATTAGCTGCGTCGCGCGTCGTCGCCTAATTTAGGTAATGCTTACTTTAAGCAATGAAACTGTGCAAAAATAACGGTGAGTGATTTACGACGTCTCCGCGACGCTACATTCAACTACTTTGTAGTCGATTTTTCTTTTTAAGCTAATTAATTATAGGTTGAGACAGCTATGTTCCTACACATGTGTGGACATGTGTACACACTATCCAGAAACTAATGAAGAAGGATTCCTCACTACATACCAGGCGACGCAGGACGTGTAGAATGACATTTCATAAATTCATAAACTTGACAAAACTTTGGAAAAAGAAAATGAAGTTTGTTCTATGTCATGAAGGGCGAACATTCGGTAGAATTGATATTTCCGGCACTAAACTAGGATTAGTAAAGTAACAGTTGGTTGGAAGAGGGGCCCTTATAAATTAACTGTCGGTTACATATACACAGTGTTGTTTTGCATCCTCGTCAAAATTCAAGAGGATGTCACAAAAGACATAAATAATCAATTAAAATTACGGTAACTAGTTAATTATTAATAAACTCTGATTTTTTTTGGTTGTTGAAGTTTGTATACAAATAGGAACACCGAAATAGAAAGAAAACGCAAACGGTGATGAAGAAAGAAATTGCGTTACTCGTGTTATTTATGCTAGGTAGTGTATTATTGTCTGTCTTTAGCTTCAATTACTTGACAGTGACAGTATCTAAACTTAAGATACAGGTTAAAAAAAAAACATTATTATTTCCCCCACAAGCGAACTACATAGTTAGAATGATATATGTATAGTAAAAGTGTGATGTAATTGCTGGCACGATTGTAAGAATACTCTAATCTAACAGAAGATTAAACAGAAGTAGAGGACGAAATTCAATCAAATTAATAATGTAAAGGTAAGTAAACCAAGTCTAATTCAAAGTGATACAAATAGAAGATGATTCAGTGCTTGCAGCACCGAAGGATGTGTCATGTTGGTTTACTATTGAATAAAACAATAGGCTAAATAGCTACACATTCATTTGCTTGTGATGGCGCTAAGCAACTCAAGCTCAATGCGAGCTCTAAGCAAATACACTTGACTCAACAGATGAGGCATTAATTCGACATCTCCCAAGCTAATGCTTAAATATTTCTTTCCTTAAGAGAAGGTCTGGTGTTGGGTTTCTAAATGTATCATATCTCGGAGATTGGAAGCTGTAAAGTATTTAGATAGAGAGACATTATGATATAAAAACTAACAACATCTCAAGAAGAGGAATGATAAGAAAGGAAACGCGCTGATAAAACTGAAATGTACTGGTTTTTTTCAGTAATAGCAAAAAGTATTCAGTAATCCCTAGGGATTACTGAATAGTTAACTGATTGTTTAGAGATCCCATCTATTCTAGAACAACATCTCAACACGCTTAGCTAGCTAAGCGTGTTGATTTTAACCTACTATGTTGTTCTAGAATAGATGGGATCTCTAAACAATCATTTAACTCCATGACATCATACCAGTTCTGGTGTTTTTTTTCAACTATTGTGTGTGCTACGCGGACAACGAACCTGTCACAACATCAACTTATGTGCTTAGTTAGTATGATTAGGCTCAACATAAAAGAACTACCCGATGTTTGCACTCGTCCAGTTGTCCATCTTCATCAATTTTTCTACTAAAAACTAATTAAAAGGCAGACCTTGTTTACACACAATTAACGCACTGAGTAAATGTTTCCTAGAAGCTGTAAATAACGTAATTAACAACAATAAAGACCAGACCACCCACCCAGCTTTGTTACATAAGCTAACATCGCGACTGCAATCCCCGAGGGGTTAAGCAGAGGTGTACCTAATAGTAGACGCATGTAAAAGAGGGAGAGCCTATTTCCATCAACAGGGCAGAAATCTAGACTACGTGGTTCCTACCGGGAGATTGCTAGTTGAGAATAACACTTTACCTACCTGTGAATCAAACCCAGTACCTCAACTGGGTTTGATTCCCATTGATTCGGCATGGGAATGTAACCTAGGACTACATGCTCAATAGTCGCGTTTGCGAATAGTCAGTGGTGTCAAAAAAAAAACGCTACGAGTTTATTATGACCCTAGAAAAGGAATAAATATAAACAAATACGATTATATATGAAATTAAAGTATATTATTAATGTGTAGACTCTTGAAAACTGCAAGTAATAACTAAATACTTCAAACACAATAGGGTTTTCTGAGGACAAGCGAATGAAGATATCAGAAAAGGGGACAGTGACAAATGAGAGCCTACACAACACCTAACAATAACTCAACCAGACAACTAATCGAAAATCTCTCTTCCGCTTATTTACTACAATAAAACCTACATTCCACAAGAAGAGTTTGGTATTCAGGCTATTATTACTATTAAATGAGGGATATCTAGGACTTGATAGATACACGAAATATACATATATAGGTAATTGCAAGTAAAACGGATGAAGACTTTTCACGTATGTTGACTGTACCTTTTCTTCTTCTTCTTGTATATCCATAATATAGGGTGTTCTTATGTCATAAGTTTTTTTTTACACAAAAACAACACCAATTTAATTCAGTTTTTGTTTGACCTATCATTGATTTTACAATGTTATTTCCTTATTTTCTTTTTTCGATACGTTTTCCTTGTTGACAGTCTTAAGCTGCTTTTAAGCAGCTATAAGTTTAGCATACAATTAACATAATAATTTATGATAACCAAATCAGGCCAAATTCGTCACCGAAAATAATATTGACCACTCGTCAATAGGTTCTTTTCTAAACCATAATTTACATTGAATGGTATGTTTAATTGTTTAACCATATGCGTAGCTAACAATGCCTTTAAAAAAAGGCAGGTATTCTTAATTACTAAGGCAGTCCCATAGACCACAAACTAATAAGGTACAATATTTATCCGTAAGTAATTTTGTCTGTTGGAATTCCGAGTAGGCATCCACTAACCAAAAACTCATTAGTATAGTCACTTAGGTTTGCTGATAATTACACCTAATGTTTTCTAATAATTACACTCATTGATAATAATTATCACAACATATTTTTCTCAGTAATTAGAACATGGCGTCGTAGAGCTACAAGCCCTAAATTAGGTGTTTCTCAGTTCTTCTAAGCTACGTTCCACCTTCTATCTGGTACCGTGTTCTCCAAACGCAGTCAAATTGACCTCTGCTGTGCCATCAACGACGTCATGGAAGTGCCGAAGTTCTGGGCCGCCGTGCCAGCCCCCTAGCATGACCGTTCTATCTCTATTCTACCAAGAAACGACAAGAAATCTTTTCTATACAACTTGACATTTCTTCTGGCCGAGCATGACGCGCCCTGTCGACTCGCGTTTCTACGAAGACATTCTTTCCATAGCAACGGGGACGTATCACGTGATGTTTATATTCCCTTAATATTATTACGTTTAGTTAACAAAAAAAAGTTGCCAATTGCACGAGTTTTTCATTTTTCGTGGGCGGGATGGTGTTGCTGCATCCTGGATCCAGACCTGGATCTTTTTCGCGAAATTAAACCTAAATATTTTACATAACATTTCAACCTTTTGAACGTAACTCAACGCAACCACGAAACTTATTTCTCGTATTTAGTTTTTAATAAGACTAGTTTGACATTTGTCAGAAGTAATGTTTCTATCCCCAAATGTCAAAAGAAGAGAAAATATGGTCGTCATGCTCGACGTTGTAGACTTATGTCGACTGAAGAAAAGAAACATTTCTTTTCTACATTCTTAATATCGCCATGCTTGGGACGATAGAAATATCTGTCAAATTGTCGATTCTTCCGTAGACATAGCCCGTTTCTACGGCGGTCATGCTAGGCCGGCAGCGAGTCGAAGAAGAAACAATTTACGGAGTAATCAAATTTGAATGATGGTACCATAACATTGTAAGAATAGAGTTCATAATTTGTAATAATAAGTACTATGCATTACTAGACGTTATCTCTATGTCTAAATATAGTCGAGACGACCTTGATGAATGTTTGAGGCCATACGGCAAAAATTACAAGCGAAGCATTGAAGGAAGGCAATTAATTAAATCACAGAGTCTTCTCATCTCGCGTTACAGTGTTATTTTAATTTTCTTCTTATTAGCGGTTTGCTAGCTATTTACTATACAGCTGATAACTCATTACGATGAAAAACGAAGTTTTTGTCGTGTTCTAGTGTGTATAAACCAACCTACGCCTAACGAGTGCCTCGAGGTGAACCGGTTTGCCGAAACTTGGATGGTTTTTAAGACAAGGCGTCGTCGCTCGGCTTGTTGATCGAAGTAGATAATCAAGTAACCTGCATAAAGTCAATGAAATGAAGCATGTCTCTCGTTAGAGTTATGATCTCAATTTTTCAATTCTCATTATAAAATGAAGTCAAAATACTGTACTAAAAAAAATGTTGATGTCAATGACAGTTTCTTCCTGTGAATGAAAGAAATGCCCATTTATGTGTGCTTATGTTGTCATTTCTATACCTATTTAAACAAACATTTGTTTGGACACTATCTTATCAAAGATGATGCAATTGTGATATGTTTATCTCTGTCACTGCTTTTGTTTTGTACATCTTTCAGTGTTTAATAAATTAAAATAAGTAAATATGGCCCAAAGTTTAGGACTTCGCCTCGCATGCACGAGGTTATGGGTTCGAATCCGGGCAAGTACCAACGTGACTTTATCAATTTATATATACTTTCTAAGTTTGTCTTGGACATCACTGACATTGGTGATAGAAAACATCATGAGTAAACCTGGTCTTATAATAAATATTTTGAAATCACCAACCAGTCTTGAGCAATTGCGGTGATAAATGTTGGTGTCTTCTCTGTAAGATAAGAGGCTTTTGACCAACAGTGGGCCAGTAAGGCTGGTATCATATGTAAAAACTAGGCTAAACCTACCGAGCTCTAAGCTAAAAATGCACTCAACAAGTGCCCTAGCCATGTCAATGAAAATTTATAATAAATTACCCGAAATTATTAAAAATGAGCAAAAATTTAATTCATTCATAAATAAATTACAACAATTGTTAATATATAAATGCTATTATACTATTAATGAATACCTAAATGACAAATTTTAAATTAATATGACTAACAAAATTTCGTATGCTTTATATCTTTTTTTTTTTTTATTGTTACATTTGTATACCTACTAATTAATAAGATTAAAGCCCTTTCCCACTACTTTGCTGTGCCCTTACAGGGTCCATATTTATGTACCTAGCTTTAAGCCCTTTGTAACATCTTTTTCACAATATGGAATGCAAAATAAATGAATATGTAATTTCTTTAAAAAAAAATAACGCTTGAAATGTGCACATCAATCAACTCCGTTTAGGTCCCACAGTAGCAGACTATCTTGTATCACAAAGTACCTATAACATTGGATTTCTACCTACCAAACACTAACGATAAACCTCGTGTTCCGACTCCTTAATTGGACCAAGAGCAAAAAAAAGTTCGCGTGGTCCGATCGATCGGACCAAGTGTTCTAAAAACAACGATAGACCTCGTGGTCCGACTCTTTAATCGGACTAAAACAAAAAAAAACACGTGGCTGATTGATCGGACTAAGCAGTCGGACCAAGTGTTCACAGAAGAGACTATTTACATCATTACTTTAATTTATAATGCAGTGTCAGTTATATCGTTGTTATTGTTTTTTGTGAGAATTTGTTATAGGTACTATTGAGAGATAATAATTAATACGGTCAAGTAATTGATTATCTGACAAGCTGGTTTGTGTAATAAGAATTGGAACTATATTCATATACCTACACTAAAAAAGATCATAAAAGATTACTAATCGAGATGGTGTTAATTTGATTCGACTTTGTATAAGTGCACACACCTCGGAATCAGGTGACCCTGGATACATTATGTGTGAAAACTATAACATCATGTTTTAAGACAACAAAATTAAAAGTTTACCAATTTGTAGTATGATTTTTAGCAAATCTTCAGAAAAATCAAGACATTTATTTTCGAAACAATTTGACCTCCAGTTAAATGACCGGTCAACTGTGAATATAATTAAAATAATCGTCAAGTAATGAACAACTTCCCACGCAGACGCGAGACAAATAAAACGATTGTTTGCAAAGTAAAAAACGCTACTGGCGTCCACCTGGTATTAAAAAATACCACTCCTCCAGTATACATAGTCTAGACTAATAGACTAGACAAATTATTAAGTATTATTTTTATAACGCCAGGTAACACTATGTTTTTGACGCTTTTTGAACTTTTTCAACTTTGTATGCATGTTGTGCAGATAAGCTATACAAGAGCTACTAATGCTATTTTTTAATTAAATGCTGAATACCGGGAACTCTTGCATAAAAAATACCTACTACTTAAGATGAAATATCAATGGCATGATTAACTTCTGTAGGTACAGACGGTGAATGAGTCACACACTGCACACGTTTCTCGTAAAATGTTGTGAATTCATCCGAGTCTCCATTGATCACTTGGGTACCCACTGAGTCATGACCGGTTAGCATTAAGGTTGCCCCTTATAGGACAAGATAATACAAACGGTACCCGTATCAGGATAACCAAGTGACTACGATAGGATAATGAAATCGATTGATAAACTTTTTCCTTCCCGTTTGCAAAAACAGTTTGCTTCAATGGAAAAACAAGCTACCTATTCATTAAATTTTTTGCGTAGGTACCTACTTACCTTTAGTTTATCGACGTAATGAGAAAGTGTACTTTATTATGCAAGTAACTATATATACGGTGTAACGAGGAAAGATTTAGTCACAGTCTTTATTTTTGCTACAAATTTTAGCATAATATTTTATTTAATAAATCACTTGAATTGATATATTTCACGATGCAATATGGTTACGGCGACTTTTACGATGCGAACATAATGACCAAGGCAAATGTTTTTTTTGCAAATTGTAGTGTGTTTACACGCCCGCGCCGCGCCGCCGCCGCCGTCGCTACAAACGCAACTAGTGCTGCTTTTTCCAGACACAGAACGCACTCAAAACACAATCTGTTAGCTAAATATAAATGAAAGCATTTTTTTTCACCTTAGATACATTTTTCATAGCATTATTAATGCTTCTCATAAACTCTCAACAAAAATAATTGAATTTCCTCATATTTCATTGGAAATGGCGATAACCCTGGACTGGCGCCCCTCTCAGACAAAGTCAAACGGTTATTTGCTGACAAATAAATCCGGAACAGCGTCCGAGTCTGACTCAGCTTCATTGATTTCTCAGTTTTTCTTTTACCTTGGTCGTAAGTAAAAGTTAAAACAACAAATTAACTGGTTCGGGTTGTTCCGTAATCTTAAAGCCGAAGAGATGAATGATAGCGGAGCAAACAAAAATTACCTACTTTCAACTTAATTAGGAATTCGAAATTCTGAATCAAATATTTCCCCATCCATAGTAGGTATTTTACAAAGAACCGAGTATGTTCAGATGGTGTATAAATTGTATTTGTGATGAACTTGCGAACGATTAGGTCGTGTTATTTGTTTATAGGTGTTTACCTTACATCATAATGCAGATTAGGTACTATACCTACATTCATAGTAAGCCTTTAAATCGCATCCTTAGCAATGTTATAAATGGTTAATAAAACCTGTTTTTATTATAGAAGTGACTTCAATGAAAAAATAAGCTTCATATTTTTTAGGATTTTCCGAGCCGCAATTTTAGCGGATGTTGATTTTATCGCACTGGTTCCCCAGGATTTCTATAATAACCTCGTAAAGGTGCAGATCAATTGGGTTATTAATAACTCTTAGCAAACAGAGAATGTTTTCACGAGCCAGATAGGTATCCCTATCGGGGAAAACGCCCACTTAAAATTCAATCGTATGGAAAGCTTAGGTATCAAGGTATCACGTTAACGTTTGACAACCTTTTTTCCTGACAACTGGAACTCTAAGCAGAAAAACAAAAATGATTTATGGACTGCTTTCTTTGGGGGGTATGAAATAAGTGATCCTACAAAAGCCACTCTGCTCTTGCTTTGGGTAAAATAGACTTCGAACAATAGTAATCTTCTTCCCAGCTAAAACACTAGGAAGTGGTGAAGGGCGGGCGTTTTGGGGGACTGTCTCTTGTAATTTTGACGTTCAAAAAGTGCTGATTATCAGCCTAGTTTGAATAAATGACTTTTGATTTTTAGTAATGCCATACTAAAAGCGAGTTTTCTAATAGATCGTTCGGTACATCTTACAAAAAGGTTCAGAGACCATAGGATATCATGTTAAACAGTAATGATAAGATTATAATAATACTGTTTCAATTAGAACAGATACAGCTTGATACTTGGCAGAGTGCCAAACTGTCTGCAATATCAATAATTGCGTGGGCGCCGGTTACAACAGCCCAATATTGCTTCCCAAATACCACCGCGCACTATCCCGAAGTGCTCTGATTTATTGAATCTTAATAACACGTGTTAAGGTTCATAATATTCACAGGATATGTTTCTGTTCTTTATGGTAGAGAGGTTATGATAGGTCACCGCCTCGTGTGTTTTCATTCCGTATATCAACGTGAACTTCAACCACTAATGATAAACACTATTATGATGTTGATTCATTCGATTGAACCAAATATTGTGTTTGACAATATTGTCGTTTCGCTGCCCGTGAACTAGTTTATTTTGTGCCGTTATAAATTAGCCCCGGCGGCAGTGTCAGGTTTTGGAAAACAGTTCAATTTATGAAGCAATATTACGTACAAAAATAAAGGACAAAAATTCTGAGATTACATAATGTAGATCGATTTCATTTGTATGTCGACGTTGTTGGTGTTCATCAGATTCATACGTGTTACTACAAAGATTAGCGTTAAATAGAATTTAAATAAGCAACATTCCAAACATCAAGGAGGACAACGACTATTGTTTGGCCAAATAACATCGTATGCCTGACGCCTTGCATTCTAATAAGGATATTTTTTATTTACTATTTTCCATGGACATCTCAAATTAGATTTTAATGAATTTCCATATGTCAACGTGGGTGTTGTTTTAAGATAACCTACATTCTGTTAGGTGTTGGTAGTATGTATGGTGGTTAATTACCAAAAAACTGCATTGGATTATCTTTAGCTTTTCTTTCTGTTATTGCTTATTTTATTATTATTAGTGTTATGTCTACACAATTCAAATTAGTCTTCATTAAATCCGCAGAGCCGTCAAACAAACAGAATTTATCGCATTCAACGCGTGTTATGTCTATGTAGTCTAACCAAACATTTTTACTGGCGAAAGTTAGCCCTGAGCCAAACGCTTTTTATTAAGCACTCCATTCACTAACTAAGTGACTTGAAGCAAAGTAACTCTTTTCAATTCTGCAATATTAGCGCCTTTGTCAAACCATTAAAAGGGTCCGATATCATAGCTTTTGGTGTAAGGTTTCAGTATTAGTGACTGGTTTAATATTAATCATAACAGCTTTAATAACTGTGCGAGTTTTGTTAGCACTGCCCGCATATGCACGGCATGGCAGCATCCACCAGGCATTCATGAAGCTTCATACGATATCCTTTATTTCTATACATACCCTTGCAAAGCTATCTTGTATAAACATCCAGCAGTCCTCAGCTGGAGCTATTCTAAGTCAGTAGCAAGCTTTAGTTACAAATTAGTGACCATAATTAAACAAATTCAAAATGCTAGTATTAGGTACGCGGAAAAGTGACAAATTGACACAATGCTGTTAGATTATTCGTTCATTAATTAGCTTTTTATATATATTATAGGAAAGTATTGTATGTCAGTGACGTTGATACCTCACAGCGCCTGCTCCTACTTGTGTAGTGTGGTTTACAATACAAAATGAAGTAAGTATTAAGTTGATTCTGTGTTCATTCATTTATTTGAATGTGAACACGTTTATGTGTAACCAATTTCGAGTAGTTATTGGAAATACTCAAGTTGAGGATGAATCAAGAGGAAAACAAAAATGTGCTCTTGCAATTTAACTAAACAAAACTTCTAAATTTAGAGATAAGAATCCAATTAGAAGGTACCGAGAAGACACCACTAATCGCTGTGGATTCCACAAGTTGGAGGAGGCTCTGATCACTGAGATAAGGAAACAGTGCAAAAGAGTTTTATGTTTGTGAATTGAAAATATTTCTTCAATCGTAGAATATCATGCGTTACAATCTCCATTTCGATTAAGTATGAAATTAAGTTGTATACGTGACCAGGCGTCCACTGTTAATTGTGCATACTTGACATAACCTGATAGTTAACCAATCAACGCCATTAACAGTTGTATAAGTGTCGGAAAGAAGATCCATTTGGTGTCAAAAGATACAAATGATCTAACCTGGTTCTATACAGTGCAGCTCTGCATTCATGCCCGAGATCATGTACATAATAGTGACCACGGCAGTGTGCCACCGATGACTTCCCCAGCTGTTCGTCATTTTGCTCACGATTCAAGACACTGTTACTTATAACAAACAGACGCAATCAGCTCCTCCCATAATAGGGGGCTATCAGATCCACGACAGGGGATCTTAATATTGTTCTATTTTTATGCCTTCGTATCTGGTTTGAGCAGAACTAAGGGCGCACATTCCACTGTATAAATCTGGAACACTAAGCTGCAATCACTTTAATTTTTAAAAACACTGAGTCATTTTGATTCTTAGCATAAGTACGCGTTGTAATTCTGTACGGAATTGAATATTTCCATGTTTATCATGTCACATGACGAAACTTAGTGATCGATCACTATTGTTATGCAAACTTTCTCTGTACTATCCTCGTGATAGTGCATTGGTAGCACGGTTAGGTTAGAACGAAAGTTAACAAACTATTTTACGTGAAACGGTATAGAGTACGGTGTATGACGCGGCCGTTTCGCGCCATCTACTCCGACGGAATGTCATACAAATCAGGCACGCAGCTAGCGCGCTCGCGTGCTCACTCGACCTCGCGCCGACCAAAAGATAAAATACACCATGAGCGAAGGAGACCCACATAGCCGGTATGTATCGTCTCCATACTAAACAAATATCTAAGGACACCAATACAACTGATTAAGAATTCGCAATGTTTGAGACGTAAATACCTCAGGCACATGAGGCTAGTTTCTGGAAATGAAAATTAAAATTGACAGGTCCTTAAGTAATGGCGCATTCTTGTTAGTAAATGATCAACTGGATCTATTAAAAGTGTTTGAAGAAGTTAACATTGTACATCGCAGCAGTAGGCATCACACAGTCGCTGTTTGTTAAAACGCCGGTAGCATGGAAATAACAAACCTGTAGTAGATTGTAACTCAAGCCGACTGGATATATATAGTACACACACAGACACCATATTTTTCCTTTTTGAACTAGTACGCAGCGAACATTATCATAAATTACATGTTGAAGTACCGTCTATGTAAATGAATCGCTGGATTGTTTTTATTTAACTATTCAAGGCAATCAATACAAAATACACATACTTAACTAAAATAAACACATGAAAATAAGATGCTGCTAAGTAAGTTTAACATTGTATGTTGATTAAAGAAGGTTTTTGTTTATTAAAATAATATGTAAAGTAAATTCACTACAAACTCTCAAGTACTTAGTATACATGCAATTTCATGACAATATAGCACTTTATTCATAGACACTCAACGTAATTTGAAATTTAAATACGCAGTGTCGTAAACATCCAGGCGATTCACCCCTTTAGTCGGTTAGAACTTCGTACTGTACCGTTACAAAATATTTATTATTCATAGTCCTTTAATTTAATACCTTGAAGCAGTAATAGGCTCCTCGACATTTCTTGTATAAATAATCAATGTATTGACGAAATGCTTAAACTCAATCCGATTGATTGAGAAGGTTATTTTCAAATGAATAGCCTTCTAAAACTTAAAAAAGCATCCTTAAAATTTAAATCACCTAAATTGTATTGAAGAATAAATAAGCTACATTGATAAAAAAAATATTATTCTTTTTTTTTCCTGTCATGTATACACGTACCTACCAATCATATTACAGTATAAAAATATACTTTCGTTTGTTTAAAGATAAAAAAAAAACTAACAAGGCTGTAAAGAAGGATAAATTAATATAAAAACTACAATACAATCTACAGCCATGTCTATTAGCAACAAAGGGCAAATATTTTTAATTTATTAAAGTGTAGTTGCAACCTAATTAATTTACGAGGTCCCAAGAGAACACTGAATCCCCGTGGTGTGTGAATTATGTACACAACACAGGTGCTCCGTACGTTCACGTAAATACTCGCTATTAAATGCATAAAGTATAAACCAACAAAAAAAGTAGTACATAGAAAATATTGTCTAGACGGAGTAGACATACTGTCACGCTCCCTTTTATAAAGGAATTGTATTTCTAATTTGATAGAATGCCCTTCCCAAACTACGCATGTGGACGATACACTCGTACAATCAACTGATCCATGGTAACAAATTTATTTTTAAAGCGACTTTATTGCGTGGGACTAAGGGTGATTTTCGTTACTGCCGTGTCGTTGACCGTTCTACACAGAAAATTGAATCATTACATTACATTGTAACACAATAAGAGTCATTGTTACGCTGGCTTTGATGGCCATCAAAATATTGCTCCCAAGCTTATGGGGCCCCTGACTCCCCTGACATTATTATTTTATATTTTTTTAAGGAAATAAAAACAGTTTCAACTAGACATTCTCTTTCTGAAACAGTCGGCTAAGAAATAAAAATCCAGTAGCTGTTCAGTTACAGTCACCACAGCCAATCAAATGTTCCAAAAAAAATCTCACTAAATAACACCGAACAATAACGTCAAAATACGTAAAAATATGTCGTGACGCAGGGGCAATAGCTGTATTTTGTGGTCGACGTAATCTACTGATTACCTATTTCTAATTTTAAGTAAAAGTTGCAGAATACGAATGAGTCACAGTTGATCCGGTCTCACTAATGAGTAAATGAACAGGCATGACGTCAGAACTTTTGAGAATTGTGACGTAGATCTATGCCTTATTTTATTAATAATAAAAATGAGTGACGTAAATATCTTGACCTATTTAATAATGTATTGTGTGTAACGGGTAATGCTAGAAGAAGATGGAAACGTTCACCCAAAAAACGTAGTATTATAAACTCTGAAAAATCACAAAAATCCCTCTTTTTATTGGCGATTTGATGTATACAACTTGGATGTAGATATGAAAAATTATATATAATAGAGAAAACGCATTTTAACTTAATAAGGTTTTGGACTGAAACCAGTCTTAACTCTTTTTGACCGATTAACAGTTTTGACTGTAACATATACTTACAATGATGTCTTTCGTATTTTTCAAACCTTATCTTACGTACTAAATAACCAAATAAAAAATTCTACAACTTTTTTTTTTTTTGAAAAACTAAAAATAAAATTAATCCAGGCGTCGGTCGGCGTCGTAGCGTCGGGTGTCCGCTTTGTTTAGTTTTTGTGCTAAGCGGTCTATTTAGCGGTCACCCGACAGGACTTTATAAATGTTTAATTTAATTTTTATTTCATGCATTTTGAACTTACACTTAAACTTACTCACAAATTATATTTTCTTATCGTTGACTGTCCCACTCTTGGGCAAAGGTCTCCTTCCATTCCTTACACTTTTCTCGGTGTTGCGCCTCTTCTCGCTAATTAACGAAAACAAGGAAAGTTATAAATTTTAAAAATCTTTTATGGGGAGGGTGGGTGTCCAGCCTCCCCCCCTGGCGATGGCCATGGTGACAAGTGACAAGAATTCAAATTTCGAATCGACCAGACCCGTAGAAGTTGTTTATATCCCTTCATCAACAAGAAAAGAAGTGATGAGCTTCAAATGGCTGAGCAGATTTTCTCGAAACATAACTAAGAACATTCTCGATTAAAACACCTTTCAAACGACACCAATTTTATCAAAATCGGTTCATCCGTTTAGGAGCTACGATGCTACAGACAGACACACAGATACACACATCAAACTTATAACACCCCTTTTATTTGGTCAGGGGTTAAAAAGGAGTCGTTTCGACCAAGCCTCTACTTTTCGTGGTACATTCTTGTAGGTTCATTATTAGTTCCTGTGACTGATCGACTTGAGCTCCTAGGCATGGAGTTGTCGTCCAGTCTCAACTCCTGCGCCACCATTGAGTACGAACTGCTTTTAACACTATAAAAAGCACAAATCCGATCCTGCATGGCGTATTGCTTGCATTATTATCCTTTGGGATGGCTCAGCTAAATACTAGCTTGCCGCGCTCTACTCGGTGGACCGCAGAGCAAAGAGGCTGACTGACGACGTAAAATTGGTGGATTGGCCAAGCTTCACAGCATGGCTCATCGCCGCAAGGTTGCCTGCTTGTCGGTCTTCTACAGGATGAACTTCGGTGAGCGTGCCCAAGAACTCCACGACCTCATCCCACCGGCCCCCTTCTACCATCGGAAATGTAGACGCATCGAAGTTACCATCCCTACCTTCTTGATATCCTACCAATTCGCGCTAAGCGTTTTCAAACGTCTTTCATAATGCGCACCGCAAAGGAGTGGAACTCTCTGCCTGCGTCTGTGTTTCCGAACGCTTACACCACAAATCTCTTCAATGTTAGAGTGAACAGGCTCCTTCTGGGTAAGCTCGTACCATCGTCGACTTTTTCTCTGTCATCTCGGTCCTAGACCAGAGTCTTGACTCTGGTCTAGGACAGAGATGACAGAGACAAAGTCGACAGACAGCAATACCATAGCAATAAAAAAAAAAACTTGAGAGGTGTCAAGGGACACCCGGATGGAACGAAGTTCCTTTCACGTACATAATATCAATACATTTTAGATTTAAGTTAGTGTGCGAAAAATAAAATATTTAATTTAAGGAAGATTAATCCTTAATTCGAAGCAATACGTCTTACTTAACTGCACAACCGAATTTGTACTTTGTAGTTCGGTCACTCAAAATAATAATCATATCTATCCTTACTCACATACACACCCCAATTGTACGTAATTTATGGAAATTTCAACTTTATTTTAAAGAAATAATAGCTTACTATAGCAAAAAGTGTCGTGACAACTTTTCGTAAGAATTTTTTCCGTCTAGCCCCCTTTCACAACGCGCGATAAGGAACTTCGTTCCAATAAAAAAACATCTGGGGGGGTACTATGACGCTTAAAGCATTAATGTTCCATTCCTATTCCAGAGTGGGAAAGAGATGGAGCTAGACGACCTGTATAGCTCCGTCTCTTTTTCACTCTGGAATGAGAATGGAACAATAATGTTTAAAGACGTCATGGTACGCCACCTGATCTTGTCTTGTTTGGCTTTGGCACAAATTTAGTTTAGGTAGATTTAGACAAAAGGTTATTTCGATACTGATATTTTACATGTCCTACGTGTAACAGAGAACCTACTCATTATAAACATGACCATATGTATATTTTTGTGTCGTGAGAATAATTAAATTATTTTAAATAAATACCTATGTATTGAAAAATATTTTCCTCTAAAATAAGGAAAACCTATGATTTTTTCCAATGAACTAAATTGAGTAAGTGATTTAAATTCCAGGGATCGGAAGTTTTAAAATGTAATGAAACCACGACCTCATTGTTTATTCTTAACTAGTTGTTGCATACGACCTTAGCCCGCGTGAAATTATTATAAAAATATTCCTTCCCTATTTAAATTGTTTACTATTTCTTTGATTTTCATTTTTTTTTGCTAAGAACCCTAATCTTTTTTCCAAAATAAAAGAACCCTAATCTTTTTTCCAAAATAAAAGAACCCTAATCTTTTTTCCAAAATAAAAGTAGCCTAAGTTACCTTATAGCATCAGCTATCTGCCAGTATAAATCGGTCCAGCCGTTTCGGAGATAAGCCAGAACAAACAGACTCAGATAAGTAAGCAGACAGATCGACAGACAAATTTTAAAAACATGTTTTTTTGTTATTGTAGACTTAATATTGCATTCAGTAAAAACCCGTTTTTATTTTACTTCAAATTACAGACAGACACTTAAATTTTATTTCTTTGTATAGATAACTTTCCTTCTGTAAGTTCTTAGTATCAACTAACACAATCTATATATATAAAAGAAAGTCGTGTTAGTTACTTCACTTATAACTCAAGAACGGCTGAACCGATTTAGCTGAAAATTGGCAGGGAGGTAGTTTAGAGCCAGGAGAAGGACATAGGATACGGTAGGGTAGGGTAGGGTAGGGTAGGTAGGTAGGATAGGGTAGGTAGGTAGGGTAGGGTAGGTAGGTAGGGTAGGGTAGGTAGGTAGGGTAGGGTAGGTAGGTAGGGTAGGTTAGGTAGGGTAGGTAGGTAGGGTAGGGTAGGTAGGTAGGGTAGGGTAGGTAGGTAGGTAGGGTAGGTAGGTAGGGTAGGGTAGGTAGGTGGGTAGGGTAGGTAGGTAGGGTAGGGTAGGTAGGTAGGGTAGGGTAGGTAGGTAGGGTAGGGTAGGGTAGGTAGGTAGGGTAGGGTAGGTAGGTAGGGTAGGTAGGTAGTAAGGGTAGGGTAGGGTAGGGTAGAGTAGGTAGGTAGGGTAGGGTAGAGTAGGTAGGTAGGGTAGGGTAGAGTAGGTAGGTAGGTAGCGTCGGGTAGGGTAGGTAGGATAGGGTAGGTAGGTCGGATAGGGTAGGTGGGTAGTAAAAAGTGCATTGCAACGCATGCTGGGTACAGCTAGTTTAATAATAGATGCCTTTAATACAAACACGTGTGGTTCTTATTTTACCTGATGACAAGTATTACTATCATAGCAATAATTGAATAAAATCTTGTTAAGATACAGTACAGATACATGTAACTAAACAATTCATTGAATATAATTATTAATTTATCAATCGTCCTGAATTACCATTTGCTGGAAATGACGTTATCAGTTATTACGTATACATACACACGTAAAGCGAATTTTAATTGAAGATAATTTATAAACAACATACACGGTGTTAGAAGTTCTTTGCGGGAACAATTGCTAATTATAAGTGTGTTATGTTTTGCTGTTTTAAGGAACAGGTCTAATACCAGGAAAATAATACCAAGAATGAAGGCATCTACGTAAATGGAATAAATAAATATCAGTTCCCAAAAATATATCAGTATTTGAATGTAAATAAACATGTGGAAAGGAAAACAAAATTAAATATAAATAGACTTTAACATTTAGCCAGGAAGACTACCCGACCTATCAATCAACTTGACCTCAGTGTACAGCTGCTACACCTTATCAAAAGAAATACAATTAACGATTCAGAGATATGATCAGTATTCTCCACTAACTACAAGTTTTTTCGTCAACATCAATATGAATGCTTTGGACTTCAAACTATTTTTAAAGTTTTTTTTTTTTTAATGAATTGAAATCATCAGAATAACCCCTCCTGTTCTGGGCGGAACGGAAGGGAGCGTCAGACTTGTACTGACTAAAACCCATCCATGTTCCTTCTTAGCCCTTACTTTCCCTAATAGTCTAAAAAGAGTTATAATAAAATCCATACTTACATAAAACGAAAACAAATAGGAAATGTCCAACTATAGACCTTTTTTTTTTGCGGATGGGAAATCATCAAATGACTTTTCCCGCTCTGGGCAGAGCGGGAGGGCGTGTCAGACTTGACTGACTAAAACCCACCCATGTTCCTTCTTAGCCCTTTGTGTTCCAGGGCCGCGGTATCTCTTTCGAACAACCCCAGCCCTCCAACTATAGACCTGTAGACCCTATATTATCTAAAGTAGCATTTGAGAAGATACTAGATGTTAATATAATGCTTTGTATGTTTTATGACAAGCTTCAAAACATTATACACATTCACGAGCCTTCTAAGCCTACTTTTAAATCTAAAAAATATCCTCTTTGGTATAATAAAAGCTTAATAAGAGTTTTAAAAGGGAAAGAAAAAATAAGATCTTGTTACAAAATCTATAAGAATCCTAGGGATGAAATCGAACTCAAGTTATTGGGCAAACGGTGTTCCAAATAAGCTAAGGCCTGTTATAATGATTATATAAGAGACATAGAAAATGACATCTTTAAAAATCCCAACCGGTTCTGGGATAAAGGTGGTTCTAGCTCTTTTCCAGCGACAATGACTAACGGAACCGTATTTACATCTGATGGTCCAGAAATATGTGAAATGTTTGCGTCAAATTTTTCCTCCGCGTTTATCGGTGCGAAAGCGACCCATAGTGAGCCAAAGTCCGATTTTCTTCAAAATGTGAGGAATAACAGTCTACCACTACGGTCTGTGATTGGACGCGAGAGCGTACTGAATAAGCTAAAATCATTGGATCTACGTAAAGGCGCTGGCCCTGATGGTATTCCGTCAATATTTATTTATAACTGTGCCTCCGCCTTGATATCCGCTTTAACACTGAGCTTTAACAAATCACTTAGCTCAGGTATTTTCCCTGACTTATGGATAAAAGCAAAAGTTATTCCAATTTATAAGAGTGATGAAAAGGACAACGTTAAAAGTTATAGACCTATTTCTATACTGTCAACTGTTGCCAAGGTTTATGAATCCCTCGTTTGTCCATACATTCAGGCACACTTCAAACTGTATTTAAGCTTTTCTCAACATGGATTCTTGGGCTCTAGTTTTGCTTGCACTAATCTAGCTACATTTACAGAAATGCTATCGGATGCCATTGACTGCGGCAAGCAGATTGATGTGATTTACACAGACTTTAGCAAAGCTTTTGACCCCGTTCCTCACCATATACTTCTGTCGAAGTTATCTGCGTATGGAATCACACGTACACTCTACAATTTGCTAAAATCTTACCTCGAAAATCGTTTCTTCTTTGTTGCAGTTAATAGTTTTCAATCTGGAACCTACAAGACTTCCTCAGGGGTTCCCCAGGGCTCACATGTTGGGCCGGTTCTATTCATTGTTTTCGTTAACGAGATCCCGCACTGCCTAAGATTCTCAGAATGTTATATGTATGCAGACGACCTGAAATTGTCTAGGATAATCGAATCTGAAAACGATGTAACATTGCTTCAGAGGGACGCAGACTCGCTAGTTCAATGGTGTAACGAAACTAACAAGAGCTTAAATGTAAAAAAGTGCTACCATGTTATATACACCCGGAAAATTCATATGGGCTCACCGGGCAAGCTTTCTCTACCAAATGAATGAAGAATCATCTAAATCGGTTCAGTAATCACGGCGAAATACGTGAAAAATGTACATATAAAATAAAAATAAAATGAAAACTACTCGGCCAAACTGTATTAAATTGTAATGGGACCAATAATGTGCAACTATTCCGCATCAAACTAAAGAAGAATCACGCAAATTGGATCATAAATCTCAGCGTAATCGGAGTACATACCTACATAAAAAATATACCAATCGAATCGAGAACCTCCTCCTTTTAGAAGTCGGTTAAAAATACCTCACAGTTTTAAGGATCATTCTGTAAATATTTTTAAATCTAATGTAACTGAATTACTTTTAGACAAATGCGAAAAATCAGTGAAAGACTTTCTAAATGATAAAAATGTATCCAGATTATGATTGTACAATAGGGGATGATCACTATTTTTTTTTCTTTGTCTGTCGGGTAGATTATTGAAAATTACACTAGTTTACAAAATTGAACTTTTTTTTACACTCCAAAATAAATGTATATAAATATGTTAATCTACCTTCCTTAAACCTAAAAGTGTTAGCATAAATATTTTATCACGTCACAATTTCTTCCTGCAGTCAAATAATTTTTTTAACTACCCAACGTGGTGACGACAATTTGTTGTTTATTCGTTCGCTTCAAACGACAATTATCTTATTTCGGATTGATTTAAAATGTCGAGTAGAAAGTGTAAACAAAGTTCTGATCGTTTTTATTATGTTTGTGGACAGTTAATATTTTCAAAAAAGAGAAGACCCATTGTAGATTCGTTAAAAAGTGCATATCTTCATTATTATTAATATTATTGGAAAATGTTCAAAAGATGGGAGTAAACATGTCATTAAAGATTCATTTTCTGCACTCGCATCTCAGTTTTTTCCCTGAAAACTTAGAAAGTATGAGTGACGAACAAGCAGCACGTTTTCACCAAGATTTAAAGGTTTTTGAAGAACGACTTCAATGATTTTGGGATGAAAACATGTTAGGGAGGTACTGTTGGTCCATTAAAAGAGGCACCAATTCAAGTAGTTATAAAAAGAAGGCAAAAAATAGTTTTTTTTGTTTTTGTATAAATTCCAAAATTATGTATTTCAGTTAAGTTACTAAATATTTCTTAAACCAGACATGGTAGATTTTTTTTTATTATTTTTCTGTATAATTCTACCTAAAAGAATAACAAAATAACAACTTTCAGCTGGGGTATGAAAACCGTGTAAACTAGTGTTATTGGACACGTATTTTATTTTTCACGTGGTCGTAAAATTACGAAGATATATTGAGTTGAAATGGCGCATGACGTCACGTGTAGGTAATTTTTATACCTACTTGTGACGTAGTGAGCCCCCACTCCGGGTCCCTCTGACCCCAGCCAGCCCCCGCTGACCCAAGTGATAACCGACTGGAGGAAAGTCAGCGAAAAGCTGAAATCCACCACGTCGCCTCACCTGGAGGCCATCCCCGACCACATTGTCTCAGTCGCAGACACGACGGCCGCCATCAACTCGTTTACAGAACACGTGCAATCCGTACTAAAGGATTGCTCACGGGAAGTTCCAGCAATGAGCGATCAACGCTGGATTCTACCCACTGACGTACGTGAACTGATAACCGAGAAGAACGCGGCCATCCGTGCCTACACCAACTTTCCCTGCGACGCGAACAAAGCTTACATGCGTTATTTACAGCGTGCTGTAAAGAAGCGCACTAGTGAGCATCGTTCAGATCAATGGGACAAGACACTTAGCGAGCTCGAGCCTACCCACCTAGCCTTCTGGCAGCTCCAACGCAAGTTGCGCTCCACCGAAGAGGCTTTGATGCCTCCCCTCACCCGACCCGATAAGAGCGTCGCATTCGACGACTCTAAGAAGGCCGAATGCCTAGCCGACAGCCTGGAGTCACAGTGCTCCCCCAGCTCTCAACCAGTAGACAAGCGACATCTCGATGAGGTGAACGCATTCGTCGAACGTAAAGCCGCCCTCCCTCCCGTAGAAGACCCTGATGATCCTCTGCCTTCGGTCACAGCTGACGAAGTGCAAGACATCATTAATAAGCTTCAACCGCGGAAAGCACCCGGCTCCGACGGAATCACCAATAGGGTGTTAAAACTCCTCCCCGCTCAGCTCGTCGTGTTAATGGCGGCCATCTTCAATGGCGCCCTGAGCAACAACGCCTTTCCCCAAATATGGAAAGAGGCCACTGTCATCGGTTTCGCCAAGCCAGGCAAACCCAAGTCTGAGCCCTCAAGCTACAGACCTATCAGTCTCCTGAACGCACTCGGCAAAATCTACGAGAGACTTATTTATAAGCGACTCAAAGACTTCGCCGAGGCTAAGAGTCTCATCCCCAACGAGCAGTTCGGCTTCAGGACCGGACACTCCTGCATTCAACAGGCCCATCGCATCGTAGAACACTTGAGCGCTGGCTTCCAGCGTGGAGCGATGACGGGTGTGTTGTACTTCGACATAGCAAAGGCTTTCGACAAAGTCTGGCACAACGGCTTATTATATAAGCTGTACAAACTGGGAGTGCCGGACCGTCTCGTGCTCATCTTACGAGACTTTCTGTCGGATCGCACCTTCCGCTATCGCATCGGGAAGGCACTGTCTTCCCCCCACCCCATTAGAGCCGGAGTCCCTCAGGGCTCCGTCGTCTCTCCCCTTATCTTTACTCTGTTCACCAGTGACATCCCCAAGAGCAAAAAGGCTCAGTTAGCCCTGTTCGCGGACGACACGGCCATTTATTACACTGGCCGCAGTCACGACGCTATCTATAGCACCCTCCAAACCTCAGCCAACGTCTTAGGCGCTTGGTTCCGGAAATGGAGAATCGAGGTGAACCCCGACAAGAGCCAGGCAGTTCTTTTCTCTAAACAGCGTAAAATTAAGCCACCCGCGCTCAGCCCGATCACTATGTACGGTAAGCCTATCCCTTGGAAGAAGCAAGCCAAGTACTTAGGAGTCATACTTGACAACCACTTGTCTTTCGCGGCGCACATCAAAGCAGCTCGCGACCGAGCTGCGTTTGCTATGGGTAGGCTTCATTTCATGATTTCGGCAAAAAGCAAGTTGTCACTCAAGTGCAAGTTGCGCCTTTATACCGCGGTGATCCGCCCCATTATGACGTACGCTTGCGTCGTGTACGCTCACACCAAGCCTAAGTACATCCATAGGATGCAAATTTTACAGAACCGGTTCTTACGTAGAGTCACGGGAGCCCCTTTTTATGTCCGTAATGACCGTTTACACGTAGACCTTAGAATGCCCACCGTCCTTCAGTTTATGAAACGTCTTTCGAAGCGGTTCTTCGATAACGCCATTAAACACCGTAATCCCCTGATCGCAGCGGCCGCCCGTTACGAACCCTCGCGCATTAGTACAGTACGCCGTCCTAGGCATACCCTTGTCACTCCAGATGATGCTATCACCCTCCTCCAGGAGAGTAGTAAAGAGACTAGCACTCTTAAAAAGTTCCGACTCAAACCGCCGTCTTTCCGACCTCGCCGTCGAGGTCCGTCGCGACGTCCCGGTCCATGCCCTCCCCGACCCTCGCTCGAGCCAGCCCGCGATGCTGTGCCAGTAGTTTTAAATCAGCCCCTAAATAATGATACCATTCAGATCCAGCCTGTCCCCATGCAGTCTTCCCCCAGCGACGCCCTAAGCCGAGGTTCGTACCCCACAGGGGGTGCCCTTAGCGTGCAGTCGCTTAGTTTGTAAGTTTTTATGCCCTGGCTGGAGGCCTTACTCTAAAGGCACCCACAGGATAGTCCGGTTAAGCAGACGACAACCTCATAGGTTGAACTGCGAGATGCCATTCAAAAAAAAAAAAAAAAAAAAAAGAGCCCCCACTCTCCAACTTTAATGAGTTTTAACTAAGTAATTTTATGATACTTTGATATAACAAAAAATACGTGTCTAATATTTTTGTATTACCTGTCTGACGGACAAAATTGAATTTCGTTTTCTTTACCCAGTCTTCATCCCTATTACCTACTTGCTTTGACCATTTAAGACATGTATAATACCTAACTATAATATTATTCATTGATTTCACTTTAATTTCTGTTTTGTTTTGTTGATATTATTTTGTTTGTATTACCTAATATTTTAATGTAAGTATGCAATAATTTGCACGCCGTAAGATAGACTGTAGCCGATCTCATTAATTTATGTACAACATCTTATACCTGTACCTTCAGTCAAGCAAATAAAGTTCTGATTCTGATTCTAATAACTTTTTTGTATTCACCGCGAGTACAACAATACAAATTATTTGCGATTCGATCCAATGTGTGAGAATATTTGCAGTACTCCACCTTAATTTACGGCGAAGTGCCCCGGCACGCACAAACAGGCCAGTGTCGCATAGTAAAAACCTGCTTTTAGAGGTCACCAAACGAAAATTAGCTAGAAAACTAATAAAATATCAAGGATAAAGTCTAGTATAGCCTGCATGGCAATAACTACTTAGACTTATTACTTCATTGTATGAATTTGAATGGACAGTTTTAATGTTTGACATCTTTAGTGAGAATATAGTTTATTTTAATTGATCTGATATTATTGCAGATTGTCAATTACTTAAGACCGGCTCTGAGTAAAATTCCCTTCTGCATTTGAAAACTAATTGGTATCCAAAGGATACCAAGTTTCTGCCTACAAAAAGGAAACAAATCTATATCAGTCACTATCTCCCCACGCAATGTATCAGGCAATGTAGTGGCAATCAGGGGAAATAGGTTACTTCAGTTCACGTGACGTATCAGCTAACCAGCTGTCATCGTTCAAAAAGGCTGCCTATCTTCGCATCGAATATAAAAAAAAAAAACTGTTTGTTAAATTGGGTTACCTAAAAGAGCATAATGTAGATGTAGTTGTTCAGTTATCGTTGTCAGATAGTGCAATCAGAAATAAATATACTTTGTAGAGTCCACATGAAATGACATCTCGCAAAATGCTGCTATCTCCTCATTTGTGTTTACGCTCCGATAGCGATAACTGATAAAATCGTTGGGATTTGTAATTATTTTTAGTGTACGCTCGTTACATGGTTATTGCACTCTTAGCTCGCATAAAATGGAAAGTAGGTACTCATACTTTTTACTGCAGAATCTAATGAACTTCGCGACAACTCATTTCATCGTCGACATTACCTCTGCCTTCACCGTTTTGAGAGCAAAACATCGTGAGGAAACAGGCATGTCCTAGTACTAAAAATTCGAAGACATGTGACATCTACCAACCCGCACTGGGCCCGCGTGGTGGATTAAAGCCGAAAGGAGGAATGTGTCCCAGCAGTGGGAACATATAGGCTGATGATGATTTCCTCTGGCTAGCCTCTTTCCCTACTACGTTAAGGTCGGCTAACCCAACCATATGCAGCCGAGTACCAATATTTTACTTTGATCAACAACACGTGGTAGATGGTAAATCAACAACACGTAACACGATTATTGAGTAAATTTAATCATCATCAGTTCATTAGCAATGAAATTTTTGTGCTGGACATAAATCTTACCCTCTACCAACCACTGAATTCGATAATATGTCGATTTATATATCGACGCCCCCAAGAAATAAACCTGTATTATACTATTACTGACTTTTTACTGTTATTTCATTTTCGGTATCTATGGGTCGGGATACACCAACGCAATTTTTTTCAAATTTTTTCTGCGGTAATTTTCAACGGTTTTCCTTATAACACTTTTGTTCTTTGGAAATTTTCTATTTTTTATTTACTAAAAAAATAACGAAATACATTATTACAAATTAAATTCTATGGCTACATTTCGGTAAAGTAATATTACTGTAAAATATTTCAGCAAAATTTCTGGTTAACGCGATTACAGGTTTATTATCGTAAATTTTGTGGTAGCCATTTTCGGTAATGCACTATTACAGTTATCATCCGGGACATAAATTTATACCTACCTATTTAAATTAGACGAAGGTATTACAGACTTAAGAGGTAAGCACACCAATAGACCTCGAAAAATGAGCTCCAGCACGGAATCGAGTGTTGAGAAGAATATTTCATTATTTCCTAAAGTAGAGTCTCATTACACAAGAAAAAGCTCAACTCGAGAATATTTGTCACAAGACCTCAACATATCAAAAATGCATCGTTTGTACACTGAGTGGTTTCCACAGCAAAATCATGTTGAAGTTACGATAATATGAAACCATTTTTAACATAAAATTTAACTACTTATTTTTTAAGCCTAAAAAAGATTAATGTTCTACATGTTTTGTATATGAGCAAGCAAGTCCACCAGAGAAAGAGTACACGTCTTTAGGAGAAAGCTATAGATGTCATTTAAATAGAAAAGAGAGAATTCGGCAAATTAAAAATGAAGAAAAAATAACAATTGACAAAAACGATAGCACGATTGCTATCTTTGACCTGCAAAAAGTGTTAAGTATTCCACAATCTGCTGTAGGCATTTTCCACTATAAACGCAAGTACCCTGTGTACAATTTTACTATTTTTGACGCCCTACGTAAAAAAGGGTATTGCTACGTGTGGCATTACCAAATCGCAAAACGAGGCTGCATAGAAATTGGGGGTTGTTTGTTGCAATTCTTAAAGAGTGAACAGGAGCAAGGTGTTAACAAGATATATTTTAATTCGGATGGTTGTTCCGGCCCAAATAAGAACAGGTTCATTTTTGCCTTATATGCGTATGCAGCAAAATCTTTAAATTTATCTATAACGCACATGTTTTTCCAGACTGGACATAGCCAGAACGAGGGAGACTCGATGCATGCCTGTATTGAAAGGAACATGAGAAATATAGTACATTGTTACCCTAGGGGTGAAAGTAACTTATTTAATCCCTCGAACTATTGGCGCAGGTGAACTATTCGTTCGGGTGCCAATAGTTCGAGGGACTAAATAAGTCTTTAACCCGAGGTAAAAACTGTGCTTTTCATTACGAATACAAGGAAAATAAAAACATGAATTAGCCAAAGAAATATTAGTAAATTTTATTTTACATAAATCAACAACGTTTCCCGCCTATTTTGTTTTTTTTTTTCTGTGGCCAGCCAGCTATTCAAGCATTATTTTTCATTTTCATCATTGTATTTTCATATTGTATTGCCCAAATCTATGTTATTTTAAAGAAATTGTTTAAACTGAATTTTGAAGATTCTTTAATCAATACTTAACTTTAAGTTATTTCAATTTTACATCGTGGATGCATAGAATGTTGGAACAGGGTTCAATAAAAACCAAACGACGCACACAGGAGTATTCGACCTCAAAATCCGGTTAAAAGTCATAATCTTTTTTTTTAACAATTTACACTCAATTTACATGGTTTGCACACGTCACTAACCGAACTATAATAAACCGGTTCGAAACACGGCTTGGAAGGCGCCCACTGTGGGTGCAGGTAGTCTAAACCTAGTCGATGTTGAATACGCACGTCTTTGTTTTTGATACGCTCTACTTTATAACAACTTTGCAGTTTGTGTTTTGAGTCGCTTGTGGAGATATTTGGGAAAATTTTCAATGGATACCAAAGCACAGGGTATGTACTTAATTATGATACTAAAATATAATTGTTCCTTTTGATATTTAGTTTTTTTTTGAGACTCAAAAGACCTATACTAAAATATTTATATTTTTGACTCAACTGCTCAGAAAAAAGGTGTTTTTGTAATAGTTCCGGGCATGATCGGGCAAAAATCATTTTTTTATAGCTTATTATAGACATCTGTTATGCTATCCAAATACAAATATGTCACCCATCTTGCCACCATTTTTTTTAAAGACGTTTTACATTTTGAATGTATTATTTTTGTTATTTTGCACATTGACTTAGAGTTAGTTTTTTCATTTTAGGTTCGGCCTCATGTGACATCCAAATGTGTAGAAGATCATTATACACCCTTTTTAGAGACAGCACTAAACGAAAATTAGATCAAAAATTGTTAGACATGGAACAAAAGGTTAAGGAGATTACGAAATGTCCAGAAAATGAGTTATGAATAATAAGGGATGATCTGAGACATTTTAAATCTGATTTAAACAGATGGAACTTAGCAAACAATACAGAAGCACGTATCCTCAGTCAAAATAATAACTGGCTAGACAGTTCCATAACAATAGCTGGGCAACAATCTACATCAAAACGAGGGCGACCAAGCAAGTCATTCCAGGAATTAACTGATCGCAGCAAGAGGTGAAAAACGAAAGAACTTCGAGACCAAGTGCCTGTCCAAGAATTAACATACGCTGCTAGTGTTAGTCAACGAAAGTCAGGAAACATCGAAGCATCGAAAATACTTAAAGAAGTCACTACCGCTCCTACAAGGGCAAAAAAAAAAATTTCTTCAATAGGCGTCTGCTGACATCAGATCCGTTTAATGTATGAACTGTGGGCGAAAACGGCAGAAGGTGAGGAGCAGCCGGTGTTTCTTACCAGAAACTAAAGAATTATTTGTAGAAGTGGGAACCTGAAACTATTCAAGAAGTGAGTGGGGAAATTTGTACTGACTGAATCAGGTTTTTTTTTTATGATTTTCTTGTGTCCTATTTGTTTAATACTGTTTTTTTTTTTAATAAATCTTAAAATTTCACATATGGTTTTTATTTTTTATGTTTTTTTTTTCTTTTTTTCTAAGATTATTACGTTATTTAAACGACATAGCATTAAATTCAGCATTTTAAATCATCTCCATTAAAAAAATAACAAGAAATAATTTTGACCGGATTTTGAGGTCGAATACTCCTCTGTGCGACGTGAGCGAAAACCTAAGACAGACGCTTTTATAGAAGATACTGTATTGGCACGTGCTTATCATCAGCCTCTTCCTATAAGCAAGGCGTTGCATACAGATTTACTGTCTTTGTGCAATAGTGGAGCGATTCCACGGTATTACCACGCATTTTATGAATCCTTAACTTCTGTACAAGAAAATAGTGATGATCGCGATGATAATGATGATGCCAATGATAATACCGATTAGTTTTCAATGTTTTTACTTGGCTACTTTTTTATACTTTTACTGATTTGTCTAATTTTCTTGTTTGATTTGTGTGTGTTTTTGATTTTTGTGATTGACTGATTTGTGATCTCTATGAAAACTTTGTTTCCAATAAACGTTGTAATTTTAATAATTTTTGTGAGTTTTCTTTAATTATTTCCTCGAAGATACCGATGACAAATTTATTTTACATTATCGGTTTTCAATGATTACGATAATATGACTACCAAAAATTTTCTATAAAATACTGGTTACACTACTTTACCCTTTTATGGTTATTAAAAATTTTACCATAATAAGTCGGTAACTGAACATTACAATCTTTCTCTGTAACGAAAAAACACGTTTAATAATCCAGTAAAGCAATATTATGCCTATGATTTTTAAGAAATTTACAAGAATAATTCGGTAAGTAAACACTACATGAATAATATTGATAAGTCACGATCCTAAGATATAAATACCCTAAAAATTGTATGAAACTATTTTCGGTAATGTGTATTTTGGTGAATAACTAATTCTATGTATATTTAATAGTTACAATTAATACTATAAACTTTTCGGGTAAAAATTAGCTTTTCCATAACATAACAATGTTGTCATAATTACGTTTTGTTGAAGAGATATACCCGAAAAACACTAAATCATTTTTCCTGTAAAATTTGATTTTTGCGGTTACCGGTTTATTCCCCGGGGACGTCGATATATAAAGTAGTATTAAATAAAAAAAAACCATTATGAAATTGGGGTTAGGAAAAGCATGGAATAACACCACGTTAAAGTAATTCTTCCTTTGGGACCCATTAAATTAATTGGTATCCGTGGCAATGCCAATAAATATAATTGATAATCTCACTGATTAGGGCGTTCTGCGGTTCTGAGCGTATCTGTGCTTCCCCAGATTAGTCTTTGTTAGAAAATTGGTTTGCCATACAATCCGGGTCAGCTCGCCCTTAATAGTTATAGTTACTAAGATGCAGATACCAGTTTTGTTTTATTATTGTCTTTAAATCAACAAGAATGTATTCAGTTAGCAATATTTGGACCGCGTCAAAACATTAAAACATTACGCTGTCCGTCGTGGCTCTGGTTCGTAGAACGTTAAATTTAACTTGAAAATATTACTTAGGAAACATCACACTAATTAAATCATATATGTACAACGGTGGCACCATCGGACATTAATTCCACAAATTGGTCTAAATGACAATTGCTGTGCGCGGGGGACCGGTCGCCGGTCGCGTCGTGCGTCGCGTCGGTCGCATCGTTTGTGACGTTCGCTGTCGGCTTGTGCTAGCTTAGGTCTCAACAGACATGCGACTTTTAACATTGTGGGTTTTATCATTTGACCAATGCTGTATCCCGTTTTGGCGGTAGCAAATTGACTTGATTAGAGCTGTTTTTGAGTGTGGCAGCGCAGATGCCATAGGTAAACACCAAATCGCCGCGACTGGTATCCGAACGTTGTGAAGTCCAGTGTTCAGTCGTTCTAACACACTTTTAAAAATCGACTAAAACGCTGATTTCATAATTATGCTTAAGGCTTACTAAATAAAAAAAAATACTATATAGCTCAAAAGCATGTCTGGTAAAGCCCTTAGCTAAGCCGTAACCTTGACCTGTCGCGTGTTAACTCAAATGCCGCCTGGAAACTTGCCGTTAGCGTTTTTCAGTTAAATCCACACGTCACCGAAATGTACAAACATTATAATATTAATTGAACGCAACAGTACACGATGTTAACCTTGTATTTTTCAACAAGAACTCTTGAATACGTTCAGACGTCACGTTTGTTTTGTCAAAAGTTAATATAGCATAGCATTATCAAATATAAAATGTCTTATGGAACATCGAACAGTTTCTTGTGTTTAACCAGACAGTTTGTTCTTTGAAATCAAGCTTATCTGTACTTACACTAATCAACCAATGCGATGCGTCTATCTAACGGCTAAACCTGTTTTGTTTAAACTAGCTTCCCGCCTAGCATCCAAACAAAAGTTCAAAAATATTTTTTGTTCTTGTACGAGCAAAGCAATAAGTGTTTTATACATTAACACCAGTACCTACACACCGTGTACATTATGTCAGTAGTTATTTAATAGCAGCAGTTAAGCACATGGCTGACGCAGTAAAACAATTACAATAAATTGGATGGATACTAGATCATAAGGTATATGCATAGGTACACGCGTAGTACGGTAATCATAGGTTAGTGCTATTTACATGTTGTTAATATTCAGCAGTTACATAACCATGCCGTATTAGGTCATTGAGGTTGTATTTACTGAGCGAATAAACAATGACAAACATGACATCTGCAAGGAGGAGCGAAATAGTACATTGTTACCCTAGGGGTGAAAGTAACTTATTTAGTCCCGAGACGGGGTTTGGCTAATAGTTCGAGGGTCTAAATAAGTCTTTAACCCGAGGTAAACACTGTGCTTTTCATTACGAATACATGGAAAGTAAAAATAAAAACATGAATTAGCTAAAGAAAATATGAGTAAATTTTATTTTACATAAATCAAATGAAGATCGGATTGCCGCTTTCCCACCTATGTTTGTTTTTTTTTTTCTGTGGCCAGCCAGCGAAAAAATGGTAAATATAATCATGTGATTTTAAAGAAATTGTTGAAACTAAAGTACAATAAAGTTATTTAAATAATATATACTCTTTAACCAACACTTTACTTTAAGTTATTTCAATTTTACATCGTGATGGCTGCATAGAAAGTCGGAACATGGTTCAATAAAAATGTGAAAATAGAACTAGTTTTTTTTTTTTTATAATTTGACATCTGTCAGCTGAAAGCGATTCTCCCTAGGGCTGAAAAGTATTACTTTCATCCCGCTCCTCAGGCAACTTCAGACCTACTTTCAGAGTATGAGTACTGAAAAAATAATTGACGATCCGATGAATCTCACTAGGTGAAGTTTCACGTGCTCAATATCTTGCAAGAGGCATTAGTTGGTGGTATGACTAAAGTCACAGCATTTTAAAATAGCAAAAAGAGTTATGCGGTGTTGTTCTTTAGTCGGACATCGTTTGCATATGAGTCTAGTAGAAGAATCCTCGCGTCTCGTAAGCACGTCAAAGAGGTCTTTTGACGTTTCGTAGAAGTCTCGCAGACTCGTGTAGTGGTTGGACAGACGTAATTGTAGAAAAATTGGCGGTCAAAATTTCTTATGATATCATAAGTAATTTTTATAACACATTTGCTCGTAAAGGGTCTCTTATTGCACCAAGTTCAGTATCGTAATGTATCTCATTACGCACTAGTGCGGTAATGTAAAGTAAAACGCACGGCTTATCATAATGCTCCGTCTAAAACGAACGGTACTTTTTTAATTCTTAGCAAAGAGTTTTTATGTCAGAAAAGTAGTCAACATTTTATGAATAAAATTAACTTGGGAGATAAAATATAATAAATAAACATTAAATTCTTTAATTTAATCAATTTTTACCATAAATTACAACCATTTATCTGTAACAAAACACAAAAATATAAATTTACTTTAATCCTCCGAATTTTATTTATTTCCTCGCAAATGTGTTATAAAACGTCGTATGACATACGTGCGCTTTGATAATTACAGCCTCTGCTTTCTTGTAGCCCTCGCCTACGGCTCGGGCTAGCAATATCGCCTCGGCTGTAATTTTCAACTTACCGCCAAGTTTTCTAAAACTAAAGTTTTTAAACTGGATTACTTACTACTATAGGTATTCAACATAAGATAAAAGTATAACCTAACGACGTTTTCGGCTTCCTGGCTCCCAGAGAACTAGCATTCAATAAAATACTTGAGCTTTTATTATAGCAGCAAAATATAATGCACGACTAAGATTTTGCGATAAGCTTGGTAGTGTGCGGTGGTGAACCTACACATGCTTATCGGGGACAAACATTAATTTGGTTTATTGTAGGGTGGCGGGCAGTAGGGGTGCGGGTCGCGGGCGCGGGGTGCGTTGGTGCTATTACGTCAATCAGCCGGCTATGTCGCGTGATTGTACCTACTTCATTAGCTCCGCACTTACTGGCTGTCCTGCAAACAATGCATTAGAATTTTCTTCGCTTTTCACCGTGAATGGCAAAATTAAACTGTACTGTGAGAAATAAATGGGATTGGAAAATACGATACGTCCATTTCTAAATAATACTGAATTTACCTAGCCAAAGAGATGGCAGCGTAGCACGATTGAGTTAGGTATAACATTGCATTGGTACCGAAAAAAACGTAAATTGGTTAAACCCATCTGCAGAAGATAGATTTCAACATTCCAAACCGCGCCGTCTATGCATTATTGTTGTATTTCTTTGTATAATACAAACCGGCATTTGTTCATAGAGGAAATCCTGTTGTACAGTCTCTTTTTTCGTATCGACTCTCGTTACTTTGTTTACACATCTTTTACTTAATAATTAAAGAATATTTTTCAATTCATTAAGCTTTATAATAGAATATTTTTAAATTCATTAAACATTATTAATTAATGACCGATACTCAAACATGTGATTATATAACTCATGAAAACAAACAGCTTTCCCAATGAAGCATTTTTTATACTCATTCACTTTTATCACTAGCTGATAGGTTTCAGGGAGCAGCGGTGGCCCAGTGGTAGCAGCCCCGACTTACGAGCAGTAAGTCGTAGGTTCGAACCCAGGCAGGCGCATTACTTTGTGTATTTTATTTCATCACCGCTGCTCTCAAAAATGGTGAAGGAAAACATCGTGAGGAAACCGGCATGTCCTAGAACTAAAAATTCGAAGACATGTGACATCTACCAACCCGCACTGGGCCCGCGTGGTGGATTACAGCCCATTCCCTCTCATAGAGAGGAGGCCTGCATCCCAGCAGTGGGAACAACATAGGCTGATGATGATAGGTTTCATACGGCTGTTGTATTATTGTGATAAAAGTGAATGAGTACAAACAAAAATGTTTCTTTGTTCACGTGTAATGGTCACTAATTACCAGACACCCTATACACGGTGTAAATCACCTCATCACGAAGCCGTCAACCAAGCATTCTGTACATGAAACTAAGTAACTTTACGCAAAAATTATTGCTGGGAAACGACTTTTTTTAGGGGGTGTAAAATCATGTTTTGTGGTAGAACTCAATGTAACGCACTCAAAACATTGTGCTGATGGACGGATTGAATAGTACGGGGGTCGTCGAGGTGTTTAAAGTAAAAATCTTACATTAAAAACTTGTATTTAAAAAAATACTTGTCAAAAAGTTGGAACTTTGACCCCTAATATCTCCGTAACTAGAAGGTTCCCAGGTATGGTGTAGAACAAAAAAATGATCGCAATGACAGGGAGAACCAGTGCCTTTCGGCTTCGTTAAGAGGTGTTTTACACCCTTTATACCTACTCTTCATTTATTAAATCAACAGGAATAAAAGCTTATCGTAGTACTACATAAGTTCTGTATTTTCCCCTGCAGCTTAATTAAAAGCGAAATGTCCTACAGACGCACTGACTTACGTTTCCTGTTATTTCCTCAAAGGAAACTGGCTTAATGAACCATTTTATTGTATACACCAATTAATAGCCGAGCCGCACTAATCAAGTTACGAGCCTTTCCTGTTTTTTTCAAGATTTGAAATATAGATATGACCAGTAGCCATTGTTTTCGATAAAATAAGGCAAAAAACGAATTGATAAATGCATTATTATAAATATATTCATTGGTACCTACATTAAACGACATTGGATTTGGAACTTTTGTGCAAAATTTCAGGCGTTTTCGGCTGTGTGTTTTCAGCCAGTGTCAGAATTTACGTAGATGCTTTGTTTTCTCCTTCTCCGGACTAGAGAAACATGTTTTCCTTCGAAAGTAAGTGTGTATGCTTATTTAAGTAACTGATGCACAGGTTACGGAATAAAGTTGTTATGCATGTCCAATAAGTTAGTCTGGATGGAAATTCTCGAATTAGAAACTTACTACTTTTACTAGAGGTGGCCGACTATGATTTTGGACGACTAGCCGACTAGTCGATTAAAAAAAGGACTACTAATCGACTGACTAGTTGGCCAAGCCGAACATTGCTTTCGGTTGTGTTAAGAGACATTAGAAAAGTCCATAGCGTTAAGCCGTATACAGACATTGCGAGGCATGCGCCGCGAACAACGCACAGCGAATGCCTCGCAAGGTGTGTACTTTTGTATTCGTGGCGAGGCATGTGCTACGGACGTGCGGAGGCCAGGCCAAAGTATGGCCGCGGCATTCGTTGTGCGCCGTTCGTGGCGCATGCCTCGCAAGTCTGTATCCACCTTTACATGTACAGCTAAGTTGCTCGCATTGAGTAGGTACATCATACAACTCACTCGGTGGCACCCGCCGCACTCTCTGAGAAATTATACATTTATATTTCTGTTAAAACTTCATTTTTTATGTGCAATTACTACCAAAGGAAGGGTTCCGATTCCTAAATTATGTAATAAATATAAATGATTAGCAATAAAGGATTATTGCAATTTATATCACTTGAATCTATATCACTTGAACGGGGCGAACATGGCCGGAAATCGCAAAAGATAAGTAAGGCGAGGCGAGTTTTCTAAGGGGAAAGGGAAGGCTTTTGCCCAGCCAGTGGGACACATGACAGGCCAGTAAAAAAATCTCTTGAGTCGATTAGTCGGCGCTCTTTGCAGACCAGTTGCCGACTACAAATATGGCCGGATAGTCGGCTTTCCCGACTAGTTTCCAAGTTGCCTGCATTTCACTAAAATAAGAGTCTTGAGTTATACAAATGAATACATACATACCCATAGCAACACATAATCATCAGCCGTAGATACATAATAACAAAGTAGCGCAAGATGAGCAAGACGTACCACGAACAAACAGATAAAAGTATCATAAACTAACAATGGACAATAACAACCTCGATAAAAATCGACAACATGCTTATTATACTATTTAGGTGATGGAAATAACCGAACCCATTTATTTATTGAACAAACCACTTATACTATTTCTACACACACCTACGGGCAAACCGTTAAAATCATTATTTACAATTCAACTCCTGTTTTCACTTTCAGATTCGTCAGTGATGAAAAGTGTATTAGGTACTATTTTTTGTGGTGTTAAAAGGGTGTCGACAATCGATAAATGTAATTACGTCACTAACATAATCTTTTTGTGACGTCAAAGGGGCGTATTGTAAAACGGTTTATGTAAAATTTTCAATAGAAGTCAAGGTAACGAAGAATGAGCTATTTCATTCTAAAGCTAAGGTAATGAAGATGTATTGCTGTGGCACGGATGAAATTAAATCGCTTCTTTTTATTCTATCTGACCTTTTATTACACATCTATATATTCTTATTATCTTATTTTATTGAGTAGATCTTTGATCTCTCTAATATTGATATCGTGGTCACTATCAAATTGGCCCAGTTAACAATCTTGTTTATTACTTTTGATTTTTAGTCATGAAAGTTCAAGAAAATAGGCCAATTGTTTGAGCCAAGCCCAGTAATTAAAGCAATACCTTAAACTATGAACATTCATTTTACTAGTCTGGGAAGCCCGCGTCGTGCGGTGGACGTTTACTCGAACGCTTTGTTTATGGCCACGTCCAAACATGTTAAAATAGGTGTTACACACAATGTTTGCTTTCTCAGACCTGTATATTTAACGCTGCTCTTTCCACGATACGTGAATGAAACAAACAATGGCTATAGACGTCAGTGCATAATGTGATACAATATGGATTTATGCTTAAATTTAAACAAAATCCCGTTTCTTGTAAATATAAATATTTATGAATGAAAAATTCAAAGGGTCCTTCCTCCTAATATTACATGCGCATATCATTGACATTTCCACATCTATGGACATTATCATTTTTACAAAACAAAGAATACATTTTTTCAATAGATTAGCAGAACTCCACGCTAACTCTACATTTGATTACGTAAAATGACAAACAGGGAATAGAGGTCCTTGCCCTTTTATAGGACGACATAAAATAAAGGGAATCAATGAAATAATCTAATAATAAACTAACTCAATGATTGCGGTTAATGAGAGTAGAGGTAATTTTTCATGGATGGATTTTCTCTTTTACATGGGTCGTCCTGATTTCAACACAACCATCTAGATTGAACGTGAGTTATTTTTCAGCATGTGTTACAATATTTTCTGATAATCGCCTATAGGTACGTGGGATTTGCTTTCAACATCCTGTGGGTATTTTGTAAATTTCAGTATTTGGTAAATTTTACAAATATTATGTAGGTACATCATCGGATGTAATATACGCTATATTTGATAATTTGAAACGTTTTACATTGTTGGTCAAACTATACACATCAAAACGATTTAAAATGTTCGAATTTTATGAGTGTAAATTTCTTCAGAATAAGAATCAGTGTTGATTCTGAATATTTGGATGTCAACTTCATGCCCTATTTTCTGCAAATTGATTTATAACAGCCAAACAAATCTTTGTTCACAATTTTTTTTCACAAGGACAAAAACACAAACACAAAGGACAAAAACAAGTGAGAACAAAAAATATGGTTGATAGCAAAAGGTCAAGGAAGGTTATTACCTGTTTTTTCTTGTTATTAAATTAATCGTTTTAATTGCGATTCAAAATTTTTAACCTTGAAAAGTTGAAGGTCGTATAGACTGCGTCATAGAAAATTGGTACCTAACATAATAAAGCAGCTTGTGCAAAGATAAAATAAAATTCATCAATTTACCACCGACGCCAACAAAGTGTCCCTGAGGAAACTTTGTTGGCTGGAGTAAAAAGAAATCCCGAAATTTATGGTTTTATCTGGCAATGTTATGTTAAGGACAACGTTTTGGAATCTGCAGCTGGTTGCCAACAAGATGGGGTCATCTTGTTGGCAACCAGCTCGGGCCTTTTTCAATGTAGCTATTCATTCATCCCATAATCGAACAACTAAATTCAAAATTTAACGTATGTTATTTAGATGATGGAACGCTAGGAGGTGATTTAGACACCGTTTTGAATGACCAACAACTCCTCAAACAGAAATTTAAATCTATTGGCCTTGGACCTTAACCCCTCAAAGTGCGAAATTTACCTCTCTGACGTGACTGACAAGCAATTGAGTATAAATAAATTTAATGCAATAGTCCCACGAATCAAAATTTTAGAAAAAAAGTTTCCTACGCCTCAACTCTATGAAATATTAAAAAAAAAAACATCTTTCGTCGAAGACAAAATCAAACATTTTATTGATATTTCGGATATACTCTCCAAAATTTCCATTCGGCTTTCACAATCATCAGATATTGCTGTTTTGGTCCAAATTTTATGTATTTTCTCCGCTCTTATCCTCTTTGGACGAAACCAGAACTTTGGACAAAATTGACCAAATTATACGCAACACGTTAACTTACATTCTTAATGTGGCCCTGGACGACCGAGCGTGGTTGCAAGCCACACTACCAATTCGTTTTGGTGGCCTCGGCGTCCGCAAAATTTCTAGTGTAAGCTTACCGGGCGGCGTTCCTGTCCTCTGTCCACAGCACTGAAAAGCTAACCAAGAAGATTTTAACTCTCTTCCTGGTTGTTTCGGAAGTGCCGTGCTTGACGCAGAGGACGCCTGGAAAGTGGCTTGCCCGGATTCAGATCGGACCGAGAACCCATTTTCCCAGAGACAGTGGGATCAGCGGCTCTGCAGGTTGGTATGGAATAAGCTTACTAATACGTCTATCAATATTGCTGAGCGTGCCCGCCTGCTGGCTGTGGGTGAGTGGGAGTCGGGTCTCTAGCTTCAGGCACTACCGTCACCTAACATAGACACTATACTAACATACGTGCGGGGTGTCTATAGATAGGTCTTTAAAAATGACATTGAACTTTCTAAAACCATTATTTTTCAAAGTCAATCGTTTGAAACGAGGGGGAACACATGTTTTACCACTTTGGAAGTGTCTATCACACTTCCAAAGTGGTAAAACATGTGTTCCCCGCTCTAATTTCCAAACTAAGAGGAGAAAAATGCTGAAAAAAAAATAGTATATAGAACGTAAAAAAAACTTTCAATGAAAATTGGTTTTAATAATAATAAATAATAATAATAAATTTATTTCTACAACTTCATTCTTTTGAATAAGATTTCATGTTTAGTTTTTGAGACATGGGTCTTTTTCACCAAACTGCAACAGTAACTTTATTTTTCATTGACTTATTATGAAAAACAAATTTAGTTTTGCGGTTGAGTGGAAGTTTACTAATTAATGACCGTTCAAAATATTGTTATTAAGTATATTGTTTGGGGATATGGAACCCTGTGTGCGAGGAAGTCTCGCACTTGGCCCGTTTTTTTCACTTTTTTTACCTCTTTACTTTTTACTTTAGTTGGCCAGTTTTTGATTAAACCTAGGCGTTACTAGAAATTATAATTTCTTCGGGCTGATACGAGTCTGTTTGCATCTTAGCCCAAAAAGTGATAATTGACATAGTGGTCTAGCATTTAGATTTTGAACTTTGATTACCTTCTATTTTAGATACGAAACATGCTATTACAATTCTGAACGCCAATGCTCATGATAACTAATCATAAGCTAGTGGATGAACATTGTGGACCAGTAGGTAGGTACCTATCTTACTGTAGATAGAGTAGGATAGGTATATTGTGTACCTAAATATTATTATCGGTTCTTGGTATTGTTAGTGGGTTTTTTCGACAAAAATTATCGCAGGGTCTTGTTTGAATTATTTTTTGTCCTATTTCTACAGTTGTCATGTCGCTTATCTGGGCGTCATTGTGTCGCACTGGTTTCAGTTGTCAGTTGTCACTATAAATGCAGGGGCTGCGTGGGCGCAAAGTTCGGTTCACTGTCCACTTATCCAGTACTACATTCGTAAAGCTTCCGTTCCGAAGCGAGTACGACCGTGGCCACACATCCGCCACGATTACGTGTGACTCAGATAAAAAAAATAACAACTGTACTCAATGTAAATAAATATTTTTAAGCGATAGTGTTAATTTAAAAAAACAATAACACTGTTTTCCGCTTGTTGTGTCAGTTATTCTCAGAAATAATGTACCTAACAAAGTTTTATTTGCGATTGCTACTTTTATTATTTTAATGATGCATTTGCACACCAACGCACAAAGTTGGCAGCAAGGTGGTGTTCATCGTTTCTCGACAAAGCTTACTCTGGCTGTTCACAGCGAGAGGTTTACTAAATTATAAATACCCATATTTCAGTCCTGTTCGTTCCCAAAAACTGTGAAATAAAAAAAATGTGAAATAGGTACATTTTGAGACCCGTATGTTTTAAAATAATATTCATTATAAGTAATAAAAACTTTATTAATAAAATTTTCATGGTATAACAATATTAGTTTCTAATGTTAACTGTCAAAAAACATTTCACTTATAATTAAAGTTCAATAGCGTTATGAAGAAACGAGTAAAATCATTGTAAATCAAGAGATATCGTTTTATTATCATGTTTATAGAAAGACAAATCTGTTTTTTATTGTAAATAAATTAATAAATAGCATTAGGGTAGAATAAAGCTTTCATAATCATAAAAAGATCAAGGCGACTTATAATGGTTGGTTAATCATTCAAAAATATTGTAAATTATTTAATAGGTTATATTGGTAGGATCAATATTACAGCTAAACGGGCCTTAACATTCCTTGGGCTCCAGTTACTTGACGCCAACGTCTCTAGACGTCACCACAGTGGCGGTGCGGGTCACTGCAGTGGACTCATTGGCGGTTTTGGCTGCGGTCCCCACCTTCCTAATAGTAGTTGTGGTCGTTGTCTTAGAAATACCACCATTGGCAAGTTTTTGAACATCAGTGTTTGATAGCACTTCTTCAGTAGCTGCCTGTTTGGTCTCATGAGCACTAGCATTCTTCACATTCCTTTCGACATTCTGTTCGAAACCTTCCCTCAGAATCACTTCGTTACTCCTTTCCTCAGTACACCTACCTCCTCTTTCCCCCTGTTCCGCGGTCCTGATGACTCCATTCTCAACAGGAATGACCTCACTGTTCTGGTAGTGTTCAGAATATCCGTTTCCGTCGGACGTATCGATGGTGTAAGAACCGCGACGTAACGGCTTCTCAGGAACCCACACAATGTCTTGTGTTAAAGATTCTCGATGCTGAATTGGTTCGGGCGACACCGTTGTGCTTCTGACCTCACTATCATGTCTCACTTGAGTCACATGCGCGCCTGTGTTGTAAATTTCATTGGTCTCGTTTGATTCTACGATATGTTGCTGATTAACGTTCCTACTGTCTTCAACTTGTTCCCTATTTTGTTTGATAACAGTCCTTTGGACTTGAGTGACTTCCTTGGTGTTATTCTTGGAATGTGTGGGGGTTCTCTCAGCAGGGCGCTGTGGCTCTAATGGTCTCAGCTGTCCTAACAAAGGCGAGTGCTTGATGCCAAAGGTTATTTGCGGCGTTTTGTTGATCTGCACCTGTAACCACATTGGAAATATTATTTCAAAGCCGTGCTAAAAGTTTATGACAAATACAACAGTACTACAAAAAAATTGTTTTCAAGCTTATTGTTTAAGCTTCACTTAAACTTAAATAAATGACGTTATGGGAATTTCTTCTTGCAGTATAAGTCAACAACTATAAAATATTTTTTTACTATGGTTCTATAGCCATACAACGGCAGACATTTACATATGTATACATTAGGTCACACTCTTGGGGTCGGGAATTCGGAAGACAAGTAAAAGTATTAATTTCTTTAATTATATTGTAATTTACCTTTTCGGGTGAGTAGGTGCCAGGCGCAGGCACTCGTGTGCGGTCGTCCACAGGCACCTTGTGTCGTCCCGACATCGTGTACACCGGGGTGTCCAACACAGACGGGATACGGTACGTATTCGGAGCTGAAAATATTAACAATAAATATTAATAATTGCATTACTACATATTTGCATTGCCAGCGTTCCAAGTCCTCGTGTTATGTTTAATCGCTTGACCTATTGTCCTTACCCTGTATTATTAAATGTTAAACCCATTGTAAAATTTTGTTATATTTTAAATTGAATTCATATTGTGTATTAGTTTAAAATCCGCCATGCTTTGTTACTGTGATTAGTAACACCACTATTTCTGCGAAAATATAACTCACCAGGGGTGTCAGCGAATTTATTTGTATGTATTTTGATACCAAAAGTGTGCTGTGGAGAGTAAGTTAACATGAACTTGTAGCCCTTCTCGGGGTTGTAAGTCCCCGGAGCCGGCACCTTCAGCCGCTCGTCTATCGGTTCCTTATGTCTACCCGAAATCGTATACAACGGAGTTTCGACAGGCGTTGGAATATTGTAGGAATTCGGAGCTAAAATGTATTCATGAAGAAATATAGTCACCCTGAATTTAGAAACAATGACAGAATCAGTGCAAAGAATGTATATTTACCTGGAGTTTCCTCGGGCTTGTGAGGATTCGTCTTTATCCTAAACGAGTATCGAGGTGCGCTGTCTAACAGAATCCTATCAGCTTTCTCAGGGTTGTACACATTAGGACCAGGTGTATCGTTAATTTTTTCCTCCTTGCCTCTTGGGGAAAATGTGTGGACAGGATAATGGTGATGAATCATATTATCACCTTTTTCAGGATGATAAGCACTAGGACCAGGTGTGTTAAATATTTTAGCAGCATCTATTTTTGGCCGGAACGAATAAGATGGTGCATGTTCGTGCGTGATACCATCACCTCTTTCTGGATTGTAGGCATTACAAGCGGGATAGTCGTTTATTTTAACGTCCCTGCCTCTTGGCGCAAAGGAGTGAGCGGGCGAGTGATGATGAGTGATGTCATCACCTTTTTCGGGATGATAAGCACTGGGACCAGGTGTGTTAAATATTTTGGCAGCATCAATTTTTGGTCGAAACGAATAAGATGGCGCATGTTCATGTGTCATTCCGTCGCCTTTTTCTGGATTGTAGGCGTTACAAGCGGGATAGTCATTTATTTTAACGTCTCTGCCTCTTGGGGCTAAAGAGTGGGCAGGAGAATGGTGATGGGTGACTTCATCGCCTTTTTCGGGATGATAAGCATTCGGGCCAGGTGTGTTAAATATTTTGGCAGCATCTATTTTTGGTCGAAACGAATAAGATGGTGCATGTTCGTGCGTCATACCATCCCCTCTTTCAGGGTTGTAAGCATTACAAGCGGGATAGTCGTTTATTTTAACGTCTCTGCCTCTTGGGGCTAAGGAATGAGCGGGAGAGTGGTGATGAGTGATGTCATCTCCTTTTTCGGGATGATAAGCGCTAGGACCAGGTGTGTTAAATATTTTGGCAGCATCAATTTTTGGTCGAAACGAATAAGATGGCGCATGTTCATGTGTCATACCGTCGCCTTTTTCTGGGCTGTAAGCATTTGGAGCCGGGTAGTTCGATGGCTTATCAGCTGGACCTTTCGACCCAAAAGAGTATTTAGGCGCGCCATCTAACATGTAGTCATACTTGCTGGGATCGTATGAATTAGGACCGGGTGTATCTTCAGGTTTATGAGATGGATGTTTAATTCTAAACGAATATGCTGGGGAACTTTCCAGCAAAATTTTGTCACCTTTTTCTGGGTGGTATGCGTTTGGACCTGGATAGTTTTCCATCTTTTCGGGTTGTCCTCTACCGGCCATGGTGTATTTCGGTGTGCCATTTAAAATATGAGGATCGTATTTGTTAGGTGCAGGAGAGTCAGAAATCTTAGCCTCTGGCCCTTTTCCAGAAATCGTAAATGTAGGGGTATTTGAGGGCAGGTGTGGATCGTAAACATTTGGACCAGGAGTATCAGAAGGCTTGCCATCGTGTCCTTTCCCAGAAATCGTATACCTCGGAGAATTATCAGGTAAATGAGGGTCATAACAATTCGGCCCAGGTGTGTCAGATGGTTTTCCATCATGGCCTCTACCAGCTAAAGTGAATTTTGGAGTACTTTCAGGCAAATGAGGATCGTAAGCATTAGGAGCTGGCACTTCAGACAGTTTCATTTCGGGATGTCTTCCACCAATAGTAAATTTCGGTGTTCCATCGATATAATGTGGATCATAAACGCCAGGCCCAGGCGTGTCTGAAGGTTTAGCATCGTGGCCTTTGCCGCACATACTAAATTTGGGCGTGCTATCTATTAAGTGTGGATCATAATTGTTCGGCGCCGGAGTATCACTTGGCTTATCCGTAGCAGTTTTCGGTCTGAAAGTGTACGCAGGTGAGGAATCGTGTAGAAGTTTATCAGCCTTATCTAGACTGTACGCATTAGGCGCTGGTACATAATCTGTTTTTGGGTTCTGGCCCTTTCCCGCCATACTGAATTTTGGTGAATTATGATACATTTGAGCGGAGTTTTCTGGTGCGTACACATTAGGAGCTGGAGTATTTTCAATTTTGTCAATGTGTCCTTTACCACCCATTGTATATTTAGGGGTTCCATCCAACATATGCATCGATTTTTCAGGAGCATAAACATTAGGTGCTGGTGATTCACTCCTCAGAACGGTTTGATCTTTAATCCTGAATGTATATGCCGGAGAACTCTCATGAAGGACTTTATCAGCCTTCTCGGGGCTGTAACTATTTGGAGCTGGAGTTTCTGCTAACTTGGAACATACTCCTTTGCCTAAGATAGTATACTTAGGTCCACCATTCAACATATGCATAGACTTTTCAGGAGCATACACGTTTGGAGCTGGTGTTTGCTCAAACTTTTCGACTACTTCTTTCGAACGCATCGTGTATGATGGGGAACTTTCGTGTAATATTTTGTCAGCCTTTTGAGGGCTATAGTAGTTTGGACCAGGAGTAACTTCATGCTTTTCAGCCGCTCCTTTACCAGCCAAGGTATATTTAGGCCCATGTTTTAGTGTATTTAAAGATTTTTCTGGTGAATAAATGTTTGGAGCGGGTGCATTATCCTTTCTTACTACTACGGTTTTTGTTCCGAATGAGAATGCGGGTGACTTTTCCCTTAACATTCTATCTGCCTTTTCGGGACTGTAAGCATTAGGAGCAGGAACTTGTTCAGACTTTTCTAACTTCATTCTTCTTGAAAAGGTGTTTCTTACGGTTTTCTCGCGCACAGTTCTTTTACCCTGAAATTACAGAAATCGTGATAAGTAACTTGTAACGTAACTATTTAACTTTATGCCACTGAATGGTAAACATCTACATATAATACATTATGAAAATAAACAAGTACCTGGTTAATAGCTGATCAGTAGAAGCAACGGCAACTTACAAATAATATATTAAATAATGATCCTTGGCGATTATACACATATATGTCTATGCGTTTTATCATCAGACAAAACACACAGTTGTTGGAAAAAGGATGTAAAAGTTTTAGTTTTATGGTAATACATAATTTTATTGTTAAAATGATTTTAGAAGAATATTTGATAAACAATTTTATATACATCACAAAATATATAAATGCTACAACAATGGAAAGTTCTCAGATCCCACAAAGCATGGCGATGAATGGTGAGGTGGATGAGTAAATCTTGTTACAGACGGATGTTGGTTAGAGGGCGGGGATTCCTTCTGGCGCGGGATGGAGGGTGGCTTGCCCCGCGTACTGCGAGTGCCGGATGCCGAACGTGTGCGCTGGCGCCCACGGCAGGTTCACGCACACCTGCACCCACCCCAATGTTAGTACATGTCATGATGTAAGTAGGGACAGATAGACAGAGCATCTAAACAGGAGACATTAGACAATGAAGAAGTTTTAGTTATATGGCTGAGAAAGATGCAAAAGGTGCTATTCTGTCTCTAGTTCATATGCTCTGAGGTAAAATTATATGTCGCTCGTTAAAAGCATTAGTCAAAATCGATATTAGTAGGCGGAAGGTTGATGTCGTCAAATTTTATTGTTAGTTGCAAATGCGCGCCCACTATCAATTCAACCCCTCTGTGCGGGCGTCACTGGCACTGAAGTAAACTTCCGCGTGGAGAGAATTTAGGAAGCATTCAATTCTGACATTAATTTATGCACAAAATTCACGAGCGCGCTGACATCATCCGCCTCGGCTTGACTCGGACTATTTCACATAGGTATACAGACAATGATTAATGTAAGCAATAAAATAAGACGGGACAACACCAAATACCTACTCATTGGTCGGGCGGTTTTTCATGATATAGTGTCATCCTTTAAAGCAGTTTAATACTAATATCCAAGGATAATAATTGTGAGTTCATAGGTGACATCATCGTCGATTTGTTATTTTACAATGTTATACAATGTACCGACTAACAGTAAAACTTTTTGTTACCTTTTCGGGGCAATAGACTCCGGGTCCGGGCACGATGGCTGTCGGCGGCTTCGTCTCTCGTCTCGGCGCGATGGTGTAGGCTGGAGGGCGCTTGGTGAGCACTGCGCAAGCCTTGTCGGTGGTGTAGGTGCCAGGTCCCGGCAGCGGGATCTTCGACTCCAACGTCTTACCACGGCCAGTGATGCTGAAAGCTGGTGCTGCGCGTTTACCACCCTCCTTTGCTTCTCCAAGCACAGGGGGCATGGAATATGTATTCGGCGCTGGAAATAATAAATTCAAACGTTAGGATATAATTATAAGCCAAATAATTGACTTAATTAATACTGTAAGTATAAGGGTGCCATATAAATACCTACTATATAAATTGTAATTTACCACATATCGCGTGAATAAAGCTAACATTACAAAGCAGAATGATAAATCATAGCGTATCAAAACAATGTGTCACAAAAACAACGAATAAACAAGAAGTAAGAATGACATCAGGCATCGAACTATTAAACGACGCCGAGCGCTACATAAATGATTCTCGGGAAAGCTAGATAGACGACCTTGATGAGAAACAGCATCTTATCTTAATTGTGGCTTAACAAAAATAAAAACAAAAAGATTCAAAACAAAGTAATACTTATAAATAAAACAATTTACGCTTTGCACTTGGTGCAAGTTACTTTTGATACAACTGGACCTTAGAATCAGACAGAGAAACAAGGAAAAATCTAAAGCCAAAAACAAATAAGCGCGCATATACCTAGTTTATAGGACTTCCATTGTTGTGGAATGAAATGTTTGCAGTACGTGTGCCTATCTATTTTGTATAGCTACAACCACAAGAGATTTGCAAAATCATGCTCTTCTGGCTTACAGCTGTTCTTCAGTACCGCATTATCTCAGCTAAATAAAAGTGCGTCAACGTATCTTTTACATTTTCCAGTTGAACTGCATGACCAAAGGCGGAGGGCACTTTCTTAAAACATAATTAAGCGTATACCATAAATAAAATATAGCTGAAATTCTACAAGACAAGTGACTTGCATGCTATTCTAACGTACAGCTAGGAATACCATAATACAGCATGATTCAAGTTATCAAGTTGACCTACATGCCCAAAAGGCACAGGCTACGTAAAGACCATAAAGAAACCTGGCGTTCTGCCGCTGGGCTGGGGAGGGTTCACTCGCAGGCCGATTGAAAAAGCCGGAGCGTGGTCGTACACAGCCCGGACCGCCTTGATTGGTTCGTAGTCACACGGCGCAGGAGTGGCCGCCACGCGCGGCGGTGGCCATCGACCGTGGAGAGACGCCGCCGGCGCACCGGACCGGCCTGCTTGTTCGGTCAAGCGGGAGATATTGTACGCTCAACCGCACGTCCGTGTTAACACGAAAAATGGCCCATAAAGCTACGATGTAGACGCTGTTGAATTGTTAACAAGGACATGCGATTGCCTGTACTTGACTACTTGTTGTGATATAAGATATGTTCAATGTCTACTTGAATACGTCTTTGGAATTCGCATCATATTGTTTTACATTCATATGGGTAGCTTAGCGCACTGATGCGTTGGACATTATTTATCTTCCTCTTTCAGACAACTTTTGGCAAGCTTAAATTGGCAGTACAAAACCTTATTCATGTTCTGTCTTTTCAATATCAAAGCAATGTTTGGGGTAAGACCTTACTCATAATATCCTACCCCAAACATTGATTTGACCTTGCTGTGACATATTAAAAGAACTTAAACATTCATTCCGACGACGTAGAAAAATCTAGCAATATATGATACGCGCGCAAGTCATGAAAACCCTGCAGAATTTAATGAAACTTTTACTATTGCAGTAATTTCAGCCTCAGTAAACGAATAAAAGCCGCATAATAAGCTCTTCGGCTGAGTTATGTGAACGCAGCACGAAGCAAGCTATAAGTAGTCAAGCCTGTATTTGAAACCATTCTGGTCGTAATATCTATTCAGTTGCATGGGTAAGTATTTTTATTTAATGTATTAAAGAAAATACTTTGAATATTATTTCAAAGACAGATGTTTCAAGCTTATTTTCATTGTCGAATCCAAAAAAATACTTAATGAGTAATTATAGAACCTACTATTCATAATTAAATTGTTTTTTTTTTTTTTATTAAACATGTTAAGTGGAGCATTCTACTTGTAAGGTAATAAATCACACTTGTCATACACTTAATTCATTGCTCTAAATATTAACTCGACATTTCCTATGTAAATGCCCCACCATTCAAATGAAAATTAACTATGGCCTTTACCTATAAACCTATTAGGACCTATAATAATAAATATTGCTTCAATTGAGCACATAATTACAAGAACATTATTTATTAAAATAATTAGAGTGAATTAAAATAATTTACCAAATAAGTCCTCGCGTTCAAGTCGAAACTGAAACACTGCACTCGAATCTTCTAGCACTGATAGCCTAAACACAGCTTGTTCGAACAAGCCCTAGGTACGGTGTAGTGGCGAGTGAAGCGAGTTGGATGCGCGACTGAGCCTGTATGGGGCCGACACTGGCAGGGTCCGCCGGGCACCTACATGGCTCTCGGCTCTGACTCACCGGCAGCGGATCACCTTCGCACATACGGACTTATTTGGAGACATCGACCAAATGCACCGCAACAGGAGAAACTAGCGACTGTTCGATCATCCAATGCCACAGTAATTGTCCAATTAAGAACATAAACATCAACAACTAACATATATATCTCCATATGGCATATTCATTTTTGATTAGATGATTGCACGTTTTATTTTTAATTATTTAGTCTACGACTGTCGGTGATTTTGCAGCCAATAAGACACGTCGTTAGCAAAATTATCTATCAACAAGTTTAATTGTACTAATTGAAGGAAAAAGATTGTGCGCAGTATTCATATGAATAGATAGAGAACAGGAACATCAGAGTATTGAATGTATTTGCCGCCTACATGTAGTTTTTTGTCAATAACATTGTAAATCGCAAGTTAAATTCAATGGCAACGAATATGTCGAATCAAGCGCCCATATGGCTGTGCCTACTGGAAAAATAATCTGTGCCTCGAGTTTATTTTTGAATAGCGAGGTCTACAGTAACTTGTTATTTTAAAATACTATTCAGTTTTACGCAATACATAATTGTTACAATAGAATAATATAAGAAAAGATTGGTGACTGCAGCAACTCACACAATAAGGAAAATGAAAATAGTCACGTACCTAGGTACTACTTTAAATATTTTAAGTGCCTAAGTAAACAGGTATAAAATACCATTGCAGATGCTTTATGCAAATCAGACTGCAGTCTTGACCCACTTACAGATTATTTGTCGCAGCGTGAATCACGATATTATAAATCCTAAAGGTTTTCTGGAACAAATATTTATTCAAGTCAATCAACAAGAGAGTTTTAAAAAGCTAATTCTGTTTCAGTCTTGCAAAATGCTTATTTTATGCACCTCTTACCACCAATCTTATCCTATCCTATAACCAATATAAAATGAGCAATATTTGTATATGCACATATTTGTAATCACGTTCACGAAAACGGCCCTTACGATTTCGATGAAAGTTGCAATACGGCGTTTACGGGGGCGAAAAATCGATCTAGCTAGGTTTCATATCTGGGAAAATTCGTTAACCCCATTTTTCCCCGAGCAGAGCTCGGTCGCCCAGGTACTAAGGACTTAAACGTGCAAGAAACAGACAATATTGTTAATGATCGAGTTAAAACAAACAACCTAAATACTGCGTACATTTCGTGGGTGGCAGACTGTATAATTGCCTATAGAAAGATAAACGGTTCAGCTCAAGCATAGGCAACCGAAGCAATTATCCAGTAAACGACAATTGCGGACGACTGCCCACGATTCTATTATACGAGCCAAGAATAAGTAAATTCGATTGTTCCATACGCTGCAGCATTATGGCGGGATGTGCTCGACTAGCTACATGGCATTTGCCAAGAGTGGGCGAGGCCAACAATTTAAAATCAATATATTCAATCAAGCGGTCAACCTTTGTCCTAGACCTTCAACATGTTATGATATTAAATTAACATAGGTTCTCAAGTTATTTAGATAGTTTCGTTAAGTTATAATGACTATCCAAAACAATATCAGTCAGACGATAGTTCTGTAAACGACCGCTTTGACGCCCAAATCATGTGACTGTCGTAGGCAGGCGATTTGGTAAGTAGTTTGGCAATATATCCTTTGAACACGCAACTCATTTATGGTTTGATGCCATCAATTCTCGTAAATTGGCACAAATGTGACGACAGATTTCTCTTTTGTGCTTTTGTGGAGAAAAGAGGTTTATAAGTTACTAGATTTTACTCGCAACTTCGAACCACCAGCAAACCTAACAGAAACCGGACATATTTCTGGGATAAAATTAAGGCTACGTCTAAACAGAACATAAGCAATATCCATTCAAAAAGTCACGTTGATCTATAGTTCGGTTATTGCGCGAATCAAGAAAAAATAATTAATTTCGCGTTATGTATCTAAATAGGAAAACTCACCTTTAGCTGTCATTCCTTCTGTGTTGTACGTAGCGGGTCCAGGGCCAGCCCTAGAGGTGACGGAGCCAGGTGGATCTAGCTTGTGCCCGAAGGTGAAAGCTGGTGCACGAGGTCTGCGAGATTCTTGAGGTGGTTTACCTATCGAACACCAACATTTAGAAACCATAAAAAAGTATAAGAACCTCCATTGTTAATCTACCTATAAAACTTTTCTATCGCATTATTTTGTATTACACTTTAACCAACTTATCTGTGTAGTGTGGGAAACACAGAACTAAAAGAAATGTACCAAGTTTGACATAACATTGCATTTTTGCTTGACAAGCAGCGCCACTTAACAGCACACTTAAAGTGGTCACACATACATCGCACATACATCATACTACGCACAGTTTCATATGTAAGCAAAACCCGTCTGCTCGAGAACGTAAAAAAGCAATAAATATTGTTGAATGAAAAGCATTATGCAATTACTCCACATTTCATGTCACCTGGCATTATTATGGGTATTATATTACTTTCTATAAGTAGAATAAACTGATTTAGGTATAATTAATTTAACATTGACTACAAAGTGTTTGCTCTGTCCTGTCTCCATTTTGGTAACTTCAAGGAGGTCTTCTAGGTTCATTAACCATGACCAAATGCATCATAAGGTTAGCTTCGGGCATTTGGAGCCACACAGCTATCAGATCTTCGCAACTCAGAAAACTTGTTGACTGTTAGAACATCCAGGTACATCTTTGTATTCATAGCTGGTATTAAAGGACCCTTTCTTTTACAATATTAAAAGAAGGCTTCTTCTGCTGTAATCCTTTTGTAAGACTGGTTTGGTGTGCATACCAACGCGTTCCTTGACCGGTGTTGAACTTAAGAAATACCTATTACAGAAGATTTCTACATACATTTCGATCTTATTGAAAGAGATACTTTCGTTGTTCGGTGATTTTTGTGCCGTGTGTATGACTTATGAATGACTTGGTGTCAGGTGCCTGTGATAATGATAACTTTGATGACATTGATAAATTATTTCAAAACTTGCCTGTACAAGGAGGTACATTGAGTCTTATCCATATTTCGTTAAACTAGTTATCTACATAATTACCAATGATAATGAATGCATGAACTTATGAATCTTTATGTTTTGTAAACACCCATTTATGTTTACACCCATTTCTTCTCTGTCTCATCTAGGTTAAAAGTTTTTCTATCCATGATAGATTTAGATTTACAGAAACATAAAATTGTGCGGAATACATGATGTATAACATAATAGGTACTAACGAGTTGGCTTGGTCAATGTCACACCATATTGTGTGTACCTACTACACGCACTGATAGAGCTCACCTTGGCCAGGGTCAACGTTTTCGTCCACAGCCCCCACGCTCTTACCGATACCACTTATGTACTAATGTGTCGATGAAATTTCATAGAAATGCTTTTAAAACTGTTTCTAAGAAGCTATTGCTTAATACAACAATAAGTGATCGTGAACACCTCTTATTGTTATGTTATGAAGTTGCGAATGTAATGAATGTGTTATGATTATAATATGAACCATGTTAATAATGTACCTACTTACATAACAAGGAATCCAAGTGCTAAACACAATACCAATTCAATTAATTAACTTACTAATAAAACTAAAAATAAGTGTGCGAAGTTATTTGGCGAATAACATTATAAGTATGATCTCACTTTGTATATCAACAGAGCGGACGAGCAAGGCCGGTGCTTGCGGTGCGCAGGCGATAATCTCACAACTCAAATCACAACCTCTGTTGGAGTGGGATGGGTGACGTAAGCGCGAGTCGTGAGCTCGAGACGAACAATACCGGTCGAAATAACGCGACGAAAGAAATGACCATAACGACACTATGCAATATGTACTATGTACACAGCCACGCAAACACGCCATAGGCAGGTAATGGTATGTATTTAAACTTAAATATTATACATATTTCACGATACATTTTAAACAAACTCTGTTTTACATAAGAAAATACTGGAGTTTCCACTGTTTTATAAATTTGGAAACATATTTTTGGACAAAACTACGGTGTTCTTGAAGTATAGTTTACCTCATTATAATTTCATGTTTAGTTCGTCATAAGAATCTGTTCATTAATTCACGTGGTATCTTCCATTATTTTATAACTATCTATAAATCTTTTTAACTGTCGTCATTTATTGAAACTGAGAACTGCAAATAGCGATCATTTATTAAACGTGTTTCACTATAGATACTATTCTACGTAAAACGTGATCTAAAAAGTACTTCCGTGCAGAAAAAAAAAACTACGATAAAGGTGTTCAATGCTACGAAAGAAGCTATGCGTATTGCGTATTCTTTTACCTATAAGTGTGGGAAGGGATACGACTGCAGGTCCAGGACTGGAAGCCTCAGCAGCAATGGGTCCTCGGCGGGTTGTAGGAGTCCACGGGTTTTGCCGCACGCCCATCGGGCTCTCGCAAAGAAAGTTACTTCTCGATGTCGATGACCCGGTGCGTACAGGCCTTGATATCGACCTACTATACCCCTAAAATATCGTTCATTAATAAGACAGGGAAACGAATAGCATCACAAGGTATATTTGACGAATTTCAAGTTGTTTTATTTCTTTTGGTCAATCACTATTTTATTAATAGCTCTGACGAAATCGATTTCATTCAGAAACTTGGTCAAGCTTCAGAGAAACAGGCATGGAAGGTCCTATTATTCTTAATCACACAATAAGTAAATGAATTTATGTAAAAATGTAGGTCAGTTTAGGATCACAAAAATTTCACCTGAAACATGAACCTTTGGATAGCCTCCACGCCTAGGGGCATGGGTATGAGGAAGACAACGGGGTATTACAGGCCCCTACTGACTAAAACTACACGTTAGGGGTAGTCACGGGGCGACTACTGAGATGACGACTAAGTATGCAAGAAGTAGATGCTGCACTGACCCCAAGTATCATGAGCACTGACAACACACAACAGTATTTGATAACACAAGTGAAATATGCTTCTTGCTTACTGGAATTACCGAGTTCGGTCGAGGCGTACGACTCCTTACTTTACTCATTTTGATAACACTTCACGACAAAATGGTAAAAAAAAATAAGAAGAAATCTTTGACCAAATCTTTAATGAATTTCTTAAATACGTATACCAAAGTATGATTTTGATTTATTGATCACGACATGAATAAATAAGTACGTAAAAATCTAAATTATTGTAGTTCCAATACTATAATATCTAAGTATAGTGAAATTATAAACGAAGTTGTTTTGAATGTCAAAATTTGACACAATATTGTTTTCTCTTTTTGCATTTAGTTACCTACATTAGTGAGGTTGTCACTTATTAATTTTCATTTCACAAACGCTTCATGCCGTTTATTTATATATGAACACTTATTCGCTTACGACACGAGATGTTGTCACGCTTCTAATTAAATATAATTTAGGCAACTAACTAAGTACTTTATCAGCAAACTTCACATTATGTGGATTACATTATGACCTTTAGAATCTAGACAGGATCAGCCGGATATTTGAGTCATCAAGAGGCTTTACCGATAAGAGACTCGCCTATAATATTTCTGGATATTTTTTACATAATATTTTGACCTCGTGCGATAGGAGAAAAAAAATACCTATGTCGTTTATATGAGTCACAATAGCACACATATCTATTCTGCTAAACTTGTGCTTTCCCGACGAATCCATTAGCTATACATTTCTACAAGGAATTGAGCGAGTAGCCGGTATAAACGTATGCAAGTACCTACCTCAGCAAGAGAAAGGAGGGAAATTGCCGTAATCACGAAGATTAGCAAATCAATTGCAGAAACAAGCCACACGGCGGTTAACTACAATTAATTATAACATTTAAGTTTCAGAGTCACTATCAAACTCGCCAACCATTAAAATTACAGAGCAATTAAAGAGTCGTTTATAGTCCTGACGAATATTATGTTCCCATTACACCAAAATACTGATGACAAACAACACGGGACCAAATTGAATGAGAAAATTAAACAAATGTAGAAAAAAGCTCGTCCCACATATTTGTAGCTTTATATGGATGGCTTCTGCGGTTTCGCAAAAATCTAGGTATCGTAGAAAGTTGTTACTCCTTTTAGAGCTTACGTGACATAAGTTGAGAATGCGTGTCGGTCCCATGTCGTGTTGGGCCTACATATTGAACAAACGGATTTTTACTTTAGGTAATACATAAGTGGCCTTTAGTTCATCCATAGCGTACTTAATGTTATGTAAGTAAGCTAGAAAAACCTGAAGAATGATCTTGTTCATCATTCTTTAGGTTTTTATAGCTTCATTGATCATTTCGCCTTTTTTAATATTATTTTTTATGTGATTAGGTAATTGCTTTACATTTGTTTTCAATTTTAGGTTAGGGTAAAGGGCTAAGAAGGAACATGGGTGGTTTTTAGTCAGTCAAGTCTGACACTCCCTCCCGCTCCGCCCAGAGCGGGAGAAGTCATTTGATGATTTCCCATCCGGAAAAAAAAAAAAAAAAAAGGTTAGATCCCAGCCAATGTGATTTGACTACAAGGAAGACAGAGCCGCAGAGGAGACATGGCCACAACATATTGGAATAAAATAAAAACTATGTATCCAATTACATGGTTTGTGTCTATCCCCGTTTTAAATATGTAGGCAAGTAAGTTTTGAATTCACAAAAGGCGCTTACCTGAATCAGTGTAGTACCTGCCTACCTCTAAAATGTACCTGTAACTGGGAAACGTTGCACACCGTTGGGTGTTCGATATAAGGTTAATGAATGTTAAATAAATCAAAAGGAGGGCAGTGCAGGTTAATGAAAATAGCCGCTACTTAAGAGTTGTTGTACGGACGACGACCAATCAAGCTATGAAAACCAAATTTAGCTGATCTCTCATTAAATCCTATATTATATTATGTATATATGTAACAGCTCTCGGCTCTCATGGCTTTAACTATGTATAAATATATATTCGAAGGCAGGTCAGGTTATACTGGGTAAGTATAACTTGATGTGCCGCCGTGGGTTAAACCCAGACAGGTATTACACTATAGATATTACACCGTTAGGAAAGATTTGGAGACATAGTGACATCCACGAGCTACACCGTCATCCGACATTCACCACTCCTTCACACAAAGGGAAAGTCTGTGTCTCGGAAATGGAAACATTAAAGGCTGAATAGATTATATGTTAAATCGAAAGGATTTAAAACACCATCCAGTCTACGCCAACAGCTACTCGATCTCTCAGCCGTGGATAATCCTACGCAACATTTACCGATCCATCATTGCCTGTGCCTTTATTATTTATTCGTAAATACAGTTATCTTCTGGTTTACGTAATCTTTTATTATTAGCGATAAAGAAAGAAGTATGCGAATTCATTGTGGGAAGATTAAAGTTGCTAGGTACACCACCGCAAATAACACTTTTTTGCATTTAATATTAAAATTTGCTAAAGCGTTGTTAATCCAAAAACAGAAGTTTGAAAGTTGTTACGCAATCCTCTGTACCCACCTAATTCAAAAGATATTTTCAGCGTCGCTTTATTGGTTACAGATGATAATTTATACAAAAACGACAATATTATAGAATGTGTGATCTTCGAAGTTCCATTTAACAAACAATGGCGATCATATTTATGATAACGCTATATCAATTGACATAATACAGTATGTATAAGGTAAAACTAGTTGGGTTACTCATTGAACGCCTCCGTACTTCGCCCACAAGCCTAAAGCCTGAATGACAGGTTCGTTAAGTACTGATTTATTTTGTTCCTACGTATCGCACATTAGGATTATACACTAATATATTTTACCGTAGTCGTTTATAGCGTGGTGAACTTACACACTTTTAATGACAGATTTTATTAACTTTCCACATGTACTTACCATTTTTTAAACAGGTTTTGCTAAAATGATGCTGAAGTATTCCTAGCACTGATATATTTTTTTTAGATGAATATTTTTAACTTACTTATTTACTTTACCTAAAAATATATATTTTTAGGTAAAGTAAATAAGTAAGTTGAATATATGAATTGGATAAAATCAGGTAGTACCTACGTGTTTTCTGTTAGCTATTACAAAAAACTATTGAAGGTAATGGAATACTTAATGATGCACGTAACCTGTGGTTATAATCGGATCAGCTGCATTATGAATGTAGGTTCTATTACTTTCTTGCGGACATTTCTTTCTAATTTTTTACTTCTTTTACAACACAATGTACTATTCATATGTATTATTACAGTAGGTATTCAAAATTAACATGTTTTTATTTGCTTAGTATTTGCTATTTGCTTAGTTTTTATTTGCTTAGTTTATTTACTATGTTGTTATTTTCGAGAATTGAGATTGATGTATGCTAGTTGGAATGTTGGGACTATGACTGGAAGAGAATTAACGGATGTATTCAAAAGAAGATGAATAAATGTGGCGTGTTTGCAAGAAACAAAATGGAAGGGAACAAAAGCGAGGGAAATTGGTGAGGGATACATTTTTTCTACAGTGGAAGTGACGGGAGAAGGAACGGCGTGGGAATTGTGTTAGATAGTAACTTGAAAGAAAGCGTGATGGATGTTAAAAGGGTTATGATCGATTGATAGTTGTAAAAGTTATGTTAGAAGATCTAATGCTGAATGTAATTCGTGTATATGCACCGTAAGTGGGATGTGCTGAAAAAGTAAAAGAAAAGTTTTGGGAGGTTTTCGTTTTGATGAATATTCCGATGCATGAAGAGTTGATAGTTGGAGGGGATTTTAAAAGGCACGTGGGAAGAAGAAGAGGTAGTTATGAAAGAGTGCATGGGGATGGGAATTTGGGAGTAAAAATAACGAGGGGGAGACCCTGCTACAAGCCGCTACCGCATTTGATCTAGCAGTAGCCAACACTTGGTTCCAGAAGAACGACGGACACTTAGTTACTTACTTCGCAACCGCAAAACTCAAATAGATTACTTTCTAGTCCAACGAAAAAGTTAAAAACATCAAAGACTGCAAAGTCCTACCAGGAGAAGACCTGGTCTCACAGCATAGACTCCTGGTTTTGGAAGTAAACGCACAAATGAAACTCAAAAACTGCAAAGAGAAACCTTCCCCTAAAATAAAATGGGTAATGTTAGAGTAGGATGATTGTGTGAAAGAATTTAAAGAGGTAGATAAAATGATGGAGATGGGAGACATGAATGGCCGAAGTGTTAATGAATGTTGGACTGAAATGGGCTGGATAATCATAATCATAATCATAAATCTTTATTTATCTCGACATCAAAACTTTAAGGTGCTGGTTCACATTTGTACATATTATATAAAGAAAGGTGTCTGAGATAGGAAGATCCTGAGGTACAGATCACTTCTCACATTTTAATGTTTGCAAAAATATAATTAAAGATAAAAAAGAATTGAAATAGTAAAATTAAAATTAAAAAGTTTTTTTTTAAATTTCACAAAAGTAAATCAAAATATGGATTGACATAAAATATAAAATTACTGTTGGATGTTTTAGGAGTGTAGCAAAGAATATTTTAGGAGAGACGAAAGGAAGGGGCACGATAGAAATGAATACGTGGTGGTCGTCGACAGAATTTCAGAATGTGTTGAAGGATAAAAAGAGGAAATTTAAGGAGTGCTGATGTTGAAAATGTTAGTTTGAAAGCTGAAAAGAAGAGTGAATATGATGCTCTCAAGAGAGAATGGTGAGGGATGTGTGTCAGACTAAATGCGTAAAAAACTGAATGACTGACTGACTGGAGAATGTTGGTATTGTATTGTAAAAGATGAAGGGCAATTGTTATTTCGGATGATGAGAAAATTAAGTAAAGCTGGAAGGGATACTTTGAAAAACTGATGAATGAGAAGAATGACTGGAGTGGTGTGCTGGACAATAAACAAGTGAATGAGGGGTTACTGAGAAATGTTTGTATAAATGAAGTCAGAATAGAATGGTAAGTAGGACCAGATGGAATACCAGTTGAAGTGAGGAAGTTATTGCGGGTGGCTGGTTGGGCGTGGTTAGCTTTATTCTACAATAAATTGATGCTGGAGGAGGCCATAACTGATGAATGGTGTAACAGTTCGCTGGAGCCATCTTCAAAAACAAAGGTGATGTGCTGGAGTGCAATAACGTAATTGAAAGGCGACTGAGAGAACAGAGCGAGATATCATGGAACAATTCGGTTTTATGGTCGGGGGGGATTCTTTTTTTGCTATTCGCCAGCTATGCGAAAAATACAGAGGTGCGCATACAAACCTGCACATGGTGGTCATCGACTTTGAAAAGCCATACGACCGGGTACCCCGTCATATTTGTGGTGGGCTCTTATGGAGAAACGTGTGCCTGTGTGGGAAGTATGTGCAGTTGATACGAGCGATGTAGAACCCAAGAACGGTCTACAGCGGGCACTAGCTTCAATGTGGCAGTTGGCTTGCACCATCTGGTGATAATGGATGCTCTTACGGCGGACATTCGGGAAGAGGCTCCCTGGTGTATACTGTTGCTGACGGCATTGTGCTAGTTGCCGAGAGTGGCCTAGAGGTCCAGAGCAGATTGAAGGTGTGGTGGCAAAGACTGGAGAATGTTGCCCTGAAACTAAGTAAAACCAAAACGGAATACTTGTTTTGTGATTGCGGCGGTCTCTCCAGTCCTATGCCTATAGCCCTTGCCGGAAAGCCCATACCGTGTTGCTCCGATTTTCGGTACCCGGGTCGCTTGTCCAAGGAGATAGCATTGTAGATCGGGACGTAACGCACCGGATCAACTCAGGATGGATGAAATGGCGACAGGTCACTGGAACAACTTGCGACTCACAGATAACCCTCAAGTTAAAGGGAAAAGAATACAAGTCCGTGATACGACCTGTCGTACTATATGGATCGGAATGCTGGGCAGTGAAAGAACATTGCATGCAGCAGAGATGAGAATTTTCAGATGGATGTGTGGAGTGACTAAAATTGATAAAGTTAGAAAGGAGCATATAAGAGGAAGTTGGAAAGAGGCGCCTGTTACAGAAAAGATGAAAGGGAGTCGTCTGTCTCGGTGGACATGTGACGAGGCGGGATGGAACACATGTGACTAAAAGAGTGATGAATATAAATTTGGATGGATGGAGAGGGAGAGGAAGACCAAAGAAGAGATTGACGGATTGTGTGAAAAATGATAAGAAGGAAAAGGGAGTAAATGATAGCATGACGACTGACTGAGGAGAATGGAGAAAACAGACGTGTTGCGCAGACCCCAAATAAAATGGGACAGGGGCAGGAAGATGATGAATGTTGTTATTTTCGAATTAAATGAGTATAGACACCTAACTATTAGCTGAGTACCTAACCCGTCCTATCTGCAGGTTGTGACCTTTTTTAACAGAACGTTGTTATTGTAATAAAACAAAATGTATTCCCACCATGACAATAACAACTATGTATATCTAAACACATAAGTATACAGAACTTGTGACGGGCTGAAAGAAAAGCTAATTCAGTGCCAGCTCGTACGAGTCACTGTCGTCGTGAAAAATGGATAAAATCGTAAATGGGCCATCCGCTGCGTCCTGAAGCTTTTGCGAATATTCAAACTTTTTCATGAATGCCTTTTCTGTCACACATAGCTTTGGTTTTATTTATGTCGATTTATTTTTGAGCCGTATTTTTCTGTCGTTGCGTGATAGGTTGGTACTTGCTTTTTATAAATAAGTAAAATATAATGGCAGACGCTTCAAGGCCGGCCTTGGATATCAATCCACAATGATGTAGTTATTTATTTTCAGAATTACAAATTATTCATGTTATAGCTTTACTCTGTTGTTATTCATATTGCCTATCGAAGTTAAGTTAATAACTTAGTAGGCACTAATTAATTCGACATTGAACGTATCATCACGGTTGTCTAGCTTCAGTTATCCAATAACAGCCTTTTATCAGAACAAGTGTTGTCTCAATTGAGCTCATTTGCCGATAACCTGTCCGGTAGTGGCTGGGGCCGAGGATGCCGTCATCGACCATTTTGTTCGCGACGTTCGCATGCATTTCATTACAACATCATCAGGAAACATTTTGTTGAGGTCAAAATGTTAAGGTTGGTATTACACGGTTCCTTTCATATGAATATTAGGTCATTTCGCATGCCAAAGCCGACAACAACAAAGTCTCTCAGGTATCAATAGATCTAAAGTCTGTTCAAGTTTCTAATTGATATTTCCACAATATCACCTTTATTTTTATGTATAATAAGTTCATTTTAGAATCACGAGTACTATTGAAAATTCAAAAACTCATTAGAAACTAAGTCGCGAACGAACGCAGTTTATGAGTTATGAGCTAGTAATATTTGTGTGACACACGAAGAGGCAAGCTGGTGGGTTGGTCCCGGCTGTCAATTGTAAATCTTTGACAGTCGTTACAAGTAGTCCGTGGCTCGAAATTCTGACAACCAGTCTTAGCAAGGGGTATCGTATTACCCCGTGCTACCTGGGTTGTAGAGGTCAGACAGGCAGTCACTCCATGTAAAATACACTGGTATTCTGCTGCATCCCGTTAGACTGGAAGCCGACCCGAACATAGTCGGGAAAAGGCGAGGCAGATGATAATGATACGAAGGTACTGCTGTCACGTTTCGTTCTCAGATCTCCGATCATCATCATCATCATCAGCATATATTGTTCCCACTGCTGGGATGCAGGCCTCCTCTCTATGAGAGGGAATGCGCTGTAATCCACCACGCGGGCCCAGTGCGGGTTGGTAGATGTCACATGTCTTCGAATTTTTAGTTCTAGGACATGCCGGTTTCCTCACGATGTTTTCCTTCACCGTTTTTGAGAGCAGCGGTGATGAAATAAATTACACAAAGTAATGCACCTGCCTGGGTTCGAACGTACGACTTACTGCTCGTAAGTCGGGGCTGCTACCTAGATCTCCGATAATACGTGTTAAACAATAAACAAATAAATAAGTAAGTTACAATACTCGCTAACCGATTGGCATGTGTATGCAAATACTGGAAGTGTTATCCATCAGAACGACATAAGTAATCGTATGTTTATGTCTGTAATGCAAGAACTACAAAAGTACTAATCCTTGCTACTATAATGTAATGCTAGAACCTAGAATGTAACACTTTAGCGTATCAGTAATCTACGAGTATAGAACTTACGTAGGTAAGTCTGTCCTCAGAGTTCTCAAGCAAACCAATATAAAGTATAATTTTGCTATGGTTGTAATATAGGCCTATTCATCAACACAATCAATATCACTATTATTTTCTTTATTATTAAGGATCATAATAGGGAAGGCTTTTTGGCGCAAAAAGGTCTGATCTTACAATATCCTTGGTACAATTTTCCACCAAAAATTTAAACTCACGAATAACACAATACAAACATGTAAATATTACTTCCGCAATTTATTATTTACTGCACCGAAGGAGGCTCTAAACTGATCTGCACACCGTACCTACAGCCTTGTATTACAATAGGAAGATTATTCCATTAGAACAAGTGACTGTCAATTGAGTTAAGTGTGTGGAGATTGAGTTAATGTCCATTGTATTGTGGATATTTGGAAAATTACAAAATTGCATTGTTGTATTTAGCGTCTGGGTATGAAAGAAGATTCAGGGAGAGGGTGAAATATAGGCAAAAATGTTTTTATATTGAAATTACTTCGCTATCCGTAATGTAAGGGATTAGTCCATCCATCCCAATCTACAAAAATGTAAGTATTATTTCTAAACACAATCAGTACCGTTTTGCTTTCTCTAATGATAGGTATTTTCCAATTTTCGAAAGCATAATATTTATCCTCTTTTCCAGACTGTTCAACACTAACTGTCATTAACAGGGCCGGATTAACCATGTCGAGGCGCTTAGGCAATGCAATTTTCGGGGCTCCTTTTCAGCCGTCATCCCGCGATCATGGCGCTTGTAACAGAGTCGAAATATCGGTAGCTCACAATAATTGAAAATCACGGAAGATATACCGTAAGTGACAATGTAAGTAAAGTAAAGACAGAAGGGTGTGAGTAAAATCGGATTTGTAAGGGTAAGCTTATCGGATGCAGCTAAAGTTCTTCAAAGAATCTAAAATGCAATAAACTCTTAAAATTGTTAGCACCTAGGATTGGGAAGACCTAGGATCGGGAAGACTTTCCGTACTCATTTATATAAAAGAAGAAGTTCCTAATTTTTGAAGAGTTATTTCAGAAAACTAGGAACTAAAAGAAAATTTTAATTTCCCCACTCCACACAAGCTAACTTAACTTTTTTTTAATTCTTTTATTCAGAAAAACAATTTAATTAATTGCCTTATAGAGACAATTTTGAGACCAAAAGGACCCAAGGCTCCAAGAGCGGGCGTAGCGAGCTCGAAAATTTGACTTTACCTTGGACAGGTTAGAATTGTTGCGACATACAGGTGTTATTTGGTCAATTAAAGTCAATTTACAGACAAAGTCAAGATTTATGAGGAAGTAGGGTGAGCGAAGCGAGGTCGAAATTTTTTCACACCTTACCTTACACAGGTTAGGATTATTTCGATCCCCCATACAGGGGTTACTTTATTGATTTTTGGACAAAGTCAAGACTCATGAGAAAGCGGTTTGAAAAGTGAGCGAAGCGAGCTCGAAAATTTAACACCCCACCTTCATTGAACAGGTAAGAACTGTTTCGAACAAAAGAAAGTAGGCTGCACGAGCAAGCAAACTCGAAAAATTTCACGTCTTGCCTCGCTTGAATACATTAAGATTCGTAATTTGAGATCAAAATGTCCACATGATCCAATTTTCAGCAACCTTGTGTATTGTCATAATAGCCTATTAAGGCCTGTGGCTCCTTATTTATTTCAGCCTTTGTCTATACAGGTCGATCATCTGAAAATCCAATAGGAGTACAATCCAGAGGCAGAAAAAAGGAGCCTTTGTGATAAAGGTTTTTTGACAGAGTTCAAAGTACGAAACGCGCGCGTTGGATTTAAGAAAATGTGTAAGTGTGTAGCGGTAGTATGAGTAGGTACTGAGCCCATTTTTAGCCTTAAAAATATTTTAGTTTGAGAGTGATTCTACTGCACGCTACAGTTTATTACGTTGGTACTAGCTAATTCTGCTTCTACTAATTTGATAACACCTATTGTCATTGAGGATACAAATTTTCCAATTATATTTTCGCAATGTGAAACAGTTTTTTTTTTTGTGCACGCGCGTAACCTATGCAGGGCCCCTACCCGATACGGGGCCCCTAGGCTGTTGCCTAATCTGCCTAAGGGTTAATCCGGCTCTGGTCATTAACCTTACCTGTATTTATACCTGGATCAGTCGGAGCTCGCAGGTGCCTTTTACCCTTGCGTCATAATAAATAATAAAGCCTTTTGGATATCGATGAAGGGTTTTCCCAATACATTACCTAGGTTGAACCTACGCTTAATACCTAACAACACGTAATTTCTTACAAGAAATGTTATCGCTATGTGTCAGAATGATAAACAATGTTTTTGTTTTCATATTTTTCAAATGTTTATGCTGTCGTGTCTTGAAAAACGGTAAAATTACAGTGTGTGTTCAATAAAGATATATAAAATACGCCGTAAGTATGAAACATAAAAAGGAAAAGTATCGTACTTAGTAAATAAAAACGTGTTTTTAGTAAAGGAAGGCTTCAGTAATTTCACGCTTCAGGTTGTTAAACGACCTGCCTTGTTCTAATCAATAATATTTGTTAATAATCTGGAGCGAAAATGTAGCTATCTATACCACGAACATATGAGTAGGTAGATATCTCCATAATCAACACCTATGGCCTCCTCGACTACTTACTTACAAATTAAATTAATAAAATAGAAGTTGACTCACCTGCTTACTGCTCTGATTTCAACAAGTACTCGTATAAAGAATCTAATCAGGCGTCAGCGTCACTGTTCGAATATAACTCTTAATCTAATCGTTGGTGATATCTGAATTCTAAGCTAGTTTATTTATTTACGTTAGACATCTGTTAACAGTCGCGAATTTTCGATCAGCCGGGGCTGTCGTCGGATAGCGCGGCGGTCGCTCTTGGCGGGGCACTGCGCTCGAATGTGACTGTTTAGTTATCGCCGTAAGCCGCGTGATGAATGTCTCCGCTGGATTAGCTACCATAGTATAGCCGCGATACCCGCGAGCGTGGGCGCTTCCCGCCAAAACCGGTTACCTAGGTTACCAGACGCCATCATGGCGTCCCGATACACGCATGCGTATTATCCTGAGGTTTGTTGAGGTTATGGAAATGAACCCCAATAAATTCCAGCAATAAACTATTCTTGGATTCCTGATTTATCGTAGGCACTTCGATTGTATTAGGTAGGTACGATATATTTATTTTTAGAAGATCTTAAAATAGAAGCAAGGTTGCCAGAATGGCTTTGAATGAATTGTACTAGAGTATTTGAGACCAATTGCAATGCACCGTTTGGTATAAGTACATTTTCCCACTGCGGTTCTGAGTGCTTCTTTCCTTTGCTAAGATTTCTACGAGTCTATAATTAATTTCATGTAAAATCTTACAGGTGCCACTTGGGTAAGTTCATTACTAGGTACCACTCCCAAGAGCCAGTTATATGTTAACCAATACTTATTTTAAGATGTAGGTACCTTGCAAAAACAACAGAACAAACGATCATTGAGCGATCTGCAACATAGGAAATGTTGCAGATCGCTTTAATTCATGAACGTGGATATTTCAAACGGCACATGAATCAAAGGGGCCTCCGCCCCCATAATCTAAATAGGAGCTGACCTACAATAAAAAAGGCACATAAAGCCTTCTTGGTTTTTTTATAGCACGACCGGAACTTGATAGCAGCTAAAGATTTTATTTTAGTCAATAGGTACAAGATTACAGACGTCACTTCGTTCCAACTGATTCCTGACAAAGCATAATTATTTCAAACAATCCACAACCGTAACATTATAAGTAGGTAATTACAATAACCCCAATAAAGTAAATTCAAAAACAGATTCCGAGTCCATAAATTTATTTTTAAGATTCAAAAAGCGGTAATAAACAATTCAAATGTCTAGCATCTCCTCCATGCGAATAGAATAGGGCACGTCATGCAAGGAAGTCCAATTGACGGTGTTGGAGCGCGCGACCACGTCACCCACGAGTTGGTCGCGGAAGTCCTGCCATTGGCGCGCCGCCACGTAGTCTTGGAATAACTGCTTCTTTGTTGGTATCTGAAACAATCGCATCATTATCAGAGTATAGCGTGGCGTCTTCTGGGACGCAAGCTCTGAGGAACGGAGCAGGCCATAATGCCACAATGACGGCCCAGTGTTGCTTGGTGTGTTGATTTCTCATGTTACTGAATTTTTGGGGTTCGAAAACAACAATATGTGTGAAATTATCAACCTATTACTTAGATACAAAATCGTAAACGCTGTTGAGTTATCTAACAGAGGCATCGGAAGTGCGTTGTCCTGCGTTGGATATTAATAATAAATATTAATTCCTCATAGAAATCCCCCTAAATAACACTTTGCCCGAACCTAGGAATCGAACTCGAGCCCAGCAGCAGCACCAATCCTAAGTTGGTGAAAATAGAGTCGCCGCAAATACTTGGGACTAAAACATAACCGGCGAAATCCGGGTGTGCTGGTAGTACAACCTCTGCCTTACTCTTCGGGGAATTCAGGCTTGATGTTATGATGTGTTTTGTATCTTTTTAACTTAATATTATGTACCTTCTTTTCCAGGAAATGTTGTATACGTGACCAAATGTTGGCGGTGTTTCGTTGCAACAGCCACATTTTGGGCATCAGCATGCAGTCGACCGGAGTCAAAGCAACGATCCGACGGTCTCGCATATTCTCACCAAAACCAAACGTTGAGCCAGGGTTATAACGGACCACCTAGACATATATTAAGACACATTCATTATCACGTTAATTAACATAGACCACATCATCTCAGACTAACGCACATGTAAACCAAGTTGAGTTGTCAGGATCAAAATTCTTTCACAATTATGCCTGGCACCTAAAACGCGATTTACATGTGCTGATCGCGATCGGATTCATTGGTTAAATTCACGCTTTGTGCAAATAATTGTACGGTCCATACTAAGCTAACCAAGCACTAGTGTGGAAATAAGGACAAACTGAATATGCGTGCATGAAATTGAGTATCAGAGAGATAGGCAAAAGGTGCGATTATCTTCCGCCATTATGTAAGTTAATAAAACATTTGTAAGAAGTTATTAAGAAAAAGATAAACCTGCATAAAGTAAGTCCGAAATTCCGGTAGCTTTGTTGTTGGTTGCGCGATACTATATCTGTAATTTTTTTTAAAGTATAAGTTGGTAGTTTTTACTACTTAGGCATTCACTACTTCTTGAAACACCTACTCACTTAGGTACCCACTTATAGACTAGACATATTTTAATATAGGTACATGTTACAGTTTTATAATGCAAGCACCTCATAGCGTCCTTAGATTCTGAAGGTGCCAACAACACTTCAGATTTCACAGGTTCTAAAGATTCCGTTGCTTCTCCTCCATTGGGTCCAACTGGACTCGTTTCTGTAGCTTTCGACTCAGTGACCACCACGCCTGACCTTATTTGACCACTTTCTCGTTTAGGAGTAATCGCAGACGCCCTACTAGTCGTAGATTTGCGTTGGTTCACTGAGAACTTCAATATACTTTCCAAACGTTTAGAACTTGATCGCATACCGCTCGTCGACATTTCAGCGTTGTCGAGAGACGATTGTTCTAATTTTTCTAATTCACGGACTTTATCTTTATAAGCCCCAAAATATTTTGTATCAAGATCCTGCTCACTTTCTTGTTTAGAAACCTTAAATAAAATCAATTATTAGTAAATACTATTAAGTTAATAAGATACGTCACACGTTTTTCTGTTCCAACATTACAGGGGAACATTTTAGGGGAAAAAGATTTTTGGATAAATCATACATATGGATCTATTAGTGAGTAAAGCGTATGTCCGCAGCGATGTGTGACGGCCACTTGAAGAGTCTCTATCATCTGGCACTGCCCAGACAGGATGAAGTAAACATAGTTAGGTATGCCACAACCATCTCCCAAAATTGTTTCATTTGCTTGATATGATTTCATTTTAGCCACTATACATCCCTCACGTTGAGCCACCTGTAGAAGAAAGAAAAGCTGGATATAACTATAATGAACTTTGACGGCAGGGTTGGCGCAGTGGTTGTACGATTGACTGCTGCGCTATGTGTGAACGTCTTTAGGTATTACGTTTCTGAAATAATTTTATTAACATCATTTACCTCGTCGAGTGCATCAAAGTAGGTGAACGCAGCCATTGCACGTCGCACTTCATCCCATTGCTTCTGCACAGATGCTTGAAGGACATTCTTGAAATCTTCCTTCATCAGTGCTAGCAATTCACAATGACCTAGTGGCAATAAAATGCAATTACTTGGATGACCTGTCTCGCACACAACGCAGACTAAAGTGTGATAACCTAGGAAACGAATTTGTTTGTTACCAAGTTACTGTTTGTTCGATAAAAATTAGCAACAAACAATCGATAGAATATAGTAGGGAGTATAGGGACACATTATTTCCGGAAAGTCACTTATCAGGCACTTCTGAATTGTCAAGAAGTCGGCCTAACGGTCTGTAGTCGGAAAGTTGAAGCTAGTTTCTTGTTTCAAATCTCTATAGAGAGAAACGGACAAGAAACTTAAAGTTAGTTACTAGATACTCGCATAGAAGAGCCAGGCAACTGAAACTCTTCGTACTAAAAGACAGTAGGCAGGTGTTCACCAACACTAAGCGGAAGCTAACTGAATGCCTAATGCCCGTTTTCATTTGAACACTAAGCGGCACCTAACTGAATGCTTGGTGCCCATTTTCATTTAACCACTAGCGGTATCTAACTGAATGCCTAGTGCCCGTTTTCATTTGAACACTAAGCGGCACCTAACTGAATGCCTAATAGGTAAATAAAGTCGACGTCGTAATTACGTACTTTACCACTCTAATGAATTGAAACCATATTAAGAGTAGGTAAGGCTGAACTGTCGCAAAGACTTAGAATAAACCTTTTCGTTTATGACGTACAAGAGTTAAATTGATCCTCAGAGTGCTAACGCAAAGTATGCCAACAGTACAGGTAATAAGTAAAGTATTGCTAACCAACAGTAGTGCAAGTAGCAGTCCTAGGGATGTTATGCAACAAGGACACTTCGCCGAACATGTCGCCCGGGTGCATGACGCCGATGTCCACAGACAAGTACTGCTGCAGCAACTCGTCAAAGATCATCTGGCTCACGATGACGTCACCGGTCACTATGAAGTACAGCGCATGCGCCTCGTGGTGCTGCCGTACTATCACGCTGTTTGGAGAGTAGTACTTGAAGTACGTTACCGCTGCCAACTTCTTTTTTACATGCTGAAGAGAAGAATGTTTTTTTTATCAAGCCGTCATTTTTCATACATTAAAACGTAAAAGACAAAGGAGGTAAGCAGGACGAATGGCTCCATCCCTTTCCCACAGTAAAGCAAGATTACATTTAAACTGGTCTAGGTAATTTGAATTTAGAAGAACCAATTTTTAACGGACGTTGTGAATGTACAAATACTCATAGTTCTTACATTGGGGTATCTCTTGAAACATTTCAGTCCGCCAATGATTCGGAAAATGTATTTTTTCTCTTGATCAGTCCTTTCAGAATTGGGCTTATTCAGCAGTGCTTTATCCTGAAATTAAATTGCTATTACCACGGTAAAAGTTACTAGATCATAAATATCTACATTATTGAGTTACTTAAAAAAAGTCTAAGTTTCCTTTTAAAATCCTAGAAGTAGTATTGATTGTCTTCAAATAATCTATTATATTACCTAGGAATGATTAAATAAAACGATTGCCCGTTTTTACCAATTGTAAGTAGCACCCACACCCTACATTCATCATCTGCCTAGCCTTTTCCCCATCTATGTTGCGGTCCGCTTCCGGTCTAACCGGTTGCAGCTGAAGTTCAGTCGGTATTTTACATGGAGATAGGTACTGCCTCCACAACCCAGTTAGTACTGGGTAATAAGACACGCTGTGGCACCAAAATGAATACTAAATTATTATTGATTGAATTTTTAACGCTCGTCTCGGTGACTAGAGCTAATTCAACAGTTAGTAAGTGAAAACGGGCATTAGCATAATACGTATGCTAAATATTATTTAGCAGTATAATGTAATGTGATGTGAAGAAGTTAATGCCTAATTTTCACATCTCAAAATGTATCCTTGTATCGCCTCACAGTGATCGTCAGCAGCCGTTTCTTCTTCGCCTTCCCGCGAACAGCCTGAGCGACCCGCCGCTTCACGTCTTCCACACCTTCGTAATGCTCAGCTGCCTCTATCATCCAGTATGTGTTGGCCATCACCATGCGTCCAAGTGCTCGGAACCGGCATTTGGCGCGGAACTTACGGCGCATCATCTCTTCAGGATCCTTATAATAGGTAATAAAGTTAAGAGGAGAGTACCTACTAATACAGTTCGTAGGAGGGTAGCTTTTCCTCGGACCTTTAGGTATCTATGTGGGATATTAAAGTGTATTATGGCTCGCATCAATTTTATCAAAATCGGTTTAGTCGTTGAGGTGAACAAAAGTAAGGACTTGTCTGTCCTTACCTTTCACAATCATTCATTTTTCGCATATTAGTATGAATAACATGGCATGATTATTTAAGTCAGTGCCAGACAGCTACCTGCGGCCAACTGCATGCTAGTAGGCACTTAAACCACGGAAACCGTGAACCATGGACGCAGGTTCGGATGCATCACCTTACAGAGACGCAACATTGCAGCTTTGCGGCACGGGTATTTTTTGGAGGTATGATATTGCGCACATCTTACTAAGTCTTCAAATCTTCGTCTGGAGCAAGTCTTGAGCCACGGCGGACACATCAGTAAGACTTGTAAAAAAACATTTGAAAACTTACCAGTTCCTTCTTGTCTTTTCCCAATCGACTCGAAGAATTCATGATTAGTAAATTGTTCCCAAATAAGTAATACGAAAACAACAGTAAACCAACTTAACAATGCTATTTATGTTCAAAGATTGTGTGAAATGTGTTGTGAATTGCACAAAAATGGCATTTAGTCTTTTGTCTCTGCCACAATGATATTTTTTTGACATAATTTTATTTTATTTTAATAATTTACTCATTAGCAAGGAGTCTTAAATTGTACCTAACACCCTGTTGGTTGTTAGTAGTATTCTACTCTTTGCCTAACACGTTAAGAATATGCAACACAATAAAGTGCGGTGTGGTTGCAGAGCTGCATCGCAAACTATGCTCTACCTCCTATCCTGCCCTCTTAGCCCAAAGACATCCAGCCGAAGTGACGTCTGCGCTGCTACCGAAGACGCGACTGAGTTGGCGAAGTTCTCGGATATCAGAATCTAAAAATCGTCGTGCCAGCTACACGAAGAAGATGAATAATAAAATAAATTAACAGAACATAATAGTCATCAGTCGCGCTTGACCCACGGTCTTGAGTGTGCGTGCGCGAGGTCAGTGACCGATCGTAGCGAAAAATGTCGATAAATTCGAAAACAGTGAAATGTTCCAGTTGTAACATTGTTATTAGTGAATTGTTGTCTTATTTGCAAAATAAGATTGATACTATGGACAATGAGAGTATGGTGCGAATTTGTTCATCCGCGTTTACCGTGGCCGAAGTTGAGAAGGCGAAAGCTTTGCTTTTCGACACGATAACGACTAACAAGCGCAATATATCAAGAAGAAAGGATGGAAAAATTCAAAGAGATCTGGAGGATATAATAGCTGTTTTTAAAGATACGGATCCTGATACAGTTCCCATTTTCGTGGCGAGAGAATTGAATAAACTCCCACCCGTGACTTTTGATCACGTAGACGTAACAGCATTATTAAAAGATATTGTTAGACTGAAATCTGATGTGCAGGAAATTAAACAAACTTATGCTACCAAAAAATCAGTGGATGAATTAGAAAATAAATTAAAAAATCTGAATATTATGAAAAGAAGAGGGTACATGGACATTGGACCGGTAGAAATGTTATCGCCCAACATTCAAAGTACTCAAAGAGCAACTGACACCGTTCAAGGTCATGATGGAAAGCGTTTGTTGTCACAAACACAGGTTAGCCCGTTGCCTACTGAAAGGACAGTTATGAATGTATGTGATGACATTCCAAGTGGTACACAGTTCATGGCTTGTTCGAGTAATATGACGTCTTCCCCTGGGCAAAACAACTTGCAAGTTGAAGAGCAGCCCTTGGTGAAAATACATGCATGCGCTCCCGAATATCTTTCTGAGCGTAATTCTGAACGTACGTCGAGTAGTGTGTATGATGACACAACTATCGTTATCAATAGTGCGAGCGGGGCGACTGCGTCGACAGCGGCGCGTTCCTATGCATGTAAACAAACCGCTGAGGCGACTACGTCTAGAAAGATTTCTTTCGCTGCAATGGTGGGGAATGGAGATGAGTGGCCAAAACATAAGAATGACAATGAATGGATTGTTGTACAGAATAAACGGTTCAGAAATAAATTTATTGGAAATAAGGGTAAGGCTCCATTAGATCCAAGTTGTAAATTTAAGGCAGCATTAAACAAAGTACCGTTATTTGTATCGAATGTGCACAAAGATGTTATGGAATCTGATATTGTGGACTATATTTATGAGAAAACTAAAGAGAGGGTATCGCCTGTGAAAATAAAAATGAAAAAGCAGAAAGATTATAATTCTTATAAAATCTCTGTTACTGCACACAAAATCGGCGATTTCTTGGACGATAACCTGTGGCCGTCTGAAATAACTTTCAGACGGTTTTTGAATCTGGGTGATAAACCAACCGGTTTTCGGGATAATGGTGTAAACAAGCATGCAACAAATATATAACATGGGTACCCAGCTAAGTAGTAAATTCTTTAGTTATAATTGCAAGTCTGTTACCCGGTCAATGGAATACGTACGATCATTATGTAAACAAGCCGATATTGTAGCTTTGCAAGAAACCTGGTTGTTTCCACATGATTTAGCTATCCTTGGAAAGATTAGCAACGAGTTTGGTTTTACGGGAAAGTCTGCTATTGACACATCTGCTGACATAATACGAGGCAGACCTTATGGCGGCGTAGCATTACTGTGGCGGAAGGATGCCTTCGATACTGTGACAGTGCTTGAAACGAATAGTGTGCGGCTATCAGCAATAAAAGTGAGTGTACAAAATCGTTCGTTTGTAGTGTTCTCCGTATATATGCCTGTGGACTTAATGGACAATCTAATACAATTTACTGAATGTCTAAGTGAAATGAGTTCAATCATAGAAAATACACAAGTGGCTTCGGTTTATATGCTGGGTGACTATAATGCTCACCCCGGTGAGCGGTTCGGCAGAGAACTAGAAAGATTCTGTTGTGACCAACTGTGGTCATGTATAGATGTCGAGAAGTTAGGTAGTGCCTTCACTTTTATAAGCGACGCTCACGGAACCACTCGCTGGCTTGATCACTGCGTAGTGACTGAAGCCGCCAGGCAGTCGGTTATAGATGTGAAGGTGCACTATGACTCAACTTGGTCTGACCACCTGGCGTTAGAGATTAGTTGCAGCTTAAATGTATTAAGACCCCATTATATTTTAAAGGAAATAAGTTGTAATCAAGTTGTCTGGGGTTATAGGGATATTAAACAAATTGAACGTTACCAAAAGTTTTGTAATGAAAAACTTAGGGACTTAGATTTTCCTTCAGAATTAAGTCACTGTTGTGATGGCATGTGTAACAAGGTGGAACACAGATTAGTCATTGATAAAATGTACACCAATATAATTCACATATTAAGTAAAGCGGCTGTGGATAGCTTCGGTCATAAATTTCAATCACATAAAAAGTGTGTTGTGGGCTGGAACAGACATGTTTATCCAGCACATAAGGAAGCGCGTATACAGTTTCAGTTGTGGTTGTCACTGGGTCGTCCGCGTAGTGGACCAGTTTACAATAAAATGACAGAGACTCGTCGTATTTTTAAATCGAAACTGAAATGGTGTCAAAATAACGCGGAGCAGGTAAAAATGGATGTTCTGGCTACACAGCATGCAAAGAAAAGTTTCAAAAGCTTTTGGAAAGAGACCAGTAAGCTCAATCCACAGCCGTACACCCCTCTCAGCGTGGATGGGTTTGGCGAGTCGCTGGATATTGCTAATATGTTTGTTAATAAATTTAAAGTGGTGCCATCTGATCGTCCGCGTATGTTGCCGCCGGTGCTCAAGGCAGATTCTCAAAAGTTAAATACTTTACCATCTGTTAGCTTCTCTGCTAAGGAAGTAGCTTTCACTATCAGTAAGATGGCGAGGGGTAAGTCCCCTGGACATGATGGAATTAGCATTGAGCACCTGAGGCATGCGGGTATACATTTGCCTAGAGTGTTATCTATGTTTTTCACTTTTTGTATAAGACACTCGTATATACCGGACGAGTGCACGAAAGCTATTGTTGTACCAGTGATCAAGAATAAGACTGGTGACCCCTCGGATGGTTCCAACTATAGACCCATCTCGCTAGCCACCACTGTAGCTAAGGTACTGGACAGTATGCTAGATCAACAATTATGTAATCACCTCAAAATAAATGACGCACAGTTCGGTTTCAAAGCCGGACTGTCTACAGAAACGGCAATCTTATGTCTTAAACATACTGTCCGGTACTACACGGACAGGAAGACTCCGGTTTATGGATGCTTCCTTGATTTATCAAAGGCTTTTGATATGGTGTCTTATGAACTTCTATGGGAGAAACTGAGGTCCACCACACTCCCCGTGGAGATCATTAATGTTTTTGATTACTGGTACAGCAATCAAGTCAATGTTGTTAGGTGGGCTAATGTTTTGTCCGATGAGTACAGGTTGGAGTGTGGTGTGAGACAGGGTGGTTTAACATCCCCTCGACTCTTCAACTTGTACGTCAATGAGTTGATTGAGGGTCTTAGCAGCACTGCAGTCGGCTGTACTATTGATGGCACTCGTATTAACAATTTAAGCTATGCTGATGATATGGTGCTGCTGAGTCCTTCAATCGGCGGATTGCGGAAACTCATTATGAGATGTGAGGAGTACGCCGTGGCCCATGGGCTCAGGTACAATGCGAAGAAAAGTGAACTGCTAGTGTTCCAACCACGGCATTTAAAAGTTGACACTGTCCCATCTGTTTTACTAAATAGTGTACCACTGAACAGAGTGACGCAGGTTAAGTACCTGGGTCACTGGGTTACGGAAGACCTCGCGGATGACATGGACGTTGAGAGGGAGCGTAGGGCGTTGGCTGTCCGTGGGAACATGCTGGCTCGCAGGTTTAAAAGGTGCACGAGTGAGGTGAAGTGCACTATGTTCCGTGCATACTGTCTATCGTTTTACTCGTGCACCCTGTGGATCAGTTGTACTCAGCGGGCACTCAATGCCCTACGGGTACAATACAATAATATTTTTAGGATGTTGTTGGGTCTTCCGAGATATTGCAGTGCATCGGGCATGTTTTTGAAAGCTCGGATTGATGGCTTTCAAGCCATCATGAGAAAAAGATCGGCCTCATTGTTGCACCGTATACGGGCAAGCTCCAACACAATCTTGGGAGTAATAGCGGACAGGCTAGATGGTCCGTTTGTTAGACACTGGATTGCACTCCACGTGTCAGTCTGATTGTTGATTGATTTTTGTACTTTTTAGTTTTAGGTTTACTAACATAGTTCTGAAGTGCTTACTAACACAATTATGGATCTGTGTATTTTACATGTTTTTGATCTGAAATAAAGTTCTGATATATATATAATTATTTTCGATTTATTTTTAACAAACCTATACAGCATATACAGAATAAATCTGTAAAGGATTTTCTTCACCGTGAGCATTCACCGGTAATGTAACAGCCTAGGATTCGATATGTAGCGTTACGTTAGAAATAGACTCGCTCGCCGTGTGCTGCATTTGCTTTTAATCTGTCAATATCACAAAGTTTCACTACCATGAAGGAAATATAAAACAATTTGTTTCAGAATAAAATGATTTATTGATCATTACAATATAATCTGTATTGTTTACATTGCATTTTGAAATTTTTCAAGGGGTGTTAGTAGGGGTAACGGTTCTAATTACATATAAACTTCTACATAGTAAAGTGGTAAATCAAAGTGCAGTTCTATCTGCCTAGGGACCACGTTTACGTTGGTTCGACTCTAAGGTATGGTATAATATTTTTTTTCAGATACATGTAAACCACATTTCATAAATCTAAAAATATTGACATTCCCATCACTGTATATTTATGAACTTAGAAATAATATGACCAAATATGAAACGTTAAAAGTACCAGGTTGGCCAGTAAACTTCCTCCTTTTAGGCAGACAGTACCTGTATTAGGAGAGTCCGCTCTTTCATTGCAAGACGTGTTTAAATACAGAAAACAAAAACGTATTTTTTGTAAAACTACTTACTTAATAAACATTAACTTAAATTAAATCAAATGTGTGTATGACTGGGTGTAAGTATGTGTGTAAGTAAATGTGAATAAGAGTGTAGCCTGATTTGGTTCGAGAATCCTCAGCATTGTTACCTACCTCCTTGAATTTGACGAGGATACAAAATAACACCTTGTAAGGAGCTCGAGAATTTTATATAATTTATAAATAAATTAAATACGTTTCTATTAGAGCCTATTTTGATGTCAATGATTATTTAAATGAAACAATGTAATTGAGATGTACTAACTATTAAAATATTAAGCTATTATTATTAAAATATTTGACATTGCATGTAAGGTCAGCTAGGCTAATTGCGTCTAAGGGGCTAATGCGTCTTCATGAACTTATTCGAAAACTGTTTGGCCTACTTTGGCTTCTGCCATCTAGTTACATTTGCTTAAACTAAATAGGTACTTTACATGTAGTGCGTACAGATGGCGTTGTAGTAAAAGGATCAAAGTACCTATCCAGCCATTTTGTAAATTGGACTTGTGTGGACAACTTGTTACTGCGAGAGGTTAGTCAAAAATCCATATAAATCTTAAGTTTTCTTTAATTAACTGATTGATCAAAGATTGTAAGAAATAGTTAATGGGGTGCTTATGCGGATAGTTATTTTTAATGAATTAGCTTTATTTCAGGAGTTAGGTATATTGCCATTTTTTAGGGTAGGATTAATTGCGACTTGCATTTGCCCCAAAACAGAATTCGTCAACCTTTTTATGTCCTATCCTCACATTTTAATACGAACATGGAATTTATTTCAGATAAAAAAATATTATTATATTTTATATATATTATTATATTATACATATTTACTTGCCATGGTTTTCTTTTTCTCTCATTATTTTGTAACCGAATGGTTACCTCATAACAATTACAATCTAGCCTTCAGGTTAATAAGTAATTTAAATTTAACTTAATTTGCTAGTAAATGTATACTAAAGAATGTGTCCATTGGCACTTTTCTTATTGTCTCTATTATGACGGAAGGACGCTTAGTTCTTGTGTTCTTAAAAGGTAGCACTTACTGCACTCCGTAACAATCACTAAACTAATTCAAAAGGCTTAGTCTTTTTCAGTCTCCTTACTATGTCCGTGGTGTCAAGGAGCTGAATAGCCTCGACATTCACATCTTTATGAAGTCTTTGTTCATGAGCTTCGGCGTATTTTTTTATAACTTTAGCGACAAGGTCCACTCCTAAGTCCCGGTGGATGTCCTCGTTTCTAATGTACCTAGCATGACCGCCGTAGAAACGGGCGATGTCTACGGAAGAATCGACAATTTGACAGATATTTCTATCGTCCCAAGCATGGCGATATTAAGAATGTAGAAAAGAAATGTTTCTTTTCTTCAGTCGACACAAGTCTACAACGTCGAGCATGACGACCATATTTTCTCCCCTTCGTCCACTTTGGTAACTAAAATTACCTAACCAGTTACAAGAGAAGATTTTTCTTTCGTTGTTTGGTAATTAGTTGTGAAAGAAGAATATTTTTTCCATATTCGTAGATCAAATTATTTCCATTTTTGTAACCAACTAGTTACAAGAGATAATTTTTTTTTCGTTCGCTGTTTGGAACTAGTTGTGAGTGAATTACAAACATTCGCAAAAAAAAAACGGGCACCTAAGGAAATTTACGTTCTAAGGTCGATTTGAGTTCATTAAAAGAAATTAAATTGTTTGACGTACTCTGTTTACTTATAATCGTGTAAATTAATACGCGCGAAGTGAATTTTGGCAATTTTTTTTTTTTTTTTTTTTTTTTTATTTGGTCTTATCTTGCAATCAGTCATTTCAGACTATAAACAGATGAGGTGGGTGCTTTTTGTCGTTTAGGGCGCCGCTCCCATTGGAGCAAGCCCTTTCTTCCTCATTATTGGATCTCAAACCCTCCAATCGTCGAATATATCACGCCGCTTTTTAAGCCGACGTATGGTTTCAGGGATAGTGAGCTGCCCCGCTAGCTGGTTTGGGTGCTTTGACAGTCTTAATTTATAGTTTGCTCCATGAGTGTCTATTTCTTCTTTAATCATGGGCATGTTTAGAATTTCATGGACCTCAGTCATTCTCATAAACCATGGTGCATTTGATATTTGCTTTAGTATGTAGTTTTGAACTCTCTGTATAACCATTATGTTAGAGGCGCTAGCAGAGCCCCACAGCTGGATGCCATATGTCCAGATAGGTTTGAGGATCGTTTTATATATGAGCAATTTGTTATCCAAAGATAGTTTTGAGTTACGTCCCAGAAGCCAATAGAGACCCTTGTATTTCAGGTTAATTTCATCTCGTTTTGTTTGAACATGTTTCCTCCATGTAAGTCGACGGTCCAAGTGCATGCCCAGGTATCTTACTGTATGTTGATGTGGAAGTTGAACGCCATTCAAGCTGACTGGAGAACAATTTTCTTTCCGGAGTGTGAATGTTATGTGCACTGATTTGGATACACTGACGGCAATCCTCCATTTGGCTAACCATTTTTCAATCTCATTCAGACTGTTTTGCAAGATGCGAGATGCTTTATTTGGACATTTGTTCGAGGTGAGTAAAGCTGTGTCATCAGCGAAGTTTGCAACTGTAACTCCTGGACTTAGTGGTAAGTCATATGTGTACAGAGTGTACAGGACAGGACCCAGCACAGATCCCTGTGGCACTCCTGCTGATATTTCATAGAAGCTGGAGGTACAGTCGTTCTCGCACACTTGGAAAATTCTACCTGACAAATAGGATTTCAGGATTCCGTAGAATGTGTGTGGTAATATTGATTTTATTTTGTACAGTAGACCTTTGTGCCACACTCTGTCGAAGGCCTGTTGGATATCCAAAAAAACTGATGAGCAGTATTCTTTTTTCTCTAGTGACGTTCTAATTTCTCTGCACACTCTATGCACTTGTTCAACAGTCGCGTGTTCTTTCCTAAACCCAAATTGGTGTTCCGGGATGATTGAATTTTCTTTTATGACTTTTATCATTCTGTGAAGTAGTGACCTTTCAAGCAGCTTTGACATTATGGGCAGCAGGCTGATTGGCCTGTATGATGTGACCTCGTGTATAGGTTTCCCCGGCTTGTGAATCATTATAATATTCGATACTTTCCATAGGTCTGGGAAGTATCCAACCCGCATTATTGCATTAAATACCATTGTTAGGTATACAGCTACTTTTTGAGGTGATTCTTCGAGAACTTTTTTGTCAATAAGGTCATACCCTGGAGCTTTATTGTTTTTAAGGGACTTAAGGTTACTGTATATTTCTTTTGGTGTCACTAATTTGAGGGGTATGTCAAGTTGAAAATCTTGGTTCAGAGTCGAGTCAATGTCCGTCTCGTCCGCATTCAGTGCTGTGTTGTTTGGAGTGAATACTTGGCTGAGATGCCTTGCGAAGGCTTCAGCTTTGTCAGTAGTGCTTCTAATCCACTGACCATCATGCGTACGTAGAGGCGGTTTTTGATGTAATGGTCTGTCAAAGTTTTTGCAGGCTTTCCATAATGAGTAATTGGTTGCTTTTGTGGCTGATAAACCTTCCAGGTAGGCACCCAAGGCCGTGTCGTTAGCATCCTTGATGAGGGTTTTCAATTCTCGTATAGATTTGTTCAATTCCCTTTTGTCATTTGGGTGTCTACTGATGTGCCACACTCGACGTAGCCTCCTTTTTTCGAGTATCTTTTGTCGTATAGAATCAGAGTACGTTTTACTCTGAGGGGGACGATCGCTGTCTTCAGGCGTGGACATCCAACAACTTTCTTGGATGACCGATGTTAATTTACGTACGGCGTTGTCAATTTCTGACTCGGTTTTTAAATTTACCTTCATTTCCAGTCTCTCATGAACCAATTCCCGAAAACAGTTCCAGTCGGTGCGCTTGTTGTAGAGTTTTATTTTCTGTTCCATGTTGAGAACAGTACTGCCGATAGTAAGAATTACCGGAACGTGGTTGGTATTAGAGTCCAAACTAGTTTCTATTTCATAAGAAAGCCTCGATAGACCCTTAACTATGAAAAAGTCTATGACGTCAGGAAGGCGGTTTGGATCAGTCGGCCAGTTAGTCGGTTCTGTAGTAGAGAGGGCAGTCAAATTATTCTTGTCTACCGATTTCTTGAGCTCTCTTCCTCTCGTGCTGGTAAGTCTAGAGGCCCAGTGAACATGCTTAGCATTCCAATCTCCGCCAGCTATGAAACGTATTCCAAGTGTATTGAATAGCTCATCATATTGCTCTTCTTTTATAATGTGTTTCGGAGGGCAGTATATGGCGGACACATTAAATGTTCCATTTCGATCATTGACTGCAACAGTTGCTGCTTGTATGTGAGGTTTTTTGAACTGCGGTTGCTCATGGTGTTTAATATTTGACTTTATAATTAGGGCAGCTCCCGCATGTGCTGTGCCGTCTGGATGGTTTGTGGTGTAAATATTATAGTTACGTATATGAATGCTATTGTTGTCAGTCAGGTGAGATTCAGACACAAGTAAAATGTCTATGTTGTGTGAATGTAAAAAGACTTCTACCTCTTCCACGTTTGGAGATAACCCGTCTAGGTTCCACGTTGCTATCTTTAGGGAAGCCATTACGATATTTTAGCTACCAAAGTTGTTATGAGGTTAATTAAGGTGCTCATTTGTTGTAGGATGAGATCAAACTTTTCTGCTTGTTTGAGAAGCATTTCTTCTATTTTATTTGGTGTAGTTGTTTCCTCATTAATGGTGTTTTGATTGATCCTCAATATATCGGCATAGCTTGCTCTCTTTTTGGTGTTATGGTTCGTTTTTCCTTCATTACTGACTAGTTGTTGGGGTTGTGTTGGTGGCTGGCTACCATTGTTGGCTGCATGTGAACGTTCTACTGTCACTTGCTGATTATCACTGTTATCAATTTTTCCTGTCTTTGCTCTATTCTTTATGTGTGCTTGTTTGTTCGATTTCCTCGCTAATATTTCTTTATACACTTCGCAACCCCTGTAATTTGCTGGATGCGCACCAAAACACAGAGCGCATTTTGCTGGAGTATTCCGATCGGTCTTAGGACAATCTGCCGTTCTGTGTCCTTGGGCACATTTCACGCAGCGGTAAGGTCGCATGCAATAGTTTTTAGAGTGACCATATTGCTGGCATTTTTGGCATTGAATGATTGTGTTCCGTTTTCGTGGTTCCTCTATGGTGACTAGTTGGTGGTTGATGTATTTGATGGTCTTTACCGCTTTGTTGTTGGGACTTTGTTGTAGGGTTGCAAAGAATGTGGAGGTGGGTTTCTTTTCTGGTCCGTACTTCGCATTAATTATCTCTCCGATAACTATGTTTCCGGTCTCTTCTAGTGTTTCTTTTATTCTACTGATAGGTGTTGAGTGATGGAGATTTTTAATTACAACTCTAAGAGGTTTATTGTCCTTTCTGTTGAATGTGTGTCCAATAAGTCCTTTGTCTCGGATAATTTGAAGTATAGATTTGTAGACCTCTACGTTAGCGCAATTAATGCGAAGTTGGTTTTGATTAATTACTTTGTAAATGAAGTCGGTTTTGCTGGCTACACTTTCTAAGAGCTCAGTAAGCTTGGTAAGTTCTTCAATCCCATAAAGAATTATTGGAGGCGGTTTAGAGACCTTCACAGGGGCTTCCTTTTCGTTGTTTTCTTCTGGGTCAACCGGAAGAGAGCTGAATTGATTTGTGATCATAACTCTCTCCGGAGATGGGGAGGTAACCTTTTTCCTTTTGGCACTGCGAAGCAACGGTACTCTCTGCCACGTGGGGGGATTGAGATTTTCGGGTTCAGTATAAATGTTGTTCGGGAGAGTAGTCTGGCTTTGTCTGTTAGCTTCTGTTCCAGAGCTCAGAGATACACTTCTTGGTCTGGCCAGGAATAGACCAGGATGTAAGACTTGTTGTGCTAGCTTCTTATTACTTTCTTTAAGACCAGTAGCATTCACTGGTAATTTTGGCAATTAAAAAAAAAAACGATGAATTCATTAGACCCGATGTACACGGCAAACAATAAGAAGTAGTCGGCATTAAACCGAGAAGATTTTTTAACTCTTTTTAATTAAATAAAGTTACAAATGTAAAAACCTAATAACGAGTGTGACCTCTGCTTGCCAAAATCACAGCTTGAAGCCTTCTGGGCATGCTTTCCACGATGTTTTTAATAACGTTTTGAGTAATACGTTCCCAGTCTTCTGCAATGACTTTTTTTAGCTACCTGATGTTTTGTGGAGCAGGTTGCACTGATCTTACCCGTCTCTTTAGAACATCCCAGATATGCTCAATTGGATTGAGGTCAGAACTTCGAGCTTGCCAATCTAAACGACGGATCCCAACTTCTTGCATCTACGCTTCCACGTCGCCAGAACGGTGCGGGCGAGCATTGGGTTATGCATATAGAAAGACTTCCATTATGTACCGGTGTGCATTTAATGTTGGCTTATGTTTAACATAACACCAGATAAAGTAAATATAACCTTAAAAAACATTTTTATACTGCCTAAAATAGTAAATGATCACCAGAATTAAAAACCTGAAAATCACAGCTCCGAACTAAGGCGTAGTCGACGGAGCCCCGCTACGCGACGCTCCTATTTCTCTCTGCAGGGTTTAAAGTAACCTAACACGAAGGGGATGTCGGGGTCTTAGTTCGCTCGCTCCGCTCGCTCACTAGACCCCGCCATCCCCTTCGAACCTAACCTGTCCGAGTCGGGGTGCCCAATATCCCGAGCTCGCTTTGCTCGCACTTGCTTCCTAAGTTCTTCTTGCCACAAAATTTGGTGATCATTTACTATATTTGGTGATCATTTACTATATTTGGTGATCATTTACTATATTTGGTCTTTGAATACAATTTTTTTGGTGTTTAGTATTTTTTTTATGGTAACGTAGCCTAGGATCTCAAAGTATTTTTTGGTGCTCATTATATTTAATCCCTTTAATGTCGAAATAATTGCTGCCCAAAACATAACGGAGCTTCCGCTATAAGGAGTGATTTCTTCGTAACACACTTCCGCATAGCGTTCCCGTAGTCTTCGCAGCACTCGCCGGCGTCGGTCCTCTCCGCACAAAGAGATTCTAGCTTCATCAGAAAACAATACTTTATTCCAGTCCTCCAGAGTCAATGGAGCACAGTTTCGAGCAAACTGAAGTCGAGTAATACGGTACTCACGGAGTAATTTAGGGCCCCGAGCCTGGCGGTAACTCCTGATATTGGCAGTCAAAAGCTTCCTCCTGACTGCCCACAAGCCAAGTCAAGTCCTATTTCCTCCAATGTCCAGTATTCATAACAAAAAAATTGCAATAATGGAAAAATAATTCTTCTGTCACTAGTTACCAAACAACGAAAGAAAAATCTTCTCTTGTAACTGGTTACAAAAAGTTACAGATATGGAAAAATAATTCTTCTCTGACAACTAGTTACCAAACAGCGAAAGAAAAATCTTCTCTTGTAACTGGTTAGGTAACTATAGTTACCAAAGTGGACGAAGGGATTTTCTCTTCTTTTGACATTTGGGGGTAGAAAGTAGAAACATTACTTCTGACAAACGTCAAACTAGTCTTATTAAAAACTAAATACGAGAATACGTTTCGTGGTTGCGTTGAGTTACGTTCAAAAGGTTGAAATGTTATGTAAAATATTTAGGTTTAATTTCGCGAAAAAGATCCAGGCCTGGATCCAGGATGCAGCAACACCATCCCACCCACGAAAAATGAAAAACTCGTGCAATTGGCAACTTCTTTTTGTTAACTAAACGTAATAATATTCAGGGAATATAAACATCACGTGATACGTCCCCGTTGCTATGGAAAGAATTTCTGTCTATGTCTTCATAGAAACGCGAGTCGACGGGCCACGGGGCGCGCCATGCTCGGGCAGAAGAAATGTCAAGTTGTATAGAAAAGATTTCTTGTCGTTTCTTGGTAGAATAGAGATAGAACGGTCATGCTAGGGGGGCAGGGAGCTTTTACTATGCTCCGAAGTACCTTATTTTGAAATCTTTGAATTATTTCAATATTGGTGCGTTTTGTACAGCCCCAATGCTGTATACCGTATGCCCATACAGGCATAAGTACTTGTTTGTAAGAAGTATTTTGTTGTACACTGACAACGATGAATGTCTGCCAAGTAGCCACTACATATTCCTGTAGCGTAGATCTAAATCCAAGCGTTTCTTTTTGACATGAGCCTTCTAGCGAAGTTTTGCGTCAAGCGTCATACCTAGGTATTTGGCTGTATTTTCGTAAGGCTTGCCATGGTGGCATTGAAATAAGTACATGAACATTGACAAATACTTGACTAAATCTGATTTTCAAAACTTCATTAAATAAAGACTTGTATGGCCATGGTAAAATACTCATTTCAATTTGTCATCTATGTGTTTAGGATGTAGAGAGCCAGCAATCGTAATACCCAATATCCCTTATCATTTTGTTATGGATAATGTAATAATGCAAAATGCACATTTTTTGTTGGAAAGCTCTTTTTTTTTTGGTGTCCATTTTGCTCCATTTTTACTATTTATGAACACTACTGAAGAGGAGTGCGGGTATTGCGATGCAAATATTTTGATTAATATGGTAGGTAATTTTATGGCGTAACCACTTATTTACTTCTGTAAAACTTGATATTAACGTAGGTAATTTTCATTTCAGGTGTAAGAAATTATTATTATTAAACAAACCGAACCTACTTACACTTTAGATTCTTTAAAAAAAGCTGTCAAGGAAGTAACAGATGGTATTTTAAATTCTTAACAGGCGTCAAAAAAGTATTAAATATTAGACAGAGTTAAACTTAGAAGAGGGGTCGTTAAGGAAACCAAAGGCAGGCCAACAGCGATCAATATCAAGTGTGGCAAACGAATGGCTTCTAGCCTCCATATTATGGAAAAGAACGGTTTCGGTCTGTCCTCTGAAGAGACTAAGAAATTAGTAACGCAATACGTTAAAAAAATAAACTTAAGACGCCTTTTAATGAGAAAAGTCCGGGATACGACTGGTTTGCTGCTATTCGAAAAAGAAACAACTTGTCACTAAAAAAACCACAAGCAAATGTCGAGAAAAGCAGCATGGGACCCCTTCATAATTAAACAATATTTCGACACGCTTGAAGAATATTCGGAAAAAATGGACTTACAGTATAGTCCAGATAGAATCTGGTATCTGGATGAATCCAGGTTTAGCAAAGACCCAGATGTGCAGGTGTGAGGGGTTTTGCAAGTACTCGAACAATAGCTTCTTGAGGAAAAGACAATGATACTGTGTTGTTTACGGTAAACGCAGCAGGTGAAAAATTAGCATCATTAATTACATTCCGTGGCAAGAATGTATGGGACCGGTGGATGTCTGAAAATGTTTATGAGGGTACCTGTTATGCGGCTACAAAGAATGGGTGGATAAACGCCAACGTTTTTGAGAAGTACATGTTGGGGACAGCCTTGCCTCACGTAAGTAGAGAGCCAACTTGTTTCATTATTATATGATGGCCATTCCACTCATTTTCAATTAAATGTATTGGAAAAATCAAAGGAGTTAGGCGTTGAAATTATAAAACTACCGTCACACACCAGCCATCTCCTACAACCTTTCGATTTGGCAGTTTTTAAATCAATGAAAGACAGGTGGGATTCTAAAATATTGACATGGCAACGTTTAAACGTAGGAGCAAAGATGCAAAAACACCATTTCAGTGAAATACTCGGGGAGATGTAGAAAGATTTAGATCCCAAAATAAAAAGAAATTGATTTAAAAATGGTGGAATCTTCCCTCTTAATAAAGACATAATACCCGAAGATAAATAGGACGCGCAGGCTTTTAAAAGATTTAATGAAGCCGAAATAAAACAAGTGAACATAAATTCCGTAATGTTGGATTACTGAGTTTATGTTCACGTGAAATAATAATGACCGTAAATGCAAAATGAACCTCAACAAATGAAACATACAATCGAATTACTTTCCATCCCAGAGATTCAGATTCCAGAGATCATTATACCTGGTACAAGCCAAATAACACCAAAAAATAATATTTTGTAAGACTCAGTGAAAATGAAGGAATTGTATCGTTTGAGAGTTTGTTACTTAGCACGATAAGAAAAGCAGACCCTGCACATAAAATTAAGAAAAGAAAAGTAGTTAAAGGAATTGAAGTGATTACACACGAGGAGTTTTTGAATCAATTACGACAAAAAGAGACTGAAAAAGAAAAACTAAAAGGAAAACTAAATTAAAGGTCAAGAAAAAAATTAACCCTAAACAGAAAATATCTTTAAATATTAAAAACCGACAGAAGAAAACATTGAAGAAAGTACAGAAATATTCGTCGGATGACGGCAGTGAAAGTGATAATTTAATACTTCGTGACTCTGATACAAGCGAAAATTGGGATACGTATTGTGAAAATATAATACAGGATAAAGAAGAGGCCAGTAACAGTGAAGATACAACGTGGAGATGACAATATGACTTTAAATGAAAACACTGGCAATACTGGTTTATAGAAACATTTCTAAACTATCAAATATATCCGAAAATCGAAATTAAAAAAAAAAACTTTAACTAACAACTGCAAACAAAATAAAACACCAACAAAGGCAACGCAGCGTGGTTTCATTCATGATAAAGCGCGAGGCCGCGTGCGGCCGCTCGCGGCGGCGTTGCGTGAACTTGCGTGGCGACGCCGATGACAGCTGACGCAGCGACGTAATGTTTTGGCGCCATTAAATATTATTATTAATGCTCAATTACACAAATCAAATCAGAGATTATAATAGTCGGGCATCATTCACCCGCGAGTTATTCACAATCACTTTTCGATCATTTTATGTCGCTAGTCATTTTTTATTTTTCAATATGTCCGCCGTGTTCTTGTCTAATGTTATTTCTCACTCTTGATAATAGATCACCATTTAGCAGCCATTTCTTTCAATTTATTAAAAGATATTATTATTCTATTTTTTAATTCCTCAACGGTATTATCTTCTGTTGAGTATCCTCATTCTTTATGTGACCCCACAGGAAGAAATCCAGGGGCGTGAGATCTGGTGACCTCGCTGGCCACCGCAACGTCCAAAACGGCCAATCCGCAGTAGAATAGTCCGAACATTTGAGTTAAACACTTTCTTGCAGACACCACTGAATGAGCTGGTGCTCTGTCTAACTGGTACCACATCTGTCTGTACACGTCCAGCGAAAGTTTGTCCGTGAACTCGGAAATGGATCCGTTGAGGAGTTCAATGAACTTTACAGCATTTAAATTGCCATCAATAAATACCGGACCAATAATGGTATTTCTATGTATGCCAGCCCACACATTGACAGCAAATCTGTACTGGTGCGAAGTCTCCCGTACTAGAAGCGGATTCAGTACCATTCCAAAAACCATTCCTTGTGAATGTACCTTCTTCAGTCCACATCACATTGTACAGAAAGTCAAGATTCTCGAGATGTTTGGTTTCCAACCAGCGACAGAAAGTTTCTCTTACTGGCTTATCTCTCAGTAACAATGCTTGTACTTATAAGGTCTGCGCTTGTCACATTTCAAAACTTTTTGAATGTTTTTGTGTTTTACTCGAAAATGTCGACCTGCATTACGCAGACTGGATGTCGGATTGCAATTATAATTATTAATAACTCTTTCGTCTGGAATCACATTTGCACCTGGAGGAGAACCATCTACATATATGCGGGATCAAGGATTGATTTTCCCGTATCCTCTGGACAGCTTGTACAATAGTGCGCCCGTGGGTCAGACACATATGTGTGTTCCCATACCTCTCATGGTATTTCTGTACAGCTAAAGCGGCATCTCCATGACACTCCCCATAAATTAAAATCATATTGGTTTACTCCAAAGCTGTGTAATTGTATCGAGGCATGATTATTTAATTTCTGACTAACGTAATTTGTACTTACGAACTTTATGTATACTATACATCAGTATTTTAAACTTCGGAGTAAAGTATTACAGTCGACAATTAGATACTATGTTAAGCCGGCTCAAAGTCAAAGTGTTACCATGACTGACGTGCAGTCTGCTTCTGTTTCAAACTTCCCTCCAACTATTGGAACCCGCTTCTGAAAACAATCAGGAAACCTCTTTTGATGCAGAAAACAATGTAATGTAATAATAACCTGCAAAAAGTTAAAATGGATCCAATAAGTTAAAAAATTATAAAAGAAAATGTTGTCTTTGCATTTACATTTTTTATTCAGGAATCAATGAAAATTTATTTTATCAGTGATATCTTAATTAGCCTCTTAGTCTGCAAGAAAGAGAATTAACCAGATTATGGTACAATTGTTTTACTTATATAACAAAAAACATTGTTTGTTCTCAGCTGACTCGGTGGTTGTACAGCTGGAAACTAGAGATGAGTCCGATATCATGTCACATGTAAAAATCATCGATATTTTAAAATCATTTCATCATGCAATGACAAAGAAAAAATCATCAATGCTTTTAAATCATTATTAGAATGAACGCGAACTTCGGTGATTCGGATCGGACGTTCCCGGGCCGTCTCGGGGGCGCTGTGCTGTGGTGTGAATTGCGACTTTGCGATGCTGCGCGATCGGCGATACTGAAGTCACAGAACTCACATATTTCGATAAAATGACAATGACTGGCGCAAGGAACGGCAATAATACTTGCACTGGCGTTGTTTACGTTTGCGTGCGAAATGTGCTGCCTTAAAATACCCTGCCATGCCAAATTGAATTACGGGGCTAAGTGACAAAATCAACCCATGCCTACATAAATAACTGATGATAATTTCACTAAGTCGTTCCGCGATCATTTCAGTATCTCCTCACAATTGAAGTGACGCGATCTAATACTCAAATAAAAATCATTGATGATTTTGTCATTGTTCCCGTCACCGATATTTTTTGTCATTGTCATGCAGTCATCGATACAGAAAAATCATCACTCAGCCCATTACTACTGGAAACCCGTTCTACAATAGCCTTGTGGCTTGTTTTTTTTATGTTTTTAAGCCAATTTGTAATGTGCTAAAACCATAATGCTTTATATGGTTTTGCTATTTATTTCGTATTCGCCTGTAATAGATAAGAGCGGTTGAAGAAAATTTTCTTGTTTGTTTTATCATTAAAACTTTTCGTTTTGTTGCGCTTAGTAAGGGTACAATACATCTATGTTAACGTACTAGGATTTGACTCATACCCCAATGAATCTCGTTTAGGCATGATGTCCTGGAGGAAAAATACCTACTTAACGAAGGTCTCTGGTTAAATTCCTCGAAGGCCGAAGGGGGAACTATGTACAAACAGTCGATTGTAGACAAACTGATGATAGTTGATACAGGGATCATAATCACTGTTTGGATCACAGCTGTTGCACTAGGCCGTCAGTCCAGGATGGCTACTCTCTTTCTCCGAAACGTAACTTCGGCAACGAACGAAAATTAAACGTAGTTAAGTTAGTAAGAAGTTCGAATTTGCAGACAACGTATGTATTGAATTTTATTGTGTCCGTCCTCAAATTATATAGAGTAGGGTCACAAACGATACTACGTTTAATTTTCGTTCGTTGCCGAAGTTACGTTTCGAAGAAAGAGAGTAGGCCTCCTGTTACGTTTTACAATAGATCACAATTACGATCGTATCGGGACTAGCCCATGAAGTTATCGAATCGAAAAACAAACGATAACAATAATAAACAATGGAAGTCAAATTGACGACGACGTCATTTCAGTGTTACTATTTTATTTCTTCCGCCTAATAATTTAGATTTTATTGCTTGCAACATTTTTCAACACATTTTATCCACGGAATTATTAAGTACCAAAGTATACAAACATTGATCGTCTAGAGTCCCCTCATTGCAGGTTAACAATGTTGCCATAAATTATGTTTGTTTAATTTTTAGGACATATAATTTCCATGTGAAAAAAAGTTTTTGAAGTTTGCGAAAACAATGCGCTTTATTTTTAGTCTGTGAACGTGAATTAACAATTTTTGACATCTAATTTATTGACAGAATCGTCGGCGTACTTGGCTTTAGTATTTTGAAAACGGTTTTGTCGTTTAAATTACCGCCCCAATTAATAGAAAACGGACGAAATCTACTCATAATTTATTACATTTGTACATTATACTCAAGAAAAATGGTAAGTTTAACAACAAATCATTTTAAGGTTAATGTTTGTAACAGAAGATCTAAAAACAGCATTATCATGATTACAGAGTTTCGGTCTGCCTCCACTGAAAGTAAAGCCTGAACATGTCAGTAATATCAAGCCACAGGAAGGTCCGTTCGGTGTGCCGAACCCGCTTGTAGCGGGTCTGGCTGCTACGAAGTCTAAACTTGGCATGTCACATCCAATAGAAATATCCGAAAGAAGTGTAAGTTTTCAACATTTTTTTAAATATTCTGGTTAGTGTAAACCTACCCCATGATCGAATAATTTTTGTTAAGTGTAAATTGTCTTACATTCCTTAGTAGATCAATACAGGCAAGTCTAGTCTCTTAGGAATTTTGGATTCTCAATATGAACTCAGACTCACTCTTGACTCAGACTCACTCTTGGTGTGTGCTAGCTGACATGTAACATTAATTTGATGTAATGGATTCCTTGTTTATATAAACTTGAACACTATTGTATAGAATCTGGTTCTTCTAACCTATCAGACAGATGTGTTGCTGGGGAGTTTGTTCCGCCACTTCTTCTTCCCAGCTAAAACACTAGGAAGTGGCGAAGGGACTGTCTCTTGTAATTTTGACGTTCAAAAAGTGCTGATTATCAGCCTAGTTTGAATAAATGACTTGATTTTTGATTGAAGTAGTGAAGCTTGAAAACTGAAAGCGATATTCATTCAAAAATCCTCTACCTAGCCTTTTCCTAACTATGTTGGGGTTGGCTTTTAACTGGATGCTGCTGAATACCAGCATTTTACATGGAGCGACTACCTTTCTGACCTCCACAACCCAATTGGTAGTGGATAATACAATACCCTTTATTTAAAAATAAAGTTATCAAATATTGTTTTCTATGAATATTAGTTTTACAGCAAAATTATATAACAATCTAGCATTATAAGAAGGATATGGTCCATCTTATTATACTAGTTTGTTATAATTTTGCAACACTTTCCTCTTTATTAGCTAATAAACCTTAACTCAAAATAGAATAGGTAATAAGATGTTATTATTTTTTGCAGTATCATTTAAACCAGGAAAAAATGAACATGGCAATGCTCCGCAACATCCAAGGTCTTCACGCACCACTCAAGCTCACCATGGAAATGAAGTTCACTAGCAAGGTATGTTTTTGTAGTTAAAAAGTACTTAAATTTTTATTAATTATTTTATCAGTCATGCATCCAAAACCCTTCTAAAGATTCCTTAAAAAATGATTTGTGCACAGCAGCTTTTATGGAAGCTGTACAAACAAGTTCTAATTTTGTTGTATCTATTATGAGAACATGACACCAATTAGTATTAAACATAGCTGCAGCAAACCATCTGGATTGTCTACCTAAATTATTTTGTTATAATCTTTACTATGTGACTGATACTCATGCAAAGTTAATGAGTTGAATAAAAATAAGAAATATCTCTATCCATCTCTTCTTGATTTTATTTGGAAAATTACCATTAATTTCTATTCTTTCAGATTGGTCACCTTCCATTCCTTCAGAGGTCGAACTTCCAACATGATGTGTTGTCTGGCAAGCACCTGGATATTGGTTTCGAAGATATTCTGAACACTCCTGAGCTGCGTGAAGTGGCCGGCCAGCCTCACGCTGTAGTGGAGCGTTCACTTGGAATTCTCTGATCTACTTAGTTTAGGTTTTTCTTGTAATGCACTAATGATTTTTAATAAAAGGTTATACTAATCATTTGTTGTTATTTACTGGAAACTGGCACTATATACTATAAAACATTATAATAAGAATGAAAACAAGAAGGGTTTACAGTCTATTAGATGAAAAAGTACTGTTCCAGGCATTGGAACAGCCTCTTTATGGTTGTTAGTAAAAATATGAAGTTTGATATTTTTAAAGATGTTTCATGATATAAAATAATGGAAAATATCATTTTAAAGTATGTGTAAGATTAAACCATTGCAAACATTTATTTGTTAAATTTTTTATTGGTATCTTACTATAAATTTTAAACTAGTTTTTTACAATATCAAGTATTCTTAGTTTGCATATTTTCTTGACCTCGTTGATGCCAATAGTAATTTCTTGTTCAGAAGAATTATTATACCGACGCTGCAGACCGTCGATTATTGATTGCACTTTGTTCTCTCTCGCACAAATAATGAAAGGAAAGCCGAACTTTGCTTTGTATCTGAAACAGAAATGCATATGTACCAATATTAGAGGTATAACATTGCAAGTTAAAGCTCTTAAAAACACCCTTATCATAGCCGACAGGTTCCTTCTCCCCGTCATATTTTTTTGTTTTGGATCATATGTTGATTGTTGTAGGACAAAGCTCCAACTTTATTTTTACAAGTTTTTAAATTTTATTTAAATGCAAGCAGCACAATTATTTGAGTGTGATGTGAGGAGAAACAGGCAAGACCATACCGAGGAAATCTGGTTTAGGAAGCATGTCCTAGTAGTTTACAATATACTCAATAGATGGCAGTAGCTGAACAAACTCGGTGACAATCTACTAGATGTCGCTGTTAACCTGACTGTATGTTATTTTTATGTCGGAAGACAACCGGTGCACGGTGCTTCAACGCGCTGGTATTCAATCACCACTAAAATCAGGGTATTGAAAAGGGGATATACATACATATGTATGTGGTACGGGTGAACAAACGCGTAATACTCTTTGGTTGCACGCTTCACTTATTAATTGCACTTTTGCCATGTTTCCCTACCTAAGTGAAAACCTATATGAAATGTTGGATTTCTGCCGACACGATATGTGGATAATGTGGACATGTGAAACTTGTGGAAAGCACTGATGGGATGCGCTGCTTATAACAATTATTATTGTTTAAAGTAACTTTTATTGGGTATTTCATGTATAACAGACTGAGTGAAGGATGATAAATGGCAAGAAATATGTCTGATGAGATGACGAGTAAGTAATAGAGAAGTAAGGAAGAAGAAGATACCTCTACAATGCTGCGCTGACCCCGAATCAAATGGGATAAGAGCAGCAGATTTATGATGATAGCTGGCCCCTCTTTTAGTTCATTAAGGGTTTTAAGTTTTAACTTATTAACTGGCGAAATTTGCACCTCTGGGAAAACAGATGTGATGTCATGTGTGTTAGCAAGTTTTTGGTTAAGTACCGTTGGTTGCTCTCATCCATTACCCTCTTCTGTTCGGTCGTGAGGCCATCCAGCCCGGCTGCTCGTTGTTCACCGGCAGATTCCGCAGTCAGCTCTCCTCGCGCCGCCAGCCTACCCGCCAGATCCGGGTGCAGCTTCAATATAACTAGTTTATCTGGAATACCAATGTCCTTGGGTCAATAGGCAATCGCACAGTGGTTGCTGTGTAGGATTACCTAGTGATTATGTCACATGAAAATGCTTATTTTCGAGTTTTCTGTTAGCTATGTAAAACCATCTCATAGATGGTCATTATTTGCAAGCGTTTAAGTAGGTATTTGTCGGACTATGAAGCCATCAAGGTCAAGCTTTTCAAAATCTGCTATTGACAGGTATTTAGTTTACCCTTACCTTCTACTTTGATTTCCTCTAGATAGGTTTGAAATGCGTGACAAAGAGCCGTTAGATCCTGGAAAGGTCTCTTCTTCTTGACCTCTACGGCAGCAGCTGGACATAATTCTATAACATTTCCAAATACCGACTCAAACTGTTCATCACTTAAAGAATTCACCTCTGAAATACTTATTGGTAAAGTAGGACACGCCATTTTAAACAATTTATGTTTAAGTGCCACAACAAACTTCGGACGACTGTGTGCCTGTGTTATCAGTTGAGTTTATCAACCGAACGCAGTTAAGGGTCATTACGAGATCAACTAATGTGAAATATTTAGATGTCATTGCCACAAACGAAACAAATATTTTGGAGCCATTACCTACACTTGAAGTAGTTTTCTAATCGGCATTAGAATCGGATTAAGTTCGTTTCCATCCATTCTTGAGAATGTATTGTGCAGTGTGCTTATGTTAAACTAATAAAAGCGTGTTAAAAGCAGTTCTTATAAAATCCTTAGTTCACACTTCCTCATCTAAGTTAATGTTTTCCTATTCGTCCGCGATTTTTTTATGAGAAATTTCGTTGCAGGATCCAAGAGCGTTATACACGGTGAAAATCACCTCATCACGAAGCCGTCAACCAAGCATTCCGTACATGAAACTTTACGCAAAAATTATTGCTGGGAAACGACTTTTTTTTGGGGGGTGTAAAATCACGTTTTGAGGTAGAACTCAATGAAACGCACTCAAAACATTGTGCTGATGGACGGATTGAATAGTACTGGGGTCGTGGAGGTGTTTAAAGTAAAAATCTTACATTAAAAACTTGTGTTTAAAAAAATACTTGTCAAAAAGTTGGAACTTTGACCCCTAATATCTCCGTAACTAGAAGGTTCCCAGGTATGGTGTAGAACAAAAAAATGATCGCAATGACAGGGAGAACCAGTGCCTTTCGGCTTCGTTAAGAGGTGTTTTACACCCTTTATTATTTCTCTGGGACTTCGTCAAGCTTCGTTGTCTCGGCGGTTTTCTGGTGGTCGCCACTGTTGATTTTGGCTGCCAGGAGTTGTAGTGATTTGGGAATAGTGTGGCGGCCTTCCCCATCCAACTTCCAAGCAGTTGGAGTGTTCAATTTATCACTATTCTTCCTTACCCGATTTATTTGGCGTTGGGGCAGCAGTCTTCTTCCATACTTCTCTATTAGTCGACATCTCAGTAGTTACCTCCTTTCTAGCCATAATATCATCTTACCTACACACGGTCCATCCTTCGTTTCAGTCAACTTCTATACTAGTATAGCCATCCACATGCATTAATTATACTCATAACTTTTCTAACGATATTTTCCTATCCTATCCAATCAGTTTGAGTCGTTAGTAACTAAGTCAAATTGTTAGCTTTTTATGCACCAGCACCTTTTTCCATTTGAATTAGTAGTAATTAAAATAAGTAGTATTTTATGTACATAAAATCACCATCATCTTTCCTTTATCCCAACTTATTTGGTCGTCAGTTGGTCACAGTTGAAATGTTTTATATTTCTTTGTCAGCATTTGGCCGCCACCTCAGTATTGACTGAATACGAAATACGAATTCGTCAATACGAAACTGAAACGGTTTTCCAACAGTCGGTTGGTCCATGAACCTTTGGTTAACATTATCTTTAAACCATAAACTTTTCATCCAAAGGCCTTTTTATCCATGAACGTTTCGCGTCAGTGAATGCTCCACCAATAAACTTCACCCAAGGAAAAATTGGCCAACAGTCCCCGGACCAGAACAAATAAAAGCTTTTAAAAATAACTTACTGTAACTAGGCATAATTATAACATCGTTGAAAAGGCATTGCGGCAGGTGGAGAACATAGGATGCAAGAGCGAGTGAAGCGGGTTCGGCACCTGCGGCAACCTGACTCGGACAGGTTAGGTTCAAAGGGCATGGCGTCTTCACTTCATGTTAGGTTACTATATACTCTGCAGACAGAAATAGGCGGCGGCGGCGGCGCCAGGGGGAGGCGAGAGCGATACACTTATAATATTACGTTTATGTTTATTTTGTTTAGCCGGCACAAATACTTTATACATACATATTTTTGTAGTGTTATCATACTTCATATAAGTATTATATATTTTTGTAGTGTTGTGTTATTTTATAATCCTAAGTACTGTTTATTTTATTTTCTTATTTATGTTATCAAATATTTATGCTGTTTTGACTTCCGTACGTTATTTCACAGGTGACCACTGAAAACCAGCGCTGTGCTGTGGGTGCCCCATGGCACAGCATCACGCTGAGTGGTAACCTGCTTGTCGCAGTCACGACGTGCAAGCAGTAATCATTTTTGATCCGTCCTGTTTGTACTTTTCATATTTTTTTTTCCTTGCATTATACCTATATTTTTTCTTCTATGTTATTTTTGTAATTTTGTATGCCCGTCATGTCCCTGCGACAAATAAATATATTTTCTTTCTTCTTTCTTTCAAATAGGAACCCTGCGAAGCGGGACTACATCGAGTAATCCTATCTATGGTGTCTGTTGGCCAATTGTTCTTTGGGTGAAAAGTTATTGGTCAAAACATTCTGTTAGTTAAGCATTCGCTGGCGTAGAGTTATATTGGCGAAACGTTCATGGGTGAAAAGTTCGTTAGATGTAAAGTTAATAGTTTAAAGATAATGTTGACCAACGGCTTATGGTCCAACCGACTGTTGGTAAACTGTTTCAGTTTCATATTGACGAAATGCCTACTATTTTTCCCATTTCTTACAATACATAGATCGTAGGTAGTGCCCGACCTATCTTTTAGTGATATGACGATGTTTTCTTTCGATTTCCGCATGTCTGATGGCATCTCTTATAACTTGTGTATTTTTTTTTAAATATTGGAATTAAATAGAATATCCATCACCATCGTGCAATAGATAAGTAAGGCTTTTTATTAAGTAGGTAGGTAATGCTTCCTGAGGTCGGTCCCTGGATAGGCGACAGGACAGCCGTTGGTCCGGCTTTTATTTGTACATCTTTCGACAGCCCTTAGCTTACGAACTGGTAATTAGAAACCCGAAAGTTTGAAAACCAGTCTTACCAGCAAGTTTCCAAGTTGTAGACGTCGGGTATGCGTCCTGTTCATGTAATATACTGGCATACAGCTCCACCCGGTTGAGACTGGAAGCCGACTTGTTGGCGCCCACCTCAAGGTGGTGTATTAGGTCCGGTATCAGGTTCTCTATTGTGTCACCTAACTTTTTTATCCATAATTTAAAGTGCCATAACTTTTTTTGTCCTAATCTTCATTTGTCCGAATGATAATTCACCCGAACTTAACATCACATAATATCACATGCCATAAAATTGAAATCCCTAAATATAATATGTCCTAAATCCGTTTGTCCTCAATATTACAATCAATAATATACAAAAGACATAAAAATGTTTTCTATAAAAGTTATAAGTCCTAAATTCAAATTACATAATGTTTATTTATAATAATAATAATCTTAGAACAATTTATTTTTATTTTTTATTATACATAAATAAATATATTATACATGTACTTAATAAAGCAGTTGATTGTGAACATGTGGTTTTTGTAAAGCATGCAGCATGCAAGCAAGCATGCCGCATGCAAGCAGGCACGCAGCATGCAGCATGCAATCAAGCACGCAGCATGCAGCATGCAAGCAAGCACGCAGCATGCAGCATTCAAGCACGCAGCATGCAGCATGCAAGCAAGCACGCAGCATGCAGCATTCAAGCAATCATGCAAGCATGCAACATGCAGCAGGCATGGTTTCTGTCACGGCTCCGGCGCTGCGGCGATCCGGCGGTCACTCGCGAGTTTATCGTCGCAGATGGGTTTAACGCTCACCACCGCAGCTTCGGCTTGCTGGCCGGCCCAGCCGGCCAGCCTCAGCTGCGGCGGCGAGTGTTACAACCACCTGCTCCTCAACTCGCGGGCCGCCTCGCCCCTCCGCGCCTACGCGATTTTAAATTACACTCTAGGGGTAGAGCAGACAAGACTGCGTGGAGTCGGATTTACAGCGATTCGTTACTGTCACTAAAACCTAATTTTTAGCATATGTTTTAGGACTAAAAAAAATATTATAAATGAACATTCGGAATAATACACATTATTTAACACAATACTTAGGACATATGACTTTAGGTCTTGTAAAATTAAGAGATTCAATAATTATAGTACTCGATATTATGACAGAATACTTTTAGAAGTAAAGATAATTATGTTAAACAAAATTTCGGGATTTTGAACATTATAGTTACTGAAGTTTATAGCAAACGTGTTATGGATAATGATTTTCGGACAAAAAATTTTAGGAGAAGAAAGGGAGTACCCTGGTATCATTCCTATGGTATTCCGAGATTATTACGTGCGTTGGAAAGCTCTCACGTCAAGCGGAAACGACAAAACCAGGCTTTAGGCTTACTTACTTCAAGAACTTGATTGACAAATCTTCAGACATAAAAATACGATCCCTTTACAAAACTCTCTTACTGCCTCTACCTAAACCCCAACTGTCTAACATATTCTCACAATTCAGCAAAGGTTCAAGGTATACAAAGCGAATCGTCCCCGAGCGTACAGAGCATCTAAATCGTTTCGTAAAGAGAAACAAAAGCGACATTTATGTGTCAGTTGTGGGAGCCCGAGTGGGGCTCGAATAAATGTGGCTGAAGGAGAATAAGCGCGAAAATGCGCGAATAAAGCCGAATAAATCAGCGCAGTCGCGTTGACGCGCGGTGTCTCTAACGAGGCCTGGGGGAGGGCTGCCGCGCTGTCGCCCGCGACAAATGGCCGCTAGGGACATGTCTTGTCTCACAACCCGCACACCATTACAAAACCGGCTACGATTACCATGATTTATATTTTTTACGTGGATTGTTTTTGTAGCAAAACGTAGAAGCGTATCTACCTACATTATTCAATTTTCATAATGTCTTCTTGTACTTATGACAATGTTTTTTTTTTTAAATTTACGTTATTTTTCCACCGTTCTGCATCTAAAAAAGTGGCATCATCAACTTCTAAGGAAAAGCCCGCAACGTTCACTTTTTCATCTTGTTCGTAGACTCATATATTCGTTCAGCCGACACGTAGGTATTAAGTTCTCCTTAGGTAGGTTATTTGAAGGATCCAATAAGTAGGAGCACTAAAATGTTAAAAAAGAAGGATATCATAGGATCACTTCCCATTGCTGAAGTGATTTGATTTTTCAAACCAAACTTTAATCCCGTTTTTCTTGTGCATTCGTGGACACCCTAAAAAATATGAATGCGCCCCGTTTTGATAGCAATTTGAAATTTGATCCGGCTGCCGGTTGTTTAATTATATTGTCTCAATGCAAATCGTTACATCACACATCGGAATTACACTTAACAACAAACTAAATCCAATGTTTCACTAGAATATCCATGAAGTTCTTAATTTAATGTAAAAGAGCTACCTACAAGAAAGTTTTATTTTAATCAATAACCATACGTAATTGCTGTGTATATAATATTATAAAAATATTATAATATAGAGTTCAAGTTTCTAAAGGAGTTTAAAACAGTTGATTGAGCTCACGATTCACTGTAATTAATCACGAATAGACAATAAAAATATTCGTGCTTATAGTAAATACCATAGTAGCGTAGACGGAAAAGTTAAATGCCTACTATAAGTCTATTAAATTATTTATTATTTGGTAACTACTACCTATCTATTCGTATAGATAGAAGGAGTTATCCTGGTATAGCCAGAAGGTTATAAAGCAGGTTAAAAAAGCTAGGAAAAAAATTCCACAACTGAAAATGTGATGCGGGAACAGAGTAGCTGGAAGGACTTGGGGGAGGCCAGAGCCTGCAGTGGGACAGTAGGACTAAGGATAGAAATGCAAGCAATGCTGAAAACGTTTGCAATCAGAAAACACTTTAAGGAGGGGTTCTTTTGTATAACATATCAAATAGTAAATATTGTATTGTATTGTTTAACGGGCTGGTGTCCGCAACACCACGTCCAAAGCGCGTATTTTGCGTACGGAAATGGTAAATAACAAATTATTTGTGTCTTTGAATGTCATCGAATTATTGATGCGGTTCTTCGGAAAAGTCAAGTGTGAAATATTCGCATGATGCTCCCATGGCTGGTTACTATTATATGTCTGGATGCTCACCGAAAAAGGTACTTGAAATATAAACAACATTTTGAACTGGAAATGATTTACGCTTTGAGCAGGTATATCTTCGCATTCAGGTTAGTACAGCGTAGCAGCAGGTGCTACGTTGTGTAACCGCTCACGGATGAATCGTAGCTGCTCGTAGCTAGGCAACGTAGCCGGTGGCGCTACGCAGCGTAGCCGCTTGTGGGTGCATCGTAGCCGCTAGTAAAACAGCATAGTTTACCGCTGATAGATCCAGCGTAGCAACTTGTATCGGCGCCGGTGCTGCTCGTAGACAGAGCGTAGCTACCGCTTAAACGCAGCGTAGACAACTTGCCAAGACGAAGACGAATTCATCGATAAGCTAAAACAAATATTTAAAAAAATATATAATTTAGCGATCTTTCGAAGAGTTGGCCTATTTTAGCACGTGGGATGTGACTTAAGTAAACTAACAGAACCGCCGAAGTGTGGAGTGTGAAAGAATCAAGATCAGTCAGGCAAGTATACTTCATATCTACCTACTCTACTCTACGTTGCTTTGTACGCGTGAACGGATCTGCAATCCACCCAAGATCAAAATGCCAAGAACGAAGAAGATTTATCTATTTGTAAGTAACTTCCTTGTTTTCGAGTAATATCAGATTCTTAGAACTCTTTGATGCCTGTAAATAATATGTAATGACATGCAACATAGCATGTTGTCTTGGCATTAGATATTAAAAGTAATGTAGAATAATTACTCCCTGACGTAAGTATAATAGTATGACATTAAGTGATGATGAGATCCTATCTACGTAACTATACCTAAACAGAGGCAGAAAAAGTAGGTGGGCCTTCCTGCGGCACGCAATTAAAATAATTATGACAACGGCCTATTAACATGATTCTAATAACATTAAGTGAAAACTTGCGTACCTAATAACAATTGAACAGTCGTAATAATACTTACACTGTTAATAAACACAGCAGTCATTCAGCAAACAAAACATTATGACGGTGACACTCTTGAGAAATCAAAATGTGGTGCTTAAAAATGATATGGAATACAATAAACATAAAAGCTGCGGCGTGCACGGCGCATGTGATTGCTGTGAATTAATTAAAGTGGTTTTCATTAGGACCATAAATGCGAGTGGCGGCAGTCCGGCGTGCGGGACGCACGGACTTTAGGACTACTACACAGAAAGTCACAGTAGGTCGACTGTACCCAACAAACACGAACACAATCAGGCGTCTGCGCACTACGAGTACAAGTCGAATTGAAACTGGCATTTTGTTTGATAAGTTTGTAATGGTCATACGTACATGCCTATATGTACATTCTTTGGTTTTCGCTTTTTGTCAGGAGTTAGCCTTCTTTATGTCTCTAGTGTATGGCGGCGGGAGTGCGGGCCGGCGGCCGCCATGTTGTCCGCGGCAGGCTGTGCGCGGGGCGGGGCCTGATCGCAGATAACAAAGCTCCGCACGAACGCGGTGCGGCGGCGGTGCACTCGCCGCGCGGTCCGACGCCCGCGCCCGCTACACGTGACGCACGTACCTGCGCCCGTACGCTTATGTATCTATGTGACGCATGTATGATCCAATAATTTGGCTACAAATACATAACGTCTACTTTCACAACCTGGAAACGGCGATAGCTGTGGGAAATTCACAGATATCATTTTAAAGACAGAACTATTAAGTCTTTAACTCAACTAATCTCTTCCTCGTTAAATATTGTCTTAAGCAAAATGCAATAAAATTATCCGAACCCAACGCTAACTTAGTAAACATCAAAAATCGCAATTAGATCATGCTTTCGTTGACATTAGCTCAGTTTATTTACATTGTACGGAACAGCTATATAATGATTACCTAGTGACATTTGAATGTGTTATCTCGTCGTGGATGCAAGTCCCACTATAAAACCCTTTTACGTAACACGTGATGTAGACGTGAGTGATTTACTGCGACGATCGGGACCACAATATATCCCAAGTTTACTTTAGACAATCCGAGCGCGCCCTGCACAATACTTTGGATAATTTATTTACACGCGACGGGTAAACTTTGGACCTTTATCTCTTTGTTGGGGAGTTTTAGGTAAGATAAAACAGATAATGTGTTCCTTTATGTGAGTAATCGTAAAGTGATGTCCGCTCCGTCACGGCCTCATGGGGTTTATACCAATAAGGGCATTGAAACGACTCACTAAATCCGTATAGAATGACACGGCACACGTGAACCTACAGTTGTAAAAGTTTTCTAGCGTTTATAACATTGACAGATAATTGTGAAGAATGTCTTTATCAAGATAGTAAAACGCTTAACTCATAGCTACGTAGATCATTGATAACAAAGATAGCTATGTGGATTTACACTTGCGCGTACTTACCTACATGTTCTTGTGTATGTATGCACATTTCTATTCTTATATTTAAAGTAAGGTATACACGTAACAACTAATAAGTCACGTATACCTCTCTTCTATAGTTATGTTCCTTATTCAAAAAAGCCAGTATGTTAATATAACTAAATCCAAAAATCTATCTCGGGAATTTATAAGCAGGAATAACAGTTCCCGGGTGTCAATGAATCTTATGCAATTCTTAATATAAAAGAAAAGCTAATTCACTTAGATTGCAAGAATAAAATTATCGAAAGGCTTTTATTGATCAAGAAAAAGCGTAGCAATTGCAAATATTCTTAGCAACCATGAAAAACAATCTTTTCTAATATGTGTGTTATGTTTATGTAAAATGGCTGAAATTATTCTAATTGAAAAAAGGCAACATACATGTGCTAAATCATACACGAGTTTATTAAAACCATTAAAATGACAGACGATTTTTATTTTAAAACCTTTTTTCGTAGACTTCGTAGAAGTTCGTAGCCAAGCGTAGCAACAGCGAATACAGCGATGATTTAGTGTTCTTTCTCTTCAATACCCGTAATAAGATTTCTTGATCATATATAGAAAGATTAACTGTTGTGAATTTATCTTCGATTATACTCTCTAGTTGTAGAAAATAAAACCAATATTTATGTCAAAACGGTAAATGTGTTACTTGATGTGTCTTGGTGTGTTGTTTGTTGATGTAGATAGACAACATCAACAAAAGTGAAAGTTTTGAGACTAGATCAAATTCAAATATGTACTATACGATCTAAGTACTTAGATCTTATTTCATTGAAAGATTCAGTGTAACCGATTGGTGGAAGTTGCTTTTCTGCCCTTTAGCTACTTGGGTTTTATTTATAAATAAAGAATATCCAGTAAAATCCTACATAGGTAAAAACTTAGGGATCGTTCGGATATTCTTCAGTCAATTTCCTGCAAAAATCAAACGTTGTTTTTCGTACTTCACACAATTTGAGTGAAGTACAAAAAACAACGTCGAAAAACGTCGTTTGTGTGTAGTACGAAAAAAAACCAGACCATAGATGTTAATCACTTTATGTGACACAAAGTGATTAACATCTATTGTCTGGTTTCTGCTATTGCACCAGATGACTGTAAACATCGACACATTGTCTAGTACCTGTGTTAAAATTGTGCGGCTCCCTATCACCGTTTCCTACGGACCTGCTTACTATCGATCGAACCTGCCTATACGCGTTGCGGCTTTTAGTCGTTAGCACCCTGCTCCATCGAAGCGGCTATGACCAAAATCTTATTAATCAGTAATTTTCTTGAGCTGATTACTAGTACATGGGTGTACGGTATCAGCTGTTTCACACACAGCGAAACCTACGAATGATAGACTTTGGACCGCATATTTGGCTATTTGCGGTCCAAAATTGAGTCGATACCAGCATAATTTAGCTGCAACCAAAATACACTATTGCGTATTTTGTTATGGTATGTATTGGTATGTGTTATTTAGTAATAGTAGGTAGTACTTAGTGAGGTCGTTATGTAACGATATTTGAATGTTAATTTATTTGTGGAGGCAGGACTCTGACATGTGCGGAGTTCACACGGCGGCTGATTTACGAGCCGCAGTCGGCGCGGTCGGTGCGTGACGCGGCGGCGGCGCGGCGCGGCCCGGGCGCGGCAGGTACGCGGCCGGCCCGGCTTTATAGCGGAACTTTAATTTACGACCGCTCTAAATTACGTGGATTTACTGCGCGCCTTTATTGGCCCGCTCCGAACGCCCCCGCACACCCGCCCTTCTACCTCCCCCACTTTTGCCTGCTTCCCTCTTCGTACGACGAACTTCTGCTAGAAAAGTGCATGTAACTTAAACTGCATAATTTAATGCGCTGTAAAACTGATAGTGAATCCAAACTACTCCAATCATAAATTCCGTACGATTTCAGTAGCATAGAATATATGCACAGAAGTATGAATCAGAAGGCAAGTAAATAAAACACTTATATTCGCTGCTAATTAGCTTTTATGTTGGTAATCATCGCGACGCGTCGTCGCTAGTAAACAGAATCAAAGTGTAAAGATAAACCTAGTGACCGGTCCATAACTTTCATTAGATGACTCATGCACTTATTCATCCGTTGTACAAAATTTTAAGTAAGGCATTTTTTATCCCAACTTTGGAATGTATCAAGTAATCGTGAAAAGCTATGTCCCGGTCGCGTCGTAGTACAGGCGCAAGGCCACGTCATATCCGGCGTTATCACAGGAGAAAGCGGATGCTGCACGCATTCGTCGGCGACTTCAAAGCGCCGAAGCCCTTTGTCGGCATTTCATCTTAATTGCTCTTGTAAAACTACCTATGTTTATTATATCGAAAAAATGCGTGCACGTTCAGGTTCTGTAAAACTGTTTCAGTTTTTAGCACAAATTACCAGGGGCTCTTATTTAATAAAACGACTATAAAGAGAACCTAAAAGGGGCGTCCAGGTTCACTAACACGCAATCACTATTCCTGGTAGACATGAAACAACCAAGATAATACAATGCACACCCATTGTTGAGATCTCACGATTCTTATAGTAAATAATGTAGGCCGGTATTATATAAAGATTATATGGGAGCGTTTTTTTGCTCTTCACTGACTATTCACCTAATGAGAGCTAAGTCATGGGCCCGTGTCCTGAGAACCATTTAATGGCCCCTCGGCCCACGGCCCGGCTTTTAACTTCTAATCTAAGCCTATTAAACATCTCGAAACCCTCTCCGATTTCTCGTGAATGCATTTCCAAGTAACCAAACCGATATAATTGTAAAAAATAAAACTCGGGACGGACAACAAACACGTTTTACCTAAGCATAATTTGCATCTGGCGTGGTCACATATACTGTATCTCGAGGCGGTGAGGTTCGGATTTGTGACTTATTTCTTGAGGGTGTAAGTTGAAGATGGAATGCTGTTATTTGGTGTGTAAGCTGATTTAGTATGGACGTTGGTTTTATAGCGTTGGCGGCTGGTCAGTAATTGGAAGCGAGGATGCGCGGGCGCCGTAAAGCGGCAATTGACCAGAAAATAACGAGCCCTCGCCCGCGGCTATATTTATACGCACATATGTCTCTTATATACAGCTGCCGTGTGCCAACGTATTTATTGTTCTCTGAAAATATTTATTTATTACAATTAAACGCAATAAGTTACTGTTTTAGGGGCTTTATTCACAATTCTTCTCCCATCATCCAAAGTGGTTGGAAGATTTTTGTTTGAAGCGTGGCCTGCCCAATTTCCACCATTTTAGTGTTTTCTCAAAGTTAGCTCAGATAGCTCATAACTCGGAAACGTGACGCTTTAGATGATTGTGTGTCATACACAACTAGTTTGTATTGATACTAGCTATCTATTAATGTAGGTCTTATGTGTGGTCGCATCTTTGAATAATACCTTATTAAAATGGCGGAAGTTAGGCAGGACATTTAATTCAAACCCCGGTTTATTTGCGATCAGCGCAGCATGTTTTCTTCTTCCATACTTCTATTAGTCGTCATCTCATGAGTGATCCCCTTCCAGCCATATCATCATCACACAATTAAGAGGTTCGCTAGTTTGAACTCAAAATATATTAAGGATAACACGTCGTTAAGGCTTTTCCTAGAGCTTAGGATCATCATCTGCTCAACCTAACCTTCCCAACTATATTGGGAAAAGACCGGGAGGCCGAGGCTGTTTCGGATGCAGCTGAATACCAGTATTTTACGTGAAGCGACTGCCTATCTGACCTACACAACCCAGTTAGTACTAGGTAATAAGAGACACTTGGTAAAACTGGTTGTCACACTGTCGGGCCACTGACTGTCTGTAACGACTGTCAAAGGTCTACAAATGACAAGTAACACCAACGTCTTAACGCGCTGCATGGGGGAAACTCTCTATGTAATGGGTCCACAGACCAACCTAGGCGAGCGTAGCTTAATTAGGGCCGCCTTTAACCCATTGGAGGCCCTAGGCACTTGAGAATAATGGGGCCCTTGTAGGATGCAAGAGCGAGCGAAGCGAGATCGAAATTTTTACAGTCTGCCTCGAATAGGTTAGGTTTTTTTTTGTGACAGTTCATACAAAAATATTGGGGGTTTTTTTTTAGAACTTTGATAAAACTCGAACGGCGGAGATCTTTGATTTGAAATAAAACACCACCAGTCCTGCCTGGAATGAGTTAAGTTTCTTTTGATAGCCGCTGGCTTTGACAGTTACAGGAACCTGGGGGCCCCTTGGATCGTGGGGCCCGGGGCACGTGCCCAGTGTGCCCAGTAGAAAAGATGGCCCTGAGCTTAATCTTAAGACAGACTGCTTTGTGAGCATTCTGTTATCATTTGTTAGTACTATAATGAATTAATGATCAATAGGTCCAGTCTTTATTTATATTCGTTGCAATTTTGGTTAAATTCATTAGTCCTTGCGACTAAGGTAGCTCATAAAACGGCACAAATGTGTGGATGTCTCTAACTATTCTCAATCTTATTTTTATTTTGTTTTTTTTATTTATTTATTTTTTATTTTTATTTACTTTTTTTCCATTATTTTTAATCAGATGTTTTACAATAGTTTCTTAATCATTACACCATTTTGTTTAGAATAGTTACAGCACGGATGACAACATTTGTGTCACTTGTTTAATCTAGTCTTTTTGCAATATCTTTTTTTTTTTTTTTTGTATAGACTCTTTTTCTTATTTACCGATTGTTTGTAAATGTATGGACATTGTAGGCCTTATAGATTCCTAGATCCTTGGTAACTGTTTATCTTGTTCTACGTTTTGTAGTAAGCAACGACTTATTGTCGGGCCTACGATGTCCACTCATACTTAAGTGCCAATGCTGTAACATAAAAAATTGTAAAGCCAAATGATTTTAAAAGAGTAACCATGGAGTTTCTTGCCGGTTCTTCTCCATAGGAAACGACCAACCCGAACCGAGCACCTTTTTGTCGACGTTTTACAAGTGCCCATGTAGGCCTATGTGAAATAAAAATATTTTGATTTGATTTTGATTTTGATTTGAAGGCCATCCTTCCTTAGTATGATTGTCTCAGCCCGTCTTGTCCTAAAACTCTAGGCTAGGATATAGGTACCTTTTAATGGGATCAGTAGCTTTTAGACTACACATTTAGACAGTCATTCTACTCGTACATTCTGCTGTACGGTGCCCTTAACTGGCTGAGTAGAGCTTCACATGGCACGAAGCCATAATGTTAATAGTATAGACACTCTTTATGGTGGTTAAGAGTAGCTTGAAGCTTGACTCAGCTAATTTAGAGCACTTGACAATCAGCGCTATATTTGTCTCATGGAGTCTCTAGTGTGCCTATCCATATACTATACCACTATAATCACTATTGAGACAGCGTAGGCCCTTTGTGATATCAATTAGCTTGAAAGAGATTTTTTGATTACTGTTACGAAAGCAACTTACCGACTTCTAGCGAGGTCAATTCATACAATAACCAATTTTTTTCTTTCGCTAAGGACGTCTTTGCAAGCCACCGGGCTACGCCAAACGGTACTGTATATTTCACGATCTCCACGAAAATAACTATAAAAATAATTTATAGTTATTATCGTGGATATATAATATTTTTAATAGGTAAGTAGTATATTTTCTAGTAACAAACAAGCATAATCAGCCTATAACATTTCCCACTACTGGGACAACCAGCAGCCTTCTTCGTGTTAGAAGGAGGGCCGAATTCCATTATTTGGGCCCAGTGTCGTTTGGTGTACGTCACAAACATGTGTTCGATTTTCCGGATCCCCGTCATACCCGCACGATGTTTTCCTTTACCGTTCTGAGAGCAGTGGTGATCAAATATAATACACGAAATAAAAGGCCAGCACCCCCGGGCCAACCGGCCACCATTCATCATCATCATCATTAGCCTATTATGTTCCCTCTGCTGGGACACAGGCCTCCTCTCTATGAGAGGGAGTGGGCTGTAATCCACCACGCGGGCCCAGTGCGGGTTGGTAGATGTCACATATCTTCGATTTTTTTGATCTAGGACATGCCGGTTTCCTCAAGATGTTTTCCTTCACCGTTACCGGCCACCATTGCATCTAAAATATTAAATGGGAACAAGTATTTGCTTTAGTGTTGATTTTGATCATCTATCAAAGATGGGCCCGGACTGCTGTTGATGTTTTTTTTTTCGTAGCAACACGCTAGCATGGCAACCTCTTGTTGCAAATTATTATTTTTTCTACACAAACCACATAAACAAATATACACACAGGCTTAGCAATAAAAAGAAGTTATTAGAAGATAAAAATTATGCTAGTTGTATTTAAGCTACCGTTTATTGGCAATCATATACCTACCCTAGTAAGGCCACAACATACGGATGAATGAATTGCAGCAATTTAAAACAAGTTCCAATGAAAAAGTCTCGTGTCTACGGCACGTTAACAAGTGTAAATAAATGTGTATCAAAATACAATCCGTAATGGTTATGGACCCACGCTGCGAACGGATAGAGGAGTCCATACAACTCGATGATGATTCCATAAATTTATACAGTGCACAATAAAAAGGCAGCTCGGAACAAAACGGCGTCACCTCTTTTTATGGACTGCCGTACGCGCACTAAACGCACCAATCATTGTTCGTCAAACTCGTCTAGTTTTAAAACAATCAGTCGACGCGGCGGCGGCGTCGCAGCTAATTACGAGCCGTGAAATTGGTGAATGACCAA